>OX387381.1:39351513-41751513 GCA_947563715.1 Lycia hirtaria
AATATGATTTAACAATATGCTTTAGTACCTACTTAGAATATTAAGCTCAATAAGCTCATCTCTTTTTTACTAGTGTAATGTTCTAGGTTTGTTGTTCTTTTGTTAAAAATAGTAGGTAAATTTTTTTAACCGTGTTCTTCTTCTTTTTTGTATTGGACCCGCATTAAAGCATTTGCCAGTGTCAAGTGTTAGGATTTTTTCAAGGTTCTTGAATAAAACAAGTTGTAAATGTTCTAGTCACAATCTAAGTCACGTATACAGTCAATTTATAAGTCAAGTTCTGCTTCAGTAAAGTGGTGGCGACTTTACTAGAAGCTTCTATGGAGTTTTGCCGACAACGTAAAATCACACGTTTTACTGCTTTATTTCACTTGCCCACACTCACGCACTTTATCGAACACTAAATGAATAAAACACCACCATTTTTATAGCATTAATGTTCAAAATAACACAAGTTTAGGAAAATAAAACAAAGCAACAACACGTTACTAAGACGTTCCCGCCAAAACTCCTCTTTAACCGTGTTACTCATTTTAGTTTTATGAAATTTAAATAATTCCAAAGATTATGTAAAGATATAGGTTATAAATATAAGGTAACAAAAAAAAACTTCAATTCAAAGATATTGTAAAAATAATAATATAGTTATAAGGTAATATAATTATGTAGCTCTTTCCAAAGATTATGTAAAGATATATATTACATAAGGAAATATAAATACGTAATAATAATCTGTTAAATGTAAGATCTCTATGTACCAACGCAGATCGCAATAAACTTTATTCTTATTCTTCAATTACGATAATCATGTTATTGTAAGCAAAAGATTACGTAAAAGTAAGTCACTGTCAAGTTTTAATAATAGATCAGGTAACGGATACCTAAGTGCTGATTTATTTGTTGTATAATCAAATTAGTACCATTAATCTACGAATTACGCTAATTTTAACTAAACATGCAATATTCACTTTTTTACCAAACATGTTTAGTAAATAATTATCTATAGTTTAAAAAACTGAAGCAACCGACTTCTCATGGATGCCATTGTCAGAAGTGGACCAAATTGAAATGAGACAGCACGGGAAGCACCAGCTTGTCAAATAAAAAAATAATCATCAAAATCGGTTCACCCAGTCGAAAGTTATGAGGTAACAAACATTTAAAAATAACAGTCGAATTGAGAACCTCCTCCTTTTTTGGAGTCTGTTGAAAAGTGAATGTTGTTCGAGTCCAACAATAGTCATCACATGATCATGTAACTGATGTAACTTCAGTATTTTATTGTAGCTTCTATGGACTTGTGAAATTAACTTATGTAAGTGTGAAAGACAAATTTCACCACTTTATTTCACTTGCCAGCACTCATGCACGTGGTTAGAACACTTAGATGACACAATTTTTAGTATTATTCAACATCATTTGGATATCCATTAATAGAGTCCTGAAGCCCAGGAATACTGGAGTTAGCCTACAGCTTAGAAAACTCATATTTATCTTGAGCTAACCGAAAACAAAACTGACCATAGCCAGTATACTGGGCCATGATAAGCCCTGCTACGAAGTCCATGGGGGAGGCCTATGTCCAACAGTGGACTTCTTATGGCTGAGATGATGATGATGATGATGAAGTTTAACAAACACAAAGTCTTGTACACAATAGTATACAACTAAAGTAATAATAAATACTATTCATTTAAGTGTTCCTAGCGATATAATTATATTTCTTCTTCATTCGCCAAGCTGTTGCAGCTCACGCTCAACCAAAGGAAAAAAAAAACAAAATAAAATTATGTTTAACATAGCAGAACAATAAGTAAACACCACAAAGGCAAATTTAAATAAAATCCTTCTTTATTGAGGTCAAATTAATACGTCGTCAAATAAACAGCACATGCGAGAGTTCCCATCGTGTTTCGCCAGTAATGCTTCAACTATACACAGAGACAGGGTCTAAACTTTGATTTTTGACGTGAAACCAAAACTTATGGGTAAGAATAGTGGAATGTAGAAAGGTGTAACAAAATATGTTTTGTCGTACATTAATAATTATATAAATATATATAAAATAATAAATAAGCGAGTCTTATAATAATAATAATAAACAATCTAGTCTTTATTTAGCTTATATAATTTTATTCTAGTCAATTAAAGGCGCCGTGTGTGTGAGCAGTGTGTAATTTACCTAATTATCAACAAGACTAACGCGTAACTGATCGGAAGTGACATTTGCACTCTTCCTTTGAAAAAGACCGCTGATTGCGGTTGAAATTTTAGTTGAATTTTTCTACTCAAAACCGGTTCGAGTGACCCGTATTTTTTATTTCAAATGTGAAAACCCCGTCAGTTTCTATAGTTAGACTATTTTTTAGAATTTGAATGTCAATTTCATACGTCCGAGTTCACTTGCTTCGTTTGCTCGATCATCACATTAGATGAATAACAATAGTATTTTTTTAACTAAGCAATTTTTTACGGATTTCTCGCGTATATTAAGCGCGTATAACAATCACGAAAATCTTAGAGAAATAATTAATACTTTTTTTGTTTAGGCCCACTTCATTTAAATAGACGAATATATGACATACCTACCACAATTTGATTTGTGTGATAACTTAGCTCCAGATAAGTTAGAAACTCAGGCTCTGCTTCCCAGTGCGGTAACATTGTTATGTATGTAAATTATACTTCAGTGACTTCTCTGTAAGCGTATTACAGTAATATTAGATAATGGATCATGTGGGAGTAGACTCTTTTGTGTAATCCCTGGCTAGTTAAAATTAAATTATTCTTGCTTCTGATTTGTTGCCTAAAATAGAAACGTGATAAATTTGCATTTATAAGATGTAAAATAAGAAAATTGAGCATCTGATCTAAATAGAGTAAAACAATGAGTGCGTTTTGATAACGTTGCTTAAAATCAGAGGTCATTTGAATTGAGTATACATACTTGTTTACTTTGAAAGAGGTAAAAATTTAATTACTTTTACTTTGTGTTTATTTCTTGTGATAATGCAGAGGCAGTAAATTTTGTTCAGAGACAATCTGAATACCTACCTGGTTAAATATCATTGATCAAATTCGATTCAGCCGTTTTTCATATCGAGCGTTTGTAGTTTACTAAGCTTATTTACTAATTACGTAAAGTTTTACTTTTGTTCGTTGTTTTAATGTAAAAAAACCGGCCAAGTGCGAGGTGGACTCGCGCACGAAGGGTTCCGTACCATTATCTATAAAAACAGCAAAAAACACGTTTGTTGTATGGGAGCCCCCTTAAATATTAATTTTATTTTAATTTAGTTTTAAAGTGAATAATATAACTCAATATTTTGTAAATATTTGAAGCGTCTACCTGTTGCCGTTATCAATATCAAGCAAAAATTAGCAAAAAATCACGTTTGTTGTATGGGAGCCCACTTAAATATTAATTTTATTCTATTTTTCAGTATTTGTTGTTATAGCCGCAATAGAAATACATCATCTGTGAAAATTTCAACTGTCTAACTATCACGGTTCATGAGATACAGCCTGGTGACAGACGGATGGACGGACGAGCGGACGGACAGAGGGACAGACAGCGAAGTCTTAGTAATAGGGTCCCGTTTTTACTCTTTGGATACGGAACCCTAAAAACAACATAATTCTACGATAATTTTCGTAATAACTTAAATAATAGGCACTTAACTTAAAATACAACCGTGGGTACCTAATAATTAATGTTGTTATAGAAATTGATGTGTTCACTACAAAGCAGGTCACCTCATGATTGTACCAAATAGGACCGCAATCATTTACGTGTGCTCTCAGTTTGACTAACCCTAGCCATTATTCAGAACCATAAATAAGGTTGTGTTCCACTATTGAGGTACGCCTGCAAATCATTCAAGCCCGGTATGCTGTAAAGGCCTTCAGAATTCACTGAATGAAATTCAAAGGCTATATCGCAGAGCCCTGTAATCATGCCGATGGAGTGGACATTGGAACAGAATATTTAGTACGCTGGCAGAATAAAGGGGGGTTTATATTGGAATTTGGAGCCAAATCAATGAGAATGTATAATCGCTTTTGTGATTGCAATAATTATGAACAAAATTCAAAAAGAAGAGACAGAACCTCCACCTTTAACTGCATCAATTTTTTTAACAATAAATTCATTAGAATTTATCTTCACGTGTCGCCAACTTTACGCAATGTATGACCGGAAAAACGGACTATAGCAGACACGTTTTATACAGTTGAGTAGCGGACAGGCAATATTCATGCCTCCTTCCATTGTAATAAAACGTCCTTGGTTATAATAATAATAACTCACAAAAATGCAATTTTTCGTAACAAATACCTTTTTTTTATTCAAAAATAGGCTTGCGCATGACCGTCAACTCACCTGGTGTTAAGGAACAGTTACGGTCTACGATGGAGCGCATTTGCCTAGAAGAAACCTATTCAATCACGATTTACCTGTTACTTAATAGTTATTAATTTGATTTTTGATTACTTACTAAATATTAATTTGATATTTTGATACATTATTACAAAAAAATGCCCATTTAAATACACTTTGTAGTGGAATTGCGCATAATTTCTCGCAACAATGTACACTGGACAGCATATCAATCGTAAGTCAGGCTGCAAAAACTGCTCATACGCAGTCGGGTATTTTGTTTTTCTTTAAATATCTTGTTCTTCTTTGATTAGTGTAAAATGTAAAGCCGTCAAAGGGCCTCAGCCTTTGACCAGGGCGGTTTAGGTATGGGAGATCCTTTTCTACGAGTCCCATGACACAAAAGTCGAAATCGAAGGCAGGTAATGAGATTGTTAATATCCAACAACTTTGGTAAACGTGAAACTTACATGTAATAAAAAAACAAAACATCATTACATTTCCTTTTATCTATATCTATCTATACATATAATAAGACTATAAAAATCTGAACAAAAAACTGTAAAACTCGAAACTGACTGTAAAAATCGAAACTACTGGACGGATTAGACGAAATTTGGCAGAATTATTACTTATACTATGTAGAAGGATCTGGCATACTTTTTATCTCGAAATATTTGACAGTTCCTGTGGGATACATTAGACAACAACAACATAATCGATCACCACGGGGGTGGAACCGCGGGGCGCAGCTAGTATTAAATAAAATCAAAAAGAATATAAAATGTAATTCAAAATATTACGTAAATTTTATAAAAAAAAAAGTATCTCAGAGCTGAGCTAGAGTAAAAACGATTCCAAAGTCTTTAGTCTTTTGAAAACAGACGACCCTACCTCCAGTAGGTGAAGATTGATGCATCCAGTCCTTTAGCTCGAAAGATTGATGCTTGATTCCAGTCTGACCAACTCTAATAAATGATTCGACCGTGTGCCACATTCGGTTCCACGTTAATTACTGCTGGCGTAACCTGAAACTTAACGGTTGATTTAACAAGTGAGTAGGGTGCTATGAGGGGCATTTTTTATGCATTTGAATGGGTTAAATCGAGGGTTGGTTAACGAATGATCAGGTGGGTTGGCTTTGTTGGAATCGATAGTGGTTTGAGGTGATATTGGTTTATAGGTCATGATTAGACTGGCCTTGCAGCTCAGTTGGTAGTGTGTCTGCCTGCTAAGCTGTAGGTCGTGGGTTCGATCCTCTTCTAGGACAAACATGTGTTTGATGAGCATGGATGTTTGTTCTGTGTCTGGGTGTTTCTATGTTTCATATGTATGTTTTTACAAAAAATAGTGTTTATGTATTTTATCAGCCATCTAGTTTTCACAGTACAAGCTTTGCTTAGTTTGGGCTAGACGATGTTGTGTGAAATGTCCACCAATAAAAAAAATATCAATATTAAATTACCTAAATTGATATATTACGTAGGTTGCGTAGGTCATTATGACTCTGGTGTGATTTTTATTACAAAGGTTAGTTGAAATTGCTAATTATGTGCATTTTCATACCAGTTTTTACGGGATTTATAAGACGACTATATTATTCACAGGTTTGGAACTTTCCCCTATTTCTCAATTTCCTCAGTTTAATTATTTGATAATTAGTGACGGTTTGGCCTAAAATTAGCCTTAGCTTTCGGGTGCATTGGTTTTTAGAACAGACCGTCTGTCCTGCCTTTTACATTCACCTCATTATGTTGAACGTTATGTATTCCTTCTAGGAAATCTTTCCAGATATACAACAGTTATTATCAGGATTTAATACTACGTATCGGAAACCATACATTTTGCGAAATTTTGCGCCACGAAATAAGTACAAACAATGTAGTCCTATTATTAAACTTCAAGCATACATTATAGAGCGTTCTGTGAGCCGCAATAAGGCAAGTGCATGCAAATGTACCGTGGAAGGAAAGACATTAAACTTGCATCTGTTTGTGCTTGCATCGACGTTGGGCTAGAAACTTGTATTTCTGTGTAGCCTCATGGAAACATAGCAGTCTAGTCCGTCTAGACTACTGTACTGTGTACTACATACAATTGAAGACTAAAATAATTGTGCTTTGCTTACTTGTAGACATCTAATGATTACTTTTGATATATTTTTACCAAGTACATTTAATCGAGTGCAGATAAATATTTTGAATGATTAGAATGACATTTGTCTTGTGCTCTCAGCCTGTCAAGTTTGATAGCCGTATTTCAGTTTTGGTCAATTGCGTATTTCAGTTTATGGTCAATTGCGTACACAAGTTTTGGTCAATTGCGTATCTGGCCATGCACGTATCTGGGAATTTGCGTATCTGGTTAAATGCGGCTAATGGCCTCTTGCGTTCTTGATCATATGCGTCTCTGTACTTAATTCGCCTAAAAAGTTTTGGTTCCCAGCTGAAGCGAAGGGTCTGCAGGGGGCGAAGAATGTGTTAAAAACCTGTTTTAGCTTATGCTAATGAGGCTCTTTCGTATGATACCCCACATGATACGGTTAATTCACTTTAAAATTTGAGCCCTCATTCCTTGCATAGAGACACTATTTTTTTGTGATTAAATAAAAAATGACCAGTTTTTGGATTTTTTCCTATATTATGTGTACTCTACCACAATGCTTCTTGCCAAATTTCAGAGTTCTAGGTTAACGGGAATTACCCCATAGGTTTTGATTCCTCTGTGAGTGTCGAAATGTGCGTTTTTTACGACATATTCGGCTTTAACTTATTTTTACGAAAACAGAAATTTTATTTTTCTTTCTGCAGCAAGTTACTATGGATCTGCGTATATGGTTTTAATTTCAACTCGATACCTTCACGCGTTCCCGAGATAAAGGTCTTGACACCCGGACGGACGGACAGACGGACAGACGGACAGACGGCCAACAAAGTGATCCTATATGAGTTCCGTTTTTTCCTATTGAGGTACGGAACCCTAAAAAAGTTTAAAAGATTTTTTTATTTTTTTATATAGTTACATTATAGATCTACGATTCATTATAGACCAACTCGCCTCATGTTAAGCGACGGTGTGGCCGGGGATGGAGCTCGTCGATCTAGAAGATATCTATTCACTCTAGCCTTGAAAATTCCAAGATTGTAGGTCTTAGGAAACAGAGATGGCGGCAACTAATTCCATTCTTGTGCAGTACGCAACAGGAATGTGGATCGATATCGCTGAGTACGGATTTTTGGCATTTCAACGAGAAATGGGTGGTAATTCGCCGACTTTCTGCTAGTCCTGTAGTGAAATGGGGAGGGTGGAATTAGGTCGTGAAGCTCTTGCGCACATTCCCCGAAATGAATCCTGTAGAAAATAGACAGACATGCTACTTTAGGGCGGTGCTCGAGACTAAGTAGCTTCTTGGCAGCTAGTTTATCGTCACCGATTAACCTCACAGCTCGCCGGTCCACTGATTCTAAAGCTTCCAGCTGATACTTGGCTGATCCATCAAAAAGGTGGCTGCAGTACTCCATACACCATCGGACCTGTGCTTGATACAGATGAAGCAGTTGTCCCGGTGAGAAGTATCTCCTAACCTTATTAATGATGCCAAGCTTTTTACTAGCCAGTTTAGCCTTAGATTCAAGGTAGCCCTTAAAGTTCAGTGTTGGGGTTAACGTGAGTCCAAGCAGTCAAGACGGTCTGTTAATGATAAGAATACATTTTGGAAAGTAGGAGACATAAGAAACTCACTCTTTTTGGCGGAGAAAAGGCAGGCTCGAGTCTTGTTCACAGAAAAATCATCATCATCATCATCATCTCAGCCATAAGAAGTCCACTGTTGGACATAGGCCTCCCCCATGGATTTCCAAAAAGACCGATTGGAAGCGGCTTGCATCCAGCGTCTTCCCGTCACTTGTATGAGGTCGTCTGTCCATCTCGTGGCTGGTCTTCCTACGCTGCGCTTGCCGGTACGTGGTCTCCACTCGAGAACCTTTCGGCCCCATCGGCCATCAGTTCTGCGTGCTATGTGCCCTGCCCACTGCCACTTCAACTTGCTAATCCGCTGTGCTATATCGGTGACTTTTGTACGTCTACGTATCTCTTCATTTCTGATTCGATCTCGTAGAGAGACTCCGAGCATAGCCCTCTCCATGGCTCGTTGCGTGACCTTGAGCTTCCTTATAAGGCCCATAGTTAGGGACCACGTTTCAGTGCCGTATGTCATCACTGGTAACACACACTGGTTGTAAACTTTCGACTTGAGGGACTGGGGAATATTGGACGAGAAGACGCTTTTAAGTTTCCCGAACGCTGCCCAGCCGAGTTGGATACGACGATTGACCTCCCTCGTAAAGTTGGACCTGCCTAATCGGACCGTCTGTCCTAAGTAGACGTATTCGTCAACAACTTCAAGAGTGAAGTTCCCCACAGATATTGGGGTGGGCACTACATGTGCGTTCGACATAACCTTCGTTTTGTCCATGTTCATTTTGAGGCCCACCCGTTGGGAAACTCTATTGAGGTCTTCGAGCATCGTACTGAGCTCTTCCATCGACTTTGCCATGACTACTATATCGTCGGCAAAACGAAGGTGAGTGATGTACTCGCCGTTAATATTAATGCCGAGCCCTTTCCATTCCAGAAGCTTATAGGCATCTTCCAAACCGGCGGTAAACAGTTTCGGAGAGACAACATCTCCCTGCCTCACGCCTCTTTTCAATGAAATTGCCTCTGAGTTCTGGTCTTGTACTCGGACTGACATGGTGGCGTTGTTGTACAAGCACTTCAGCACTTCGACATACCGATAGTCAATACGGCATCGCTGGAGAGCCTCAAGCACCGCCCAGGTCTCGATCGAATCAAAGGCTTTCTCATAGTCCACAAACGCTAAGCAAAGGGGCAAGTTATACTCTTCGGTCTTCTGTATCACTTGCCGCAGCGTATGGATGTGGTCTATGGTACTATAGCCTTTTCGGAAACCGGCTTGTTCGGGAGGCTGGAAGTCATCAAACCTGCGTTCAAGACGATTCGTGATGACCCTTGAAAACAGCTTATAGACATGGCTCAGAAGCGAGATGGGTCTGTAGTTCTTCAGCAAAGTGTTGTCTCCTTTTTTGAAGAACAGCGCCACCACGCTTCTGTTCCATGCTTCTGGCGTTGTACCTTCAAGCACGACGGAATTGAAGAGCCTCTGAAGGACTTTTAGTACCGGTGTTCCACCCGCTTTCAGTAGCTCTGATGTAATTCCGTCGTCGCCCGGTGCCTTGTTGTTCTTGAGCTGTTTCAAGGCCATCCTAATCTCGTACAGGCTGATGTCCGGGATATCTTCGGTATAATGTCGAGTCAGTTTGGCTCTTGGATCTTTACCCAAACTGCTAACAGGTTTTGCGACCGATGTGTATAACTGTCCATAGAACCTCTCGATTTCCCTCAAGACTTCTGCTTTGGTCGACGCTATACTGCCATCTTCCATCTTCAGCTTCGTCAACTGGCTCTGCCCAATAGACATGTCTCTTGCGAACACTTTGGAGCCTTTATTCCGCTCTATCGTCTCTTTAATACGATTAGTATTAAAGGTACGGATGTCGTGTCGCATAGACTTTGATATGAGTCTATTGAGCCGCCTATATGACTCGGCGTCACCGGAAGACTGCAGTTGCAATGAGCGTCGTTCAGCCATGAGGTCGAGGGTATGGCTCGAGAGCTTTTGCGGTCTATTTGTACGGTGGGGTTTATAAAACTTCACGCCCACCGTACGGACAGTTTCCACAAACCTGTTATTGATCTCATCCACCGATGCGCAGCTCTCCAGGCACTCGAAGCGATTTGATAGTTCGAGCTGAAAGCTCTCGGGGTTTTGGATATGGGCGCGAGTGGGTCGGAGTGTAGACTTCATCATACGGGACCTCTCCAGTTTAACATTAATATTCAAAGTGCTTCGTACCATTCGGTGATCACTTCCGGTTTTAACCATGTTGATCACAGAGACATCATTGAATATTTGTTTCTTGGTGGTCAGGACGAAGTCTATCTCATTTCTCGTAGAACCATCGGGACTCAACCAGGTCCATTTCCTATGAGGTGGCTTCTGGAAGAAAGAGTTCATCATGAAGAGTCCCTCTTTCTCCAGAAAGTCGGCCAACCTCTGTCCCCTGGGGTTCCGTTGTCCATATCCAAATTGCCCCACTCTCAACTCACTTTCGCATTTCCTGCCCAGCTTCGCATTGAAGTCCCCCATAACAACATTAAAATAGGTCTCAGAAGTGTGTATGGCCCTACTAATGTCCTCATACATCACCTCCACCTCATCATCCGAGTGTGCCGAGGTCGGTGCGTATACCTGGATGACCTTCAACGAATATCTCTTGGATACTCTGAGTATCAGGTACGCAACCCTGCTCGATACACTGTCGATGGCAAGAATGTTGTTAACAAGGGACTTGTGGACGAGAAACCCGACACCACCTTGGGACTGTTGGTCGCCCTCCCGGTAGTATAGTAGGTTACCGGATTTCAGGGTTATCGTGTCCTCACCCTCTCGTCGGACTTCCGATAACCCCAGGATATCCCAATGTAACCTACTCATTTCTTCTTCCAGCTCAGCTAGCTTCTCGTCTGTCCTCATCGTGCGAATATTGTGTGTTACCAGGGCCAGTCGTCGTTTATGCAGGGGGTGGTAGCCGGATCTCTTCCGGAGATTCTTAGCACCCCTTGCTCCGCCGTGACCGGGACCGCTACCGTAGTCCGGAATAGCGGAGCTGCCGGGGACTGGGGGCCTGGTACTTTTGTCGTCTGTCATAGGGGGGGTTTTGCCATTACTCGCCACGCTTGGCATGCGGGTTGACGAGCGCAGTGGGTAACGTTTTCCGCAGAGGATGCTGCTGCCCATCTCTGGTAGTATTTCCCTTAGCCGGTTCTTACGGCACCCACGGGAAGAGAAGGGGAGGTACTATTCTAAGCCGGTACCCCACGGCCACAGAAAAATAGGAATTATTAATTTTAAATTGAATCAGTCCGTGTAAAACGTATTTTTACACATCTTTATTTATAGAATTTACCATTTCGTAGAACCAAGCTGCCACGGGACAAAATTAGAAGTCCATAAAAAGGCAAAGAAAAAGTAAATCAAATATAATCCTTCGGTAATATCCCCCGAGGTTTTACTTCACAGAACAAAGTGAAAATGAATGATATAAAAATAAACAAACAAATATGAATAAAAGGACGCAACATACACCTACTATGTGCTTGGAAAATCGTGTTTTGTAATTAAGTTATTCAATACATTAAAAGCCTTATACTCAGTTATTAGGGTACCCTGAACTAAGTAGGAGGGAGGTCATTGTACTCATCATTACAAAAAAACTGTTAAAGATGGAAAAAATATTACATTTTCTATTGCAGTTAAAAAATACAGCCTAAAAAAAAAAAAACTATTTTTCGATAGAAAAACAAGACAACAACGTCTCATAAAATGTTCATCAAATAAAAGCTTGAGCGGTAAAGCGTTTCAAGCAAAACACTATGGACTAATTAGTCCAAAGACCTGTATTATATTACCCGTTTATAAACCATTGTTATTTTCCTTTGAAAATGGTGATTCTTGTCGAGACAATAGCAAATTGCTTGCAAAACAAAAGACTGGAATTAAATCTCGCTGCGTCGCCATCAAAGACAGCAAAGTAGTTTAATTATGCACACATACCGGGAATATTATGCTGGATGTCGTTTAAATGTACCTTTACACAAAACAGTTTGAATATAGACTATTCAAGTTTGCTGTTGTTTTCAACCCCGGAAGGGGTGTTTTAAATTTGATGTGTGTTTGGATTAATTTATATTCCGTGTCTACTGTGACGGCATAGGCCGTAAACGAATGAATCGATTTAAGGCCTAGGCCGTACTACGGGTTTTTTCCCGCGAGCGGTAACCGTTATAAACCGCGAAACCGCTCGAAACGGTACTAAATCAGTCGCGGGGAAAAACCACAAGTGCGGCCACTTGTACCTATTCGTTTTCCTGTTTTATAAACTCACGCGGTTAAAAACCGTTGCGGCTTAACAGTAGTGCGGCCTTAGCCTACAACCAGTTTTATTTGTTTGAAAGAGAATTTGATCGGTTAATTTTCTTACGTAAAAATATATATATATATATATATATATATTTTAACAACCATCTAGTTTCCATAATACAAGCTTTGCTTAGTTTGGGCTAGATGGTGTTGTGTGAAATGTCCACCAACATTTATTTATTTATTATTTATCAAATTGATAATCTCCTTTTTTTGAAGTCGATTTAAAATAAACAGTGGGGTGACAAGAAAAGAGAATCAAAATACTGAATTGAACATTCTGTGAACGAATTAACAAGGTAAGTTTATTCAAATCGAGCTAGGTATACTTACGTCGTGTAAATTCCATCTTATCTTTATTCTATCTCAACAAACTATCTATGCAGATCCGCATTTTAAAGCGCATTATAAAAACAGTTAAGTTAACACATCACTGTTGATAGCGCAACAGTGACGTGTTAACTTAGCTTCAAGACTTTTTTTAAAGATTTTGTTTTCAAAATATTTTTCTGGATGAATTTGTTAGTAAATAATTTTCAAATTTTATGGAATTAATATCCACAAATAAGTTAAATTACCTTACACAAGTAAGTAGGTAATATAAAACCTTAATCATGACAAGAACGATTAAATATAAATAACTTCTCACAATTTAACTAATTAAGAGGCGTAGCTTAACTAGGTGTTCTCGAACGATCACTAATGTCAAACAACGGATGGAGCGGTCAGTCTTCGGATGGATGACCGTAAGTTGCATTTCTTTCTGAGCGCTTCCGTGGGTCGGTTTTGGGTTGTTTGTTGTTAAAAACAACAATCGTCATCGCTTCCCTCGCTTTTTTCTCTGACTTCGAACGCGATTCCTTTGTTATAAAGAGCGTTAGAAATCTGATTTAAATATATGCAAATAATATTATCAACGTTCCCCGCCAAATTATCTAGTAATTTTTTAAATGTAAACTAAAGCATAGTCGCACAAACTGAATACTCGTGTGACTAAAACAAGTGCAGGGCACCATGTGGTCTGATATGTGGAAATTAAAACAGGGGTGGAATGGCTACAATGCTTGGCTCTCACGCAAGAGAAACGGGGTCGAACTGGCTTTACTTTTTTAATTGTAAAATTGTAGCTTGATGGAGTGATTAAAGGCATGCTCTTTGTGCAAGGTACAATATTGTTGATAAAATTAAACTCTTTGTGTGGCATAATGATGTTATAGCACACCATCATGCCATGCATTGATACACGTGTTTTTGTATAAAAATATGTACCTATCTATAAAGTGTTAGGGAACAGTGTGGACGAGGAAAAAACACATCGATCTCTAAGATATCTAGAAATCTATTCAATTATTCAATCAATAGATCTTTAGTTCGTAATCAGAATAAATACTTATAAAAAATTCGTCACACAAAACAATAGAAAGCAACATTACATAATTTCGTTCAAAAACGTTGGTATACTTAACCGTGGCATAAGAAAAGCTGTGCCATATTAGATTCGAAACCAAAAAAGGTGCTAACACTTTTTTTGGTACTTTTACCAATAAAAAGTTTAGCTAGGTATCTATCTAAATAGATACCTAGATAAACTCTTTATTGCACACACTATAAAATTACAATAATTAATGTAATAATTGGCGGCCTTATCGCTAATCACTTCCAGGCACCTTATGTGGACTCGGCTAGCTGCAAGTTCGAATTCCGCCCGCCGCCCTGTCGACAACACGCTGACTGCGTTGGAAGCAAGCGGACGCGGACCGCCAGTGTGCGGCGTGAAGACCCCTGGCGGAGACTGCAGAGTTGGTCGGGTACGTGTCGGGTACTCGTCTGGTGCACAGTTGATAAGTGGACTAGAGTTTTATTGTAATAAAAAAAGTAAATAGGGCCACAAATTATGTGGTAATAACTTTGTATATCATTACTGCTACATCTTGATCATATTTTTTTAAAGTGAAAACTTCTTGAGCGGCGTTGGGCATTTTTGGGATGGGTAAAAAAAATTAAGCTCGCGTCAGGTGTCACGTGACCTGATCGAAAATTCGTAGTACAAGACGGCGCAGGGCGCTTTCTAGTTCCAAACCAACGTATTAGATGGCGCTGTATAGTCTAGTTCCAGACCAACCTACTAGATGGTGCTGTATAGTCTAGTTCCAGACCAACGTACTAGATGGCGCTTTTGCTATTTTATTTTTTAGTTTTCACTTCTGGCGGCACTCTCGGAGTGCAACCCGTTGTTTTTTACTGGATATTAACTTCAACAAAACAATATACAAACTACTCACAATTAGCTAACTAGACTAATACACAAAAAGCAAATCTAAAGATAAAGGTCTGAAGACAAACTATATTTCAAGTATTTTATCCGTTAAATTATAAATACACATAATTCTAATTTGGAACTAACACGGTTCCAAAATCCAATCACAACAGCGCGTATTGTTCCTTCACTCAACTTTAATCGATTTTAACTCGGATGTTATCAATCAGACCAAATTGTTTTTGTATCGAATCGGATTTCCATTAAACACTAATAAAACTAATGGATGTTAAACAATTTGGCTTCGATACTCTGCTCTATTTCTGTGATTAAAATTACTAAAAAAGTGCTTACTTAATTTGCTTTTCTATTATGTTATTTTATTTTTAGTCTTTAATCATTATCATTATTTTAGAGTTTTGTTCACCTTGATTTTGACCTTGAAATAAATGATTTTGAATTTTGAATTATGTTTTTTTTTTTTTTTTTTTTTTTTATTTAATTTTATTCTCCACAGACACCAGGGTCCGTGACCTTTGTCATAGCAAACTATTGTTTACTAATTATCGTTACGGGAAAATGATTTTATTTTAATTTAAGTACTTATTACTATGTTGCGTGCATACCACGAGCAAACCAGCGACCCGCAAGCAGCACCCGATCACGAGTATGACGCATGTGCCAGCCATCGCCCTCCTCAACCATATGTTAGGGAAAAGGGCGACCCGCCACACGACGCCGCTGCAAGAAGGAGCCTTCGATGGTGAGCATGAATGCTCAAGGTATGCACACAACTCTTATTTCTAACTACTGAAATACTAGTATTTCTGTGAATGCAGTCACTGGTAGAGCCCGGTTTTAGATGGGGTTTCCAGATTATCTATTTGCCCTCGGTTGATCGGACTCTATCAGCGACTGCACTCACATCGTCTAATTACATAAATCTGTCGCCTACTCTCGGCCCAGGGCCTCCATCACCGCCGCGTTCCGATCTTTAATGGCCATCTCTAAATTGTACTCTCTGATGGTCTGCGGTGAAGCAGCCGACGCACGCCGCACGAATCGACTGATTGCATCGTCTTCGGTATCATCAGCGTAATATGTGAAAGACCCGGTATGCCTCGATATCGCAACAACCGCGTGTGGGACACTCTCGTGCAGCTTCATTTTTGCCTTGGTCTTGATGGCTATAACCGACTCGTATGTTAGTCCCTGAGCTTCATGGATTGTAAGGGTACGTGACCCCACGCCTTCCCCATAGCCCTGGCTGATAAGGGTCTCCTTTTCTTCCTGTGTATGTACTAAGAAGAGGGTGTTGGGGAGGGCGCTGGGTATTTGCGCACCCTAATACTGTCTGTGCTCTAGAGACCTTACACGGGGAGTTGAGGAATATATACCGGAGTATATTTCCCTCAGCGCATACGCAACGTCCATTGGGTTCCGATGTTTGCAGAGCAACTCCTGGCTGATGGTTGTGACCAGGTTTGGGCGATGGTACCTCATTTCGAAGAGATTTTCTCTATCGATATAAGGCAGTTGATTGACATCTCCGATGAGGATGAGTTCGCCAGCACCAGACAGCCGTGAAGCCATTATTATAGCTCCAAAATGGTTCATAAGAGCTTCGTCGACCATGAGGCGTCTGAAGCTCTCTCTTCCAAAACCATTCACGAGTACAGAAGCCATGGTTCGCACCCTGGTTTTCACCAGATCTCCGATGCGATGCGATAGCTTCTCTCTCAGATCTTTTGCTGCTTCTGTCGTTGTTGTGATGATAGCGTCTCTGTCCACCTCAAAGTGCCTTATCACCCATGTTGTCTTGCCACAACCCGGAACTCCGTTGACCCATTGGATCTTTGGTACTGCCCAGTTTTCCCAATTTGCCTCGACATCTAAGTTCCCTTCGATGGTTTTAGCCATCTCTAGGATCTTGTCATCCAGCATTACCTTGGTGCAGCGGGCTGTAACAACCAATGGATCATTCGATGGTATCGCATATTTCGGTCTTCCTGTTCGCCCCGTCTCGGCCTCATTCAGCGCCACAAAGCCACTTTTTGCACTATAAGCTGCCATATATTGTCCCTTCATGGTCCCTCTTATGACTTGGGATGTGTCGTTATTATATATAGCTGCTTCTGCCTGCTCGAGTCTTTCCTTTAGGAAGTTTTCACTTCCTAGCGTGAAGAACTGAAGGATGGTATCACAGTTCTTGAGGTTGACTTCCCTTGTCGCTCTCAAAGTAGCTAGGAATTCAATGAAGGCGTTTTTTGCGTGGCTCTTTGGCTCTGAAGCCAAAATGTAACGGGGAGGGTTGACCTGTCCCATGTCGGCTCTTGTTCGGGCTACCTGAGGTTGTGAAGCTGATCTGAGTGTCATCGCCGTCGAGGGAGGTGGTGATTCGGGTGTGATTCGGAGCAAGTTCTGCGCTGCAGTTCTTACGAGAGCAGCGATGGGACCCACTCTTCTTTCTTGGGTACTGCTTCGATAGGCTGCGACTTTTCCAGCGGCTGCTTTTTGTTGTGCTCTTTCTGAACCAGATTGGTTGGACGAATTTGGAACGGGATGTCCCCAGCTGTCTGTTGCACTTATGCGGTCGTGTGTTGGAGACTTGAGATAACTCAAATTCTCTCCCCTATCCTCGTACACGACGACCTCATGATGTGCAGAGGCCTCAGTGCAACCTAGCCGGTCTACGACTTCCGCTCTCGATCGTTCCACAACCATCGCGTCCACACTTATCACCCGAGACGTGCTGTCTGCATTCCTGCTCAGATGTGAGAGCAGTGAGCTAGCTTGTGCGAAAGGTGTCTGTGTCATCCACTTGAGCAGTGCGATCGTTTTGTTTTTCAATCTCACTAGTCGGAATCGATGGCCGTCTACCTCACACACTGGCATAGCATCATAAGACTTCCGCTTCATGGTTGCTTTGGCGGTACTCCCATTGAGCAAACATGCTAATCCAGGCGATAAGCGAACGCGCTTGCGTTTCTGGTTCCGGACAAGACAAAAGCTTATTCCGAATCTTTCTCTATTGCTGTCCATGAAAAGAGCCACACCACGGACCCGGATCCCTGGCACACCTTTATCTGCATTTTGAATTTTTTATTGTACGGCCTATTTGTTTATCCAATATAATAAATAAATATTGATGGACATTTCACACAACACCACCTAGCCTAAACAAAGCAAAGTTTGTACTATGAAAACTAGATGATTGATAAATATAATACATATATACTTTTTTTTTGTAAATACGCGTACATACTTATAATACATAGAAACACAGATACAGAACAAACATCCATGTTCATCCCACAAATGTTTGACCTGGCTGGGGATCGAGCCCACGACCTACAGATCAGGAGGCAGTCGTACTACCAGCTATGAGGCCTGATAATATTTATCATCTTCTTTCTTCCACCAGATGAGGTTAGCCACAGTATCTTTCCTTTTGCCACATCATTCTATCAGCCGTTATCTTTTCATTTACGCAGTTAGTGCTTTTAGATATCAGAAATATTTATTTGTAAATATTAAATATGTTTTATATAGAAACTGGTTCATTTGGACAACTTGTAAATACGTATAATTTACGACGTCGTTACTTTATTACTAGGCGCAGTAAATTACGCAGATAAAGATCTTTACTATTTCATGTTTTTAATTTTAGAATTGTTTAATTAGCTAACGAATACGTTGGACACAAACAAATTTTGTCATAATATATATGTTTAATAGTTGACGCCATAGGAAAACTTGAATGTATCGTAAACATCAGTACTCCATAGTACAATACAAAGGACTTACTCTTTAAACACATTAATATCAACTCTTTCTATGACGTAATTAAGTACAAATCAGCTTGTATAGAATCTTAGTGCCTATTACATTGAGATTTTGTGTATAGAGAGGCTATACTCATTGGATATCAAGTAAAAGCATGATAAATGCCAGTTCTCAGCACTTTCGAGGATAAGACACATCCTTAAGGCCTTTAGTATATTGGCCTTATATAATTATGTATATCGGTGTTCCACTTTCTAAGGACACAGAATGGCATTGTCACAAGTCACAACACTGAGCGTCTCATTCACACTGCGTTGCCCGACATGTCGCAACTGCAGACGAGTCGGGCGATTACCTTACTTCAATCAATCAATCAATAACACTTTATTGACACCACATAAAGTAATAAGACAATGAACACATATGAAAATGGCACAAAAGGCGGTCTTATCGCTAAAACCGATCTCGTCTAGACAACTTTGGCTTGGCTTTTACTTGATGCTTGTCACGCAGAGCCGGGGGAAACCTATCTACGTATATTATACATAATTGACATATTATATATGAAGAGATACAATGCATCTCGTTATACGATGAACACTAAGCATGGGCCCATTCAGAAACAGTACATGGGCGATTCGCACCGCGGTTCGAATCACATGCGGTGCGAAACGCCGAAGTACCCAGATTTTTGGCTGAGGTCGGAAAAAATATTTGAGTGTTATTCGTAAAGTGCAGAATGCGTTTGACCTATCTAACGTCAGAAAAGCGTGTTATATTATTTATTTATTTATATATGCATATACATACATGTACATATTGTACATTGGTGCTTATTTCTAAACCACAATTATATTACACATATGTACCCCGTTAATTGGGGCGTAGCATATATTATTACGGTTGAACATTTGGCTAAGTAGGTAAAGTATTTATACAGTCCTATAGTAGTAGTTTTATACATGATGTATCACAAGCATCCTATGTATTGATACTTGTACATTTGAGATCAGTTGAATTAGTTTATAATATAAAACGAGAATAGTATTCAGACTTCAGTTACAATGGATAAAAAAATTATAATACGAAACCATGAGCTACCTACCATTTAACTTACATAACTTACATAATTTATATACACGTCAGACACTCTTTACAACAACTCGCTATTCACACGAACGTGAGTTGAAGTGTGTATGTAACACACACACATGCATTAAGTTAGGGTTGTCTGGCTGCCGCTCGCTCGTGTTGTCGATTAGGAAGTGCTTGAAGCAAGCAACGGCCTGATTTGATTGGCAACAAATGTGCTGTGCCGACAAACTCCGGCAAACGATGGGGCGAGTTCGGGGAGTGGGTGAGGAACCCAAGATTGGCTGGAGGTGGAAAGTAACTGTTCTGTATATAATACCTACATACTATTAATGCATTATGTGTTTAGGTTACAGCAAGCCAGATACATTCAGTTTACGTGTAGTCATATACATATGACTTATAGTACTTTATCTTTTAGCCACATTATAGTATGCCATTAGAGCCCTATTAATTCTTAAGTTAAGATTGGAAAGTAGAAGCTGTCCTTGACAACTGCGGAGGACTCTCATAATTACGTACTTTGTCGCGCGCCAGAAGAGATAAGACCTATAATGATATAACGAGTCCCTTAAGGTAAATTTAAGTGGTCAAGATCGTGTCGTGACACGACACGATCTTGGGTACGACCGTACCCTTATGGTACGGTTCCGTATCAAACGGTAACACAAGTCACAGTTTTGTACTTTATATTTTCTGCGTCTATTGTACAAAGTTTTGTTTGGGTGTTGCAGTATACTGAATATTTTTAGTATAAATTACTACCAGATGTTTAAAATGCCCTTCAATTCAATAAGCGTGTGAAATTCCCATGCCCGTGTTCAGGAAAAGCTTTCAAGCTATTGCACTCGGACGTTCAGGTTAAAAAACAACAGATAGGAAACTGGAAGAAATGCGTATAAACATCGTTTATAATTATCTTGTTATATTCCCGCTAGATGGGGACAGCAGTTTTCTTTCACCACTTTACCCTATCAAACGCCACATCTAAGCTTACACCTTTCTCTCGGCTCTGCCATCATAAGTATTATTACAATTATGGTTACAGAATATAAGCTTATAATATTTATAAGGTAAAGGCATTTTTATTCTGACATCTAAATATGTTGAAATCCTTTTTCACACATTTTTTTAATTCAACTATACACCATCGTGGTGTAGCGATAAATGTGTGAAATATTCAAGACGTTACGTCAGAGATCTTTGCTCTTTTTGGTTTTTTAGGGTTCCGTACCTCAAAAGAAAAAAAACGGAACCCTTATAGGATCACTTTGTTGTCCGTCTGTCCGTCTGTCCGTCTGTTAGGGTGTCAAGACCTCTCGGGAACGCGTGAAGGTATCAAGTTGAAATTAAAACCATATACGCAGATCCATAGTCTCTTGCTGCAGAAAGAAAAATCAAATTTCTCAGTTTCCGTAAAAAAAAGTTACAGCCGAATATGTCGTAAAAAACGCACATTTCGACACTCACAGAGGAATCAAACCTATGGGGTACTTCCCGTTGACCTAGAACTATGAAATTTGGCAAGAAGCATTATGTTAGAGTACACATATAGGAAAAAATCCGAAAACTGGAATTTTTTTATTTAATCGCGAAATAATAGGGTCTTTATGCAAGGAATGAAGGTCGAAATTTTAAAGTGAATTAACCGTATCATGTGGGGTATCATATGAAAGAGCTTTATTAGAATAAGCTAAAACAGGTTTTTAAATATTTTTACTGTGTATATTTTTCGGTTTATGAAGGAAAATATAAAAAAAAAATGATTTCCCCCTTTTATCTACTAGTTTGTACGGAACCCTCGGTGGGCGAGTCTGACTTGCACTTGTCCGTTTTTTTTAGACATCTCACACAACACCGTCTAGCCCAAACTAAGCAAAGCTTGTACTATAGATGGCTGATAGAATACATATATACTTTTTTTTTGTAAATATATACATATGATACATAGAAACACCCAGACACAGAACAAACATCCATGCTCATCACACAAATGTTTGCTCTGGGTGGGAATCGAACCCACGACCTTTCAGTTCAGCAGGTAGACGTAGACACAATACCAACTGAGCCACAAGGCCAGTCATTGCCATTATATATTTAATATTTTTAGAACTATATTTAGAGACACTTGAATAGGGTAATTCAAGAGTCTCTAACTACAGTTAATCCTAACATAATGCAATGAATATGGTTGTTTATATCTTTGCCCGTAGTTATGCTTCTGTTAATTCGTTATCCATTCTAGCTCGGGGCCATATGTTGCGACTTTGGACTTTCCATTCAATTCTCCTTACACCCTCGAGGCTCAACAGTGACGTTCTATTCTTAGTGCCTCGACAAACGTAGAACAGAAAATACAATTATATTAGGCTTATACTTAAATATAAAAAAGTTGACAGTCTCATTAACCGCGAACCAGCAAAATGTGGAATGTCCTTCCTCGGAAGGTTTTCCCGCCGAGCTTCAACAAAGAGCGTTTTAAAAAGGGTGTCTAGTGTCTACAAGCACCTTTCCGGGTTAGCAAAGCAACAGTAATTTCAGTGATGTTGCAGTTGTCCATAGGCGACGGTTATCGCTTGCCATCAGGCGAGCCGTCTGCCTTTTTGCTTCACCTATTTTATAAAAAAATAAAAAAAACTAAGTTAACTCCTAGTCAAACGAATTTAAAACAAGTAGAAATGAGAAGATTTGTTATTAATTATATTTATAGCTTGGATGTTTTATCCAATAACAAAAAATAACAAGAAAGCGCGATTAAATGTTCCTCTGTTGAAATAAAATGTCTTCCTACACGCAACACCCACGATACCAGATAAATAATAGCACAGCATTCATATTGCATTAATACACCGCTTCCTATAGCTCAGAACTAACACAAACCTACGTTTAAAGGTTTGTCGCAAAGAGTGTATCATACATTACGATTACGATACGATTTTTTTAACATACGATAGTTCCAAACTTGATTACTACGTAAAATTCGTAATTTGCATTCAGCGAAGCAAGACAATTATAAAAAAAAATATATATATATTTAAATTAACTACAACGCGATTGTAACTATGAACTTGAATCATACTCATGCGGTTAAGTAACTTAGTTGACGCCATTCTGTGGTAATCTCTCAAAATCTACATATATAAAGGTGTATCCAAGGGAAATAATTGATTTCTGCGGGGCCCATCGGTGGGGCCAGTTTAAATTTAAGTCGTTACTGCTGATCTCACCTGTAGATATAACAAGTGAGACCAGGAGTAGATACCTTGCTGTGTTGGTTATAGTCTAAGAAATTGCTTTTTTCATGTAATAAAACATCTATAATTTCACGGGGTATCCGAAATATCCTATAGACCTAATGGAACTATGGCGGATGTACCGAGACTAACATCGTAAATGTAGAGCTCGTGGCGTACCTTGACTGGGAATTCTTGAACGATCACCAATGTTAAACAATGGATAAGCCGGCCAGTCTTCGAATGAGTGACCGTGAGTGGCATTTCTTTCTGAGGACTGCCGTGGGTCGGATAACACGTTAAATTGTAGGTCCTGGTTGCTTATTCTAGTTTTTGGTTAGCCCTTCGGCGGCCTAATAACTCTGACACTAGGCCACTCAGTCTATACGAATTTACTTACTGTAGCATTGTAAATATCTTTGGTGTAATTTACTGCTGGTAAATATTTATAAGTGTGCATTAAGCTCTGTTTCTCCTAGTACTCAAGACTCACGTAGTGTACTAGTCGCCCGTATCGTAATGTGTAAAGGAGCAGAATTTGCAGGCGTGGGCAGATACCTATGGCTGTGCAAACATGAAGTTACGCGGAAGTTTGGTAACTTGAGACTGTTTCTGCGGTCTCAGTTCCTGAAATCATATTGTTTTGTAAAGGGTGACTTAGTTAACTTTCTGCTTTCTTTTTGTCATAATTATTATGACAAGTACCTACTTTCTTAAAAAAACTTTTTAAGTTAAACGGTTTTATTGAAAAGAAAGATAATGATGTAGGTAATGTATTTACTATACTTTACTTGAAAAGCCCTTTTCATTTGATACCCACATTGTGAGGGTTGTGTTAAAATATGAAATCCGCCATTTTGTGGCGGCGGCCATCTTGGATTTACAATAATACAAAATATACTAAATTGTATTGTCATCACGACTAAAGGTGTATACCAAATTTCAGATCGATCCGACAACTGCAAGGGGGGTTAAATTTCAATTACTAAATGTGACCCAAACAAACAAATAAACAGGTCAAGCTAAATAAAATCGTTTAAAAACTGAAACAACCGATTTAAAAATACGCAGTTTCGTTTACTTGCATGACATATTAGTTACTTTACTTTAAAAATCAGTACTGTACCGATTTTGATAAAATTCATGTGGGACCACCTCTCACCAAACAAAAAAGAATTCACAATTGGCGAAGTAATGCGTAGAAAACATAAAAAAAAACATCAGTCGAATTGAATCTCCTTCTTTTTGAAATCGGTTAAAAATAAGGTTAAGTAAGCTAGCAACTTGTTAATTTTAATAAATGTACAATAAAAGCTAAGATGTTCTCTGGAAGTAATTTTAATATACCTGTTCATTTATTTTTAGGGTTCCGTACCTCAAAAGAAAAAAAACGGAAACCTTATAGGATCACTTTGCTGACCGTCTGTCTGTCCATCTGTCCGTCCGTCCGGGTGTCAAGACATTTATCTCGGGAACGCGTGAAGATATCGAGTTGAAATTACGCAGATCCATAGTATCTTGCTGCAGAAAGAAAAATAAACTTTCTCAGTTTTCGTAAAAAAATTATAATATAAAAGTTACAGCCGAATATGTCGTAAAAACGCAGATTTCTCCACTCACAGAGGAATCAAAACCTATGGGGTACTTCCTTTTGACCTAGAACTCTGAAATTTGGCAAGAACCATTGTGTTAGAGTACACATATAGGAAGAAATCCTAAAACTGGTCATTTTTTATTTAATCACAAAATATAGGGTCTTTAAGCAAGGAAAGAGGGTCCAAATTTTTAAGTACTTTAACCGTATCATGTGGGGTATCATATGAAAGAACTTCATTAGCACAAGCTAAAACGGGTTTCTAAATATTTTTATGATGTATATTTTTCGATTTATGAAGGAAAACATAAAAAAAAAACAAAAAAAAACCTTTTATCTACTAGTTTATACGGAACCCTCGGTGGGCGAGTCTGACTCGCCTTGTCCGGTTTTTTTGTTAAATTTAAAAGTACGAGTATCATTATAATTCTCTTACTTTTCTTTTATTGGAGATAGCTTTATGTTAATAACCATTTTTTTTTATTTTAAGCAACTTAAAAAAGTTTTTCAATATTATGTGTTTTTAAAGACACCTGAAAACCTACTATTTTCTTAAAATAAAAATAAAAAAACTTAAAACCTCTATAAAGAGGCATGCAGCAAGTAGGCTCCCAGTTACCCTAATGGGCTCTTATCGCCCAATCAGAAGCTTTCCATCGAAATTTCTTTTCGTTGGCATACAATTAGCTTTGATAGCTTTTTGTACTGCGTCATGCTTGCGTGGGGTTCGAAACCGAATAAGTGTGGGGAGATATTTTGAGACTAGCGGTTATATGAGGCTTCATTCAAAATGTGTAGCTAAATAAAGTGTAATTGTTAGAGAACTTTAGGGCCGGCAAAAAACAAAAGTTATACAGGGTTTTTTTAAAGTTAACAAAATTAATCTCCACAGATTCTGGGTCCGTGCCTTTTGTAAATTAATATGTATATGCATTTTTAACTACTTAAATTTTTTGGAAGACGCTGGATGCAAGCCGCTTCCAATCGGTCTTTTTGGAAATCCATGGGGGAGGTCTATGTCCAGCAGTGAACTGCTTATGGGTAAGATGATGATGATGACGACTTTATTTTTAAAGCTATGCAAGAGGAAGTTATATATAGGTAGGTTCAAAGCGCGACAACAAAGACAAACAGAAAGAAAATTTGGAAATTACTGTTTTGGTTTCTGTTTCGATAGGAATGCATACTCCGATAAAAAAAAATATGTACAGATTTTGACCCGTTACAGTCTTATTATATATATGTATATATAAGTAGATATGAATGGTTTGGTTTCATTAAGTACAAGGTCCCAAAACAAAATAAATATCTGGATAAAATCATTTTGTGTTAAGATCGTGAAAATTTTGTTGTGTTTTATATATAATCCTTGAACTACTATTACATACAGAACGGACAGTCTCCACCTCTCGCCAATCTCGGGTTCCACCAGTTCCCCGCGTCCTTTGTTGAAGTTTAGCGGTACGGCGCATTCATTTGTCAGTCGAGACGAGCGTTGCGGGCTATGAGCGCTCGAATCAAAATGACGTCATGAGCGAGCAATCAGACAACGATCATAACTTCATATATGTGTGTGTGTATTATATATAGATATTAACTTGCGTATGTATCACTGATTAGCGCGCTGTTGTATGGAGTGTCTGAAGAGTGCCTTGAGTTAAAATAATAGTTTTGACAAGAACAACGACATTGCATGAAAGTGAATGTGAGCAAAATCGGTCAAAAGGTTGTTGAAGTCGTAAAATCTTAGCTTAAATCGAAAAATATTTAAAATCTCGAATAAGTATTATAAATTTTAATAAATTTTATCCCAAAATATCCCATGCTAGAATAAATGACGATTGAGTATTTGGACTAATCATGTACAGAGTTGTACTTTTCGCAGAACTGCTGCCATAAAATATCTACACTATCTTATCTATGTGCTGTAAATCTAATCATTGCATGCAAATTGTGCTTTTCCAATTGGTTGTTAACTGATTTTAATTAAGGAAATAATTATGTTTAATCCATCGCGTGTCGCTTGATTGATTAATTCCATTTGGAATAATGTCAACGGCATCCGTGTTGTGTTTTAAACAGAAACTATTTGGTGTTTGTAAAATAATACGTTTTATAACTTGAATATTAATGTTAAACTTGAGAGGTCCCGTATGATGAAGTCTACACTCCGACCCACTCGCGCCCATATCCAAAACCCCGAGAGCTTTCAGCTCGAACTATCAAATCGCTTCGAGTGCCTGGAGAGCTGCGCATCGGTGGATGAGATCAATAACAGGTTTGTGGAAACTGTCCGTACGGTGGGCGCGAAGTTTTATAAGCCCCACCGTACAAATAGACCGCAAAAGCTCTCGAGACATACCCTCGACCTCATGGCTGAACGACGCTCATTGCAACTGCAGTCTTCCGGTGACGCCGAGTCATATAGGCGGCTCAATAGACTCATATCAAAGTCTATGCGACACGACATCCGTACCTTTAATACTAATCGTATTAAAGAGACGATAGAGCGGAATAAAGACTCCAAAGTGTTCGCAAAAGACATGTCTATTGGGCAGAGCCAGTTGACGAAGCTGAAGATGGAAGATGGCAGTATAGCGTCGACTAAAGCAGAAGTCTTGAGGGAAATCGAGAGGTTCTATGGACAGTTATACACATCGGTCGCAAAACCTGTTAGCAGTTTGGGCAAAGATCCAAGAGCCAAACTGACTCGACATTATACCGAAGATATCCCGGACATCAGCCTGTACGAGATTAGGATGGCCTTGAAACAGCTCAAGAACAACAAAGCACCGGGCGACGACGGAATTACATCAGAGCTACTGAAAGCGGGTGGAACACCGGTACTGAAAGTCCTTCAGAGGCTCTTTAATTCCGTCGTGCTTGAAGGTACAACGCCAGAAGCATGGAACAGAAGCGTGGTGGCGCTGTTCTTCAAAAAAGGAGACAACACTTTGCTGAAGAACTACAGACCCATCTCGTTTCTGAGCCATGTCTATAAGCTGTTTTCAAGGGTCATCACGAATCGTCTTGAACGCAGGTTTGATGACTTCCAGCCTCCCGAACAAGCCGGTTTCCGAAAAGGCTATAGTACCACAGACCACATCCATACGCTGCGGCAAGTGATACAGAAGACCGAAGAGTATAACTTGCCCCTTTGCTTAGCGTTTGTGGACTATGAGAAAGCCTTAGATTCGATCGAGACCTGGGCGGTGCTTGAGGCTCTTCAGCGATGCCGTATTGACTATCGGTATGTCGAAGTGCTGAAGTGCTTGTACAACAACGCCACCATGTCAGTCCGAGTACAAGACCAGAACTCAGAGGCAATTTCATTGAAAAGAGGCGTGAGGCAGGGAGACGTTGTCTCTCCGAAACTGTTTACCGCCGGTTTGGAAGATGCCTATAAGCTTCTGGAATGGAAAGGGCTCGGCATTAATATTAACGGCGAGTACATCACTCACCTTCGGTTTGCCGACGATATAGTAGTCATGGCAAAGTCGATGGAAGAGCTCAGTACGATGCTCGAAGACCTCAACAGAGTTTCCCAACGGGTGGGCCTCAAAATGAACATGGACAAAACGAAGGTTATGACGAACGCCCATGTAGTGTCCACCCCAATATCTGTGGGGAACTTCACTCTTGAAGTTGTTGACGAATACGTCTACCTAGGACAAACGGTCCGATTAGGCAGGTCCAACTTTACGAGGGAGGTCAATCGTCGTATCCAACTCGGCTGGGCAGCGTTCGGGAAACTTAAAAGCGTCTTCTCGTCCAATATTCCCCAGTCCCTCAAGTCGAAAGTTTACAACCAGTGTGTGTTACCAGTGATGACATACGGCACTGAAACGTGGTCCCTAACTATGGGCCTTATAAGGAAGCTCAAGGTCACGCAACGAGCTATGGAGAGGGCTATGCTCGGAGTCTCTCTACGAGATCGAATCAGAAATGAAGAGATACGTAGACGTACAAAAGTCACCGATATAGCACAGCGGATTAGCAAGTTGAAGTGGCAGTGGGCAGGGCACATAGCACGTAGAACTGATGGCCGATGGGGCCGAAAGGTTCTCGAGTGGAGACCACGTACCGGCAAGTGCAGCGTAGGAAGACCAGCCACGAGATGGACAGACGACCTCATACAAGTGGCGGGAAGACGCTGGATGCAAGCCGCTTCCAATCGGTCTTTTTGGAAATCCATGGGGGAGGCCTATGTCCAACAGTGGACTTCTTATGGCTGAGATGATGATGATGATGACGTTTTATAAACTAACTAATTGAGCTCCATGGTTCCACTCGTGTAATAATGAAGAATATGAATGGAGGTTTTTTTTTACATTGCGAGTTGCGTTTTTAGGGTTCCGTACCCAAAGGGTAAAAACGGGACCCTATTACTGAGACTTCGCTGTCTGTCCGTCCGTCCGTCTGTCACAGGCTGTATCTCATGAACCGTGATAGTTAGACAGTTTAAATTTTCACAGATGATGTATTTCTGTTGCCGCTCTATCAACAAATACAATAAAATAAATATTTAAGGGGGCTCCCATACAACAAACGTGATTTTTTTGCTCGTTTTTGCTCGATTTTGATAACGGCAGCAGTTAGAATATTGATCGTGATTTTTTGCCGTTTTTATAGATAATGGTACGGAACCCTTCGTACGCGAGTCCAACTCGCACTTAGCCGATTTTATTTTACTAATTTTCGGCTATTGTTTTTATGTTTGTCAACGATTAACTCCGTCATTTATAAGCCGATTTCATTATTAACATGTCATATTTTTCGAAAAATGAAGAGATACGTAGACGTACAAAGGTCACCGATATAGCACAGCGGGTTAGCAAGTTGAAGTGGCAATGGGCAGGGCACATAGCACGTAGAACTGACGGCCGATGGGGCCGAAAAGTTCTCTCTAGACGCAGGGAGCTTCCAACCGGTCTTTCTGGAAATCAATGGGGGAGGCCTATGTCCATCAGTGGACTTCTTGTGGCTGAGATGATAATGATGATGATTGAATTTTGCTATGATATGTGTAATTTGTGGCTACCATTCGTTGTAAATAAATATATATGAATAGCCTGAAACACTTACCTATGTAACACTTATTTTCTTTATCGAAAAAGATTTTAGCACTCCGTTTACTCTATTTTTTGTTTATTTTAGGTTTATGTCAACAAACGTTCACTTGTCATTTTTCGTTTCTTTTTATAGGGAACAAGAAGGTTTAGTCACACACAATGATTTCCGATTATTTCAAAAATTATTTACGCAAGTTTGTCTCGCCTTTGACCAGTTTTAATATCTTTAGATTCTTTAGCAATTTTGAGGTATCTATTATCGTTCAAAAGATACATCCGTTTAAATGTAGGACAGATAGACACCGTAGCCTCACAAATAAGTTCCACCATTAGTACGGAACCCTAAAAATAATCATGTGTGCAAAGTTTAGTATTCTTTGAGCAAGTTAAATTTCATTATAATATAATATTAACCGATTGCCATAGGCAAATTCTGTCTGCGCATAAATAATTATTCTATCAAAATATTTCAATACTTACTTAGAATTTAAGATAAAACATAACAAAGTATATTGTTAAGCAAACGTCAAGATCTCTAAAAGTTTACAATTACGCTGAAACTAATCACTCTGTGAATTTATTAATTCAGTCTGTACTAATTAAAGTTTCGTTTCTTTATTATAATATACTTAGTTTCATCCGATATATATTAATGATTAGATTAAATTCAATACTTTGACTTATATTGTTTCAAATATTTTATTAATACATTAGTTTGTGAAATCATGAGCTTTTTTATTTTATTTACTAGATAGATCTACGATTGGCCACCAACTCGCCTGATGTTAAGCGACGGTGTGGTCGCGGATGGAGATCGTGGATAGAAGATATCTATTCAGTCTAGCCTTGAAAATTCCAAGAAAAGTATACATTTATAATAATATTTTATATATGAACTACGTTATATCTGTGCCTTGAGCAATAAACTATAGTGAAGAGAATAAACTATGCAGTCATTACCGATGATCAACATAGACGTTATACCTAATCCTTGAGTTGATTTGTTGTTGACCTTGCACACACACACATACGCATCATTATATTATGAGATATATCAGAATAACTTTATTAACTACGACAAAACAATATCATCATCATCATCTCAGAAACACGAAGCCTACAGCTAGACTTAGCCCTTCCCATAGATTTCCAAATAGACCGATTGGAAGCGGCTTGCATCCAGCGTCTTCTCGCCACTTGTATGAGGTTATCTGTCTATCTCATGGCTGGTATTTCTACGCTGCGCTTGCCACTGCGCGGTCTCCACTCGAGAAGTTTTCTGTTTAGCCCATCGACCATCAGTTCTACTTGCTATATACTCTTCCCACTGCCACTTCAACATGTTGCTGAGCTGTGCTATTCGAAACAATATAAAAACTACAAATACTAAGCTAACCTACTACACAAAACGCAAATTGATTATCCCAGAGCGACAAAAGTCTAAAGGTAATCCAATCGCTCAAACCCACTACCCACGCCAATATAACGATATCTTAGTGGATAAATATAGCTCAATAGATATATTTAATGGTAAATTATTGAAATTTAAACGTGATATACTGGCAATTTTGGAGAAGCAACGGTGCTGATATCGCTTGCAAGCGATATCAGCACCGCTGTTGTTTTTGTTGGTGTTGTTGTTTTTCTTACTTCCTTTCCATATTATTATGTAACTTTTTTTTTGTTATGTACATATTTATACGTATACACTCTAATGTAATTTAAGAAGTACTGCATTTATTTTGTTGTTGCTGTGTACACATGTGTAGGAATACAATCTAGTTCGTATGTTTTATCGTATTTCTATTGTTAATATTCCAATTGTATTCTGTTTTGTGTGCCTAAATAAATAAATAAGTAGGCCGAAAAAAAGTGAAGCTTAACTTCAGACGAGCTAATCAAAAAAATATACAGAGTAAGACAGAATATTGAATTTCACCGTATAGGCCAACTGCCAACTTTGGTCCACAACCAGTCGTGGCGACTCATCTCCGAAAATATATCAATACCCGACACCCGACAGTACAATAAAGATATCTCAAAACGTTTCAATCAAACTTTCCCTATTTGTTGAACTCTCGATTCTCTCCAGGATTTCATGAAGTCTATATAAATAAAGTCGGGTAAACAAGAGCAAACTATATTTCCGTCTGTAGTAGCGTGCAATGGGCGCTCAAATCTGTTTTCCACCAATGATTTGTCCCCAGAACGTACGAAATCTCTGCTGGACGTCAGCCAAATGTGCAACTTGTACTTACGCTATTCTACACTCTTTAAAAATCTTACTGTCTTTAATATAGAGTTGAATTTATTGTGCAGTAAACGCAGACGTAAAATTGTAAGAGTCTAGCTTAAATTCTGTTGGACTCCCTGGCTAGTGCCAGTTGGAACAGTTGAGAAGCTCTCGTGATCTCATGAAAATAATATTTTATTGCCATCATAATACCCATTCTGATGGTGTTTGCGATGTTTACTTTGTTTTGATGTAATAATAGAATACTCGCTTCTTTTTGGCAAAGATAAACAAGTTTTCTTTTGCTATACAAAGAAAATAAGGGACTCATGTCATGAAGCTATCCTCTAAGTTACGGCTTTTGTTACCAGAACAGAGAAAGCTTTTTGTTGTTTCTTATTGTCGTATAGGTTCATATAGACATGGCACAAAAATGAAGAGAATTCAGTTATTTATGTAGACGTGTTTTTTCTCTATTATTCTATTTCAATACGACTCTTTATATCTGAGATCCCATGTGTACTATGAATTACTAACGCTTTTCAGGACACTTAATTCATAAATTTTGTCTACATATTCAAAGGAAACCAAAACCTTAAGGGCTTATGGTTAAAACCTTATATTAAGCAAGGAGATTATTTATACTACGTAACTATCCTTTTTTGTGGCAACGTCACCAATACGAAAAACCTTTACTTGGGCCAGAAAAGGGACATTATATTAGTAAGTCTCGGGACTAGCTAGTTGTTGAATAAAATATACTTCGTGTGGGCTCTTAATACACTGATTTATTTGCACAGATATAAAACGAATGCTGTATATATACTAACCTTGTTAATTAACTTTAAATTCTTAAGTTTGCGTGTTTATTTTATGCCAATAAATCTAGATCTAGGTGTAAGTATATCGTATTTCTTTATTTTTCGTGGTTTTAATGTATTAAAAACTTACTATCCACACCGGACCGGTGCCGGTTGTCACACTAGTTTTGTAAGTTTCTCTGTTTTGTTTTTTGTTTAATAGTGTACAATAAAGAGTTAATCTATCTATCTATCTATCTGTTTTCATAAATAAGTATTTTTAGATTCAAGATATTTTCTTGACATTATTGCAATGATTGTAGTAGACGATCTGACATGGCTACAAGTATAAATTTAGAAAACCCAAAAACCCACTTTTCAAGCTATTTTTTTAATTTATACTACTACAAGAAAAACGGCTGACTCAATTTTGATTTAAAATATGACAAACTCTTGATAAAATCCTCTTTCAAACAAAAATAAAACTAACTTTGTCTTAGTACAGGGTATAAAGTATAAGTTTGCCCAATTGGGTCAAAATATATTATATTTACACGTACATAACAAACATGTAAAACATTTTAGAGTCGATATTTATTAAAACTGAAACTGTTGCCAAAACCCCATCACCCATTTAATAGTAACGTAATACATGGTTAATTATAAATCTGTATTAATCCTAAACATTTTCGTCGACGCGTTCGTTACTAATCCCGACCGAATTATATCCCGCAGGAATAAATTATGAGGGCGGGCCATTCCCTCTCAACAACACGGCTAAACTTTAATTAAGCTGCATTTCTGCTAAAATGGGTTCCCTTTTCAAACATTTAGAGGCAACTTCGTGGAGTCAAATGATGTCCAACTTTATTATTAGACCCCGGGTACTTCGGATCGGGAAAAATTTGGCGATAGCGATAGCAATAGCTACTTATGGGGGAGTTTTTTTTTAAATATTGTGTATCTGTGGAAATATGCAATAGAGATCTTGTATTTTTTTTGTCAGCCCTGTTTTTACAAACTGTCCCACTGCTGGCCGCGGGCCATCTTCTCATTGTGAGAAGGTCTTATTGTCTTGTTTTACTTGAACTGAAATTTAGATGTATGATTAAAAAAATATGTAATTTTGAAAAGATAATTTGAAGGTTGAATAATTTAAACCCGACTTTGTAATTTGTGTGGGATTTCGATTCTTCTAGATAAACGCGCTCCATAGTTGACTACAATTGGCGGTTAAGCGCAAGCAAAAAACTCAGATGGACCTGTTTTATGAAATTTCACAGCTGTTGGTCATGGGCCTCTTTTCATAGTCTACCTCTCTCTATGAGGAGAAGGGTGGCAAAATGATGGATGGGATGAAGACCTGATGGGCGATGCAATCTGATTCGGGCGCTTTTGCGGCACGATTCCGAAAAGACTGCCTCGTGTTGAAGTCATGTCTGATTTTCAGATGCCCAAAAAGGAGCGAGTGGTTAGAGGGTGAGGGAAGCTCATTTGTAGCGCATCCAACTTAGGCCAGTGCAAGTTAGATAGCTATATGGGATGATGGGAGGCTCTATCACGCTACATGTTCATTTCTACTTACTACTACTTACTAGTACTTACTACTACTTACTAGTACTTACTACTACATACTAGTACTTACTAGTAATTACTAGTACTTACTAGTAATTACTAGTACTTACTAGTAATTACTAGTACTTACTAGTACTTACTACTACTTACTAGTACTTACTACTACTTACTAGTATTTACTAGTACTTACTAGTAATTACGAGTACTTACTAGTACTTACTAGTACTTCCTAGTACTTACTAGTACTTACTAGTACTTACTACTACTTTACTAGTACTTTTTTGAGAACATTATTTTATTTAAGCGTCTCCGAGATTATTAAAAATTCTCCTACCTGTAATTTTCCTCACAGTGTTTTTCTATGCTGATTAAAGCTAACGGATATCGACAGTACGCATCAAGCTTCAGAAAGAAGGCTTTGAAGTCAGACCTCTGCGATTGAGTTAAATGGTATCTTACTGGGCAACCGTAGCTTATTAGCATACTATTTGAACTCATTACTTAGTTATTCAAGTAATTAGTTAATAACGTTATCCTCTCGTGAAAATATGCCCAGGATTCCATCCGTTCAACGACTTTATTTAAACCGACGTGGAATTCGAAAAAAGCTATTACGTGCTTTCCCACGTCGCATGTTGTACACGTACTAAATAACTCGGTAAATACAATGTTTTAATGGTGTGCGAAATGAAGTTGCAAATATTTTTATGGCGACGTTGAATATTTATGGAGACCACTAATGGCTGAGGTAGTGCTTTGTTGCTGGGCTTGAGGACGAGAATCGATGATTTTTAAGGATGAGTTGGAATGCTTTTTTATAATCGTAGATATAGTTCATAAAAGTAGTTTAAATTATACAATGACCATTGTATTACTTTTGTTATAAAAATAAAAAAATATATCAAAAATCTTGATAAATAAAAAAAAATACGATACGATACGCTACGTTTGGTTTATTAATAGTATAGATAGTTAAATTGAGTTAGAAAAGAAGAAGAAGAAGATTTTTGCCTTAATTTTCTAACGCGACAGATTTATTTGTACGCCTTGGCAGTATTGTGTGGAAAGGAGAGGATATTATTATAGAGGTTTATGAATAGATATGGGTTATTTTGGCTTGCAGCAACAGGAAGTTACCCCACCTTCATAAACGGCAATTTTCCTCAAGTCCCTAATTAATATGGTCGGAAAGACAAGCAGCTGGTACAATATATATTTGCTTTTTCTCCCAGTTCAGCATGGCAGACAAGTTGATAGGTAAAGTAATATTCATAAAGTAAAAACGAATCTAATGTCACCTCGCATCAAATCGGGCAAGCTATTGTAAAATAATGAAGTAATCAACATCTTTACATAATAGTACTTATATTATAGTACTACGTGTAATAATAAAATAATAAGGCTTTATGGCGAGCCGTCGGTGAGTGGCGACACTGCGTACCCCGATGTTTCCCTGGGGATAAATGAGACCCCTTACCTCTAGATGGTGGAAACTGCAAGAGCTAAGAACCTAAGCTCCAGGGTGGAAGTGTTACAGAGCATAGCGCCGCGAGTAGCGTTTAGTGCGCAGCACACCTCTCGACACCCTTAGCCGCCCACACCGATGTTGCTTCTCGGGTGCCATTATGCGGTGGCACTATGGGGGGCCCATTTAGTGGGTGGTCAGTCATCACCTGCCTAGGTATTTTTGCATGATGTGATGGAATTGGCAGGTGCTGTCTTCTCATACTGGTGCTCTCACACAGAGGTACATCATCTTACCTGCTGTGTGATAGCATCAGCCTGTAAGCTACTTTTTAAGCCTGTAACATTCCATCACAATAGCCAAGATCTTTTAAACTCCATTTTGTTCAGTTTTGTATGTTATCCATAGTCCATCCATATGCCCAATCTGTATTTTTTATTATACATTTGTAAAAGGCCTCTCAGTGTTGGTTCCGGCCCCACTGATGCCTTTCAAAGGTCCGGGCTAGACCCGTGTATAAATTTAAATAAAGTGAAAATAATAATTATAACAATATAGCATTATTGTTCTAACACGTTATAATTAAATATATTATCCTGTATGAAAGTTAATCATAAATACACGTAATTACACCAAAAACCATTCCTTCTTGGAAAACGTGTAACTGAAGTGTCTCGGATAAGCTGACACCAACGGCCTAATCCAATTGAAAGAAATATCCAAATGATCCAAAAGGCACGGTTTAAATATCAATTTGTCGCTCGGCAAGTTGTTGAAATCTCCATTTTTACTCGGAAAGGATTCGCATTTTTCACAATTACTTAGACGTTTCCACGTTAATCTATCTTCTTTGTCCCGCGGCCCGATTTCATTTGAGGAGAGAATCACGTCATTGCCTCCTATTGTTTTGGACCTGATCAAATTACTACTCGGATGATGGATGGCGGTGGATATTTTTTGGATAACGGGAATATGTAATCACCGTGGGATCAAATTAGACGACAAAAAGAGAGGTTTTATACGTTTGACGTGTGTATCTGTGTGTGTGTCTATAGCATCGTAGTTCTTAATCGTTTTATCAGCCCTGTTTTGTACAAACTGTCCCACTGCTGGGGACGGACCATCTTCTCATTGTGAGAAGGGTAAGGCTATCACGCTGGCCAAGCATATTTTATTATTGCTTCTCATTGTGAGAAGGGTAAGGCTATCACGCTGGCCAAGTACGGGTGGCCAAGACTTCACACATCTTCAAGATCAATGTGAACTCTCAGAAATGTAGTTTTCCTCAGGATGTTTTCCTTCACCGTTTGAAGTTGGTAGCAATCAACAATACGCACATAACTTCAAAAAGACAGAGGTGTGTGCCGCGGGATTCGAACCCAGGACCTGCGGATCGCAAGTCAGACTGTCTCCCGACTAGGCTGCCGGTAACTTCAAGTTATGACAGTTTGTGTTTGTAATCGAGTAGGTATAAAACGATATAAAAACTCGCTCTAAACCCTCTGATGCATATACTCTGAAATGTATCTCATAAGAATCATCCACGCGTCAATATTTTAGAGCTATTTATTATTCTTCGCTCAGCGTTCCTATCGCTGTTGATTCCAGAATCGATATTTCCATACACATTGGAACCCGCAGCTGTGAACCTAAACCTTATTAATCCCAGAAACGCTCACAAAATTATGCTCGAAAAGCTAAACCTGCGTCGCGCTGGGACGTTAAATTTGGCGAGCTGAATTAAATTAGGCACACACACTGTATATCATACGGACTATGAAAGGGGCAGAGGGATACAACAGAAACTATTCATGTTAAAGCAGAATGTAACATAACAATATCGCTCCCCTACTACCTTTGCTGTCTCCGAGATCGACGGTCCATGTTTCCGGTGTGAACATCCGGTGGGTAGGTTATGTTGACGGCCATCGTAAATTATTTGAACTTATTGTCTAATATTGGTAATCGTTGGCATATACACACAAATACATATAATCACGCCTGTTTTCCCTTGCTGCGTCAAAGAGCGTCAAAGACCATGAGGCCGCTTAACGCCACATTTGACCTCCAACAAAATACGTTTTTTTTTTTTTATCAGCCGTGTTTGTACAAACTGTCCCACTGCTGGGAACGGGCCATCTTCTCATTGTGAGAAGGGTTAGGCCATAGTCTGCCACGCTGGCCAAGTGCGGGTTGGCAGACTTAACAAACTACTTATTTCGTAACAAATAAGTATTTTGTTAAGTTAAACAAGTGATTTTACTATAATTATTCTAAGGAATGCGCATTTATGATTTTTCCTGCAATTTTACGCATACTTTTCTCACGAAACACGTACACTCAACAGCGTATCAAATGTAACGAAATCGTAAATTAGACTGAAAAACTGCTTTTCTGCAGTCGGGTATTTTGTTCTGCTTTTAGTATACATACTTGTTGTTAGATAGTTCACGCCTGCCCGAGGTTCCGCGCTAGGACTTCGTCAGCAGGCTAGTTATCTGAGTAACACTTATTTCTAGTTCCTAAAAAACTCAATGTAGATAGGGTTCCGTACCCTATCTATATTGCCGTTATAACAACCCTTCTTTTGCCGCTATAACAAAAAATACTAAAAAATAGAATAAATTAAATATTTAAGGGGGCTCACATACAACAAACGTGATTTTTTTGATCGTTTTTGCTCGATATTGATAACGGCAACAGGTAGACGCTTGAAATATTCACAGAATATTGAGTTATATTATTCACTTTAAAAATCAAATTCAAATAATGAAAATCAAGTAATGAAATTCAAATAAAATTAATATTTAAGGGGGACTCCAATACAACAATCGTGTTTTTTTGCCATTTTTATAGATAATGGTAAGGAACCCTTCGTGCGCGTGTCCGACTCGCACTTGGCCGGTTTTATTATTGCTTTTCTTGAGTCTGCAGAGCCGAAGGCGTCTCAATCCATCTGCCCCTACCTAGTTCGTAGTGTATCATACCGCGCTGCGTCGCCGTACCCTAATTTAACTGTTTATATTCATGACGCCGACTCCACGTTGCGTCGTTTCTGGGGCTTTGTTTATCTCGTGAGCGACAAATTTGTGGCCGAAAAGTTGGGCACATGAGCACGAGTGGGGCACTCGTATCGGCCCCCTTTTTGCTTTATTAAAAGCAATGGTGATGGAATGGTTCTGTTGAAGTTTTTGTTTGGGTGTTTGAGGGAAGTACCTAAACAGAGTGGAGAAATTTAAATGTTTGTTAACGTTTTGACTGGCTTCATAGTTCACACGTCTGTTTTCAGAACTGTAGGTTGTGGGTTTGATTTTTTGTTTGTTCTAAATAGATCTACATTTGACCGCGAAATATAATAGTCTGATAGTATTCGAGCTTTTAATTTCATGTTGAAAGTCACGTTGGAACTGAATTTTTCACAAAAACACAGATTGCGAAAAAAATTATATTGTAGCAAGAGTTAATATAGGATGGAAAGACAGATCTTCAAATATTTTAGTTTTAAGGCAGTGGCTTCGTCCTTGTCAATATCATACACTAAAAAAATATTGACTCTTATGGGTATAAAATTATTGATTCTTATTGGTATAAAATTATTGATTCTTAAGGGTATAAAATTATTGATTCTTATTGGTATAAAGTTATTGATTCTTATGGATATAAAATTATTGATTCTTAAGGGTATAAAATTATTGATTCTTATTGGTTTATAGTTATTGATTCTTATGGATATAAAATTATTGATTCTTAAGGGTATAAAATTATTGATTCTTATTGGTATAAAGTTATTGATTCTTATGGGTATAAAATTTTGTTTACGTTTTCGGCTCCTAAATAATAATTCAATTATATTTCGCATTAAAATTGGTGGTGTTTTTACGTAACACCATTTAATTTTGAATTTTATATATTGGTAAATAATTATTAAATTTAATTGACATTTTAAGCACATGCCGTACAAAATATAATTATGTGTCTAAAATCCGTTAAAACATCTCCATATTCTCAAAAACATGATCTATTACTTAAAACACCGCAGAGATTTCGTTCAAGATAGAACCGCCGAGAAACCAAACACTATACAGTTAAGTAAGTAAGTAAGTTCGTATAGACTGTGTGGCCAGCCCTATTGTCAGAGTTATTAAGCCGCCGAAAGGTCTCTGACTTGGCTTGACGATTGCTGAACAACCGGGACCTACAATTTAACGTGTCATCTGACCCACGGTAGCGCTCAGAAAGAAATGCCACTCACGGTCACCCATCCGAAGACTGACCGGTCTGTCCGTTGCTTAACTTAGGTGATCGTTCGGGAACACTTAGTCAAGCTACGCCACGAGCGCTACTAGGTATACAGATCGTTAAGGCACAATTTTGACTCAAATTAAACAACTTTCCGAAGAAGTGGGCGAGTCCTTTCATTAAAATTGTTCAACCACAACATTTTATAAGATTCGTAAGTTGGATTCGTGAAATAAAACTAATTAAAACGGATTCCGGGCCCTTTGCGGCGTTCGTCGCCTTTGAGGAAAGTACAAACTGTATTTTGTCACTCAGACGTTCATCTACTGTATTTCATGAAATCCAATCAATGTATATGTTACATGGAAATAAAATAATAAATTTTAATTTAATCATTTTCTCGGCATAGTCATGTACCAGCCAGATGACATCAATCTCTCTGATGTTCCATGTACCAGCTGACAGATTTAGACTCGGGTTAATCAGTGATGATAAATTACCTAGTTTATCATTATTGTTTTCTAGTTTATTATTTTTGTTTTACTCTATTACTAAGACTGCGCTGTCTGTCTGTCTGTCACCAGGCTGTATCTCATGAACGGTGATAGTTAGACAGTTTAAATTGTCACAGATGATGACCGTTTCATTCACCGATCTACCTCACATCTCGCCGGGCAACCGACTCCAAAACTTCCAGCTAATAGGTACTTGGCTGCTCCATCAAAAAGGTGTCTATGTATTATTTTGTATAAGTAAGTTCGTGTAGACTGAGTGGCCAGCCATAGTGTCAGAGTTGTTAAGCCGCCTAAAGGCCTCTGACCTGGCTTGACGATTGCTGAACAAACAACCAGGACCTACAATTTAACGTGTCATTCGACCCACGGTAGCGCTCAGAAAGAAATGACACTCACGGTCACCCATCCGAAGACAGACTGGTCCGTCCGTTGCTTGACATTGGTGATCGTTCGAGAGCTACGCCACGAGCGCTTATCTATTATTACCCCGACTGCGAAAGAAAGAGGGTTATGTTTTTCGAGTGTATTTATGTATGTATATATTTCTTTGACACGCCCTAGAGCCTAAACGGCTTGACCGATTTTGATGTGAGTGATGTCAGTAGATTCGTCTTAGTTGTTAGAGTGACACTGAGTACATCCAAATAAAAAAAGAACATAAGTTATGCTGCAAAAACCTCTTTTCTGCAGTCGGGTATTTTGTTTTTCTTTTAACATCGATACTTGTTTTGTATGAAGGTTGCGTACCGTAGCACAGCCTATATTGCGGTGAAGGGAACGTTATTTGTTTATTGTTTAGAAAGGCGACGATAAGGGAATAAGGTGGTAGCTCCGTGCTCGGTGCTCGACGTCGGAACCGTCGCCAATTTCGCTATCTGTCCAATATTAATGCACTCTATTTGCGGCGTTGCTTATTTTGGACTAACGTTGCGCAGTTGGCGAACTGGATTGTTGCAGTGGGTATAATATTGTATATAACATTAAACTATAGACAATATACCCATTTAAAATTATTGTACGAATTAATTATTTGTTAGGTTTTCGCAATTTAAATTAAATTAAACAACTGCACTGAACAAAATCAAGGAAACATTTTACATAAAATAATAGGCGATAATTTAACATTTTGATAACAAAAAAGATAAACTGATTACTGATTGACTGTGGATTTGATAATAAAAAAAATAATTCTCACTCGCACATCACGACATTTTTAAACATATAAAATCATTGAGTAGGGATATTAGGAAAGTGAGAAATGAATTTGTTTGTTTTGATAGGAGAAATATTTAAAATAAAAACTGGCCAAGTGCAAGGCGGTCTTAAGCACGAAGGAAATATTTAAAATAAAAACCGGCCAAGTGCGAGTCGGACTCGCGCACGAAGGGTTCCGTACCATTATCAATAAAAACGGCAAAAAAATCACGTTTGTTGTATGGGAATATTAAATATTAATTTTATTTTAATTATATTTATTTATTACTAATTATTTATTTTTAAAGTGAACATTACTCAATATTCAGTGAATATTTCAAGCGTCTACCTGTTGCCGTTATCAATGTCGAGCATAAAAAGTCACGTTTGTTGTATGGGAGCCCCCTTAAATATTTATTTCATTCCGTTTTTTAATATTAGTTGCGACAACAGAAATACATCATCTGTGAAAATTTCAACTCTCTAACTATCACGGTTCATGAGATACAACCTGGTGACAGACGGACGGACGGACGGACGGACAGACAGCGGAGTCTCAGTAATAGGGTCCCGTTTTTACCCTTTGGGTACGGAACCCTAAAAAAAGAGTTTTTCTTTGATATGTTGTATTTTTTTTTCACTACTCCGTTGTCAATAAAATTGATATCAGATTTTTTTAATATATTTCTCTTAACTAAATAAGCAAATCTATTTCTCACTTTTCTAATATCCGCAACCAATGATTGTATATGTATAAAAAAGTTGTGATACGCGAGAGAGATAGCTGCGCGCGTTGAGAGGTCTGGTGGTAGCCAACTAGCCAGGCACTAAATAGTGGCCTATCTCGATGCTCAAAAGGTACAGGCTTAGCCCTGTATTGTGTACATGTGATAAGAATAAATAATTACACTTCGGTACAAAAATTAAACATACATTTAAAATGAGTTTGTTATTAAAAGAAAAACAAAATACCCGACCTCATAAAAGCAGTTTTTGAAGTTTAACTTACGATTTCGTTGCGCTTGATACGCAGTTGAGTGTACGATTTTTGTGAGAAAGTATGCGTAAAGTCGCTTTAAAAATGCGAATTCTTTAGAATAATTCTAGTAAAATCATCTGTTTATTACGAAATAGTTCGTTGGACGTTACAAATCGCATTTTTTTTTTGCAAAAAAATATATTATTATTACAAAAAAAATTGCCCATGACATTCAGGAAGTGAAGACGAATCTAACGACCCCTCGCACATTAAAATCGAAAAGACGTTTAGGCTGTAGGCTGTCATATATAAATATACATACATATACACGCAAACATACATCTGTACTCGGAAAACATAACCCTCCTTCTTACGCAGTCGAGTAAATAAAGACCGTGTTTAATAAAGTGTAGGTATTCACTTGTTATGTTAAATAGAAATAAGCCATGCTAGAATAAAATATAGATTGAGTTCTTGAACACAATCAGAAAACAATTGGTGAATGTGTAATCAAGTTCTACTGTTCGTAAATCTATTAGTTAGGTTATTTGAATACGCTTATTTTATCAGTTTTACTAAATCAATAGTTCAAACCGTATAATTTTGTTCATGGTTTTCAATGTGGCAGTTATTATTTTCATCAAATACAAAATGGTACACCATCAAACCGCTGTAGAGCATTCCTCGATAGAGTTTGCGGAGACTAATAAATGTTATAAGTTACAAACTTTCAACGATTTGTCACAGACAAAACTGCTGAAATTTAAAAAAAAACTCGGTATTTATTATTTTACCTATTTTTAGGGTTCCGTACCGCAAAAGAAAAAAACGGAACCCTTATAGGATCACTTTGTTGTCCGTCTGTCCGTCTGTCCGGATGTCAAGACCTTTATCTCGGAAATGCGTGAAGGTTTCGAGTTGAAATTAAAACCATATACGTAGATCCATAGTATCTTGCTGCAGATAGTAGAATCAAACTTCTCAGTTTTCATACAAAAAAGTTACAGCCGATTATGTCGAAAAAAACGCACATTTCGACACTCTGAAAGGAATCAAAACCTATGGGGTACTTCCCGTTGACCTAGAACTGTGAAATTTGGCAAGAAACATTGTGTTATAGTAAACATATAGGAAAAAATCCGAAAACTGGTCATTTTTAATTTAAACACAAAATATAGGGTCTTTAAGTAAGGAAAGAGGGTCCAAATTTTAAAGTACTTTAACCGTATCATGTGGGGTAGCATATGAAAGAGCTTAATTAGCACAAGCTAAAACAGGTATTTAAATATTTTATGATGTATATTTTTCGATTTATGAAGGAAAATATAAAAAAAAAAAAAATTCCCCCTTTTATCTACTAGTTTGTACGGAACCCTCGGTGGGCGAGTCTGACTCGCCTTGTCCGGTTTTTTTTCTAAACCAGCGTACCAGCTACATAAACAACTTAATCTTTCATTTTTATTAACCATATTTTTATTATTAATTATTCTTTGTTTCAAAGAAAATAGATAAATTATAGATATTTTATTATTAACCGACTTCCAAAAAGAAAGAGGTTATCAATTCGATCTGTATATTTTTTCAACGATTACTCAGCCAATTGTGCATTGATTTTGATTATTCCTTTTTGTATTTGGTAGATCATACTTCAGAGGTGGTCCCATTTAAATTTTATCAAAATCGATGTAGTACTTTGGTTTTTATAACAAAATAACTAATAAAATATCCAATTGTCTATAGAAAAGTGAATTCGCGTATGACGCATTGTATTGCGTATTTTGAAGTAGATATTTTCAGTTTTTTTAAACTACAATTTGTTTATAGATTCTGTTTACTTATAGTTCTATAGTAGCGAGAAAGAGGAAATAACGTCTCGAAAAATAAATAATTAAATAAGGACAGCAGTGCCCTCTATGCCACATTAGTTAACTAGCTGAACAGGCTCTACAAGGATCAAAAATATGCAGCAATTTGAAATTTTATTGAAATTTCAAATTATAATATACATATACCTACCTAAGCAAAATGCGATTTTGCTCACTGGTTTTACTTTGTCTCACTCAGTGAGCAAAATGCGATTTTGCTCACTGAGTGAGACCAAGTAACTTTTAAATATATTTTTTCAGAAAGCCGCGAATATCTTATTCTGCCTTGGGTTAATCATACAATTCGAAATATTCACACTCTATATCTTTCCCGCCATTAAAAAGAGAGAGAGAGACAAAGACCAGCCCTTTCGAAGTTCCGATTTTGAATTCGACCTCAAAGACAAACACGTTCGGAATTTCGTACTAACTAATAAATTTTGAAAAACGATAATTATGCCTTTTAATGTAATTTATTGAATTTTTTACTTATTGTTGTATTTAAACGAAAATAATTATTTACTGCAAATAAAACTTTATTTTTACTTTACTTTAGGATATGATACATAATATAACATTATATAAGTCGTATATATATATATATATATATATATATTCTTAATGTAAATTTGGCTGATTTCTTAGACTCACTATATCCCTGCGGGGAGGGCGCTGCATGCTGTTTTACAGGCACTAAGCCTAGTTCGGCAGCAGTCTACATTAAATGATGACTAAGTTAGATAATTAAGATAAAAAATGTATTACTTGTGTACTTTTACTGGAAATAAATATTATTATTCACATTTATTTATTTCGATTCTTAATTTAAATTTTTTTACAATACAAATATAAACATATAAAAATAACATAAATATTGTAAAAAACTTAAAACTAGTGTGCCGCCGGCAGCGGGGCAAGGCTCAAGCTGTCGACGGTAAGGGCTACAAGCTGAGGAATCTCCTGACAATGCGCGCCGTGTCTAGGATGACTGCCTTTTGTATCCGACCCTTGATCCAACTATCAAGCGAGAGCTTCTTGAGATGTTGGTCGAGGCTCTTCGCAATTAAACCGTTTACCGATACGACTATCGGAACAATGATCGTCGAATCAACATCCCACATGGCGGTTATCTCGTGAGCCAAGTCAAGGTACTTGCTGAGCTTGTCCTTCTCAGCCTTCACGAGATTCTCATCATGTGGGATGGTGACATCGACGAGCACTGCCCGGCGCTGGGAACGATCTACGATCACAATATCAGGCTTATTGGCAACAATAGTCCTATCCGTGATAATAGAACGGTCCCAATATAGCAAAGCACGGCCATTTTCTAAATAGTTATAGCCATATTATTATTATTATTATATTATTATTATTATTTAACCTATAAATATTTATTATCTCCTAAAGTGTTCTTGCTGCTGAAGTGAAAAGTTATGTGTGTTACACGAGAGCAAGGTTTTTTGCATCTCGTGCCTTTGAATCCCTCGCCACACTCAGGATTCAACTTCGTTGAATCTTTCGGTTGCTCAGGATTCAAAATCAGCACTAGCAGCAAAAAACGACTTTGCTCTCTTGTTGCACAAATAACTATTGAACTACGTAAAATACAGATACCGCCAGCTTTTCAGTAAATTTCAACGCTATTGGTACTCAATTGCATAAAATTTTATAATAATTACCTACGAAAAGTACGTATATTGCGAAAAAAGACATCAGATTTCTAGAAATCCTGGGGAATCACAATATTATCCGGAGGGTATATAAAAGCTAGTTTCATGGTGAGCTCGAGGATATATTAAATAATAATAATAAATAATAAATATTTGTGGACATTTCACACAACGCCATCTAGTCCAAACTAAGCAAAGCTTGTACTATGGAACTAGATGGCTGATAGAATACATTTATACTTTTTTTTTATTATTATGTTTCGAGTTCGAAGTGTTTTGTTAACAGCGAACTAGGCCTGCGTTTGACAACAATCTCATCTCTAGGGAGTTGCCTAAAATTTATCTATTCACTACTTTTTCGAAGAAGATGTTTAATATTGACTGGCCTTGTGGCTCAGTTGGTAGTGTGTTTACGTCTACCTGCTGAACTGAAAGGTCGTGGGTTCAGTCCCCACCCAGGGCAAACATTTGTGTGATGAGCATGGATGTTTGTTCTGTGTCTGGGTGTTTCTATGTATCATATGTATATATTTACAACAAAAAAAAGTATATATGTATTCTATCAGCCATCTAGTTCCATAGTACAAGCTTTGCTTAGTTTGGGCTAGATGGTGTTGTGTGAAAAGTCCACAAATATTTATTTATTTATTTAATATTTTTGTGTGATAGATTAAAAAATTGTAAATTCTTTAGACTGTGCTACAGCTATTCACTTGAACCGTTTCCCTCAGTTGAAACTAGTATAAACCAGTTCAGAACTATTTAGAAAACCATCCTTTGATCGCGTTTTCGATTGCTGCATACCGGTGGCGGCGGTGGCTGTTCCAGTACGAGTTTTCGTATTCATGGCTCGGGCTTCGACTTGTGAGACCACTGCGCCAAGTGGTCTATTGTGAAATTCGTGAACAAGTTATGAAAGTTCAAATGAAATATTTGTTCATTTTGATATTCAAATGTAGAGTCTCACGTTGTTTCACATTTTGTTGAGAACTTTTTTTCACGCTGAAACAAAAGTTTGAGTAAAGTTGCGATATGTCCGTGGTTGTGAAATGTTTTTATGTGCCTGGCTAATATATCTATTTGTATTTTTATAATCATTTTAATGACAATGTGTATTTAATGCACTACTTATACCTCCCTATTATTACACTCACTACTATATACTAAATTCGGTTCATAATTATAGTTTAAAAAACTGAAGAAATTGACTTTTTGATATTTTTGCCTACACAGCGGGCAAATTCACAGCAACAATACTTTAAATTATGTCCGCAAACTTTTTTTTATCAGCCCTGTTTGTTCAAACTGTCCCACTGCTGGGCGCGGGCCATCTTTTTATTGTGAGAAGGGTAAGGCCATAGTCTACCACGCTGGCCAAGTGCGGGTTGGCAGACTTTACACATCTTCAAGATCATTGAGAACTCTCAGACATGTAGGTTTCCTCACGATGTTTTCCTTCACCATTTGAAGTTGGCGGCAATCAACAATACGCACATAGCTTTGAAAAGACAGAGGTGCGTGCCGCGGGATCGCAAGTCAGACGGTCTCCCGACTAGGCTGCCGGAAACTTCAACAATGCCCCAAACTTTAACAATGTTGATAATAAAAATTAATTTAATGTATGAATAACATTAGAAGCTAAACACTTTCTAGGCTTCACCTTTTCTGCCAGTTCCAATTTTGTTTTGTTGTTGTTTGTTGTGTAACGGTATGGTATTTGTAATTTAATTAATTTCAAATGTGTTTCATCTGTGAATAGTGCTGTGGGCTGTGTTATTACTAAAACTTTTATATACTTATCCATATTATTAGATTTTATAATACAGCTGTTTACCTCAAAAAATAAAATAATTACTTGTGTAGGTAAACGAGAAGGCAGAATAATTACTCGTTCCTGTGAACTCTGAAAACTTCCTTAGCTCAGCTACTTTATTTGGAAATTACGATCACCAAAGTATTTGATTGATAGGTAAATAGGCAAAATACGAAAACTGTTGAAATGTAATTTGAAAAACTTTAAGTAAACACAATAAAAACATAGTCACAACAATTATAGGTTAAATTGAACCATCAGAAGGCGAGGCAACACGTCAACCCTCCGATAATTGGCTAAGTGGGTCTCGGAATTAGATCCCACTTCTGTGGTCACGCGATCACCTACGAGGGTTCCACAAGGTAACTACTCGGGCCCGGAGTTTTTCCTTTTCTTTATTATGTTGCGGGAAAGCTTGTGAATAGGGATTGGCTTTTGGGGTGCAAATCTTTGTGATTACCTTACGTCGGTTAGGCTAATACGCTGGTATTTAATTTGGTTTATTAATCGTATAAGACTTATGTAATCTTTTACAGTCGACTACAAAATTGTAAAATTGTAAAGAAAAAATACAATGACTGTATTACTGTATTATGTATATTTGTATGAACTCATAATTATTGTTCATTATTATGATTATTTTAACTTGTAAGTTTGGAATTATGAATAAAATATTGTGTTTGTATTTATAATTATCTTTTTATTTATTTATCAGTTATTTATATAGTAGCACAACACTTTGCTTAAGTCGATCGAAGTCGAAGTTCGACCATCGACCGATAAATGAACTTAGTTTGATCCAAGTTAATTTTCATACATAAAAATGTTTTGTACCTACAAATTATTAACGTAAAGATATTTTATTGAAATTTTCGTAGAAATTTGTGTTGTTGCTTTCTAGTGCTTAGTGCGTCGGTTTTTTTATAAGTTCGTTTAGTAATTTTTAGGGTTCCGTACCCAAAGGGTAAAACAGGACCCTATTACTAAGACTCCGCTCTCTGTCTGTCTGTCCGTCCGTCTGTCTGTCACCAGGCATGTATCTCATGAACCGTGATAGTTAGACAGTTGAAATTTTCATAGGTTATGTATTTCTGTTGCCGCTATAATAACAAATACAAAAAAATATAATAAAATAAGTATTTAAGGGGGCTTCCATACAACAAATGTGTTTTTTTTTTGCTCGATATTGATAACGGTAACAGGTAGACGCTTGAATTATTCACAGTATATTGAGTTATAATACACTTAAAAATAATGTGCTATTATTTCTTCAAAGGTGTTATCACGTCCACCATAATAAAGCTTATAAAAGTTCTACACCTCTCCGTGTTCCTTGCATGCTCCACTGCAATATACTGCGAAGGTTCCCAGTGATGTGACCTTACCCACAGTTACATAATTATGTAGGTATTACCCGCATACCCACAATTACTGCGATTGCACGGAATTTATTTTGCCATTCTATTGCATAATTCGTTACAAGATTCAGGGTTTCCTAGTGCTTGTTTTAGTCATCACAATATTGCGAGTGTTTTGAGAAATTAAACCAAAAACAGTACCTAGTTTAGGGGCGGTGAATAATATATAAATGTTAATAAATAATCAATTTTATTGAAATCAAAAAAAAATTAACGAATTTTTAACGACTCTTAAAGCGATGGACCGATTTTGATCTAGTTTTTAGGGTTCCGTACCTCAAAAGGAAAAAACGGAACCCTTATAGGATCACTTTGCTGTCCGTCTGTCCGTCTGTCAAGACCTTTATCTCGGGAATGCGTGAAGGTATCGAGGTGAAATTAAAACCATATATGCAAATCCATAGTATCTTGCTGCAGAAAGAAAAATAAAATTTCTCAGTTTTCGTAAAAACAAGTTATATCCGAATATGTCGTAAAAAACGCACATTTCGACACTCACAAGGGAATCATGTACTTCCCGTTGACCTAGAACTATGAAAATTGGCAAGAAGCATTGTGTTAGAGTACACATATAGGAAAAAATCCTAAAACTGGACATTTTAATTTAATCACAAAAAAAAAGTGTCTCTATGCAAGGAATGAGGGCCCAAATTTTAAAGTGAATTAACCGTATCATGTGGGGTATCAAATGAAAGAGCCTCATTAGCATAAGCTAAAACAGATTTTTAAATATTTTTACGATGTATATTTTTCGGTTTATGAAGGAAAATATAAAAAAAATATATGATTTCCCCCTTTTATTTAGTTTGTACGGAACCCTCGGTGGGCGAGTCTAACTCGCACTTGTCCGGTTTTATTTTTTATTTGAAAGAGGACTTGAACGAAAATATAATTAGCTATATCTTAATGACTTTCCATATCCAAGCCCAAGCTAGATCTTACCAAAACGGGTGCAACTTTTTTTTTAAGTCAGGAGTTTTTTAAGTTTTCTAAGCTTGTATTCAAAATTATTGTAAACTGAATAACTAAAATGTAAATTGTTCAATTAAAATACCTAATGTAGTGTCACAAACGCTAAACGCCAACAACATTTACGAGTAATTCATATTTCATTTTACTCAATTATAAAGAAGTGAGAAGGCAACGAAACACGATTTATTCGCCACTCAACGACGTCTGATTTGCTATAAGTATAATGTGAATGTATTATGGCTGAAATAAATTTATTATTAAATAATCGTTCAGCCTAAAAAGCAGTGTGTTGCGTGACGAACAAACTGGTAGGTGGGCTTTGGTCATGGAAGTTAGCGGAAAACTTTTGTGATATGATATTTTGGCCGCGAATTTCTAATAAAAGTTACCATTTTATGATTGGTTTGTCTTTGGCCGTATTCCACCTGATGCTAAACGATGTTGCGGTCTACGACGAAAAATGACTATCTAGAAGACATTCACCATGTCTATATAAATGCATGTTAAAATCTTACTCACAGAATAAGGATTTGTCACTTTCTGTCAGATGGGAACTGTCACGCGCGAAAACGGAACAAAACCGTGTTTAAATAAAATACGCTTACGTTTTAATTAAGACAGTCAAAGTTTACAGTGACTTACCTGAAGGGATTCGGTTTCGGTTTGGAAACTATATCTTCCTCTCTGTCATTAACATAAAGATTGATAGAGATGGTGATATAAATTGCAAACAGAATAGCAAATAATTTGCTGGCCTCGATTAATACACGATCGATACAGTGGGATATAAAAACCTGCAGATGATTTCGGTTTAACCATTGAGATTTTATTACATAGGGTTTTTTTCATAGAATATTAAGTAAAAGCATGGCAAATCTCAGTTCTCAGCACTTTCGAGGATAAGAAACATCTTTAAGACCTTATATGCATATGGTGTTGCACTTTTTAAACACTCAGGATGGCATTGTCCTTGTTCACTAGTCACGACACGCGTCTAACAGCGTTGCCTGACATGTCGCGACTGAAGACTAGTCGGGCGATTATCTTACTTGAGGCTTGCCACATAGAGCCGGGGAAAACCTATCTGTGTATAATACACGGTTTTTCCCACTAAAGTCATCCAGCTCCAGCATGGAGCTTGAAACACTTCCCAGAGCTAGCAAAGTATCTGCACTATTATTAGTATTACAATCGTTTATAAGTGACGACCATTAATCCTTCCAAATTATCTTTTTTGCTCTTTCTCTCTTGGCTAAACTGATTATAATTAAATTTGGCACAGATATAGCTCAGAACCTAGAGATGGATATAGGTCACGTTTTGTTATCATTTTCATCACGATTTTTCATCACTACGCGGATGAAACCATGGAAAAAAGTTAGTTATGTAATAAACTAACCTGTGTGGAAATCAATACCTCTCCTCTTAATAGACATGTACGCGGAATCAGTAGCAAAGTAACTCCCCGCACCGAGCCGCCGCAGTCTCCCTCACGCATTTGCGTTACCGCCAAATCCCGGTAACATATTTCACGCGCACCGCCTTCTGCCATCAATTAAAGCATTATCCGCTATCGCTCCCACACCATACCACTCGTTCTTTCACCTACGTTTCACTACCATGGATGCGGAAACGGTACTGCAGCTTGGCACAGGTAGAGAGCCATTAATTATTTCCTTAAGGTACGGTGCTTATCAGTCCCCGCCCGGTCAGAGCATTGAATTCGAGATATACCTAATTAAAAATGTCAAAAAACATGCAAAATGCCTGTTTTTTTTTTTAAATACTAACCCGAAAAGGCAGACTCAAATGGTTTACATTCATGGTTCACGTCATGGAGTTTAGAAGTATAGACAATGTTTGCTATATATTAGCTAAGTAGAACTATTTTTCCCAAGTAGTAATGAAATATTAAATAATTATGTCTGGCGTAAAACTACAACTGCTTCATCTGTATCGAGCACAGGTCCGATCGTGTATGGAGTACTGCTGCCACCTTTTTGATGGATCAGCCAAGTATCAGCTGGAAGCTTTAGAATCAGTGGACCAGCGAGCTGTGAGGTTAATCGGAGACGATAAACTAGCTGCCAATAAGCTACTTAGTCTCGAGCACCGCCCTAAAGTAGCATGTCTGTCTATTTTCTACAGGGTTCATTTCGGGGAATGTGCGCAAGAGCTTCACGACCTAATTCCACCCTCCCCATTTCACTATAGGACTAGCAGAAAGTCGGCGATTTACCACACATTTCTCGTTGAAATGCCAAAAATCCATACTCAGTGATATCGATCCACATTCCTGTTGCGTACTGCACAAGAATGGAATTCGTTGCCGCCATCTCTGTTTCCTGAGACCTACAAATCTTGGAATTTTCAAGGCTAGGGTGAATAGATATCTTCTAGATCGACAAGCTCCATCCTCGACCACACAGTCACTTAACATCAGGCGAGTTGGTGGTCAATCGTAGATCTATAATGTATAAAAAAAAGTCTGAACATCATTAACCATCCCTTTAGAATACAACATGAGATTAAATAGACGTACCTTCAAAGTACTGAAAGACAGACTGAGAAAAATTAAAAATGACTAAATAAATTCTCTTATGTAGAACGGGAAAAGCATTCAGTTTTCACAACAATCAGGTAATCTTTAACCTAAACTACTGTTTACAAAGTAAAGTGTACTCCTACGAGTTAGTACCTCCCACTTCCTACCGTCGTGACTTGGGACCGTTGGATCCGAGCCTAAAATGATCGATAAACTCTAGTGTATAATTAACAGGCAATTGCTTTCCTAGATAACGGTTTCAGATGTTATATATTGGGCTGAAGAAGTGAAATATAAGAGTGGAATTACTAGTAATTCAAGGTCATTTAGTTGGGTATAATGCTACGCTAATTTGGGACATTTTATGTGTGAAGTTGGGCAGAAGTCAATAAAAGAACATACTATAGTCGTGAAGTTCAGGTCCAAAATGAAAAGTGCTCAGGATGACTGAAATAATGAGCTAATATATTTCGACGCTCTCGTCAGAAATCCCTCACGTCATGAATTCTACCTTACCATAACAAAGATTCGAGATCCGTTCTGCTGTGTATATATTTACCACAAAAAAAAGTATATATGTATTCTATCAGCCATCTAGTTCCATAGTACAAGCTCTGCTTAGTTTGGGCTAGATGGTGTTGTGTGAAATGTCCACAAATATTTATTTACTTATTATTTATTTATTTATCGTACCATTAACTTTTCAAAAAAATAACTGCCAAGACTGAAACTGTATTTTTGAAGTATTCCATCTGACTTTGTATAAGCAATAGTCATGGATAAGCTTTACGACATAGCTCAGAAGTTACATCGAGCTAATCGATCGATTGGTACCTAGTAATCGCACATTGTTGCATCTTTTACGATTCATTTACCGTATTTGGGTCTAAAAATTCCCGCCTAAGTCGTCCAAGTTGTATCAACTTGATATGCTGGCGGTCAAGCGTAACCCTAGCAATGAATTAAAATTACGTAATTTGTTTAATAGGATTAGATTTAATTTTTGTTTACTGTAATATTTTGTTTTGTAACTCATAAGTGACGATGTGACCGAAGATGAAGCAGGTTTTGTTGTAATATTAAAATTGGTCAGAATTATGTCATTGATAAATACTTACGGCAAAATTACATGAAACACATACGATTCAGAAAAAACCGGTGTGTTAAAAAAAGTGCCAGTCAGACTCGCCCATGGAGGGTTCCGTACAAACTAGTAGATAAAAGGCAGAAATTATATATTTTTTTACATTTTACTTCATAAGCCGAAAAAATATGCATCTTAAAAATATTTAAAAACCTGTTTTAGCTTGTGCTAAGTTAACTGAGAAGTTTGATTTTTCTTTCTGCAGCAAGAGACTGGATGGTTTTAATTTGAACTCGATACCTTCACGGGGTCCCGAGATACAGGTGTTGACAGACGGACAACAAAGTGATCCTATAAGGGTTCCGTTTTTTTTCCTTTTGAGGTACGGAACCCTAAAAACAGGTTTCTCTGTCGGTAAGTCTCTGTCAACAATCAAACTAATATCTTAAAATTTTCAAGGCTAGAGTGGAAGGCTAGATCTTCAAGATCGAAGAGCTCCATCCTCGGCCATACGGTCGCTTAAAATTAGGTGTGTTGGTGGTCAATAGTAGATCTGTCTAATATAAAAAAGTTAGGTTAATTTAGATGTAGGTAACTTGGGAACTAGTAATTGAGAAAATGGATGACTCCGGAAATGGTTGTAGAAAATGTTTGTGGACGAGTTAGGAAATGGACAACAAAGGAGACGGACAAAATAGGAAAGTGGACTTGCACACAGAGGATATCATTCTAATGCATTTTATTTCTTGCATTAGTCTGCAGTTCGACCATTGTCCGTCTTGCTCGCGCATACCCACATTTAAGAAGATTTATAATGATTGCATAAGCTTATAAAAAATCGTCGTTTGTAAAACTAGAAAGCAACAACACAAATGTTAGACAAAAATTTCAATTTGATCCAAGTCAGTTTTCGTATATAAAAATATTTTTTAGAAATTATTAGCAATAATCTAGTACCTTTAAACGAGCATTTCTTGTATATAACTATGTATATATATATATATAATCTGAATCTCGGAAACGGTTTTTTTTATTCGACAATAGACTTGAGCTTGACCGTCAACTCACCGGGTGACAGTTACGGTCTACGATGGAGCGATGGCTGGATTTGAATGAAATTTGGTTTGTAGGTAGATTAGGGGATGATAAATCAATCTTGCTTTTCTTTCATTTTTAGTGAACCCGGGTTTGTTTGTATTTTCAGTCATAAAAAATCCGAATGGAGCTTGGTCGCTCAGGTACTGATTTTATATATATGATAATTAACTTGGATCAAATTGAAATTATTGTCGAACATTTGTGATGTTATTTTCTAGTTTTTGAAATGACAATTTTTTTATAAGTACATTCAGTCATTTTATATTTTAAAAAAATTGGGTATGTGCGAGCTAGACGGACAATGGTCGAACTACGGACTAAGTTTTGCTCCATTTCTATTAAAGAGATAAAATAGTAAAACAAGTGGAAATAAGAAACTTCTGAGTAAGTATATTCGATGCTTTCAACAATGACAGCTACCATCAATGGCTTCAATAGAGTTTTAGAACAAATCAAAATAAAAAATAAATTATTTATCCATAATTAAACCTCTTATAAACAAACAGAAATTGATATAAACGACGCCGTGCTAATAGAAAGTAATCCTTAAACTTTACTAAAGTAATTCTCGTATTCATAAAGTTGTTTTTGAAACCACGACAACACCTTCAGGCTTCATATCTGGAATCATAATCGGATTAAGCCACAACTTAACGAGTTTTACCCCATTTTACATCTAAACTGTGTAAATGTTTTTAATATTATGAGCTCGGTTTCAAGTAGGTAATAATAATAATTTAGTGGTAGTAACTTTAATAAGAAAGAAGGCGCAAGCGTTCAGTAGACGTTAATGGTGCTTAGGAAAACCTTGGCAGGCTGCTTTCGTAAGTAAATAGATTATAATCTTTACTGTAAACATAAAGTGGGACTTAATTGGAATTTTTATTTTAAGTAAACAAAACTGTGAAATTAAGTTTTAATACGATTTTGTTCAAGGAGATGGTAAAATCTACGTCTTTTAAAAATACAAATAGGTATATTTTAACCGGTTTCAATTCACAAAATGGAAGAGGTTCATAATTCGATTGTATTTTTTTTGTTACTGTTTTTTTTTTTTTTTTTTTATATAGAAGATAGATCTACGATTGACCACCAACTCGCCTGATGTAAAGCGACGGTGTAGCCGAGGATTTCCAAAAAGACTGATTGAAAAAAACATATAATTTCCTATTCCTCATCCAATTTAAAAGATATCGAAGAGAAACTGCTTTTCTTCCGGAGATCCGACTACTTGTGCAAACGCCGTAACAGAGGTGTTGAGCAAGGCAATGGAGTACTTCATTCCTTATTCTGACGCTCCACCTTCTAAGGCTAAGCCTTGGTTTAATGCCACATGTAACAAAGCAGAAGCGGTCAAACATAAGGCATATCTAGCCTGGGTCAATGCTCGTAAGCATAAGTCATCGGATGTGCCTGAAAAGAAGAAAGCCTACAATAGAGCCGCCAAGACCAGCAAGAAAGCGATTGGGAGAGCTCGATTTGATCACATAAACCGTATCGGGTCCAAACTGGCCTCTTATCCAGCTGGTAGTAAGGCTTTTTGGTCCCTGGCCAAGTCAGTCGAGTCAAACTTCTGTCGTACTTCACTGCCTCCACTATTGAAACCAGACGGGTCGCTTGCTCATTCTGCTGAGGAAAAAGCAAACTTATTTGTGAAACTCTTCGCGGACAATTCGCGTCTTTCTACCTCGGGTGAAACACCACCTACGGTGCCTCGGTGTGATGCAACCATGAACAATATTCACATCAGCCAAAAAGAGGTACTAAGAGCGCTCCGAGAGTTGGATGTGAATAAAGCAAGTGGCCCTGATGGAATACCGGCAATAGTGTTGAGAAACTGTGCTCCTGAGTTGTCTCCTATTCTGACACGATTGTTCCGCCTTTCCTTAGATACGGGAATAGTTCCATTGTGCTGGAAACTTGCGAACGTACAGCCAGTTCCGAAAAAAGGTAGTCGTGCCGACCCAAACAACTATAGACCTGTCTCGATCACCTCCATTTTGTGTAAAACTATGGAGCGTATCCTCAAGCGAAAACTTATGGTATACTTAGAAGACAATAATCTCCTCAGCGATCGCCAATATGGCTTTCGCCGAAATCGGTCGACTGGGGATCTTCTGGTATATATCACTCACATATTGGGCGAGGCTATAGAAAAACACGGCGAAGCCTTGGCCGTGTCGCTGGATATTTCTAAGGCCTTTGACAGGGTCTGGCATGAAAGCCTAATAAACAAGCTTCCTTCATATGGACTACCTGATTCTCTGTGTACTTGGATCGCAGACTTCCTGAGGGACCGATCGATTCGAGTAGTCATCGACGGCTGCTCATCTGATCAATTGGGCATTAATGCCGGAGTACCTCAGGGGTCAGTACTATCCGCAACATTGTTTCTCTTACATATTAACGATCTGCTATCAGCCGGTATCTTTGGGTATGCAGACGACAGCACTATTGTGGAAGGTTACACATCCAGTGCCAGAGCCAATAAGGCGGAAATACAGACGTTGAGAGAAGATATGGTTGAGAAGATGAATAAATCTCTTTCAGACATTTCTAAATGGGGTAGCGATAATTTAGTTACATTCAACGCTAACAAAACCCAGGCATGTCTTTTCTCCGCAAAAACGTGTCCGTTCACATTGTCTCCGAAATTCCAGGATGTTCCTGTACCTTTGGCACGTCAACTGGAACTACTAGGGTTAACCCTCACACCAACACTCAACTATGGAACCTACCTGGAGTCAAAAGCTAAACTAGCTGGTAGAAAACTGGGCGTCTTGAACAAGGTTAGGCGGTACTTCACGCCGGGACAGTTGCTCACTTTATATCAAGCACAAGTCCGCTCGTGTGTGGAATACTGCTGCCACCTTTGGGACGGCTCTGCAAAATACCAGCTTCGGGCTCTTGAATCGGTAGAACGGCGTGCTGTTCGACTCATAGGCGACAATAAGCTAGTAGCAAAGAAGCTGCTCAGCCTGGAGCACCGCCGCAAGGTTGCTAGTCTGTCAATATTCTACAGGATTCATTTTGGAGAATGTGCATCAGAGCTGCACGATCTGATATTGCCATCCCCTTTCTTTTACAGGACAAGTAGAAAGTCGGCCCACTATCATCCATACATTGTGGATTTTCCTAAAGTACGAACCAAACGGTTTAATTCTACGTTTTTGATCCGTACAGCTAAGGAATGGAACAAATTGCCGGCTTCTCTGTTCCCTGAGAGATACAATTTGGGACTTTTTAAGGTCAGAGTGAATAGGTATCTTCTGGGTCTGAGTGCTTCATCTTCGACCACATCGTCGCTTTCCAACAGGCGAGTTGGTGGTCAAACGTGGACCTATTCGCAATAAAAAAAAAAAAAAAAAAAAAAAACTTTTTTTCAAACATTTCTCTTATCAAAAAACAAAATGATTTCTCACTTTCCTAATATCCCTACTTTTAGCCCTGATCATGTTAGGGATCAGCTTGCGATGAAATAAGAAAAATCACTACTTAAGGCGAGGCTTGTCCAGAAATTTAGGTATTTTACGCTACTTCAGTTTACGGCATAGTTCCGCGTTTTATGAGAGCGCGACGTCCGCACAAAACGTGGCGTACGTTTAGTGCGATACCGATCCGCCGCGCGCCGCGCGGCGCGCGACTCGTCTGAGCCACATCTTCATTACATTGTAGTGGCAAGTAAGTTGTGATATACTGATATCAATCTATAAGCTTATTTCTTGAAAATCTATGAAATAATAATTTACTACTCGTACTCGTTCATTTTTCCGGGATAAAAGCCTAAGTATGTCATATTATGTGGGTATATCTATCTCCATTCAACAACCAACTCACTAACTCACATAAAACACTAAATTATCACATTTATAAAATAATAGCTATGCTCCTGCGGTGTAACCTTCGTAGTGATGAAAAACGATGATGATGATTATGATAAAATATAGCCTTTGTCCTTCTCCAGGTCTTGAAGAATCTCCTGTCCAAATTTCATAAATATTGGTTAGAATTACATATTACAGGTCAAATATATCACGTAAATATCTTTGACAATAATGTAAAGGTCTATACAGGATGTTAGGTAATAAACACAAGCAGACACAACAAGGTTAATTTTATAATTATATTGCAATACCATTAGCTAACCGACTTCCAAAAAGAAGGAGGTTTTCAATTTGATTATGTTTTTTGTATGTTTGTTCACCGATTACTCCACCAATTGTGAATCGATTTTGAAGATTATTTTTTCTTTGGTAAGTGATTTCAGAAGTGGTCCCATATAAATTTTATCAATATCGGTCTAGTACTTTGGATTTTTATAACAAAATAACTTACAATTATTGTAGGTTTTAAAAAGATCCTGAGAGAGTTTACTACAAATAATATAAATAATAAGTTGTCTATTTTGTTTGTTTATTGATTAACAGATTTACAGATTTGCAGATTTACAGATTTACATATTTACATATTTACATATTTACAGAGTTACAAATTTAGAATCCGGAGTGTAACGAGGGATTCAAGCTCGCCCAAGACAAAAACACCTTTATCCCCGAAGTGCATACTCTACTTTTTACACCTAATGCGTGATTATAGAAAGAAATGAGCTTGAATCTACATTATTTAACAAAACAGAGCGCTTTGTTGTTATTTTTAACGTACAGCCTTGAAAAATTTCAGCATACGCTACCTGGACGGATTTTCTTTGATTCACATTATTATACCTACATTATGTAACAGAACGTCGCAATCGCAATTAAAATAGAGTTTTTCTAAGCAAACGCGCTCCATCGTAGACCGTAAACGACGTTCAAACTAGCGGGATCGGTGGTCAAGCTAAAGTTTCCCATAATAAAAATATAAAAAACAACCGTAGTACAATATCAAAAAATTAACAGATCTTTCAGTTGTAGCATATTTCATCTTCTTTGGTTGCAGTATTCGTGCCTGTTTTATTTCTTTTTTATGTTCTATTCTCACAACTATATCACAACTCACATGACGATGTTATTACTCTCATATGGTGGAGTACGGGACAGATTATGCGAGTTTTCATTGACGGTCGTTCTGTAATATCAAAGTAAACGTTGTAGCAACCACACATTTTATCATTACAACGAGGCTAATGCACATAAGATATATTTTAATTATACAAACAGGTGCATTATAATTTATTTTACTTTTTTGCGTGAGGTTTTCATATAAATTGCTGGTCTACCTACCAATTCATACAAATTTGCAGTTACAAAAATATATGTGCATAAACCTCATTTTTTGTAAAATAAGTAAGGTTGTAGTGCTCACTCAATCCTAGAAGTATTCAAATCAACTGGCTTTAATGTTATCAAAGACTCGTTGATTACTTCAAGATGCTTCTTTGATCTGCAATATACAAGAATAATGCTAACAATGTCAATCACTGATAAATGTACCTAACTAACCTAACACCCTGTATTTGTGGTGGAAATATAAATGTTATGAAACTACCTATCTAAAATATTTTATACTCAAATACGTAATATATGTATACGTAAAATCGCTGTAAAAAGTTGAAGTGTGTATTTTTTATTCCAGTAAAATTACTTATTTCTTATTTATCACGAAGAAGTTCTAGGTTATGAAAAAACATTTTATTTTATTTTTGCAAGAGTACAAAAAATGCGTTACAAAAAATATAATATAGCATATGATATTCAGGGAGTAAAGACGAATCTAACGACACCTAGCACATCAAAATCGGTCAAGCTGTTTAGGCTATAGGAGGTAATCTAAAAATATGCATAGTACATACATAGATATACACCCACATACACCCTTACAAAAATACAAACATACATATACTCGATAAACAACCCTCCTTACGCAATCGGGTAAAAATTACCTACCTACGCGCGGCGCGGGCGGCGCGCGACAGACGGCGGTATACCTATATACCTATATAGGTACTCTCAAAGTCTGTGACGCGTTCAAAGATGCCGCGCCATATGCCGCCTGCCGCGACCGCGGTGTATTTTTACCGGACTGTGCAAAAAGGTGGGTTATGTTTTTCAAATGTATGAATCATATAAGATTAAAAAAGCGAAATTGTCTGTCGTCTGTCTCTCTGTCTGTTTGTTACCTAAACGGCTAAACGGCTGAACCAATAATTATGAAATTTGGAACTGAAATTCTTTAGGACCTGGAGAAAGACAGAATATATATATATATATATATATATTATTATCACCATTTTTCATCACTACGCGGGTGAAACCGCGGGATGCAGCTAGCATGTGTATGTATGTTTATTCATACATTTATTTTTTATGGGCCCTGTTTGTACAAACTGTCCCACTGCTGGGCGCGGGCCATCTTCTCATTATAAGAAGGGTAAGGCCATAATCTACCACGCTGTCCAAATGCGGGTTGGCAAACTTCACACATCTTTCATAACTGAAATATTTGAACATCAGGTAAGAGTAAGTACATTTTCTTTATACGAGTATGAATAGAACTCATAGATTTATGAACTGCGAGTGCGAGTGATCTATATAAATACTTACATGTATATTTCTAGGAAATAATAACTTGCAACTGGGTATTTACCTTTATCGGGATCGCATCATTTCTATATGAGCCAAAATTTTGCGCTTACGCGTTCGCTTATTTTTTGGTTTCTTTGTTCTATGATTTCCCATAGTAATTTGTTTTATTTGGCGCGCGATGCAATCCGACACAGTACCGTCGCTGACAGTGGTCACCGACAGACTGGCGCGGGTGAACAGCTGAAGCAAGGCGGCGGGACGGTTGCTCGCGAGCAAACTTATTGTAAAATAAATTACTATAAAATAATGCACTAAACGTATCAAAAATGTAATTCTAGAGAACACTAAAAAAATGTAATAGCTACTTAACATGGTAAATTTGGTTTTGATGGCTTTAAACACTTTAGAGATAAATGGGAAAAATAAATAAAATGGCATATTTTTCAAAAAATAAAGCTATCGAGATTTTTTTCAGCAATCGTGTTTTTGTTTCTAGGGAAACCTAGCCAACAGATCAAAATTTTACATACAAAAAATTTGAGCTTGAACTAATAATACAAGTATTTTTTGTAAATTTTCAAAAAGCTTTGTTTTACTGCTTTTGCGGACTAGCCGGGCCTTAATGATTTTGTATTTAAAAATTGAAAATGTGCGAGAGAGATAGCTGCGCGCTTTGAGCCACACCTTAAGAGCATTATAAACTTTCAGACATGTAAATTTCATAACGGTGTTTTCTTTTACCATTTGAAGTTGGTGGCTCTTATATATCTTCGCATATAATAAATAAATAAATAAATATTTGTGGACATTTCACACAATACCATCTAGCCCAAACTAAGCAAAGCTTGTATGGAACTAGATGGCTGATAGAATACATATATATATATATATTTTTACCTATAAGAAGAGGTCTCCTGTCAACTTAAGAAACCGATCAACTATTTTTGTCTTTCATGGTATACTATATTTTACGAAAACTGTAAAATACAATACAATACATTACAAAAACACATTATTGATACCATAAAAACATAACAGTTACACGAGAAAGTGTTAGAGAGGTACAAAATGCGGCCTTATCACTAATAGCGATCTCTTCCAGACAATCTTTAGATTAACAAGGCTAAATAAACACATAAGTAGATACTGTAGGGGGTACTATAAGTTTATAGAAAAAAAAATAACTTCTGACTTATAAGGAACCTATTCACTCGTGAGTTGAAGCTGGGTGTCTTATAATAATTATCTACCCTTGATAGTCACACTCAGAAAAGATATTCCACATTTTGACGGTACGCACAACAAAAGTTGAGCTGAAGCGTTTCGTTCGAGTCTTTGAAATATCCACCATAAAACGACGTCGCTTTTTCGTCATTCTTACCGTCCGATAGAAAAAAGGGCAGAAAATTGATTTTTTTCATACATGAATTGAAAATTGAATTCATTATTATTTGTATTATTTCTTTTATCTTCTAAGGGTTGTCTGGAAGAGATCGCTATTAGCGATAAGGCCACCTTTTATACCTTTCTTACGCCCTAATTATGTACAAATTGTTATTATACTATGGTGTCAATAAAGTATTTTTGTATTGTATTGTATTGTTTTTTTCTACATGAAAATATTTTTCATCCATTTTTCATTATGTTTCTCTTAGCATCACCATCACTCAGTCGACTGTTCTGCAGTATCCTATATAGTATGTAGGTAAGTATAGATAGAAGTTCATTTCACGCTGTTGAGTAGACATGGGGAAATTCGCTTCATCATGCTTCTTAGTGAATTCCGCTCATCATCTTATGGGGTTCAGTTCACAGAACTCCTCATGTACTGTGTAGATAAATAATGTTTTAGACTTAGAAAATATGAAGTGCCCTTAAGGTGATTGGTATTCTTTTTTTCTAAGAATGCATAGAAAAATTATATAGATGTTATAAAACAACTACGTCATTACGTAAAATCGATCAAAGAGGTTTTTATGTTTTTTTCCTAAAACAACTGTGTTTCATAGTGCCTCCAGGTAGGACCTGGAATAGACCTGGGCTATAAGAGTCGCCAGCAATGCGATTCATGTAAATCTATTGTAACGTCTATAATGTAGTAATATTTCTTGCAGACTCAGGTGTTATTTTATCATGGATTTTGAGGTGGAGGCTCTAGAACAGAGGACAACTAAGTTCTAAGTTCATTGTCAAGTTTAAAAAAAATAAAGCATCTAAATCAATAAAATCAGAGTTGTCCTATTTTGAGTAATTCAATATTTTTCCGCAAACTTGCTAATTACCAGGAATCGAATCTTAGCAAGATTATTTATTTGTTTGATCCTATTTATAATCACAATAACTAAAAAAAACATTTTCTACCTATTTCCAAAGTAACTTCATTGTAACGTGGGTTGTAATATTATTAGTGTTCTTTCTAGAAAATCCGCATCCACTTTTCTATTATTTTTCCATTAGTTTCTATTTTTAACATGCCTTAATTTCTCAAATAAGAAAAACCCTTATACTTGTTTATATTATTTCTCTCAAAGTACTCTTAACATTTTCAAATCAATCAGCCTCATCACGAAAACAGTACTCAACGTCCAAAACCAATTCGAACAACCATTCACCTGTCTCACTTCCATTACGAAAAGCAAAAGAATCATCGTAGCGTTGAACGAAATCCTCCCCACGAGTTTAGTACCTAATGCCATGCGACCCGAAAAATTGTCTGTAATATCAGAAGCAGTATACACGTCCTTTAATAATGAGCCGGTGGACACTGCCCGTCGAGGGTCGGGCCGTCGGACCAAATTGAAGAACCGGCGCACCCATTGTGTTCCAAACATCCAAACACTCATTTTTATTATTACGGGGGCGCCATTTAATTTTCTCCGGCCATGTCCGTGTTTTAACTGGCATGAACCGTTTCTCTGTGGGACTTTTTTCGGTTGAACTTTTTGGTGATGCTTACTTTTTTTTAGGAGTTTCGTGCGTATTGAGTACGTTTGGTCGGTTTGGACCTGTTTTAATTTGGAGTGGTGCAATTGGTTTTTACGTTTGATGATAAGGTATTTGGGTAGTAGGTGTGTGGTTTTTTACGTGTTAGCTGATAACGATTGCGTATATTCCATTTATTATTATTGTTATATTAATTGTAATGTTCGTTGAATAATAAAACTTTTTGTTTGTATATTGCCTTAGTAGGTTTTGACTCTTTAATTTGTACGGATGAGTAAAGCTTACGTTTCACAGTTACTTTACCTTGACTTTCCCTTGATATATATGTACCTATGTTACGGGTAATTATAGAATAATAAGTAAAGTTAATAATACCCAAATTTACGTTTTATTATCCAAGCTTTTGGGTAAATTACGAATATTACATTGTATTATTCAAGTAACTTGAAGGTATCTCCATATATCACACTAGCAAATCGCTTATCACGGGGTCCAATACATAAACAAGTATTAGTATTGACTTATATTTATTGTAATTATTATTGTGACATGCTGATTTAATTATTAACAATTTATTATGTAATTTGTGTAATTGGTGTTTTACCGTACTAATGAAATAAATAAATAAAGAAAAAACCGGACAAGAGCGAGTCAGACTCGCCCACCGAAGGTTCCGTACAAACTAGTAGATATAAGGGGGAATTTATATATATATATATTTTTAATATTTTCCTTCATAAATCGAAAAATATACATCGCAAAAATATTTAAAAACCTGTTTTAGCTTGTGCTAATTAAGCTCTTTCATATGATATCCCACATGATACGGTTAAATCCATTTAAAATTTGGACCCTTGCATAAAGACCCAAATTTTTGTGATTTAATTAAAAATCTCCAATGTTCGGATTGTTTCCTATATGTGTACTCTAACACAATGCTTCTTACCAAATTTCATAGTTCTAGGTCAACGGGAAGTACCCCATAGGTTTTGATTCCCTTGTGAGTGTCGAAATGTGCGTTTTTTACGACATATTCGACTGTAACTTTCTTTTACGAAAACTGACAAATTTGATTTTACTTTCTCAAGAGACTATGGATCTGCGTATATGGTTTTAATTTCAACTCGATACCTTAACGAGTTCCCGAGATACAGGTCTAGACACCCGGACAGACGGACAGAGACAGACGGACAACAAAGTGATCCTATAAGGGTTCCGTTTTTTCCTTTTGAGGTACCGAACCCTAAAAAGAAGAACTATTGGTTGTCAATGTCTTTTTAGGGTTCCGTAGCTCAATAGGAAAAAAACCTTTGGACCTTTTTAATTAAATCACAAAAAAATAGTGTCTCAATGCAAGGAATGAGGGCCCAAACTTTAAAGTGAATTAACCGTATCATGTGGGGTATCATATGAAAGAGCCTCATTAGGATAAGCTAAAACAGGTTTTTAACACATTCTTCGCCCCCTGCAGTGGCCAACTTTTTGGCGAATTTTGATTAAGTACAGAGTGGCCGTTAAAAGCAACGTTGACTGGCTCATACGCCGGCGGTTTACTGACTACTACAAAATGAACGGGACGCTCGCTCGGATCCAAGTGGGAGGCGCCGCTACTATAGCCCCGTCCCACTCGGATCCGAGTGGTGAGCAAGGAATGTGTTAAATATTTTTACGATGTATATTTTTCGGTTTATGAAGGAAAATATAAAAAAATATACATATATGATTTCCCCCTTTTATTTAGTTTGTACGGAACCCTCGGTGGGCGAGTCTGACTCGTACTTGTCCGGTTTTTTTTTATTATATAAATATGTTCGTGTTGTAACAGCCGAGCGGTTTGCTAATCACTTTGTATTCAGCTTGAATTGTTAACGAGGATTTTTTTAATTCACTTAACCAACAAATTAATAAACACTGTTTTTATACAAATAGTGTGTCTACTGATTATTGTACCAGTGTGTTCGAGTGTAGCCGTCAACTTAAGTGACAAATTGACACTTGGTTAAGTAGGTAGGTAAACTTAGGTGTGTGGTGTGTAGTGATTTAGGACGAAGGTGGTTTTAACTCCTGTGCTGGAAACGTTTTAAAATGTGTAAATTTTTAAAGCTTTTGGAAGTGCTTAACGTTCAACTATCTTTCATGATACATTGAAGATACCTCAAGCTCGGAATACATATACTGCTCACAATTATTTAATGGACTTCTTGTGGCTGAGATGATAATGATGATGATGGATTACATATTTAACCAATGCATAATAATTGAGCAGATTACTCATCTTCAAAACAGTGAAATTGAATCCCGTAAATACTCTATCAACTAAGCCATTCTTACTGGACTAATCCGGTATATTCCGGTATACTCGTGCGAACGTCACTAATCCGGTAAATTCCGGTATGTTTGGATGAACGTTACGTGGAGGTGTCATCATTCGATAGTAATCCGATTCGGCCGCGCCGGTCAGACGGCTTCGGTATCAGATTACGATCCTTTGTACTATTCAGTGTTAGTGTTAATTAACTCTACTTTCATTGAGAGGTTCACTTGAATCTTAATATTGGAATTACTTATATATTCTACGTTTATAGTTTTAATGCTATACTTTTCATAATTCATTCATTCATTCTTTGTGTCGATGTTTTTTTTTTTTTTTTATTTATTATTGTAATTTTTAGGGTTCCGTACCCAAAGGGTAAAAACGGGACCCTATTACTAAGACTTCGCTGTCTGTCTGTCTGTCTGTCTGTCTGTCTGTCTGTCTGTCTCCAGGCTGTATCTCATAAACCGTGATAGCTAGAAAGCTGAAATTTTCACAAATGATGTATTTCCGTTGCCGCTATAACAACAAATACTAAAAATTAAATAAAATTAAATATTAAGGGGGGTCCCCATACAATAAACGTGTTTTTAGGGTTCCGTACCCAAAGGGTAAAAACGGGACCCTATTACTAAGACTTCGCTGTCTGTCTGTCTGTCTGTCTGTCTGTCTGTCTGTCTGTCTGTCTGTCTGTCTGTCTGTCTGTCTGTCTGTCTGTCTGTCTCCAGGCTGTATCTCATAAACCGTGATAGCTAGAAAGCTGAAATTTTCACAAATGATGTATTTCCGTTGCCGCTATAACAACAAATACTAAAAATTAAATAAAATTAAATATTAAGGGGGGTCCCCATACAATAAACGTGTTTTTTTCGTATTTTTTTGCTCAATATTAAAAACGATAACAGGTAGACGCTTCAAATTTTCACAGAATACTTACTTGTATATTACCTTTCAAAATAAATAATTAAATAACTATAAAGTAAATATTAAAGGGGGGCTCCCATACAACAAACGTGATTTTTAAGCAATTTTTACTCGATCTTAATTAACAGGTAGAAACTTGAATATTTGTAAGTAAATATTTAGAAATATATTAACTATAAAAATAAATACCTAATCTAATACATAAAAACTCACAAAATGTAAATAATCCGTGCGTCTAAACGCGGTGCGAGCGCCGCGCCGCGGTGTGGTGGTGGCGCGAACGCGCGGGTAGCGGGGGAGGTAACATCTCGGAGCGAGCCATAGCCGCGCGTATTCGCGCGAGCGTCGTCATGTTGCCCGGATGTGTATCGAAAACCTACCTATAAGTTTGCAATTTACTACTTGGAATTTCGTTGATTTCTCGTTATTTTATAAACAGAACTAAACTTTGTAGTATTATAGATGATAGTACGGAACCCTTCGTGCGCGAGTCCGACTCGCACTTGGCCGATTATTTTCGTATTTTTTTGCTCAATATTAAAAACGGTAACAGGTAGACGCTTCAAATTTTCACAAAATATTTACTTGTATATTACCTTTCAAAATAAATAATTAAATAACAATAAAGTAAATATTAAAGGGGGGCTCCCTTAAAACAAACGTTATTTTTAAGCAATTTTTATTCGATCTTAATTAACAGGTAGAAACTTGAATATTTTGTAAGTAAATATTTAGAAATATATTAACTATAAAAATTAATACCTAATCTAATACATAAAAACTCACAAAATGAAAATAATCCGTGCATCTAAACGCGGTGCGAGCGCCGCGCCGCGGTGTGGTGGTGGCGCGAGCGCGAGGCGGTTGCTAAGCAACGGCCACGGAACCCTTCGTGCGCGAGTCCGACTCGCACTTGGCCGATTTTTTACTTTTCATAATGAAGATTTTAGTTTACCGTTTTCAAAATTACATAAAAATCTTTATTCATCGCAGCTTGATTTTTATTCAAGATCCGTACTTCCTTGATTGGTCTTAAACTAAGCCCAAAAAACCTATGTTTTTAATTAACAAATTAGTTAATTCTGAAGTGAAACGATCACTATTAAATTATGCTTTAAAATAATTTAGTTCTTGAGTCATGGCTTGACATTTTTTTATTTAACACTTTCTTAATGTCAAACAATAATGAATTTACTATTATTTTCTTTATATCTATATATTAAAATATGCTATCTATCTAGTGGGATATAATAAGATATATCTCATTAAATTGAGTCAATACAGCACGTTTGCTTTCATCACTTCACTTTATTAGACTAAATATTTTATCTTTACATTTTTTATTTTGTTTTTATGAATATCATTAACATATTATCATATTTTTTTATAGAAGATAGATCTACGATTGACCACCAACTTGCCTGATGTTAAGCGACGGTGTGGCCGAGGATGGAGCTCGTCGATCTAGAAGATATCTATTCACTCTAGCCTTGAAAATTCCAAGATTGTAGGTCTCGGGAAACAGAGATGGCGGCAACGAATTCCTGTGCATGTCATGTGCTGTGAATATTCTTGTGCAGTACGCAACAGGAATGTGGATCGATATCGCTGAGTACGGATTTTTGAATGGCAGAGTTGGTTGGCGCGAAAAAAATAATACATAAAAGACATTAAAAAAAATTATGTATAATTAATATTATTAGTTGGTAAATGATTAAATTAAATACACCATCTATTGCATGATAATATAAATTTATAAAATTCCTGTACAAAGTCAATTTTTCTTAAATATTTTACTACAATAATTATTTAAACTGAATATTTTTTACTAAATAAAGGGCTTATTTATTATTATTATCTATTATAATGGTGGAATACTGATTAAAATTGCATTTGCTTGCAGACAATCATTTCTAACTGCAATAATTCATATGATGTTTTAACAGAGCTAAACAAAAAAAAGATTTTGAACATTTGTTTTCACCAAATCCACCAAACAACATAAATCTCTAATAATAACTATATTTTCGATAATTTTCTTTATCTAAATTTGAAATCGCAGCAGTTATTTCTGATAGTTACTTTTATCAAATAAGCTTTACCAAGGTAAGTTTTGGCAGAACTCCAAACTTTCCTGGCCAGTGTTGCCAACCTTTTATACCAGTAATTACCCATATTTCATAAGTGGTTTCGCAAAATTGTGTAAAATATTGTTGTCTGGTCAAATGTATCAGGATTTTATTTCAAAAAAATCTTATAATTTTTGTCGCATAAAGATATCGCTGCTTTGTGAGGGTAGGAATAAAGTTTAATTAAGAGATTTACATATTACTCACTAAAATATGATGTAAGAGGCACCATTTTTTATTTGAAACTTTAAAGTTGGAAGGATTCAATTCGGAAGATTTGGTGGAAGATGACGATCAACTCTCAAGCAGACGGAAAATCCATGTTTACTTTACTGTAGTAAAGTACTAAGTATTAATGGAATGCTTCTGCTTTCTTTTTCTTTTCGCCGAAGCAAGCAAACCCAGAAGAAAACTGTTATTGCCCTTATAGACCAATTTTGACACTAACATTTGATTCCTAGAAATCTTTGAATGATTTGTAACTTATTGAACTACATTATTATCTAAGTTAAAAATAATATATACAATTTTTTCCCTCTATATATTTGCAACCTACAAACCCTATCTTGAAAAATACCATCCCCTGCCGTCCCAAATACCTTTAACCCCAAATTGGTCCTCACATACCATTTACAGCCACCGTAAAACAGCATTGTACACTTTTTGCTAGCTCCTCGCACCGCCGCATGAGGTCTTCCTTTTTGTGAATAGACACCTGTAGGCCAATAACTGTATTTCCTATGTTATGGGCTATTAATTTGTCGTAGCCAGCAACGCAGCACTATTCCCGACAACCGTTAAGACCGGAGTACCGAAAATACGTTTGTTTTCAAGTGAAATATTGACTTGTTGTTCACAAACTACGCTTGGTTAGTTTCTAAAAAGTTCGGGCCTTGGACGAGTTTTACGGGTCTTTTTTAGTAGATTGTTGATCGGTTTATTTAGTAGTAATGTTGGATTTTATTTATGCAAGTGCTGGAAAACGGCCAGCAACTAGCAACTTCTCAATTCGACAGTCGAATGTTTTTGCGTGTTTGTTACGCTATTATTATTTCTACAATTATGAATTGATTTTTGTTTGATAGATCATCTTTCAGAGGTGGTCTAATAGAAATTTCATCAAAATCGGTTCAGTAGTTTGGTGTTTAAAACAAAGTTACTCATTTTGAAGTCAGTTGTTTCAGCTTTCTAATCAAAAACTCTACTAAGCCAGAATTAATATTAGTCTTAGGAAAATTTATATTTATGTAGATTCTTTATCTCAAAAAAATAATACTCCTCTTCAAAATGTTGAGTACAATGATACCTTAGCATATTCATTTATTGTTACACCCTGTATATGATAAAGCCAGTGTAAATCGTTGGAACGAAGACAATGAGTTTAATAACCACCGCATTCAGTAGCCTGATCTTAATGGTGGACGTAAAGTGACGCCGTAAAATTGGAAACACACGGGATGCATCCTTGATCATAACCGCAAATTATTGTTTACATCACCACCATCATCACCTTATCAACAAGAAGTGTGCTTCTTTCCATGTATTTTTATAAAGACCCGTTCAAACCCAAAGTTTCTTAAAGTCATTAAATGAGCTACCATTTTTACTTCAGCTTATCGCAGATACTGTATTTTTTATATTTACGGTTCAAAAGAAAGCTCAGCTCATACTGCCATTCAGATGTTGGAAAAATAGACAGAGAGACTACAAACGGATAGACTGCGTAAGCAGTACCAGTTCCTGCTCGTACTTTTCGATACAAAAGTTTAATAATAAACCCGGCAAAGTACGAGTTTCACTCGCATACAGAGGCTTTCGTACTCCCATAGAACATGACCATAGCGTACAGGCACCAGACCTAATTAGCAAAATGTGCTTTATATCTATGAATGTTATGTAATATTTTCAATACACCCAGAAACAGCCTCAAATGAGAAGTTCACATGGAATATTTATTTATTTATATATTACATTTACTAAAACAAAAGCGCCAATTAAATTAGCTAAGTTAATAAATCAATTAAATTAATCAATAATAATGTAGAAAAAAATTGGTTGTCTGTAAAGTCGGTTTACGGATGATAGTTTAACGTGACAACATACGTCCGCGCGCGAGCTCCGAAGAATGATAAAATTGAAGCGACCGACGGTCGGGCGCGGCGCACACCCTCCCGCTTCCTCAGCCACCGCGCGCGGTTGTAACAGGACAAGGAGCGTAACGTAACGGGACAATGAGTCATACTTTTTCGTGCTTGCAGCTGGCGTTCATCGATTTATTAGACGTTGTCACGTCAATAATAATTTCAATAGATAAAATCGGTCAATCATAGTATAAAATTAAATCAGGAAGTCAATTTCATTTTGAATTCACCTTGCACACCTTCCTCTCGCAGTACCTCGAACACTCATACAAAATACCTTCCATTCATCCATAAACAGATCATAATCAGGTGCCATGGCCAGGAGCCGGTTGAGCGCAATGAGAACGTAAAAAATAATATAAACGTAAAATTAATATAAAGTTAAAACAGTTAATATTAAAGCCTAAAAACTGCGAACGCTGTACATAAATTAATGTTCTAAGCGATCTTATTCTCAGTATGTTTTCAAAGTTCTGATCTCTTTTATCAAAAATAGTTGTATTAGTCCGCATACAGCCCAGAGGTGCGTACCCTCGGCTGGCCCGCAGCCAACTCTGCTCTGATTCCACCAGCTCTGAGGTTATTGCGTTAAACGGCGTACTATATGAACACGACCACACCTATTTGGCAAATTGTAAGGATACTTCGATAACTGGATTGCAAACTTTGTTTTTCCTAAAGAATTATCAATGTTATTTTGGGACTGAATACTTTGGTTTATTTATTTATTTTATTTTATGTTATTGAGCAGCAAACAGGCAGCCGGCTCACCTGATGATGAGCGATGATCTTCGACAACTGCATCGTCTGTGCCATAGCTGTGGCTTTGCTAGCCCAGTTTGTTGCTTGAAGACACCCTTTTTAACCTCCGACCAAAAGAGAGATGTGTTATAAGTTTCACACGTGTATCTATCTGTGGCATTGCTCCCAAACGGATGGACCGATTTTTATAGTTTTTTTTTGTGGGAAAGAAGATTTCATCAATAGTGTTGTTAGCTATGTTTCATCAAAATAGGTTCAGCCGAGTTTTTTGTCGGGGATTTTTATGTTTTCTAAACTTACACTTGTAATAACACTTGTTACCCAAGAGAAAGTTGTAAAATTATACGTAAACAGTTGTACACCCATCCACAATAGGACCATTTCCATTATACGAGTGAGCTAACTTAGAGCCCATTAGTTAATGCCGCGACAGTTCTCGTAGTAAATTCCAAAAACAGAACTGTTTACTCGACACCATCCCGTGGCAGGCTGCCAACGTCAGCGACACTTGAGAGGGTGATTGCACAGCGCGACTTCAAATTTTATATTATATCCAGTGCGGAGTAGACACTTTGACAAGCTGTGAAATGGAGGAACAGATTATAAATGTGAATAGTTTTGTAAGCAACTTGGCCTAGGGTTGCTGTGAAATATCAACTGTTCTACACATTTTCCTATATACCTATTTTGCGTTTTCTACGCCACAAGAATTGAGTAGTTAAATGAAGGGACATTACAAAGCTGTAGATAAATTGATCTCTTCCAGACAACCTACTTCTTGCCTGGAACTGCTAATATTTTTTGGAATTGTTCATTATGCTGCCAAGCTAGCTACCCCTAAGAGGTGTTTAGCTTGTTTTTTACGCGACTGCGCTAGAAGGAGAGTTATGTTTTTCGAGTGTATGTGGGTATGTATGTTTCTATATGTGAGCCCTTACAGCATAAACTGATTGACCGATTTTGATGTTTTTTTTAATGTATATCTACGATACGACCACCAAATCGCCTGATGTTAAGCGACGGTGTGGCCGAGGATGGAGCTCGTCGATCTAGAAGATACCTATTCATTCTAGCCTTGAAAATTCCAAGATTGTAGGTCTCAGGAAACAGAGATGACGGCAAATAATTCCATTCCTGTGCAGTAAGTACGCTTCAAGATGTGGATCGATATCGCTAAGTACGGATATTTGTTTGTGATGTGTGAGGTGTCGTTAGATTTGTCTTCACTCCCTGAGTGTCATAGGCAATATTTTTTTATAATAATTAATAAAATTAAAACAAACACTTTTTCGTAACATCCAACGAACTTTTTCGTAAAATATAAGCGATTTTAATAGAATTATTATAAAGAATGCCCATTTATAACCGTTTACAGTGATTTTGCGCACACTTTCTCACAAATACTGTACACTCAACTGCGTATCTAGCAGATTCTAGCCTAACGAAATCGTAAATTAGCAAAAATCACTCTTCTGCAGTCGGGTATTTTATCTTTCTTTCTTTTAGATATACATGCTTGTTTACATGAAATAGATCCAAGTATAATCTTTCCTGAAGGTATGTGACGCTGTTGTTAAAGATAAAGCACATCAATCTGGACGAAACCTAAATATTCACTCTAGAATTGAAAATTTGAAAATTGTAGTTTACAAGAAACAAGGATTACAAGAAGTTTGTCTCGTATACAGTACGCATTAAGAACGTGGACTGAAATCGTGGTGTATTTAACATTTCAATTAGAAATGGCTGGACGAGAAATGTAATTTAAAACTTAGCGTAATGTGCTAAAACTATGTTATAATTTGGTTATATCGTAAGTCTGTTTCCTCAGTCATTTTGTTAATTTTTCCGTTTGCCCAAATAATTTTATTATAGTTTAAAAAAACTGAAAATGACCGACTTCAAAATACGCAACACAATACATAATTATGTACGCGACTCGCTGTTCACTTTTCTACAAGCACACCAACGATATTTTATCAGTTATTTTGTTATAAAAACCAAAGTACTGCATCGATTTTGATAACATTTATATGGAACCACAACTAAACACAAAGAATCATCGAAATCAATGTAGATACAATTAGCTGAGTAATCGGTGAGCAAACATACAAAAAAAATATAGACCGATTTGATAACCTTCTTTTTGGAAGTCGGTTAAAAAGGAGAGTTTTTTTTTATGTGCTTTCGAGATATGTTGGTATATATATACATATATCTAAATATTATAGTATATTCTCAATCGTTATATATGAGACCAATTTTAAATAACATCTAAGTATTGTTTTTAGCTCCAGATATGAACTACATTTTACAATTGGATATCTGTTGGATTTATGTTTTATTATTATCTTATTTATTTATATACAATCTTAATTCTAAATTTTTTACAACACATATATAAACTTATAAAAAATAAACATAAATATTGTAAAAAACTTAAAACTAGGGTGCCGCCGGCAGCGGGGCGGGGCTCAAGCTGCCGGTGGTAGGGGCTACAGAGAGAGAAACCTCCTGACAATACGTGCCGTGTCCAGGATGACTGCACTCCACTTATTATTATTATTATATTAGCCCGCATCTTCCCATTGCTGAGCAAAGGCCTCTCTTCCCTTTTTCCATATTTGTCTATCGGATGCTATTTTAGACCAATTCTTATTGAAAGTATCGAGCTCATCTCTCCACCTCTTTCTAGGCCGGCCTTGCGGCCGTTTAACGCGTGGGACCCCAGTCTGTGGTGGATTTTGCCCATAATTCTTCTGGCATGCGACAGACGTGTCCAGCCCAATTATGTTCTAAATATAGTTATTTATTGTTCATATAAAAGTAGTGAGAAATTGTTTCAAAATTTGATCTAAAATTATATCAAATTAATAAAGTTAGATACAACCTTCAAGTTCTAGTGACTAAACTTGTGTATAAACTAAGCTCTAAGTTACCTAAGACCTAATTGGTTTCAAATTATTCTGTCTCCGTGAATTTATGCTAAGTTATCACAAACATTGGTCGATAGAGCTTAGGTACCTACTTGTAACTGTCGTAAAATTTTAACGATCGCCATAAATTTTATCTTTTCAAGTTCTGACGTTGTAAACAGCGGGGAAAGTCATTTTATTGTTCTTAAAAATTTATTGAAACGTGCGTAGCGCTTCATTCTAAATTAGAATAAAAATGTTTTTTTCGTGAAAATGTACATAAAATATTTTGGTTTAGCATAATAAAGTGAGGTGGATATTAGGCTTCGGTCAAACTGGTGGGAAATAAGTGACAGCGAAATAGGAGCGTCAGCAGGTCAGCTAAGGCTAAGCTAAATAAGGCGTTTATTTGAGGAAATAACTTTAATTTAATTTTAATTTTATTAGATCGAATGGATTTAGTAATTTTTTTTTATCAAATTAAACGAAGACTGCAAATTAAAAATTTATAAAATTATCCAGAAGTTATTTAAAGAAGTATAATTTTAGATGCCATTGATAATATTTTTAAATGAAAACTACGGGTCACTTAGGTAAGTCTATTTTGAGTCAAAAAGTCTGACTATAGTTTCAACCGCATTCGTCGGTCTTTTTCAAAGGAATGGTGGACATCACTCGCGGTCGGTGACGCGCCTCGGATTGATAGATAAATAGTTGCACTAAATAAGATTGAGCCGCCAGGGCCGCCTGAATGGTGTGTAATATCGAAACTATTTTTATAGGTAATATGCATGAAATGTTTTATAGAAGTATACCTCTACATCATTTTCATTATTTTTGGAGCACTATCTCTTTTTCAAAAATTTTGCTGTCCCTCCATGTTGGTCGCTATAACAATAATAAATCTGACCTGCCACATTAGATATTTCAAATGAATGGCTTTAATTCAATCTAAAACACTATTATTATTAACGGGATATTTACCGTGGTTCGTGTTTTGAGCTCCAGATATTTCAGCACAGTTACATGTACCGAAATGATGATGATGTGATGTTATGTTAATATCCCGTTAATAATAATAGTGCTTTAATGAATGGCCGTGATAGTTTAAAAAAGTGTTTTAATTCAATCTATTCACGTTGTAGCTGCCGCGACTGTTCAGCTGTTTCTGTATGTCATTGTCCGCACGGCGCGCTTTCATTTGACTGTAGCCTAAGTGCGGTTCCTCTGCCCCATATCTACCAGTAACGAACGATCGTGGTCAGAGGTGGTCAGACACAGGTCGTCACATGTCTGATACTCCATACAATGGCGCGCTGAACAGTAACATATACGTAAGTTGATGTTTGTATGTAACACTCACACACACATGTATGAGGTTATGTTGGTAGGTATTGAACTATCTCATTGGTCTGTCGCATTGGTAGGTATTGAACTACTGTAATGGTGTTGTATAACTTGTATAATAAATAAATAAATAAATAAATAAATAAATAAATAAATAAATAAATAAATGTTTGTCGTCTGATTGCCGCTCGGTCGTGACGTCAATTGGGATTCAAGCGCTTGAAGCCCGCAACGCTTGTCTTGACTGACAGTCGCGTCGCCAAGCTCTGGCAAACGACAGGGTAAAGCGCTGGGAGCGAGTGAGGAACCCGAGATTGGCGGGCGGTGGAAAGTTTCCGTTCTGTAAGTTATATTAATGTCTTCTGTGCTTGTGTTCTAGTTTGACCGGAGCCTAACCGCGGTTCCTCTGCCTCTTATCTGCCAGTAACGAACGATCGTGCCGAACATCGCTCCGACATTATGCGTCAGCACGCGCAGGTCAGCTCCCTAATGAATGCGCACGCAGACTCGTCCGACTGTCGGCAAACATCGACTTTTGCACTTACACCTTGTTACTATGACATATTTTACAAATGTAAGCTTTTTGGAGAACTGTGAGGGTAGCGAGATGAAGTTGAATTGTTAATTGAGGATGGTGAACGAAGACTATCGTAACAGCATCATGTTTGTTCCTAAAAGTTCAGTATCAGATATTTGTATTATAATTTAAAACTGTCTGTATAAAAGGTTTTATTTGGTAGGACTCTTTAGTGGACTCTATCTAAAGTATAGCATCTTTTTAAGCCCCGGCTCAAAAAGAGTATAACAATTGTCATAAGCTTGACTTATGTATATATCTGTATATTTCTGTATCTGTGTGTCTGTCGGTGGCGATTTTTTTTTATTAATGGTAGGTGGCATCGTACCTCTGAAAACGATTTTGATCTAGGTCTTATTTTGAATTGTTTGAAAGAGGTTTTTTTTTACATTTAATATATATCGGTTCAACCCTTTTTACGTCAGGGGTTTTATGTTTTCTAAACATACTTTTATTAATATCTATATTACTTAAATTATTTTCACTGCCAAAACATGCTGCACCTATTAGATTCTAGTTCTTAACCGACTTCCAAAGGAAGGAGTTTTTCAATTCGTCTGTATTTGTTTTGTATGTTTGTTCAGCAATTACTCTGCCAAATCCTAAGTAAACGAATTGCGTATTTTGAAGTTTTTAAAACTATACTTATTATACAGTACCGTAACACAATATTATTTCAAGTACGCGTAACAGTTTACATAGAAAATAAGCTCATATTACTTAGTTCATTAAAACTTTAATTGAGTTTAGCTATGAAACCAAATACCTGTGTTATCAGGCTTTTGTAAATACACGTGCATATTTAACCTGACTTTCGCAGATGTTTTTGAATATATTAGTAATTATGTAAACGTGGTAAATAGCTAATGTTTGTCTGGTAGCTTATACCTATATGTGCTCTTTTAATGTACATAACAAATGAAAGCTTAGATTGTGTCTAACTTCAAAAAAGAGGAATTTTTCAATTCGACTGTATTTTTAACACGCTTTTATTAGCGTCATACGTTTACGAAATTTGGCAAACTTGTCAAGGACCGATGACAATATAATAATTTGATAAGAAGCGTGTTTTTTTTATTTTTTAAACTATTATACTTATTTTAATGTTTGTTCAGCGATTACTTGGGCGATTATGAAACGATTTTTGAGTTTTTTTTTTCTATACTAAATAGATTTAGGTTCAACTAACATCTCGCCTATGCTCAGCAACGGTGAGGGCAAGGATGGAGCAAGTCAATCTAGAATATAATTCACCCTAGTTTTGAAAATTCCAAGATTACATTGCCTGGAATAAAGAATATAGCAGGAAGTTCCACTTTTGTATAGTATGCTAAAAAATATAGACCAAAATTGTTGTGTATAAATTTTGGGCACTTCTATGAGAAATGGATGGTAATGTGCCGACTTTCTACATGCCTTGTACTGGGGATAGTGCAATCAGGTCGTGAAGCTTTGACGCACACCCACTGAATATAATCCGATAGAATATTGCCATACCCAACTCCACTTGCAAACAAGTACAAATGTTAGATTCCATATGCGAAAACTACTAAATGGTGCTTATTTAATAATATTCTAATCTAATCAGCCTGTGTCCACCCACTGCTGGGTATAGCTGGGCCTCCTCTGGTTCACGCCATCCTTTCCTGTCCTGTGCGAGTCTCATCCATTGCCAACCGACGTACTTAACAATGTCGTCTGACTATCGGGCTGGTGGTCTGCCCCGATGTCGTTGCCCATTTCTTGGGTACCACTCGGTGACTGCCTTGGTCCACCTTTCACCGTCCCGTCCCGCCAAGGGTCCCGCCCATCTCCACTTTAATGTAGTGATGCGTTTGACCACGTCTTCGACTAATATTGTTTAGTAAAATTAGATATGTATCCCTGTAAGTTTTCCGAACAAAATAAAATAAATACACGCTACTTTGCAGCTTTGCTCGAAACTAAGTAGCATCTCGCTCACATAAGTTCTTATGTACCACTACGAATGATATACCACCTCTATGATGACCTGTTTATATGAGCGCACTAATTCCATAACGGGTACTTGGGCGTTTCACTTCGCAAGCGGTTCAAACCGCGGTCCGAATCACCCAAGAGCTCTTTTTGAATAAGCTCTTTTCGCACCGCGGTGCGAATCGACCAATAGCATTTTTGGAACAGGTCGATTCGGACCGCAGTGAGGAATAATCTACAATATTTACAAGATGTCATTCCAGGTTGCTTATTTGATAAGATCATAAAAGCTGCCAGTATCATAGGTGCTACAGCGAGCTTAGATTTATTACCCTTAAAAAATAAACTTGAAATAAACCTACAAAGCTGACGCACGATATGAGCAGAAACTTAAGTACCTATACAGTAAATTTTTATGAAGCATAAAAATGTAGACGGCCAAAGAATACAATAACAAGAATGTGAAGTAATAAAAAAATAGTTGACTTTTCTTTTATATTATGTTATGTTTTGTAAGGTAAGGGTTGATTTTATAAGATAGAATAAATCAATAATAGAGGAAGATCTACATATGTCCAATGTCCAACAGTAGACTTCTTAAAACAGCAACTGTCAAGCCAGGTAAGAGGCCTTTCGGCGGCTTAATAAATCTGACACCAGGGCTGGTCACTCAGTCTATACGAACTTACTTACTTTTAGTAGACTTCTTGTGGCTGAGATAGATATGATATTTTGAATGCTTATGTATAGTATTAGTAACTAAAGAACACGATTATCGTTGGTACGTTGGAATTTAACATCGAAACAGCTGCTAACACAGTAAATTCAACTATGCTTAGGCGGTTGGTTCCAGATTGATCAACGAAATTGTCGCCAGGATATTCAGTGACCAAGTGCAATAAATACTATCATCATCATCATCTCAGCCATAAGAAGTCCACTGCTGGACATAGGCCTCCCCCATGGATTTCCAAAAAGACCGATTGGAAGCGGTTTGTATCCAGCATCTTCCCGCCACTTGTATGAGGTCATCTGTCCATCTCGTGGCTGGTCTTCCTACGCTGCGCTTGCCGGTACGTGGTATAAATACTATAGTAATGTATAAAAACACACGTTTATAATTTGAAATAATTTTAACCTTTTATTCAATAACAGAAACATTCGTTTTCGACAACGGTTTTTTAGCGGTTAGTTCCCACTATAGGGCAAAGATCTTCTTCATTCTATTATTATACTATTTGGAACCAGCCGACAAAATGTGTTGAAGTCGCTAATGCTTTCTAGGTACTGGACGCGAAAACCTAATTCGGTTATGAAAGTAATATCTGAGAATTTCTAGTCACATATGTATCTCTGCTATTGCACACCCGCTTCAGTTTTTCTATGAATTGATCTCTATACCACGGTTGCCTGGAAGAGATCGCTTTTAGCGATAAGGCCGCCGGTTACACACTAGTTTTGTAAGTTCTCTGTAAAATTGTTTTTTGTTTAATAGTATACAATAAAGAGTTCATCTATCTATTTATGTTTTTTAAATTATTCTCATCAAAACGATTAACTAAATATATATTTTAGTCAATTTGATTTAACAATAGATTTGCGGCACGCTTTTGACAAGACAATATTCTGCTATTTGGTATTCAACCACGCACGCTTGAGCAAGCTGGGTTCACTTGTGAATATTTCATGATTTTGTAGCAAGTCTAGGAGTTTCATGTCAAGAGCGAAACGGTTTCTACTAAACCAGTGTATTTATATATATAATAAAAACCATTTTATGTAAGACGCTAACGTAGAAATTATAAAAAATACTGAAATAAGAATAAGAATATTTATTAACCTTGAATAACATACATGTTACAGGTAAGTCAGAATTAATCATATGATAAATTTACTAAACTTTATAATAATAGCATAAATAAATTGATAAATTCGATTTCATTTAAATTTTGGTATCCAATACATATCAATCTTAACTACGCTCTAAATGCCATTCATAAATTTATCACATTATTTCATAGCCAAATGTAGAAATTAAGGAGATTTTCTAACAATTTAATAAGTGTTCGTTTACAATATACGAATTATTTACATATTGTCATTGTATGTCTTTTATATCTTAAATCTAATTGTCGATGTCCATAACAGTGTTCATTCATTCCAATCAGTCTATTTCAACACACCTAGATATTTCACCAAACCTAGTTTTGTATAAAACCTGTAAACATACCTAGCAATTTTAAAAGTTCTAAAAATTACGCTTTAAAAATCAAAGTAGGTACATGAGAATTTTAATGCAATGGTTGGTGCTTCAGTTAATTTTTGCCGTTATCCCCGATATCCAAAGCGTACTCGTGATTATGCTGCCTTTGAATAAAGCCTTCGTTTGCAGCATCAAAATACCAACTGGATGTAATCAGGACAGTCGAGCAGGGGCCTGGTCCATTTTACATTTTACATAAATATTTGCTGCGCCCCGCGGTTACTCTTGCTTATGGATGAACAGATGATGATGATGATGAAAAATCACCTAATATGTCAGTCTCCAGGTTGTACAGTTGTATCTGTACCAAATTTCATAAATAGGTACTAAACAGACAGAGACAAAGTTAATATATTAGTCTGCATTGCCGAAAAACCTAGTACCTACTAGTTCGTCTAGGCAATATGTTTTAAATTATTTTCGTTATTTATTTAAATTTACAATATACATTTAACTGCAATATTATGTTACGCGCTATATACACTACTAGATAAATTCGTTAAATTATCAGAATGTTGTCTATATTGTACTTCAAATTCAGTATCCAACAATACAAACATCTTATTTCTAATTAATAAATAGACTTTAAATAGTTATTTTTGACATTTGAACTTTCGATCAAGATTGAATTTCACACCAAGAATAAGTCTTTTTTTAGTTTACTGCAAACCTTTATAATTAATATATTTATGTTTATGAGATATATGTGGCAAGCCCTCATACATATAACAGAAGTATATCACAAATTATTAAATATTTAGCATTACTGCCCCTTACTAGTCCTGAATACGTCTAAATAAACCAGATTACGTTTTGCTGCGTTTGTTTTTATTAAATGGCGCCTATTAACGCTTGCTGTGCACATTATCTTTTATTGTATACGCTTTAATAAACTTTCCAGTTAAAGAAGTAAAACTCGAAAAATTTTAACGGACGAAAGGAATTGAGGTGTGTTTTGTTTCACGATACAAGAATTAGTATTGTTACAAAAAGTTTTGATAGATCTCAGGACCACTCAACATACGCATATGATCATAGCTTACCAAATATTGAGACCTTAATATAAGTAACTTGGAATGAAGGAAAACTCCTCTTTTTTTTTTTTTTTTTTTGAGGGAACTTTGGCTCGCAGAAAACTGTCTGGTGCATAACCGTGAAACATGCCAACTTTGCCCGCTTTTAAAAAGAAATATTAATTATTTATTGTTTTTTCTATGAGCGCTTGCGTATTTTTTTTGATTTGCTGCATCTATAACATCATGTGCATGGATTGGCTTATTAAGATTTTAAAAAATTTCACATTTTTTCCAGCTTTTCATTGATTTTGATGGCGGGCAAAGTTATCTAGACTTTTAGCCAACATTGCCCACGTGGTTTTTTGACTCAAATTTAGCCTTTATGCCAATGAGAAAGAAACTAGCTAAAGGATTAGGGCAATGATGACGTTACCTTTAAAAACCTTACCGATGACGATCCAAGTTTCCCTATTAAGTTAGTTGGCAAAGTTACCCTGTAATTTTTTCTATATTCCATACTAGACAAAAGTTGCGATGTCAAAATGTTAGGGCTGCCAAAAGCAAATATTTTTAGTAGGTACAAAAAACAAAATTAGAATATTAATGTTTATATTTTTCTCAAAAATACAAACGGCTGAAACTCTTATATATGTATTAACTTATTATTATAAATACTAATATCAAAATCGAGATCAATCAACGTTCGAAATGAGGTAGATATTCGAAATATACAAATAGTGATATAAAGTGATAACCAAGTTTTTTTCTCTTCTTCAGCGGTTAAAACGGTAGGATGACCAACAGATTTTGTATGAACCTTTTTAATTTTATTAATTATCGTCCGTCTTGGGATACCAAATTGTCGTTCAGCATCTCTGGAAGTGATTTTTTTCGACTCAACTGCTTCACATGCTATTTCCAGCATTTTGACAGAATAATTTTTGTACATTCTGGAACCTATTTGGCGTCTTGACTTTCTTTGTCGGATCCGAGACTTGTGTTTGGTTTTCTAAAATTCAAAATAATAATGTACATTACTAAAACAATAATTACTAAAACTCATTTATCTTAATTTTATAATAACATAATAATGTTGCACGGGGCCCGGTAATTCCAGTAGCCAGTATCAGCCCGGTAATCAGTTACGGAACCTCAAGTTAAGTGCAAAGGAAGAACACACAAGTAAACACATTTTCACGTAAAAGTATAATTGTTTGTTTTTACTAGTTCATTGGAATGGATAAGTTAATAATACTAACGCGAAATAATCACAAAAATAAACATTATTTTTTATACACAACTATTATAAAGTGACAACCCTAGTGCTTTTTCGAACTTGGGCAAAGTTGTCATTCTTAGATCGGAACATTACTAGGTAACATTGCCCATCGTCATAACTTTTGTTTTAATTAACCTTTAACACTGAAACTAAGATTAAAATACACTGCAATTCGTTTGCTACAACATACAATTATATAAACTTACCTTCGTATTCGCCATGAATAAGAATTCAGTTCAACCTTTTTTCAAAAATTTGCCCGCGAAAACACCCACCACACTCAACAAGCCGCAACAGGATACTAAACGGAGTTGGCGTGATTCACGATTCTCAGAGATACCATACATAAAACCTAATTTCTTCCAAAGTTATCAATATTGCCATAATACATAATAATTTTTCTACAGAAACGGTTTTCCATAATTAGTGTATTTTGGGCAAAGATACCTCTGTGGGCAAAGTAGGCATATTTCACGGAACTTAAACTTTTTTTTTCTTTTTTTTTTTCTTGATGTTGGCATCATGTTTCCACATTTGCCATTGGTCGAGTTTATTAACTTTAACTTGAGAGCGATAACTAATCAGTTGAATATTAGAAAAATACCATCCCTCCCATAGAAGTGATAAGCATAGAATGCGAATCGCCTCTAGCTAAATGAAGCAACTTTTTAAGGCCTGTTACGTCACTTTGCTCGTCGCTACGTACGACGTGTACGCAAAATTTGGCACAATTTAACTTTTTAACTCTAATTAAAAAAAAAGCAAAAAAAAAAAAAAAACAAAAAAAAAAAACATCTACTAACTAGCGCTCATGTGTTTGTGCATGTAAATGACAGTAAATAAGCGATGGTCATACACACATTTCGACAAATTTTTGGCTTCACTTATGAACGGAATTTTAAATGAAACTATCACTCTAAATATAATTTACTCTAAGCAAGGAGCTCCATATTAAGATTTCCTCGCGATATTTTTTTTTTCGACACAACAAAAGTTAAAACTCAATGCTGGGATTTGATTCCGCTGCCTTCGAAATGGAAATCCATCGTACGATTTACTGAACTACGGGTATCATCGCACCTAAAGAACTTCAAATGTTTTTTTTCTTTATTTAAATGTTAAATAATTTTTAACCGACTTCCAAAAAGGACGAGGTTCTCAATTCAATTGTATGTTTTTTTAGCGATTAACTTCGCCAATCAAGAATTGATTTTGATAGTTTTTTATTTGGTATGTCATACTTCAGAGGAGGTCTGATATAAATTTTATCAAAATCAGTTAAATCACACAAGTAATTTGGTTTTTATAACAAAATGACTGGGAAAAAATGTCATCCTAGTATTAAGTATTATGAAGTCGGTTTTTTTAACTATAATTATAAGTAAAACTTTTCCCTATTAACCCCTTACCAGTAAGAGCAAGTTCATTGACCCCATTCATCATCATCAATCAGGAGCGTTGAAAAAGTCCATTGTGATTTCAAACAAAATGCGGTATTCCCCCGAGTTAAAAGCAGCATTATGTTGTTGTAACATTTTATGCAAATGAATGTGCTACCTTTCAGCCTTTCAGCCACTTTGCTGGAAAATGTACAATGGAGTGGAGTAAACGACTTATACGGGATGGACAGAGACAAAACTTATATTTTTTTAAATTGAATTTATTTTTAAATTAAGTACTTCAAAAAGGTTCTCAATAAAAATTTTATATGTTTGTTCAGTGAAAACTTACAAAGTAAACTTACAAACAAACAGTGAACTTTACAAAGTATGAATTGATTTTGATGATTCTTCTTTGGTTCCATATAAATTTTATCAAAATCGGTTTATTACTTACTTTAGTTTTTATAACAAAATAACTGAAAAAAATTGTCATCGATGCAAACGAAATGCGTATTTTAAAGGTTTTTTTTTCAGTTTTTTTACGTATAATTATTTAAATTACCAACATTAATCTGATGACAGATTTAAATTCGACATGATTATCATCTTTATCGATCTGTTTGATAGCTAGTCTTCTGCTAGATGTAGAACTCACTCAAAAAGAACGCCACATGGATCCATTTTCTGATTTACGAGTGCTGTCAGCCAGCCTCTCCTCTCCAGCCACCTTTCACAGGTTATTGCTCCACTTGGGTCACCTGGGTGCCCTACTCTACGTTTAATAATACGCAGTATCTACTATAAACTTGTCTACCCCAATAGTTAACGAGCATAAATCAGTTTATGCTTACAATAGCAAAAAAATAGAATGCGAACAAAGCTTTGATATTAGTCAAATCATCCAATATATTATACTCGTTAAACGACACTAGGGCTCACAACTCACAAGTACAATTATTCAGATATTACAAATAACTCGCAAATTTATTTTACAAGCAAATTATCGAATACAGATTTGTATTTTTTTTGTAAAAGTTTGTAGGTCTAAAAGAAAGTTATAGGAAATTTTGTGAAGTTTTTCAAAAGTGTTATTTATGTGATTCTTGTATGACAATTTAAGTGTGTAAAAATAACGATATGCAGTTTATGAAAATCCGAGAAACACCAAATCTGCAAATCTGAGAAATATTTTGTAGGATTATAAATACCACTCTGCGGTAAGCAATAAAATATAATAAAATAAAATGCAGAGTTAGTGTACTGATTCAATAAGTATTCAGCGCTGCAGGCGTTCCACTGATGCCTACTTGACCGAGTATTAAAATAATGCCTTACCTTTTAGTATTTGGGTTAAGGTATTATAAATTTTAGCCTTGATTGCTGAAAGAGTTTTCCGTTCTTATTTTAAATTTTATTGTGATAGTTTTTTAATAGGTCAGTATTAAGATCCTTTTTGATATACGATATAATAACCTTATGTGATATTTGATTTATTTTTTTATATAGAAATAGGTTTGCGCTTGACCGCCAACTCACCTGATGTTAAGCGACGTTGCGGTCTACGATGGAGCGCGCTTACCTAGAAGAAACCAATTCACTCGCGATTTAAAGACACCCAGATTATATCTATCGGGAAAGACCCACTCAGGAAGCGTATTCCATATTCTAGCAGTCCGCACGATGAAAGATGATGATACATAACCTTTAGTGAAGTATCTACAAATTTATAGACAGTTTAAAAATTGCACACATCCGACGGGACTTGAACCTACATATCCCGATCTGTACTTCGTAGCCTTTATCATTTTGGCCAAAGAGTTGTCAAGTAGGATTAGTCGACACTTGTACAGTCTTTTAGTTAAACCAATCAAGCGTTGGTGGCGCCACCCGTAATAGACGCTTCAAACTTTTCTTCAGAGTAGTTGTTGGAGGGACGATAATTATGTTTAAGAAGTTATTGTATTAATATCTATGTAAAGTATTTTATGACAGAATATATTAAATCTGTTTAAAAAATGGGCCTCAAGGCTGCTATTGAACTATCACAATCTCATCATCATCATCATCTCAGCCATAAGAAGTCCACTGCTGGACATAGGCCTCCTCCATGGATTTCCAAAAAGACCGATTGGAAGCGGCTTGCATCCAGCGTCTTCCCGCCACAATCTACAATTTGTTAATTTATTTCTATGTAATAGACTAGCGATTTGTCACAATTGTCGCTAAATCGTATCAGCGAGTGGCGAACGAATGATAGTTCAAATAGCAGCCTTGAGGCCCAGTAGTCGCCAGAAAATTCTTATCAAATCTATTAATAACCGTTGGCGACAAAGTTTGCTAACATTTCACAAAAGTTCCCAATAAAGGAACAAAAGATATTTCGTAATTGGCAGCCGTCATAAAGCGAAAACTACTGAAAAGTTTCGTTCGAAATCACGAAGTCGCGACCGTTTCAAGTGGGGGTCGAACTTTTGAACGCGAGTGACAAACTGGAAGAGAAGTTCTGTGGGTTCGCGACACACGGTGAGGTCTACTGTTTGTGTTGCTGTGGTCAGGTGTGCGTGTGTGCTACCAACCTGTCTATTGTTTATTCTATCTTTACATTCGTTTCGGCTTTGTGTGTGTTTACAGGTGCATGTGTGGTTCAGTTTGTGGTCATAGATAATGTTATAGTGTCTATTACGCTTTACTAACCTCTGGAAACTTGTTGTTAGTTGAAAATATAAATAGATGCGTACAATGTTTGTGGCTACATTATTTAAACATATTGTTTATTCTTAACTGAAATTAATTAATATGTTACGTACTTAAACAACATGAGATAAAAATATACGGACAAAATAATAATATTATTTTGAAGATTCTGTACTCAAACAAACGGAAGCAATAATTAATAATAATAAATAAATGTTTGGGGATATTTCACACAACACCATTTACCCCAAGCTAAGCAAAGCTTGTACTATCATATGGATCTAGATGACTGATAGAATACATATACCTATACATTTTTTTTGCAAATATGATACATAGAAACACCCAGACACAGAATAAACATCCATGATCATCACGCAAATGTTTGCCCTGGGTAGGGATCGAACCCACGACCTACAGCTTAGCAGGTAGACATACTATCAACTGAGCCACAAGGCCAGTCGTAATTTCCTGCGCTGTCTGTCTATCTGACTTTACTTTTCTCTGTCTGTTCCATTCATAATCGGCTTTATCTTTTGAAAAAAAAAGTACCTATCTGAAGTCAATGTTCTTACCTCACGTAACACCCTTGCATAAAAGCACGAGTTAGATTCGTACATGTCCAGTTTCATTTTAAAAATTAAGCGTATCATAGAGTCCATTCGGCCTTACCGAAAAACGTTACTTAACTTTGAGCAAACCATATTAACATATTATGTCAACTTCTCGCTGACACGTAATGACACTTGCGGAAAGAAGACACAGAATTTAAGACGTTAATTAAAGTTAAGTAACGTTTTTCGTTAAGGCCCATTGTTGTTGTAGCAAACGTTGTGACTGCAAATACTTTATTTATACGTCTCTTTCGTTTTGAACGCGTAGAAAAGGACGCAATCAAAATATTTGCTACAATTGATGCTAAATTGAATCTAATACTACGCTCAAAATAATATTCAATAGCCAAAGTTAAAGAGATATATTAATTCTATAGTTTGCTATTTTAAAGTAAATTCAACTTCGGAGCGTGACTTGGCATGGAAAGTCGAAATATCGGCATGCAAAAGTAATTTTATCGTTGGATATTGAAATTTTAGACTTGAAGCTAAGAGCTCTTAAAAATAAAAGCTTAGCAAATCGGTTACATTATAAAAAGACGCCTAAAGGTGAGTTTGCTTTTTTCGCAATTATTCTAGAATATTAAAACGTACCCATAATCTCTTGCTTTATTGCTGATCAATTTTAAAATCTCTCTTCGCGTCTTTCACAATGTACTTTGGCCTGATAAGTTGGCAAATGTAAACACTTCAAGGTGAAGCTTTAACAAAAATATCTCTATATCACGTTTTGATTATTATAAGTAGAGACCGGATTATATGCAAATGCATATTTTCATATGCAAATGCATATTTACCACATTTTCGGCGATCATTGCATATTTTGTCTGAAATTTAGTGATCATGCATATTTTCGCTGTATTTACTACATTTTTCGGTAGGTTACACTATAAGTGTAAAATTATGTGTTACAAAAATGTTCTATTAAAGACACTAAGAAATGTTAAATTCAAAATATGATAAATAATTGTTTGTTTAATTGTATTGAGTATTAATATTATTATAGACCTATAATTTATAGTCTACAAGGTTGTTAAATTTGAACGAATACGTAATTTACTGATTTAATGTTGATTAAGAAGTAAAATAAAAAATATGGCACTTTTCCCTTTTTTAATTTTCTAAAATTCATCATTTATGTTGCATATTTTAACAATTTTCATGCATATTTTACCCATTTTTCATGCATGTTTCAAGCTTTTTATGTTGCATATATTCTGATCTCTAATTATAAGTGATTGACTGAAATTGAACTACACATATATTTCAAATTTGTCCTTTATGACAAGTGAAAGGAAGATACTTGGTTGCTTCCAGTTGGTCTTTCTGGAAATTCATGGGGAGGCTCATCCAGCAGTGGACTTCTTGTGGCTGAGATGATGTTTTTTTTTTTTACCTGATTTTAAATAATTTTATAGTTTAAAAACTGAAACAACCGACTTCAAAATACGTTATTTCGTTTACTTGTAATATAAGTAAATAAATAAATAAATATAAATATTTGTGGACATTTCACACAACACCATCTAGCCCAAACTAAGCAAAGCTTGTACTATGGAACTAGATGGCTGATAGAATACATATATACTTTTTTTTTGTAAATATATACTTAAGATACATAGAAACACCCAGACACAGAACAAACATCCATGCTCATCACACAAATGTTTGCCCTGGGTGGGGATTGAACCCACGACCTTTCAGTTCAGCAGGTAGACGTAAACACACTACCAACTGAGCCACAAGGCCAGTCAAGTAAGTAAGGATAATAATTAAACAAGGCGCTCAAGCGTTGAAGTAACTCTATTTTCTCCTTATACGAGTACACATAGTAGGTTTTACTTTTCAATCTCAATAAATCCCTCACGATTGTAGACTTCTTAAAGAGACCTCTCTTCACCCGCTCGTTTTTTTTTCAAGAATGACTTTTGGCATTGAATGTCAAATGCTTCGTCGTCGCAGATTAGAAAATGTGCCGAACGTTCGAGAAACCTCGAAATTTGACACTTTTGTAAAGAATAAAATAATCGGCCAAGTGCGAGTCGGACTCGCGCACGAAGGGTTCCGTACTATCATCTATAATACTACAAAGTTTAGTTCTGTTTATAAAATAACGAGAAATCAACGAAATTCAAAGTAGTAAATTGCAAACTTATAGGTAGGTTTTCGATACACATCCGGGCAGCACGACGACGCTCGCACGAATACGCGCGGCTATGGCTCGCTCCGTGATGTTACCTCCCCCGCTACCCGCGCGGCCTTTGCTTAGCAACCGCCTCGCGCTCGCGTCACCACCACACCGCGGCGCGTGATTTTGTGAGTTTTTATGTATTAGATTAGGTATTTATTTTTATAGTTAATATATTTCTAAATATTTACTTACAAATATTCAAGTTTCTACCTGTTAATTAATATCGAGTAAAAATTGCTTAAAAATTACGTTTGTTGTATGGGAGCCCCCCTTTAATATTTACTTTATTGTTATTTAATTATTTATTTTGAAAGGTAATATACAAGTAAATATTCTGTGAAAATTTGAAGAGTCTACCTGTTACCGTTTTTAATATTGATCAAAAAAATACGAAAAAAACACGTTTATTGTATGGGGACCCCCCTTAATATTTTTTTTTTTTAAATTTTTAGTATTTGTTGTTATAGCGGCAACAGAAATACATCATTTGTGAAAATTTTAGCTTTCTAGCTATCACGGTTTATGAGATACAGCCTGGAGACAGACAGACAGACAGACAGACAGACAGACAGACAGACAGACAGACAGACAGACAGACAGACAGACAGACAGCGAAGTCTTAGTAATAGGGTCCCGTTTTTACCCTTTGGGTACGGAACCCTAAAAACGAACTCTGTGATACTATAATCTGGCGCACTCACTCAGATATCCAGTGAAAATATTTTTACTTTTAGAGATTACTCAAAAAGTAATAAAGCAATGTTTCTAAAATAATTATGGGACCAACTTGGGAGCTTTCTCTATACGCCAATTCACGAAACACAAAAATTGGTTCAAGAATGAGCGAGAAATTCGTGTACATACATTAAAAAAAATACTTATACGCTACGAATTGATAACTTCCTCCTTTTTTGAAGTCGGTTAAAAAGGAAGAGGTTCTCGATTTGATTGTATGGTTTTTCTTTCTCTTTTTTTGTATGTTTGTTCAGCGATTACTTGTCCAATTAGGAATTGATTTTAATGACTTTTTTTTGGGTAAATCTTACTTTAGAGGTGGCGGTGGTGTATCAAAATAAGTTCAGAACTTTGGTTTTTATAACAAAGTAACAAATGTGTCATCAAAGTAAACGAATTGCGTTTTGAAGTTATTTTTAACTATTTTCTTATAACTATTTGTAGGACTAGCAGAAAGTCGGCGATTTACCCCCATTTCTCATTGAAATGCCAAAAATCCGTACTCAGCGATATCGGTCCACGTTCTTGATGCGTACTGCACAGGAATGGAATTCTTTGCCGCCATCTCTGTTTCCTTAGACCTGCAATCTTGAAATTTTCAAGGCTAAAGTATCTTCACTTAGATCGACAAGCTCCATCCTCGGCCACACCGTCGCTTAAATTCAAAATCAAATTCATTTATTTCAGATATTAATCCATAGTTAAAAAATCCATTAAAAATACCTATAAAAAAATGTCAAATAAAATAATCATGAATAATTTAAAAACACAAATAAATAAATATCATTAAAAATCATCAAAAAATTAGAATACAAATAACTAAAATGTCAAATAAATAATAAAAAATGTCAACAATAAAAATAAAAGAAAATGTCATAAGTAGTACTCGTACAGATGCTATCTTAACCTAAACTTCGGCTTGGATCCGGAATGCTCAAGATGGATTTTGGTCCAATGCTGCATTATTGGGCAGTCCAGATCCATACGCCACGCAAACAGCTGTAGGTAGATGTTGGAGCTGACCCGCAAGCGGCGCATCAGGGATGCGACTCGTTTGCGCATGATCGCTGCGAATCCGTCAATGTGCGCCTCGGCAAACATTCCTGATGCGCTACAGTACGATGGCAGCCCCATCAACGCCCTAAAAGCGTTATTATATTGAGTGCGCAGGGCCGTAAAGGATTTTTTCGTATGTTTGACCCATAGGCTGCACGTGTAAAAGGATTGGCAATACGCTCTAAAGAGTGTCGCCTTTACTTGTGCAGTACATCGTGCAAACCTACGAGCCAACATGTTCGCTCTGATTGATAAAGCCCTGCGCTCCCTCTCTATATCAACATCATCTGCCAACGTATCAGTGACCCAATGACCCAAGTACTTAAATTGCGAGACTTTCTTAAGGACACTGCCGCTTAGTGTGACTGTTGGGACAGTGTCATACGTTTTAGAACCTGCTTTAAAGACCAGGAGTTCGCTTTTGGGGGCATTGTATTTGAGTCCGTGAGCCTCCGCATAACGCTCGCAGACGCCTATGAGTTTCCTTGCTCAACATCAGGCAAGTTGGTCAATCGTGGATTTATATTGTATAAAAAGTAATTTAATTCCACAATCTTCAGCGCTGACAAATGACTGCCATTTGCGATCCAATTCATTATCTGCTGCGTAAACTTTTAATAACTCTATTGCAGGTTTTAAGTTAAAATATTTTATGCTCTTACTTTCAAAATCAGCATTGGTTAATGCACATGCGATGAGTGTATACCCCATGAGTGCAAAAGCATTTTAAGTAGAGTTTAGCTTGAAAGTAGGTTACTATGTAGTTGTGCCGTCGAGCCTTAAACATCGGAACAATCTAGGCTGTCCAGTAGGAAATTATGTAGATTCCCGACACGCGAACCTTCACTTGTATAAAGGCTTATCCAAATTACTTCAGTCTGTTGGAAAGTTGCCAGTTTTTTGTCAAGTTGCAGCGAGATAGCTGCACTGATTTGAAAGAGTTTTGGAACGGTCAAGTTTTCTGTAATTTATTTATTAATTTTTTTGCTCATTTAGATTTATAATTAAGAATTTAGGTGTACAGAATGAGCAAATTAAAATAAGGTTCACTCAAAACTAAATGTGATTATTATTTTAAAAGCAGAACAAAAGAACACACAGAATAATAAATGTTATTTTTGAGTGGGTATAAATTTGTGCAGATAGATTTGCAAAATTAGTGGCCTATTTTGCTCATTTAAATTATAAAAATCGATTTGAGCAAAATGAGAATAAATAAAGCTATAGTGGTACACTAAAAAAATACGCTGGTCATTATTGGTCAAAACACGAGCACAAGTTAAGCAAAGAATATTTTCTTGTCGTTTTAGGACCAACTAAGGGAAGTAAAATCCCGATAATTTTGCCCCAGAAAAAGTATTAACGAGCATATAAAAAATACTAGCTGTTATATAATTTAATTATCTAATTACTTGTGTAAAAAAACTATAGTTATTTTTCGGTATCACTTATAATCTAAATTGGGTGGTTTTAATAACTTGAATTGAAAATCACTTATCCAAGTAATTTTGTCGTCTAGACAAAGTAATGTAAGTATGACATTGTCAAAGCCCTCAACTTGAATATCACTTGATGCTAATTTGATTGAACTTAGTGAGTATTTCCACGAACGACAAATACGCCCTACGATACGTACAAAATAAAATAAAATAATATGTCTGTTCTAAAATAATTGCATTAAAACGTTCCTACATGTATTGTACATAAGGCGTTTGCCAATATAATGACAAAACCGGATTAGGCCAACCTTACACTAACCTTTGCTTGTATAATGTTAATGTTATTTCATGCGATGATTACTGAAAATTTTGGCTTAATCGAGATTTGACAAAATACTGACAACAGCGAATAGATTTCAAAAAATTCATAATTTTTTGGGTTCCGTACCTCAAAAGGAAAAAATGAAACACTTATAGATATATAGATAAACGGGCAGACGGACAACAAAGTGATCCTAACTTTGTTGTCCGTCTGCCCGTTTATCTGTATGTCTGTCGTCCGTCCGTCCGGGTGTCAAGACCTGTATCTCGGGAACGCGTGAAGGTATCGTGTTGAAATTAAAACCATATAAGCAGATCCATAGTCTCTTACTGCAGAAAGAAAAATCAAATTTCTCAGTTTTCGTAAAAAAAGTTACAGCTGAATATGTCGTAAAAAACGCATATTTCGACACTCATATGGGAATCAAAACCTATGGGGTACTACCCGTTGACCTAGAACTATGAAACTTGGATTTATAGCAAAAAATCCGATAACTGGACATTTTTAATTTAATCACAAAAAATAGGGTATAAAGACCCAATTTTTTTATAAGGAAAGAGGCTCCAAATTTAAAAGTGCTTTAACCGTATCATGTGGGGTATCATATGAAAGAGCTTAATTTGCACTAGCTAAAACAGGATTTAAAATATTTTTACGATGTATATTTTTCGATTTATGAAGGAAAATATTAAAAAAAAACCCCCATTTATCTACTAGCTTGTACGGAACCCTCGGTGGGCGAGCCTGACTCGCTCTTGTCCGGTTTTTTTTCTTTCCAACTTTCTATAGCACTACTGTTGGGACATGCATCTAATAAGAAAATAATTTTCGATCTCAAGATAATAGTGGGTAAAAGAAAATAGATAAATAGACAGTTAGACAGTTTTTTTACCTTTCACGGTAACATACACTTGTTATTTTATATTAATTTCAAATTCAATTTTCTTGTATAAACAAGAAAATTGTGTAAACAAGAACAGAGAAACTTAAGTCAACGTTGGTTTTTAAAAGTGATTTTACAGTAGTTGTTATCTTAATCTCTTTTTGGTTCAACTAAACCTAAAAAACTAGTTTGTAAAGAATTGTTATGAGTTTCAAAAATGGTTATTTGGGTTGATTATTGTAATTTCATACACTAAATCGCCTGATATTTAGTGATCGTTAAGTTTTATCATGGAGCATGCCTGCCTATATTAGAGAAACTTATTCGCTCATGATTTCAGGTATACCTGATTCCCATTCAGGAATCATTTTACACATTTTGGCGACACGAACAATGAAGCCAAAGCACTTTGTTCGATATTCTGGAATTTTCGCAAACGGTTCGATAAATTGAATAATGGTTTTCACATACCCTAAATGTTTGGGATTATCTCTCCAATAGTAGGTATCCCGTAGGTTGACGAGAACAAACCATTCTTGTATTCCAAAGTTTCCGGCAGACTAGTCGGGAGACCGTCTGACTTGCGATTCGCAGGTCCTGGGTTCGAATCCCGCGGCACGCACCTCTGTCTTTTCGGAGTTATGTGCGTATTGTTGATTGCCGCTAACTTCAAAACGGCGAAGGAAAACATCGTGAGAAAACCTAAATGTCTGAGAGTTCTCAATGATCTTGAAGATGTGTGAAGTCTGCCAACCCGCACTTGGCCAGCGTGGTAGACTATGGTCTTACCATTCTCATAATGAGAAGATGGCCCGCACCCAGCAGTGGGACAGTTTGTACAAACAGGGATGATAAAAAAAAACTTTACGTTTAGAGATACCAAAAATGTATACCTATGTCAAATTATAGCTTTCTAGTACCTAGGTACTTTGAGGTAAGCCGCTGACGATCGGACAAATGGACATAGCAATAGCATAGGTAAGTGTAAGGTTTGTATAACGGAACTCTAATAATTATAGTTAAAAAAACTGAAGCAACCGACTTGTTATGGATACCATTGTCAGAACTGGACCAACTTGAATCAGCTTTAAAAAAAAAGAATCATCAAAATCGTTTTACCCAGTCGAAAGTTCTGATGTAACAAACATAAAAAAAAATACAGTCGAATTGAGAACCTCTTCCTAGAAGTAGGTTAGAAATGCATTTTCCACGCTGGGTAGAAACCCAGGATGAAAAATAATGACTATAACCTTAAATGTAACCTACCCCACATTTTATTTAACCAAGGTAAAGATCTTGAACGCGGTAAAAAGCAAGATTTATACCACCGCCTCAGCGGACAAGGAAAATAGTTTAAAAGATATATTAACTGGGAAAACGCACGAGAATACGGACCTGTTATGCATCACACAAATGATTCAGGTAGTCATTTAGAGAAAACTATAAGGGGAAGTGTGGCTGGCGTGAATGTGTGACTGAGTATTTATAGCTATGTCGCCACAGTGACTCAAAGTGTGTCTTAGCCATCGATACTAAACGGCGCTATCCATTCCTATCTTGTGTAAGTAGGTACATGACAGCCATGGACATCCAGTTCTTTCAGATCTTTCTTGACCCCATCTTTTCATCTGTATTTAGGACTCTTTATACTTAAGTTGTGCAATAATTAAATGCATCCCGCATTTTATATACATAAAACAAAAAAACCCTACAAAAAAAAAACTACAATTTATTTATTTTCTTAACCTATTTAAAGTTGGTAAAAAAACACTGCATCTTTAATTTCAGAAATGCAAAACAATCATAAAGATCTTTCGTTTAACATCGCTAAATGTACATAAATAATATAAATATCCTTATGAAGATTATTACCTTTTCGTTCCCATCGTTCTATAGTTTTCCCTCACCTACCCCAAAATAAATAAAAGAACCGTACGCACACACCATACGCCTATATAATATATCTCGTAGAAAATACGTCTGCGATATCACTCGGAAACATTTTATAGCCCTATTAGGTAATGGTGGCCAACTATATTTTATTCAAATACATAAATGTCCAGCCGCGGGTTTAGTTTGGCCTTTTTTGTTACGGAACAAAGATACTGAAAATAAAGGTGGGTTAAATGATTAGGTTAGGAATAACCTTGGAGTGTATGCTGGTCCTGGTTACTACAGTATTTTAGGCACATTTACATTATGATACAATATAGTTATGTTTTATCGGTGTATGTATATAAATATTACACATTTAAGTATATTTTTAAGTATCTTGCCATTTTCTTAGTCTCGAGTGAATAGGTTCCTTCCAGACAAGCGCGCTTCATCATCGCAAGCGAGTTGTTGGTAAAGCTTAAGCCTATTTTCGAATAAAAAAATGGTATTGCCTTCTGTAGCCTGATTGACTAGGCAAGGTGGAAAAAGTACGGCCCGCGGGGCAACTCCGGCCCGCGGCTGGCTTTAATCCGCCTTTTTCAAAGTATGTATATTTTATTTGTGTATATGACGAAGTTAATTTTAAATTAGTCTTGTCAACATACAATATACATTGGAAGTAGCAGCTTCGTAGATGCTAACGAATTTAAAATTAAGCATTAAGTAATTTTTTTTTAATATGCAAAAGCTATGTCGAAACACAATATTTGATTAAAATCACTTTATTAAACTATCACGGTTAAATTAAAAATTAAATAATAATAGTTATTAAAGGGATATTTACCGTGGTTCGCGTTAATTAACTCGCGTTCGCGTTCGTGGCTTCGGTTTTGTAACTGTGCCGAAATATCTGGAGCTCAAAATTAACGCGAACCACGGTAAATATCCCGTTGATCCAAATCGCTTCCGAGATACGGAACTCACAACAAAAACATATTTACGTATATAAGATTTCACTCCGGCTGGCCCCCCTTAAAATATGTTTTATTTTTGTTTTATGTGTTATTTTAAGCATAATCTAAATCTAATTGCCTAAGATGGAGATTTAATGTAATGATTTTGGTGACTGAGAGGTTGCCAGATGTAGGTAGATATGTTTATGTATGTGTGCTTCTGTAAAACCCTTTGTAATTGTTTGTATTGTAAAATGCATCTTTACCTCCCAAGTGTCTACAATTTTTCATTGCACTTAAGATTAACCTTACACAAGGTTAGAAAACTAAAACCCTCGACAAAAAAAGGCTGAACTGATTTTGATGAAACATAGCTAGGAACACACTCAATGAAATCCTCTTTACAAAAAAAAAAAAATTTATCGGTCTATCCGTTTGAAGGCTACGATGTCACAGATAGACACATATATACAGATACACAGACAGACAGATACATATATTTGTATCATCATAACTAGTCAGCCTTTTTTGTCGGGTGTATTTGAGTTTTCTAAGCTATACTTGTGACAATGATGATAAAATATCAAATAAATCTTGGTTTGTTTTATTTTTTTTACTAGAATGATAAATATTACGTGTTGAGGGACGAAATATAAATAAAAAGAAGGCAAAATGAAAAGCGGCCACAAATTTTAATCGGTGCCCGTAAAATTCTTCGAGCAAATAATTGAATTTGGTCAGGATTAACATCACAATCCTGTCTTTATAATTTAACGGGTCCGTTTGATTCGATGAAAAACAATTTGTTTTCTGTAATCTCTGTGTATTTGTTTATATGTATTTACATTTCATTGCCAATATAAGCTAATAGAATCTTTAAAAATACCAGGAGAGCTTCAATATATACAATACTCCCAGCACTGTACTTTAAGCAAGATTTTTTAACATAAATTATTCAAATAACCGCTTAGATTATTCTAACTGTAACTAAATATTTTCACAGCTGCTGGAGAAAACAGATGCAAATGTAAAATAAATTAGCGTCTGCAAGCTTTCAATAAGACGTAGCTAAAAACACAATAGTCGAAATACAAATTAAATCCAGCGTCTCAAACAAATCGTTGCGCCTTTTTCGATGTTCATAAAAGTTCACAAATCGAGTAGTAAACCCGAAAGTTTAGTACGGGGCCGCTGCTTGCCTCTCCGCGGGAGCTGAGAAGGCCTACCATGAAACCGACCAAACTTTGGCCATTGCCGAACACTTTAATACGAGTTTCGTGGTGTTTCCGGACGTTATCGTTATAAAATCGACGTCATGTTTCCCTCTTCCAAATCTTTGAAACTCAATTTCAAAATATTCCCACCGAATATCAAAAAAGGATCAACTGCGTTTAATTAAACAAAAAAGACCATAAAAACAGATAAAGCTCCAATTGTATCCTGAAACAGTAGCGACGGACATGAAAGTACGATCGCTACTAATGATGTTTCGTTTAACGACGACAATAAAAATACAAATAGCCCTAGCGGCCATTCAGACGAAAATTGACTAAACGCGGCACGTGGTCCCCACTCGGAAGGGAAATAGCTGTGTGAGGATACAAAACATTTGATATTGTCCCTCCCCTACCCCTATCTGTACCCTGTACCGTCGGCTTCAGTCGCACGGGCCGCTTCGGCGCGAGTAGACGTCCCATTCGAAAATCGAAACTTTCTGTTACGTCACACGACCCGAGGGTGAAATTACGAGTGTCCCTTTTGGGTGAATCTGTTCGGTGGTATGGTGGTTCAATGATTCTGGTGAGATGGTGCGTAAGCGTGGTGTGAGGCGTGTCGCCTTCACGCACATTTGTGTCACGTTGCTGTGGTTCGTCACCTGTTTCAACGGTAAGTTCTGTTTTAAATATCGAATCGGGTAAGGGTTGGACCCGTTGCGGTTCGGTGGTCGTGACCGTTGGAGGTGGAACGTTCCGATCTCTATGTGCCTGCTTCCTTTCGTTCGTTACATTTTATTTTATGTTTAATTTTGCTGAGTAGGTACTCAAGTGTCCGTTGTTTACTTTTACAGTTGAAATTTCTAAATAAAAGCTCAATTCTAAATTGAGAATTAGGTTTTGTTGATAATTCTTACTCATTACTTTCTATATAACCTTAATTTATATTAAGCTTCTGTATCGGTTGAATGTTTATTGTTGCAAACAAAATTACTTGAATATTTTTTCTCAGGGTCTCGCGATTAATGACTAAACATTAAATGAAACAAATTTTGACGGACGCTGCAGTGTTCGAAACGTCAGGCCATAAAATTATTTAAAATGTCGGCGATATATCCGTTAAAATTTGTTCAATTTCAATTAACATTTTTTTTAGGTTGAATCAACGATTGACCACTAACTCGTACATCTTAGTTTATAGATAGTTGTATGACTATTATTTCTATTATACTATTTACATAAATTTTCCTTCGTTCAATGAACACTCCTGGATGGAAAGCTCGTCATCTTTTTCGAAACGTAAAGCTATTTGCTAATTTGATAGCGTGTCGCTCGCAAAAGCCTTTGAAAATTCACCAGTGAGTGCAAATTTTCCATTTTCAACGGCGTGAAAGCGAAAAGTTTTAGAGATTTGTAATACCTTCGCTTCATTTTCTGGACTTATAGTGCAGAAAATTACTGAATTTTTCTTCATACGCTAACATAACGGTTATTTATATAGGTATTAGAACTGAAGAATTTTGGAGAACATAGAAAATTTCGTATTTAGGATATGGGACGTAAAATAATATAAAAAAATACAAAATTCTTATGATATCAAATATCGTAAAAATAAAAATAATTCTGCAAGTCATGTTTCCTGGAAAACGGCTGCATAGATTAATTAAAAAAAAATCGACTTCAAATTACGCAATTTACGTTTACTTGGGTGACACATTTTTCCAGTTAAGTATTTTGTTTTAAAAACTAAATTACCAGACCGATATGATTTAAATTTCAATGAAACCAATTTGATAGTAGGTACATTATTTTGAACAAAAAAAATCTATTCTAAATCTGTAGCTATGAAGTAATACTGAAATAAAAAAAAAAATACAACCAAAAAAATTAAAATTTCCTCTATTATTTAGGCTCCCTTCAGATTAGGTAGCAAGCAGCGCCACAGCCGCATGATTCGAAATTATCATAGCAGCGCGGCAACCATACTGCTTGCGACCTACATAATGTGAATATCCCTACGTCGGTTGATAAATAAAGAAAACATTATCAAAAGAACTATTTTGGTACAAAATTAAAAAAAACTATTTTGGTTCATTAGAATTTATTAAATGCTATTGACATGGTTAGCAATTGAAAAAAAAAAAACGATTTAAAGCGAGTGAAAAAGTGAAAATGAAAACATGTTTTGAAATTTTTTGCAAGTAATATTATTTTGTCACACTTTTGTTTAAGAGTTGACTACAATAATATTGATACAAATTGAAGAATAACAGTATTTACTTACATCTAACACATTATTTCATTACGGAATATAAAAATTACATACCTAATTGATTTAATTCATCATCATCATCATCTCAGCCATAAGAAGTCCACTGCTGGACATAGGCCTCCCCCATGGATTTCCAAAATGACCGATTGGAAGCGGCTTGCATCCAGCGTCTTCCCGCCACTTGTATGAGGTCATCTGTCCATCTCGTGGCTGGTCTTCCTACGCTGCGCTTGCCAGTACGTGGTCTCCACTCGAGAACCTTTCGGCCCCATCGGCCATCAGTTCTACGTGCTATGTGCCCTGCCCACTGCCACTTCAACTTACTAATCCGCTGTGCTATATCGGTGACTTTTGTACGTCTACGTATCTCTTCATTTCTGATTCGATCTCATAGAGAGACTCCGAGCATAGCTCTCTCCATAGCTCGTTGCGTGACCTTGAGCTTCTTTATAAGGCCCATAGTTAGGGACCACGTTTCAGTGCCGATTATTGATTTAATTACTAATTGATAATTATTAAGCCCAATTGATAATTAATCTCCATAACAATTGGGCTGTATTTTTTTAAAATATAATATTAACTCCGTCATTTATAAGCTGATTTGATTTATTTTTTTGTTTTTTAAACTATAACTATACTTTTTACATCTATACCACAAACAATAAATATTACAAAGTATTTGAACCATTAATTGTTAAAATGATGTAGAATATGGATTGAAATCGAAAGTTTTATTGCGAAATCCAAACAAACCATACTTGTTTATAATATCAAAAACTTCTCAAGAGTACAAGAATTTTAACAGCTGCGAAAACAGAAGCAACCGATCGAGAAACAAGCCGACTTTAGAGTCTGGAAACAACGCGAACCAGTCAAGCGATATTCGAATACTTTGAAACTACAGGCGAAGTAAATTAATTCAACGGTGCGTGGCACGCACGAAACATAAGTTGGTTAGTCAAAACCCTGGAAAGTACAGGGTAAATAGTAGTTACAGGTATTCACAATATATCAGATACTTATTCGATTTGAAATAATTTGTTTCTTAGGTATGATTTGTAATGATAATATCATTGTTTGTTAGGGTTTCGCGTGTGTTACTCATTGAAATTGAAAAACTTTTAAATTGTTGTCAATTTATTAGCATTAAATATAATTACGATGTAGCCTTTCTAAAATATATATATATTATACATATATTCTTATTACACCATAAAATAAAACTAAACTTAAATAACATATACAACTTAAATACGAGTAACACAAATATACACAAATATTACTAACTAAAAGTACTTAACTTAAATGAACAAAAGAAAACTAAAATTTTGAATAAAACTCTAAAAATAAATATGCTGGTGCCCGGGTGGTAGTTTTTAGAACGCTGGTTGCATTTTCACGCTGAATGGCTAATAAAAATGACTAATGGCTAATGACTTTTAAATGTCTGTCAATATAATATTATTATAAACTACAATTGGGTATGTAAAGAAAAATGTAACATATGCTGATTCCAAAACCATTTCGAGATTATATGTCTATAAACCATATTTTTTTATTTAGGGCACATAAAATGATGAGATCGCGCAAATTTTTGCGAAAATATAAAAAATATTTGACCTTCAGTCGACCTCTAAAATGTAGTAAAATAAAACGTAGTTTAGTTAGTAAAAAAAGATGAGACTGACAGCATTAGCATTGACAAGAGAGACAATATCTCTATGACAACTGTCATACCAAAATAAATAAACAAAGAAAAGAATTATTTTGTGTGTTTGGTGCTCTGCTACTCTATTCATTTGTATTAAATTAATTCTGTTCATTATCTTTACGACGACCTTGCTTTCCTACCGTTTTGATTGATACTGAATTTACGTTGACCACTGCTTTGTTGTAAGAAACTGTTTGCCTACTGATTGGATAAATTATGGATAATTTTGTACGTGCCGACTCTGCTAACTTACCTAAGGTTGAGAATCTTATCATTCTGGAGTTCATCTCAACTAGCGGCAAGAACAACATCGCAAAAATCCGAGGAGCTAAAGAGATAAAACTTATGAACAATGCCGGGATATGAAATAAAAGTGATTGACAATACATAACTTCTTTTTTGAAATGATTTTATTGTGTTTAATTATATACCAATTTCATTGTAATTATATAAGAGATTATTTTATTTACATTTATACATTATTTATTTTATTCTGGTTCCTTTTTCTGGTTCATTGTACTGCAGCATCAATGCTTCGCCCAGGAACTTAGTCTACGTTAACTTGTTCACACCAGTCTTTTAAAGGTTTCCTTTACTTGAAAAAAAACAGTTTATTAGGATTTTTGGCACGAAAGTCGAAACATTTCACAGTTGTAGTTTCTGAATAATATTGTGAATTTGTTTCATTTCAATGCGCAAACACAATCGCGAAGACCTTAGAAAACATTAATTAATTACAACGAGCTCAATATTAATGATTAATTATTCTTTTTTTCATTCTTTATGTTTACACAACGTATTTGTTTTTTCAAAACACAACAAAAACCGATGATCTCTTGTATCAGTCAGAGACAAAAACGAATATAGGTACATGTCACTGTCAAGTTGACTTATATGTATTTTTTAGTTCATGTTGGCTATCACAACATCTTATTCAGTAGGTACGATGACGTCATCTTTCCTACGGACGATTTTATCTTTAAAAAAATATTTAAAAATAAGTACTGAACAGAATAAAAAAATATTGAAATTAGTTTTTCTAAATGATCCATTCTATCATATAAAAATATAAAAAAAATACCAAAAAAAAACTTTACATACCCAATTGCTATCTGCGAAACTTGGACTCCTTGCGGCTGAGATGATGGTTATAAATAATATAAATCGACGGTTTACACACGTTATCTAGTTTCATCGGTGACTACGGACTCTGCAATGTTCAAAACGTCAGGACTTAATCTTATGTGAAATACGATAAATCCGTTAAAAGTTGTCTAATTTTAATCAATCTACAATTCTTACTATAGTGTACATGTTATAGAATTTACAGAATAACATAAAGCTTCCGGTCTGCTTGGACTAAATCTTATGTTGTACAAGACTTGACTCATTTTGAATGACAGAAATCTTCAGGTCTGTTTGGACTGAATCTTATGTTGTACAAGACTTAACTCATTATGAATGACAGAAAGCTTCCGGTCTGTTTGAACTAAATCTTATGTTGTACAAGACTTGACTCATTTTGAATGACAGAAAGCTTCCGGTCTGTTTGAACTGAATCTTATGTTGTACAAGACTTGACTCATTTTGAATGACAGAAATCTTCAGGTCTGTTTGGACTGAATCTTATGTTGTACAATACTTAACTCATTTTGAATGACAGAAAGCTTCCGGTCTGTTTGAACTGAATCTTATGTTGTACAAGACTTGACTCATTTTGAATGACAGAAAGGCAGATGTAGATTCCAAATCGATTGTAAATCAGAATGGATTATAAATTAAATTAGGTATTTATAACAATAGATTACTATCTGTGCATCGGTAATCCATAATGCAACATTTTGTAAGTAAAAAATATTAATGTCTTATGTTTTTCAAATTTAGTTAGCAATATTTGTAATAACCTTATCAAGTGAAGTTAATAGAAAGCTTGTAAGCATTTAAACAAGTATAAGTTTAGAAAACTCATAAACCCCCGACAAAAAAACGGCGGAACCGATTTTGATGAAAAATAGCTAAGAACACTCGATGAAATTTATTTCAAACAAAAAAAAAACTAGATCAAAATCGGTCCATCTGTTTAAGACCTACAATGCTACAGACATACACATACTAGATACATAGATACACAACACACGCCAAACTTAAAAAACCCTCTTTTTGGGTTGGGGGACAATGCAATCCTATGTGTTTAGAAAGTGTAACACCAAGATATACATATAAGGCCAAAATACTAGAAGGCCTTAAGGATGTCGTTTTATCATCGAAAGTGCTGAGAACTGAGTTTTGCCATGTTTCTTACTTCATATTCAAAGAGTATAACCTCTCTATAGATAAAATCTCATTGTTAAGGCTGTATAAAATAAGTTGAAACAAGCACTTCGAGCCGTGTCCCTGATTTCGACACCTAACGATGAGATGTCAAAGTTGGAACAGTAAATTGTTGTTATTCAAAGCCTCTTGAGAATATCGAGAGGTAAGTTTGTATCCTTAATACGAAGCATAAAATATTATACATTTGAGTGGATAATGATAAAGTTGCGCCTACGTACATTTATGAGAAGTACCTAATCTGGCGGCAATTTTATTCGTTGTGATAATTTTTTTTTATTATCCATTTATCCTTTCGTGTAAATAATTATAGTTTAAAAAAAACTGAAAACCGACTTCAAAATACGCAATTTGTTTACTTGAATGACATACTTTTGTAGTTATTTTGTTATAAAAACTAAAATATAGAACCGATTTAGATAAAAAAATTACGACTACCTCTGAAGTATGACCTACTAAACAAAAAAAAGAATCATTAAAAACAGTTCGTAATTGAAGGAGTAAACGTTGAACAAACAAACAAAAAAAAAAAACAGTTGAATTAAGAACTTCCTTCTTTTTGGAAGTCAGTTAATATGCAACATTTTGGTAAACATCGCTTCGTTCAGAATATTAGTCGAGTAAAAATAAATCCGTTTGTATGGAGCACAGTACAGAGCACACACACACACAGTATTTGCTATTAAACGGGGAGGATTATTTGAAATTATGATAGGAAAATAACTAAAAATCATAGATCAACAATAATCCCCGATTTATAGACTAGCTGCGTTCCGCGGTTTCACTGACGTAGTTATGAAAAACGGTGATTATTATGAAGACGATAAGTAGCTTATGTCCGTCTCCAGGTCCAGAGCTATCTCTATACTCATTTTCATAACGATCGGTTCAGCCGTTTGAGCGTGTAAAGGTAACAAAATTAGCTTTTATAATATCATTATTAAATTGTGTCAAATGTATTTCAAAACACCAGTACATTCATTTAAATAACAATATATTTACTCAGTTGTCTTTTATGTTGTCACAAATCTTATTTTTACTAGACTATATATTTCTTTGCACATAACATGAGCTTTCGACCCCCACGGATAAAAATCTCAATTTCAAAAACAACTACAGAAAACATTGACGGTAGTACTTATATGTATTTTCCAACATAATTCATGCAGCAGTGTGCTATGTAATTACGAACCCGTAATAGCTTACCTAGCTCACCTATAATCACATGTAGGTCTACGACCTTTCTAAAGCATTTTACCCTAAAGCCTTGAACTTTGGGAAAAGGCGATTACTCCGATGTTCCATCAAATGGATTTCAAGCTGGCAACAAAAACTCTTTCAATCTAATTTACTTCAAAGGGACATAAAATATTGACAACTGAAAACGATAGGAAAAACTTGAAGAAACGAGCCAGATTGTTCAATTTCAGACAAACCTTGACTTGACCTTTGGAAGAGAACTCGTTTCATTTAAGAATACAAAACGTTAATATTTAAAAGGCTAATAAATGGTAAATGAGAGAAGTCTGAGAATAGGAAAAATTACAAGGCAAATATTCTGCTTTTCGTGATTCTTTGAAATTAAAAAAGAAATTTGTTTGGGCAGATTCTTTGCGAAAAGTTGACCAGAAAATCAACTCCTTTGTCTGATGCTTTATGCTTGTCCATGACTATAATCCTCATAACAGTCCATTTACACCTGCACCTTAATTAGTTATTCTTTGTGATAGTTCACTCAGAATAACTAATTAAGGTGCAGCGCTTGTGACGCTAATATAATTATTAGATATTACTTCTTTTTATGACCAGAAAATTGAGAAATATCGCTGAAAACTAAGACATGCATTTTTTTTTTGGCTGTTCAATAACCAATAAAAGTTTGGCTCTACCCAGTTTTACTACAGAAGTTTATAACATTGCAATATTTATTCAAATGCTAATAATCTGAATATATAAGTACAATACGTTAAGTAGATTTGTGAAAAATCGCAAGACAAAACTACCGATGACACAGCTTTAGTAAGATAATCCAAAGATATCTTAAAGGGCAAGCTGTCAAAAATGAGAATAAATACTTATGCAATAAAGATATAGATAGATAAAACAAACAACAAAAATGAATGATCCGTTTTTTCGTATGCAATATTACCCACAATAATTAGCACGTCTCAACAAGTATTAAAAATAAATAATCGAAACTCACAACATGAACTTACAAAATAAATTATTGATAAATTACTAAAAACATATTGAAAATGATAGCATATATGCACAAATTCAACAAAATTCTGTAATTAACACGCTTTTATTAGCTTCATACGTATGTTAGTATGTATTAACAGAAACTTTGAACATGATTTTGACCCCCTTGAAAACGTCGGATTAACTCGAAATTTGGCATACTTATCAAGGACCGATGACAATACAATAACTTGATAAGATTAAGCGTGTTTTTTAGTTTTTTAAACTATTATACATATTTTTATCTGAATCGTAAAATGCATCACATCACACCCTTTACCTCAATTATACCGATTAGTACACTACGTTCCGTTGCAGATAAAAATTAAGAGACCCAAACAGAGATCGGACAGTGTGCCAAATCGCTCCCGATTACATTGTTTCTTACGATCGTCCTTGAACTTTACGAAGGACGGAGTGACGATCACACCCCGTCAAATGTGGCATGAAATCTACAACGATGGCATCTCAATCTTTATGGCGGTTGGGTTAAACTACAGCATAGATAAGAATTCGGCTTGGATCCCTCCAACTCCCGACCTCTAGTGGTCCCCCACTACTGCCGTTTTAAATTCATTTGTTGGATTCGGGTTCGAAGTAGCAACGGTTTAGGTGTTTGTGTTAAGTGTGCCACTGGTGTGTATTCTGTGGTTTAGGTCCTAGGAATTACATAATAGAAGACCTTCCCGCTTTGTTGTTGTTTTGCGTGTAACACTAATTCCAGTAATAGAGTAGGAGGATCTGTTATGGGGTGTAAGGGGGTGTATTTAAGTACTGTTAGATTGTTTATTGCCTAATTGAGTTGGATATTTTCTTTATTTGTGATTTTAAGGGTTACGTGGCAAAAAGAAACTCTTATATACATTACATAGTTATATTTTGTATGTTCGGTTTTTATTAAATCTATTCTAGCTTATGTCTATGTCTTATAATGCGAATTAATTATAGCGATTAAATCAAGCTAAGGCATCAACGGACAAAATTATCTTTCATATGTCTTGATGTTTGTGATTAGAAGTTGGTACAGGTTGTATTTTGTAAGAATTTTGATGAAATTTATTGTACCGGTTCTCATCAGCCATCAGTTCTACGTGCTATGTGCCCTGCTCACTGACACATCAACTTTCTAAACCACTGTGCTATGTCGGTGACAAAGTGATAAATTGTATTTTGTTAATGTTTCAACTCATGGAAATGAAACAAAATTTCACGGATTTATCACGTATATTTTTTGTAATTTTATGACCTGACGTTTCGAACAATTTGCAGCGTCGGTGGTCACAGGTGAGACTAGATGACATAATTGTCTTTTTTGTCATGAAAATATTAATGAATACCGCCTATATTTTTTTTAAAATATATTACAACTATATTTATTTTTAGTTATTTTTATGCGATCCGTTCCCTATGCACGCAAAAGTCGCTCACGGAGTCAACAGGTACTTATCGCAAATCTGTGTTAAAACTGAGATTTTATTAATTTGATGACCGGTTGTATTTTCTTATCAGCAAACATCAATAATTATCTTAGAGTAACAATACTTAGACTGGAATCAAGAATGGATATTCTCCATTTATCTGACCGAAATTCGGTATCATAAATATCTATAGGTAATTAGGAAATCCGTAGTCTAGATAGAGAAAAAAAAACATAGGAAAATACAATTATTATTATCCTTAACTTTGTAATATATATATATATATATATATATATTAAATATTTGTGGACATTTCACACAACACCATCTAGCCCAAACTAAGCAAAGCTTGTACTATGGAACTAGATAGCTGATAGAATTCATATACACTTTTTATTTTGTTAATATATACATATGATACACAGAAACACCCAGACACAGAACAAACATCCATGCTCATCACACAAATGTTTGCCCTGGGTGGGGATCGAACCCACGACCTTTCAGTTCAGCAGGTAGACGTAAACACACTACCAACTGAGCCACAAGGCCAGTCAAACTTACGATGTATTATTGCATCACTAAGTAACAATATTGTTAGAAGACAGCAAACAATAAATCGAGAAACATGTAATAAGATACTTAGATTGTTACCAATAGAGGTTTGTTTATTACAGACTCTCAGCAATCACCAAATTGATCTCCAAAGCTACAGACAGATAAGGAAGCCCTCGAGTGTTTAGAGATAAGTTTACCAAAGAGAGAAAACTTATACTATTACTATACTCTAATTCAAAATAGATTCCAGTTCAAATAACTTATCGTCAATATTATTGTTAAAGAGAAATAGAATATAATTTGTATTGTGTTTATGAAATAAAATAAAATACAAAATATCAAATAGGAAAGAATATTAAGAAAAGAGTAGTTTTTATCTGGATAGTTACTAAATAAATGTGTTTTTTTAAATATGTTAACATTAAAATAGTAATGTTAATTGAAAGATTTGTCGACAAAGCGAACAAAGCGAGGTTAAATTTTTCGTATAATTTTATCACGGAAACTAACATGTTGATATAAAATTACTAGTTATTCATACACTTTTGAGTATAAATCTGCGACTATAGTATCAAATGCATTTGTAATTCATCATAGAAAATATCCGGGCTAGAAACAAAAACGAATTCTTATAGGTCGCGTAATTTAGCTAAATTCTTTATTACATTATTTATTATAAGTACTTAAAATCGCACAAATCTAGATGTATTTTATTCCAATAAATAAAAAGACATGTGAGTAATCTTATCAACAATGCCTTAATAATATAATTGTCCTTAATAATTTTATAGTAGGTACCTATATGTATTATATACAGCTACTTATTAAAGTTTTATTCAAGTGTAAACTAAGTTCTTTAGGCACTCCAAGCACTTTTTAGTGGGTAAATGGAACGAAGCTGAGCCTTAACGCTCGGCTATGTAATGCTTGTTTGGGTAAAATCTCGAGTGAATTAAGGAAGCAAGAGAGATAATAATGTCAACGCATCATGATGCATTTGTAACTTCTGTTGTGTTAAACACACATATTTTTCACACGAGTTCCTCATCTGTCGTTTCTCTAATCCGCGTAGTAGTACGAACTGTGTCCATCTTAGCATAATGCCGAGCCGATTAACCGAAGCCGATATGTTTGTTTTGGGTTCGGGCCGGAAGCCGTCTTCCTGCACTAGACAGAGAGCGCCATCTATGTATCACGGACTCAAACAAAGCCAGCCGGTTTGGTTCGCCATCAGAGCGGTTTTGTGAACTGACAGTTTGAATGTTCTATGGAGAGTATTCTGTGCTATGAGGGTTATTGTTGTTAAGCTAGCTGTGATGTGTTCCACTCGTGTAGTGATAAAAAGCGGTGGTGATGATGATATGAAGATCCGTCTCCAAGTTCTCAAGCCGTGTACGGACTGCGCGTACATTTCTACGCGTTGTCGGTTAGGGGTATATTAGACCGCAAAGTCAAAATATATAAACAAACTAGATGACCCGGCGTACTTCGTAACACCTATCAGTGAGTGGACCCGATATTTTATCAACGTTTAAACCTTCCCTGGACTACGACAAGCATTTCAAAACCAAAATCAGCTAAATCGGCCCAGCCGTTCTCGAGTTTTAGCGAGACAAACGAACAGCAATTGATTTTTATATATATATAGATATTACAAATCTTAACAGTTCTAGCACCCCATTACAATACTTACGATTCCCAATATCTGGTAAGTATGTTACAAATTACAAACTTACAAAAAAACAAGACAAGAAACACTGACAACTAAATCTAGAGCTCACATTGAAATTCAATATTTAGGGCTTAGGGGATTCAATAATTATAGTTTAAATAAATTGTAGTTTAAAAAACTGAAACACTGACTTCCAAATGCGCAATTAAATTTAAAACCAAACTACTAAATCGATTTTAATGACATTGTGACCAATCTGGCCACAACACCTACATCCTATATCCTTTTAAATAATAAATAAATAAATCGGTTTATAAATCACAGAGTTGTGATGTAACAAAAAAAAAAACGTTAAGTTGTTAACCTCCTTCTTTTTGAAGTCTATAAAAATAAATGTCTATTTTTAATAACAAGTGTAACTTTAATATACGAAAATGAACGCTCAAATAAGCTTATCGCCTCCGCGAAAAGGTGTTTATTTTATTGATATTTTACCTTATAATCGCCCACAATATTACGTAGGTTTCATTATTAAAATAAACTAAGGTTCAATTACACAAGTTTGCCCTTCATCAATTTTAAATTAACCCTTTAACCGCCAGTAGCGCTCGTGACGTACTAGCTTGACTAGGTGTTTTCAAACGATCACCAATGTCAAGCAACGGACGGACCGGTCAGTCTTCGGATTGGTGACCGTGAGTGGCATTTCTTTCTGAGCGATACCGTGGGTCGGATGACACGTTAAATTATAAGTTCTGGTTGTTTGTTCTTAAAAACAGCAATCGTCAAGCTAGGTCAGAGGCCTTTCGGCGGTTTAAAGCCTGACACTAGGGCTGGCTGACTCAGTCTACACTAACTTACTTACTTTTTTACCGCCAGTGTTATACATTTCTAAAATCTTGGTCGGATCCGATAAAATTTTGGTTGAAATATCCGACACAGGTAGTTAAGATCCTCTAACCGCCTATTTCAGCTATTTCTGAAAAAAAAAAAAACGGAAATATCCGACCAGGTGGTTAAAGGGTTAATATCAGGTTTTGGTTGAACATCGTCGATATATAAATTTTTTGATGAATTTGGTTTTATTTTTAGTGTTCTAGACCTCAAAAAGAAAAAGAAAACCCTTGGAAACACTTAGTTAGTCGTCTTTATTTTATTTATCTGGAACATGTATATTGTACCTATACGTATCGAAATGAAAGTGAAATTAAATACTTCTGTTTCTTTGGAAATGTAAAATAATCAATTATTTTCCGATTAATTTTACATATAAAAAAAATACTGAAAAAGGATTTTTACATTAAAGTTTTCGCTACTTTCTGAAAAAAAAATTGTGCCATGCGGTTTGATATGGAACCCTACTTACTAGTCTAGTAAAAATAAATCTGTATGGAGCACATCGCAGTATTTGCAACTGGGGGGATTCTTTGAAATTATGATAGGAAAATGGCTAAAAATCAAAGATCAACAATAATCCCCGATTTATAGACTAGCTGCGTTCGGCGGTTTCACTCGCGTAGTTATGAAAAACGGTGATGATTATAATGATGATAAGTAGCTTATGTCCGTCTCCAGGTCCGAAGCTATCTCTATACTAATTTTCATAACGACCGGCTCAGCCGTTTGAGCGTGTAAAGGTAACAAAATTCGCTTTTATAATATTTTTATGAAATTGTGTCAAATGTATTTCAAAACAGCAGTACATTCATTTAAATAACAATATACTTAGTTGTCTTTTATGTTGTCACAAATCTTATTTTTAATAGACTATATAGTGTTTCGCTTAGTCACGCTATTTATCAATATCTCAATTTGAAATATATTTGCCTATAAAACATTTAACAGATTTATCATCACAAAATTATTTGAAATAAAGGTGTTTAGACACAAGTTTCTAAGCATCTATATGTATAGTTAAAAAAAAAACTGAAGCAACCGACTTCAATCGCAATTTCGTTTAATTGGATGACATTTTTGTAATTATTTTGTTATAAAACTAAAGTACCGAACCGATTTTGATTTAAAAAAAATGGGATTACTTCTGAACTTTTTTTACATACCAAACAAAAACTTTTTATCAAAATCAAGTCATAACTGGCGGAGTAAACGTGTAATAAACATACAAAAAAAACAGTGGAATTGAAAACCTTCTTCTTTTTGAAAGCCGGTTAAAAAGTCATTACGATGACAAAAAATTAGAACTACCTACATAACTTGACTATCATTGCCTTTTCCATCAAGAAGTTCCAGTCCCTAACTACTATGTCATAATAATATTGTATTGTCATCAGATTTACATCATCATAATCATCATCAATCATTGTCCACCCACTGCTGAGAATAGGTCTTCTTTAGCGTGCCATTCTTTCCGGCCTTGTGCAGTCTCATCCACTGTCTTCGCATCACAGACATAATAGATGGAGCATGCGACTTCATTCATATTAAAACCTTGCGTGCCACATTTTTGGTACCGACTGTGACGACACATAAAAGATTTTGTGATGTAATGTTCCATCCGCGCGAAATCTATAAAACCCAATGCCTCCGCGGGCTTGTACACTAGTAACTAGTTGACAAAATATCGAATCGGAAGTATATATCACCTGGAATTAAATAAATCTTGGTCGTCAATTGAGATTTTTTATCGTACTTGACACGTTCGTTTTGACACGCTAGGTACATACACTTGGGGTATCTATAGAAGTCTATGCTTCGCTTAGATTTCATAAACATGCATAATTTCAGCTCAATCGGACACCAGAGAGTGGGTCAAATTAAACTTGCAAGACTTTATTCAGACACTGGGACAAGTGAAGCTAAGTTGAAACTTGCAAAACAATGGTTCATCTCTAATATTATATTTTTTGTTGAGACTACTAGTGATAAAAAACAGTATTTTCAATTACATCAAATTCAGATACAGATGTACAGCCTTCTTTCATTTCACACCATTTACTATAAACACTCAAATCACACGTTCCATTTAATAAATATTTTTCCTTTCATAAAACTTATCTCCTCTATAATTTTATTTTCGTCGTATATGCCAGTTATCTGCGAACATAAATCAGTTTCCTCGGCCAGTAAAAAAATATCTTCACTTAATTCTGCAACTAGATATACTTGTTATATCTATCTGCGTTTGAGATTTACTGGCGCTGGATTTTATAACGTTTCTCTGTAACTTTTTTTGTAAGTGGAAAGAAAGTGTAAAGTTGTAAAAAAAATAAGGGCGTAGTTTTTCCTTGTTAATTAAAATCTAGTTTTTTAGGATTCCGTACCTCAAAAGAAAACAACGGAACCCTTATATGATCACTTTGTTGTCCGTCTGTCTGTCTGTCCGTCCGTCCGGACGTTAAGACCTTTATCTCGGGAGCGCGTGAAGGTGTTGAGTTGAAAATAAAACCATATACGCAGATCCATAGTATCTTGCTGCAGAAAGAAAAATAAAATTTCTTAGTTGTTATAAAAGTTACAGCTGAATATGTCGTAAAAAACTCGCATTTCGACACTCACAAGGGAATCAAAACCTATGGGGTACTTCCCGTTGACCTAGAACTATAAAATTTGGCAAGAAGCATTGTGTTATAGTACACACATAGGAAAAAAACCGAAAACTGGTCATTTTTAATTAAATCACAAAAAAATAGTGTCTTTATGCAAAGAATGAGGGTCCGAAATTTTAAGTGAATTAACCATGTCATGTGGGGTGTCATATGAAAGAGCTTCATTAGCATAAGCTAAAACAGGGTTTTAAATGTTTTTACGATGTATGTTTTTCGGTTTATGAAGGAAAATATAAAAAAAAATATTATTTCCCCCTTTTATTTACTAGTTTGTACGAAACCCTCGGTGGGCGAGTCGGACTCGCACTTGTCCGGTTCTTATTGTTAGTCTGTAGCTTTAATTATTTTTTTGTTCTTTCTTTTCTTTTTGTTTAACTGTCTAAGAAGAAGATTTATTGTTCTGGTTTGTATGTATGTTTTTAAATTTCTACCTGTATCCTAAACAGATTGAATGAATGTTTATCTGGAAGATACCGTTTTTAACGCTAAGACCGCTTTTGCGCCATTTTCTTATGTATGTTTTATTATTACTTCTTGAAGTAAATAAAATATTATTGATAGATTTTCTAGGTTTGAATTCGCTTGTACTCGATTAAAAAAGATTTTGTCTTCATTATTATTATTATTTTGAGCCTGTTTTGTCCCACTGCTGGGCAAAGGCCTCCCTATCCTCCTTCCATTCTTCTCGGTTCAGTGATTTTTGAGTCCAATTCTTTGTCTTCATAGGTTACAATTATACGTAAATTTTATGAATAATGAAATATTTAAATACCTACATAGGTATATAAATTGAAAAACAAAATATATAATATGTGTTTTAAAACAGCAAAGGTAAGAACTAAAATACATACTAAATTCACGAATCAATCACAATAACATCATTTATTTATTGGACCAGTTGCTTTTCAAACTAGGTACAACAAAACTACTACACAAAAAGCAAATAAATCACCCTAGACCGATAAAAGTATTGATTATTCGTATTGTATCACCTAAAAGCCAAAAAAGGTCTATCTAAACCATGGCTATTTTTATAAGTATATGCCCACAAAACAGTCCTTGGCATTGTATAAACACGCACATCCAAAATAAATTTATAGACCCACCAAAACAATATCACCTAAAATAAACGACGGGGTGTTTAATACAAAAGCAATAAATAGCATTTTTATGACATACCTAAATGCCTAGTCTCAACCTTCGTAATGTTGCCAGTAAAAACAACTCCGTACTGCTTCTTCAACGGAAAAAATGATATCTTGTCTTATGAATATTTAAAGAACAGGATATGGGTAGAATTTTTTCAGGAATAAAAAAACTGTCAAGCGATCCAGGTAAAATGGCGCACATAAAATGTTTTGCGACTTTTACCTTTGGCAATGAGATATTTGTACTCTGAAATGTGAAGCTCGCATTTTTTTCTTGCGTATTAAGTACCTCCGTTTTGTACACTCCGGGCCATTTTAAAGTTCATAAAAGTAAAAAGGGTGCGTATTTGTTTATATGTGGATTTGGGGTTTTAACAGCTGTTGGGATAAGCAAATCAGTTTGCGAGTTTTGTATACTTTTATCCAACAGTGCAAGACGGGGGGTTATGTTTTTCAAGACATGTTAAGGAAATATTATTTTGAATTAAATGCTGAAAATATTGTACAGCATATTGTAGCGGTTTAATGAACTGTCTACCTGCCAAATTTAATTTATATAGTGCTATGAGTGAGTAAAATGGCTGTGATATAAGCACTATGAGATAGACAGACGGACGTAGAAAATGTATAAGAGTACTTCATATTTACTACGGAACCCCAAATGATATGGCGCTCAAGAAGTAACGGAAAAAGAACCCCTCTCACATATAAATCGGCCAATGCGCATATACCTCTTTCCCGCAGTCCCTCCTTTTTGTAGTCGGATAAAAATTGTGATCTAGTTTCTGTATTAGAGCCATATATTATTTTTCTTCAAATAGACATAATTCATACTTGACAGAAGATCTAAATTATGCAATTTATCAAGGCACTTGGTGTGGTTTACAATTGAGTAGGTGTATCAATTTGATGTCGTTTCCGAATTAAATTCCCCTCAAACAATAGACTAACATTCACTTTATACAATGACCATTATTGGCAGGCCTGCTATGTCTAACTAGTGCGATTTGTCATTACCCGTTGGTTGATTAGCTTAGATAAGGTGATTAGATTACTGATATGAAGGGTCAGATGTTCTGGTCTGGAAAAGGGGACTTTTTCGCATATTATGTAGGTACATAGGAACATTTTTAAAAGTATAGAATCACTAAATTCGTAACATTTGTCGTGTAGAGAAAAAATATAGCCCCCTCCCGCTACCGTTCCAAATTTAAAACTAATAATAGCAAAAAGGTTTTTATTTATGTTTTTTATCTATTGACTGGATAAAAATCTGAAAAAAAAAACCTACTACAAAACGATGGCACTAATTTTATTTCGCATTCGAAAACCGTCTAGGTTAGTACTATAGAAAAAAAAACTATGTCAAGATAAAAAAAAAACTTTCTAGACCCTAATACATCAAACGAAAGCTCTAACGCTATTATATCTCATTATTGATTTTGTATAACGATTTTGTCAAAAAATAACCACAAAATTATTTCTATTATACTTTATCATTATTTCCTAATGTGTACACAAGGTGTACTTACTGGAGTTCTGTGAATAATATATAAGGCCGTGGGCTTGAACCAACCGCGACCAAATCGGGCGCCATCGATCAAAGAAATCACGGTCATCAATAATGTAGTGAACAGTGGCTGCTAAATCATCGGAGATATGGCCCCTAATATACTAGGCTGGGTAAAGATGCCTTTGGAAATGTAGGAAGTAGCTAGGACATTAGTTACTTTCTATCGGATCAACTTTTTTCGGTTGTTAACCGACTTCCAAAAAGGAAGAGGTTCTCAATTCGTGAGAATCATTTGGTTCCGTACCTCAAAAGGAAAAACGGAACCCTTCTAGGATCACTTTGTTATCATTCTGTCCGTCTGTCCGTCTGTCTGTCCGTCCGTCCGTCTCGGGAACGCGTGAAGGTATCGTGTTGAAATTAAAACCATATACGCAGATCTATAGTCTCTTGCTGCAGAAAGAAATATCAAATTTCTCAGTTTTCGTAAAAAAAGTTACAGTATTTTTCGACACTCACACGGGAATCAAAATCTATGGGGTACTTCCCGTTGACCTAGAACTATGAAATCTGGAAAAAATCCGAAAACATGGTCATTTTTTATTTAATTACAAAAAATAGTGTCTTTGTGCAAGGAATAAGGGTCCAAATTTTAAAGTGCTTTAACCGTATCATGTGGGGTATCATTATGAAAGAGCTTCATTAGCACAAGCTTAAACGGGTTTATAAATATTTTTACGACGTATATTTTTCGGTATGGAAAATATATAAAAAAACAACCTATTATCTACTAGTTAGTACGGAACCCTCGGTGGGCGAGTCTGACTCGCACTTGTCCAGTTTTTTTTAGTTTTGTTCAACTTAGGTATATATATGTAATATTTTAGTTAGGCCGGCTATTAATATTGTATTGTAACTGTCTTAGATAACTTAATTATTATTATGGTCTTCTTGCCGAAAACATAGGATTACCTAGTTTAAGCCTTTAGGCTAGCTTAATCAGGTTACCTTTGTAATATAGATCTTTTTGTGTTTGGTTATCTTAAGTTTTGAATATTATATTGAATATTATTTAAGTATTATTATTATTTCGCACATCAAAATCGGTCAAGCCGTATAGGCTGTAAATCTGTAACATATTCGGTTTTTTTTTTTAATTTTGAATTTTCCGCCGCGTGTCTGACGTTTGCCCTTAATAAACCGTTGTTACAAACATTATTGTAAACATTTATTTATTATCTAGTAACATGTTTTTAATGTCATGTTTGTGTCCCATGCGGCAGTCATGTTATTTATATTTACGACTTTAGCATGTCTCAGGACTATAAATAGTTTAACATAATAGAAGCTTCCTAATTACTTTAAAAGGGTAAAAATGTTTCATCACCATCATCATCTCAGCCATAAGAAGTCCACTGCTGGACATAGACATCCCCCATGGATTTTCAAAAAGACCAATTGGAAGCGGCTTGCATCCAGCATCTTCCCGCCACTTGTATGAGGTCAAAATGTTTAATTACGTTAAATGTAAGTACTTGCTATGGAGTTTTTTATTTTATTTTGAGATAGATTTTCGTTTAACCACCCGCGTCCGTGTCGGTCGACGATGGAGCGTGCTAGATTACAAGAAATCGAGTCAATCACGATGTTACCTAATGATAAAAATCGGGTTTTAAAATTTGGTAGGTAGGTTTAAGTTTTTTAAACTAAAACTTCATCGAACTGAACAAAGTAATCGCTGAATGTTTTTAAGCATCTTAAAATCTATCTCTTGGACTAGTCACCTTGTCTGAGGTTGGCCCTCATAATTCAATAGTATGTTTGGTTTGGTTGGTATAAATGTAAAGTCAAATATAAAAACTCTTTTTTTTGAAATCGGTTAGAATACTGATGCTCCATCTCACAGGTATTTCTTTCTGAGCACTAACGTGTGTCGGATGACACGATAAATTCTAGGTCCCGGTTGTTTGTTCTTAAAAGCAGCAATCGTCAGTCCAGGTCAGTGGCCTTTCGGCGGCTTTACAACTCTGACACTAGGGCAGGCCACTCAGTTTATACGAACTTACATAATTACCTCACAAACATCGTTTAATCGTTCGCCATAGTTCGAAAACCTCACACAGAACCAGTATGTAAAGTGACCCGCACTTCGAAGTGGCCTGTACATTATAATAACATATTTTACGCGCCTGCCATCTTGCGGTTGACGCAAATGACCGTTTATGTGAAATATGGGGGCGTTTTCGAAAAATCTGTGTCAAGGGGCCTAATTTTAGACCGTTATATGGCTAATTTTGAGGGATGGGTCGCTTGATGTGACCCGCCAGAGCGTGAACGGTGGACATATTTAGGCAAATAGGTATTTTATATACTACAAGTAATAAGTATAAGTATCACAACTGGGAGGTTTAATCTAATCAGGTCTATCGGTTGTTATATTGTCCACTAAACAACTCTGCAAAGAAATTATAACTGTATACACTAATATTGACAGGACAGCTAAGATATGGCATCAGATTTTTTTATTTTATTTAATGTTTTAAAACTTAATTAATTTAAATTAATTTAATTTAACTTAATTATATTTTACTTAGTATTAGTGTGTGTCAACTTGTGACATAACATGTAGGTACATCTGCCTCGGGCTGCCAAGATACCGGCTTTGCCGAGTTTGGGGCCCACTGTGAAACCATTGTATTATTTTAAATCTGACTGGAAATAAATCTTTACTTTACTTTATTTAATTCTGTATACCTTACTTACTTACTTTTAAAAAGAAGGAGGTTATCAATTCGGTCTGTATGGTTTTTTTGTATGTTTTTTCACCGATTACTTACTCCGTCATTCGTGAATAAATTTTTGTGTTTCTTGTAAAACGTTGATATAAAAGCATGATATGAATTATTATTAGAAATTGGAATAAAACATATAGGCAGAGAGAGATTTTATTTTGGCCGCCAGAGTAGGTGCAGACCGAGTCTAACCAAATAGGTTTTTTTTGTCTTTTAAGAACACAGGCTAGGCCTAATGTGTAACAGTGAGTTTTTAGTAACTGAAATTATGGTGATGACCTGAGTGTCTTAGCACTTACGTTTGTCGTTTAAAAAGAACTACCTATTCGGATTATCTAAAAAAAAATATTTGAATAGCTCTTTAAAAAATAAAAATAATCTAAAATAATAAATAAATATTTTTGTCAACCTATCTCAGACAAAATCTGCTACACGCGGAAATGAAACAGAATACTTAATTACGTTTCTAACCGTCTAATCAAACAGGTAAAAGTTAAATAACGACCAAAGTAATAAATCTAGTAATGAAGTAGCTAAAGCAAGACCTGAATACTACACAGGAATTCAGATGTTCATCGCGCAAAGCTTGCCAATACTCTTTAAAAAGGCGGTAGAAACGCTTACGAATAGAAACTTACGGCGCAGACCGCTTAGTATTCCGCACTCGCTTCTACGGAACGATAAGAACGTGTTAGTACCAAAATGCCCTAAGGTACGACCCGACCGTTTGTTTTAACGCCTTTTACACTAAATTCTAGAAATTATTGAAGTTTCCGAATGGGTTCTTTAAAATATAATGGCTGGAGAATTTGTGCGGAGCAACTTTTTGCTTTTTTGTGTGATTAGATGTAATCTGGACAGGGGTAGGAAAGTAAAAAAAAGGCGGCAAAAAGGCAAGACGTGTGAAAAGTTTCTTTTCACGAGAATCGTTCTTTAAGCGGAGCATAATACCAGTTTTGTTATTCGTAGTCTTTAAATTATAAAAAATAATAATTTCGATTGATCCAAAACAAAGATAAATTGGTATCTTAAGCCTGAAACGTTGTTTTGTTAGGTAATCGTGCTCGATCGAATCATCGACCGTATTATCACCTCCCATTAGGTTTGTTGTGATGAAATGTTGGCCTATTTCATCATAGAAATAGCTAAAAAGAAATTTTAAATAGCATAAAAATCAAGCAAAGAATCCAGTCAACATTCCCGAAGTAGATAATCTTCACAACTTCAGTCTTGATATGGACTAACTGAACCCTGAAATTAACGACATTTATTAGAATCATAAGCTGAATAGGAAGTCAATAGGAAGTTCGCCGAGGTCCGAATATTTAGAGCTGTAAACGTATAAGAAATCGACATTTCTGAGTAGGCACGATAAAAAAATATATCGAGTTTACTTAGGTGAGTATTTGATCGACGCGACGCGTGACTGAAATGCTGGAATGTATTCCTGCCCTACGCATAAGCATTGCCATTCAACGTAGCAATGCTACTGGCATGCTGGGTAAGCTTTCAACAGGTAGTGGGTTTTAGTATTTGGATTATCTTTAAACCTGTCCAGTGGGGTTGTCCAGCTGGTTGCATTTTTAACCAACTTCCTAAAAGAAGGAGGTTCTCAATTCGGCTGTGTTTTTTTTTGTATGTTTGTTAAGCGATTACTCCGTCAATTATAAATTGTTTTTATTTTTTTTTGTTTGGTAAGTAATAATTCCTCAGAGGTAGTTTCATTCAATTTTTATCAAAATCAATTTAGTATTTTGATTTTTATAACAAAATAACTGAAAAAATATCATCCAAGTATACGAATTACGTATTTTGAAGGTTTTTTCAGTTTTTTTAACTATAATTATTTTGGCCATACCTCGACCTAGTTTGTATTATATTTCGTTGCGTTAAACAAAATTTTGCCACTTATGATAATCAAAATGTCATCTGCAGATTCCATTGAGAAAATCCAAAAACAAAACCGTATTCCTATTCAATAATGTATCGCACTGCATCAAATTGACAGAATTTTGTACAAACGCGGCAAAGGCAATAAGACCGACACACTGGATGGCAAATTTGCAACTTTGGGGTCTCAAAGCCTTCGTGGGTCGCTAATGTAGGTCGCGGGATCCAGAGTATGACTTGCGATTAGTTGATTATGGGTGCGGCTGTATAATTTTATGTACACGATTTTATTTAAGTCTTATTCGGATTTTACGTGGTGGGGTGGAATATTTTCTATTCGATCAACTCGTCTTTTTCCTTTTTTAGGATTCCGTAGTCAACTTCGAACTCTTATAGATTCACTATGTCCGTCTCCGTCAGTGGCGTATCCCAGTCTCTTATTACTAGAAAGTTGTAATTGTCTTATGCAAGTATAAAATTATTTACGCTAAAAATGCGTGAAGTGATAGTTTTTGAGTCAAATGTACCATATCAAAATCAATCAGTAAGTAACAGTTAGTATCAGTATTTTGTGTCAAATGTGCCAGCGAAATGGTTGTTCTCTGATATGTGAAAAAATCATGGTAGTAGCATGTATAATGAAATTTAATTCGATTAACTTAAAAAACTTTGACAAGTAAGAAATGAAAATTTCGTGCAAATTTCAACATAATTTGACTCGTATGTCCATAGTATCGAAAAAGAGCCTTGTTCAATGTTTACAAAAAATTGTTATATGCGACTATGGAACTCTAAGTGACCCGACTTGCACTTAGCTGGTTATTATATGAGGAAAGCTAGTGAGTTATCATCTCTAAAAATTACTCTTATTTCTTATCTTTTTCTCGACCCGGGAGAAAAAAAAGAGGCCATTAGCTTCACTGCAACCGGATACGTGTCGTAATAGAGTGTCAGTAGTTTGACCATCGTCTGTCTCGCTCGCTCATACTTACATTTTTGAAATATAAATTGATTGAATGAACTTATAAAAAATTCGTCGTTTGTAAAACTAGAAAACAACATCACAAATATTTGACAAAAATTTCAATTTGATCTAAGTGAATTTTCATACAATAAAAATTATTTGCGTTAATAATTTCTAAAAATGAATTTTATGTACGCTTTTTTATAAGTACGTGCAGTCATTTTATTTCTTCAAAAATGTGGGCATGCGCGAGCGAGACGGACGATGGTCGACTCCTAATCGAATAACTTATGCTTCACGCATATCTTTCTAACCTCTGTAAATTCGGGAGCTTTAAAACAACCTTCACCCTAATAAATTACAGTTTAAAAAACTAAAAAACACGCTACAAATTATTGTGGTCAAAGTTAATTATAAGACTCTTCTAACAAATCCAAACACAGCTATGATACGATGTTCCATCATGAAGTTCTAGTTCATATCTTCCGCCTCCATCATCAGATCAGTTCGACAGTACTATATTATTGTATTGTCATCAGAACTACATACAGCTGCCAATTTTCATGACGCTACGATCCTTGGAAGATGGTTAAACTAGTTACCTTAGATTTCATTACATAGAGTTAGTTACATACAGGTCGACCTAATAAAAGCGTGTTAAAAACGGACACTGATAACACGTACCAGTTTTAATGTCCTGCTCAATGGACACATCCTGTACATTATCCCACGTTGTGTCGTGTTAACGGTCCGACGGAGCCGGTCGGGGTGTTCCGGTTTTCCGCCGGTCCCGGTTCCGGCGTTTTCGGTCAGCAAAGGTTTTAGGTATATCCGTTGTTTTTTCGGTCATTTTCTGACCCCTTGCTTTGTATATTGTGGATTTTTTTGAGTGCATGGGGATGCGTGACTAAAAAACTGTAGGTACAGGTGCGAATGAATGACTAATTTACAAGACAGAGGAAGGAATAATATAAAACTAATAAAACTCCGTGGCCTGCAAACTTCAACTGCCCTTAACGGGGGTTTATCCCAGTTCTAAGCAGCGTTTATTATGAGGGGGCCGCGGACACTTGACTCTAACAAAAATTATAACATTTCTTTTTTTTTATTTGACAATAGACGGCAGCTTAGAATATAATAGAATAGAATATAACTTTATTGTACAACCATAGGTACAGATAATAACTTAAAATAAACAATAAACTAAAACGACAAAGTACAAAGGCGGCCTTATCGCATAGAGCGATTTCTTCCAGGCAACCTTAGGGTGGATAGAAGTAGTATAATTAGAATGAGGAGGTGTTTGCAAACAGATAATATAGCTATAGCAGCTTAATATTTCGCAAACAGATTCCTAAATTGAAAAATAGTTTTCGCATTCACCCATTTTGTTTTGATTACCTATTCCTCCTTTGAAAAAGACCGCCGAATGCGGTTGAAACTATAGTCGGATATTTCAGCTTAAAACAGACGTGAGTGACCCGTAGTTTTTAGGGTTCCGTACCCAAAGGGTAAAAACGGGACCCTATTACTAAGACTTCGCTGTCTGTCTGTCTGTCTGTCTGTCTGTCTGTCTGTCTGTCTGTCTGTCTGTCTGTCTGTCTGTCTGTCTGTCTGTCTCCAGGCTGTATCTCATAAACCGTGATAGTTAGAAAGCTGAAATTTTCACAAATGATGTATTTCCTTTGCCGCTATAACAACAAATACTAAAAATTAAAAATAAATAAATATTAAGGGTGGTCCCCATACAATAAACGTGTTTTTTTCGTATTTTTTTGCTCAATATTAAAAACGGTAACAGGTAGACGCTTCAAATTTTCACAGAATATTTACTTGTATATTACCTTTCAAAATAAATAATTAAATAACAATAAAGTAAATATTAAAGGGGGGCTCCCATACAACAAACGTAATTTTTAAGCAATTTTTACTCGATCTCAATTAAAAGGTAGAAACTTGAATATTTGTAAGTAAATATTTATAAATATATTAACTATAAAAATAAATACCTAATCTAATACATAAAAACTCACAAAATGAAAATAATCCGTGGATCTAAACGCGGTGCGAGCGCCGGTTTAGCGGGGTAGCGGGGGAGGTAACATCACGGAGCGAGCCATAGCCGCGCGTATTCGCGCGAGCGTCGTTATGCTGCCCGGATGTGTATCGAAAACCTACCTATAAGTTTGCAATTTACTAATTGGAATTTAGTTGATTTCTCGTTATTTTATAAACAGAACTAAACTTTGTAGTATTATAGATGATAGTACGGAACCCTTCGTGCGCGAGTCCGACTCGCACTTGGCCGATTATTATTTAAAATATGTGAAAACCACGTTAGTTTCCATAGTATTCAACGATACACCACATGATGGGGTGGATGAGAGAAAAATAATTCATCCCCACTTTACATGTACGGGAGGTACCCCAGACTTTTTTCCAAAATGTTATTCTACGACTTTCGCAGCATAACCAATATTCATATGCCAAATTACAGCTATCTAGTACTAATAGTCTTTGAGCAAAGCCGCGGACAAACAGACAGACATACAGACGGACATGGCGAAATTATACTTAAGGATTCCTTGTTTACTACGGAACCCTAAAAAACAGGGTTGGTTCCGTAGTAGTTGTTGATAATAGTGCAACGATCCCATCAATCACAGCTACATCCTATATCGATATCTTTAATGACACCATTGACTCACGTTCAATAACCGATGTAACTTTCCTAATTCAAAAGTTTATCATAATGTTGTTTATATTACACAATAACAAATAATAACTTGTTATCTTTTTCCTTATTTCGTAAGAATACTACAATGCGTTTAAATGAACTTAATTTCAAGACAAGTGAACATAAAGTTTATCAGACATTTCTGATGTGTCATGAATATGTTATTCAATATTAAAGCTTACTGAATTGAATTAAGGCAGATTACTGATCGATATTGTTGACAGTAGGTACACCATTAACGGTAGCTAATCACCAAACATAGGGCCCTCACGTCACGAATGATAAATTACACAGAATTTAACCGAACGATAATTATCGATTGTCGATTATTTAAATTGACATGTTTATTGCTTCCATTTTGTGTTTTGTTTTCGTGTCAGACTTTTGACATAATCATGTGTGTTAAATAGTCGTTAACGAAGCTACTAGTTATCGTTAAATTCGAAGGTCAATGTTTTTCGTTTCAGATACGATACATTTAACTACAAAATAACATAACACTTCAACCATCACGATTATTCACTATATTATAGAGCTCAAAACAATGCCAAACTAAGGTCTGTTTTTTTTTTATCAGCCCTGTTTGTACAAACTGTCCCACTGCTGGGCGCGGGTCATAGCGCGAGAAGGGTAAGGCCATAGTCTACCACGCTGGCCAAGTGCGGGTTGGCAGACTTCACACATCTTTCAAGATCATTGAGAACTCTCAGACATGTAGGTTTCCTCACACTGCAGGTTGAAGTTGGCGGCAATCAACAATACGCACATAACTTCGAAAAGACAGAGGCGCACGCTGCGGGATTCGAACCCAGGACCTGCGGATCGCAAGTCGTACGGTCTCCCGACTAGGCTGCCGGAAACTTCGGAAGATCTCGTAAATAATAATTAATATTAAATATAAGTACTCCAGTACAACATGTACAGGTCCTTGTCTAACGTTACCGATCACGAATGAATAAATGAAATCCATAAATTCGGAAAAATCGTTGGATAACCCAGTTTGTGTCAACTAATATCTCGTTTTGTTTCTATAAATAGAAAAATAAATCACATAAAAATAAAAGAAACGTTACTTATTTCGATAAATAGCCAGAAAGACGTGGGATATCCTTCCTCCGAAAATCTTCCTTCTGGCCTTTCTTACTTATTTTCTTTGCTATCCTTCCTTTCTGTCCCTGTGTAGAGGTACATACCTCTCGCTCACAAGGCCTTATCGACACTATTAGTATTGTAGTTAGTCACAGGTATCACATTCAGATGGCTTATTACCATTCCATATTACATAAAGGTGGTAAAACAGGTAAGCACTGTATCATTTAATAAGTATCATGTTTTTTTTAGATTAAGGGCCATAGGTACTGAAAAAGTTACTCATTTGGACAACGCTTTAACATTTTTTAAATGATTAAATTGTCATTGTTTTTCTTGTTTCTTGTCATTGTTTAAATGGTAAATACCGTAGAATCTATCGACACTACAGTGTTAGTGAAATGAATAAAAAAGAAAGTGATAGTAGTATATCGTTTGTCTTACGACAACGTGAATTTTTCTTGTTGAAAAATGAAATTTGTTTAATTTTATAATGAGAAAAATCTGATAACACTTAGTATTTCTTATTTACTTATTATTTGTTGATTTACATCAAAATAAGTATTATTATAATCTTGCCAATTTTAAGACGTGTATATATTACCATTCAAAAGATATGTATATATTACCTTTTAAGTGTAAGAGAGACAGACACGCAGTTTTACTCTTCGAAAAAAAGCAAAATTGAAGAAAGTGTAAATTAAATTAATGTAAAACATATTATATAATATAATCAATTTACTACTTATAAAACAATCGAATTATACCATCATCTAAGAAGCTTACAATAGTAAATTAAATAGGTCCCGTGCAAAAAAAAAAAAACATTAAATAATAAACGCATGAAAGTGACTATGACATTTTCCGATTTCCCGTGTTCAAATATTTTCAGCGACAAAACGTATAACATTAGCGTAAAATATCCTTTCAATTTGCTACCATGGGTTTATTTTACCAGTCAAATAAAGTAGATAAAAAACACACAGATGGGAAAAACTTAATTGAGTGAATCAAAGCAAAACATTATCGATACAATTAAGATACCGACTGCTAAAAGATGCAAAAAGATTTTTTTTCTCAAATGTTGAGAATGCAGTAGCTATAATTTTTGCAAATTTTTTATTTTTGCAAAATAATTGAAGGGTTGTAGGTAAGTCTTGCGCGCTCCATCGTAGATCGTAACTGTCGCTTAACAGGTGAGTTGACGGTCAAGCGCAAGCCTATCGTCGAATAAAAAATAAAAAAAAGTCTAAAGGGTCTAAGTGCCAATTTTTATATATATATTTTTTTCAGTTGCATATTATTAGGCATGGCACATAGATCGCATTTTTGTAATATTGCTTATGTTTTTTTTGGCACTTGGAGCCTTCTTCAATTATATTTAATGAAATATACTTATACTTACCTAGTAAAAATAATTTATTATAATAAAATATATTTTTTGCCAGCCATGAGATGGACAGATGATCTCATACAAGTGGCGGGAAGATGCTGGATGCAAGCCGCTTCCAATCGGTCTTTTTGGAAATCCATGGCCATGTCCAGCAGTGGACTTCTTATGGCTGAGATGATGATGATGATTATATTTTTTGCATCTTTCGGAAAATTATTGCATTAGAGATAGAATGGTAATAAATAAATAGAAGAAAATTATGTTCACACTTAACTTCTCAAGTTTCAAGTAAAGTTATTTTACGTTCTACATATTTAACAACGGCTACGCGCAGCAACATGATTTTGTTTGCAGTTATTCATCTGTAATTGTATTAATCTGTGTAAATACGGAAACCAATGGTCATTTATCATCCTAATATTTTTCGACAAACACACGGACAGTAAATGTTCATGAAAGTTATTAAAGGGTGAACAAACCGGACGGTCTGTTTATTGATGTTTGTTTTTCATTGTTTCTGTATCATTCGTTTGCAGAATTATTCGACGGTATTGTGTTGGTCGTAAATGTCGTAATGGACGATTAGTAATTTGGGTTATGCACTCTCTCTCGGTTTGTTTTTGTACTGCCCGTGCCCATGGATTTAGTGATACATGGATCTCGGGGCAGACATGACTTTTTTAGCGTGAATAAATCACCAACTTGTCTGTTGTTTTTTTAGCGTGAATAAATCCGCGATTGGCCACCAACTTGTCTTTTGGAAAGCAATAAAGAAGGCAAAAAAAAAAAACGCATAAAAAATTGTGTCGAGATACGCATATATACGTAGGGTTCCATATTTCTAGGTCTAATAGCTTAGATTTTTATCTCATTTAGCGGGGTGTACCTCGCACACATAATAAAATTATCATCTAAGAAAAAAATGATATATCAAAATGTTTTAAGAGAACTATTCCACGATGGAACACGACGGGGTGATATTGACAAAAAAAAACATCCCTTTTTTTATATGTATGGCCAACCCTATTTTTCATTTTTTCCAAACTTGACTACAGTAATATTTTCTAAGACTTTCGCAATTGTTACTTAATGAAATGAAACAAATTTTAATGGACTTATCGCGTATATTTTGCATAATTTTGTGACCGATGAGAGCAATGTTCGAAACGTCAAGTCACAAAATTATGCAAAATATAATTTAAAAAAAACGCAATAAATCCGTTAAAATTTGTTTCATTAGACTATTAAGTATAATTTGTAGCAATTTATAAACACATCTACATCTTATCTTTTTTTATGTAGGGCTAATAGTCTCTGAGTAAAATGACTGCGACATAAGGACAGATAGAAAAACAGACAGACGGACATGGCGAAATTATAAGGGTTACTCGTGGTTACTACATAACCCTAAAACAACCACACTTTACTATTGTACTGTCCCGTACTTGCAGTACAATATTGTAAAATTTATTTGATAGATTATATTTTCTACCTTCTAGTTTTTGCTACTCAACAAGTCTATAAGGTGGAGCTTTATTTATGTTCGTAAACTCTGAGTAACCCACGCAACTTGGAAAAGATATTACATTTAATTTTTCAGGCGAAGTAAAAAAGTTGGGTACATCTGACCTGTCTTTCAACGTAAAATGTACTTGATGTTACACGCAGACACGGCTGATAGACAAGAAATAACATTTCTTTAATGTTTAAAGGCTTAAAAAGTTTTTCTTTTGTTTAAAAAAGTGACTTTTGCTGTTTGACGTAAAATTCTGTATTCTAAAACTTATTTCAATCTAGAATGTACGATTTGAAGTTCAAGAATAAAGTATGTATATTTTATTTTCCTTGCGTGTCTAAGTCCAACCGGAAATAATGCGTATACTAATGTTTTGAATAATAGTTATACTCGTAGTATAAAAAACTAAAACAACAATCTGTAGGCAATATATAAAACCTGCATACATACATAACTCCATATATAGGTATAAACACATAATACGTCCGACAAACATAACACTCCTTTTTACACAGTCGGGTAATAAGATAAATTTTAAAGCGGTACAGAACCTGAAATCAGAACAAACAGAAATAGCACTTGAACAGAGCAACCCCGAAAACTCTTAACATCGTAAGCCATAAACTCAACAAAATGTCAACACTCAAATTACAAATGATTCCGCTTTGGCCGTTAACTAGGATCGAGCTAGGGCTGTCCGTTAGCGAAAATGACAAGGCATGACGGTGCGCCGCGCTAAGTAATTACATACACGTCATATTCTCGCGCAATGTAGAATGCGGTAGGGTTGGCGAGGTTTTCTAAAATAGGGCAAGAGATACGTCTCCAGCATAGCGAAGGCAACAAAATAGACTGCATGGCCGTATGAAATTGACTATTTAATGCAATTCTGCTGCAAATAACCCGATGCAAAAATAAACTCGAAATTACACACAAAGACGGTAAAATATTGCGGAGCCCTTTTACATTTGCCTCTGCTCATTAAGTTACAATTACGATTCCTACAAACTACTTAAATACTTAAAATAGTAGCATTCAAGAAAATAGTATATTTTATTTAAAAAAAACCGGACAAGTGCGACTCAGACTCGCCCACTGAGGATTTCGTACAAACTGGTAGATAAAATAGGGGCAAATTATATATTTTTTTATATTTTCCTTCATAAACCAAAAAATATACCTCGTATAAAATTACGTTGTGTAATATTTAAGAACCTGTTTTAGCTTTTGCTAATGAAGCTCTTTCACATGTTACGGTTAAAGTACTTTAAAATCTGGACCCTCCTTCTTTGCATAAAGACCCTATTTTTTGTGATTAAATTTAAAATGTACAGGTTTCGTTTTTTTTCCTATATGTGTACTATTTGACGATGCTTCTTGCAAAATTTCACAGTTATAGGTTAACGGGAAGTACCCCATAGGTTTTAATTCCCTTGCGAGTGTCGAAATATGCGTTTTTTGTAACATATTCGGCTGTAACTTTTTTTTATGAAAACTGAGAAGTTTGGTGATTCTCTCCTCATCAAGAGTATCTGGATCTGCGTATATGGTTTTAATTTCAACACGATACTTTCACGCGTTCCCGAGATACAGATCTTGACAGACGGACAGATGGACAACAGAGTGATCCTATAAGGATTCCGTTATTTTCCTTTCGAGGGACGGAATCTTAAAATGAAGGGCCGTTTGTAATATTAATTAATTAGACGTGCTCCGCGGTTTTCCCTGCGTAGTAGTGAAAAGCGTTGGTTTTCGAATGTATGTATTGTCCGTATTCTAGAAAAAAACCTTTTTACAGATTTTGTCTCGACGACGATCATATCATGCAATTAAAATCACCTAAATTGTTCTGGCTATTCTCAAGCTCAAGCTTACATACATGAGGAAATAGATTTTTGTTATTTCTAAAATTGATGTCAAAATCATAGCAAGAATAAAGAAAAGCGTCAGACAACGTAAATTTTTGAAGAAAAAAAAACCTTTGTTCAAAAATTTGCGAGTGACAGCCCTGTAATAAATTTGAACTCCACCTCAAAGGCAAGGAGGTGACTTAAATAAGTAATGTAATGAAAACGGGTTCATAACTCACGAGTCATTTTATAATGTGTGCTCGAAACGTTTCCGCCAACTTCTGACTGCTTCGTAATTAAACGGTTCATCGTAGAAGGCCTTCCAAATTAATAACACGCTTAAGAACCCAATGCTAATAATACGTTTCGTTTAATGCAAATTACATTTAAAAACGATTTTATACCAACATACATACAAGTCTTTAGTCTGAGTGACTGACGTACTGATAGCTAAAACACAAGTTCAATCTAAAACGATGAATCTAGAGACAAAATTTGAATGACTTTCTTATGAAGTGTGAACTAAAATAAAACCGGACAAGTACGAGTAGGACTCACCCATCGAGGCTTCCGTACAAAATAGTAGATAAAAGGTGGAAATCATATATTTTTTATATTTTATTTCATAATCCGAAAAATATACATCGTAAAAATATTTGAAACCCTGTTTTAGCTTATGCTAATGAAACTCTTTCATATGATACCTCACATGATACGGTTAAAGAACTTTAAAATTTTGACACTCATTCCTTGCATGAAGACACAATTTTTTGTGATTAAATTAAAAATGACCAGTTTTCGGATTTTTTTTCTATGTGTGTACTCTAACACAATGCTTCTTGCCAAATTTCATAGTTCTAGGTCAACGGAAAGTCCCCATAGGTTTCGATTCCCTTATGAGTGTCGAAATGTGCGTTTTTTACGACATATTCGACTGTAACATTTTTTTACGAAAAGTGAGAAATTTTATTTTTCTTTCTGCAGCAAAAGACTATAGATCTGCGTATATGGTTTTAATTTAAGCTCACGCGTTCCCGAGATAAAGGTCTTGACATCCGAACGGACAGACAGACGGACAACAAAGTGATCCTATAAGGGTTCCGTTTTTTCCTTTTGAGGTACGGAACCCTAAAAAGATATTCTGAACGTGATTAGTATCACAAGATCTTGCATAAAAAAAAGGTCGCTTACCATCAGGCGAGTTGGTGGACAAACTTAGATCTAGTTAACATAAACTAAAGTTAATATCTGAAATAGTTATTTCAATAAAAATTGTTAGTAAATTGTTTGGGACAAGTGATTTTTGTCGCGATTTCAGATGAAGTCCCATAGAATAAGTTTATGTTGGTATGTTTAAAAATATTTTTATGTATTTTTATGTATGTATACCATCCTAGATCTTACATCTACAGAAAACAACCTCTGCAATTGAAGCCGCTGCCGACAATAACATCAAAGTTTGCTCCTCCACAACTTTGAAACATTATTTAAAAACACAATCTAGGTGCTTTCGCTAAGAAAACCCATTATAACTTTGCTGGATGTGAAAAATGAAGGTAGTTTTCATTTCCTAGCGCAACCACTTGCTCTGAGATCTTGTGATCTATAGTTTTACGGTTGAGTTAGGGTTTTCAGTTACTCGAGCCGATGGGTTCACTCGTACTAGTATAACGAGTATAAAAATAATTAATTGTATTAATAAATTTTGACTCACTTCACTCGGCCGTTTTTTAAAGTTCCATAATAACTATTAGGAATCCTTATATGTACATTCGTTATGACCTTAAGTCTGTCCGTAAGTCACAGTTATTTTACTCAGAGACGAGCGTTACATAAATATTGTTTTACAGGTAAACAATAAATATGTACAAAATGGTCTAAAACAAATAAAAATATGGGTGGCACTCCATACATGTGAAGAAGAGATGATTTGTTTTTTTTTCAACCCCAATAATGAGTTTGTTAAAATAAAACTTTCATATTGCATTTTCTTCTCAGGTATTAAACCTAGAAATTCACGATTAACCAAATAAATAAATTATCAACACAATTATTTTTAACATTGTGCTTGCAACTTTTTGAGATAAAGCGATATTTAATTAAAACACTTATTTTGTTATGGTACAGAGATTATCGATCTTTTACCAAAGTAGTCTTAATAAAAAAATACTCGCCAATGGTTCTTATTTCAGATTATTGATACACGGTCTTGGCACTTTATTGTAATTTTTGTATACTTCCGAGTTTATAATCCTTTTTTTTTTGTTTCTACATCGCACGCTATCAAGAAATATTTTAAAATGTCGTGACTTTACAGCGTGAACCAGTTTAAAATATGAGTATCATTATCAAACATGGTTACGTTGTTTTAATTATATTCTATTTTATAATTATAATACAATATAGTAACATTAAAAATCTACTAAACTGTAGTAAATAGTATATCATAGTAATCATCATCATCATCTCAACCATAAGAAGTCCACTGCAGGACATAGGCCTCCCCCATGGATTTCCAAAAAGACCGATTAGAAGCGGCTTGCATCCCGCGTCTTCCCGCCACTTGTATGAGGTCATCTGTCCATCTCGTGGCTGGTCTTCCTACGCTGCGCTTGCCGGTACGTGGTCTCCCCTCGAGAACCTTTCGGCCCCATCGACCATCAATTCTACGTGCTATGTGCCCTGTCCACTGCCACTTCAACTTGCTAATCCGCTGTGCTATATCGGTGACTTTTGTACGTCTACGTATCTCTTCATTTCTGATTCGATCTCGTAGAGAGACTCCGAGCATTGCCCTCTCCATAGCTCGTTGCGTGACCTTGAGCTTCCTTATAAGGCCCATAGTAATACTATATCATAGTAATAATGAAAGAAATTTAAAAATAATTAAATATTAAATTTAATCTACAAAAATCGGGCCTTGAAAAGTAATTTTGAATCTAACATAATGACTTAAGTTACGAGTACCTATGTTATGTTCATAAGTGTCAAGAATTAAATGACAACTAACTGTCAATAAAATATATATCGAGATATACGAGTATATAATATCACACGAACTAACGTAAACATAGTAAATACTAACTGATTTTTTAGTCAATCGGATAAAAGCTATATAAATAAAAATATCCAATACAATTTCAGGATGTAACAGCTCCACAGACACTCTCATACATTTTTACAGTGCAATAACAGTAGATGACCTATCGCATTTTCTCGATATAATAACAGATAGGGACAAAATCGAACGCTTTACAGACAACGAATTCTAGTTTGGAGATAAAAATGTCATCGCAGCTGAAAGCAATTTTCTTAAAAGCATAGAACCGCGTTCCTTGACACGTGATACAGACACTGAAGTCGGAAATGCAAGTCTTGGAAGCAAAATGCGGACGCTTTTGCTTGAGTTTGACATAGAAGTGATTAGTGTTCATCTCTCTAAGTAGGAGAAATGTTAGTGACGGTGAAAGAAAAGCTTAGTTTCAGAGTAGCTTCTTTGCAGAATTTGAATATATTATAAATAATAAATAAATAAATATTTGTGGACATTTTACACAACACCATCTAGCCCAAACTAAGCAAAGCTTGTACTATGGAACTAGATGGCTGATAGAATACATATATACTTTTTTTTGGTTGTAAATATATACATATGATATATAGAAACACCCAGACACAGAACAAACATCCATGCTCATCACACAAATTTTTGCCCTGGGTGGGGATTGAACCAACGACCTTTCAGTTCAGCAGGTAGACGTAAACATACTACCAACTAAGCCACAAGGCCAGTCAAATTCAACGGACAACGTTGTTTTTTTTTAAACTTTACATAAGACTCAAACTCAAACTCAAACTCTTTTGATATAAAAAATTGCAGATAAAGATTAACTAGAATCATTATTATGATTATTTATTTACATTGCAATTAAGTTTCAAAATTACTTAGGTATAGGATAGGTCCATTATCTGAAAAACTTAGGTTCAAACTGATCTCTTTGGTAGCATGCTTTGAAAGATGAAATTTCTTCTTTTAAGCAATAAATTTATAGGATTTTATAAATTCGTCATACTTTTAAGAGTTTCATTTGATATCTCTGTTTCATCTTAGTTGTCCCTTTAATGATTTCAATTCTTCGTTCAACTGGCCTTGTGGCTCAGTTGCTAGTGTGTCTACGTCTACCTGCTGAACTGAAAGGTCGTGGGTTCGATCCCCACCCAGGGCAAACATTTGTGTGATGAGCATGAATGTTTGTTCTGTGTCTGGGTGTTTCTATGTATCATATGTATATATTTACAACCAAAAAAAAGTATATATGTATTCTATCAGCCATCTAGTTCCATAGTACAAGCTTTGCTTAGTTTGGGCTAAACGGTGTTGTGTGAAATGTCCACAAATATTTATATTTATTTATTTATTTCGTTCAAGTGTCGGTTGCACCAATTTGTAGATTGGTTCATTAATTATTGCCGACCCAACGGTGCCCGTTTGTCATTTGCATAGATCATTTATTTTGATGGCCGCATGTTGCCCTTCAAGGGGTTGAAGGGCCTTTAGTTGATGTTATGGTAGCTAACCCTTAATGTAGAAGGTCATTTAGCTTGAGGCATGATGTACATTTTGTTATGAGAGGTCGATTACTTCGTAGATAAGATTCAGACGATAGTTATAATACACAATGTGATTGCATCTAATCTAAAGTAATACATAAATAAAATTTAAATTTAAAACTATGGACAAAACTTAACGGAACAGATTCTCTTGAATCTGAAATAATAATACATCGTAAACCGTAACTGTCGCGGTGAGTTGACGGTCAAGCGCAAGCCTATCGACGAATAAAAAAAACAATCGATTAAGTTACCTTTCTAACTAACTAAATGTAAAAAATTACACACAGATACACTTAACTAAGTTTAATTTAATAATAATAATAATAACGTTTCGGTGAACGGTGTTATAGCGAAGAGCCTCGACCAACATCTCAAGAGGCTCTCGCTCGATGGTTGGGTCAAGGGTCAGATACAGAAGGCAGTCATCCTGGACACGGCACGTATTGTCAGGAGGTTCCTCTCTCTGTAGCCCCTACCACCGGCAGCTTGAGCCCCGCCCCGCTGCCGGCGGCACCCTAGTTTTAAGTTTTTTACAATATTTATGTTTATTTTTTATAAGTTTATATTTGTGTTGTAAAAAATTTAAAATTAAGAATGTAAATAAATAAATGAGATAATAATAATAATAATAATAACCCCGTGATTTCATAGTTATCACCGAAGTATCCTAAATACTTCGAGAAAAAAAAAACACTTTTTGAAGAAAATAATAATAATAATGTTTATTTACTAAAAGAATACATAAGACAAATCATTAATATTAACAATAATATATGGCATGTAGTCTTACAAAATATTTTCCAATGGTCCCCAAACTAGGCAGAGCCTGTATCTTGGGGCCCTTTGTCTACGTGTTACTTTTAGAATTTGCGCACGACTACGAGATTTATCTGATTATTAACAAGTTAATTATATTCATGAATCAACATTATCTTATCTGGATGTAAGTCGAACATTATAAACTGTTCAATAAAATCTAAAATCATAATTATTCATAATACACAAAAATTTAGATTCTAATCAATATTCCTGTAAACTAAAACATCAATAGATTATCGGATATTATGTCAAATTGGAGATTAAATTAATTTAAAAAAGAAATTAAAGTCAGTACAAAATATAAGATATGTCTGGAAAAATTAAAAATGTCAAAATCATATTAGATAAAAAGCAAAGTTAAGGTCAAATTCAATTTGAAATAGAGATTCGAACCAATCGAATCAGTCATATTGAAAGTATAAAAGTCTGAAGCACCTGTATGAGAGAGAGATGGTATGTATGTGTGTGCGTGTGTGTATGTGTGTGTGCATGTGTGTGTTGTCTATGTGCATGGGTGCATTAGAATGTGTATGTGGAGATGTGGTTGGTATTGAGGCATTAAGGTTTATTAGCTATGTATTTTCTACGATCTGAACCTGAATTTAAAGGAGAAGAAGGTTAGCACTAGCCATCACCATCATATACTTTGACAAAGGATTCTACTTCCTCATATGTTTTTGTCATTAACCAATTTTTTATCTTTACTTTATCTTCTCTTCCTAAACATTCCTTAATTTTGTATGATTTGCATACGGCGTTATACGTGAAAATATAGATAAATGGGGGTAGCCGGGAGGCAAATACTGTTCTAACTTTTGGGACAGGTAGTGATTCTGAGCGTACTTGCCTCTTTCGTTTATTTTGTGGCCATTGTACGGTAGTTTGGGCTTTCGCTAATGCCCGCATAACAAAAAGTTTTCTCACACTAAGGACCTCAGTATCTTGGTACAATTGTTGTGTTGGGTATCGTCGAGGCTTTCCCGTCATCACTTTCAGAACTGCACGCTGGGCTCGCTCCAGTTCAATCATAAAAGATTTAGCTGCGCCCCCCCATATTCCTATGCAGTACTGTAACAGCGATTGACATAATGATGTATACACCAGTTTCCTTACGTCAAGGCTTGCTGCTGCTCTGAGAGTCTTCATAAGAAATATGAGTTTCCGGGCTCTTTTGGACACTGTGGTTATGTGCGATTCGAAAGTAAGGTTTTGGTCTATCATCACTCCCAAGTATTTAATTGACGGCACTCGATTAATTTGATGGCACGAACAGCTAAAGTTATTTTTCGGGGGATTTGCGAAAATTGGACAAGAATTATTATGAAGTTTCATATGGTCAGCTTTAGGTTCAGTAGCTCGAGTGATGTGGAAGGCAATATATTGAGTTTTATTGACATTAAGAGTGAGCAAGTTACAGTCTAACCAGTTTGATATAATCATCGTGCCCTTTTCTGCTGCCAGAACTGTGGCGTTCCATGTCTTTCCAGAGAAAATTACCACTGTGTCATCTGCATAACAAATTATCTCCGCGTTTGGTACATTTAGGTTCAGGATATCATTCATATATATCGTAAATAAGGTGGGTGAAAGGATGCTTCCTTGGGGAACTCCAAAACAGGTGCCTTGCTCTTCACTCATGTATTTGCCAATTTTTAGACGTTGCCGTCTGTCTCCAAGATAGCTCGAGAACCACGTAAGAGCGCTTCCTCGAATGCCAAAGCATTCCAGCTTTTTTAACAGTATAGGAATGGAGATTGTGTCGAATGCTTTAGCAAGGTCGAGGAACACTCCCACGCTTTTGTTCCCTCCATCTAAGTTTTTTGATAACGTGGACGTCAGGTGTTGGACAGCATCTTCTGTAGATTTCCCTCTTCTGAATCCAAACTGGCGGTCTGATAATAATTTGTATTTTTCTAGGTAATTTACCAATCGCTTGTTTACTATTTTTTCTAGGATTTTTGACAGGACCGGCAGCAACGAAATGGGTCGGTAGTTGTTAACTTTATCTTTAGGGCCACCTTTGTGGATAGGGCACACAACCGCAGTTTTCCAGATGTCGGGAAACATCCCAGTTTCCATGCTTATATTGCAGATGTGTGTCAGTGGCTCTACAATAGCAAACCGAATGTGTTTTATCAGCATAGGCGTAAATGAATCAATACCAGGAGCAGCGTCCGTCTTAAGATCCAATATTAACGAGTTCACCTCGCACTGGTCAGTGGCATATAAGAACATCGACCCTGGGCTTTGCGATTCTAATTTAGTGCTGTTACATAGAGATTCATGAGTAACTGAAAGTCTGTTCTGGATATTCGTAGCTAGTTTTGAGCCCACTGTGGCAAAGTGTTTGTTACAGACATCGGTTGCCTCTTGTGGAGTGTTTTGACTCTGTAAAAGCTCTTGGGAGTCATTTTTAGGTTGAGGTATGTCGCAGACTTCTTTTATAGTTTTCCACAACTTTTTTGGGTCTTTATGGTGTTTCGTAAGTTGTGAGTTCTCATAGCTAGATTTGACTTTACGAAGTAAATTATTACAGAAATTTTTGTACCTATTGTATGTTGTCTTTAGGTTAGTATTGTCAGGTTGTTGTCTGGATTGGAGGTGTAAGTTGTCGCGGTGTCTCATGCAGCGCACGAGTCCTGGGGTAATCCATGGCTTAAGGCAGTGCTTGCTACGGCTCACTATAAATCGGTGAGTGTGTTTTTCCAATAGATCGTTGATATATCCATTTAGCATATTTACTGCTTCATTGACGTTACTAGTTTTAGAGATTTCAGACCAATCTTTTGTTTGTAAGTCGTTTACGATAGCTGCGTAGTCTATTCTCGAAATGTTTCTGGTAGTTGTTCTTTCTGTGCCTTTACTTTTATTGAGATTAAGTCCAACCATCGTGATATTATGGTCTGTGATGGAGCAGTTGCACGTCAGCCCAAGGGCACTACCTTTAGTATTAATAAAGATGTGATCGATACAAGTGTAGCGCCTTGTAGGCTTAGTAATGGCAGGGAGAAACCCGTACTCTAGCATAAGACACTGATAGGTGGTACTACAGCTACCGGGTCTTTCGTCTAGTAGATTTATGTTTATATCGCCTGCTACTATAGTGTCTTTATGTTTAATGGGTTCCAATAATTGTTCTAGTGACTGAATGAAGCTGTTATTGTTGTTAAAAGCAGGTGAACGGTAGATACCGACAATTTTCACTAGATTTGCCACATTAACAACCAGACAATTAGCATTCTCAAATGTAGGCTCATAGGCGTCGGCCGACCAACATTCTCTGATGTATATTGTAACACCTCCGCATTTATTTATGACTTTAGTCGTGTGGAAAGCTCTATAGCCCGGGATTGTAGGAATTTGAGGATTTGTTTGATTGTGCCAACATTCTGAGAAGACCAGGACGTCATAACACACATCTAAGCGTCTCAATGTTACGAAGAGCTCTCCAGTGAAAGCTTTATGTTGAAGGCCTCTAATGTTGCATGAAAGAACTTTAAAGTTGTAATTAGCTAAATCGTTTCTGCAGTCTTCCAGCAATTTATTATAACACTAAACACACAAACACAAATTAAACATTGCATAAAATCTAATATTAATGTAAAGGAATAAAAATAATTTTAATTATCTGCGTAGCGAAATACTTTCATGTCTGTGCTCAAGTGTACCTAAGTAGGATCTGAACAAGGCTGAAATGAGACGAGGGGATAAAAATATATAAATGAGATAATTAAATTAATGAGGAAATAAGTATCATGAAATAATAGGTTAATAGGTACTTAGGAAAAATTAAATTGAAGTAGGTAATATTGTTTGTTTCAGGAGGAAGTTATTGCGTTCACTTTTGAAATTGCTTGTTTTAATATTACAGTAAAAGTAATTTAAAAAAAAAAGCTTTCACAAATTTTAAATGAAAATTCCAAAAAGTTCCAATCCACGTGGAAAGTTAAGTCACATTTCAGATTTAATTTCACTCACGTCATACAATCAAAATTTAATTTTACACGCGTCGCGGTGCTATGTCGCCATTAATCAAAATACCATTCTAAAAAAACATATATTGTTTCTGGTGTTAATTTACGGAAGATTATCTTCAAGTTGGTACTGTTGCCAGCTTCGATGTCTTCAAACTGAAAATATGGTGACACGTGTTTTATTTCTCCTCGAAGACAGTTACCAGCCACATATTATTCATTATTATTCATATTATTTATTATTAGAGTTCATCTATCTATCTATCTATCTATATTATTGTACAATAGCTACATTTTTAGGGTTCCGTACCCAAAGGGTAAAAACGGGACCCTATTACTAAGACTTCGCTGTCTGTCTGTCTGTCTGTCTCCAGGCTGTATCTCATAAACCGTGATAGCTAGAAAGCTGAAATTTTCATAAATGATGTATTTCCGTTGCCGCTATAACAACAAATACTAAAAATAAAAAATAAAATTATATTTAGGGGGGTCCCCATACAATAAACGTGTTTTTTCGTATTTTTTTGCTCAATATTAAAAACGGTAACAGGTAGACGCTTCAAATTTTCACAGAATATTTACTTGTATATTACCTTTTAAAATAAATAATTAAATAACAATAAAATAAATATAAAAAGGGAGCTCCCATACAACAAACATAATTTTTAAGCAATTTTTACTCGATCTTAATTAACAGGTAGAAACTTGAATATTTGTAAGTAAATATTTAGAAATATAAAAAATAAATACCTAATCTAATACATAAAAACTCACAAAATGAAAATAATCCGTGCATCTAAACGCGGTGCGAGCGCCGCGCCGCGGTATGGTGGTGGCGTGAGCGCGAGGCGGTTGCTAAGCAACGACCGCGCGGGTAGCGGGGGAGGTAACATCACGGAGCGAGCCATAACCGCGCGTATTCGCGCGAGCGTCGTCATGCTGCCCGGATGTGTATCGAAAACCTACCTATAAGTTTGCAATTTACTACTTGGAATTTCGTTGATTTCTCGTTATTTTATAAACAGAACTAAACTTTGTAGTATTATAGATGATAGTACGGAACCCTTCGTGCGCGAGTCCGACTCGCACTTGGCCGATTATTTATTGATTATATCGTAGCAGACAAAAGTAACAGCTTGAAGAATTTAAAGCTTTCTTCAAGCTGTTACTTTTGTCTATTTACCCTTCTCTGTCACGTCGATCAAGGGACCGGACGCCAATCCATGCAAATGCTGGGTTTCAATTGCAAATCAATCGGGTGTTTACAGACAAAGTGATTCGAACAGATCAGATTGTTACTGATTGAGTAAGTATTATGGTATTCGCGGTTCACGTTTTCATTACGCAAATTCCGCCATGGTAAGTTTACATTGATGAAATTAAACTGGTACTGAAATCGAGACCAGTTTTGCTACCGCTTGAGTTATAAATCATTGGATTGATGTTTGTATTCACTGGTTTTGTTGCTGGAAACTGATCGATTTGTGTATGCGATTTGGATAGCGGTCCAAATTAAAACACATTCTCAAACTAAGAATTGGTGTTGCTGTTAAATTTAAGTGTGTCATCTAGAAAATCAGCTGACAAAATGGCATCGTAGAAAGTTTCTAGACCATTTAATTTTTTTTAATTTTGTTGCGCAAATTTGATTTTTAATCTCCTGCCAACAATGATTCTGGAAATATATTATTTTGTTAATATTGAGATGAAACCGTTCTGTTAAATTCCTTTGACATTTTATCCTGTTCGTAAATTAATGGAAATGTCCTCATTATCGGATATTAATTACTGAAATTTATAATTAATGCCAAATTTTACCTCTAAATATCGTTAGTGTTGCCTTAATCAGTAATTTTGTAACAGTGTTTCAAAGAAACTAAATAAATTATGTTACAGATATTTAAATACCTAAATGTATCTAATTACACAAATATAGATGAATAATCAAATTCAATAAAAAAACATCGCTGTTCTAGTGCCCAAGCTATTTGGACTGCTCGCAATCCTAAACGCATGTTTACGACCACAATATAATATAATAACTGTATCAAAATTTCTCATACATTTGGTCGATTACTGAAACCTATCTGAAGCCTCTTATGCAATTACATTCACTCTTTAAGGCATTTATAATTCGTAGCGCTCTGGATAATTTTCTCGAAACTGGCAGCCAACCGTGAATAAAAGCACTTAACAGCAGGAAACAGAGACTATTTTGAGTTCATATAACGTATAAAAGTAACTTGTATATTAAGAGCAACTGTGTATTTCTCGTTCTTTCAATACAAAGCTTTGTAAATGTAATGTAGGGCAGTGGAACAGTGGTAAAGAAGGCATAGAGGACGTGTGTGGGTTGGAGGCTTGGCGGAGGCGTGATATGTGTAGAAATTACTTGCTTGCAGCGTGGAGACTTGACAGAAATGTCGTGATTTTACCTAATACTTCTAACAAATATCTCTTTGTATCATTTTATGGACGACTGGCAAGGTGTTTAAATATATACTCTTAATTAAGAGACAATTTAATAATTTTTCACAACGTTATCGATAAAGATTTTGCGTCAGCGATAAAAAACGTCCGAAATCAATGAGGTCTAAAGCGGCAAGTGCGAGACGGACTCACGCACGAAGGGTACCGTACCATTATCTATAAAAACAGCAAACAAATCACGTTTGTTGTATGGGAGCCTCCCTTAAATATAAATTTTATTTTTATTTAATTATATTTATTTTTAAAGTAAATAATGTAACTCAATATTCTGTGAAAATTTCAACTGTCTAACTACCACGGTTCATGAAATACGGCCTGGTGACGGACGGACGGACGGACAGACAGACAGCGGAATCTCAGTAATAGGGACCCGTTTTTACCCTTTGGGTACGAAAACCCTAAAAACAAAAATAAAATCTACAGAACAATAAAATGCAACTATTTTCCGCTAAAAAACTATGCTACATTTCAATTTACGGCACAGTCCATCCCAAAATATGCGTTAGTCCGGGACAACTGACCTGAATTTCAACGGCAGAGGTAATGAAATTTCAGTACAATGCCAACTTTGGACTGCATTCTAGCTTTTCATTAATTAAAGTCGCTTATTGTTATTTGGTAACAATACGAAGTGTTGCTTTTAAAAACGGTATTAATCTAACAATAAATTAATGTGATTTTGGATAATAGTGCTCTATGTATTTTGAATGTTTATTTTAATATTTTATGATTCTGTCCTATTGTAGTAATATTTCCCTCTTACCTAAAAACGCATGTTAAACTCTTATTAGCTGAATAAGGACTTTCTGTCAGACGGGAACTGTCACTCGTGAAAACGGAACAAAACACTGTTGTAACTAAAATGCGCTTTTTCAGCGTTTATAAGTAAGACGAATTATGTATAACTACGATTGAAACGTATTTTAACCGAAATCAAATATGAAGAAGTACTCAATTTGTATTTCGTACTACGTTTGTTACCTCAGAAATTCGTCATTTATAAATATATTTGAAATGAAATTTGAAAGGAAGAAATGTACTTTCAGATTGATCCATAGAAATTAAAAAAAAAAAATGTTGCACTACCGGCCCCAGCCCAGACTAAACCAGGACCAGGTTCGGTTCAACTGGGACCTATCGGTGCCAGCGGAAGACCAGTTTATTTTGTGTGTATGATTTTTTATTCTCTGTTGTATGTTTTTGTCACAATAAATTTATGTCTATGTCTACAATCATTTTCAACATTGTCGCGACTACCATTTTTTTTTTTTTTTAATTTTGACTCCCAGCTTCAGATGGCCGATGCGATCGAACAAGCATTTGAGCGTGTGTACGTGACTGTGTGTGTGTGTGCATGCCTATCGTAATGACTAGTTTGGTTTATTAACCTAGTATAATAAAAGCAAAACTAACTCTGCCTTTCTATATGATATCTACCTTTTCTATTTACAACTATTTCCTATTTAAAATACAAGTAAAATCGTAAAAAGGAACTTAACCTTAAAACCTTCATAAATGATTTAGTTAGATTTATTTGAAATCGAAATCAAAACATTTTTGAATCAAAATCAAATAATTATAACAGATGATATCAACGATTATGCTGTTACTGGTTTAAAATCAACTGAACATCGTAACTTCAGCGCGTAAACACAGTTAGACTAACTTGTGCGGAACACCGCGCTCCAATCGATTTATGGTAAAATGTTTGTAATATCGTACTATATTCAGATTGGAATCGGCAAGTAAGTACGCAGTCGTGATAGGAACATATACAGAATCATTGTATTTTTTGGGGCGACTAGAATTTTCTTTTTCACCTGACTGCGGAAGAAGAAGGGTTTAGTTTTTCGGGTGTATGTATGTTTGTATATTACCTCCTAAGCCCTAAACGGCTTACCTAATTTTGTTGTACGAAGTGTCGTTTCTTTGTCGTTACTTCCCAAAGTATATATTATAAAATATTTTTTTTTTTATAATAATGTTAGTCAATTCTCGCAAAAATTTAACAATTTAAATAACCTCAAATGAATTATTTCATAAAAAAGTGGTTTTATAAAAATTCTCCTCAAAAATGTTAAACTTACATTTTACAGAAATTCACGCATACTTTCTCACGAAAGCGTAAACTCAACATCATGTCAAACATAACGTGGCCGTCAGTTACACAACGAGATCGGTCCTAAGCAGTCGTTTTTTTTAATACTTACACTTGTCTCATTCTAATTTTAACCCCCGACGCAAAAACGACGGGGTGTTTTATGTTTGACTTGTCTGTGTGTGTGTCTGTCTGTGGCATCATAGCTCCCGAACGGATGAACCGATTTTGATTGTGTTTTTTTTTTGTTTGAAAGGTGAATTATTCGGGAGTGTGTGTATGTTTTATCAAAATCAATTCAGCCGTTTTTTGTCGGGGGTTTCATCATTTCAGTTTCCGAATACATAAAAAGTATTTTTAAGTAGCATAGCATTAATATAAAGATATTTCCGTAAAGTAACACTCATATAATATTCATAAGTTGCGATGAAAAACACCAGCACGTCTGAGGAAGATATTTTAAATAATAAAAGTTTTGGGAACAATAAAATGACAGAGTAAAAGTGCTATCGCTTCTGTCAGATGCATGTACCGTTGGCATCGCAAGCTCATTATTAATGGGCATGGCCCAGCCCAGAGGTTGGCTGTGGACGTAATGTATTATGACCTTTTGCTGCTGACGGTGCGAGCGCTGCTGGAATTAGGTCACCTAATGATTTCTAAGAGGGAAGAGGCTTTTACTTTATGCAGTGCGACAGTGATAGCAGGGAAATGCGGGAAAGTTCAACATTTTGTATTTTCATATGTGTTTTAGATTCTAAATTAATGTGATTTAGTTTACTTATTTTGTTCTTATGAATATATTTTTGAACAATTATAAAATAAAATCCGGCAAAGTGCGAGTTTCACTCGTACACCGAGGTTTCCGTACTCCCATGCAACATTATTATGAACACAAAAATAGAACTAATTATCAAAATGTGCTACAAATTATATAAATATTTGTAATTTCACATATTTTTCATAAAGTAGAAATATTCTGAAATAGTAGCCATAAAAATATTGATAAAAGCGCCATCTGTGCGGCGTGCGCACTTTGCATACCTAGCTAAAGTAAAAATATTATGTCGACGTATGCACCATCTATCGTGACTTGTCTATGTCTTAAAAAACTTGAACATTGTTTCATTTTTAAAATGATAAAAACTGATAATATCTAGTGTTTGTTATTTAATTATTGTTTCGTGATTTACATCAATGTGAACCCTATATCTTGCCAATTTTTAGACTTGCATTTATTGCCGTTTGAAGATACAGCCGTTTAAGTGTAGGACAGACAGGCAGACTCCGTAGCCTCACTAATAGGCTCCCGCACCCTTAGTACGGAAGTCTGAAAATGTACTATTAATTTCAATTCAGTTCCATTACTAATTTATTTTTGTAATACATAAATACAAGACTTCGTGACTCTTAACTCGTCGAAATCTTAGTATTATGTAACCTTGAAAAAAAATAAGGGTTTGGGAGTTTTTAGATGCATAAATGATATTATACGTTTATATTTTAGTAATAAATTACTATAAGTAATAATTCTTAAACTGCAAAATCTAAGCCAAACATAGCTTACATACATTTTATTACTAAAATCAGATTCATAACCTTTTATAGCAAACATTGTTTACTATTAAATTAAAAGTAAAGAAAAACTAATTTGAAATGATAAGTAAAAACTAAATTTTTATAAGAACTTTCTTTTACCCCGAGTATGAAATTAAAAAATAATAATTGGATGATAATTATGTCTCATTGCCATCGAAACTGAGCAAGTGTGTAATATTATAAATTTATATTAATAGTACCTGTAATATTATATATATATATTATGTTATATAATATTAATAATATTATTTATTTATACTAAACAAAAATACATGAGACTAAATAATTTTTAAATTTGTTTTTAAAAGTGAAAAATATCAATTTTTCAAGTTGATAAAAAACGAAACCTGTTCAATTGTTTATCTTTATTCAAAGCCAGGATATTTTTAAATAACTTGGTCGTTATTCTAAAACATATGTTTTAGCTGGTATTTTTAGAATATTCTAGCAATAACATCATGGGTAAGCGAGATTAACAAGTGACCTTTCATAAAAACTTATCCCCTATTTTCGTGAGTAATTTTCCATCCACCGTATTAGCTAAACGTGTTATATAAAGAAAAACAAGCAGGTTTTCCTCGAGCCTGAAGACTTGTGTGACATTATTATTATTATGTTCATTATTGTTTGTGTTTTTTCAACAAATATATTTAAATTCAGTCTCTCAACAAGATCGAATCAGAAATGAAGAGATCCGTAGACGTACAAAAGTCACCGACATAGCACAGCGGATTAGCAAATCGAAGTGGCGCATAGCACGTAGAAATGATGGCCGATGGGGCCGAAAAGTGCTCGAGTGGAGACCACGTACCGGCAAGCGCAGCGTAGGAAGACCAGCCACGAGATGGGCAGATGACCTTTATACAAGTGGCGGGAAGACGCTGGATGCAAGCCGCTTCCAATCGGTCTTTTTGGAAGTCCATGGGAGAGGCCTATGTCCAGCAGTGGACTTCTTATGGCTGAAATGATGATGATGATGATTTACATTTGATGTTAATTTATCAACAAATTTCTATATATAAATAAAAACAAAGTACTCGACTGCATAAGAGCATATTTTGTTTTGTAACTAAAGTTTGTATTAGGTTTGATATGACGTTGAGTGAACGTATTTTTATTAGAAGGTATGTGTAGATCCATACATAACCTATTTAAATGAGTATTCTTAAAATAATTCTTGTATAGTGACTCATTTGCCATAATAGATGATGTAAAAACACATTTTTCGAGAGTTTTGAGATAAATTTAGAATAAATCTATCGAGGAAATTACTTTAACTCGTTAAAATGACTTTATTCTGTATGAATATATTGTATTTTCCTCTAACACAAGTATACACTTAGAAAACTCAAAACCCCACGAAATAAAACGGCTGAAACGATTTTGATTAAACATAGCCAAGAACACTCGATGAAATCCTCTTTCACACGAAAAGACTAGATCAAAATCGGTCCATCCGCTTGAGAGCTACGATGCCACGGGCAGACACACAGATACACACGTCAAACTTATAACACCTATTTTGGGTCGAGGGCAAAATAAATAAATATATTAAAAAAAAAAAAGTTTAAATAAATAAATACAACGTATGAGTAACAAACACAATCATAAAAATACTGTAAACCGTAACCAGTCTTGTAACTAAATAAGAAATATTTTCCAAGCTCGTCCCAAACGATCGCAAACTTTTTCAAGCAATTACTAAGACATTTTCTCGCCGACCCCCGTGCGGGCGAAATTAAATATAAATAACATCACATCGGAGGGTTGGCCAGGGTTGCGAATCTAATTAAAATATAATAATACTTCGACTACCAATATTGAGTTTCGATCGCCTCTATAGAAGGCGATGAGATCGCCTCTATAGAGGGGTTTCAGGTAAGGAAAAATTGTATTGATTTCGTGCCACCGCGGCACTGAGGAGAGGCGCGAAGGAAATAAATTGTGTAGTCGCTGCACTCAATGTCACATTGTGCAGTAATTGTGTACCATAGGTACAGTATCTGTAGACTCACGAAAACGAAACAACAACTTCTACAAAATATCTTGCTTATTGCAATAAGAAGCTGCTTATTTCGTAAGGACTAAGGGCATCAGACTCCGTTATTAGCACTATTTAAAGATTTTGTATCATACCTTCATACGCTCTAGGATTTCTCCACCATATTTTCCGAATACTATAGACATGCCTGTACCCCTAAAAGAACAAGCTTAGAATACGAGACGCCTCTATCTCTTAGCAACTTTCAAGAATCTTTTAGCAAGCCTTTTGAGGCTAAGTACGTCACGCTGCCAATCACTATTCACGTTAGAGCAGAATCAGCCAATTACCACACATTTCTTGTTGAAATGCCAAAAATCCGATCTCAGCGATATCGATCCACGTTTTTGATGCGTACTGCACAGAAATGAAATTCTTTGCCGCCATTTCTTTGTCCTGAGTCCTACAATCTTGGGATATTCAAGACTAGAGTGAATAGATATCTTATAAGTCGATCATTCCAACGTTTATGTGCGTGTCAGAGTATAATGACGTACTTACGTGATGGTCATGTACACATTTTCATTTATTTTCGTTTTCAAATACAAACAGAATATTGAATAAAATTGTCACTATGTATCATTACTTAAATTAGAAGATTATACTCAAATCAATTTGGAATTAGTTCCTTGTATAAGTAATGTTAAAACACAGTAAATACTATTTCAGAGTTAATGGGTGCACATTAACTATGTACCTATTACTGGCATCTCAAATTGATTTGATTTGAATGCCTATTATCCTAAAAATCATTTTAATAACAATGCCATATCCCAGCATTACACCAACCTGAATAATACATTCTCCTTGGTAAAGTTACTTGAGAAGTTCCGTCAAGTTCTTACGAAGAAAGTATTCTCCATCGAGTCTTATCTGTGTGACACGAAAAAGTTTGGAGTATGCGGTGTAAGTACGCAGTTAGTGAAGAAAAGTCGAAAATAATGGAAATTATTTCTATTCCGACAAAGTAGCACGGAATTATACTCAACAATGGGGAACTTAAAACGTGTATGACATTTTGTGCTACCAGTTGCTACACCCTACCAGGGTCATTGTATTACTAAAAACAAACATGTACTGTAACATCTCCATGTAACCTATAATGAATGCAATAAACTATTGACTATTGACTATTGACTATTGTGTAGTAGGTATATAACATGTTTAATGAGTTTAACTATATCATTCAGTGTTAAAAAGTGTTAAAAAGTTTCCGGCAGCCTAGTGGTGAGACGGTTTGACTTGCGATCCGCAGGTCCTGGGTTCGAATCCCACGGCACGCACCTCTGTCTTTTCGAAGTTATGTGCGTATTGTTGATTGCCGCCAACTTCAAGCGGTGAAGGAAAACATCGTGAGGAAACCTACATGTCTGAGAGTTCTCAATAATCTTGAAGATGTGTGAAGTCTGCCAACCTACACTTGGCCAGCGTGGCAGACTATGGCCTAACCCTTCTCACAATGAGAAGATGGCCCGGCCCCAGCAGTGGGACAGTTTGTACAAACAGAGCTGATAAAAAAAACAGTGTTAGATTATTCGCAGCTTTTAACCCGACTGCGTAAGAAGTAGGGTTATGTTTTTGAGTTTATGTATGTTTCTATATGACAGCCTACAGCCTACACGGCTTGACCGATTTTGATGTGCGAGATGTCATTAGATTTGTCTTGACTTCCAGAGTGTCATAGGTTATATTTTTTGTAATAATAATACATCTCTTTCAAAAATAAGAAATGCGGTTTTTCGTAACCTCCAACGAACTATTTCGTAATAAAAAGTAATTTAACTAGAATTATTCTGAAGAATTCGCATTTATATTTTTTACGGCGATTTCAGGCATTTTTCTTTCTCACAAAAACCTACACTCAACAGTATATCAAGCGTAACGAAATCGTAAGCTAGATTGCAAAAACTAACTTACGAAAACAAAAACTATAAAAAGTATTTACAGAAAAACAAAATATCCGACTGCAGATAAGCATCTGCAGTCGGATATTTTGTTTTTCTGTAAATACTTTTTGACAACCTCCTCGACGATTTTTACGACGTGGCGACTAATATAATTGCATAATCTAACGCAAGGTACCAATGGTTCGTATTATTTATTAATTAATTATTTATTGTATAATTATTTAATTCGTTTGCACCTATTTACTTTTATTTAAAATTTACGGTTAATTTAGTTTAGTAATTTAATTTGTTTGTCTTCTATAATTAAAATTATTACCTAATTTAATATGGATGTAAAATATATTATCTAGAATCATATATTTATTTAGTTTAATTAAGTATAATTATGACTGTTTTGATATGTTTTTTTTTTTCAGCTTGATTGTTGAGTATGTTTATTTGTTATTCTATGGATCTACAATTACTTGTAATAAATGAATTATACAAAAACAACCACGACATACAAACACTTAAAAATAAACAAAAACTACAGACGTTTTTGTCAGAAGCCGGTTCCAACTCAGCATTTGCTGGTTAAATTAACCAGCGCTGGTCGTCTTCCGTTGGGACCGGCAAGTAAAGACAAATCTAACGAATCGGTCAAGCCGTTTAGGCTGTAGAAGGTAATATAAAAGCATACACCCAAAAAACGTAACACTCCATATAGCGCAGCCGTGTAATAATAGACACATCGTGGTAGATTGTTTTTATACAAAAACTTAAGTCAGTTTGATATTTTTATCAACTTTATTTTGAGAGATCTTGAAAAATTGCTTTCTTGATTTATACATTTTTGGCTTAGCTATTTCTCCCCATTTTTCTAGTATGCCAAATGATCCTCTAGTCTGTCTCGTTAAATCCATCTGTCATTCTTTTCGCCACCAATCTTGACTTTAATTTCTACCAGCCCAGAAGGTGACCCTGTCTCTTTTGAAATTGGATGTCAAGATACCACTAGAGTCCAAATTTGTGAACTATTATATTTTTACTATTATAAAATGAGTATTATATTTTTAAAGCTTAATAAGTACCCACTTAACACCAATTTAAATAAGTAAAGTTTTAGCTGGGTTTATTATCTTATCATACTATTTTCAACAGACTTTAAAAAGGAAGGGTATTTAAAAAGGGTTCTCAATACGTGTTTTTTTTTATCCGTATTTTTTTACTCCGTATCCGCATAACACCTTCATTTCTAATCCGAACTGATTTTAATTGTTTCTTATTTTTAAGGATATACTCTCAGATTGGTCTTATAGAAATATCAAATACGCTTTAGTAGTTTTGTTTTGAAAACAAAATAACTGTAAAAAATTATGTCATCTTAGTAAACGAAATTACTTATTTTAAAGACGGTTGTTTCAGTTATTTATTTATAATCATTGTGCGTAATATTTTTACTTTACGAAACAAAGTTTGCAAAAATTTTATTACTTGTCGAACTACCTACAGTTTAAAACACTAAACAAAATAGGCATACTAAAATTGTTATGTAAATTTAATGAAAAAAAATTGTTTTTAAGTCAAAGCCATTTTATAATTTATTTAACTGAATAATTTTAAAATTAGACAAATCAAATAATGAAATACAAATTACAAATTGTAATTGTAAATTTTGGTTAAATTCTACGGTGGTTAGTATTATTTTATGTCGTAAAAATATACACTATACTTCTGAAGTAGCAAACATACGTCGTTAGTAATTTATTATAATTATATTATAGAAACAGTCCAGTCACTTAAATAATAACCACTAGTCGAATAACCCGTCTGGAGTCTTACTATGGAAATTAACGTGGTTTTCACACATTTTTTAATAAAAACTACGGGTCACTCACGTTGAGTGCAAGGCGCGTCACCGACCGAGAGTGACGTGTGTGCTGCTCCTTTGAAAAAGACCGCCGAATGCGGTTGAAACTATAGTCGGATATTTCGGCTCAAAACAGACGTGAGTAACCCGTAATTTTTATTAAAAAACCGTCTGGAGTCATTCCTGGTGCAAATGTGTCCATAACGCTGGCAGCATTGTCTCGCTGAATGGCAATAGCCAATCTCATAAAGATAGTTAGCAAATTCATCACCTTTCATTCAAATAACAACTATTTAAAAACTGATACCCTAACTAATATTACAAAAGCGAAAATAACTCTGTCATCTGATACTTGTCTATTTGTTATCTCTTCACGGCTAAACCAATCGTTATGAAATTTAGCACAGAGATTATTTAATTTTAGGTCCTGAAGAAGGACTACTACCTATAATCATCATTACGCGGGATACCGCGGGGCACAGCTAGTATATGTATAGTATAATATAATATGTAAAACATTAAGCGAAGTACTACCTATATATATACAGAGTATTTTAAAATCAGCCACTTTACTAAACAGCTGTCCAGTGGAAATTGCGAGTGATATTTCATATTTCAGCCGAATAACGTTAAGGTCGCTTCAGAGTGCCTCCACCCAAATGTTTTGACTTTCAGACAGTTTCGGACAAAAAACTTTTAAAGCAAAGTGTGAATATATTTTTAGGGTAGGTATAATAGGACGCGCGGGTATTTTTATACTGCCATTTTAGTCTGTATTTGGGAATGTATGTAATTTTTTCAAGATTATTATTGTTGGTACAAAAATGGATGAATGGATAAAGCTACGCAATCATTTTAATTAAATCTTTGATTCTATGGGTTAAAAATGAGCTTCAAACTATTTGTACCTAAACAACTATTTAGACAACTTATGTTTGATTGATCCGAAAACCCTGAGATTTGATTTCTGAAAGTGCTGAGAACTGAGATTTGCCAAGCTTTTAGTTCATAATCAATGAATCCTCTCCTCCCTCCTTTCTATCTCCTAAATAAAATATCATTGTGAACCTTTCTTTTCAGGTCCAGCTTTTGAGTAAATCTTTGAAGCAAAAATACTATCTACCTCGTTAAGTCTAAGTTTATTTGACATTCGACATGCTGGTTCCCATTGTCGTAAGTGCAACTTCAACGTTTCAACTAACAAGGTGACCTCGGCTGTCAGTGGTCGAGTGACCGTTTGTTAGCTGACGCTGGCTGAATAACTGCCAGACTGGTCAGTAGAAATGCTGACCGGCGAAAACTGAGCCGAAATTATAGCTATTTTATTTTGTTGGAAAGGTCACTTGTAAGTAATTGGTCGAGAATTGAGTGATTATAACTTACTATAGTTGTATCGAGTAGATTATTGTACTACTTACTATTATATCGCTATTCGGGGCACTAGTAATATTGAACAACTTTCATCATTTAATTATGTTATCAGTACTTTTAGGAGTTTTGCCGTTATTTTTTATTGAAATTGTAGAAGAAAGGCCGCACTACGGTTAAAGCGCAGCGGGTTTTAACCGCGTGAGTTTATGAAACAGGAAAACGAATACAAGCGGCCGCACTTGCGGTTTTTCCCCGCGATTGATTTAGTACCGTCTCGAGCGGTTTCGCGATTTATAGCGGTTACCGCTCGCGGGAAAAAACCGTAGTGCGGCCTAGGCCTTAGAGTTTGCAATAATTGTTTTATTGTTGTTGTATTATTGCATTAAAAAAATATTTTTTCTTCTCTTCTTCTGTTTACGCCACCTAACTAATGATGTACTAAAACGTACATACAAAAATATGGACATTATATAATAAATCGTAGATAAATTCAATCTATTGAGCGTAGTGAAAAATTCTTAATTTATGATATAAGTAGTAATATTTATTAACTAAAAAGTTCCCATATTATTGAGTCAACTTTGAAAAACTGTTTTGTGTCACGAGGCAAGTTAGCACCATAACACGATGGCAAGTTGTTGCTAGATAAGTGCCCACCGCTGGTGTTTTGCTATGTTTACAGTATACTTTGAAACAGTGTCTAATTTAAGAATTTTCACAAAAAAATATGTTAAGAGTAGTTGTGAGTTTGTAGCTGGAAATATGTTGTTTGATACAAGTTTATAGAGTCTATTTGGATAGAACACTAATTGGGCATTGAGGGCGCTGCTGTCCTTATTTCATTATTTTGTTCAATCAAGAAGATAGTTCTCATTTTTGCCTCGATAGTTTTGTACGTATTAGTACGTACTCGAGAAATTATATTATCAATAAGGTACTATTTTCTATATTCGGTTTAGGTTGTATTTCAATTTTCTTTCTATCGTCCATCTATCTATACACCACAACCATTTTACTCTAAGAATGAGTGATATTTGGCATATATGATTAAATCCTGTGATTTTTTATTCAACGACATATGTTATTGTCTTGTAGAGATGCATCTGATAGGAAGTATCTATAACTGTATTACAAACAAGAACGATTAGTAAAGGATTTATGAGATCTATCACGACTACGTTTCTAGAAATGCTTTCAGATTGTTATTCAGAGAAGATTCACAATCTTTGACGGCATTTAATGCCGTCTTAACATCTAATTTATACATAAACTGAAGAAAACTGAAATTTTGAATAAAAAATTCAAAATCAAAAAATGTGTTGATGCCCGTGTGGTAGAGGTCCTAGAAGTGTTCTAGGCTGCATTCCCACGCTGAATCGCTAATGAAATTATTTGTGCGAGGAATGAGCCAGCTCTCTTTTCACCAGATCATTAGGCGTCGACTAAACGAGGTGTTAATGTTTTTATAAACTTTTTTGTGGATTGACCCCATGGACCAATTTTTAATTCAAAATTTCAGTTTTCTTAAGTTTATTTAAGTTGTATATCTTTTTTATTTAACTTGTTTAGGTTATTTTAGTTTAGTTTTATTTAAGTACTTTATGTAATTGCATTTAGACATTATACTGTACTCGTATAAAAAATCCTTGTGAAGATTTATTATATGAAGACAGGACTCTGTCTCCACCTTACATTGACTCTACCTTCGTCACCGAACTTTTTGATAGCAACAGACTTGCAAAAGCGTATTCACGTCTCAAATTCTCGGGTCATCGAGAATTTGAGATGTGAATAACGCTTTTGCAAAACTCAAACTGATAAGTACTCTAAGTATTTCAACTTATGAATTTTTTATCCTACACTTCTTACTTTTAGATGAAATTTTAAGTGCGACAGACTCATTTATGAATTAAAGCTGAGACTACAATTCCATTTTAAAATAATACTAGCGATGAATTGAAATAAGTTTACAAGAATGTTGACTCCGGAATCGTAATGTATATATTATATTTTACTTTACCCGGCTGCGTCAGAAGAAGGGCTATGTTTTTGGGTGTTTGTATGTTTGTATGTATGTGGTTAGCTATGTTAACTTCCACACCCTAAGCGATTTGGCCGATTTTGATGTTCGATGAGTTGTTAGATTTATCTGAACTTCTCGAGCGTCATAGGCATTTTTTTTTGTAATAATAAAATATACCTAACTGTCACACTTTTTTGTAACCACAAATGAATTATTTGTTACTTTGGTAACAATAAATATTTTACATTAATTTAAATGAAGCTAAATTGAATAACTTTTACAGCAACTTTGTGCATAAAGATCAAATTTCTGTATCATTCTTATACTTACTCTTAAGAATCGTATCGTTTCTGAGTGCTCTTCCATACAAAGCGGATAAAATTGCTTTCAAAATTAAATAGAGATTTAGAGATTAAGTAAGTAAGTAAGTTTGTATAGACTGAGTGGCCAGCCCTATTGTCAGAGTTTTTAAGCCGCTGAAAGGCCTCTGATCTGGCTTGACGATTGCTGAACAACCGATACCTACAATTTAACGTGTCATCCGACCCACGGTATTTAGAGATTGAAACATTATTCGATTTCCATGATTATTTAAGTATTATCTGATTGTAGTCATAAATCACTATGCTTCTACACTTTACTTTTTTTAAATTTCGTTATAATTCCGGGGCACAGACATTTTAATGGTTCCAACCATTCAAAAAATTAAAAAAAAATTGAAACCGGATAAAATTTTAGAATAAAAACAGTTTTCTTTTGTTGTCTGAAATGAATAATGTCCTAGAGAAAACTGGCGCGACAACGACAACCATGATCTCACTCTTGACTAAAATTGTATGTAGAAGAAAGATCTTACTTAAAATTTCATCTTGTAGAAGTACAAGATGAAATTTTAAGTAAGATCTTTTACGAATTTAGGGCAAGACTACAACCCCACTTTAAAATAATACTAGGGATGAATTTAAATAAGCTTTCAACGATGTTGACTCGGGAATTGCATAAATATTTATGATCGAGGCTACGGGACTGATGGATATGGATTAGCCAGAGGGAGATTTTCTCGAGGAAAGCAACGCAAATTGTTACTTGGTGAATATTAATTGTTTACATTATTTTCACGGTTTCTATTGACGTATCGGGTAATGCTGCCGTCACTCAAGCCTGTTTAGCCGAAAAATTAACAAACTTTTGTTGTTTCAAGATGTTTTCCTGAAACGTTTTTGTTGACCGTACCGTTAGAACAGCGGTGCCGTGTTTATTATTGCTGGTATATTTACATCGGCGATATTGAAATTTTAATGCTGTTTCCTAGAGGTATTTTGGATTATAAGCTTCTAATAATATTAATTGAGAGGATCGATATAGTACTGCTAAAATGACCTTGTTTGGAAGTTTTATCGATTTTAGGGTTAAATTTAATAGAAGCCGTCTGAATTGGTATGACTTGGGCAATTATATTTACTAACTATAACAAAATGAGCGGATTTGAAAATTTAGATTATTTACCGACTTCCAAAGGAGGTTATCAATTCGGTCTGTATGTTTGTTCACCGATATACTCAGCCAATTGTGCATTGATTTTGATGATTCTTTTTGTATTTGGTAGATCATACTTCAGAGGTGGTCCCTTATAATTTTATCAAAATCGATGCAGTACTTTGGTTTTTCTAACAAAATAACTGATAAAATATTATCCAAGTGACTGTAGAAAAATGAACATCAAATCGCGTGTGTATTTTATTCAATCAATCAATCAATCAATAACACTTTATTGACACCACAAACGACGAATGTTTTTTTTTTTTTTTTTGAAATGGTAGGTATACTTTCCAGGATCCATAGAAATTTTATCAAAATAATTTCAGTATTTTGGGTTTCATAACAAAATAACTGGAAAAACGTCATCCAAGTAAACGAATTGCATATTTTGAATTCGTTTTTTTTTCAGTTTTTTAAACATATACTTGTTAATAATTTACTCAGATATAAATGAAAATATTTTTCTTGTTCCAGGTTTGAACGCAGTGAAAATAATGAAAATCGTAGTGCCAGAAATAATCCAATATGGAGTGCAGGACGCAGTGATATTAGACTGTGATTACAACCTAGGTAACGAGACAGCCGGCCTCATGGTCAAGTGGTTCTTCAAGACCAAGGCCAGGCCGGTATACCAGTGGATAGTTAGCCAAAAGCCCCAAGACATGGGCATCCTTAGAGGCCGCGTGGACCTAACTTATAGGGCGTCAAACGACCCGCTCAAAATGCATAGAGCATTGCGTATAGTTAAGCCAAATACAGACATTTCTGGTGATTTTACGTGTGTAGTGTCTACTTTTATGGAGGAGGATTCTAGAACAAAGCAGATGATTGTTTTTGGTGAGTATTTTATTGGTTTTGCCTATTAAAATGGTGTTTGTTAATAATTTTCACCCGACTTTTACAAAAAACGTATAAGTATATGTATTCTATCAGCCATCTAGTTTCCATAGTACAAGCTTTGCTTAGTTTGGGCTAGATGGTGCTAGATGCCCACCAATATTTTTACCCGACTGCGTAAGAAGGAGGGTCATGTTTTTCGAGTGAATGTACATATGTATGTGTGCGGGTAAGTATGTGTATACTGTGTATATATCTATATTACCTCCTACAGTCTAAGCGGTTTGATCAAATTTGATGTGCGAGGTGTCATTAGATTTGTTTTCATTTATTTTTTTATATTAATAGTAACAAAAATTAAATAATGCGTAACCTCCAACACACTTTACATAGTAAATACGTAATTTTAAAAATTACGTATTTAAAAAATTTTAAATGGGGGAGGCCTATGTCCAGCAGTGGACTTCTTATGGCTGAGATGATGAGATATACAGATACGTAAGTTAAGTAGAACACTCTTCTTTTCGGGTCGGGGGTTAAAACATTCAATTTTTGTCCCCATTTGTACCGAAAATGTATAGATGTAAAAATCCAATGGATTTGTTTAATAATATCTTTTCTACCATAAGCCCATCGTCTGAAATATTACTTCACTCAGTTGTTATTGGACAAAATAAATCTTTAACTTTTGATCACATTACATAAAACAAATCAGAAAAAAGTAAATTTATAAACATGAGGATCTAACATATTTTGGAACGTGCTATCAAACTTTTGCGGATAAAGGTCAAAACGCATTAAGTACTCAATTCTTGTGAAAATATTTTCAAAATTACCTGTTTTTTTTAAAAACTATATTTAGGACGACAGACAAGTCACGATTTTAAGTGACGATTTTATCAAAAACGGATACTTATTATAATCTACCCTGGAATAGTATCTAGCTTTCAGATGAAAGAATATATTCTTACTTTTATGGTGATAGATTTAAATTTGAGGATGAATGGCTAGTTTTTATCCTCAAATAAAAAAAAATTTAAAGGGGCCAGGGCAGGGCCAAAACAAACAAATTGTCTAGGAAAGTGATGCAAATTATTGTATTGACTCAATTCCACAATAAACAATTAGACTAATGCAATGATTTGGATAGACATCTCTGACATATTATCATGCATGTTATACACACTATATTACCTATTGAAAAATTGGGGAAGTTTAGTTTGAGGGACGCTTCTTACCAGCCGTTTTTTTTTATAGCAGAAGTTATTTAGGCTTTAAATTACTACATAATTCTAAGCTCCACCTTAAAGTTGTGCTCGCGATCCCAAAACATTGACATAACTAAGAACTAAATTTATGCTCAGTGAACGCCAATCGAAGAAAATACCTCAAATACCTCGCATCAAGGTCCAAAGAAAAAAATACAAATAAAACGTAGTGCGTCATCAGCATAAGTCAAATGCCACCCAATAAGCTAAATAAAACAACGGTCGGAAAGGAATCGGGTTTGATATTTTGGGCGTGTTCTCCTGGCGCTCACTTGACCGTGTGACTTGCTCGCTGGCTCGGCTGCTGTCTGCCGCAGACGTGGCAAGTATGGCGCAAGTCTGGAAAGACAGTGAATTCCCAACGAGTCACATTTTAATGCGTTGGTTTTTTTTCCCATGAAGTCACACTCGACTGCATGGAGAGCATGCACCAGCTAGCGCAGCGTTGGGAGACCGGTGATGGACCAGATAACCTCGCTCAAGTGGCAAGAAGACGCTTCCAATCGGTCTTTTTGAAAATCCTTGGGGAGGCCCATGTACAGCAGTGGACTTCTTATGGCTGAGATGATAATGATGATGAAGTCACACTGTTATGCTTGATGTACGGGTGGATGACTCAAGCTAAATGCAGTAATGTAGGACAAAATATTTCAAGTATCATTCAACTCAAAATCTGCATGACGTTACAAAATCTTTCATATTTTGTTAAGTCACATTTATATGAAAAGATAGCCTAGTCTATCAAAACCTATCTGTCAACAAAATTAAATGTACTTCATCAAAAACGATGTTTTTTCCCCAAACGGATTTATATACATACATTATATGTATAAAACTACAAATTAAGTTAAATTTGTATTGCTATCTTAATCTTATCATCATAATTAGCAAGTTAAGTTAATTTAATTAATTGCAATGCTAATAACACAATGCTCGTGACTATTCAAATCAGCACGAGAATGACGGATGCGGTCATATTTGCTGTCCCAATTAAGTAGGTAAGTATTTTAAAAACGTATAAAAACTAAATTCGTATCTTGTGGCCGGATATTCCGCTTGTAACTTACGCCAGCTGTTAGCCAGTTTTATATTCCGGCATCTGCCATCCGCGTCACATCTCGCAGCGAGTGTCGCTTGTAAGCTTTCTTCGTAATATCGTCCCATAATGCTGTACCGGTAATGTTACGCAATACAATAACAACAAGTTATAATTCAATTCAAATTTCTTTATTAGTGTATAAGTAAGGTACAATAAGGTATTTCCACTGACTTCAACGAACTAGTTATAAACTGTATTTCGGACGCCAGTGGCTTATAGAATATTACAAATAAATAAATGCGTGTATAGAAAGTTAGTGATGTAGGTAATGTATTTACTGTATTCTACTAGTAAAGCCCATTCATTTGATACCCATATTGTGAGAGTTGTGAAAACATATGAAATCCGCCATTTTGTGGCGACGGGCATATTGAATTTAGAATGAAACTAATTATATTTCATCGTATTGTCATCAAAACTAAAGGCGTGTACCAAATATAAGATCAAGCTGTCAGCGGGATGGGGGTCAAATTTCGATTACTAAATGTGACCCAAAATACAACAACATCAACAATAAACAGGGAAAGCTAAATAAAAAATTAAAAAATACACATATTGTACACATTGTTTTTGAGACAATAATACGTTATAGGAAAACAAATATATTAATCTACATTTTGTTTTGGGACAGGCGATATTTATTTTGCGAATTTTTAAATACTTATTGGAATAAAAGTTATTCTATAAGTGGTACAAAAATAACGACGCAGATGCGTATATTGAGTAAAGTAACCATTAATGTTATCAAGCAATTCAGTATGGAATAGTTTTGAATAAATTGAACATAAAACCTTCTATGTTCAACTTTATTTTTATAATATGTTTGTTCATCGATTTCTTCGCAAATTGTGGATCAATTTTAATTATTTTTTGCATTTGAATCAGTATTCGAAGTGGTCCCGTATTTTCTTTTATACATTTTGATTCAGTTGTTTACTATAACCATCTTCAATTATACAATTATTTTCTTAGAAAATGTGCTGATTGGAGGTGTCAGTCCGTGTGGTAAACGGACTTGGCAGTGGACTGGTTTCCTGTCTGTATTAAATAAAAGGCTCGATGTAATGGTGGCTTCGTGTATTTAGATCAGCGTTCTCTCAACAAGTAAAAAGTTTCGGGGTTCTCATAACTTCTACATAATGACATTGATAAAATGAGTGATGACACTTGTGACACATTTTTTTTTATACATTATAGTTCTAGGATTGACCACCAACTCGCCTGATGTTAAGCGACGGTGTGGCCGAGGATGGAGCTCGTCGATCTAGAAGATATCACTGATAAGATATTCACTGTAGCCTTGAAAATTCCAAGATTGTACGTCTCAGGAAACAGAGATGGCGGCATAGAATTCCATTCGTGTGCAGTACGCAATAGGCTACAGGGTACAGGCTGACTCTAAATTTCGGTAAATGTTAAATTTTATCTTTCCTAATGATTTTAAATATTAACTACGGGTCTCTCACGTCTGTTTTAAGCCGACTATACCTATAGTTTCCCCAATGATGTTGTTATTTACATTTGACATATTTTAACTTTATTTTGTTGATTTTTTATCAAAGTCAAAGTCAAAGTCAAAGTAAATTTATTTGCGTTAAACATGAGTGATAACATGCTTTTGGTGTTCTTAATTTTAATGTGCTTATTATTTTATTATTATATTATTTATTATTCTATTATGACATTACATATTATAAAATTTCTCCCTGACATTTTTACGACACGTTATTTCACATTATAATTAATCGTACGAGTACAATACAATTATACAATACAATTATATCTTCCTTATAATTTTTTGTTTGTGCGTATTTTTAACCGACTTCGATAAAGGAGGAAGTTATCAATTCGTACCGTATATTTTTTGAGCATGAAAAGTAATACCTACTTACTCCTCATCCAATGTGTATAAGGAGAAAATAGAGTTACTTCAACGCTTGAGCACCTTGTTTAATTATTATCCTTACTAATATTACAAGTAAACGAAATAACGTACTTTGAAGTCGGTTGTTTCAGTTTTTTAACTATAAAATTATATAAATAATTTTTCCTTTTTACATATTAATGATTGTATCTTTGACGTGCCTAGTACACACCTAGCCTAGTAGTAACATAAGTAGTTATATGGTTAATAAAAATATTCTATTCTATTCTTATGTGGATAATAATGGCATAATAATAACATTATAATAATGGCACTGATTTATCATTGCACTCTAACAGGAGGTTCTTCAGTTTTCAAATTGTAATACTCGTACTTGTGCCTGTCACTTCCGTGATTCATTCTAATTTGAAGAATAAAGATAAAATCTAAACATATATATACCTACTATATATTTAGTAATTTTTTTTATCAGCCCTGTTTGTACAAACTGTCCCACTGCTGGGAACGGGCCATCTTCTCATTTTGAGAAGGGTTAGGCCATAGTATGCCACGCTGGCCAAGTGCAGGTTGGCAGACTTCACACACCATCAAGATCATCGAGAACTCTTAGACATGTAGGTTTCCTCGCGATGTTTTCCTTCAACGTTTGAAGTTGGCAGCAATCAACAATACGCATATAACTTCGAAAAGACAGAGGTGCGTGCCGTGGGATTTGAACCCAGGACCTGCGGATCGCAAGTCAGACGTTCTCCCGACTAGGCTGCCGGAAACTTTTAGTCATAGTACGTGTGACCACCTAACTGACCACAGACTATCACGTTCCAGTACCGGAGACGAACTTCCGGCTGATCCAGAACAAAACGGATGACGACACGGTGAACGTCATCTGCGCGGCGGACGGCGCCTTCCCCGCGCCGAACCTCACGCTAGCCACGCCGGAGAGGTCAGTGGGTTCCATATCTATTTACTTATTTTTGGATTTAAAGCACAGTTACACATAATTAATTAATATTATATTTTATACCTACACTACTCAATATAACTGCTTGTATGCTTACAAAGCAAGACCTAGCGGACTAATATAAATATTAACATATGTACAAATTGTACAATGTACATTGTCCTAGGCCCAGAAGCTCAATAAATTGACTTTGAATTTAAACAGAGTGGAGTTCCACAGCCATATCGTTTGCACCTTCAATTTCATAAATATATAGTAGTATTAAAAATGATTCATAATCATTATTATTTTGTTTAATTTTTATTTCGTCAATCATACAAATTTATAATTTATAAACCACAAAAAAGATTACGTCAATTACACAATTTATTTTGTTAAAAAAAAAATACATATATTTAAATATGTAAAAAAACCGCTCAAACTTAAGTATCAAAAGTTAAATTTTAAATCGTGTTAATATTTTTTAAGTTTTTGTCACAATAAAAATCTTGTCTATTGTCTATAATATAAAACTGCTAATAAACGGAAATATTTCGGTTAAATAATTAGCTGTAAACAAACATTTGTTTGTAAAACAATTAATATTGTTCTCATGAGGCTGAAGTGATTATTTTTTAAAAGTGCATTCAATAATTTTATATCCAGAAAAAGGTATTGCGTGCGAGCGAGACAGCTACGTCACTCCAATTTGAAGCTAAATATTAAAAGACGGTGAAATCTCACCGTAAATGTTTAATCTTTAAAGGTTTCTACTAAGCTGACTTTTTTCTCTGTCACTTTATAGTTATATCGTATTTAAGTACAAGTCGTAATGTAGATAGTTTTATTTTTGTGGACTTTATCACTTTATCGCTTTATATACACATGCGCTATGCATACATATATTTCAAACTTAACCTAATAAAGTCGTGTGATGATATTATGCCTTTACAGAAAATAACGATGGGCTACAAGTCTAAACATTGACAATACAAACGAAAAATATAAACTATTCTTGTTAACTAGTACCTATAAAGTTTCTAAAACACCACAGATTAGTGTACACGTACAAGGGCGTCGCCATCCCATGGCCCAGGGGGGGGGGGTATTATGGAGGATGAGAAAAATATGAATTGTAGGTACAGGTACAATTGCACGGCCTTAGGACTTTAATTGCTTTGCAGTTGGCTACCTTTTTTTTATATCTCTTCTCTAGGGGGGGGGGGGGGGGGGGGCGACTTGGCAACGCCCTTGTACACGTATTAGAATATTTAAAAAATTCACATTAGAAATTGCTTTTGTAACCTCCAATGACCTTTTTCGTAAGAAATAAGTGATGAAATCACAAATTGAAAAATGCACACTCAACACCATATCATGCGCAATAAAGTAAATAGTTCCAATACGAAAGTTGATTTTTTTGCGGTCTGTTATTTTATATTTTACCTGTTGTGAATTATTATCGTTTTCCGCAATGTTTTAAAAAGTTAAAATAAATTACCGTAGATAATTTCCCACGCTAAACGTTGCCGCGGAACCCTAAAAATGCGAATTAAATGGACACTCCCGATGTCCCGATGTTTTTGTGCCGCCAACTGCGTAGGAACGTGTAAGGTATCGATTCCTTCCCCGGCACTAATTTTTAATGTCCGGCCGGGGTCCCGTTTTGGAACTCTTTGTTTTCTCTCGCAGTAAGGTTTTTAGGGCCCCAACGTCTCAGGAGAGCACCTTTATGAGAAAACCAAGCCTGGTATAAGTCCTTTTTGGTGTGAGATTGTGCTGTTATAATATTATCTTAGGAACCCAATATCACCATGGTCTTAGTTCAACTGGGGATTTCCATGAAGTTTTTATGTTTTGTTCACACTAAACACATACCGGTCAAAAACATAACTCTCCCTTTTGCTTCGCCATAGTCGGGTACAAAGAAACGTGAAAGAGCATGAGAAAAACGTCAAAATCGGACAATGTTTTGGTGTTTCTGCCCCTACACTTCTGTTTTGTCACTATTTCAAGGAAAATATGTCAAACTATTTCTGAGTTTTCGAGAAGTAGGTCAAAAGTTTACCGTTTATAATACCCACTTAGCTGTAAGAAACACAGCTATATTTTAACACTTATTATTGGTAATTTGAAATTTCATAGTAAAAATCAGGTATTTAAAAAAAGGTGCGTGTTTAAGTGGGTTACTTTCAAATTGTAGTTCTGGGTGAGTTATGGTAGCTGTTTAAGTTTACGTTAATTTTTATGGTCAAATAACTTTAAGTAAGCACACGATAAAGCTTTTAGAACACTTAAGTAAGTGGTACCTATAAAGTAAGGCAAACTTACCTTTATAATTATCATCATGGCTGTTATTAGCCCTGTTAGTCCAATACTGGATCAAAGAATTTGAGACATTATTATATAGGGTAAGTACTAGGTATCAATCACTTCCAATTAATGACATTCAACCCGTTAGTTTTTATTGTATCAGATACATTTGGCGAGTGTAAATGTAAGAGCTTATTCCACCTTCCCCATTAGATTCACAACAGGACAAGCAGAGTCAGATCAGGTCATTCAGTCAGGTTTCTAATACGCTAAACCTAAATTCTTTATTGCACACACCAAATGAACAAACACAAAACTAATGTGAAAACAAGCCTTATCATTAAAAGCGATCTCTTTCAAGCAACCATAGTAGGTATGTAGCTATGAAAACAGAGATGGCGGCAAAGAATTCCATTCATCCACAGTGATGTAGTCAGATAATTCAAGCGGTTTGAGCTGCACAAACCGTGACACCGCTTCAAATTCGAGAGTATCGTTCGTAACATGCCATATTAAACTGCTTGCAGCACTAGTGCATAACACGAGCATTTCCGCAGTGCGGTTAGCTAAATTCAGCATCGGTTACTTCATACATTAAGCGCCAGCCAGTCTACACTAACATATAAATTCTATTACAATACTCACTAATGTTCTGGTTTAGCTAGAGTTACGGGGGCAGGGGAAGGTCTAAATATGTTTGCCGATTCATATCCCTGTCAAGCAATTCGAAAATCACGGGAAGACAAACTTTGGAGATTGAATTCAAACGATTAGAGGTTTTGATGGGATCGACGCAAATGGCCAAGAACGCAAAAGACCATTTGGCCATTTGCTTATTTAAAAAAAATATTTACGCGAATGGCCACATCAGCGAGAGTATTATGGATAAGATCAATTTTAGGGTATGATTGGATTTAGGTTTTAGCATAGATTTTGTAATTTTCAAGTTTTACTCTTTAACCATGATATCTTTCAGTCTACAATTAGACTATGCATACAAAACTTTCTCTTTCGCTCTGTCTTTCGGAACTCTGTAAACAATTTCTCTTTTTTTAATTTGCAGTGAAGCGTGCATTTACTAGTTGAAAGATATCCACTTGATTTAGCTGAACTTGCAAAATTAAATGGTACTCAATATCATAATTGACTAAGGACTAATAACATGATGCTAGAAAATAATTTCCTTTGATTTAGCCATATGCTATAACACTTTGGTAAAATCTTAAATAATAATAGCATAAAATTGCTTATTGATGGCATAATATTATATTAGGTATAAGAACAGAATAAATATATACTTACATGTAAAACTACATACATAAAAAATAATAATAATAAACTTGGAAAACTACGGCTATGGATCAGCCAAACTAGGCAACATAGCCTATCCCTAGGGAACCTAGAAAATACCCAAAATAATTCCAAATCAAAACTCTTCCAAAAATATTTATGTTAAAAACTTTAAACCCACAAACAAGCCACAACTTGATCTAATATAAGCGCCAAATGAGAAATTTATTTTGCGCCATTTCCAATATAGCGGCAGTCTTTCTGCAGACGTACGTTTCCAATTTGATTAATTAAAACACTCCAATACCAGTTGACGAACGAAACGAGTTTTCGACAAATGCGTGTTCGTTAAATAAATAAAAAAAACTCTCTTTGAATGTACACGGTTTAATCCTATTACATTTTATTCAATTGAAAAAGGTTTTAATCAAAGTGTTTCCTCGAAAATCTGTTGTATAGTTCATCATCATCATCATCTCAGCCATAAGAAGTCCACTGCTGGACATAGGCCTCCTCCATGGATTTCCAAAAAGAACGATTGGAAGCGGCTTGCATCCAGCGTCTTCCTGCCACTTGTATGAGGTCATTCGTCCATCTCGTGGCTGGTCTACGCTGCGCTTGCCGGTACGTGGTCTCCACTCGAGAACCTTTCGGCCCCATCGGCCCCATCGGCCATCAGTTCTACGTGCTATGTGCCCTGCCCACTGCCACTTGCTAATTCGCTGTGCTATATCAGTGCATTCTTGACTGTTGTGCCAAGCAGACGCGTATCGTGTTGACTAATTACTTTTATTAGTCACTGCACCGAAATACCTCCCATATCCTAGAGTGCACAAGATCTATTGTGGCACACAACTTACCGACAGTTCTTATAAACACAAAGTTCTAAGTGGAGCTGGCTAAGCGCGCAGTGAACTGAGGCAAGCTCCGCTACACCCGGGGTAAACGAGACGGGCTCTGTATTATCAATAATTCAACTCTGTCACACTTCGGTCCTGCGGACGTGCCACCGGTCTCAACGCTACAAGCTTAAGCAACTACGGCTCCACGAGCCACATAGCTACACCGCGCGGTATTTCAATTGTGAGTTAGAATAACTACCTACAAAAATGTCCAACCAATGTGCATTGTGTACAAAGTCTGTGCGTTCCGCACAACAGATACAATGTTCGAAATGCTCCAATTATTACCATGCTATTTGTGTTAATGTCACGGACTTACGGAACTTTGCGGAGGGCGATAAACTGACCTGGGTCTGCCCGTCATGTAAGAATAAAACGCCCAAGACGGATGGACGAGATAACATGCCGCGCTCGGGTGCGTCCGGCGCCTTGAGCGTCCCATCAGCGAATGCTGCAGGAAATCGTAAACTGAATACACCTACGCCCACACTTTCGCTTACCTCCTCACCAGCCGTGACTCCTGAGCCGGATCCACTGGAGGTACTCGCTACCGAAATGAAACTCATGCGGGAAGATGTCAGTGACATTAAAACCCAATTTAAATTGCTGTCTGAACACTTTACTTTGAAATTAGATGAGTTCAACGCTAAATATCAACACTTATAGGAACGAGACGCTGCACGTGAGGCTGAACTATGTTCATTGAAATCAACTGTAACTGACTTGCGCGCACAACTGAACTACAAGGCGCAGTTAGGACTAAAAAATGACCTAGAAATCTGTGGAATCGCCGAAACTAGGAACGAAAATTTAACACACCTAGTTCACGTGACAGCCATAAAAATTGGCGTAGACTTAGTCGATGGTGATTTAGATTCTGTGATGAGAATGGGCCCCCGCCGACCGGATAGCGATGATAACCCAAAACTACCCCGGCCTGTTGTCATCAGCTTCGTCAGACGTCTAAAGCGAGAAGAATTTCTAAAAGCGGCCAAGAGCCGTCGGACCCTAACCAGTACTGACATTGATATAGCAGGGCCTGACCGTAAATTATATTTTAACGAGCGTCTTACTCAAGAAAACAGAAATTTATTTCGATCAGCGAGGTTGCGCTCAAAAGACGCCGGATTTAAATACTGTTGGATCAAAAATGGAGCCATTTATATCAAAAGGCAAGAGGGTAGTCCAGCTATCGCCATTAAATCACAAACTGATCTGGAGCGCACCTTGGACTCATCTATCAATCAACCACCATCCATGTCCATCTAAAAATCCCACTCCAGAGGCTTCACCTCCCACTTATAGCTACAATAATTACCTTAAAATTTTACACCCCATGTATACTTGGCTACTAGTGCTCCAATTCCTTAACTATACACATCATATGTCCTATACACTTAGTAAATTGCTACCCTACGTCTTTATCTTACTTGCATTCCTGATGCCCGCTGCGTTTGAAACCTTAATTAATCCCCGAACCTTTTTACCATGCGCCCTTCACACAGCGCATACATTCTCTCCACTGAAACTATGTATTCTCTCCACTGAAATCCCACGTATGTGTTTTATGAATCTCCACCTAAGAAAATCCCTTCATATAACAGGACTACTTTTATTGAACTGCTGCTCAACTATATTTTCTCACAATGATGGCTATAGCTGACACTATGGACGATATTGATGACGTAATCAAAATAGCCTGTCAAACGCATGAGTCCATAGAGTCCTGTAGCTCTTTTCTTGTTGACAATCCTAAGTACAACTTCAAGGTCATCTGCATAAACATAAGGAGTTACAATTGTAACTTTGATGATTTTGTTATTTCTCTGAGACGTTTCAATGCTCACTTTGATGCTATTATTTTGACTGAGTGTTGGCTCACTGAAGAGACTTTGATCCAACCTCTACCAGGTTATAATTCATTTCGGTCTAATAAGCAACAAAATAGGAACGGCGGTATAGTAATTTATATAAAAAAACATTATAAATCCGTTTCAGAAGAGGCTATTATTGTCGACGCGGATTCCTTATTGATAAAAATTGACAATGATTCTGCTTTATTAGGAATATATCGTACTCCCTCTATCGACAACATTTCACCATTTCTAAACTCTCTTGATATAGCACTGAAAAATCTCAATAACAAGTCCCTTCTTGTGATCGCAGGAGACACCAACATAAATTTACTTGACCATGCTGACAATCAAGTTTCTGACTATCTTTGTTTAATGGCCACCTATGGATTACTACCAGCGATAACAAATCCTACACGAATAAGAACTTGTCTGGACCATATCTTTATTAAATCCTCTGCCGAAGCGATCGGACTGATTTGTAATTCTTCCATTACGGATCATGACATTGTCGCGGCAGGTATTACTCGGAAGCATCAGAATCACAGTCGTACCTCGAGACACCAAAAAAAGACGAACTACAATAATATGGTTTCCGAGATTAACAAAGCGGACTGGTCTGTAGTAACTTCGAGCTCGAATGTTAACACCGCCGTAACCGTCTTCAACGATATTTTAGGAACTATTATGATGAAAAACACCCTTAGAGTAAACTTAGGCAGAAACACAGCACCCATGAAGCCATGGATAACACCAGGCCTCGTTCGGTGCATGCGCCACCGTGACAAACTTCATAGTGATGTTAAAACCCATCCTAACGACATCCAACGTCAAAAAATCTATTTGAGGTATAGAAATTTTTGTAACAAACTTCTACGGGATATAAAAATCCAATATAATAGTCGACTACTAGAGCAAAATAAAGATAATCCGAAATGTCTCTGGAAAGCCATCAAAGATGTTTGTTACACGTCAAGGAATAATGAAATACCTTCGGAGTTGCTGCGTGGGAACGACAACGGAAAATCACTTAACCACTGTAATAGACACTTTGTCTCAGTAGGTAAAACTCTCGCAAGTTCTATTCTGAGCAAACTTGGTGTAACTGAAGAGTCTTTAATCAGAAGCCACAGATCTAACTCTCGCTGCCCACAATCTTTTTTCCTCTCTCCGACTTGTCCTGGTGAAGTAGCTAAAATCATTGCCAGCTTAAAAGGTGACAGCGCTCCTGGGCCTGATTCTATACCAGTAAAAGTAATAAAGATGGCAAGTAGCTCCCTTGTTATACCACTGGCGTTCATCTTCAATATGAGCCTGGAGACTGGCACTTTTCCGGACTGTTGGAAAGTTGCAGCAATAACTCCCATCCATAAAAAAGGACCAAAAGATTTACCCGACAATTATAGGCCAATAGCGCTACTTAGTGTGGTTTCAAAAATATTAGAAAAACTTGTCAATAACAGATTAGTTAATTACTTAGAAGAAAATAAATTAATTTCAAACAACCAATTTGGATTCAGACGGGGCCGATCAACGGAGGACGCCGCCTCATTGCTTGTCAATCTCGTTTCAGATCATGTTGATAGTGATGATAAATGCATTGGGCTCTTCCTTGATTTGGCGAAGGCGTTTGACTCGATCTCGATTGGCCTACTTCTGAAAAAACTAAACAACTTTGGCATCAGAGGCGTTGCGCTTGAATGGTTTCAAAGCTACTTGACAAATCGAAGGCAATATGTTAAAGTTGATAACCACCTTAGCGACCAATTAGCCATAGATTTTGGCGTTCCCCAGGGCAGTATACTCGGTCCTACGTTATTTCTATTATATATAAATGAAATATTAGAATCCAGCATTTCAAACACTGAGATCATCACGTATGCGGATGATACCGCTATCATTTTTCATGAAAAAACGTGGGACCGAGTATTCAGAACAGCTACTGATGGTCTAGCTAAAATAGCGAACACCCTTGATAGGAACCTTCTAACATTAAACGCTCAAAAAACGAAATATATTGCCTTCACTAAGACGTCTGTCTCCAATCCTCCTGTAAACTTCGACCTGAGACTTCATTGCTGCAATGCTCCTCTTCAATGCCCAACTTCTTCCTGCCTTTGTAAAGTTATCGAACGTACAAATAACATCAAATATCTCGGACTAACAATAGATTGCTACCTCTCCTACAAACAACATATAATTAACGTTTCAAAACGAACACGTAAAATGATCTATATTATGAAAAATCTCCGTGATTGCGCCAATAAACCTCTTCTAAAACAAATATATTTTGTATTGTGCCAGTCCGTAATACAATACTGTATTTCTGTGTGGGGTTGCGCTGGCAAAACAATATTTATGTCGGTTGAAAGAGCTCAGCGGGCCCTGATTAAAGTTACTCTTCGTAAACCATTCCGCTTCCCAACAGACTCCCTATACAACGAATTCAAAGTATTGCGCGTTCGACAGCTCTTTATCTACTATGCTGCTTTTAAGATCTGGAGAACCTTGAAGACTAGGCCTGACTATGACACCCTCGTACAAAAAAGAGTATTTCGTTTACCTCTCCCACGTGCCAGCTCGTTAATGGCTAAGCGAAGTCCGTTCTTTTCTCTTCCTTGCGTGTTTAATAACATTTGCAAAAGAATTGGGCTAAATCCTAATATATCTACATTCGCATTTAAGAGGAATGTTCGTGAGTTGCTTTTGCAGCTGTCACGTGAAGAGACTGAAACCCTAGTACACAGTATTTATAAGGCAGTGTAGCCATCAGGAAGTAGTGTAACACTTATACCTGGTAGACCACAATCCCTCCTCTCCCCCTTTTGAACATCTTCCTTGCCACTAAGCCATTTAAGACTTAAATCCTCATTAGCTTTTAAACTGTTGGTACTGAAATGTACTATCAAAAACTTAGTAATAATTTAATATCATCAGTTAATAACTTAATATCTTTTTTTTTTTTTGCACCAGTAACATGTTTTATCCTTGTTAATACTCGCACTCGAGCCCCAAGTCACAAGCCTCGTGCTTAGTTTGGGGCTCACCGATAAAATTCAATTCTTCTTTTTTAATGTATGTATAACGTGCACATGTAATTTTTATCTGTAAGCATTTATTTTCTGGAAATAAATTTATCTTTATCTTTATCTTTATCTTATCTTATATCGGTGACTTTAGTACGCCTACGTATCTCTTCATTTCTGATTTGATCTCGTAGAGAGACTCCGAGCATAGTTGTATAGTTAAACATAGTAAAATGACCTATTGTTGCTGTCACTATTTCTGTTGCTGCTGTCAGTTTTGCTTACACTTATTAAAGTTGCTGTCACTACATTGATTTTTACACATTGTATTGTGTATTGAGTTTTTTTTTACCACCAACTCACCTGATGTTAATCGATGGTGTGACTGGTGACGATGTATGTGTTGTTACATAATATAACTTTTTTATTTTATTTTTAACCGGCTTCAAAAAGTAAGAGGTTCTCAATTCGGTTGTATAATTTGATGTTTATGTGTAAATCTATTTGCAAAATTCTTTACTTTAAAAAATTATGCTCAGATTGGTCCCATATAAACTATCAAAATCGGTTTAGTAGTTCTTTTATATTTTTTTTTATACAAGATAGATCTACGATTGACCACCAACTCGCCTAATGTTAAGCGGTGTGGCCGAGGATGGAGCTCGTTGATCTAGAAGATTCACTCTAGTTTGGTTTCAAAATAAATTAACTAGAAAAATATCTGATCTAAATAAATGATATTACGTGTTTTGAAGTCGGTTGTTCTAGTTTTTAAACTATAATGATTGATTAGTCATCCGATTTTTTTTATTATTTTTTTTGCTCACCATACTTTGATATTTAACGCTACTTACGTTCACATAGGTACAGTCAGCAGTGCAATTTTTGTCGCCATGGTAATTCTAAAGGTTACAATCTATCAAAACTCTCGTTAGCTGCGTTTTCTGCAAAATTAACATTTGGAGAGAATTATTCGAGGTGAACGCTCGTCGGACAAAGAACTTGGCTTCACTTCAGGTGTGCAAGATTAAACTTTCTCGCGTTCAGTGTCACCTGGGCTGCCAACTTGCACATTCTCTTCAAAATATCGCACATATTTACAAGAGGATTGGGGAATTTTCATTTAGTTTGTTTGTATAGATTTTACTGAATATCAGTTTTTTTTACGCAAGATAGATCTACGGTTGACCACCACGCCTGACGTTAAGCGACGGTGTGGCCGAGGATGGAGTTAATCGATCTAAAAGATATCTATTCACTCTTGCCTTGAAAATTCCAAGATTGTTCTCAGGAAACAGAGATGGCGGCAAAGAATTCCATTCCTGTGCAGTATGCATCAAGAACGTGGACCGATATTGCTGAGTACGGATTTTCGGCATTTCAACGAGATATGGGTGGTAATTCGCCGACTTTCTGCTAGTCCTGTAGTGAAATGGGGAGGGTGGAATAGTCGTGCGTGAAGTTCTTACGCTTTCTCCCCGAAATTAATCCTGTAGAATATAGATAGACATGCTACTTTATGGCGGTGCTTGAGTTTTTGAATGATTATGAGTACGAAAGTTTTCAGTTTGAGTCTAGTTACTAAACACTAGATTTGATATTCAATCCAGTCATAAGAGTCCTTAGAATCGCGCCTAGCTCCCACAATCGGCAGCTCAAGTTTTGGATCTTTTACTGAATCTTGTGCTTCAAATTTCCACTACAGAGATGGAAAATTTTATTATCTAGCCAACAAAATTAATATGGACATAAAGAGTAGCTGAAATACATCTTGCCCTATATTAACTATTCCTTTAATACCATCTTCCTCCAAAGGCCTCATTAAAAAAAACGAATAATGTAGAAATTTTATCTTTGAGTGTGGATTTAACTGTTTCTGAGAAACAAATTACTCATATGCAGCAAAATTAACACAAACGCGTTTTTTTTTTTTCAATATTCCAAATAATAAACATCCATAGTGAAATTCATTTCAATGCTTATTCTGCTACTTTCCAAGACATTATTTCCCTCGAGGCGTCTCGAAAACATAACTTTTGAAGTACAAATATGTGGTCGCCATTCGCAATGCTGCTTACATGAACTTAAATTAGAATGTTGTGTTGTTTTGTGTAAGTTTAAGTTTATAAGTTGGTTTTGAGAATAAACATTTTGAGAAACTAGACGAGTACTTATAAATACCTAAAGTACATTTCACAACTTAAAAGTATAACTATTGTGAAAGTATAAGTTTTTTACCGAAAACTGTTTTTACAGAAAAATGAGTGTGTATGTGTGTGTGATTTATGTATCTTTATATGCATTTTAAACACATTTAAATGCATATAAAGGTGAGAAAGCAATAAATCTTTTTGTAGCCTCTGAATATTTAGTAGTAGCCTAGTCTAGGTCCTAATTCCGTATGATCATCGGCCGCGTTACGTGAATGTTACGTGATGTATTGACAATCAAAATTAGACTTTGTCTTTTGAACATAAAGTCTAATTTTCATGGTCAAGGCATAGACGTTATTTTCACATAACGAGACCGATGAACAGAATCGGGGCCCTGATGATGCACACACACCTAAAATAAGCGTATTACGAAATAATTATTAGATATGAATTAGATATAAAATAAGCGTGCAGTTGTCGCGCGGTCTTTTGCCAGCAAAACAAACTCCTAAATATTACCCGATTTTGATAATAGTTTTTGTACACGGTTGAAATCATTAATGGCTTGGCCTCTACGCATTGCTTAAAAAAAAAAAACTTAACATTTTTAAATTTCGGAATTATAAAGAAATTAAATAATCGGCCAAGTGCGAGTCGGACTCGCGCACGAAGGATTCCGTACTATCATCTATAATACTACAAAGTTTAGTTCTGTTTATAAAATAACGAGAAATCAACGAAATTCCAAGTAGTAAATTGACACACATACAGCCTGGAGATAGACAGACAGACAGACAGACAGACAGCGAAGTCTTAGTAATAGGGTCCCGTTTTTACCCTTTGGGTACGGAACCCTAAAAAAGAAACCGTAGCCATAGACATTTCTGATTTAAATCGAATAAAAAAGTAATAATCGAAATTGGTTAATGTTTAGGGGTACAAAACAATTTCTTATTTGTATTTAATTTTGTAGTTTCTTTTATTTGTATGGGAGATCGTGCGACAACAACTCTCGTACTAAGAGACCTCAAAAAGATTTTCGTGCATGTACGCCGTGTTACTTATAGGGTGATTAACAATATCATATGATTTTTTTTTGTATTGACTATACTTTCCCACTCGTGGGCAAAGGTCTCCCCCACTTCCCTTCCACAAAATCCACAAATCGCGGTCCATCGCTGCATTGTGTCAATCTTCCCGACATACGTCAAAATCACGCCAGCGTTTTCTAGCGTTTTTTTTATTATATTACTAAAATAGTATTATGTATTTCCAGGCGGTTAGAAGGCGTCACACACAACCTGAAGCTGGTGGAGGGGAGGTATTCCGCCGTGGCGTCGGTCACTCTCAGTGACGCTGAGCTGCCTACTCCTGCGGAGTTCATCTGCACGCTGCGGATAGCGCCCGCGAAGTACGCAGTTAGGAAAGAAGCTATTTATTATCCAGGTGAAATTGTTTTTCATTCAATCATCATCATCATCTCAGCCTTGAGAATTCTACTGAACGTAGGCCTCCGGCATGGATTTCCAAAAAGACCGATTGGAAGCGGCTTGCGTCATCTTGCTTGTACAATGTGTACAGGCAAGCGCATGCGCAGCGCATGTACAAATATTAATTCATAATTAAATATACATTTTATTTATTTTTACCTGACTGCGTAAGAAGGAGGGCTATGGTTTTTGAGTGTATGTATGTTTATATGATCGCCTACAGCCTTGTGTCGTCGATCGCCTACAGCGAGGTGTCGTCAGATTCTCAGAATTATCAGATTTCTAATATTTTGCAGCGATTTCACGTATACTTTCTCACAAATAACGTACACTCAACAGCGTATCAAACGTAACGAAATCGTAAGTTAGATTAAAAAAAACTGCTTTTCTGCAGTAGGGTATTTTATTTATCTTTTAATATGGATACTTTTTCATTTACCTACTTAAAAAAAGAGGAGGTTTTCAATTCGGTCGTATTTTTTAAATGTTTGTAATTCAATGCTCTGTCATTTACAAACTGATTTGGAAAAATCTTTATTTTATTTAATAAATAATAATAATAATAAAGTAGTTTATTTGAACAATTTAGATGATAATTACAATAGTAAAATACATATGCATCAGAAACTAAATAGTCATAATTTAGATAAACTATTGTATTTTTCGAGAACCCTGGATCCCACACTAGGGTAGTCCTGTGTCGTGAGATCCAGTGCCTTCCTTCAAATAAGAAAAATTTAATTACTATATATATCTTAATCTTAATAATATATCTATAGCTTAATAACTAACATAGGATATTATGAAATGTTGTAAACATCGCAAGTATATATATATATATATCTTTTTCTTAGTTCAACAATTACAATTATTTAGCGTATGTATGATGTCTGTGTGTAGCGGAATATGTGTATGTGCGTATGGATATGTTTTAGATGGTACGAAAGTCTGGGTGTGTATGTGGAGGATGACAAAGGTGTGTACGTGTATTCTCTAGTTTAGTTAACGAATGAGATTGGACAGCGTTTGCATAGTGTGATTGTGTGGCTTATTTATTGATTGGTTAGGTTTATGATTATTGTAGAATGATTGAGGCAAATGAACAAAACATGTATTTTGATTGCTATAGGGGTCTGGTCCCTCACAGCTTAGTTATCCATAGGAATATGGTTCAATGCTGAGATTTCTTTTTCTGTGATTAGAGTATCTATATAGCGATTTGATAATAATATTTTAAAAGTAAAAGTAAAGTCTGTCTGTCAGTCTGTCTGTTTGTTACCTTTTCACGGCTAAGCAGAGCCAGAGATTTTTGGATCTGGAGAAAGACATAGACTATATTTTATCATCATCACCATCGTCGTCACCACTTTTCACCACGCGGGTGAAAACGCGGGGCACAGCTAGTCATGAAATATAGCTATCATTCTTTTCCACGTTATCATCTCCCTATAGGTACATCAAATGTCATGATCAGCATTTTATTTTAAAAAATGTAACAGACAGAACAGAAAGACAGAGTTGCTTTAGCTTTTAGTATTAGTAAGAATTAGGTTTTACTACCATATGGCGCCATAATTTTATATAAAGAAATGCCTAGATCTAAACTGTAGAAAATTACTATAATTATAAATTATTCTCCTATATTTCGTAACATGCAAATAAATCTGCGAGGTATTGCTATGCTAGTAAGTGGTTTAGTACCGTCAGACAATTCAAAATATGAAAACTATAGAAAATTTAATATAAAAACTAAGAATATTCTAGCTCAACAATATTGTTAGCCTTAGGTACTATGCAAATTTCTGGACAAACAATTTTTGCTCTTGTATTCCATCGAGCAATATTAACAATTTATTGTTTCAAGAGAACAATGTAAATGTTAATTTTTCTCGTTCAGTGAAACAGACTGAGATAGCTCCATGTTGTGTCTTGTTTCTGTCTTATTTTGTTGTGAGACGAAATAATTTGAGATACACTCCCTGAATAAATAGTTAGGATGTATTTATACAGTGGTTCTTAATCTTTTTGAGATGAAGGACCATTTGCCAAAGTGTTTTTTGTCGTTGATCAACATCCATTTGTTAATGAAAATTAGAGTATATTAGTGATAGTGCAACACAGAATGTCGTCCCATAATTTAGGAATTTATTATTAAGGAATGTATTTCTCTCTATTTATTTATTTTACTCAAAGAATAAAAACAACACTTTGAATGAAGAAAACGTCTACATAAAAAAAACAGATGAAAAGATTTTCTTGAAAAACATATTAGAATAATTTCAATTATTTAAGCCATCGTAATAAATAAAAAAACTAAATAAAAAATAAGCCATTCGCTTAGGAGCTGCGATACTACAGAAAAAACATAGGTAAACATATACGTCGAAAGTTTTACCAAGCTTTATTGCAGCCGAGATTAAAAAAGATTAAGATGATTTTGTTGTTTGAGTACAATACATACATACATATAGTCATGCCTATTTTCCTTTACGGGGTAGGCAACGCATCAAAGATACTAGATGGAAAGTTGAATTGATATACTATGACTGATATACTATGAATTGTGATACTAGATGAAAGGTGGTTGGTTGCGTGGTTGGAGGATGGTTAGATGGAAAAGAGAGGGGTATTAGAGGGTTAGAGGGGAATAGAGGGAAACATGTATTATTGGCCTGATATTGAGTACAATAGGTACGTGCGAAAATTTACCAGTTTTCATCCACGCATTTAATAAAAAATATATTTAGTAATTCGATTATGACTTCGCGGACCACTTCAGATACCCTTAAGGACTACGAGTGGTTTGCGGGCCGCCGTTTAAGAACCACTGATTTATACGAAACTCGCCAACTTTCATCTCAGATCGTGGAAAAGATTTCTCGGAATAATATCTTGATATCGTTGAGAAGTATCTCCAAGAGTGAATGCTAGATTGCGTATCTTTTGATCTCTGGATCTTTTGTCACTCGCTATAATGCCTCTGAACTGTAAAGTATGAATACGTTCTATTATAGCACGTAGATTCACCAGTCGAGTTAGCTATTTATAGAAAGGGTTAGTGCCTTTCGAGTGTATGTATGTATGTTTATTTAAATCCAGATATTCAATAGAATTTACAACACATTTTCCATTGCTCATTGTTACGATTTTAATCTGCATTCTCCTTGTACGGAAGTTCATTTGCATAAGCAACTGAGCTTTCAGTACTTTAAATTTAGCATTTTCGACTATGGAGTGCATATAAATTAGTCCATTTTGGCCTACTGGGGTGTAAAATTATATAAAACCAGACAAATGCGAGTCAGGCTTACCCACCGAGGGTTACGTACAAACTAAATAAAAGTGAGAAATCATATATATTTTTTATATTTTCCTTCATAAACCGAAAAATACACATCGTAAAAATATTTAAAAACCTGTTTTAGCTTATGCTAATCAAGTTCTTTCATAATTGATACCCCCACATGATACGGCTAATTCGCTTTAAAATTTGGGCCCTCATTCCTTGCATAAAGACACTATTTTTCTGTGATTAAATTAAAAATGACCAGTTTTCGGATTTTTCCTTTATTCAGTGTACTGAACGGGAACGGGTTTTGATTCCCTTGTGTGTGGCGAAATGTGCGTTTTTTACGACATATTCGTCTGTAACTTTTTTTACGAAAACTGAGAAATTTTATTTTTCTTTCTGCAGCAAGAGACTATGGATTTACATATATGGTTTTAATTTCAACGTGATACCTTCACGCGTTCCCGAGGTAAAGGTCTTGACACCCGGACAGACGGACAGACAGACAGACAGACGGACAACAAAGTGATCCTATAAGGGTTCCGTTTTTTCCTTTTGAGGTACACGATTCGAATTGAACGTCAAATTTTTAGATTACCTACCCACATTTTCGTTAATCGTTACGTAACAAACAGGTTCCCACCTGTTTGTATTAGGCCTGAGGCGCCTCACAAAGGACACCCGTTAAAAAGTAGATAAACCAGAAGGCAAAAAATATTACCCTATGAATAACAAAGCTATTTCATAAAAATATAATGCAAAAAGCAATCTTACCACTGTATAAGTCCGCCGACGTCATTAAAACTGCGGCGAAAGAATAGGCCGAGAAAATATTTTTAAAGGAGGCAAGAAAATAACAATTTCTCGGCATAATTTTCGAGAGGGCCATTTAAGCTTTTTATCAGCGGGACGTTTGTGTACACAGTTATCTTGAGTGGACGGGGAGCGTTTCCGTAGTGGGATCATTTCACGGTTCGTTAGATCTATTGTGTATAAACGTGTTTTAGTGAAACGCCATGTTGGGAATTTAAACTTTGCAATTTTTCCACTGAAAAATGGAGTAAAATTATGTTGAACTACGCGTTTTCAAATTTAAATTGCATTTGCAAGTTACATTTGAAAACTCTAATGTAATCGAACCATTTTGATATTAGACATAGACATATATTTATTCATGGAAGACATATAACATCAAATTAACATTAAGCACAAAATAAGTATGTATTCTTAATATTGATTGAGTAACCTAAAAAAGTATCTCCCACGACCCAAGACATGTCTTGGTCTCTGATACCCAAAAGCCCTTTTTTTTATCTCGTACAAGCTCAGGCCAAGCATGAACATCCAGTGTCCGCAGATCCTCGATAAATACTATTTATGGTTGTTCCCAACAAAAACTACAACTAATATTTTCTTTCTATACTTTTGTCAATTATTATTAGACGTAAGAAAAGTTGTGTCCCCCGCGAAAACTAAATCGTTGATAACATTCGACACTGAATTAGTGTTGTATTCCCGCGGGAGGTCTTCTCGTATAACAAAGAAAAAGCTCCATCCATCATAACAATCCATCTTTCAACGTCCAATCGTAAAGATTTTTCGAGACTATGTAGTCTTGAAGAGACGGGACTCTTAGATCTACACAAGACTGAAGCGTGCCAGCTTTTGTTGGCTTTTCATTACGTCTTACAGAACTTCAGGAAGTTCAGTTTAATATCATCTTGGTAATAGAAATAGGCTTAACGTTAAGGTATTTAAGAGATTGGCTTTGAAATGTATGTGCCCTATATGCCTTTTAGATATTTTTATAGCAGAATTGGGATGGGTCAAATATGAAAATAAAACCGAACAAGTGCGAGTCAGACTCGCCCACCGAGGGTTCCGTACAAACTAAATAAAAGGGGGAAATCATATATTTTTTTTATATTTTCCTTCATAAACCGAAAAATATACATCGTAAAAATATTTAAAACATTCCTTGCTCACCACTCGGATCCGTGTAGGGGCTATAGTAGCGGCGCCTCCCACTCGGATCCGAGCGAGCGAACGTGTGAGGCAGCCCTCATTCCTTACATAGAGACACTATTTTTTTGTGATTAAATAAAAAATGACCAGTTTTCGGATTTTTCCCTATATGTGTACTCTAACACAATGCTTCTTGCCAAATTTCAGAGTTCTAGGTCAACGGGAAGTACCCCATAGGTTTTGATTCCTCTGTGAGTGTCGAAATGTGCGTTTTTTACGACATATTCGGCTGTAACTTCTTTTTACGAAAACTGAGAAATTTTATTTGTCTTTCTGCAGCAAGATACTATGGATCTGCGTATATGGTTTTAATTTCAACTCGATACCTTCACGCGTTCCCGAGATAAAGGTCTTGACACCCGGACAGACGGACAACAAAGTGATCCTATAAGGGTTCCGTTTTTTCCTATTGAGGTACGGAACCCTAAAAATAACATCTAAATATATGATTAAAAATAGTTTTGTATTCTCTGAAAGAAACATTTTGACATAGTTTTTTTTTTTGCAGGACCTATAAGCACCACTCCTGAGATGCCTACAGCAGCTGATATGCAACTAGCAGCAGCTGTTGGTTCTAAAGGTAATTGAAGTATTAATTCTGTACATTTTCAGTTTATAGCTGTCAATCAATGTCAATTATTAGATAATTTACTTCTTCTTTTTTATTGGACCACGCTATTAGCAATTTGCAAGTATCATTGATGATCTTCAAGTTTTTTGAATAAATAAATAAATATAATAAATAAATAAATATTTGTGGACATTTCACACAACACCATCTAACCCAAACTAAGCAAAGCTTGTACTATGGAACTAGATGGCCGATAGAGTACATAATTGTACTTTTTTTTTGTAAATATATATATATATATATATATGATACATAGAAACACCCAGACACAGAACAAACATCCATGCTCATCACACAAATGTTTGCCCTGGTTGCGGATCGAATCCACGACCTACAGCTTAGCAGGTAGACATACTACCAACTGACCCACAAGGCCAGTCAAAATTATATATAATAAGTTATATGTAACAAGTATAATAAAGTTATATAGTGTTCTAGTCATGGTCAATTCACGTAAATAGTCATTTTCCATTTTAAGTCTTGCCTCAGTAAAGTGATGGCGATTTTAAACTTCTATGGAGTTTTGCTGACAACGTAAAATGACACGTTTCACTGCTTTATTTCACTTACCCACACTCACGCACTTGACCGAACACATAATGAATAAAACACCACCATTTTTATCGCATTAATGTTCAAAATAACATAAGTTTAGAAAAATAAAACAGAGCAACAACATGTTTCTATGACGTTCCCGCCAAAACTTCTAGATAATTTACATTATCTAATGTAGACGATTGACAGCTTTAAAAGTTAACCATTTAAAATAAGTAATATTTGTATGATTCTTAGCGAAAGCAGTTAAACGCAATCTTGATTATAAAAAGAAAACATAGAAACATTTCAAAACAAGCTTGTTAAAGATATTTACAAACTCAATTACTGTTTTACCTGTAATTATAATGGCTGTTTTCAATAATGATCACAAAATTATTCCCTTCCACGAATACTTTTTCACTAATGAACTGGAAGCTAAAATTGATACTTTCAAATTCGACGTACTTTTTTAAAGTGTCGACTTTCCCCTCCAATTAGAATTGTAATTATAGAATAGATAATGACTCATAGATTAAATTTCTTCTTTCATTACAAGCGAAGTCTCCATTTTGTGTAAATTGATACTTGACAGGAGCAGAATAATTTTATTTTAAAATTCTTTTCCACAGGGTCGAGTCTATACACCGTGGCATCGATATTTCTGCTGCCAGCGTTAGCTCAAATAATAATGTAAAAAAAATATTTCAGGGAAATAAATAATAAAGGACACCTAAATATAACGTTCCGAAACTTATCTGCGAGAGATATTCCCAGTTTTGGGGCAAAGTTAATTTGACGCACGATTGACATAGCGTTATTCTCTACTTTATATGTTTCATGGAAAGGGACATTATTATTGAATATAATAAACATAGAGCGCAGTAAAACGTTCGATCACATCTAAGTACAAAATGTTTTACTATGGAATTTGTAAGAAAAGTCGCATAAAATTCTCTTTTTTAATTAAGAGAAATTCTAGTCAAAATTCCAAAGGGACATTGACTACAAGACAAATAATACCAAAAATTAAGCCATTGTATGTGCAGTATGCGCATGTGCGTATTAGGAACACATTTTTTTCTACCAATATGCAAATCAAACAGCTTTATGTGTATTACATATTCTAAGATAATATAATTTCACTATCGAATTGTACAGAATTAATTAAATATTTTTCTTGGTGTTTGCGTAATACCATCGTTAGTTTGTAAATGTTATCAATAACACGATGTATATAACGTCTTTCTTGTAAAGAAAAAAAAAAAAAGTAGTTAGACGTGTGAACACTGGCCTAAATGCTACATAAATTAATAAAATCCACTAAACCAGTCAAGTGAAAATCATTATTGGTAATATATGCTATCATTTATTATTATTTAAGCTTTGTAAGAAGCTCATGAGTCTTATTTTAGTCAAGTATCTTTAAGTTATAGAAAATTCTAAAAATATTCTACTTCCAGGAATAGTTTCAAACTGCGGAAAACGAGTGATGTGGTAATATCAAAAATTCTAGACATTTGTGCTTGTCAGAAGAAAGTTTTATGTTGCCATAGTAACATCGGGTAGAAAAAGAAAAAAAATTGGTTGTCTGTAAAGTCGGTTTACGGACGATAGTTTAACGTGACAACGTCATAACAAAACATTGATGATGATGATGTAACGGGACAATGAGTGTAACACGTAACGGGACAATGAGTCATACTTTTTCGTGTGTGCAGCCGGCTTTCATCGATTTATTAGACGTTGTCACGTCAAAAAATGTGGAAAAAAAGAGTAGTAATTTTTATACCATTATAAAGTTTTGTTATGTAAATATACAACACGGTATTATATCAAGATCATTGACACAAGTGATCAGGGCAACGTCTAAAATACGACTAAGCGCAACTGTGTCCAAGGACTCAATAGACACGTCTTTGAACCAGCATCATGCGGTTTTCCTCTTTCTTGAAACTCTCATACTAAAAATATTTTATTTTCAACTAAGCCTGTCAGTACATTATATAAAGCGAAGAAAAAAAGACGTGTGGCACTCGGAGACTGCCGCGGTAAAGCTATTGCATAGCATTTTTAATCAACTTATGTAATTATAATTATTTATTTATTTTATTTATGCAGTATTCCTAACATCCCCCACTCCGACCGGCACAGCGGTGATACTTTGTAGTTTTTAGTTTTGCCATCTATCGATGAATAGCAGAACTTTTAATGACTTTATGAAATATCACTCTTGTCTCTTTAGTTCTGCAAATCGCCTCTAGGTGGCATTGGTTGTATCGGCGTTACTGCGTTAGGTTATTTTCGTTACGGAATTTCTGGATTCGGTCTCCACGCTCAAGGCCCGCGATAGAAGCTATGCAATAGCTTAAATTATTTTTTTCAATAAATGTCCGTTACTCTCATAATTTATAATTTCTATAAACTAAGCAAGTGACGTAATTTTTTCGCAACAGGGTAAGCCATGTACGTACATATAACTTTGTTTTGCACCACGGGCGATCTATATTTGGACAATATTGTAAATTAATGTAAAATTCGCCCTTATTACTATAATTTTAAGGCATAATAAGTTAAGATTAAATTTTTGTAATGATCAAACATGCTTACAAGTTGTACGTTAAAATATTACAATCATAAAAATACATTGTAAATAACCATAAATGTAGATAGTTAAGTTTTTATTTTAAAAAAAAAGACATTTGCTGTGCATATTTGCCGTTTATGGATAAGATCCAGTCAAGACTTTTATTGTAAAATTTCCTAAAATAAATAAAAAATCGTTGTGTATAAAATAATTTTCTATACTTTGTTTTATTTGTTCTATAATTTCCCGTAATAATTATAGGATCAGAATTGGCTCTGTTTCTTTAGACTATCGCAACGTGGGTAGTCTAAGTGCAAGTCTGCAAAAATCATAATTAATTATAGTAAAAACATTTTAAAACTTTTTTTTTTATACACTATAGATCTACGATTGACCACCAACTCGCCTGATGTTAAGCGACGGTGTGGCCGAGGATGGAGCTCGTCGATCTAGAAGATATCTATTCACTCTAGCCTTGAAAATTCCAAGATTGTAGGTCTTAGGAAACAGAGATGGCGGCAACGAATTCCATTCTTGTGCAGTACGCAACAGGAATGTGAGATAGATTAGATCCTTAGATCAAATAATAACATAATAAAACATTAATTTGATAAAAAATATTAGAGATTAAAACATAACTAATGGATCAAATTGAAATTTTTGTCGAATATTTGTGACGTTGTTTTCTAGTTTTACAAATAACGAAGTCCATTCTGTTATTTTATATCTTCAAAAATGTGGGTATGCGCGAGCGAGACGGAAGATGGTTGAACTAAAGCCTCTTAACCTAAAATCGAAAACTGTTCTATCAATCCATATTGAATGCAGTTACGTATTGTGTACCGTATGTTTGGTCAAAATCAGAATTTACCGGTCGCATGTCGAATATTAACTAGTTTCCATTTTCGATGGTTTCGATGTCCGCTGGTAATGAACGGTCGTGTCCGTTTTGTCGAATTTACGAAAACAATCCTTTACTCGAGCATAAAATGTATAAGTATCGGTTTTTAATCATGTTGGTTTTCAACCGACTTCCAAAAAGGAGGAGGTTATCAATTCGACTGTATTTTTTTATTTTTTTATGTTTGTTACCTCATAACTTTCAACTGGGTGGACTGATTTTGATGATTCTTTTTTATTTGAAAGCTGGTGCTTCCCGTGCGTCCCATTTCAATTTGGTCCAGTTCTGACAATGGCATCCATGCGAAGTCGGTTGCTTCAGTTTTTTTAACTATATTAATTATGAAAATATAATAATGTATATGAAAATGTATGTTTTATAAGTTTTTGAGGAAATATCATCATTATAATCAGCCCACTTTAGCATGCTACGTCTGACAGAGCGAAGTGACGAAAGCAAAGGCGCTGTGCCGACCTCACCTAGTGGAAAAGGGTAAGGACATGTATCCTCTTTTTGTAACAAATAAATTATTTCATTTGATTTGAATGATGATGATGTCTTTAGTACGCTACTGGAGAGTGCAGTGTTAACTGATCCTTTTTCTAAATTTTCTATTTCCAGCTAGGTATAAGCTATTAAAAAAATTAATAACAATAAATTAATGTAAAAAATATTACAATTCATCGAAACTGTATCAAGTACAGTACCTCATAAAAAAGTCAATCAAAGTCAAAATATTTCTAAGTATGTCATCCTCAAAGCATAGCCAATCCGTAAATAGAAAAATCCAATTGAATTGATTTTTGAAGCTAAAAGTCGACTGAGCGATGGATTTGCGTGCTAAGAGGATCCAGAGCGATTTATTTCTCTCTTTCTAGTAACCAGGAAACTATCACCCTAAATTGGAAATCTCTGATTCCATAAATCGATTAATAGCTAATATGTGAATAATGTACCATTATTATAAGGTTACGATGGGGTTGGCATAGACTTGAAGTCTAAAAGTCCCTAAAAATGAATGAAAAACTAATTGTGAAATCTGTTGCAAATACTCGTATATACGATACGCTTCAGCAACTTCATTACCTTCCTTTTGAAACTGGCTTTTGCCAGTTTGTATTCCGGGCTAGGTGAGCTTACCATTTTAAACCACTTACTACCAGGTTTGCTGTGGTCAAATGCCGTCAATAATATACTATCGATGATAAAATAAAAAAATATTATTTTATTCTTGGATTACCCTCACATTTTTTCCTTTGTTTGGTAAATCCGCGCTATCAGCATAGTCATGCTGTCTCATGTATTTAGTACTTTACAGCTCTATGAAGCTTGGAGTTCTGTCAACAACATGAAAAGAAGCGTTTCACCACTTTATTTCACTTTCCCACACTTGTATACATAAAAAAAAACACTAATAACTATATAACAAACAACATTTTAAAATTAATATTCGAAATAACACAAGTTTTCAAACTTCAAACAGAAGCGGCAGCAATTTTACCACGTTCCCGCCAAAAATTTTACCGTCCGTAATTTTGAAAATATAAACATACACATGATTTCTAATATATATTGTTATTTTTAAATGAAATATTTGTTCCATAGCACAGGACATGCAAATAAAACAAAACATTTTAGGAAGCGTGAACGATTCAGCAACGACTGTATCGCCACTAATCCCCTAGCTTTTACCATTCCCAATCAAGGGAAAGCAGTCGGAAAGCCGTACCGAACCTTTTGATCGGGCCCCAGTCAATCAATCCTTTCGAATTAGTAAACATTTTCAGATGCATTAGGGGCGTCCGGTCGAGTTTCAGAGTAGGCGTTGAATAATAGATCCGTGGCTTCGTTCTCAACGAATTACTCGGCTAAATTATTGAGCAAGCCCGCCGCTGACCGTCGGAAGAAAGAAAAATGCCTGATCACGCCGAGGAGGAAGGTCGAGGTGAGGTGTGTAAGTGATAGATGGCTTTATGTACTCTTTTATTCGGTTGCTTTAATTTTCTGAGGTAAGTGGGGCGTATAAATTATCATAGCAGGTTTTATGTATGAATATATTGGTATTATATTAATATTTAATTCATATAAAGTATATCAGGTACATGCTTATGTATAATTACGCCTATTTTTAATCGACTTCCAAAAAGGAGGAGGTTCTCAATTAATAGGAATCTTTTCTATGTATGTTCCCCGATTACTTGAAGACACCTGGACCATTTTTTTAATCAAAATCGGTTCAGTATTTTGATTTCTATAATAAAATAACTGGAAAACATGTTATCCAAGTAAACGAAGTTTTTTAAACGATTTTTAGAAGTTTTAGTTTTTAAACGATTCCTTGTTCCTTACGGAGTAGAGAGCATCAAAGACCATAAGGTCGTTTTACCATGGTTAGAAAGTTAAATAGAAGGTAGAGAAGATTAGAGGGTCAGGTAAATTCACACATAGAAGGTTGAGGTGAGGTGTGTAAGTGATAGATGTAGGTATTTTGGTATTCTTGTCTTCGGTTGCTTTAATTTTTTGAGAATGTAGGTCATATAAATTATACGTTTTATATATGAATTTATTGGTATTACATTCGTATTTAATTCATATAAAGCACATCGGGTAAATAACTGTTCACACATATGAGGATTACGTTGAGGTGTGTAAGTAATGAGTTAATTTACTGAGATTATAGTGGGTCGTATAAATTACCATTACATGTGTATTTATTGATATTATTCTATTGATCCTCGGCTAAACCGTCACTTAATATCACATAGCCTATCGACATGCACTCTGCATGAATAGACGCGTCGATTGACATCCTGTTTGTTGAAATTTAACCAGTAGCTTAGAAGATCAGATTAGGAGATAACATATAAAAATGAATACACACCTATATATATAATTACTAGATAGATAGAGAGGAAAAATCACCTTCTATTTTCGTAATCAGGTAAATATTGGGAAATTAACAGTATGAACGGCAGATTTTGGTATATAGCAGTCGAAATATGTATATAAACAGGCACCGCAGATAATTTTCATCTACCAACATATCATCATAGATAAATCTTGATAAAAGAATAATAATCGGCCAAGTGCGAGTCGGACTCGCGCACGAAGGGTTCCGTACTATCATCTATAATACTACAAAGTTTAGTTCTGTTTATAAAATAACGAGAAATCAACGAAATTCCAAGTTGTAAATTGCAAACTTATAGGTAGGTTTTCGATACACATCCGGGCAGCATGACGGCGCTCGTGCAAATACGCGCGGGTATGGCTCGCTCCGTGATGTTACCTCCCCCGCTAACCGCGCGGCCGTGGCTTAGCAACCGCCTCGCTCTCGCGCCACCACCACACCGCGGCGCGGCGCTCGCACCGCGTTTAGATGCACGGATTATTTTCATTTTGTGAGTTTTTATGTATTAGATTAGGTATTTATTTTTATAGTTAATATATTTCTAAATATTTACTTACAAATATTCAAGTTTCTACCTGTTAATTAAGATCGAGTAAAAATTGCTTAAAAACTACGTTTATTGTATGGGAGCCCCCCTTTAATATTTACTTTATTGTTATTTAATTATTTATTTTGAAAGGTAATATACAAGTAAATATTCTGTGAAAATTTGAAGCGTCTACCTGTTACCGTTTTTAATATTGAGCAAAAAAATAAGAAAAAAACACGTTTATTGTATGGGGACCCCCCTTAATATATATATTTTTAAAATTTTTAGTATTTGTTGTTATAGCGGCAACGGAAATACATCATTTGTGAAAATTTCAGCTTTCTAGCTATAACGGTTTATGAGATACAGCCTGGAGACAGACAGACAGACAGACAGACAGCGAAGTCTTAGTAATAGGGTCCCGTTTTTACCCTTTGGGTACGGAACCCTAAAAAACATAATAGTTTTTTTTTCTGATGTACAAAAGGACTGAGAAGCATCAACAAATAAGCCATTTCGTTTTACTACACCCTTACACGAGAAAGTTTTAGTTCCCGTAATGGTTTGACGCGTGCAGTAATTTACTTGTGAATGATTGATTGGGCAGCCAACATGTGGACGCGGACGTACTAAACAGGTTTTATAGCTATTAAGTACAGATCATTGACGATTTTACTGACGCAGATAAAGTATCTGGATCGGAAATGAAACTATTGTAGCCGTAGTACTTTGGGATAAAAGTTATTCATCGAATTTAAAAGCACCCTTGCGCGAAATACCAGTCATTGACTAAACATTATCTTTACTTATTACAACAACTTATTAAACATTATATTGACTTAACACTATCGTCTTAAATTCTCTGTCTTCTTTCCGCAAGTGTCACTACGTGTCAGCGAGAAGCTGACAAAATATGTTAAGCATTGCTTAAAGTTAAGTAACGTTTTTCGGTAAGGCTCTAAATTTCGAAATAACTTAAAACTAAGCTGAAATTTGATGAACGAATACAATGTGTCCTTTGCAGATTTATATTTTCTTGTTAGCGTGACATTCCCCATCTTAAAGCAAATGAAGCCAATATAATAGTTTTAGAGGAAGTTTTAATTTACTCCTCTAAATTCTTCTCATGAGATAGATTAAGTGGTCTCCAAGGTGACGGATTCTGCCCTGTTAGAGAAGCTTACTTACATGATGTTTGCACAGGCAAGTATTAATTAATAAAAACTAAGGGTTTCATCCTTGGCCGCATAGTCGTGAGTTGAAGGTTAATTGCAGGTCTATTTCGTTTAATACCGATATTTTTTTTTATTCATGACTATGACTTCTAGAGATACCGTACTGAATTTAGTGTGATTCTACTTAAATTATTCTAAGCAAACAATTATAAGATTTCTAACACCATTGTCGAATAATGATAAGACGTTTAGAATTTTGCAGGAACGAGCGAATATTGATAAGTACGGACCGAAATCAAACCCATTTGGCTTCACCATAGTCGAGTAAATAACTTATAAAACGCAAAAAGTTGCACTGCGGGTAACGGACGATTTTCAGATATTTTAAGACAAATTACCGTATAAGATTCATTTCTAGAACCTTCCACAGCTTCTTAACGCCACGCATGGTAGACATGCGCATGAACAACGAACGAAATCTTCCACCGCCGTGTCAGTTTCATACGTCCCATTAAAGTCACACATCTCTACCTCATCGCTGATATCACCCACTAGGTCAACAATTTATCCTAACCTAAAGATGCAAATGCCACGTCAGGTCCCCCTGTGCCCAAAGTACCTATCTCCTTAACATCAGTCGTGCGTGCGCACGCCGCTCCTGTTTCCATAACAACGCGATCAAACGTATGAGAGTTTTAACTGCGTACGTGACGAGCAGCTTAAAATGTTACGGGGAATTTATTAACCTGACTGAATTAATACAAGTACGATGTAATAAGCCCGAGTGTTTGGAACTATGCTTAACCTGTCAGAGTTTAAATGAATCGGGCTTTGTTGGTTATTGTAAGCGTCTAAGCACACATTGCCTTAAAATACTTCTTAGCAACAGTTTGTCTATTGTAACTTGATTAATAGAGGAAAAAATACACGTATTTTTTTTTAGGATGTTATCCAAACGTTCTTGTTTTTAACCGACTTCCAAAAAGAAGGAGGTTATCAATTCGGTCTGTATGTTTTTTTTTTGTATGTTTGTTCACCGATTATTCAGCCAATTGTGCATTGATTTTAATGATTCCTTTTGTATTTGGTAGGTCATATTTTAGAAGTGCTCCCATATAAATTTTATTAAAATCGATGCAGGACTTTGGTCTTTATAACAAAATAACTGGTAAAATATCATCCAAGTAACTGTAGAAAATTGAAAATCAAGTCGCGTATTGTATTGCGTATTTTGAAGTCGGGTTTTCAGTTTTTTTATTTATAATTATTCGCCTTTGTAATAATTACATGTATGTATTACATGTTGTTTCACACATCTTGCAATTTCACACAATTATGACTAGCCGTTCTACCGTCGACCATAAACTAAAATCCAAATCAAAAGTAAAACTTTGCGTCTACATTTTAATAATATTTTAATATCAATATTATATCTATTAAAAAGACAAGGCTTGTCTACGGGTTTTGGAATAGAAACTGCATGTCGGCATAGCCATTATAGTTACAGTCATACGTGGAGACGTGGCTGCTACTGAGTATTTTTTTTACTAAGCTTTCATCAATGAAGTCACTATAGTTGTAGACATAGTTTTTCATTAGGGTTCCTTCGTTGTTTAAAATTGCACAGTGAAAAAAAAAAAAAAAAAATGAAGAATGAAAAGGGAGAGAGCTCAGCATTTCTCTAAGGGATCGTATCTGGAACAAAGTAATTGGCCAGAGAATCGGCCGCTGACAACAAATCAGCTAGCTGAAGTGGCAGTGGGCCTGTCATCTTATGAAGTCGTAAAAGCAATGGCATTCTCTTCGTAGAACCAATAACCACCGAAAGTCTACGGCGTAGACATTCGGTCTCCTTTAAAACACGTAGGCTCTACGCATTCTAGTGGAGCCTGTGATGATGGATTCACGATAATTATATCGCTTAAATTATTATACCACTTTCAAATTGAAGAGAGGGAGAGTTATTTTCACTTTCATAATATTAGAAAGTTACTTTCACTTTCATAATATTAGTTAAGAAGTTAAGATATATGCCATAAATCCGTTACCTGTTGTTTGGTTTTCTTTTTTTATTTATTATTAGAAGACAATAATTTTCTGTTTTAATTCTGGATTAAAGGATGACAAATTGAAATAATATGTCAAAAATTGTTATACTGCGTATTCTGAGTTTCTGGACACTGTTTGGATGGATAACTGTTGTGGCAAAAAATGGGAACTGACGTTTAGATTAAACAGAATAATAAAAAGTATGTACTTATATATTAAAAGAAAAGGGAAAGACACGACTTCAGAAAAGCAGTTTTTGCAGTCTAACTTACGATTTCGTTATGCTTGATACGTTGTTGAGTGTATGTTTTTTTGTGAGAAAGTATTATATTATGCGTAAAATCACTGTAACATATTATAAACGCGCATTCTTTAGAATAATTCTAGTAAAATCACTTGTTTATTACGAAATAGTTGGTTAGAGGTTACAAAGAAAACGTATTTTTTTTTGCAATACATGTATTATTATTATTACAAAAAATATAGTCACTAAGTCTCTGGCGGAAAAGACGAATCTATTGAAACTTCGCACATCAAAATCGGCCAAGCCGTTTAGGCTGTAGGCTCTCATATAGACACATACATACCACACAGTTTATAAAAATAAATTAAAAGTATTTTTGACTAACATGGCGCCATATACCGTCGAGGAGCTCATTCCGAACGTAGAATAACTACCTCTCTATTTAATAATTTGTTTGTATTATTTTATTTCTATTGTAGGACAGGCCTATATTGGTTTTTGCATCTATATTATGACATTTAAAATTATATTTACATTGACATTTTTAATTTATTTTCGAATATTTACTATATGATTTTATTTTTACAATTTGATATTTTTCTGTTGACATATTACATTAATACCATGTGATATTATGAAGGAGTGTCGACATTATTGTTAATATTTATTATTTTATGACATTAATTGTGCTGTTGTAATGCTAATTTTAATTCTGATTAACTGACATGTAATTTATTATAATTATGAATAAAGAATATCATATCATATCACACATACATACATACATATAACTTACATACATGCAAATATACATACACTCGAACAACATAATCCTCCTTCTTATGCAGTCAGGTACAAAAAGAACAGCGCCCACATTAGATTTATTTAATCGGATAGACTCCAGCAGTAAGTGATTAATTATTGAAATATCCTACGATAAATAATTGAATAGCCACCCTGCACAAGAAAGTTCTTTTTTACGATCTATAAGTTCTATTTGACGTAAAAAACATCATAAATAAATAATAACATCAGGAACCAAAAACAACCTCCTTCCAAAATCGATTATTAACAGATAATGATCAAACAAAAAGAAAGCACATGTAAAATTAAGGCCTAATTTCACGTATAAATTATGCATGGTGAGTAATACCTGACATTTACTGACGACGTGACACAGTTGCGACATCACTAACCCTTTATAAAGGTCGTTTTACAAATAGGTTGGTAATAATAACCTTTGTGTATTTAAAACTTTGATAAAAACCGTACTTTGAGAGTGAAATATTGATGAAAGTTGATTTTATTATAGAGTTGATTCGTTTGCTTTTAAAGAATGTAAATTGCATAATTATGGGACCAACTTGGGAGCTTTCTCTATGCACCAATTCAGGAAACACAAAAATTGGTTCTCGAATGTCGGAGTAATTCGTGTACATACATAAAAAAAAAAACGCTACAAATTGATAACCTCCTCCTTATTCGAAGTCGGTTAATGAAAATGATTGCAGATAAGTTAGTGACATTAGAAATGGCAATAAAAAGCGTGTTATATTATTATGAAAATGGTATATTACTGCATTAAAGAAGGAGGACAAGGAAGCTCTCAAATAGCAATAATAAAAGCGGCAATTGTGGACACATTTTTGATTCATCTAAATATATTGCCTACCAAAATCCTGTCAAACCCAGGACCTGCGGATCGCATACCTTACGGTCTCCCGACTAGGCTGCCGGAAACTTGTCCACCAATGTTTATTTCAATTTCATACATAAAACTGTACAATTAACCAGCTACAAAAGAAACGTTCCAGATTATTTTGACCGGCGCCGGCTGAGAATGCAAATGTAGTGGAAATCCGTCGACGGTTCTGTTTCCAGAACACTACAACCTGGGCGTTCAAATGTGAATAGCGACGAAGCTTCGTTTTCAAGTGCATCGATCTCAATTGATGCAAAATTGAACACTGGAAATAGTATTCCGTGACCTGGATTGCGGCAATCTAGAAAGTTCATTTCACTATTATGTTCGATGCTACTAAGTATAGTAGAGTAGAGTTTTAATTAAGTATACCTGAAGCAAGACTCAAATTGCCAATTGACTCAATTTGTTTGAAATGCCAAAAATCCGTACTCAGCGATATCGATCCACATTCCTGTTGCGTACTGCACAAGAATAGAATTCGTTGCCGCCATCTCTGTTTCCTGAGACCTACAATCTTGGAATTTTCAAGGCTAGAGCGAATAGATATCTTCTAGATCGACGAGCTCCATCCTCGACCACACCGTTGCTTAACATCAGGCGAGTTGGTGGTCAATCGTAGACCTATCTTCTATATAAAAAAAAAAAAAAAATTACTGTTTACGTGACATAGACTGTGATTAGAACACTATATAAAATTGCATTATTCAAGGTAAACTTGAAAATGTTTTATAGCCTATGCCTTATAGTAGGTATATGCCTTAATGGTTGTAGATTTGTAGATTACTTATGCATTCTGGTACGACGTCGTGCAGTCGTAATTTCTTGTTATAACTGTAAATTTTCACATATTTTGATGAAAAATACGTTGTTTATAACGAAATGTATCCTATGTTCTTCTCCGATATAAAATAATTGTATAATTGTACTTATCAAATGAGATTTCACATTTATCAGTTCAGCTATAACACGTTACAAACGGATAGACAGACAGTGTTATTTTCACTTTTGTAATAATTACAGTTAGGTTAAAATTCAACAACTGCAACTGTATAGAATACAGTTACAGTTCATACATATAGAATACAGTTGCAGTTCAGTTCATCTTTGCTTTTCGTATACCTAGTAAAGTACGGTGACGCATCTTTTAGCTCACTTTGTGAGCTCCGAAAAGTATTTGTTCTAGCTGAGTTAAGCCAAAAATACTTTCAAGATCGCAACTTTTTCTAGAAAACCAGCCAACGTTTCAAATCACGTCCTTTCCTAGGTTAGTTATGCAAATCTCCGAATGGAACTGAACGGTTAAGGAGAGCAATGCTTGCGGTTTCTGAATAGTTCCGACTCACCCCGTTCTGACAAATGCTACGATTTATATGATAGGGGTTGGCTTGTGTGAGCTTGTATAGATTTATGCATTTTGTGGGCTTATGGGATTTTGATCGTTAAGAAATTACTCTTAGCTGTATCGCTTGCTTTTTTGTGATAAGTATAATAGACGTACGGGTTATCCCTATTTTATAAGTAACAAGATGTGGAATGAAAAGTTTTTTTTGGAATGAAAACTTCATTAGCGGCGTTGGACATTTTTGGGACGGGTAAAAAATGTTAAGCTCGCGTCAGGTGTCACGTGACCTGATCGAAAATTCGTAGTCCTAAGACGCCGCAGGGCGCTTGCTAGTTTCAAACCAACGTACTAGATGGCGCTATATAGTCTAGTTCCAGACCAACGTACTAGATGGCGCTGTATAATCTAGTTCCAGACCAACGTACTAGATGGCACTTTTGCTATTTTATTTTTTAGTTTTCACTTCTGCCGGCACTCCCGGAGTGCAACCCGTTGTTTTTTTATTTCCAAATTAACTTAAAATGCTAATGTACAAGAAAACTCTCTCACACTTCAGCAGCAAGTAGATAAGTTGTCTTCCCACTATAATTACTTATCAGTAAAAATAGGCAGATAGATCTATATTGATGATCCATGGCCATATGAAGAAAAAAAACCTTGTTTAAAAAAAAACATTTTTTTAGTATACTTTTTTAGGTAAGTAAATAGAAGACCACTGCTGGATATAATCCCAGTGGATTTCCAAAATCCTTATTGGTCTCCTGCTATATATGAGGACATTGTCCACTTTGTAGATCGTCTGAACTGCAGAATTATTCTTTTAGAAGAGAGAATAGAATTCGTTATTGAAGAAATTATTCTTTTATATTGAAAAAGTAATTCAATTTATCTTAAAAGTCATACGCAATTCAATGTACCTAATGATTACGAGTTGATAACAATCGTCATCAGCTGAAGCATACGTTCCTTCCCGTACAGTAATGATGTGTTGGAAGCGCGGAAGCAGCACCAATTATAACTTTGAATTACTTCAACAAAGCGGGAGTTACATGAGTTATTTTCTCAGAAACTCTTGTGAGACCGTCCTTGTGAATGTGGGGTACCTAAATATGGAGAAATTGTAGCAGTATGGGAACTTTCTATCTACACTATTTTTTGGCGACTTTTATTGAATTAACTGTAGATGACAGTTAGTAAGTAGAATAAGTGTTCATAAATAAAAGTGTACCTACCAATAAATTTATATGATGAAATAATTAGCAGTTTTGGTTCAAAAACTAATAAGTAAAAAAAAAACTGTTTTGATATATTTTAGCTAAGAAAACGTACATACTCGTACAAACTTCTGATAAGATTTTTTCCTAATCTATTTTTGCTCGCAAAATATGCTATTATTATATTATAATTAATAAAATAAATATCATAAATAAATATCAATTAAAAAAAAAAAAAAAAAAAAAATGTGGACATTTCACACAACACCATCTAGCCCTAACTAAGCAAAGCTTGTACTATGGAACTAGATAGCTGATAGAATACATATATATATATATTTTTAAATATATACATATGGTACATATAAACACCTAGACACAGAACAAACATCCATGCTCATCACACAAATGTTTGCTCTGGGTGGGGATCGAACCCACGACCTTTCAGTTCAGCAGGTACACACACCCAACTGAGCCACAAGGCCAGTCATATTATTATTATCATATTATTATATTATTATTCATAATTTTTATAATTATTATTAATTATGAATTAATTCACCGTTTGAAGTTGGCGGCAATCAACAATACACATCAACAACAACAGTGAAGGAAAACATCGTGAGGAAACCTACATGTCTGAGAGTTCTCAATGATCTTGAAGATGTGTGAAGTCTGCCAACCCGCACTTGGCCAGCGTGGCAGACTATGGCCTAACCCTTCTCACAATGAGAAGATGGCCCGTTCTCAGCAGTGGGACAGTTTGTACAAACAGGGCTGATAAAAAAAAAAAAAAAAAAAAATGAATTAATTATCGTTTTATTTTAGACGTAGAAAGCAAGCTTATTATCGTATAAAAAAATGTGTTTCTTCTTTTTGTTGTGTTTTAACCGACTTCCGAAACGGAGGAGGTTTTCAATCCAACTGCATGTTTTCTATCTCTCGACCCAAAAAGAGGGGTGTTATACGTTTGAGTATGTATCTGTGTGTTTGTCTGTGGCATCGTAGCCCGAAAACAGATGAACCGATTTTTAACTAGTATTTTTTTTGTTTGAAAGAAGATTTTATCGAGAGTGTTCTTATCTATGTTTTCTATGTTACATCAAAATCAGTTCAATCACTATTCAAACAAAATCAATTCGTTTTTATTTGTCGGGGTTTTTGATTTTTCTAAACATATACTTGTTGTATGTTTGTTACGCGATCACCGATCACTTCACCAATTTATGACTTGATTTTGATGGTTCTCTTGTAAATCATACTTCAGAGATGGTCCCATATAAATGTTAGCAAAATAGGTTCAGTACTTTGGTAATAAAACAAAATAACTGGAAAAATATGGTATCCAAGTAAACGAAATTGCGTATTTTGAAGTCGGTTGTTTCAGTTTTTAAACTGTAATTATTAAGACTAGGTTTTTATCTGCCTTTTCCCTCAGAGCCATTGGTAGTTAATAATTATAAAATTGATTTTGTTCTTGAAATGGTTAACTCAAACTTACAATTAACTCAAATAACTGGTCTGTGAAAGTGGCTGGTCATCCTACTCTGCACTAAACTTGCCGTCTTGCGTTTATTTCTTATTACAGTATAGTCAATATAAGAGCCCATACTGCACGTTCTGCGGCAGTTAGGTCGAAATTGTATAATGTTGTGGTAATGGGCTTTCCCGCTTTTGTTTGCGCTTATACTTCATATTTGAGCAGACATTTTATATGCGTAAGTTTAGGAAGTGGAGAGGAATATTTCTGAATATCTTTTTAGGAAAAGAACTTCCGCCAAGTACTTTAGAATACGATATCGGATTTACAGAAAATAATAAAATAGTCTGCTCAGATTTATTTTACCTTCAACATTCATCATTTCTAACTGACTTCAAAAGATAATGTTAGCACATAACTCCGTAATTGGGAGTTTTGGCGGGAACGTCTTAGTAACGTGTTGTTGCTTTGTTTTATTTTCCTAAACTTGTGTTATTTTGAAAATTAATGCTATAAAAATGGTGGTGTTTTGTTCGTCAAGTGTTCGATAAAGTGCGTGAGTGTGGGCAAGTGAAATAAAACAGTAAAACGTTTGATTTTACGTTGTCGGCAAAACTCCATAGAGCTTCTAGTAAAGTCGCCACCACTTTACTGAAGCAGGACTCGACTTATAAATTGACTGTATACGTGACTTAGATTGTGACTAGAACATTTACACCTTGTTTCATTCAAGAAACTTGAAAACATCCTAATACTTGACACTGGCAAATGCTTTTATGCGAGTCCAATACAAAAAAGAAGAAGAAGAACTCCGTAATTTTTAACCGATTTAGAGAATTATTTTTTCTAAGTTTTCGCGATTATTACCCATTGAATTGAAACTTTAACGGAATTATCGCATATATTTTACATAATTTTATAACCTAAAAATATAGGTACGCAATAAATACGTTAAAATTTGTTTCATTTCAATGAATTATTTTTCGTTTGAAAAGATATATTTTCAAATTGGTCCCATAGAATTTCATCAAAATTGGTTCATTAGTTTGGTTTTTAAAAGGTTTATAAGTAGAGAGCAAATACAATTTAGTAAGGATTGTTTTTAGGTATGTAAACTTGATATTCTGTAAAAATTAGCTTATTATTAAAATAATTATAAGCAATTTGCTTGAAAAAATTTAATGATACGTGATGGGAATGTCATTGTTGGCCATCACAACATCACAAATTCCTTTTGCAATTTCATGGTCAAGATTGAGAAAGCCGAGAATAATGTTTTCAGATCAAATAAAGGAAAAGGCAAATGTCTTAGCAAAGAGCCGACAGACATGGAAATTACTCCATAGACAAGAGCCAAGCTCTTAAATGTATAATGAATGTAGAAGTGTACATTACATAAACATGAGTGCCGCGCTGAGCTTTTTCAAACTGTTTCTCGAATCACAGGGCAGTTGGCAAAACGTCTAGTCAACCTTTTCATCGTCGTTTCAGCAGGATAGTCTAAACGGGTACTTCGGCGTTTCGCACCGCATGTGATTCGAACCGCGGTGCGAATCGCCCATGTACTGTTTCTGAATGGGCCGATTCGCACCGCAGTGGTTGGTGCGGTGCGAATGGCCCAAGACATATTTTGGAATAGGTCGATTCGGACCATAAAGAAACGCCCCGATGCTCTTTTCGTAGGTCAGATTTGAACTCATATCAAAAACTTAAGGATTTCAATTATTTATTTGTATAGATGAGTGGCAAAGTGGTTAGTGAAAAAAAATTCAATATTATACGTATAAATCATGTTTCCTTAATACATTATACATTTTATTTACAATTTAAACGTGGCATAATCACTTTATAATTTTAACACTAACTCTTGCTAATCACAGGTTATGATGTAGGTACATTACAAAGGGAATATAACTGTAGGTATTTAAGAGTGGGATTTTTCATAGAAAATAAAATATATGAAGATATTTCAAATTAAATAACTATTATCAATTAAGGCCTCCATAGACACCGACCTCAAAAATAGTTGGTTTACGTACCTACTTAGGTAGACGCCCAGTTTTTTTTTTTCGTGTTATTTCTTTATTTCATACATTTTGTTAGTTTCCATGGAGTATCGCTAGGCTAGAATTTATCCCGTCACCACTCTCAAAGTAGATAAACACTGTAATCTTAGCAATAACTCAAGTGCAATAATAATCGGCCAAGTGCGAGTCGGACTCGCGCACGAAGGGTTCCGTACTATCATCTATAATAATACAAAGTTTAGTCCTGTTTATAAAATAACGAGAAATCAACGAAATTCCAAGTAGTAAATTGCAAACTTATAGGTAGGTTTTCGATACACATCCGGGCAGCATGACGACGTTCGCGCGAACCGCCTCGCGCTCGCGCCACCACCACACCGCGGCGCGGCGCTCGCACCGCGTTTAGATGCACGGATTATTTTCATTTTGTGAGTTTTTATGTATTAGATTAGGTATTTATTTTTATAGTTAATATATTTCTAAATATTTACTTACAAATATTCAAGTTTCTACCTGTTAATAAAATTAAGATCGAGTAAAAATTGCTTAAAAATTACGTTTGTTGTATGGGAGCCCCCTTTAATATTTACTTTATTGTTATTTAATTATTTATTTTGAAAGGTAATATATAAGTGAATATTCTGTGAAAATTTGAAGCGTCTACCTGTTACCGTTTTTAATATTGGGCAAAAAAATACGAAAAAAACACGTTTATTGTATGGGGACCCCCCTTAATATTTTTTTTTTTAATTTTTAGTATTTGTTATTATAGCGGCAACGGAAATACATCATTTGTGAAAATTTCAGTTTTCTAGCTATCACGGTTTATGAGATACAGCCTGGAGACAGACAGACAGACAGACAGCGAAGTCTTAGTAATAGGGTCCCGTTTTTACCATTTGGGTACGGAACCCTAAAAATGACACTATAGAAGCATCTACCAATCAAATGTGCGCGTGTATTAGCGACATTTTGCATCTATTTAATATCTTTTTACATAATCAATATTTTTTAAAACTTATGTAAAAAACAATAATTTTAATTATTTTGTTTTTCCTGTTATTTTGTGCCTGGTTGTACTGTAAGGTATTACGTATGTAATCAAACTACATAATCTTCTTTGCTCGAACCCACTCACCCAAAAAGAGAACTGTTTTATTCCTCACTGCGGTCCGAATCGACCTATTCCAAAATGATATTGTTCGATTCGCACCGCGGTGCGAAATTACCTATTCAAAAAGAGCTCTTGGGTGATTCGCACCGCGGTTCGAACCACTTGCGGTGCGAAACGCCGAAGTACCCGTCTAAACACGGGTCTATCGCATTGGGACATCAAAGCTTTAGATCCCTGTCCATTGAGCTGCGAGGTCTTTGATCCGCTGCGGCTGTAGTTCTGCTAACTTGAGTGTTCTTTCGTGGACCACGCTTCATTTGTGGATTTAAAAAGTTTAGCTGTTCATATTCTTTTTGAGTTTAAATTTGAAAGTTTTATATTCGAAGTTTGTAAGCACTGTGCTTGAGAATATACCAATTGTCGCAAACAGAAAAGATACAATATTACTATTTGTCAAGCTATGAAAGTAAACAAAGCTTAGTACAATGTTCAAATCCAAGTGTAAGTTTGTCATCACAATCAAATCATGGTGTTGTAACTTCAAATTAACGAACTATGAGGTGTGTTGCACAGATGTCAAAAGTTGGTTGAATTTAATCTGTGTTATATATCTACTCATGCTAAATCTAAGCTTTACTGCACTAATACAAATGTTGATTTCAATAACCATATATTTTATCTTTCACCGTGAAATTACCAATCTTGATATATTTTTTATCAGCCCTGTTTGATTAAATCTTGATCCATCTTGATTAAAACCTTATAATGAATAGTCAATCATAATAGTCGTAAGAAAAAATAAACAATATTACCAAATTGTGTTATATTTTACAGAAGCTCAACGCAACTTAAACTTGAAAATATGTACATGAGTAATTAACTGAGCTTTAAAAGTAAATCTTAATGTTATATACATTTACTTAAGAAAATCACATAAAAAACACATCAAAATTTCTAGAAAATTGAAGGCATGTCCACGAGGTTAGCAGTACATCATCAGAGTAGAAATACTGCAGGCCTGGTAGCAGCAGTCGTCGACAATACCTCGCTTGCCCCTCAGGCCGCTGTAGGCGTGGTAGGCGCGGGGACCGAACCAACCGAACTTGTGTCCATAAACACTTTCAAATTCAATTTCATTCCTCGACCTCTTCTCCTCTTCTGTATACATGCAGATCTGAGCCATCGTGTCAGCTAACTTCCTGCCACAGTACACCTGTAAACCGTCTTGAGCTTGTGTCTTCTGTAATAAGGTGACTACAAAAAGAGCGATAGTGAAAAGAGTAATAAAAAACTTCATGTTGACACTTGAGATTCCAAGGGATGATTATTGAATGTGATGAAAATCTTACAATGTACGGTATTTATACTAAAGTTTGATTAATATTCAGTCGTCAATGTAAGATTAAGTCACGGTGTGTGTGGGATGAGAGTTTCATATAGGGCGCTGTCGCTACGCTTCATTGAACTTACTTGGATATGACATGCATTGTATAATTTAGGATACCCACCTGCGTCTCGCAGATTTCTTAACATTGTTTTATCATAAAAAGTATTACATAATGTAATAATTAGAGGAATAAGCTATCTCTTCGCCGAATTTCAAATTAGGACTAAAATACGCTTTATCAATGTAAGAGGTCAGATATATATATATATATAAATATGTATATTATGTACATTCACAAACATCTCACACAAAGTACCTACAACAAAACAATAAACAGACTACACATACTTAACTAAACACAACACAAAAAGCAAATCTATTATCCCAGACCGATAAAAGTCTAATACAATCCAATTGTTCAGACCCACTACCAGTTGCCAGCGTGCCCAGTATGCTACCTGAATGGCCACGTTGAATGGCAATACTTATACGTTGGGCCAGATATGCACCAGTATGTTGGTCACGCGTCACAATTATCAAACGCAAAATACAGTCATACATTTTCTTATAAGATGAGATGAGAAGTGAAATTTATCGAACAAGACTTATGACCCAAAGTTCAACTTATAATGTTCAAGGCTGAAAAATAAAGTATTTCTTTTAAAAACTGTAGCAAAAATTTAGGTTAGAAGACATGAAACAAAAACACACAACATAAATATGAACTGAAGGTGGTCAACTGAGTCCGCGGGCTCAGTGGGCTGAGGGCTCAGTTGACCACCGAATCAAACACACAACATAAATATGAACTGAAGGTGGTCAACTGAGTCCGCGGGTTCAGTGGGCTGAGGGCTCAGTTGACCACCGAATCAAACAATTGTAATATAATATAGTAGGTAAACCATGGTGAGTAATTTTTGTGTCTATGCTTTGTTTAAATAATAAGCGGTAGATATATATTTTTCTCTCAAGGTAAAACAAAACGCCTAGCAGATGCGAAACATAGAAAATATTTTTGTGTTTGTTTTTGTACTAGTCATGAATATTGCAGTGTTTAAAATATTAAACATAAAGTCTCAATCGTAGAAGTAATACGCTTGAATGCGAATCATCTCTAGCTAAGTGAAGCAACTTTTAAAAGCCGTTTTAAAGCTTGAGTCACTCTGCCCATCGCTACGCACGACAGGTAAGAAAACTGTGGCAAAATATTACTTCATAACACTGTGGCAAATACGTCTAAATACTTAAAAGCTTAACACATATTTCAAACGCTCATACATGACAAAGACAGTAAAGATGGTCATGCACACATTTTGAAACATTTTTGGCTTTACCTATGAACGAAACTTTGAATGAAATTATCTCTCCAAGTGTCATTGCTCCAAGGTCTCAATATTTTGTAAAACATAAAATAAGGTTTTTAATTCCAAAACATAAATACACTCAAAAACATTACCCTCCTTCTTGAGTTGTTGGATAATACGAGACCAGCAGATCGAACACAAAGAAAATGTAACTTGTTACTTTGCTTAACTTCACACCATTTTCAATTATATCTTCCACGCTCGGCGTAGTATATTATTTCCCTAACAAAGCTCTGTCAGCGACAATACTTGTACATAAAATTATTCTGTCGGCTCACTTCATTCGTTTTCCTGACGTACAAATTGTATTCGTAAGCTTAAATTATTGCGTTACTGGGCTCCCGAATACGAAATTATAACCACAATACATGTATTTACAGTAGAACAGTTTACAAAAGTTACAAAGAAGCTCATGCGCACCTGAGATATTTGAATTCCAAATATATAGGCGTGTGCACTGCGGTTTGTAGACTAATTTATTATTTTAGTTGTGTGTAATTCGTTAAGAAATAACTAAATTATTTAAGTTTTCTTTTTGGTTCGTTTCAAAGAAGACCACTTTGCAGTCATGGTCAGTGATGTCACAATATGACGGCAAACTCACTCAATACGTAAGTAGGTATGCGTGTGTGAACACATATACATTAACAATCTATACAGGTGAGCGACTGAGATGATGACTACGTCATAAGATTTATACGTTAAAACGAGATGTTCTCTGTCGTCTATGTAAGCTGACTTGCGCTTTATCGCATTGTAGAGTAAGTCATTGTATCTGTAATTTAATATATTTTGTATTGTTCATTCTAGAAACATACCTTATAATTTTATACAATATCAGGTAGCATGTACATATTCATCTTCATTGTCAGCATTACTGTTCTTTGTCCAATATGACGTAGTCCATTGCTGAACGAAGCCTTTCATTCTTTTCGATTCTTCGATTTACCCACCCTGCCTTAGCATGGCTGACGCCTTTGTCAGGAAAAGGGAACAACAGAATCGTAGCGTATGGGGCCGTGTTTTATAGTGTCAATTCATTTGAGTAGGTTTGATTTGTACAACATTACTGTGCCGGGGCATATGGCTTTCGGTCAGTAGACAAAAACCAAATTGATTAATAAATAAATATATATTTCTGGTATATCATCACTTTTTATTGTGTTTAGGAGGCTAGATGTATAGAACAGGGTGTTAGAGGATTACAGGGTATTAAAAGATAAGGTGTAATATTGAAAGGGGGCCGACCATCGCCTAGATAAACGCCGTTTTCCCTCCATTCCTGACTGACTTTTACAGTATGCCTGGGTAGAGTAGAAGCTGGTACATTCTATGTTTGCCTTTTTCATAAAGTCCAGCATTATCAAAAATACTGGTGGGTTACAACATCATATAATTTAGAGCATTTGTATGTGTGCCTTCATATTTTATGTTTGTGTCAAGTTGAGTTACTGTACAAAATATTATTGTTCTGCATTGTGCTTACTTAAGGTCTGTTGTGGAAAATTGTTCCTTTTGTTGCATTTACGAATTCGTGAAGTTTAAAACGAAAAATTAAAGTATGTTTTATTTTCAACAAAGTAAGAGGCCAGAGTGTCGCGCGCAACATTGAAGTTAATTAAAACTGAAAAGGTTTTACTTTGTTTCACGCAAATGAGAGACGAGTAAGTCGCTAGCATGTTGATAAGCGTCAAGCTTGCCAGTATCTCGATAGTAATCTAAATTCTATCTGTTCAGAACTTTTTCTGATAATGCAGCGCGCTAACATTTAAGTAATAGAAGTTTATCATCATCATCATCTCAGCCTTAAGAAGTCCACTGCTGGACCCATGGATTACCAACAAGACCGAATGGAAGCAGCTTTTATCCAGCATCTTTCTACCACTAGTATGAGGTCATTTGTCCATCTCGTGGCTGGTCTTCCGACGCTGTGCTTGCCAGTGCGTGGTCCACTCTAGAACTTTTCGGCCCCATCGGCCATGAGTTGAGGTGGTATTAAAGCGTACAGCTATCTCTCTCGCGCATCAGCATTTTCAAACATATAAAAATATTGAGTAAGGATATTAGAAAATTGAGAGTCGAATTTATTTAATTATATAGGAGAAACTAAAAAAAAGTTTTAGTTAGTCATCATTTATAGTGGCGACGGAGTAATAACAAAACATATATTTTCCTACACAGACAATTTAAAAGATATCGAAGAAAATATATTTTTGTCAAATGTCTTCTATCTAAATAAACAAATTCGTCTCTCACTCTTCTAACATCCCAACACAATAATTTTATAGTTGATATTGGTACTATCACTACCACGCAGATTCTGTAAAAGAGCCGTTGAAAGTCCTGCCACCACAGAAATAGCACATAACTATTCAGTTTAATTTTTTTAATTTTGACCACGTTGTTAATGCTAGATATAAAGCTGGCATGTTGTCGTGGCATCGTAATTAAATGTAAAAATATATGCAATAGAAAATAATGAAATATAAATAAAAATGAATGAAAATAAAAGTAAATATTCTATCTATTTCAGAGTACCTTTATGCTTGCTTAATAAATAAGTAAGTCTGTTTCCTGAGACCTTAATCTTGGAATTTTCAAGGCTAGAGTGAATAGATATCTAGATCAACGAGCTCCATCCTCGGCCACACCGTCGCTTAACATCAGCCGAATGGTGGTCAATCGTAGGTCTATCTTAAGTAAAAAAATAATTTAACAATAGCAAAAAAAAAAAAAAATTTGAAAGCGTTTCACATATCATCTAAAACGTTTTTTTTTCGAAGTATGGTTTTGTTATGATTTTGATCGGGAATCTTTGTTAACCTTTTTATTCCAGTGTTATAAGGAAATTGTTCCTTTTTATCCTTATTGCACAAAATAAACGGATATAATGGCGTATATTACCAGCAACCGAGGCCGATGAAGCGGTTAATTCAATCACTGATATCTATTCAGAGATCCAATTTACGTAAGAGACCGAACGCGCCTCGGAACAGTATCCAAATTCCGTAACTTTGTTCCAGCATAAACAGTTGTTTAAATTATCAACAACTTTGATTATATAACTAGCCTTTAAATTACGAAGTTAAATATTTTGTTTTAATAGAATACATACGTCAGATGTGAAATGTCAGTCATCAGTTTTCTTAAAATATTTTTTCTGTTTGTATTGGATCCACGCGATTAGCGCATTTTCCAAAGTCAAGTATGCAGATTTCTTGTTTTTTTTTTTATAAGAAAGTACATGTTATAAAAATGTTATCTATCTCTTATATAAGTCGCGTTAACGGTCAGCCTCAGTAAAGGTGGCGACTTTATACAAGCTTCTATGGAGTTTTATCGACAACGGAAAATGACACGTTTTAATGCTTATTTCACTTGCTCACACTCACGCACATGGTAGAACACTTAATGAATGACCTCTATATTTTTTTAATAACACAAATTTAGGAAACTAAAACAGAGCAACAACACGTTTCTATGACGTTTCCGTGAAAACTATGCGACAATACACGGCATATACTAACTGAGACGAAATTCCACTAGCAAAAACAAGATTGAAGAATTTAGATTAACAATAATTACTACAGCAATAGTAATTTTAGTCAATTTAATATAAGCAAAAAGAAAACTCTAACAATAGAACGCAACAATAGAAAGCTTATGTGGAACACACTAAGATTCAAGCTTGTCGCCTTTAATATAGAAATAATTCTTACTTAGACTAAACATAAAATATTGTGATGTAAAAGAAAACTGAATCAATGAGATAAGGAAAGATAATAGTTTCAGATCTGTGTCCTAAACGACTTGATGCTCTGGGCACGCCTGATGCTCACCGGAAGAGCATTCCAAAGAACAACAGCCTGTACCGAGAACGAAGATTCATAAAAGTGAGTAGAATGGGTTGGGGTAGAGAGAGTTAAATTGACTGATGACCTGAGATTATTATCATGAGTGTCGCAGGTGAAGGTAAAACGTGAACTTAAGTAAGCGGGTGAAGAAGGGTGAAACAGAGTAACTAAAACTTACTATACAGTTTTAACTCCGATTCGATCTTGAATCTAAGTATATCTTGCGCTCTGCCATACATATTCAGAATAACAGAGAGGAAGTTATAGATTACATTGTAATTCGTATTCAAATAAATTCGAATAATGAATTGCTATTAACGCTAAAGCCAAGTTAGACACGTGAATGTAATACGCGAGAACTATGCAGGTTCATCAGGCGAGCTGGCAGTCAAGTGCAAACCTGTCAATAAATTAAGAGTTTCTGCTGAAACATTATAAATAATATATTTAAACTAGGTCTTGTTCTGTCCAGGCAGACCTAGGAAATGCTGGCGTGACGATCTTGACAAGTTCCACAAATATTGGCAGAAGATGGCGCAGGACCGTGACTTGTGGAGAGAAATGGGGGAGACCTTGCCCAGCAGTGGGACAATAAATAAATTATTATTATTAATTAATTTATTAAGAAAATAAGAAATATAGGTTATTAAAAAAATATGTAGGCAAATCTCTGTTAACATATATACTGTTGACCAAATGTAGCAAAAGTACGTTATTCCGTATATGCCGGTTCCCTAGTAACAGGTGGTGGGTAAGAAATATTAGTATCTCGTTGGATTGTTATCATTCGATTTCTTTTTGAAGCCGTTTTCCCGGTAAGTAATCGTTTGATGTATAGTAAGTGCCGAACTTGGAGTTATTGTGTTTTGCTTTGTGCCTATACGTTTTCACGAACTTTTGTGAAACGTTTATTGTTTCATGTGTAAGTATTGAGGATTCGCTCAACGCGCGCTCTCTATCACAACCTTTTTAAACATAAAATCAATGAATAGGGATATTAAAAAAGACAAAGCTAAATTTGACTATTTGTACAGGAGAAATGAAACTGGCTGAGAAATAACAAATTATATGTTTTTTCTAATTCTGTCAACGGTATAAATGATATCTGATTAAAACTTTTTTTAAATGTTTCTCCTCTCTAAATAAACAAATTTAGCCCTAACTTTTCTAATATCAATGATTTCATATGTTTCAAAATGTTGTGATGCGCGAGAGAGATAGTTGAGAGATATATGGTGTTTTTTTGCCAGCAAAAGTTCGAATTCATTCACTTCATTAGTACTTAATTAAGCCACTGAGTGAGGTGCGGCGCTCTCGCCGCAGTTGAATGTAACAAAGTAGCTATGAGTGGTGTCTGCTCTTGTACGTAAATACATACAGCTTAATGCTTTACTATTTTCTTTTCTCTGTGAGCTCCTTGAAAGCCAATATCGTCCGTTATACATTCCCATAGCCAGCAATTTTGCTGACACATACTGATCGGCATCGAGGCCGTAGTGGTGTACCGATGGGATGTAGGTAAGGTGAGTCCACACAGCTGATGGAAAATCGATATCCATTAACTGGCAAGTCTTTGGCCCTGGATTCATATAGAGGAGATATGCTAAGTAAGATTAGAAATGAGTTTTAACAGTATATAAATTAAATAAAACTATCTATATTGAATAAAACAAAATACCCGATCGCAGAAAAGCGGTTTTTGCAGTCTATCTTACGATTTCATTACGATTGGCTGTAGACGATCATATAGAAACATAATTATATACATACATACATGCATACATACAATACATACATATGTACACTTGAAACATAACCCTCATTCTTACGCGGTCGAGTAAAAATAGCGTATTCTGCACTGAAGTATATTATATACATCTATGGTATTCTGTCTTGATTTTATCTTTTTATCTTTGCATTGTAGCCAATTCGGTTACACATAAAATAAATAGTACTAATAACTGCATATTTTCTTTTGTTTTTTTTTTTAAGAAAAACAGACTCAAATATATACATAAGTAACTCAAAACTCAGAAAACTCAAAACTCCCGACAAAAACGGCTGAACGGATTTTAATGAACGTTAGCTAAGAAAACTCGATGTAATATTCATTCAAAAAAATAATTCAAATTCAAAAATAAAAACTAGATCAAAGTCAGCCCATTCGTTTGAGAGCTACATTGCCACAAAAATACACAGATACATACAGACACATAAATCAACATACACACGTCATTTTTTTAACTTTTAACACCCCTCTTTTTGGGTCGGGGGTTAAAACTTGGAACAATGATACCTTTCTGTATCAGCTGTAACTCAAGCTTTTCCAAGCAAATTGTAAACCTAAGCGATAATTATCTCGAATGCTTAAGGCGAGGCCTCCCCAGAACTTTAGGTTTTTTACGCTACCTCAGCCCGCACTTCTTGACCGCGGTATTTCATGTACGTAGCACAGAAGTGCTTACGTACGATGCTGCCCACACCGCGCGCCGCAGTACGGCGGCAAAATTATTGTAAAATAAATTACTATAAAATAGAGCACTAAACGTATCAAAAATGTGTACAAGTAGAACGCTAAAATCGTAATATCTACTTAACATAGTAACTTTGGTATTGGGGACTTTAAACAACTTGGAGATAAATAATAAAATAAAAATAAGAAGGCATATTTTTCATCTCCTCGATAAGACTTTTTTTATCAATCGTTTTTTTGTACTAGGATAACTCTAGCCAACAGACCAACATTTTACATACAAAAAAATTGAGCTTGGACTATAGACTATAAAATGTTGCATTTACAATAACAATTTCAAAATAATACATTTATACTGTTTTAATTGACATGTTTCAACTAAAAATATAGATCTTTCTTTAATTAACTCTTACTAAATAAGGAGAGCATTGTATTAATTTAATATTCGATTAAATTAAAAAATAAAGCTTTATATTCTGGTAATAATAAAAAAAAGCAGTATAGGGGCGCAGACGCACGCGCCGCGAACGCCTCGCGCTGTCTCAGATCCGTATAGTAAGTACAAGTATTTTTTGTATATTTTCAAAAAGCTGTTTTTGCTGCTTGTGCGGGTAAGCGTGGCCTTAAAACTAGTGCACAACCAGATTAACTGTCGCTATTAATTCAGATTATGGCAAATCGTGGTTAAACTGTAGCCTGTAGTTATGAGGGTAGTTAGAGAGATTGTGTTCCGTGTAATAACGGTTTATGAGGTGGTAGTAGTTGCTTTTTACAGATAAACCTTTACTTAAGGTTAAATGAACGTTATAGGTTGGTAAACTTAAAAAGATAACAAAGTCTAGCTTGTATTTGATTACTGTTTTACTCGACTGCGCTATAAGGAGGGTTATGTTTTTCGAGTGTTTGTATGTGTGTGTGTATTATGTATGTTGGTATGTATTTATAATTTATTAAACCATGCGAAGGTTTAGAATTTAAAAGGCTGAACAGATAGACTTTTATGAACTTCTATTTTATGAAAATTCTCAATTAAGACTGTAAGTATGGTTTTTTTGTATGTTTGTTGACCAATTACTTCGTCAATTGTGCGTTGATTTTAATGATGATTTTTTGTTTGGTAGGTCATACTTCAAAGGTACTCCCATATAAATTTTATCAAAATTGGTTCAGTACTTTGGGTTTTATAACCAAATAACTTGTAAAATATCATCCACGTAAACAAATTGCTATTTTAAAGTTGTTTTTTTTAAGTTTTTTAAGACTATAATAAAATTATTATCATAATATAGGTACCTATAATATACCTTCTAATATGATCACAGTTTTATTCCAAATACAGTCTCAAAACCACAAAAGCATAGAACATATAGAGAAAAACAACAGTATTTTAGCACACACTCACAGTTTATCATCCAAGAATACCTATAATAGGACGTATTTTACCCCAAATACCGTCTTCATGCCAATATTTGAATATTATTTGTTTTTGTGACCAACGAAGCGTGCATACTTATCATCTTTCTACGATAATATTTATTTATAACTTAGTCGAAATTGTAGCAAGTAAGGCGATTTGTACAAATCAGGTACCAAATAAACTGTAAGGGAAAGAAGTTGAACGACAAACGATATATTTTATTTCCAAGTCGTTAATTCCTGATATATTGATTCAGCGAGTGGGAAGACAGAGATGGAGTCTGTAGAGTAACTGTGTCAACTATGTAGCGGTTGGTTGTACAATATTGTTATTGTACACCAAAATGATTTAAGTGTTTTTTTTTTTTATCAGCCCTGTTTGTACAAACTGTCCCACTACTGGGAATGGGCTATCTTCTCATTGTGAGAAGGGTTAGGCCATAGTCCGCCACGCTGGCCAAGTGCGGGTTGGCAGACTTCACACATCTTCAAGATCATTGATAACTCTCAGACATGTAGGTTTCCTCACGATGTTTTCCTTCACCGTTTGAAGTTGGCGGCAATTAACAATACGACACATAACTTCGAAAAGACAGAGGTGTGTGCCGTGGGATTCGAACCCAGGACCTGCACAAAACAAATAAGATCGCAAGTCAGACGGTCTCACCACTAGGCTGCCGGAAACTCAATTATTTTATATTATTACCGGATTATTTTACTAAGAAAGAAACTATTTTTTTCCATCTTAACCTTTTTCAACGGTTTTATTTTTATATATGGTTAAATTTAGTAATTGAAACTTTATCCCCTTTCTGTCGACATTGGTAGAACCTACTAATATATTTAGTTATATTTATTTATTTTTGGCTTTTAGTACATTATCTATATTATTATCTCTCTTTTTAATAAAACCGTTTATCTTACAAAAAATACTTATTTAATTTGGATTTGCTTTTGAACACCAACTCGCCTGAAGAGGAGCCAACCTAATTTCATTAGTTGTTTACAAATTTTTAATATTTTATTTATTTTTGGATGGATTATCATCATCAATCAAAATCCACCCACTGCTGAGTATCTCATCTTTACTTTATTTATTTTTATTTTATTTTAGCGCGACACCATATCCGATTTTACTCCAGTCTCATCCAGTGTCTTTCGACTGTCTTAGATCGTCTGTTTTATTCCACAACTGTAAGTTTTTTTTTTCTATTATTAAAAAGAATTTCAAGGCCTCGCCACGTAATCAAAAAACAAATAGCCAGCTAGATACGAAAAGTCTGTCATTAATTATCTGCAGATGGCATACCGTACCTACGAAGTTTCCAAACTGGCAGAAAAGAGTTTTCCCAAACTCTCTAACTTCTGAATTTTCCAGAAGAAAAACAATTACCAAATTGGACTTTAAATGATTCGCTTGATGGTTGCCATTTAGATAAATAAATCAGATTTGAGATAAATGGTAATATTATTATAATAGATATAATGTACTAGACATTTGACGGACTAAGTGTATACCTCAATCTCAGGATTTTAATTCTAAAATAAGTATTAATTATGTAAAAAAACAACCATAAAATTAAAATATTAACGTCTTCAATTTATCATGAGTCACAAGAAATTCACTGCTGGGACATAGACCTACCGCATGGATTTTTAAAATACTTTTATATCTTCAACGGTGTGTTTTAAAATTATTGCCTTAATGTAAGCCAATTTTTTTCATCATCATCATCTCAGCCACAAGAAGTCCACTGCTGGAGATAGGCCTCCCCATGGATTTCCAAAAAGACCGGTCGGAAGTGGTCTGCATCCAGCGTCTTGCTGCCACTTGTATGATATCTTCTGTCCACCTTGTGGCTAGTCTTCCTACGCTGCGCTTGTCAGTTCGTGGTCTGCATTCTAGAATTTTTCGGCCCTATCGGCCGTCAGTTCTACGAGCTATCTATCTAGATCGAAGAACTCCATCCTCGGCCACACCGTCGCTTAACATCAGGCGAGTTGGTGAGCAATCGTAGATCAATCTTGCGAATAAAAACATAAAGTATACTAAAATTATGCAGTATAGTATAGTTTATTTACGTTCCAAAAATAAAGAAAATACAGCAAAAAATACAACAAATCGTTCACGCAGATTCCAATCACTTTGAAACTCCAAAAACGCGAGTGCCAAAGAAATCCTCCTCAAAATTGTTACTTGGTATCCGGCTCAATATCCTAAAGTACTTCCATTCGGCTAACGAACCGATGGAATTGTAGGAGCATAAAGTTTTTTGGCACGGCATAAAAATTCCGATCGATCCAAACGCTGTTATTGTCACAGCTTAAGAAGTACGCAAAAGTTTCAAAACCTGACTGCACAAAACTGTCTTCAGCGGGGCTAGCACGGCAAGTGGACTAATTGCTCCCGGGTTTTAATAAAACCTCATATCCCGCCTGTCATTTTAGTCATCCTCGCGAGCACGGGCTCACTTTTTAACAGCCGGGACTATTTTGTTACGGGTGACATAGTGACATTACGCCGGGGGTAGTGTTTTTGTTGCCATATGTAGAAAATTAAACGATAATGACGTATCAGTCTTCAATATTTTATTCAATCTATCAAAATTTGTAAAATCGTTCGTTCTTTTGATTATCTACGGTTGTCTAAATTTGGGTGGTGTGCCAAGTTAAGCCATTTTTGCTATAAAAGTTACTTTTAGAGTTATCAAAACTACGATTGATATTCCCTATATATATGACAGATATAGTTGACCGAGTGAGCGAAGCGAACGAAAGTCTCAGTATCAGCTAGAAAAGTTTTTATTTTTCTGACCGGATGTTTGTTGGTACTCATATCGTCGCTTTAGTGCTTGTGTAACACAACCGCCACATTTATCAAAAATCACTTTTAAATGCAGTCTTGTTAAGGATTAAATTTCAGTTCTGTTGGTTAAAAAAAATTTTGCTTTTAAAACTACAAAAATATAGTTTAAAATTTCTTTGTTTCACGACAACGTACTTTTGATAAATAGGTATACTTCCTTCGGATTCATGAGAACACTATTACCTACAATTTTTTAGCAAAAGCTGTTGTTTTGACCGAAATAAACGTATAAACGTCAATTTTTTCCCGGAAATGTTCTTTTATACGTTTATTACGGTCAAAATAACAGATATACAAAGTAAAAGGTACTCCTCCTTCTGTTACCACGTGACCATGTGGTTTTTATTTTTCTGGTTTATAACTTAAATCGGAGCACTTTAGACCACTTTTTAGATATTTTAATTGCAGAGCGGCAAAAAAAAACAATGTGGTTTGGGCGACGGACCGACACCAATCTACATCGATAGTCTTGGAAGTCAACATCAGGCCAATATAGGTAACTAATTCTCCAAAAACATCTCACTTTTCTCTCACCATCTCAATTAAGAAAACCTCAGTCCGGTCAGTCTTCGGATGGGTGACCGTGAATGGCATTTCTTTCTGAGCCCTACCGTGGGTCGGATGACCTGAACCCATAGTACTTTTCTGTCAAAATAGTAATAATAGTAATAAAGCGCGAGCGAAGCGAGCGCTAAAATTTTAGTGGTGTTTTATATTAATGTGCTTTATTTCTCGTATTAGTGAATCCATAGTACTTCCATGTCAAAATAATATGAATGCGCGAGCGTAGTGAGCGCTTTGTTTTTCGTATTAGTGAACCCACAGTACTTCTCTTTCAAAATAGTAATAAAGCGCGAGCGAAGCGAACACTAAAATTTTAGTGGTGTTTTTATAGTAATATGCTTTGTTTTTCGTATAACTGAACCCATAGTACTTTTCTGTCAAAATAGTAATAATAGTAATAAAGCGCGAGCGAAGCGAGCGCTAAAATTTTAGTGGTGTTTTATTTCTCGTATTAGTGAATCTATAGTACTTCCATGTCAAAATAATATGAATGCGCGAGCTAAGTGAGCGCGAAAATTTTAGTAGTGCTTTGTTTCTTGTATTAGTAAACCCACGGTACTTCTCTGCAAAAATAGTAATAAAGCGCGAGCGAAGCGAGCGCGAAAATTTTTGTGGTGTTTTATAGTATGTAATATGCTTTATTTCTTTTATTAGTGAATACATAGTACTTCCATCTCAAAATAATATGAATGCGCGAGCGAAGCGAGCACGAAATTTTGAAGCATTTTATAAAATTATTGAAGCCTGTTTTTTTTTTGATAATGCCAGGATTTTGGGGGGTGTTTGGACCCCCCAACCCCCCCCCCCCCCCCCCCTGCCTACGGCCATGTTGATAAGTGTGGTATTTCCCAAAAAGGTGGGGTGGGAAGTATACTGACCGATTTTAACAATATATTTGCTACTTACGAATTATGTTTTTTTCTAATTTTTTTCTTTAATATTTTGTCTAAGAAATAACGTTTTGGATATCTATCCTAACGTAATAATAGAAAACTTTATGATATTTTACAACAAAAAATAACATTGCGACAAAATAGCGTTCTAGCGCTGTCACACTGGTAACACTGTTGTTTAAAATAAATGTTAGGTTACCTAAAATTACTTTTCCTTTTGTTTTCGAAGAAATAACTAATAAAAAATATAAATGGAACGACCGACGATTAGTAAGAAGTGAGTATTTAATGTGTCATTGTATTGTCACAAATATTTTGAAGATAATATCGTAATGATCACTAAACAATACACCCATAGCTCTTTATCCTGTCGATTTAATGTATTTTATTCAATTTCAGACAAAGAAGTAACAAGGCTCAGATTAGAGTATTGGTCGACTACCGACCAATAGACATTTAGAGGCGGGAGAATTCACTGGGCCGCTTGGAGCCCGAAAAGCGAAGGCGCACTGGGCCAAACTGAAAGCCCTACTTAAAAATTATGGCCCCGAGACAGGACAATAGCGCAGTGGAAGCAGGTAGACATTATTAGTACACCATATTTTATAACTTTTTTTAGTATTCCTTTGTCTAGCAAACAATTTTATCAATCAGTTTCTTCCAAAGACATATTATTCAATTCCAAGGATGAAAAGTAGTACTTAATGTGTATTAACTAATCAAATATCGTCACCCAACTGATTATACACTGTTTTGTCAAATTGCAGACATGGATTACAAAGAAGTAAAAAAACATGCAAGGATGGAGAATGCCTCAAGTGCTCGAGCCAGAACTGCCACAAGCAATAGTGTGGCAGTACCTATCTATTGTGTCAGAGAGCAACCCTTAATATGTTTGTGTCGCTTTGTAGAATTGTGTATTGTATTGTAGAAAAATAACAAAGTCCACACTGTATAATTGCACATATTTATTATTTCATCACATAAAACGTCCTTCATGGACCCCGAGAGGGTACTTCGTGGCTTTGCAAAGATTCTAACTCCACATTCACAAGCCCTAGACACTAAATCATGACACTATTATCCAAATTTGCAACTGTGGATGTGTGTGGCTGGGTGGCAGGCTCTTAACAGTTGACTCCATGCATATAATCGGGACTCTGAAACAAACAACATGATGGAATGTATATAACACAACTTGTTTAGTTATTAAATGTGTATTTTTAATATAAATTCTTTTTGTGCGAGCAACTCAATATGTTTGTGTCGCTATTATCCAAATTTGCGACTGTGGCTGGGCGGCTGGGTGCAAACCGCTTACAATCGGTCTTTTTGGAAATCCATGGAGGACTTATGGCTGAGATGATGATGATTAAATAATTAATTTCTTATTTAAAAAGTGTTTTCTTTTTTAAATTTAACTGGTTTTTTTACAACATACTTATCCCATATTTTAGATTTTCCAGTCCATATTATATGTGAATATTTTATTATTTTTATTACATATTTATCCGAGCCCTAGTTATGATGTAGTCGGAAATGGTATACACACCTAGCTTATGCAATCAATAAAGCCTGATGAAGCAGCGTCAGGCTTGGCTATTGACCACAGCTTAACTGCTTTCAAATTACAATGTACATGATATGTAAACATTATAATATTGAATTTCATCTTTATTGTGCTGTTACTCAATATTTAATAATGTTGGGCTATCATTATTGGCATAGCCATGAAATATATATACTTACCTAAAAGATAATACTGTCCAATTCCGCTGTTGTTAAGTCGTTTGAGCCCCAGTTTTCACATTGGAATTGTTAAATATAAATTGGTCATGTACTCGGCCAGCGGCCTGGATATCTTGCGTTTATGTGTAATATATGGCAATTGACATCAACAACCTACAACAATAATTGTATATTAGTAATAAAACTTTGTTTTTAATATAGCTTTATATTTTATTAAAACCATTCCTTACCAGTTGCACATTGATTGTGGTATGACCCTTTCTATTCCTGAATTGTACACCGTTCGGGAATGGTGGAGGGAAGATGTCCACATGGGTGCAATCTATGGCGCCTAAAATATCTGGCAAGCCATATTTCTGTGCGAACCCATTGGACACACTCTGCCTGGCATCTTCCGACCCTGAGAACACAATGCATTTTGGCATAAGCCTGAAAGTTTTTATTATCTTTGAGATTTAGGCAGATAGGTGTTAGTATTATCTATTATATTATAAGTACCAATCAAATTGTGCCCCATATTATTATGGTGATTGTGTTGGTTATGGACAGTAGCCATGTTTCCTGGGTTTTCAGCTATCATATACCAAATAATTATCCTCATCGACTGGTCAGTCAGTTTTTAGACTAGAGAGAGATACACAGAGATAATATGGTAGACAAGTTGCAGTTAAGTATGGAAGAAAATATAGAGAGATAGCTCAAATCTTTCACTTACTTTTTTATGATAGCTCCACAGACTTGGGTCAAATATTTGCTGACGGTGGTCTGTGCTATTGCCAGGCCATGATCTTGACCTGTCCCATGCTGGTAACTACCATCTCCCAATAGCCTTATGGATGAGAGGACCTTTTGCAGAGAAAACAAATAGCTATATTTAGAATGTTGATTTTTTGTGCCCATACAATTTATTGGTAGACATTAAATATAAGTATCTATTTTCTTATGGTACAATGCCAAAATGTACATATAATATATTGGTTACACACACAGTAAGCTCAGAATTCGCCCTATTTACATAGGACAGTAAGTACTATAGTCACAAGAAATGGGAACTAACATCTCAATTAAACAAACTAATGAATCAAAGAAAAGAACAGACTCTACACACAGAAATTATTTAGGATCTACATAATAATATACCTATCTATCTCAATGTCATTATTATCCTAATTCTAATTAATTTAAAAGTGAAAGTAAGTCTGTCTGTTTGTTACCTCTTCATGGCTAAACGGTTAGACCAATCGTTTCAAAATTTGGCACAGAGATTCTTTAGGAACTTTAGAAGGCCATAGTCTATATTTTATCGTCATTATTACCACAGTTTTTCATCACTATATGGGTGAAACTGCAGGGCGCAATTATTCTATTATAGATAGAATAATACCTAAGCTAAGGTATTCCTAAATTTTAATGGTAAAGTACAATACCTTCTCACATAAGACACACACAAACACTTTTTCACAGAACGACTAGTAGGATATTAGAAAGATTTATAAAAATGTGATACTCAGTTAGGTACTTAACCTCTTTTCCTAAAATTCGTGGAGTATAAGATAATTTTACCTTTATGTGTACCGGCAGCCCATCATGAGGATTTTGCGGTTCCAATTCGTCTTTTAATTCATGGCACAAATAAAGCGCCACGACCTTATTCACTCTGAAGATTTTTTGAAATTCCCTATCGGGAAACTCGAAAGGGTTGCTTGCATCCCTTATTTCCCTCCGATGCCATTTTCTTCGCAACGTTTCTTCCTCTCGCGCTATCATATCGTGAACAAAAGCTCGCGACATCTTTTTTTTTCACAAAACAAGTAATATAATTGTTAATCACCACCTCAACGGAACGTGACTAACAGTCCGCGTTCAAACCCCGGTCTAATGTCAATCGGAGAGTATTTAACCCGCGGTCCCCAAGCCCGTGCTCTGTGGCGGGGGGTAGCAGGATAAAATAGTCATCGACAAACGTCAAATTAACATTTTTTGTCTCTCCCTCGGTTGCCGTGCTCTGTGTGGGTGACATACTAATTTTGGTCTCTGACGAGAGGACATAAGCCGGGAAAGACTAATTTGTCCACTTGCCGTGCTAGCCCCGCAGGATAGATATAAGTAGGTACAGTAAAGTATTATTATTATATTTTATTATCGAATAATAGAGAGTACTTACTTAAATGTTACTTATCAAACTCGTACCCGATTTACTCTATTAAATAAATTTTAACTAGATTTTAATGATTTTTTTTAATTTTCCTTGAGCAAATAAAATATATTTCGCAAGATTACAAAAAAAACTCCCGACATAAACAAAAAAGGATGAGTAGATGTTATAAAACATATCTTAGAACAATTTCAATGAAGTAACTCAAAAAAAAAAAAAAATAGGTTTGTGAGCTATGGTGCCACTGAGAGTGCATCAAACATCCGCTCTCAGGAACCCAGGGAGCGATGATGTCCTTCAAACTTGTTTCCTCAGATAACAATCTTATGTTATTTTCTGTTCAGTTTATTAATCTCTGTGGAAACCAGTGGATCGACACGGTAATTATAGCCTTGAAATTTGACCAACCATCATCATCATCATCAATCGATAAAATCCATCAGCCTGAAGACAATTTTTTTAATATTTCTTATTAGTTGCATACTTTACTCTATCTCAACATCATAATTTCTCACAATAATTTAGTTACTTTTTCCGCAATAATAGGTTATTACAGGTTATTACTACAGGTTATTACTACAGTTATTATTAGCGACTTACATCTACACAGAATTTTATAACTCAGTTTGTTTGAACCAATGCTGCTATCAACATTTTTCTGTGGCTCAGTCGAAACAGTGGAATGCCGCATTTCCTGCAAAGTAACCCGGCGAAAATTAAAACTATTCTGGCAAGATACAACAAATTGTTTAGCAGTTGTAACGTCACCACGTTATTTACGACTATGGTATAAAGGGAACAGTTTATTAAGTAAATACCTCGGTTAATGGGTATATTTTCTTAATTAATGCCGAATACTTTGTTGGATTGCGCGTGGTTGGTATGTTTTTCGATTAACCGTTGTTTATTGTGGATTGTGGAACTCGTGAAGCAATTTCAATGCTTTCGTCAGTTTCCTTAGTGTATTTTATGGCATGACATGAACTTATTAAGTGTATCTTGTTTCTCAGTTTAATTAGTTGAGTTTTAAAAAACTGTTATTCACCAATAAACCCTGAAAATTAAATTTAATTTATTAAAAAAATAATTAAAAGTGAAACTTTAAGCCATTGGTCTTAAATCTAATGCTAACATGTAAATCTAATATAGTAGGTAGATACATATAGTATAGTATTTAGTAGATATACATATAACATAGTAGATATACATATAATATAGTAAATGTATATCTGGCCCAACGCATAAGCATTGCCATTCAACGTGGCAATGCAGCTAGCATGCTGGGTACGCTGTCAACTGGTAGTGGGTTTGAGCATTTGGATTGTCTTTAGACCTTTATCGGTCTGGCTGGGATAATCGATATGCTTTCTGTGTAATAGTTTACTTAGTTGAGTTGGTTTATTGTTTTGTTGTAGTTAATAGAGGCACTTGCCCATATAGTGGACAAAATACAATAACATGAGATTAATAGGATAAAGGGCTACAAATTATGTTTTTTAATTAAATTGTAATATTTTATTTAACTGCCTTTGATATCCACGTGGTGAAATATATCTGTCTCTATTAGATAAAATAATTCAGTATATCGCCGGCTCATTCTCACGATTGGATCTAATAATGTTTTATGTATTTATTTATTGGGTACCAACATGTTATACATCAATACATTGTTATAAGTAACACATGAACAATAGTCAAATTAGAGCTAAATGCTAACACAATTATAGGCACCGACAACATTCAATTAGGAAACAAGCGGTCAGAAAATTAATTAAATAGATTTTATTTCTTAAAGCGAGAATATTTTAAATACGGTTACGGGATCTGTTCCGAGTGTTGAAGTTTAACAACGAAATATATGTTTTAAAAAGCGTATATGTTTTACCTGTATCTACACAAACGCATGTATCTATTGTGTAGGTACCACATCTCAGAACTACATCAAAAAATCATAGTACAGAAAAATATAGTAAAATTTTGATCGTTGAGATATTTTGAAAAGAGCCGAGTCGCAACAATAATAGGAATATAAGATTCGCTCACCGCATTGCGACGACTCAGTTATTTCTACACCTGGCTACTGCGCGTTATGCTAACGCTGCGATGCAAAGTGTCAGATGTAGCGGATCTTATAAAAGTTAGACATTAGGTGGAAGGATGGAAGTTATCCAATTCATACATAATTGTTTGTATCTATTTTAACCGACTTCCAAATAATTATAGTTTAAAAAACTGAAGCAACCGACTTCTCATAGATGCCATTGTCAGAACTGGACCAAATTGAAATGGGACCACACGAGAAACACCAGCTTTCAAATAAAAAAAAGAATCATCAAAATCGGTTCACCCAGTCGAAAGTTAAGAGGTAACAATAATTAAAAAAACCGGACAAGTGCGAGTCAGACTGACCCAACGAGAGTTCCGTACAAACTACTAAGTAGATAATAGGGGGAAATCATATTTTTTTTATATTTTCCTTCTTATACCGAAAAATATACATAGTAAAAAAATTAACAACCTGTTTTAACTTACACTAATTAAGCTCTTTCATACCCCACATGATACGGTTAAAGAACTTTAAAATTTGGACGCTCACAAGGGAATCAAAACCTATGGGGTAGTTCCCGTTGACCTAGAACTATGAAATTTGGCAAGAAGCATTGTGTTAGAGTACAAATATAGGAAAAAATCCTAAAACTGGACATTTTTAATTTACTCACAAAAAACAAGTGTATTTATGCAAGGAATAAGGGTCCAAATTTTAAAGTGCTTTAACCGTATCATGTGGGGTATCGTATGAAAGAGCTTTATTAGCACAAGATAAAACAGGGTTTTAAATATTTTTACATCGTATAGTTTTAGGTTTATGAAGGAAATTATAAAAAATTATATGATTTCCCCCTTTTATCTACTAGTTTGTACGCAACCCTCGGTGGGCGAGTCTAACTCGCCCTTGTCCGATATTTTTTTTTTGGTATGTTGTTCACCGATTACTCAGCTACTTGTACATTTATTACCCCCATTGATTAGATACCCCAAAATATCACCAGCAAAGAGTTCTGACCTGACTCATCATAATATTAAATTTTAGGCCAGTGCTATAAAAGTTTATATGTTTTCAACGTTATTTTGAATAACTCCGTCGTCTGCCATAAAATTTCACTTGCAACCAGATTTTCCAACAAAAATATACACAATATGGTTCCAATGTCCAATCAGTGAACCTTGTAAGCTTCCATCTTCGTTTAGAAGATGCCAGGGGGAAGAGGAAAATGATTATATGTTTTCAGCTTCAGGGCACGTTATCCATCTACACTAACGTTGTAAATGTGAATGTGTTTGTTAGTTTACTTGTCGCAGATCACTCGAAAATCGAATCATTGCCGGTTTGATACAAAAACTGGACAGTGAAGTTCTTTCTATAAACAGTATCAGGAAAAAAAGAGGGTTATGTTTTTCGCATAATTAAATAACGAATTTGACTATTTTAAAAAAAAAAACTTTTGTCAAATTGAGTAATATTGGGAATATCGCAAGTATTTTTATACAGAAGTATTGTATTTTATTGCTGATTCTGGATATAAAAATACATAGATGTAGTGAAGTAAATACATAGATATACCTACAACTCAATTTGTGGGATTTTTTTACTTCAATGCTTTTTCTTGTTTTACAGAGCTCTGTATACTATAACTTAGATTCTGCGGCTACGCTCTTCCGATTTCCGGTGAAGCGTACTTTTCTGTAAGAATCTTACTCATGTAGATTAAAGATTCTGAAAAATAGCAGGACAAACCGCGGTGCATAACTAGCTTTTCTATAATGCGCGGTTAACGGAACTCGTTTGACCGGATCACTTTAACCACTTGACCTATTTTTCTCGAAAATCTCGCACACTGTGTTCTGGGGCCTCTTGACCTCCGATACATTGACGACTTTGAAGTTAGGGAATAGCACTTAAAGTTTAATCGTATTACTTTGGCTGTTGGTGAACTTATGTTGCACTTTCAAAATTTCTTACATAGAATAGATACAAATTATTCCATTTATCCTCATATTCGGTAGTTTTAGGTAAAAAGACAAGAGAATATTGTGTTTCATCTATCATACTTGCAGATGAAGGGTCTGATCTATTTTTAACCGACTGCGTAAGAAGGAGGGCTATGTTTTTCGAGTGTATGTATGTATGTATATTTCTTTGACACGCCCTAGAGCCTAAACGGCTTGACCGATTTTGATGTGAGTGGTGTCAATAGATTCGTCTTAGTTGTGAGAGTGACACTGGGTACATCAAAATTAAAAAAAAAATCATAAGTTAGGCTGCAAAAACCTCTTTTCTGCAGTCGGGTATTTTGTTTTTCTTTTAACATTGATACTTGTTATTCCTTGTTTGTCACACTGATACAATTAGGTTGAAAAAATATTGTAGGATCAGGCGCTATTTTGCAAAAAATAATAAAACAATAAATTTAAATCTAACTTAAAATCTAGTTTGTATCCGCTTCAATGTATTCAAGTTGATACTCTTGCCTGCTTAGAAGTCTTCAAGCTAGTACTCTTGTCAGTTTCGTTGTCTTCTAGCTGATACTCTTGATGACTTCGATATATTCAAGTTGATTTTCTTATCAACACGTCGTGTTGAAGACTTTTTTTTTAAATTTAATTTTAGCTCCACAGACACCGAGGTCCGTGACCTTTGTCAATTGAAGACATGGTTTTTGTCACTGTTGAGTCTTCAACAGTGACAAAAACCATGTACATGATCAAGGTAGTACTTTTACCTGCTTCGAAGTCTTTCGAAGCAGGTAAAAGTACTACCTTGATCTCGAAGGCCTCGAAGCGGAATATCTATGATCTAAGTTAGATTTTAGTTTTTTGAATTATGTTGGAGCTTTGGTTAGATATCCTGCATATTGGAGGACATAACAGAGGAACAGAGGACCTCCTATAAATATCAGGAAGACTCTGGTTGCAAGGTGCGTCCAACTTTTTTTTGTTACCCAGGGTAAACCCTTTATGGGTACCACTGCGCCCCGGGGGAGGCTGCGTGGTTATGTGGGAGTCCCGCCCATCCAACTGGTCCAACTTGGAAGGACAATTCAACAATGGACTTTTTGTAGCTAAGATGACATTGATCTGTTAATAAAAAAATAAGTTGTTTTTTTTTTTTATAGAAGATAGATCTACGATTGACCACCAACTCGCCTGATGTTAAGCGACGGTGTGGCCGAGGATGGAGCTCGTCCATCTAGAAGATATCTATTCACTCTAGCCTTGAAAATTCCGAGATTGTAGGTCTCGGGAAACAGAGATGGCGGCAACGAATTCCATTGTTGTTAAAATATGTTCGCTTTTCCCTTGTCCCACAGTTCCAGTGCATATGCGAGGCAGCAAAAGAAATATTCTTATTCAAAAGTCGACAGCTCTCCGTGACCAGTTTATAACACTGTATTTATAGAAATGCCATTTTCGATTCTGACACTGGCTTATTGAAAATAACAGTCAATATCAAATAGATTTGCGAGGAGTGTAATATTGTTTTCATATTGTGGAGTTAGAATATTATTGGTGAACCAATTTTATAAAAGGAACTTTACGGTTTATGGAAATTAAAAGATATTTGTATCATAAATCTAGGAAATCGAAACATATGTACATACAAAACAAATACCAGACATATAGTAAACAAAGATTTAGCTGGTTCCACTTCTATGTAGGATAAATAACAAGTTCGAGACTACGCAATGCGCAAGTACGCACTTTACCACAATGAGATTTTATCTATAGAGAGGTTATACTCATTGAATATGAAGTAAAAGTATGGCAAATCCCAGTTCTCAGTACTTTCATAGATAAAATATATTTTTTTGGCCTTTTAGTATCTTGGCCTTATAAATCTCGGCGTTGCAGTTTCTAAACACTTGCATTACCATTGCCACTGTTCACAAGTCACGACATGCGTTGCCCACCGTATCGCGACTGAAGACGACTCCAGCAATTATCTTACTTGAGGCTTGCCACGCAGAGCCGGGGAAAACCTATCTACATAATTATTACTTTACCTGCGTTGCCCATTGCAGGCCGCTTCCAACCGGTCTTTTTCGAAATCCATGGGAGAGACCTATGTCCAGCAGTGGACTTCTTGTGGCTGAAATGATGATGAAAAAAATATATATAAAACAACACATGAAATAAAATATATAAAGGATTTTATTTGCTTGTGGCTCATCGTCTTACGCTGTGTTTGCCGGTACAATTCCATTTGAAAAAAATTCGGCCTTTCCACTTCGACTTATAAATCTACTGTGTTACGTATGACTTTCGTAGGTCTACGGATTTTTTAATTAGATCTCGTAGAGACTCCGAGCTGTAGCACTCTCCGTAGCTCGTAGCGTGACTTTGAGCTTCCTTATAAGGCCCATTCACCATATTTAGCGACCTGTTTTCATATTCTCGTTTTTATTTTTTTGGAAACGTAAACACGACACAAAAACACCATTAAATATTATTCTCTATTGTGCATTTTTTGTAAATAACAGTTTTGTTTATTATTCTCGGCTTCATTACATTATACGTAGTAATATACATATTCACCCCAACTTTACTTTTATTACGATGAAACTGCACGTAAATAGGTATGTTTTTTCTCTCATAATACACCGGAAGTGCAGTTCTGGTTGAAATATTTGGTTTGTCATTACTTTTATAGTTTTATTTTCGTGAGGGGAGAAGGGAGAGGTTCATTGAACTTGTTATTTGCTTATTGTTTTGTGGAATATTGTTGTTTAGTTCTGTTGGGAATAAGAAAAGATTTTGTTTGAAATCGATGACATTTCTTATTCGACCAGAGCAAATCCAAAAGAATGGGTTATATTTTAGCAGACTATGTCAGTATTTATATGGTCATATTCAATTAAATGTCTTAAAAATTAATTCAATTTTGACGAATGCACAATCGATTTATTACTAAATTTCTGGTGACATAAACTGTTTTATTTAAAAAATAAAATGACGTATCTCTGTAAATTATTTTATTTGTTTTCGAACTAAATACTTCCGGTTTGATATCAAATATCAAATGACACAGGTTTTAATTATTTTATTTCTTACTCCTTCGTTATTCAATAATATATACCTACTTTTTAAAGTAAACAACATAACTAATACTATGGAACAATATAAAAAGTTTGTTCATATCCCATACAAAATATAATGGAGATGATATTTTTTCGAGGGATGTTTTTTAATAAAAGTTGTAGTTCCTTAGTAAAAGTAATTCACCTTTTACCTGACTGCACAAGAAGTAGGGCTATCTTTTTCGATTGAATGTATGTTTCTACATTACCTCCTACGGCCTAAGCGGCTTAACTGATTTTGATATGTGAGGTTTCGTTACATTTGTTTTACACAAGTTTCATAGGCCACATTGTTTGCAATAATAACAACACAACTCTCACAAAAAAAAAAAACACTTTTTTATCTCTTGACGAACATAAGGTTTTACATAACAAGTGATTTTAGAAGAATTTTCCTAAAAATGCTAATTTTTACAAGCGATTTTAAATATACTTTCTTGTGAACGTAGTTAGGTTTTTTTTTATTTCTTTTTTTTTAGTTTGATTATATTTATTTAAATAGAACACACATAGAATTAATATAAATTAATAACATTACTAATAACTAAAACAATAAAAAAACAAACAATTTGACGTTAAAACCTAAAATGTGGTATCCCCGCCCAAACGTGCCCTAATTATTTTACTTTTATATAATCACTTGTAAATTACAACCCTTATTGTAACTTTTAGGTAATACTACACCTTTATGTGACTATATTTTTAAAACCAATCGATATAACAAATAATCGATATCCCATCTTCCAAGGCACTCTATCTTTTCCCACAAAATTTGCATAATATACGGATATATTATGCAAATTTTTATCACGCAAAAAGTACGACTCGTATACAAATGTACGACACAAACTTATTGCCAGCATAAAATTCTATTTGCAATTTGGTATTTTCACTTTTCCCGGTGACGCGTATACGAATGGTATGAAAATTTAAGGATGTCTCCCGTTGCCTTCTCCCTTAGGATATGACCGAGCTACGTGATGAACGCGAGGCGGGAGCTTTGGAGAATTTGGCTTACTAGAACTGATACACTTATACCATACCCGACTGCCCAAGAAAAAGGATGTTTTTCAGATTTTTAGGCTTCCGTACTTTATAGAAGCAAATATAAGATTAGAAAACTTAAAAATCCCCGACATAAAACTTACTTAACCGATTTTGATAAAACATAGCTAAGAATACTCTCGATGAAATTTTATTTCAAACAAAAATAACTATAGATCTACCGCTTAACTGAGTCTGTTCCTGGGGAATGGGAGCGGTACGGGAGGGGTTATATTACGTCAGTCGGGCGTCAGCATTGCTATTACATGTGAACCCTCCCGTGCCGCTCCCATACCTCAGGAACTGACTCAGTTAAGCGGTTTATCTATAGATCAAAATTGGTCCATTCGTTTGAGAGCTACGATGTCACAGACTGACACAACGATATACAGATACATGCCTCAAACTTATACTCGTATCAAAAATGAGGGGTTTTTGGGTCGTGGGTTAAAAAATAAATATTATATGATCATCAACTTCTTTATGTCTGTCTGTTTTTCTGTCTATCTCCTTCTTGCGCAGTCGGGTAAAAATAAATATTCATATCGTTATATCTAGCACATTTATTCTTTACATCCGTGTCACAATTTCGATATACGACACATCGGGCACGGTATATTTACGGTCACATTTTTACTCCAGTGTTTATGTGTGATTACCTCACTCTCGTAAAGTCACGTGCTCTCACCTCAGTACACACTTCTGTTATTCATTGTACTTGATTTAGTACAGCTACTGAGACTACGCAATATGTAAGACTTGAGGCAATATCGAAATATTTGACAGTGGCAAATGCATATGGCGTGTGGTTCCAATATTCAATAGAAAAAAAAAATTTAGAACAACATTCGAGTGTTTTGCCTTTTTTCAGTAGTTGGTAACAGGTACATTTATGAATATTTATTAAAGTAGTAAAAATAATTGAAAGTTTCTATCAAAATTCAATAATTGGGACAGAGATAGAAATATTTTAATTTGTAGAATATAAGGATGTCTTAGCCTCCAAATCAAAATGTTAGATTCGACTATATAAGTAATGCTATCAATATTGTAATGATCTAAAGAGGACTAACAAATCTCTCAATTAGCTCATTCATAATAATAATTCATCTCAGTTACTAGAAATCCGCTGTTGGATTTAAGTAGGCATCGTAAGACTGGTTGGAAGCGGCCTGCATTCAACGTCTTCAGAGGTATTTTGACCAACTTGGGGCTGGTCGTCCTAGAGTGTCCACCAGTGGGGGGCGCAGAAGTGGGGGACAACGGGAATCAGCGGACTGCGCTTGCCGATGCTTGCTCTCGATTCGAGAACTATGCGGCCCCATAGGCCATTAGTTCTGCTTGCTTTGTCCACTGCTACTTCAATTGGTTAACTTGCTCAATTAAGTAAGTCAATAATAATACATTTTAGTTATTTTTAATTGTTGATTCGCAAACAGATCCCGGTGTGAACGAGCCAGCTTGTTAATATTCATGAAGCTGAACTGGAAGTGTACCAAATGGCCGGCCTCCCAGGGATTAGTTATCGAAATTCCTTAATTTCACTCTAATTAGATCCAACAACTGCTGGGAGACCGGCGGTATTATCCAATCTTGTTTGCCTGATAAACCCAGTTGCCTAAGCGTTTATTATATACCTTTACCTTTTGGTAAATAATAACAAACATAATATGTGTTTTCCTTCAGTTTATAAGGTTTAACAGTCAACGACGGATATACTTTAATGGGTTACTGTGTTTATTCTTAGCTTTTATAATATACTACATATAACTTGAATATGAAAAAAAAGGAACAATTTGAGCTTAAACTCTTGTTTATTTATATTGAACATTTCAAAATATCTTTAAAAAGTAAATTTTAATTCATTAAAGTATTTTTTTTAATTTTCTTCAAATTAATTTCAACTTTATTTTTTAACTGACTTTCATAAAGTAGGAGTTTCATTCGGATCTCACACCCCCTGCTTAGGGGGTGTGGGGGTGTGTGTATTGATCGGTGCTATTGTTTATGCTTATAAACAATAGCACCGATTTTAAAGATGTATTTATTGTTCCGTCCTTTATCATAGACTATATTTTGCAGTGGAATTTTGTTTATCTTTCTATAATACTTGTATAAGTGCTAGTCCATAAATCACTCCGAACAAAGAAAAAGCCTGGTGAGAGTGAAACAAAATGCAAAGGAAGAATTATTTGTTTCTATGTTTATTTTTTGCTGCGGGCAAAATCGGCGCTATCTCGGAGTTATCGGGAAGTCAATGGTTGTTTTTCCTTCTCGCGCCTGGCTTTGAGCATTGATTCTTTAATGGAGTCGTGTAATGAAATAAAATGAGCTTTCAGCCGTAAATGAATTTTTTTATTTATCTTAATTGAATACGCTTCTTGCTGTTCGTGTTTAATCGTATTTCGGGTGTTAACGCTTTGGAATTTTTGATCTAATTTTGACGAATGAAACGTTAATTGGTAATTTAGATGAAAAATTGATGATTTCTGAAATGTTGGTGGTACAATTATTATCATCATCATCATTTATCTAAACGCTTTATCGTGACGGGTAATTGAAATGTTGGTGCGTATTAGGCTCAAAGTAACGAACAATCTAAATATTTTAAGTAGTTACGTAGGCGATAAACTAAAATTGAATTTTGAATGAGTTTCAGACAATTTTAGTGTTGTTGGAAATGTTCTCTAAAGTAAATAAAAAGTTTCTCACTTTCTATACATATTTAGTATAAGTTATCAAATTCAGTTCGAGCATTATTCACTTGGCATATTAAAGTTTTATTAAAGTTTTTTTTTATGTAGAAATAGGTTTGTGCTTGACCGCCAACTTGCCTGATGTTAAACGACGTTGCGGTCTACGATGGAACGCGTTTACCTAGAAGAAGGCGTTAGGCGTTTATTTTTGGAAGAATCATGAGTATTGCTTAGATTGGGTTTTATAAGGAAGGTGTATGGTTTTGCCAACTCGCCTGATGTTAAGCGACGGTGTGGCCGAGGATGGAGCTCGTCGATCTAGAAGATATCTATTCACTCTAGCCTTGAAAATTCCAATTATGATTTTGAATTATGTGGTATTATATTTATATTTTTTGATAAGTTCAGTAGTGTGTATAAGTAGTGACCTGTAGTCGCTTCCTAGTGAATAGTTTACTTTGTATTTGCTGTGAATAATGTACTGTATGTTTCTGTTTCACTGAGAAAAAATTGACAATAGGGAAGTTTAATCATTGATAACTGGCATAGTCAAACACTATCCTGAATGGAGCAAGAGAACAAAGTAGACTTCTAAGTAACTAAACGTTAAGCTGCCAGGAAGAAGAAGAAACTAATTCAAATTCAAATACATTTATTTCGAATATTTAATATTCATAGCATGTCATCTTAATACAATAGTCACATTAAATTACATTAATAAAATAAAAATTAAATTTTAACTAGAAATTATATGGTTACAATAGATAACAATGCTTCCAGACAACCTTGGTTAAGGTTGTCTGGAAGCTTTTAGCGATAAGACCGCCTTTTGTGCCATTTTCTTATGTGTTTGTTGTCTTATTACTTTATGTGGTGTCAATAAAGTGTTATTGATCGAGTGACTGATTAAGCATTTCGCTTTTTAGTCGAATACCCTAGAAAAAGTGTAATGTTTCTCGAGCAGTTAGCATTCATACTACGAGTATGTACTGTGTTTAACAGCTTTTGTAGCCAAAACGGCTTCGTTGTACCTGCGAGGTGTCGTTAGATTTCTCAACTTCTCAAGTGTCGTAATTTTTTTATTCAAAAATACCATGCATAAAAAATGCTCTAGTCATTAGTTGAAACGTCAAAGTCCCAGCGCCAATCACAGCACAGTAACATTCTGGTAACGCTTGTAAACGCTCTTAATTAAATAAGTACATAATAAAAATTTCTTAAATTTTTATTAACGCTTAACGCTTTAATATTTTTTCGCGATTCCACAAACAGCTATTTATATACCGATACATCGAAGCGTTACGATCCGTTATCCCAGCCAACGAATTCTGCGAAAGCGTAGCTAAAAGGTGAGACAAATATTTTAGAAAATGTTTGTAAACAGACGATAAACCCCGGAGGTGGTGATAAATAACAATTAGGTACCTATCGCTACAAAGAGCCTGAACCATACTCCCACGGAAAGGGATACCTAGAAAAATCTGGTCCGTGTTCGATATTTATGCCTTGAAGGCAATATCTGTAAAGCGACATCGTTATTGTTGATATTCCGAATACACGTACGAAACGCTTTGGCTCCACTTTCATTGTACGTACTGCCAAACTGTGGAATGCGCTTCCTGAATGGGTCTTTCCGACTGGATATAATCTAGGTGTCTTCAAATCACGAGTGAATAGGTTTCTTCTAGGCTAGCGCGCTCCATCGTAGACCGTAACTGTCGCTTAACACCAGGTGAGTTGATGGTCCAACGTAAGCCTATTTTCGAATTAGAAAAAAAACTTTAAGTCGAAAACAACATTTTAGACCTCAAAACAAAGTATTTACAAGTACCTATCTATATAATCGGCCAAGTGCGAGTCGGACTCGCGCACGAAGGGTTCCGTACTATCATCTATAATACTACAAAGTTTAGTTCTGTTTATAAAATAACGAGAAATCAACGAAATTCCAAGTAGTAAATTGCAAACTTATAGGTAGGTTTTCGATACACATCCGGGCAGCATAACAACGCTCGCGCGAATACGCGCGGTTATGGCTCGCTCCGTGATGTTACCTCCCCCGCTACCCGCGCGTTCGCGCCACCACCACACCCCGGCGCGGCGCTCGCACCGCGTTTAGATGCACGGATTATTTTCATTTTGTGAGTTTTTATATATATTAGATTAGGTATTTATTTTTATAGTTAATATATTTCTAAATATTTACTTACAAATATTCAAGTTTCTACCTGTTAATTAAGATCGAGTAAAAATTGCTTAAAAATTACGTTTGTTGTATGGGAGCCCCCCTTTAATATTTACTTTATGGTTATTTAATTATTTATTTTGAAAGGTAATATACAAGTAAGTATTCTGTGAAAATTTGAAGCGTCTACCTGTTACCGTTTTTAATATTGAGCAAAAAAATACGAAAAAAACACGTTTATTGTATGGGGACCCCCCTTAATATATTTTTTTTTTTAATTTTTAGTATTTGTTGTTATAGCGGCAACGGAAATACATCATTTGTGAAAATTTCAGCTTTCTAGCTATCATGGTTTATGAGATACAGCCTGGAGACAGACAGACAGACAGACAGACAGACAGACAGACAGACAGACAGACAGACAGACAGACAGACAGACAGCGAAGTCTTAGTAATAGGGTCCCGTTTTTACCCTTTGGGTACGGAACCCTAATAAAAGAACAAGAGTCTATATTAAAAGAAACACAAAATACCCGAATGCAGAATAGCAAATTTTGCAATGTAATTTACGATTTCGTTACGCTTGATACGCTGTTTTTCGTGAGAAAGTATGCGCAAGGTCTCTGTAAAAGGTTACGAATGCGCATTTTTCATAATAATTGTAGTAAAATCACTTATTTATTACGAAAAAGTTTGTTGGAGGTGATGAAAACGTGTTTTTAGGGTTCCGTACCCAAAGGGTAAAAACGGGACCCTATTACTAAGACTTCGCTGTCTGTCTGTCTGTCTGTCTGTCTGTCTGTCTGTCTGTCTGTCTGTCTGTCTGTCTGTCTGTCTCCAGGCTGTATCTCATAAACCGTGATAGCTAGAAAGCTGAAATTTTCACAAATGATGTATTTCCGTTGCCGCTATAACAACAAATACTAAAAATTAAAAAAAATAAAATATTAAGGGGGGTCCCCATACAATAAACGTGTTTTTTTCGTATTTTTTTGCTCAATATTAAAAACGATAACAGGTAGACGCTTCAAATTTTCACAGAATATTTACTTGTATATTACCTTTCAAAATAAATAATTAAATAACAATAAAGTAAATATTAAAGGGGGGCTCCCATACAACAAACGTAATTTTTAAGCAATTTTTACTCGATCTTAATTAACAGGTAGAAACTTGAATATTTGTAAGTAAATATTTAGAAATATTACTAACTATAAAAATAAATACCTAATCTAATACATAAAAACTCACAAAATGAAAATAATCCGTGCATCTAAACGCGGTGCGAGCGCCGCGCCGCGCGGGTAGCGGGGGAGGTAACATCACGGAGCGAGCCATAACCGCGCGTATTCGCGCGAGCGTCGTCATGCTGCCCCGATGTGTATCGAAAACCTACCTATAAGTTTGCAATTTACTACTTGGAATTTCGTTGATTTCTCGTTATTTTATAAACAGAACTAAACTTTGTAGTATTATAAGATGATAGTACGGAACCCTTCGTGCGCGAGTCCGACTCGCACTTGGCCGATTTTTTTTTTTCCGAGGGTCATATTATTATTGTTACAAAAAAAGTATAGCCACTGATCACTCAGGGAGTGATGACGATTCTAACGACACCTGGCATATCAAAATTGGTTAAGCTGTTTAGGCTGCAAGCGATTATATAGAAACATACATATATACATACCCACATACATTTATACATATAAGTACATACATACACTCGAAAAACTTAACTTGTTTTGAAGGTAGATATTTGTTGGTATCAACAGGTAACTATGAACACTTTCCGTCAAAGTACCTGTTTATGTGTTATTGAGCACACAATATCCATAATTGCGTTTTTTTTCTATACTAAGAGAGAGAGAGAGAGAAAAAATCGCTAGTAAGTATTTACGTTTTGTACCCGTGTAATCGACTTGGAAGATTTTGGACATGATTGAAACCAGTATCCAGTATTTTGAGAGATAAGCGTGGGGGCGTGCTCGTCGCATCTCTTGCGGGTCCGGTAAGCACAGGTGTCATTATTATGATGCTTGTGCTTTCAGAACCACCACCCCACTTGACAAACCGTGGTGGTAGGGCTTTTCACAAGTCCGCCTGGATTGTTACCACCCTTCCGCTTAAAGTGTGCCGCTAAATATAGCCGTCACGACGGTTATGTGTTCCGGCACTTAGTGTGGAAGAACCAGCCCCTCCCCTTTCCCCTTTTATGGCATGCACCGCTACGCTTCTTGAGTCCGTCTGGCGATTAGTAGGATCAACCAGTCCGGCGGACGTGACAGGGTGTCATGGGGGTCAGGGAGACCCGGTGAAACGGTTGTCCGCTGATCGCCCGTGAGTCAGTAGGGGACCCGAACCCAAGGATGACTTTTAAACTCCGCCTTGGGAGGCTGTCCCGCCAACTCACGCATAATCCCGAGGAGAGGCTGTCGTGCCGGAGTAGGAGACCGGAGTGGAACCCGGCAGTCGCTTCCGGGGGGGTCCGGGGGCCCTTCCGTACCCCGTGGCAGCCATTCATACTCCCGCCTTTCTGGCTGATTCAGTGGCGTCTTACTTTGCCTTTGGAATCGTGGCGGTGCATGCAATAACCCTCTTCCACCCTTATCATATTATTTTTCTATGGCCAAGTCAAAAAGGAGTAAACGTTGTCCAGCGGTTATTAATTCCACTCTCCAAGTGGACTACTGCAACATTAGAGGCTTACACACCAACCTTAATGCTGTTCACCATCACCTTGAAACAGCGAAACCGGCTTTGCTCTTTTTGACCGAGACACAAATATCATCTCCCGCGGACACATCTTATCTCTCGTTCCCTGGCTACACGCTCGAACACATGTTCTTGCCTCGTGCTGGGGTGTGCTTGTATGTGCGGGAAGATATCTGTTGTCGACGTCTCTATGGCCTGGAAGATAAAGACCTGTCTTTACTCTGGACTCGTGTAGATTACAACGGTGAAACGCGTATCTATGCTTGTCTATACAGGTCTCACCGCGGAGACCAGGAGACAACTCGCCTGTTTGAACATATTGCTTCGGGGGCTGACAGAGTAATGGAGCAATACGCTTCTGCGGAACTGATCGTTTTGGGCGACTTTAATGGCCATCACTCAGAGTGGTTGGGTTCGACCAAGACTGATCATGCAGGACGTGCTGCTTATGACTTTGCCATGGCTTACGGACTCACACAACTGGTGACTGATGTTACTAGAGTTCCTGACATTGATAGCCATACTCCTTCTCTCCTAGATCTCATGCTGACCTCCAACCCAGATCGATATCGGGTATCGGTCGCGGCTCCCTTGGGTAAATCCGACCATTGCCTAGTTCGATCTGAGGTGCCAACTTCACATCACATCACTCCCCGCCCACCCGGGAAGCGCAAGGTTTGGCACTATAGATCAGCTGACTGGGATGGGTTACGAGAATTCTACTCATCCTATCCCTGGATACAGCTTTGCTTCTCTCACCAGGATCTTGATGATTGCGCTGATGCCATCGCTGATGTTGTGCTGCAGGGTATGGAATGTTTCATTCCTAACTCTTCCGTTCGCGTCGGTGGTCGTAGTCGTCCTTGGTTTAATAAATCTTGCGCTGTAGCAACTAAGTGCAAATCTGATGCATACAGCGCCTGGGCCAAGGCGAATGCAAGTAAGGATCCTGCGTGTCCTGCTCTTAAAAAGAAGTTGAATGCTGCACTAAGGTCATGCAAGAAGGTAGTTGCCGAGGCCAAAAATCAGTATGTCAGCAGGATAGGCGATCAACTGGCGAGTCACCCTTCTGGTAGCAGAGCGTTTTGGTCACTTGCTAAGGCTGCCGAAGGGAACTTTTGCCGTTCCACATTACCAGCACTTCGGAAGCCGGATGACAGTTTGGCTCATAGTGCGAAGGACAAGGCCGATCTCCTTGGTTCTCTCTTCGCCTCCAACTCTACTTTCGATGATGGGGGCGCGTCGCCGCCGGTATTACCGCGGTGCGAAAGTTCTATGCCAGAGGTACGCATCTCCCAGAGAGCAGTACGGAAGGAACTCCTGTCCCTTGACACACGAAAGTCGAGCGGGCCCGATGGCATCCCGGCTATCGTTCTTAAAAAGTGCGCGCCTGAGTTGGCTCCTGTTCTAACGCGCTTGTTTCAGTTTTCCTACACCTCGGGTAGTGTGCCATCCTCATGGAAAGTAGCTCTGGTACATCCGGTCCCCAAAAAAGGCGACCGCACAGACCCGTCGAACTACCGCCCTATTGCAATTACCTCCTTACTCTCGAAAGTCATGGAACGTGTAGTTAACACCCAGCTTCTAGGATACCTTGAGGAGCACCAGTTGATCAGTGATCGTCAATATGGATTTCGACATGGACGATCGGCCGGTGACCTTCTAGCGTTCCTAACACACCGGTGGGCTACAGCTATTGAGAGTGGTGGAGAGGCATTAGCGGTAAGTCTTGACATTGCCAAGGCATTTGATAGAGTCTGGCACAAAGCGCTTCTTTCCAAATTACCATCTTATGGTATACCGTCTGGACTTTGCACCTGGATTTCCAGCTTCCTATCAGGGCGTTCAATAAAAGTGGTGGTAGACGGATTATGTTCCGATGCCATGCCCATCAACGCTGGAGTCCCCCAGGGTTCTGTGCTATCGCCTACACTGTTTATCTTGCATATCAATGACATGTTGCAAATAGGTAGCATTCATTGCTATGCTGATGATAGTACTGGTGATGCACAGTACTCTGGTCGTGTAGGGGCCCGACAGTCCGAGGTGGAGGAAAACAGGAACAAACTTGTGTCTAATATTGAGAACTCCCTGGAGAAGATCTCGGACTGGGGTGACCTCAATCAGGTCAAGTTCAACCCTACGAAGACACAAGTCTGCGCGTTCTCTGCGAAGAAAACCCCCTTTGATCAAGCTCCGCGGTTCCAGGACGTTCCTCTCAAGATCTCAAAGAGCTTGGAGATCCTAGGCGTCAATATTTCTAGTGAGGTTCAGTTTCGGGGTCACCTAGAGGTGAAAGCAAAACTTGCTTCCAAGAAGCTTGGTGTGCTTAACAGAGCCAAGCGGTACTTCACACCTAGTCAGCGGCTTCTACTATACAAAGCGCAAGTGCGGCCCCATATGGAGTACTGCTCCCACCTCTGGAATGGCGCACCTGCTTATCAACTTCAGCCTCTTGACTCCCTACAGCGACGAGCCATTAGAATTGTTGACGATCCCAAGCTTACTAATAAGCTAGACTTACTTTGTCTGCGTAGAGATGTAGGATCCCTTTGCATTTTCTACCGCTTGTTTTTCGGGGAATGCTCTGAAGAGCTTTTTGAACTAATACCAGCTTCGGAGTTCCACCATCGTACTTCACGAAACCGCCAAAAAGCTCACCCACACATTTTGCATAACTGGAAATCCCATACAGTCAGGTTCTCACGCTCCTTCCTTCCGCGAACCAGCAAAATGTGGAATGTCCTTCCTCGGAAGGTTTTCCCGCCGAGCTTCAACAAAGAGCGTTTTAAAAAGGGTATCTACAAGCACCTTTCCGGGTTAGCAAAGCAACAGTAATGTCAGTGATGTTGCAGTTGTCCATAGGCGACGGTTATCGCTTACCATCAGGCGAGCCGTCAGCCTTTTTGCTTCTCCTATTTTATAAAAAAAAAAAAAAAAAAAAAAAAATATACTCGTAATATGAATCATTTTCAGTGGTTTTCAGAATTATTTTTCTTTAATTTTAACTTTGAAATTTAAAGTATACTTTCAGTGAGCAATCATCTTAACAAAGAGTAATAATAACAACAGAAACCGCCGGAATTAAAAAGAACCTTTTGAAATGTTTCACTTACGCAAAAAGTATACCCATAATGCAGAAACAGTGTTGTTTTACCTTTATATAAGCTCTGTGAATCCGCGCCAGTTTGAAAATTTAAATGAGGAAGGCTTAAAGATTAGCTTCATAATAGGCATCATATTTTAGCCACCGCCCGACCGTCGCTTGTTTCTGTTTACATAAATATTTAGCTCTTCGTGAAATTCAGAGTTCCGGATACGATTAATATGAAAAATTAATATTTTAAGATTTTAAAACATCCCTAGACTAAACTAGTAGTTCTACGGACTTTAGAGCACTTGAATACAAACTTTTTTGCTGGAATTTCAAATTCAAATAGTGAATTTGAAATTCCAACAAAAAAGTTAAGTAAAGTAAAGACAATATGAGTCCATGTTGTTAATAGAAATAAATCATGTAAGAAGTGATTTTTTTACGTCTTATTTACATGCTTTTTTATATTCTAGCCCTTTCTTACTTCTTTCTGATCAATTATGTCTTTCACTTGTATTCTCGCATTTATGAATCTCTTTCATAAGTTAGGTTTAACAAATCTTTCATACTGTCATTCGCGGTATTCAATGGCGTAAATATGATGCTTACAATCATATAAAAACTACATTAAAACATTAAAATATGCATTTTTATACTATTACAATATATTTCAAATAATGGTCAAGATATAGTAGGTAGGTACCCTTAATTGACCACTGTCTTCACAAAATGTCTTAGCCACGTCGCACGAGGATTTTCTATCACGGTTTTCAGGATGCTGTTGTGACTTCCCCGAATCCTGCTCAACAGTAATGCTGTCTTTTTTACCGACTTCCAAAAAGAAGGCGGTTTTCAATTCGACTGTATGTTTGTTCAGCGATTACTCCGCTAATTCTGGTTTGTTTTTGATTTTTCTTTTTTTCGTTTGAAAATACTTCAGAGTAATACTTCAGAGGTGCTTCCATATAAATTTTATCAAAATTAGCTTAGTACTTTGGTGCTTACAACAAAATAAAAAATGTTAAATGTGATTCACGTAAACGAATTGCGTATTTTGAAGTTATTTTTTTTTTTTCACTATGGAAATTAACGTGGTTTTCACACATTTCTAGTGAAGATAACACTTCAGCTGAACCGACGCAAGATGACCAGCTTCCCACCCTAACCCTTTTACAACCGATAATATCACGTGCGGCACGAGCGGCACGTCGCAGTGCAAGGCGCGTCACGTCACCGACCGAGAGTGACGTGTGTGCTGCTCCTTTGAAAAAGACCGCCGAATGCGTTTGAAACTATAGTCGGATATTTCGGCTCAAAACAGACGTGAGTGACCCGTAGTTTTTTTTTTTTTTTTTTTTACTTTTTAAACTATAATTATTACGAATTACCGCTTGAAAGTCGTACTTTTTATTTTGGTCAAACATCCCCGAGACACTATAAAAACTTCGCGACCTTATATCTTCCAACCACTTGACCGCAAAATTGATAAATAATATTGGTTAATGTATGTCACATACAAAATTCTCTTTTATACAAACATACATACATACACTGAAAAACATAACCCTCCTTACGCAGTCGGGTAAAAATAGATGTGATTTTATGTGTGTATAATTATGTGTATGTATGTGTATGTATGTATTATCATAGTTTGATACGAAACTATTTAATAGCCTCGCATCAAACTTTGTAAACTGAGCCTTTTTAAGTGAGAGGTCACTACCATCATAATATTAACAGAAGACTAATAAATAAATAATTCAATTCAATTCTCAATTCTCGGATGCCAACCCTAAATTTGATATGTTCTGTGATGAATGGAAGTTGTGTTTGTCTGAGTGTCTGATGTTTTGTGAGAGGATTGTGTGAATGCCAAAACTGACATAAAATTGTTGACAAATTGAGAAATCTCATGGCGTTAGTTCTTCACATTTAATTTGTCTGTATTTTAATTAAGGTCTGTATTATCATTGCTCTATCTATTTTAAATTACTTAACTTATTTATTTGAATTAGTTTAATTGGTTATAACCGTTCTAATGAAACAAATAAATAAATAATAGTACCTACTACGTCATATTTTATTTTTTTATTTAGAATTGAGGTCTACATGTTTCATAGAAAGTTCATTGAATCAGGCGTTACCGTTTCTTAGAAAATTTATTGAAACAGGTTTCACTTTGTGAAAATTAATATTCAATACTTAAATCTAAGTTAATATCTAGTGAGTTTCGCTTTGATGTCTTCCAGCCGGTACTCTTGACTGCTCCGATATATTCAAGTTCAACTAATCTTCAATTTATTATTTGACTGCTTCTATGTCGTCAAGGTGGCTCTTGAGTTCTTGTCCTATATAAACTAGCAGCGCTTAGACGCTACATGCACATTGCACAGACATAGTTTAAAAAACTGAAGCAACCGACTTCTCATGGATGCCATTGTCAGAACTGGACCAAATTAAAATGGGACCACACGGAAAGCACCAGCTTTCAAATAATAAAATAATCATCAAAACAGGTTCACCCAGTCGAAAGTTATGAGGTAACAAACATTAATAAAATCCGTACTCAGTGATATCGATCCACATCCTTGTTGCGTACTGCACAAGAATGGAATTCGTTGCCGCCATCCCAATTTCCTGAGATCAAGGCTAGAGTGAATAGATAATCTTCTAGATCGACGAGCTCCATCCTCGGCCATACCGTCGCTTAACATCAGGCGAGTTGGTGGTCAATCGTAGATGTATCTTCTATAAAAAAAATAAAAATATATATATATATTAAAAACAATTAGAACCTCATCCTTTTTTGAAGTCTGTTGAAACTATCGATTGTCGGTCCCACTACCACTAGATAAAAAACAAAAAGCATATTAAACTAAAATTATTTTTCAGGTAGTTAGCAATAGCAAATCGATATAGGATTATTTTTAGGGTTCCGTACCCAAAGGGTAAAAACGGGACCCTATTACTAAGACTTCGCTGTCTGTCTGTCTGTCTGTCTGTATATCTGTCTGTCTGTCTGTCTGTCTGTCTGTCTGTCTGTCTGTCTCCAGGCTGTATCTCATAAATCGTGATAGCTAGAAAGCTAAAATTTTCACAAATGATGTATTTCCGTTGCCGCTATAACAACAAATACTAAAAATTAAAAAAATAAAATATTAAGGGTCCCCATACAATAAACGTGTTTTTTTCGTATTTTTTTGCTCAATATTAAAAACGGTAACAGGTAGACGCTTCAAATTTTCACAGAATAATAACTTGTATATTACCTTTCAAAATAAATAATTAAATAACAATAAAGTAAATATTAAAGGGGGGCTCCCATACAACAAACGTAATTTTTAAGCAATTTTTACTCGATCTTAATTAACAGGTAGAAACTTGAATATTTGTAAGTAAATATTTAGAAATATATTAACTATAAAAATAAATACCTAATCTAATGCATAAAAACTCACAAAATGAAAATAATCCGTGCATCTAAACGCGGTGCGGTGCGCGCGGTGGTAGCGCGAGCGCAAGGCGGTTGCTAAGCAACGGCCGCGCGGGTAGCGGGGGAGGTAACATCACGGAGCGAGCCATAACCGCGCGTATTCGCGCGAGCGTCGTTATCAAAGATTACTATTATTGGTCGTCATGCTGCCCGGATGTGTATCGAAAACCTACCTATAAGTTTGCAATTTACTACTTGGAATTTCGTTGATTTCTCGTTATTTTATACGATTTTCTATTATAGATGATAGTACGGAACCCTTCGTGTGCGAGTCCAACTCACACTTGGCCCTTTTTTTTTTCATTTGAGCGTAAGTACAAAACATGTGAAGGAAATAGTAATAAATAGGTCTTATGTACATATTAAATTAAGATGTGACTCAAAACTTGCAATATTTAAGAAGCGATAATTTGATTTAGAAGGATGACAACAAAACCTATTTAGTATGACAGCATAGCACATTTCGGCTAGAAAAACACCCTAACCTACTTATCTATAATCCGAATTATAAAATATCGAATATGATTTTCTCAAAAATGATTTTTTATTAACTACAAAAACCTTATCAAAAGGTCGACAGCTAATTTTTGACAACTCGTCTGATATCCGAATCTTTATAATACGAAAGTTTCTGTGATAAACAGAATCATAAAAAACTAACCTTAATAAATAATAAAGTTTCGGGATATAGTAAAAAAAAAATAATTAACATAACCACATTGTTCGGGTAAATGAAACTGATGGCTAACAAACTGTAGAATGAGAAATTCGTGTCAAATAAAACATCTGGAATTAGACAGCTCTATGAAACGAATTCGGGCAAATAAGATTCGAACAAATTTTCGAAAATAGTTCGGATTATACATAGGTAACTAATGAACCCTTCTCATAATGAGAAGATGGCCTGCGCCCAGCAGTGGGACCTGGGGCCCAATTCAGTTATTCAAGACCGCTCCATAGCCGAACCATATGTGGAGCGTTTCCCGTCGGCCGCCATAGTTTTTTTGATTCAGTCACTTTTATGTCATACAATTGACACATTTGATGAAACGTAACACGTCATTGGATCGTTACTAAATCAAAAAAGATAGCAGCCGACAGGAAATGCTTCGCACAAGGTTCAGTTACGAATAGGTTTTGAATAACTGAATTGCCCGCCAGTTTGTATAAACAGGGCTGAGAAAAAAAAAAATAGGTAACCATACAATCCAAGTAAATAGTCGAGATAATGTACAAAACAAACGAACACCAGTAGCTTACCTCCACCCCGTCATATTTAGTCAGGCAATCACCGGATTATCCCGAGACGGCACTTTGATATCGGTCACAGAACATTTTCTAGTAAATATTCATGAAATTCAAATGAGATACCTACCGCCGTGGAACTTTTCAGCGGATCTTACACCTAGATAAAAGTTTTGCGTTAATTTCACGATTTTGATTAGAATTTAATAGGTTCACGAAATTCGTTCGAGATTGGATGGTACGGCTGATAAGTTTTGTGAGGCGTTTTGGAAATTAAATACTGGTTTTATCTCAAGTGTTTGTTGATGGGAAAATAATCTTTATTGCAACAGAAGATAGAAAAGGATCTGCAAAAAATATTCTGATTAAATCAACCGATTCATTGACGTGGTGTATTTTATATGCATATTTACGTCGATGGCTGCTAACAAATATTTCATGGCGCGCTATAATAGTCTCTTATATATTAAAATATCTTTGTAATTAAAAACAAACCCTAGTCATGCTATTTAGTGACAAAGAGTATAGGATTAATATAAGGTACACCTTTCAAAATACAATTTAAGGAAGTTTTTTTCAAATCGCATATGACACATAAGTTGTGTCACCAGCCATACAATTAAATATATCGATGACACACATGCTGTGTCATCAGCACTGAAAGGGATAAATTCAAAGATTTTAAAACTTGTAAATGTTATCTTTAGCTGTAACGCTACGGTGTCAGCCGTGTAATGATGGCTAATGAGTTACGATACCGATGAGGAAATGTAGTCCATATCAGTTTTTCGTTTATAATCTATCTCTATATCAAATTTCATATTGATCGGTTCAGCCATTTGATCGTGGAAAGGTAACAAACGGACAGAGAGATTTACTTTTGCTTTTATAATATTATTTGGAAAGTTAGGTTTATACGTATAAATAAGTTTATGGTAAAGTCACACCAAAGGTAGCTCCTAGAAGTCCAAGTAGTAAATTCTATCGTAGAGGCAAATGGAGCAAGACTGCTGAAGCGACGGTATTAATTCAATATTCCGCTGAACCCAGGGTTGCTTTAAAATTAAGATTCAATGCCGCCAACTTATTTATTCAAGCGGCAATGTCGCTGTCATCGTAAGATTGCTGCCAACAAAATGCCTTTCCAAAATAGTCTCGTTAGTTCCCCATTTGTCCGCTTGAACAGATAAGTAGGTACCACTGTACTTACGTACACGAATTATAGGCAAATAGAGATGATGCTTAGATTTTCAATCCGTATCCAAAGAGTTTGCAACGAAAGTTTATTCCTAATCGCATGGTCTCTGTTCATTTTAATAAGACATTAATATGGACGAATTAATGTAATATAATTTTTAATTCCGAAGCGTCTTGCGTATAAAAGTAAAATAAAACCGGACAAGGTGAGTCAGACTCGCCCACCGAGGGTTCCGTATAAACTAGTAGATAAAAGGGTTTTTTTGTTTTTTTTTATATTTTCCTTCATAAATCGAAAAATATACATCATAAAAATATTTAAACACCCGTTTTAGCTTGTGCCAATGAAGTTCTTTCATATGATACCCCACATGATACGGTTAAAGTACTTAAAAATTTGGACCCTCTTTCCTTGCTTACAGACCCTATATTTTGTGATTAAATTAAAAATGTCCAGTTTTAGGATTTTTTCCTATATGTGTACTCTAACACAATGCTTCTTGCCAAATTTCAGAGTTCTAGGTCAACGGGAAGTACCCCATAGGTTTTGATTCCTCTGTGAGTGTCGAAATCTGCGTTTTTTACGACATATTCGGCTGTCACTTTTTTTACGAAAACTGAGAAATTTTATTTTTCTTTCTGCAGCAAGATACTATGTACTGCGTATGCGGTTTTAATTTCAACTCGATACCTTCACGCGTTCCCGATATAAAGGTCTTGACACCCGGACGGACGGACAGACAGACAGACGGACAACAAAGTGATCCTATAAGGGTTCCGTTTTTTTCTTTTGAGGTATGGAACCCTAAAAAGTAAGCATTTTTATTGCAATAATTTTTCCGGTCTCAACACTTTTACTAAATCTGACTAGGTACAAAAAAAATCGGCCAATTGCGAGTCGGACTCGCGCACGAAGGGTTCCGTACTATCATCTATAATAGAAAATCGTATAAAATAACGAGAAATCAACGAAATTCCAAGTAGTAAATTGCAAACTTATAGGTAGGTTTTCGATACACATCCGGGCAGCATGACGACGCTCGCGCGAATACGCGCGGCTATGGCTCGCTCCGTGATGTTACCTCCCCCTCTACCCGCGCGGCCGTTGCTTAGCAACCGCCTTGCGCTCGCGCCACCACCACACCGCGGCGCGGCGCTCGCACCGCGTTTAGATGCACGGATTATTTTCATTTTGTGAGTTTGTTGTATTAGATTAGGTATTTATTTTTATAGTTAATATATTTCTAAAGATTTACTTACAAATATTCAAGTATCTACCTGTTAATTAAGATCGAGTAAAAATTGCTTGAAAATTACGTTTGTTGTATGAGAGCCCCCCTTTAATATTTACTTTATTGTTATTTAATTATTTATTTTGAAAGGTAATATACAAGTAAATATTCTGTGAAAATTTGAAGCGTCTACCTGTTACCGTTTTTAATATTGAGCAAAACAAAACGAAAAAAACATGTTTATTGTATGGGGACCCCCCTTAATATTTTTTTTTTAATTTTTAGTATTTGTTGTTATAGCGCCAACGGAAATACATCATTTGTGAAAATTTCAGCTTTCTAGCTATCACGGTTTATGAGATACAGCCTGGAGACAGACAGACAGACAGACAGCGAAGTCTTAGTAATAGGGTCCCGTTTTTATCCTTTGGGTACGGAACCCTAAAAACAAACAATATAGACTTTTAATTAATTATTTTACAAATCGTTTACAACCGTTTTTATCGTCACTGATTAACCTCATAGCTCGCCCGTCCACTGACTCTTTAACTGATACTTTGCTGATCAATCAAAAAGGTGGCAGCAGTACTCCATACACGATCGGACCTGTGCCTGATAGTGAAGCAGTTATTTATTAAGCTATTGCATAGCTTCTATCGCGGGCCTTGAGCGTGGAGACCGAATCCAGAAATTCCGTAACGAAAATAACCTAACACACCGTGCGTAAAGCTATTATGCAATAGCTTTACCGCGGCAGTACCTCCGAGTGCCACACGTCTTTTTTTTATTTATTTATTAAATTAATTTTACAGCTATCATTACAGGATTACCTAATACAATAGTGCAAGTCATCTTACTTGTCTCTTAGTTGTCTCGGTGAGAAGTATCGCCTAACTTTATTAATGATGCTAAGCTTTTTTATTAGCCAGTTTAGCCTTAGATTCAAGGTAGCAAGGTTTTTAACCTGTTTTTAGGGTTCCGTACCAAAAGGGTAAAACGGGACCCTATTACTAAGCTTCCGCTGTCTGTCTGTCTGTCTGTCTCCAGGCTGTATCTCATAAACCGTGATAGCTAGAAAGTTGAAATTTTCACAAATGATGTATTTCCGTTGCCGCTATAACAACAAATACTAAAAATTAAAAAAAAAAAATTAAGGTGGGGTGCCCATACAATAAACGTGTTTTTTTCGTATTTTTTTGCTCAATATTAAAAACGGTAACAGGTAGACGCTTCAAATTTTTACAGAATATTTACTTGTATATTACCTTTCAAAATAAAGAACTAAATAACAATAAAGTAAATATTAAAGGGGGGCTCCCATAAAACAACAACTAAACCAGACAAAAAATTAGTATACCTACAACAAACGTGATTTTCTATTATAGATAATAGTACGGAACCCTTCGTGTGCGAGTCCGACTCACACTTGGCCGATTTTTTTTTATTACCTGTGTGAGAATACCGAAGTCCGTGTACTTTGTAGTTGGCTAGTTTTTAACACCCAACCCTATGTCAAACTCATAATATCAAACCGTCCCGTAACAGTGGGGTATGATTAGTTTGACGTGTGTATCTGTGTGTATATTTGTGTGTAGTATTGGAAATAAAGTTTGTTCCAAAATATTGATAGCTATGTTTCATCGAAATTGGTTCAGCCGTTTTTATATCTGCAGCTTATAATGTTCTACAATTATTTGTTATCCAAATATGCCATGTGTTTGTCCAACTAGCTGCGCCCCGTGGTGTTACCCGCTGTTTTTCATTAATTATATCAAAGTAGATATTATATTTCGGGATAAAATGTAGCCTATGTTAATCCAAAGTGTCAACTACCTCCATACCAAATTTCATCAAAATCGGCTTAGCTGTTTGAACGTAAAGAAGTAACAAACACACTCACAAACTTTCACCTTTGTAATATTAGTGTAAATGTCAATAAATAATATTTTCCACTCGTTGTTCAAAGTAACACCTCAATATTTACAGGAGGAGTTAAGTTTAGTGAGTAGTAAATTCCACAATGTCACCTTTCGTTCTAGACTTTTAGTTAAATTGCGATCCAACTTTGGTAAACAAAGTGCCAAGTGCACTATTCAAAAAGTCACTTAACGTGGAAGACTGAAAGTGCTTTTTACTTTATCAAAAGTGTTAGTCCTAACTCAGTCTACTAGATTTAGGTCACAAGGTTCACCTGTAAATAAAATCAGAATTGCATTTGAAAGCACTTCTAGCGCTTTACTAGGCTTTAATTAATAGAGACGTTGTTACTTTGTGGAAATGTTCTGACAGTGTTTTTCTAGAAAAAGTTTCTCTTCGTTAATAAACGCTGTGATGGAAAATTGACTTGAAGTGATTTACCAATGATCAATTTTTTTGTTATTTTTTACCGGTCTGCGCATTTGTTATAAAACAACGATAATAATATATAAATCTATATATATATTTAAATATATATATAGATACTAGATAGATAGAGACTTTCTTTTATATATATATATATATGTATATATATATATAAAAGAAAGTCGTGTTAGTTACACCATTTATAACTCAAGAACGGCTGGACAATTTTTTATGATTTTTGTGTTTTTGGATTTGTCTTGTATAACCAATTACTGTTCGTTTGCCTGTTTGTTTGTTCTGACAGTATTTTTCTATAAAAAGTTTCGCTTCGTTAATAAGCGCTGTGATGGAAAATTTACTTGAAGTGGTTTACCAATGATCAATTTTTTTGTTATTTTTTACCGGTCTGCGCATTTGTTATAAAACAACGATAATAATATATAAATCTATATATATATATAAAAGAAAGTTGTACTATCCGAGATACAATTATAGTAAAAAAATAAACTGAAAAACCGACTTCAAAATGCGCAATTTTGTTTTAAATTCATGCTACTGAACCTATTTTGATAAAATTTCGTAAGGAAAATCTGGGAAATATATCCTTTGAAACAAAGAATACACACCGTCGCTTAACGTCAAGCGAGTTGGTGGTCAATCGTAGATCTATCTTGTATAAAAAAATACAAATTGGTCCAGACGTCTTCGAGTAATCGGGGAACATACATACAAATAAAGGATTCCGACGAATTGAGACCTGCCTCTTTTTTGAAGTCGGTTAGTAAGAACCAATTTTTAGATTTACTTAAAAACAAGTAAGTTTGGAAAAATTAAAAACCCCCGACGTAAATAACGTAATAAATAGTTTCCGGCAGCCTAGTGGTGAGACCGTCTGACTTGCGATCCGCAGGTCCTGGGTTCGAATCCCGCGGCACGCACCTCTGTCTTTTCGAAGTTATGTGCGTATTATTGATTGCCGCCAACTTCAAACGGTGAAGGAAAACATCGTGAGGAAACCTACATGTCTGAGAGTTTTCAATGATCTTGAAGATGTGTGAAGTCTGCCAACCCGCACTTGGCCAGCGTGACAGACTATGGCCTAACCCTTCTCACAATGAGAAGATGGCCCGTCCCCAGCATTGGGACCGTTTTTACAAGCAGGGCTGATAAAAAAAAACGACTGGACCGATTTTGATGAAACATAACTAAGAACACTTTCGATCGAATTTTCAGTCAAACAAAAAAAACTTAATCAAAATCGGTCCACCTGTTTGAGAACTACGATGCCACAGATAGACACACAAATACACAGATATACAGATACACACGTCAAATTTACAACAGGCCTGTATTTTGGTCGGGGGCTGTATACCGCGTGCAGTCAGCGCGGCATCCACTCGACATCGACTGACATCACATCGGGATTTCCAAAGAAGGAACAATGAATTGTCTAATTAAGTATATAATTAGATTTACAATTATTTTAATTTTAGACGCGTTTTATCAAGCGTCTCCGTTACGACGAAGTTTGAACTGAGAAGTTCCATTTCTGGGCATAGGCTTCTATTAACCTCCACTATGATCCCAGATCAATATCTAGGCATAAGCCTCGCATAAAAACCACATCCAATGGATTTCGCTGTTCTACACCGAATCATCACTCCATTATCTACTATACATTATATATATTATATTATCCATTATATATTATCAAGGTGTCTTCAAATCGCGAGTGAATAGGTTTCTTTTAGGCAAGTGCGCTCCATCGTAGACCGTACTGTCGCTTAACACCAGGTGAGTTGACGGTCAAGCGCAAGCCTATTTTCGAATAAAAGAAATAAAAATATGTACTTAGAGCGCAATAGAATCAACATATTTTTTATTGTTTATCCTATCCGACAATATCCGACTATTTTTTGCTGTGGCTTTAACAACAGCACACCTGATATTAGGTATTAAGTGACGGTATCCTTAGTCGAAAATTGTAAGCATACCTTGTCTTGGGATTCTCATCGAAATAACTGCTGACTTACTTCACCTTAACTTCCCTAAACGCTAACTAAAGTAAAGTACGTGCCAAATTTTACGGCCGCTCTGAATGTAGCATACGTCTACGTATCATCTCATACGTTCGATGTTTATATATCTGATAATATATTTATTTTATTTTTATTTAGCTGGGTACGCTGCCAACTGGTGGTGCTGGTTTGAGCATTTGGATTGCCTTTAGACTTCGGTCTGGGGTGATCGATTTGGTTTTTGTGTAGTAATTTAACTAGTTATGTTGTAACGCTAAAAAGCATGAGAGCATGAGAATAAAGCGCTTCCTAGTAATTACAAACTAAATTAAATAAATTACGACACAAAAGCTACTTCGAACCCGATAGCACCACCAGTATGATGATCACGCAAACTACTAAGATACGTCGACGCCACCTGTAATTGCCGAAGTCTATACACCCACTTATTAATCGAAATTCCAACATTATAATTTGGGAATATTTATTTATTATACCTTTAAATGAATTCTAGACAGATTTAGTTTTTACACTTTAAATCCCATCGACTTCTTTATTGTCGTTTTTCATTAACTTAAGCGCCCTCTCTGCGGTAGACGTCGTACTAAATAGTTTCCTCACTAATAGCCAACAAACGAGTTGTCTTCACACCCCGTTGGTCGTCGCTGCGATCACCTCCTGAAAACCGCAAGGAAACTAACGCCCTCTCCGGACAAGACGCTGCCCCAAACAAAAATTGGACTCCGATCTATGGATGTGATAAATAAAATATTTACATGTGTGCGTGAAGTAAAGGAATTACACCATCTGGTGTCTAATAGTTCAAGTTTTTGCACTTCCCTGATGGTTCTATAAATCGCACCGTAACAAAGTATGTGTAGTTTGTATAATTATTGTTTTGTTGTTGTTAATAATGGCACTTGCCCTTTAAGTTTCAATAATGTTTCAAGAGCTTAGATTGACTAGCTTAGCTGCTCAGTTGTTATAGTATGTCTGCCTGATAAGCTGGAGGGTCGTGGGTTCGATCCTCACTCAGGGCAAACATTTGTGTGATGAGCATGGATATTTGTTATGTGTCTGGGTGTTTCTATGAAATAAAATTACAAATGTTTACTAACAACAACGTGTAATTGTTTGACATCATACTGGGCAGGTTTGTGATATAAGGTAAAGATTATATTACTTGTAGTTCCACGAACAGTAGACCTCGCGAGATAGATAGATAGATAGATAGATGAACTCTTTATTGTACACACCTTAAAAGTAATAACAAAGAACTTAAATAGACTAGTGCAAAAAAGGCGGCCTTATCGCTAAAAGCGCGAGAGAGCTTATTTGCAGCTCACCTTGGTTCATCTGTATATAATAATAATAATAATCTTCATTTCGGCTGCATTTAACCATATACAAAATTAAATTAAATTAACTCCTATATTTTTTTTTTAATAATCCGTAAAACCTATATGCCAAGTTTCATCAAAATTGGTTCAAAATTACACCCTGTACGCGAGTACGAGCATACAAACAAATTGACAGACGTAAGAAAATATAGCCAGTTGATGGAGAGACGCTTCGCTCGCTCGGTCAATTATAAATCAGTACACATAATAATAATCTATAAGTTTTTGCCACGATAAACTTATTGTTTATTTGTCTATTTGTCAGTTTTAACGATATCTCATCTTTTACCAATATATTGTTTTATGATAAAAATCGCTACTTAATCCATAAATTACTATGGTGGCGCAGCGCTTTGATGTGACAGGCGCGCAAACGACGCGGCTGACGCGTGTAGCAGTTCGGAGAGGCCATAAAGTTTGCCATGCTGAACTCTCTAGTTACATGCCATAAATAACGTTAATTCATCAAGCTCCATAGTTCGGCATTAACACGCACTTCATCATGCAAAGTTCCAAGGGCGAAGTTCAACTCGACATGATAAGCGGTAATTTGAAACTTCTGCCAACTGCCTACATTAGCAATACATGCATTTTATTATAAACATTGAGACAGCGCTAGGATCAAGCTCTAGAAACTATTATTATTGCCTACATTTATTATTAAAAAAATAAATCATACAGACCGAATTGATAGCCTCCTTCTTTTTGGAAGTCGGTTAAAAATAGCCGATCGGAACGCCTGGAAGATGTGAAACATCGTTTGTACCACAGAAGACAGAAGTAAATACGTACTTTCATATGAGCTGTATTTGACTATTGTGCTTAGTAAACTGAACTTTAAAATGCCAATGTGATAATAATTACATTTGTAGTGCAAAATACGATAGATATCTTACTTGTATGAGTTTGCTGACAGTGGTTCTGCGTAAGGCCTAGGCCGCACTACGGTTTTTTCCTGCGAGCGGTAACCGCTATAAACCGCGAAACCGCTCGAGACGGTACTAAATCAGTCGCGGGAAAAAACCGCAAGTGCGGCTGCTTGTATTCGTTTTCCTGTTTCATAAACTCACGCGGTTAAAAACCGCTGCGGTTTAACCGTAGTGTGGCCTTAGCCTAATACTGTGTTTATGCCATTTCTATTTACTTCTGTCTTCTGTGGTTTGGTTTGTACAGTCATCGGTCTGATTCGTTGCATGCTGCGGATGTGTTACATAAAAATATTACTTTTTTATTGTTAGAAGTTCGCCAGGTTCGATAGCTACAGTTTGGGTTTATTTAGCCTGTGTGGTTTCACAGAGACACAGGTCACCCTAGTGTGGGTTTCAGTGCACACCGTTGTAACTGTAATTTTATTTAGTTGTAATTTTCATATTGTTTGTTCCTCGGTGTCTGTAATTAGCCCTAGCATTTTTTCCAATAAACTTCTTTTTATTTTTTTTATACACTATAGATCTACGATAGACCACCAACTCGCCTAATGTTAAGCGATGGTGTGGTGGAGGATGGAGCACGTCGATCTAGAAGATATCTATTCACTCTAGCCTTGAAAATTTCAAGATTGTAGGTCTCAGGAAACAGAGATGGCGGCAACGAATTCCATTCTTGTGCAGTACGCAACAGGAATGTGGATCGATATCGCTGAGTACAGATTTTTGGCATTTCAACGAGAAATGGGTGGTAATACGCCGATTCATTTAAATATAATTAATTTTTATTTATTTCATTTAAATTACAAGTAAATAGGTTATCTCTAGGCATTGGCAAGCGCGTTCCATCGTAGATTACTATAATATTGCTAATTATATTAATTTAACTGGAGGTCAAGCGCAACGAGGAAAGCGTTATGTTTTTAAGCAAAATGAGAAAGTAATATAATAATGATTAAAATCATAAAAAAACGTACTAACTTCAATATTATTTATTTACCAAATCTTAATGCGCAAAAAATGTATCACATCTTCCAAAAAACTTTTTCTGCAATTACGCACTCCAAAGATCAAAGGAGTAGGTAATAGGTATAGCATCCATTATTTCCCCCGACTATTTTCCTCTCTCCCCTCATTTCCTTCCTTTTGTAAACCACACCCCGCACATCTAAACAAAACTTAACGTCATTTCAAATTCATCTCCTGCCCTATTGCTTTCCTCCCCAACTTAACTGCCTTCTAATCATGAGATCGAGTGTGTATACTATCATACACTTACTGTAAGTGACTTACCTTTTGAATTTGTCATTTTTTTTAACAACAAAAATAAATTTTTCACCTCACAAGCTCGGAAAGATTCTGTTTGTCATTAGAAATCTGAGTGGAAAAGTGCATTTTGTCCGCTAGCGTGGAAAGAGTTTTTAAAATTCGAACCTTTCTATTCCATGCTTTTCTATACCGCAAGTCCACTGGAAATGCATTAAATACTTATTTCATGTCAGTGCGCCAACCTCATTTCTTTGAATAATCGCACTGACCAGCCACAGGTGGCAGCACTGGACTAGCGTTTTCCTCGCTGTAGTGAGGTGAAAAATTTTGTGTTTCACTCGGCAGCAAAGTTATTTTGCATCTCGTACTTTTGAAACCCTCGCTACGCTCAGGATTCTATATTTGAACCACTCGCTTCGCTCGTAGTTCAATCCTACAATCCTTCGCTTGCTCAGGTTTCAATACAAGTACTCGCCCCAAAAACCAACTTTGCAGCCTTGCATAACAAATAACTATTGTTTTGTTTTATTACCTACTTACGTCTTTATTTATATCATATTAAGTCAAGAAAGTATTAAAAATAAAACTACAAAAAATTATATAGAATGTTATATTTTTTTCGGATGGTGGACATATTATTTTGAAGGTCTATGCTTTATTTATTAAAATAAAATATTTGTAATATTAATATAATATATAAATATTAATATTGTAATATTATTTAAAATTTCGTAAACATTTCATTTAAACTAACATAAGTTAATTAGTATGTTCGTAGTAATTATTCCTATTTTAACTACTTATGTTTATTTTAAGTTCATACAAATTATGATGTACAACTACGGAAAATTACTTTGCGCGTGGCATGACACATATTTGGCCGCTTATTAAGAAAAAAACATTATGAGGATAGTTGAACAACTTATTAATTCTCTCAACGCCAAATTAAAAATTGATGAGTTGTTCCCAAAAACTGACCAATTTCATTTTTTTACGTGACTTCTGTTTTTTATTCTTGTTGACTTCTTTTTTTTGCTAGAATTCATTGTAATGGCCAAGTTAAAACATCAATTTAAATATATGCATTTAAATAAGTAATATAGTAAGAAATAATAAGTTTAAACAAGTAGCAAGTACAATAAGTGGCCAAGACCGTGTCGAACCACGCATATGGTAAGGTTCTGTAGGTACTGCTGTAATTTTAAAGAAAACTTGTTGACTTGAATTCGGCGAGAATACCAGAGCGGGATACACAAGATATTTAAGCTAAATTTAAGTATTGGAGATGAAATTTCACAAAATAACGCCTGTATCAAATATCAATAAACAAAAAAAAAACTGAATAATTTGAGTTTAAGTACTGTCTTCCTGTAACTTGTAATCATGAAGTGGCTTTTAAAACATCAAAGGCGACGCCTCTATGTAATCCGCCAAAGAAATAGGGAAGCGATATTATTTATTAGTAGCCAGAAATACTCGTAGGTGTAGCTTTCGAATCTCTTTGCAAAAAAAAAAACGGGGTTGTTCTTTATTGCTTGGACTGAGACTGCTATCTTAAGAGCGAAGTTGAATAGGTAGTTCTATCATCGGGAGCTTTAAAACTTTTTTATATTTTACAGTTATGACTATAACACAATATGAAAGATAATGGTAAGTTTAAAGGAATCTGCTGAATGTGGGTAGTAGAAGGTTGTATGGGCGTAGTTGGTGTGCTTGCCTAGATAAACCTGTTCTGAGTTTTTTAGCAATACATATGTATATAAATTGAAACTTTTTTTTAATAATTGGGAGAAGTAGTAGATAATTATTATATAGGTACTGTCTGTAGATAATTATTAAAAAAATCGGCCAAGTTCTAATTTGTTTCATACGCCTAGGGTTCCGTGTGTACCTAATTACCTACCATCCGTTATTTCAGCTTGATACCTCCCCAGGTTCCTAAGAAAGAGGGTCTTGACAGTCAGACGGATAGACGGGCAGACAGACAGACAACTGAGTTTCTTCTTTCAATCCTATAAAGGTTTTGTATTACTTTTTGAGATACGGAGATCCCTAAAAACAGCCAAGTACGAATTTGTTTCATATATCAAGTGTTCCCTATTCTCCTCTAAAGCCTACTCGAAATGAAATGAATGAATGAATGAATGTGATCGAGTCATAAACCAAACCATGGCTCTAACAAAAAAAACTTTGCGGCTGTTTCGGATCGGATATTTTTTTTTCATGTGATATAACAACAAATTGTTTATATTCTGACAGTTTCGTTTTAAAACCTTGTCACATTTTGCAAAGCTTGTGCTCGTGAGAGTTACCAAATTCGCCATACCAAAAAATAATATCTAAGTATGATAAAGCACGCTTACTGAGACAAAACAAGTCTAGACTTTACAATAAACAATATAATATATAGTATATTATATTGTTTATTGTAAAATCTAGACTTACACTATTTTTGACATATTTCTCCCTACTCTTATGTTTATTTTATTCCGAAAAAAATCTCTATTGTAGGGCTTACCAAGTATACAAAACAACATGCAAAATATTATTTAAACTTCTTATTAATTTGTAAGTGATATTTTTATAATGTCTACATTAACATTGCATTGTTCAATTTTTCCATAAAATGTTTCCTAATTACACCTGAAAAATGTTCTGGACTTGTACGGTTTAGTTTTCCCAGAATTTGTTTATTCAATTCTGTTTCTTGTAAACTTCGCACTGAAAAAAAATTCATCAGATGTTTATAAGTCTCAAAACGAGCAACTCAAAATATGAATATTGGTTATTGTAGTAGCATGTAATGTAACAAACAGGCACAGAACGAGTTTCACTCGCAAACCAAGCCTTCCGTACTCCTATGCATGAATCAAAATGTTTTTTTATTTCCATGTTTAAAAAAAAGCGAAAGCGAAAATCAAGTATTTAATGCTTTTGCTTCTTACCTGGTCTGCTAGTTAACTTAAACAAAGCATCAGCGAATTCTCTTGAAAATACGTCGATTGCTGTTTTATTGCTATACCAGATGTCCAAAGCAGTATTTGCCAGCCATTTCGTAGGCCGATAGTCCCTTTTTGGATGCAATGTTTTCAGTCTTGGTCGAAGTGTGACTGAACCACATTCTAGAAATATTACTCCAATAATGACAATTGGAAAGAAACAATAGTTTAACGTCATTGTAGGATATGGTTTGTGTTCCTTAAATGAAACAAGACCTATATAACTGAAAGTTGTTGCAGTTTGTAGATTGTTGATTAAAAAATGTTGTATCTTCAATGGAACTGTGATTGTTTTGTATTTAACTTGTAGACAATGCAAGTTTTGAATTTTTTTTTTCTGTATCTTTATACGTAGGTATACAATTCTGTGAAGCCAGGCGAAGATTGTGATTATCTACCCTACACGGATCGCCCGTTACGGCCGTAGACTAATATTTGTCAAATTTCCGACATAAATATATATATTAAAATTTTGACACTATAGACATTTTCATCATTTCATTTGATTATGATTTTACTGTATAGTTGATCGTCAAATATGGATATTTTTTGTGTAAGTAAATATTATTTTTCATTAATTCTATAGGTACAATTTAATCTGAATTATGCTATAAAAATGAATTTGCAATGTGTTGTAGGGAGAACCGTTTTATTTTTGCGGATTGGGTATTTTTACCTGTTCAATTAATTAATATGCGATTTAATTTAAATAACTAGGGTTCTGTACCGATTTCGAAAATTCTTTCTCTAATAGCAAGCTACATAATCCCTGAGTAATATAGTTTTCAGCGCAATGTCGTGTTGCTATAACTCAAGTCGGAGAAAAAAGTGATTGATTGTTTTACCAGATTACCTTGGCTATTGAATTCATCATCATCATCTCAGCTATAAGAAGGCCACTGCTAGACATAGACCTCCCACATGAATTTCCAAAAAGACCGACTGGAAGCGGCTTGCATTCAACGTCTTCCCGCCACTTGTATGAGGTGTTCTGTCCATCTCGTGGCTAGTCTTCCTACGCTGCGCTTGTCCGTGCGTGGTCTCCTCTCGGCTATTGAATTGATTTAAAGTAGCATAACATTTAAAAAAAATGTTTTTGAGTACTTACCAATATATCTACAAAAGAGGACAAACAGGCTTGATTTATCATGACCATCACCACCATTTTTCATAATTACACGGATTAAGCCACGGGGTGCGCCCCGTGGCTTCACAATAGTTATAAATAAAATAGTAAATATATCAATATTGTGTATCTTTACATTTAAAATATAAGTCACAACATAAATATTCGATTCGAGATAATTATTATGTTATACGGAACCGCGCAAATTCAACTTGCACTTTCCAGTTTTGTTTTAACTTAAAGGCAAAGGCAAATAAAAAACATCATCTGCTTCTCGAAAGCTTTAATCATAATCTTTTATTAATGCGAATTAATTTAAATAAATCGAGTCTTTTATTTACCAGCCCTCAAATAACTATTTTTTCCCCCGAAAGTCTTTCTAAAAAGTGATAAAAAACTACAAAGGTTTTACTCTCGCAAACAAATAAAAACGTAATAAAGAGCTTTAACATTTTTATGAGTGTTACTTCAAAGGAATTCCATTTAATTGTCCTAGTTTTATGTTAATTGTCTTCAACTGCAATTATTTGGGCCTTTGTTTTTCTGAAACAAGATAAAAATATGTCATTATCATAATTGTAATTCGATTGTTTGATTAATATAATAATAATACAATATAATATAATACCTAGTCTTGCCATAAATATTGTCACGAAGAAAAAAATTATTTTTTTATTGCAAATAATATTTATTACTTTTACAGTGTGTTAGTTTAATACATAAATATAAAACAATTTAAAATATAAAAACTTATTCGAAGTGGTCTCCATTGGCTGCAAGTCCAGTTACAGTCCAGTTACAGTCCTTTAAACGTTGAGGCCAGTTATCAATAGAAGCACGCACTCTTTCCATGGGAAAATTCTTCACTGCCAATCGTATGGATTGTTTTAGGGACTCCAAATTATCATGGCGTTTAGAGCAAGCCATACTCTCTAAAACTGACCATAAATCATAATCCAGCGGATTAAGATCAGGACTAGACGACGGCCAGTCTTCAGCTCTGATGAAGTCCGAAACGTTCACTTCCAACCAAGACTGCGTGGACCGAGCTGACCTGGCGCCGAGTCTTGTTGGAAGGACCATACTTGGTTATTGAACATGGTGTTGTTAAGGGGCTTAGCGAAGGCGGCCTAGGGCGAGCGAAGGCGGCCTAGGGCGAGCGAAGGCGGCCTAGGGCGAGCGAAGGCGGCCTATTCTATTCGCAACGAATAAGACGAGGAATGGCTGGTTTCGCTCATTGCACTGACAGTCCCACCAGTGCTCTGACGTCGGCCTTGAGGAACAAGCTCACGTTGCAGCATTACACCTCAACGCAAGTGTGGCTGCTAATAACCTGCCCGAGGCTGTCGCCCGCTATAGGTCTGTTTCAGTAGGATACAGATATAACAGAAACAGCCAGGCGTATCCCGTGTTCCTAAACTCCCTCCTACCCCATATCACAAACATCCTTCCTCTCCTAAGGCTTCCACGGGCCTCGAGTTCCTAAATTTCTCGGAAAGTATGGTTTTGGTACTCAGAGAGTACCGCGGTAGCCCATGGCCGGCATGTTGATGATGAATGAATGAGGCCTCCCATGTGTTTCTTGGGACGGCCCGCTCATCACAAACATGCGAAAGATCGGGGGCGAAAGCGGATGGGGCAACCGTTTTCACCTCTCACGTTGTGCCCACTAACTTTCATCTTGTGTCCACAGAAATAAACTAAATTAATAATGCAGAGCCATATGAATGAGAATGTTGTGCCGAGCGATCCGGCTAGCGCCCGGCGCCCCTCGGTATCCGGGCCGCGGGGTGTGAAATTGGTGACCGAAGGCGCAGGCGGGGTAGAGTTCCAGGCCTCGTCGGCTGCAACCACTGCTACTGGAGCAACTACAACGGCAGCGGAGACTGCTGAACCACAACCTGGACCAGTACAGAAGACTGATGGGCGTGACCGTAGCCAGCGCTCAAACTCCACCAAAAGGCGGAAACAGCGTGTGCGGGAGGCGCCTGCCCCTCCTGGCGCTGTGCTGGAGCAGGCAGGTGTTGGACAAGACGACGGCAAGCCCCTTGGGCCCAACGTTGTCTTGCCGTATAAAACCGGTCCAAAACACCACCGGAAGAAACAGATTGCCTTCCTGAAGAAGGAAGCCGAACGAGTAAATGCCATAAATCGGCAGAAAAGGGAAGGCGTCTTACAGCTGCCCAGCCTGTCGGCGCTCGCGCCACCGGTTGTGGCGTGTATGGCACGCATCCCATTAAGCACTCTTGCCGATGGGGCCGGGGATTCTAAGTCCAAGGCAACGCCCTCCTCCTGCAAGTCTTATCCTGAAAAGGATTTGGCAAGTGGAGAAGTGGAAACTTTAGCTGAAGAACAGGGTTCCTGGCCGCACGAGCAGAAATTAGGGACAGATACGGCTCATGCCGAAAACAAAATCAGAGACCTCGAAACGAGGAATATTAAAAACTTTAAGTCTACGATGCCAGCCGACGTCGCGAAAGCCAAGGGCGTGGCCCAGCCTCCAAGTAGGCCGCAGCCGCCTCCTATCCCTTCCGAGGGTGTGGATGGGGGCCGGGGCCAAAAAGAGTGCGGGAGTGCCTCAGCCGGGTCGAATAGGGCAGAAGCTGGCTCGGAGACTGAAGAAAACGCGTGGACGTTGGTGGAGACCACCCGGGGTCCAAAGCGGCAGAGAAGTTCGGATCAGGTATCGCCAGGGTCTGCTGCGCCAGACAAAAAGGTGTGCCTGATCACAGCCAGAACCGCTCCGCAAACGACCAGACCAGGCGGGACCGATGGAAACGCATATCGAGCAGGGGGGGAGCCAGAGGCTCGAACATCGTACGCAGCCGCTGTTAAATTGTACCGTGTGGTGGTACAGGATAGGGGCGGTGTCTTGATGGACGAGCTGCGGGCAACCCTGCTCAGAAAAACGTTGGATAGAGCACAATATCAGCTGTTCAAAGAAAACCGGACGAAGCCAAAGGAGGACCGCAGGTTGCCGCTGTTCTGGCAGTTACCCAGGTTGACCCGCGGCTGTCTCAGAATGACCCCCCGTGATGATTTCACGCTGACTTGGCTAGCATCGACTGTCGAGCAATTGCCCAGGCTGTGGGAGGGATTGGGGGGACTCAGAGCAATATCTGAGAGTGAACTTCCTAGGTACCACACTGGGGTTATATACGTTCCTGACTTCGGCGAAGACAGGGAGGACCTACAAAGATGGCCGTACATCTTAAGGGAGTTCCTGGCGGAGTTAAATAGGGACGTAAACGTTGAGGAGTGGCCTATCTTCAAACACATAGTGCGAGAAGTGGGCGATACCTACAACCACGTCCTCGTGATGGGTGTCCGACCTGAGGACGTTGAAAACTTGAAGCGCGTAAACTGCCGGCTACATTACACGACCGGTTCAGTTTACGTGAAACTCAAGTACAATAAAACTGGAGGTACTGTGGCGACGAAGGCAGGGGCAGGGGAGGGTGCAATTGCTGCACTAAGCAGTGTGGGCACGCCTGCTCAAGCCGACGCTGTAGACGACGCAGTACCCCCAGAGGACAGAGACTGGACGAAGGAGGAAGTGGAGCGTCTCCTTGAAGAGGGCGACGGGGGTGAGGATATTGCAGGTGACATTATGGGTCTGAGTACCTCGCCTCCATTCAGTTGTTATTGCTTTTTCACTGCTGCATGGATCATATCCGCTTCAGCACAATAGCTTCAGCTTGGTGCCGGTCCTAAGCCCGGGTAAAGAGGGAAGGCCATTGAGGGAGAGGTAGGGGTGAACGGCATTTCATAGCTATCCCTTGGTATGCTGAGCACCCCAACCCTCCCCCCCCCCTTACCCCCTCCCATCACATCCCTCCCCCTCCCTCACCCATTCTACTCCCATCTTCACCTCCCACCCATCCTATCTTTCCTTCCCAATCCAACTTCCGCGGCAGAGCTTATGTGGACGAGCTACTGCTGGCCCTTCATCACGACGAGATGATGATGTTGGGCGGGAGGGGGGGCGTCCACCCGCGTGTTTTTGCCGTGCGCGGGGACCCGTACGGGCGGATGAAGGAATCCTGGTGGTTGAGCCAAAGGGACTGCGGCAACACGCCACTTTGGTCTGGATTTCGTCTTACACGGGAGGTCACAGTCTAGCCAGCTGTGATCAATCGGCTACTGACGTCCGTCCATCAGAAAACGTCTGGCGAGCACTCCAAAGGATCGCGGCCTGCAGTCGAGGATAGTTGAGGTTAGCGTGATCGCGCTGTTCGTGCAGCCGAAGCTATCTGGGTTGGTCTCGTGGGTTGCTCCGGCAGAGTGCTATACCTTCCTAATAACCCTGGTGTAAACGTAACATCCCCATTTGAGGACTCCGTGGCGGGTGGGGAGTTAGGAAGGTGAAATCTTAAATAGGCGCGATATGGCAGAATTAAATGCAAATAAACACGGCGCGAGAAGAGAAGATGAGAGAATGGATGTGAGCGCAGCGGCCTTCAGGCGCGCGCAATCATCTCTTGCCAATGCAGGAGGGACTACCGGCGGATGCAATACTCTGTCGGGTCCACCAGCTGCGGCGCATGTAGGGATCCCGGTGGAGCAGAAAGTTGCCGCAAACGAGCGAAAGGCCAATCCCGATCCGATGCACCCTGGTACGGGCACGTCTGAGCGTATCCGCCAATCAGTGCAGGGTGAAGGTAACGGTCCTCGTGAGGGAGTGGTGGCTGATGCTGCTGCTGGGCCATACAGGAAGGTAAACAACAATGGCTCCGCCAAGAGGCGTAGAGCAAAGTTGAGGAAAATTGGAGCTATTGACACGCAGACGGTAGCTAAAAGGACCCGCGAGGTTAGCGATGAAGCTGCAGAAGTGGCTGCGGGAGCCAAGAAGGTGAAGCTCGATTACAAAGCTGCTGCAGCTATCAAAATGGCCATCGTCCCGGAGGACTACCCTGCCAAGCAGTTCGAGGGAGATGGATGGGCAGCCTTCTCCCCTGTCATTTATGACAAGGTGTTGGAGTCCCCAGGAACACCGGAGGCTATACTGAAGGGTGTGACCTCTGGTGCTATGCAAGTAGCCTGCGCTGGAGAGGAGGACGTGAAGTGGCTACGCGAGGCCTTCACAGGCGAAGTTGTGGGGGGCATGAAGGTGAAGGTCATCTACGCGAAGGACCTCCCGAAGCCCGTTAAGATGGCATGGAAGACGCTCAACATTATCATGGCAGACAATGGTAAGGCTTTGCGACTCGTGCAGAAGTACCACCCGGAGCTAAAGGTGGCAGAGTGGAAGGTTGTGGACACACTAGTCGAGCAGGGGCATGTGAGGCGCATTGTGCTCATGGACCAGGCGTCTGCCGACTACATAAAGTCTCGGGGGTATAGGCTAAGGCTGGGCTTTTGCATCGACATCTTCAAGCTTGTTGGAGATGTGGGTGCAACGGCTATTGAGGAGGTGGATACCCCGGCGGGACAGGATGGAAGTCGGCGGATGGGGGGTGAGCAGGGTGAGCCCTCACAACCACTGGTGCGGCCGCAGCCGCCGGTGGAAGACCTGGAGAGGGAGCGAGATGCAGGAAGACCGCCGCCGCCTCCTTTGCCGCAACCGGTAGCGTTGCCTGGAGGAAGTGGACTGGTTGCTCCTCCAAGGCCACTGGACTTACGTAGAGGATCCAAGGGCTCAATGGCGCGACCACGTGCACTGTCACCACGACCAAGCCTCGTGTTGATGAAACCGCCGGCGAGGCCGCCTGTTTCGCTCTCGCCCCTGGTGGATGCGGCGGAGCAGCTGGTGTTGTCGCCGGCTACGTCGGAAGCTCTAGACGAGGTGGAGCTGGAGTCACTCTCGGGCAACGAGAGCGACTTATCAACATACCGTCATTAATGGAAATGGCGGGTTTAAGGTGCGTACAAATTAATTTGCATCACTGTAAGGCAGCCGTAGCTATTTTAGCTAGGGAACTGCGGCTAGGAAAATATGATATAGCCCTCATTCAGGAACCTTATCTTTATAAAGGCCACATAAAAGGCTTCGGTAGCTTAAACGGTCAAATTCTTTCTCACTGTGCTACTAATGATTCAAGAACATGTGTTTACGTCAGAAATGGCGTAAAGGCTGTGCTCTTGAATTCCTTATGTTACAGGGACCTGACAGCAGTCATGGTCCGGGAGGGGGCAGGAAGAGGAGTGGTTATGGCCGCAGCCTACCTGCCGTATGAAGAAAAGGATCCAGTCTCTCCGAGGCTCGACGAACTGGTGAGACATGCAGAGGAGAGAGGGCTGGATCTTGTGGTTGGTTGCGATGCGAACGCCCACCATCTCATGTGGGGCAGCTCGGACACTAATGAGAGGGGAGAGAAGCTAGCGAACTATTTGGTAAGCTCTTCTTTGCTAATACTTAACAAGGGCAATAAGCCAACCTTCTTCAATGCGGTAAGAAGAGAGGTAATAGACATTACGTTAGCTTGTAATAGGGCATTCGGTAAGATTGTTGACTGGCATGTGTCAGATGAGGTTACTTTATCTGACCACAACTACATATGTTATAGGTACATAAGTGAAATTACAAATTTGCGGACTGTGCGTAGGAGAAATCCAAGACATACTGACTGGACCTCATATAGGGAAACGCTAAAGACAGTACTGGGAGCTCCGGGATCCAAACTTAACTCAGCAGTTGATCTGGATGCGGAAGCTCAAAGAATCACGGATGGCATCAAGGCTGCCTGGATAAATAGTTGTCCGGAGAGTAAAATAGGGAGTCAAAAAGAACCTTGGTGGACACCAGAAGTGGCAAGCATGCGGAGGGAGGCGAGGAGACTCTTTAATGTAGCTAAAGCCACACATGACTTTAGCAACTATCACAAGGCCCTTACGGAATACAGCAAAGCGGTGAAAAGGGCGAAGCGGGTGGCTTGGAGACGACAGTGTGACTCTATCAGTTCGATGCCTGAGGGAATGAGACTGGCAAAGGCTGTAGCCGTCACCAAGGCGAATCCACTATCGACTGTAAGGGATGCAAACGAAGTACAAACGGAATCCGGTGAGGATACTTTGAGAGTGATGTATAAAGCTCACTTTCCAGGCAGTGTTGAAATTACAGATGGCACACAGGATTCTAACGTTCCAGAATCATGGGAGGTGAGGACCTTCAAAAGAGACTGGGAAGTGGCAAAGAAAGGAGTAGACGAGGAGAAACTGAGATGGGCTGTGGCGTCCTTGAAACCGTACAAGACACCGGGGCCTGATGGTATCTACCCCGTACTCTTACAGCAGGGGATTACTATACTTATCCCGCACTTGTGCCGGCTGTTTAGAGCCTGCATTGCATTTGGATATATACCCATATCATGGAGGCTAGTAAAGGTAACGTTCATTCCTAAACCGGGAAGAGCTACTTATGACGAAGCAAAGGCGTTTAGACCAATAAGTCTTCAGTCTTTTCTACTGAAAACCCTGGAGAAGATGGTGGACAGGTACATAAAAGACGGTCCGTTAAAGAAGCATCCGTTACACAAGATGCAATGTGCGTATCAGCCTGGCAGATCAACAGAGACAGCGCTGCATTATGTGGTGACGCAGGCTGAGAAGGCACTGGAACACAAGGAAGTGTGTCTGGGTGCCTTCCTCGATATTGAGGGGGCCTTTGATCGGACCACGTTTGAGTCCATCAGCAAAGCGGCTGCAGAACACGGTATTCCGAGCACGCTATGCAGATGGATAGAGAGTATGCTTAAGAGTAGGATAATTACATCTGAACATATGGGGGAGAAAATAAAAGCTCTGACGACAAAGGGATGTCCACAAGGAGGAGTTCTCTCACCAACACTTTGGAGTCTGGTTGTTAACTCCTTATTAGTAACGCTAAACAAAGGCCCGGTCACAGCAGTAGGCTATGCGGATGATATTGTCATTTTGATTAATGGGAAGGTTCCTGACACGGTGAGAGGGATAATGAATAGGGTTCTTAAAAAAGTACAAGAATGGTGTATGCTAAATCACCTGACCATAAATCCTAGCAAGACAACAGTTATCGCTTTCACTAGGCTCCGAATTCTGAAGGGACTAGAAAATCTCAAGATGTGTGGAACGGAGCTCAAACTGTCCAAAGAAGTGAAATATCTGGGCGTAACACTAGATAAGGAGCTGACTTGGAATACACATGTTAATAATATATTAACAAAGGCAGTAAGAGTATTCGGCATGTGTCGAAATGCTTATGGAAAGACATGGGGCTTGAAACCGCAGATAGTGCGTTGGCTCTATGAGATGATGGTTAGGCCCATGCTGAGCTATGGAGCACTAGTATGGTGGCCCAAAGTTAGACAGGTGACATGTAGAGATGCTCTGAAGAAGCTGCAGAGAATGGCGTGCTGTGCGATTACTGGAGCATTCACTACAACACCAACAGCAGCTATGGAAACGATCCTAGGATTGCCGCCGCTGCATTTGTACATAGAAGGTGAGGCCTGTAAAGCACTGTACAGGCTGTCAACAGCTGGTCTTTGGAGTTGGCTAGCACCAAGGACAAGGCACACGCAAATGGAGACAACAAAGGAGCTTGACAGGATGCTGAATATGGGGAGTGACAAAATACTCCCGGTGTACAGCTACAAAAGGAACTATGAGATTTATGTCCCAACTAGAGAGGAATGGAAGGGGGAGTTCAAACCCTCGCAAAAGGACTACCTGGCCTGTTACACAGATGGTTCGAAAACCAAGCATGGAACAGGAGCAGGCATCTTTACTAAGGACTGGAAGCAGTGGCAGAGTATGGGACAACTGAGTACAGTCTTTCAAGCAGAAACATATGCTATAACTGTTTGTGCCAAATTGAATATTGAGAAAGGTTGTAAGAATCAAACTATTTATATTCTAACAGACAGCCAATCAGCCCTCGCAGCTGTCGGTGCCTGCAGGATTGGCTCTGGACTGGTTTTGGATTGCATCAACGCTCTGAATGAGTTGGGCAAACAAAATGACCTGAAGCTAGTCTGGGTGCCGGGCCATGTTGGAGTCGATGGAAACGAGATTGCTGATGAGCTGGCAAGAGAAGGTTCTAGTAAACCGCTAATAGGACCAGAGCCCTTTGTAGGACTATCTCAGGGGATGGTAAGCACGGCGATAAATGATTACGTTCACAATCGACACAAGGCCGAATGGAACCAGTTGAGTGGGCTCACGCATTCCAAGGCGACCATTGGTGCTGACGGCGCCAAATGGAACAAGAGGATCTGTAAATACAGTAGAATGCAGGCAAGAATTTTGGTGGGAGCTCTGACCGGACACTATGAGAATAGGGGTCATCTCTACAAACTAAAACTTGTTGAAAGCCCCATATGTAGGACCTGCAAGGAAGAGGAGGAGTCCATGAAGCACATCATGTGTAACTGCGACTCAATGGCAAGTAAGCGACTGGACCTCTTAGGAACTGCATACCCGGAACTGGAGGAATATAGGTATTTCGCATCAGGTGATATTCTGAAGGTAATGCAATCCTTCTTCGGAAAACCTGGTGCGAATGAATAAAGAAAGGGGCAAGCACAAAAGGACCTAATGGCTCGAAGTGCATCCGAGAATCGGACCCCATTTATAAGATAAGATAAGATGGGTCTGAGTATCTTCTCCCCCGTGTCGCTCATGGATACGGAACGGGATCGCGCCTCCTCCGTCAAATCCCTGGACGCATAGCCGGAAAAAAAAAAAAAAAAAAAAAAAATATGGATTCGTACAAACAAAACTCACAAATGACTACAAAAACAAAAAAAACATCTAAGATAAGTATTGTACAAACCAACCTCCAACACAGCGTTACAGGCTCCGCAACGTTACGAAGAACCCTGGAAGAGCAACCCTACACCATAGCACTGGTCCAGGAACCTTATCTACATCGAGGGCAGGTAAAAGACTTTACTGGCCTTAAAGGCAATGTATTCACGCCCTTTGCGTCTCAAGGTAAAACACGTACTCTCATATACGTACCAAACTCTTTTAAGGCTTCGTTGGTTACACATTTATGTACCGGCGACCTCACTGTAGTCAAGTTGGAGACCGGCTTGCCAGGTAAGTTCAGCTCCATCATTTTGGCTTCAGCATATATGGACGGGACGCTCGCGGCGCCTCCTCCAGAACTAGAGAATATAGTGCACCTATGCGCACGCGACAATATAGAGTGCGTGATAGGATGCGACGCGAACGCACACTGTACGATTTGGGGAAGCCCAGACACAAATGACAGAGGTAAAGGTGTGCTCGACTTTGTCCTTAGACACAACCTAAACATTTTAAACCGTGGGTCGGAACCGACCTTCGTCCCGTCGTGGACGAAAACCATCGTAGATATTACACTAGCCACAAACGACATCGCTGACACAATTGTTGACTGGCATGTGGCAACATACGAATACACGGGCTCTGATCACCGAAGAATTAGATTCAGCCTGGAGGCAAGGGAGCATAAACCACGCACCTACAGGAACCCGAAAAAGACTGACAAATCTCTTTTCTCAGAAATACTCAATGATGCTCTGATAGATGCACCAGATATAAAATTTGAAGAAAATATCACGACCAACAACATAGAGGAGAAGGTTGAATACGTAACAGGAGCTCTGATGAAGAGCTACGAAGGGGCATGTCCTCTAAAAACCGAAAACAATAAGATTCTGCTCAAGAAAGACAGATGGTGGAACAAAGGACTCAGTAAACTGAGAAAGAAAGCAAGACATAAATTCAATAGAGCCATGAATACCAACAAAGAAGAAGACTGGCAAGAATATAGGAAACAACGTCATCAGTTAAAAGTAGAAATCCTAAAAAGCAAGAAAACTTCGTGGAAAAAGTTCAGCAACTCGATCCAATCAGAGAGTGAGACGGCAAGACTAAGAAAATTGGTGTCAAATAACACTCAAACAAAATTAGGCACATTAAGAAAATCTGATGGGACATACACAACCACAGAACAAGAACAAATTGACCTACTACTACAAACACATTTCCCGGAATGCCGGCTTCGAAATGAAGGCGGATGGAAATGTCATACATCTTATAAACCAGGCAAGGAGGATTGGGAGTTTGCAACATCCATAGTAACGGATGAAGCCCTATTATGGGCTATAAGCTCCTTCCAACCTTTTAAGGCTGCGGGAATGGATGGAATCTTTCCAGCTCTCTTGCAAAGGAGCATAAGCAAAATAAAAACTTATCTCGCTACCATCTTCAGGGCATGTCTCGCATATAAATACATACCCAACGCATGGAGAGAAGTCAAAGTAGTATTTTTGCCGAAGCCGGGTAAATCAGACTACACAGACCCTAAGGCATTCAGGCCTATAAGTCTTAGCTCTTTTCTTCTAAAAACGCTTGAGAGACTATGTGACAGGTACATTCGAAGTGGGCCACTTCGAGAAAAACCTGTCCACAGAAACCAACACGCTTACCAAGCAGGCAAGTCGAAAGAAACCGCTCTACACCAAGCGGTACACAAGATAGAATCTGCTCTAGAAAATAAGCAGTCATGTTTGGTAACCTTTATAGACATTGAAGGTGCCTTCGACAAAACGACATTTCATAGCATAGAAAGAGGTCTAAGAAGACACGATGTCGATGAAAGAGTGAATAAATGGGTCACAACGATGTTGGCTAATAGAGCAGCTAGCACGGAATCTACACAAGAGTCCAGATGCGTTGTCACGAAAGGATGTCCACAAGGAGGTGTAATTTCTCCACTCTTATGGGTAATTGTGGCAAACGAGCTAATCGAACTCCTAAATAAAGAGGGAATAACTACCGTAGGATATGCGGACGATCTAGCAATCATGGTATCTGGAATTTCAGAAACAACGCTGTGTGAAAAAATGCAACAGGCACTTCGAATAGTCGAGGAATGGTGCAAGCGCCAAAGTTTATCTGTAAATCCAAAAAAAACAGAAATGGTGCTATTCACACGAAAGATAAAAATACCAAACTTAAAACTTCCCACCCTATTCGGAACCAAATTGACACTTAGCAAGGAAGTAAAATATCTCGGAATATGGTTGGATAGTAAACTCCTATGGGGAAAGCAACTCGATCATGTTACAACTAAAGCAACAAACATATTATGGCAGTGCACGAGAGCCATAGGAAAAGATTGGGGACTGAAACCAAAACTTTGTCGCTGGCTGTACACAGTAATAGTTAGACCGGTACTCACATACGGTTGTATAGTGTGGTGGCCAAGAACAATATTAACAACTACTATCAACAAATTACAGAAAACACAGAGGCTGGCGTGTTCGCTTATTAGTGGATGTGCAAAATCCACACCATCTGCCGCTCTGAACATAATTTTGGGGCTGACACCACTTCACCTTCACATACAGCAAGAAGCGATGGCGTCAGCTCTTAGAATCAGATCTACAAACCAGTGGAAAGGGAGTGGCAGCAACACTAACCATTGTAGAATACTAGACAGGGCAATAAAAATTGTCCCGGAGGCATGCAAAGGCACTGATAGAGTGGCCAGCACATACTTGGATAACAAGAGCTATGAGCTGGTCACAGAAGAACATGCCTCAGCGGAGGTAGTTAGGGCCAAATCTAAAAACGTCTTCACAGACGGTGCAAAAAATGACAAAGGAGCAGGATGTGGCTTCTATTCGCCAGAACTCGAAATCAGAGACTCCAAAGCCTTAAATAAAACTACAACCGTGCTGCAGGCAGAAGCGATGGGGCTCTTGCTAGCGGCTAGAGCGGTACTAGCACGAGATGCGGAACGCAGTGAAACAGGAAATAAAGAGCTTTTAACATTTATTACCGATAGCGCAGCAATTATCTATGCACTTAGAAAGCCCACTACTAGGTCTAGAGTGGTAGCCGAATGCCACTCTGTCCTACAACATCTAACCAATACTTACAAAGTCGTAGTCCAATGGACGAAAAGCCATAGTTCATGTAAAGGAAACAACGAAGCAGACTTACTTGCCAAAGAAGGTACAAAAAAAGAAATATGTGCAGAAGTTGCGGAACTATGCAAACTGACAGCGGCTGAAACACGAAATTTATTATGTCTTCACACAGAGAAGGAACAACAAAACCTATGGAACAAAACAATAGACTGTAAACATGCAAAAAAATTATATCCATCAATAAACAGGAAAATAACTAACAAGCTACTTGGCCTATCCAGGTCGGACCTACGACAAATGATAGGTATCATCACAGGTCACTGTGACTTAAACTACCACCTGCACAAGATTGGAGCTACAGACAGCCCCTTGTGCAGAGGCTGCCTTCTAGATAACGAGACTGTAGAGCATGTGTTACTGCACTGTACTGCTACAGAACAGGCTAGATCAAGATCGGGACTTCTGGAAAAATCTCAAAGTCAAAATCAGCTCTGCAATGAAACACCTGACGCAACAGTGGTGGTACAATTATGCCAGCGACCCAAAGCTGTGCTCCGTTATTTTAAGGAGCTTGGCTGGTTTGAGTAGGCTGGCGGGGGGAAATGCACAATACACCCCAAGCGGGACGTCGGTGCAGGTCTTATCGCCCCCACTTCAAATTAGAATTAGAATTAAGGGGCTTAACTGCCTTCTCAAGAATGGTATTTTGATACACTTGTGCCGATGTTTTGATACCTTTTTAACAAAAATATGGCTCAGTCACTCCTTCATAGCTAACACCCCACCAAACTATCACTGAAGTCGGATAATGCCCACGTTGCACTCTGTCGATTAATTGGGAAGCTTCCTTAGAGCTTTGAGCATAAATACGGTCATTTTGTTTGTTAAAATGTTGCTCAATTGTAAAGATTTTCTCATCCGTAAACAAAATTTTTCTGTGACCTCCCTTTGCGTACCGCTTCAGTAGTTGTTTCGATTTTACCACCCTATTCTTTTTTAAATTATCAGTTAAAAAATGACTAGTGCGTCTCTTATAGGCTGCAAGTCCTAAGTCATCTTTTAAAATACGCGACATGATGACCAGTGCGTCTCTTATGGGCTGCAAGTCCTAAGTCATCCTTTAAAATACGCGACATGGTATCTTCATCTCCCGAGATAAAATCTTTTGCTTTCGGACAGGATTTCTTCGAATTCTTTCCCTTACTGCTTTGACCACCTTTTTCGTACGAACACTACGTGGACGGCCAGATCTTTTTCTGTCATAAACAGAGGAGGTCTCATTGTACCTATTAATAGCCCGGTACACAAACATTTGACTAATACCAAGCGTATGGAGAGTTTTAAAAATTGCATTTGGCTCCATACCAACTTTGTGTAATGCAATCACAGCGATTCGGTTCTCTTTATCACCCCACTCCATTTCAATATCGCAAAATATTGTACAATGTATTGGCGCCCAAATTAGAAAACTCAATGAACAATCGTATAAAAATGTCAGATTCCAAATTCAAATGTAATATCTTTCTTATTTTTAACTGTAACAGTATTTATGGCCAGACTAAGTATAATAAAAGTTACATTTAAGAACAGGTTTCGGATACCAGAAAATAACCATAAGTAACTACAGTACCTACATGCAGCAGTAGGTAGCTATAAATGGCATTGAAACAAAATTCGCTTTGGTTTCTTTCGCAATTCAGCATTTCTTGACAATAGGTTGAGTTACTATTAATGTATATACTATTAAATTAAATAAATAAATATTTGTGGACATTTCACATAACACCATCTAGCCCAAACTAAGCAAAGCTTGTACTTACTATAGTAACTAGATGACTGATAGACAACATTTATACTTGTTTTTTTTTTTGTAAAGACATATTTATTATATGTTCATAGACACAAAATTAACATACATGCTCATCACATATATTTGTCCTGGGTGAGGATCAGCCCAATGTTACACAAAAGACGAAAGGAATCTATTTAGGCACGAGATAGTTTGGCGCACGAGCGTAGCGAGGGTACCAATAGTTCGAGTGCCCAAATAGATATCTCACCTGAGTTAAGCACTCTGCTTTTCATTCAGAATATACAACAAAAAATTAAAAACCTGACTATCTCTATTTTACGTAATTATTTAGCTCTCGTCAAAACAAATGAAGAATGAACAAATTGCCTGAAGCGCTCTGAAAGAAACAAACTAAGGAGAACCATAATATATATTATATCTTTAGTGCTTATGTGAGTAATGTCGTAAACGTACATTATTAAGCATATTTTTACAACAAAATCGATAACAATATATAGGCCAAGGTTGTCATAAATCTCGCATTTATTTTTTACGATCCGAAGAATGTAATAAAATGATACAACAACACTTGGCTTAATGAAATATCTTTCAAGAGCCGTAGTCATCATTCATCAGAAGAAATCGACTGAGTTTACACAATTTATTGAATATCAACATAATAAAATAAGCCTCATTGACACGAGGCTCGTGCACGAAACATATAATTAACGAAATTATTGAATTTTTCTTTTTTCTTCGTAAACACGTCCGCTTCACAGGTATAGCAAATGAACTCTGAACGTGACAGCACACTTAGTCACACTATGTGAGTATTAATGCGTGAACACAGAATATATTAATAGTATGATGTGTGAGTGAGCTAGAGGATGACTACGTCACGACTACCATTGCTGTCTCTTTTCACCTCTTTCACGACCGTTTTTTGTATAAAAATTGTTGTATCTTCGTTATTTTTTATGCGTTTTTAATACTTTTGTACACAAACTGATCGGATTATCAGTTATTAAAAACCTGCATACTAAAAAGATTTATATTAACTTCAATGGTTTTATTTTTAATTTTGTATTTATAATAATATATTAAAAGTAACGCTGTAAATTTATATATAATATACTGCTCACAGTACTACTAATTGGAAATTAATCGTTTTAGAATAGAATATTTTTATTGCATAAAAACTGTTTACATAAAGATGTTGTTAATGAATAATTAGTACAAACAGTTTTACCCGTTGCGGACGTATAACATTAAACTAGGTAGGTGAATATTGTAATCATCCCGTAACAAAAATAATTGTACGTATTATATTGTATTTAATTACAAGTTATTAGCTATGATTATTATGAGTATTAAAATATGTAACTAACAAATTATGTCAAAATTAGGAAATATCTGTTTTTTTATCAGCCCTGTTTTTACAAACTGTCCCACTGCTGGGAACGGGCCATCTTCTCATTGTGAGAAGGGTAATATCTGAATAATTAAGTAATATTCACTTACCATTAGTAAATGGTAGTAAAACGTCCATTGTATTTAATATCGAAAAAAACAACAATAATAATGAATCAGCCAAAAGACGGACAGATGAACTTATACAAGTGGCATGATGACGCTGGATGCAAGCCGCTTCTAATAGGTATTTTTGGTAATCCATGGGAGAGGCATATGTCCAGTAGTGGACTTCTTATAGCCGATATGTTGATGATGAATATAAAGAACTAACCGTGAACATCCTTCATTTTCACAATCTTATCAAGTGCAACACTGCCAACGTTCCACAATTGATTAGCTAAGAGATTCATAAGCGTTTTGTTAGAGTACACAAAGTCTACCGCCACGCCCACTATCTTCTCGGCTGCCGACTGTTTCTCTTTTTCCACCTTTTTCAGATTCTTCTGGAGTTCCTCCCAAGTTTTATACAAGGCTGCTTTTCTAATTTCCAATATAAAAACTATCACAATGAAAAATATGGCAACGCGTCGTCGCATTGTGGGAATTTTATTACAAATGGACTTGTTGTGTTTTTGATTTTCTGATACCGGGAATGAATGTGATGCTTGGGCATTCAGGGAAAGGTACAATAATGACAAACAAGTTATCAATTCGGGTTGAGCTCCGGTTTCGAGTTTTGCGTTTTCTTCTTTCTTAGCGGATACTTACACTTTGTAAGGCCAGCATCCTCCAATATTTTTAAACGGTTTTGTTTTGCTTACCCTGTTTGTTGTTGATGTTGCTGTTTATGTATTTTTGGGTCAAATCTAGATATTGAAATTTGACCCCCTTCCCGTTGACAGATGATCTGATATTTAGTACACGCTTTTAGGTTTGATGACAATATAATGAAATTTATTCAGTATCATTCTAAATTCAAGATGGCCGCCGCCACAGAATGCGAATTATACCTATATTTTTTCACAACCTCCCCAATATGGGTATCAAATGAAAGGGCTGGCTACATCTACCATCACCTACATCATTTCTTAACACAAAGTTTTTTTAAGCACTTATTTTTACATGGTTCATGTACACACGTCAGTCACGGCAACATCAAGTCACCGATAAGTCACGTCGACTTCAGGGACGTGGTACCTATGTGAACAAATAGTCACATCAGTGCCAACGCAACACAAAATTATGTTTCAATTAATTGGGCAGAATTATAGATTCTAAATGTTGATTACATTATTAAAATTGAGAGAATACAACGACGAAACAAAATTATGGCGGCAATGAAATGAAAAAATCTAAATCGACCTTGTTTGAACAAAGTGCGATGTGTCGTATTTTGAACCACTGTTATAATAACATAACAAAAGTTTATCTGTAACAATTTTTTTTAGATTCTTTTAAAATTATATATTGACTATAAAATTGAATGAAAAATAGGCAATTTTGGGATAAAGCCTCGTTAAATTTTTGCCTTTCAAACCAGATATACCGAAATCCGAATCGAATTATTTAACCGCCATTAATATATTTTGGAAACATCAAAGTAGGCAAATTGAATCCCATAGCCCCCAGCCAAATTTGAAGAAGGTACCCCGCAGGGATTGGACGTGACAAATGCGCATCTACTTGTAGCAACAAATCCAATAAAATTTGTTATTTCCCGCTCAAACTTGCTTTTGAACACGATCAAAAGCAGCTGGGTCTCTGCAAAGCTAAAAATTTTTAGCTTTGCAGAGACCCAATGATAAAATGATGATGAAATGATGATGAAATGATAAGGTTCTAATTAGAACCTTATCATTTATACGAAGTAGGTTAACTATATAATTGATAGTTCTAAAATAAATACTAGTACACATCGTAACTTATTGAGAATTGTATCAGTATCAAAGTATCAGTTGGAAGCTTTAGAGTCAGTGGACCGGCGAGCTCTGAGGTTAATCGGTGACGATAAACTAGCTGCCAAGAAGTTACTTAGACTTGAGAACCGCCGTAAAGTAGCATGTCTGTCTATTTTCTACAGGATTCACTCGGGGAATGTGTGCAACAGCTTCACGACTTAATTCCACCCTCCCCATTTTACTACAGGACTAGCAGAAAGTCGGCGAATTACCGATTATCCATTTCACGTTGAAATGCCAAAAATCCGTACTCAAAGATATCGATCCACATTATTGATGCGTACTGCACAGGAATGGAATTCTTTGCCGCCCTATTTGTTTCCTGAGACCTACAATCTTAGAATTTTCAAGGCTAGAGTGAATAACTAGGTATTTTCTAGATCGACGAGCTCCTTCTTCGGCCACACCGTCGCTTAACACCAGGCGAGTTGGTGGTCAATCGTAGATCTATCTAGCATAAAAAAAATGTTTAGATAAACATTTAATAATATTATTATATATATGTACATATATTTATATAGAATAGCTGTACGTTTGACGATGATTTGCTCGCCTTATGGAAAGCAACATTGTGGCCAAAGATGAAGCAGCACGTAGCCCTAGAAAGTACTATTCACTCTAGACTTAAAGATACCAGTGTTAAAGGTTTCAGGACAACAAGGACAGTGGCAAGGCATTCTTTCGCCGAGCGAGCATATATTATCCATTCGGTGGCAAGGCATTCTTTCTCCGAGCGAGCATATATTATCCATTCGGTGGCAAGGCATTCTTTCTCCGAGCGAGCATATATTATCCATTTATGAGTCAAAAATATCAATGAATTCCAATCATTATTACATTTTTATATAATATTTGTTAAATAAAACCATATTCTAGACAACCTACATTTATTCTGTGTCTACTGACTCAGTCTTCCTAGAATAACATTGGTTTCTTAACCTATATATTGTATTACCCAAATGGCAATACTTTAATTATCTGTTCAGAATATGCACAAAGAGCACTGCTCCTAAAATATTTAAACAGCAGACATTAATTTAACGAGTCATAAAAATTAGCGTGAACCACTAAAGCGTGACTTTTTATTTTATTTCCTTAAAAAAGGCTCCGACCAAACTGCTTAGTACGCGAGATCGTCGTCTGCTAGCCTGAGATAAGACCTGTTTACTGTAAAACAGCGTCATAGACCAAAAACTGATGAATTTTATGATGCGGTTACAGTTTTTAATTTTTGCCTACATTTGGTATTTTTCTATGCGGACTGGAGGAGGTCAAAAGTGTAGTTGGATTTATTTTACTTTGCTTTATTTTACGCGGAAAACTAACAGTCACTTAGTGTATTTTTTCAGCTGTATACGTATTTTAATACATGAAATAACTTATTTAATTCCTATATACATATATTCTGATTGTATGGAAAATATTTACAAGCATAATTATGTATGTACTTGTAAATGTCTTCTTGTGTACTTATAATGTAATGTCACTTCGGAGGTGGGCGATGTTCCCTGTGACACAGTTTATTCTAAACTACTGCGGTTAGCATCGTGCCTATATTGTACTTAAAACATTCTGTTACAGTTCCAAACAAAAACACAATATAAAATTGTCAATCGAATAACCCGCCTTTGACCGTACCCGAAGCAAAGGTAAAAGCTATGTTGCTGCTCCAACATCGAATATTTGATTCACTTTCTACTGGCAGCGTCCTCCGCAGCGGCTGCTGAGAGAGGATGGAACGTCTTAGGAGGATGGCGGCTACAGTGCTGATGAAACTTGCGACCCATACCAAGCACGTGCCGTATTTCCATGGCACCCGAGGCATTCCGTCCGGTCTCTTTCCATCGGACCTGCTAAGACCTGGCGGCTCGAGCACACAGGGGACATTTGTATCTACAAAAGCCTTGAGAATTATGTCATTGGTGTATTAGTAAATTTAATGTGTACACATTAACCATAGACAGATTAGACAGTTTTCAACTATGTGTAAATAAATAAAAAAATGTCCAAATATTGTATAGAATATGTAACTACTAGACCCGGAAGCCAATGTCTTCAGTTTAAAATTAATTTTGTATTCTATAATTAAACTTGGCAGCAATAGGCACTAAACTGCAAAAATAATTATGGATTTGAGTGCTTATGCTTCCCGGATATGGCTAGCTATATCAATGAGTCTCTTAATTTCATAAACAGATTTCAAATGCAAATTACGTTTTTTATTCCACTTAGCTAGCTTTAATTCAGTACTTTGATAAATATTTTTAATGGCATTTGAAATAGCGTTAAAATTACTAGATCTTCGAGTCAAGAAAGAGAATAAAAGATATATATATATATAAAACACAAGATTTAATAAAATGTGAAATGTACAGGCTGTTTTCTTTGTACGTTGTAAATATTAATTTAGAAAGGATTTCAAAATTACATCATCGAAAAGATGTACAAAATTGTATGCACATAAATATCGCAATGTTTTACGGAGATATCTTTTTTACTATGAATTAGCCACATCTGTATGCTTATTCTTTGACTAAGCTACTGGCCCAGTTTATTCCAACACTTTTGTACTTTCGACTTCTTTGGAGTTTTATTGTTGACAGTTTTTATCTCGTCGCAACAGATGATGGGGTTTCGCGAATAATAGCCGTGAATTTGGGGGATAATTGGGGGCCTTTCTATTTTTTATTAATTTAGCCACAATGCCGTATTGTGGCTGCATTTTTCGGTGTTTCCGACTGTAGTTATTCTTTTGTGTTGATTTTCTTATTTACGCCATTAAGATTGTGATGCTAATGATCTTCTTTTCGATATATTTTTGAGCCAACTTTTATTATAGCTGTAATAAAAGGTTTTAGGAAAATCACGCTTCGAGGCAGATTTGAGCTTTTTATATTTATTTGCCGTAATTTATGCATTTATGCGTACTTATGTACATATACTATACTTATGACCGAGGCGTATTTAAATTGAAAGTGAATACTTTTTAAACTATTACGATTATTCAATCAGAATCATTATTAACGGATAAAATGGAATCATTATTAAATATTGGGAATTCAAAACAAATGTAAACCACAGTTAATCATGTTAATAATGATTCGAACGAAAGTGAAAAAACGCGCTCAACTGTTGACTAAAAAAGTTAATAATTTAAAAATGTATGCTTTTGCTTAAATAAGATATATTTTTAACCGCCTTAGAAAAAGGAGGAGGTTATCAATTCGTACCGTATATTTTTTTTTTATGTATGAACACGAATTTCTCTCTCATTCTTAAACCAATTTTTGTGTTTCGTGATTTGGCATTTAAAGAAAGCTCCCAAGTTGGTCCCATAATTATATTAGAAACATTGCTTTATTACTTTTTGAATAATCTCAGCGTCAGATTATAGAATCGCAGAGTTCCACTGACACGTTTTTCTTTACAAAAGTGTCAAATGTTTAGGTTTTTCGTATAAACATCTGCACATTTTCTAATCTGCGACGACGAAGCATATGACATTCAATGACAAATGTCATTCTTGAAAAAGAAACGACCGTATGAAGAGAGGTCTCTTTAAAAAGTTTACAATTGTGAGGGATTTATTGCGCTTGAAAAGTAAAACCTACTTACTCCTCATCCAATGTGCATAAGGAGAAAATAGAGTTAGTTCAACGCTTGAGCGCCTTGTTTAATTATTATCCTTACTAATGTTACAAGTAAACGAAATAACGTACTTCGAAGTCGGTTGTTTCAGTTTTTTAAACTCTAAAATTATTTAGTTCAACAGTTGAGCGCGTTTTTTCACTTTTTTTATTTAATAATGATTCCTATTTACAATCATGTTATAAATAACATTTTTATATGCTATTTTACAAAAAATAATAATCAACAAGTACCTAATCGTTTAAAAAACTAAATAAAACGACTTCATAATACGCAATTCGTTTACTTGGATAACATATTTTTTTCCAGTTATTTTGTTACAAAAACCAAAATACTGAACTGATTATAGACCAGTCGCATTAGTTCCTATTTTTTCTAAAATATTTGAAAAGTATCTTCATTCTTCTTTGTATTCTTATTTGGATAAATATGGTGTTTTTATTGATGAACAGGTAGGTTTTCGAAAAAAGAAATCTATAAATACGGCTATCTTTAACTTGATAAATACAATTATCTTGAGTCGCGAAAGAAAGTTGCCAGTTCATGCTATGTTCATGGACTTAACTAAGGCGTTTGACTTTGTAGACCACGATACACTACTTGGTAAATTAGAGGCATATGGAGTGAGAGGCAGTGTTTTAAGTTTAATTAGTTCTTACCTTCGTAATCGATGGCAGCAAACACAAATAACAAAAATATGTCCAGGCACAAATACGGAAAAAAAATATACATCTGCGCCTGGTTTAGTTAAATATGGTGTCCCACAGGGGAGTGTACTTGGCCCGTTGCTTTTTATAATCTACATTAACGATTTACCACAATCAATTAACCAGCCGATGGTTTTATTCGCTGATGACAGCACTGTAATTTTTGTAGGTGATAAAAATAAATCGATGGAAGCAGAAATTGAATTGACATTACATGATATAATAAAATGGTTGACACGGAATAATTTATTAATTAATTTTGACAAAACTAACATTATGACATTTAATAATAATAAAAATTTGACATGTAAAATTAATTATCAAGGTAATGAGATACAGAATGTGACATTGACTAAGTTTTTGGGTCTCCATTTAGACGAAAGTCTCAATTGGAAAAAGCAAGCTGAATCAATATGTTCGAAGCTGAGTAGTTACTCGTATGCCCTATACATGTTATCTAAAGTCGTTAATCGACAAGCAGTTTTAACTTCTTATCATGCATATGTTACATCTACACTACGGTTTGGCATAATATTTTGGGGTAATTGCTCGGAACGAGAAATGATTTTTAAAGCCCAAAAAAAATGTATGAGATCTGTCTGCCATTTAAAACCAACTGAATCTTGCAAACCTTACTTTTTGGAATTAAAAATACTGACGTTTCCGTGTCTCTATATTTACGAGATGTCGCTATTTATCAGGAATAATTTGTATAGGCATGAATTTCTGAAAAGTACCAGAAATAAAAATGCCTACTCACAGGACGGCACGTTTTGGGAAAGATGTTTGTGGTATGGGCCCGAATATATATAATCATTTGCCGAATGATATATTGGAAGCGGAGTGTGTGAATGTGTTTAAAAGAAAGCTATTCAATTTACTTGTTACGAAGGCTTATTATAAATTAGAGGAATTTTTTAACGATAAATTATAAAATTATTTGAAATGCTGTCGTTTAACTTTGAGAAATTAATACAAATTCATGAGTTTGACATGTTATTATTAAATTTATATTTGACATTTTATATTTGACAAACGTAATATTCGATATGAGTTGTATGTATTGTGTAGCATTCCCAATGTTTTGTTTGTAATCAGCATTAATTTGACATTAGATATTATTATTTTATTACTATTGACATTCGAATAATTATTATTTTTAAGTTTTAATCTCAATAACGTAATTGTTTTATTTTAATGTTTATAAATTGAATTATTGTATGTTCGCCTTGAACTTAACTGTTGATACCCAAATTAGTATTTTAAGATCATTGATGTAATTCATAAGACACAGTTAACAATAAATAAAATCTGAATCTGAATCTGAATCTGAATCTGATTTTGATAAAATTTCTATGGGTCCACCTGGGTCATTTTTAAACAAAAAAATTTTTTTCATATCGGTCCAGGTGTCTTCGAATAATCGGGGAACATACAAAAAATAATAATAAAATATTCCGACGAATTGAGAACCTCCTCCTTTTTGGAAGTCGGTTAAGAATAAATCTGATTGTGAAAATGAAGCAAATAGTAATACCATTGAAGGCCGTTTCAAATCATGGTCCAAACCCCAATGAAAATTATCTTTACAATCAAAATTAAGATTCCATTTCGCATTCGAGATAACTTCAGCTTAATCCCAGAAGGATTAAACTCATAAAAGTCTTTTAACATCATTTCGAGGAAGACTTAATCGATAAAAATAAGGTCACGATTTCATTGCTCGCTGGCATTATCTTAGAATGAGGGCGTAATTAGGTGAGGGGGTAAAGGGGTCAGATTTTATTAGAAAGTTTTAAATTCGAGAGAGACGTCATGTCACAATAGTTTATAATTTAATAAAAATATGCTATAGTGTGTGAATCAACTAAATATTATAGTTAAAAAAATTGTAAAAAAACAAAAAAAAAACGACTTCAAATTACGCAATTAGTCCGTATTTTGATGTTGGATATCGGATACGCAATTTGATTATTAGGATGACATTTTTCCAGCTATTTTGTTACAAAACATACTCATACAGTCGAATTGTGAACTTCCTTATTTTTTAAAGTCGGTTAAAAATACAATGCTTTTTACTTGTATACGTGTTTTTCGTAGTACATCACATAACTATACAATAGGTACCTACCAGGTATATTGGTCTTTACCTTGAAAGCCTATAATTGAAGGCCATTTTAAAACGTGTAACTTATATTATAAAATGGTTAGGTAAATAAGTATAATAAAATGATTTTCATTGTGTGACATAAAGTTTTTGTAAAGTTTAGTCTAGACCACAAAGCGCTCATGACTGGTGCGCTTAGCTGCAAGCTAAGAGAAAAGTAGTTCTTCGTGTGTTAAACCAAACTAGAAGAAAACTTTAACTGCCTTACCGAAATACGTTACTTAACTTTAAGCAATGCTTAACATATTTTGTCAACTTTTGGCTGACACGTAATGACACTTGCGGAAAGAAGACTGAGAACTTAAGATGTTGGTTAAAGTTAAGTAACGTTTTTCGGTAAGGCCCTAAACGTCCAGATTATACCAATCTTTTTTACATTCACACGATGGACTTGAAGTGCTGGACTGGTCCAGAAATGTCTTAATTAATGATGAGTTTAATATTTCCACTTGAAAAAAAAACTTATAACAAGGCGCAGTGATTCCTGTTCATTCAATTATAACTAAAACAATTTTAGCTTTGTGGAAAACAAACCGTTTACTCCTGTTGTCACTGTAAAAAAAATATTTCTTTATCTGCAATTTTAATGACTGTCTTCAATAAAGTATGTCATTGACTGATGTACTTAGTAATTGAAAAAACTAAAGATTACATTTTAAATTTAAATTGGCTGAGGAAAGGTTTATTTAATATGATATAAAGTACATTGAATTAATTAACATAAATTTATAAAAGAGCTAAAAACGAACTAAATTTGACTCAGTCAAATAACCCGCCACTGACTGTTCCTGGTGCAAAGGTACCCATAATACTTGCGGCGTTACCGCGCTGAATGGCGGTTGCCAGTCTTTGCACCAGAAACATGCCGGAGTGAGAGTCACCTGACCTATCAAATATTCGGTGGCCCAACTCACCTATGAGCTGTTTGGCCTCACTACCCCAACAACCCATGGTCTCCACTACGATTGGAATAAAAGTATACAAAGGTTCCATCCCCGCATACTTCTGCCTCTTCTTGGCAGCGGCGTCATTCGCAGCTGCTCCCGGCGAGTGGACGGTGCGACCCACATGACTGGCGGCTACAGTGCTGACGCACGTGGCGTCCAAAACCAGACACTTGCCGTTCTTCCAGGGCACGAGGGTCAGCCCGTCTGGTCTCTTGCCGTCAGACCTACATAGACCCGGGGGCTCAAGAACGCAGGGGACGTTTGCCGACACAAAGGCTATCCGGACAATATCGTTTAGGGCATGGTGTCGTGGAAACCTACCTGTGCAACGACGACAACTCAGCGCATGATGGCCATCGGCTTCCACCGTGGAGCCGCAGGTGCATCTATGGGGTTCACACATATTCATATTTTAAATGAAAAGTATTAAATTATTCAGTTTCAATTCCCCCCTCCTATCGAAACCTCGATACGGCCATGTTTCCGTCGAATGGTTTTGTTATCGATTCCAATAAATGCCTCTCTTTTATTTCAGTAGGCAGGGGAAAAAAGAAAATTACAACGGAATAGCTGAAATTCTCATTAAAATTCCATTACGCGCTGAGAAGTCGAATATGGCTATAGATTTTTGGAGGAGAAATTATTTTTGTAACAACCCTTGTAACGACGCGACGTTTTGGAGCCATTAGGCGATTTTGAAAAAAAATAATCTAAAAGTATTTCTTTGTACTTTATGATACTTTCATGATAGTAAATTAAGTTTTTATGCCTGAAGGTATTTACCGTACCTCTCTTACTTTAAATTTAGAACAGTGAATAGAGTATAAAAATGGTGTTGAAGTAAAGATGGACGGATTGATAAAAGAAAATGTAGTTTTTTTTAATGTAGAAATAGGTTTGCGCTTGACCGCCAACTAATCAGATGTTAAGCGACGTTGCGGTCTACGATGGAGCGCGCTTTCTATTAGCTGAGAAAAACTTTTTTAATACCAATTGAATCCAAATAAAATTTTAATCATAACCAGTGATAACAGATGTTCAAGACTTTTCCTTGACCAACAACTCATTTGATGCTAAGTGATGGTGTTGTCGAAGATGAAATTCGTCGATCTAGAAAATATCTATTCACTTTAGCCTTGAAATTCTAAATTTATAGCTTTCAGGAAACAGAGAAGGCGGCAAAGAATTCCATTTTTGTGCAATACACATCAAAAACTTAGACCGAAATAGTTGAGTAATTTTGTCATTTCAATGAGTGTAAAGGTGTTTATAAAATATTTATGAATGTTATAGTTACACAGCAACCTATTTAAGTTAAGATAGTATTTAAGTTGGCATACCAGTGGTATTGAAACCTCATTCGGATACGGAATCTATATCTCCGTCTCTGTCATTTCCATAGGGAATGACAGAGACGGAGATATAGATTCAGAATCCGAATGAGTTCTGAATACCGGGGCTGAATTAATAGCTTACATTATTTTAATTCATAAATTGCGGCACCAAATTGTAGCTCTGTAGTTACATTTTCCCTGCAACAAAATCAACAAGGAAAATCTTTGAAAAATAATTCTAATTCAGATTGCTGAAAATAAATTTTCAGTCAACAATTTCAGCCTGTCAAATTCCAGGAAAAAAGGGAAAAATTAAAATAAATTTTGCGAACGTGATTATTCAAATTATGAGCAAGTGCGTCTGGCAGGTTAATTATTAAATTAAACAACCTGTTCCACCCCGAACGCTCCTGAAATTTGCATAAAGGTCAATCAGACTCGATCGGAGCTTTGATTACAGGGACTATTCCTGTTTCCGCGATCAGCCTGGGGACTGCTTGATTACAGCTGGCTTACACTGTCATGGGAAACGAATTATATTTTAACCGACTTCCAAAAAGAAGGAGGTTATTAATTCGGTCTGTATGTTTTTTTTATGTTTGTTCACCGATTACTCAACTAATTGTGCATTGATTTTGATGATTATTTTTGTATAAGGTAGATCATACTTCGTAAGTGGTCCCAAATAAATTTTATCAAAATCGATGCAGTACTTTGGTTTTTATAACAAAATAACTGGTAATATATCATCCAAGCGCCTGTAGAAAAGCGAACAGCAAGTTGGGTGTGTGTATATTGCGTATGTCGAAGTCGGTTTTATCAGTTTTTTTAACTATAATTATGATCATTTGTTAATATCGTTTGATAAATCCAAAGATATTGGATGAGAAAGACATACCTACCAACAATATATAAATACAAATATTATTACAAATCATAATTTGTAAAAGCGAAAGAAATATTCCTGTTGACATCGATCGTGAAAACAAGATCTTATTTCAATGGGTTTTGTTTGAAACATGAATGCGTGTGGATAATAAAGAAGGCTTATTACTTCTATTTTTGCATTTTCCTTTGACTAAATGATCTTCTTTTTGTATTTCTATGATAAAGCCGATTGTGTTTCGATGTCAAAAGCAGAATATGTCTAAGAAAAATGATTGCGATTGAAGGTGGGCGCTTTGTGATTCGTTTGCGTATTTTAATCCCGATTCAAAAAGAGGAGCGTTATTTTTGTATGTGTATATCTATGTATTAAAGTAAAGAGTTAAAATTAAAACCATATTCTGATCTGTAGTCCATTGCAGCTGTGAAATAAATCAAACTTTTCGGTTATCGTAGACAAAGTTACACCTGTATATGTCGCAAATAATTATAGTTTAAAAAAACTGAAGCGACTGCCTTCTCATGGATGCCATTGTCAGAACTGGACCAAATTGAAATGGAACCACAAGGGAAGCAGCAGCAAATCGGTTCACCCAGTCGAAAGTTGTGAGGTAACAAACATTTAAAAAAAACAGTCGAATTGATAACCTCGTTCTTTTTTTAAGTCTGTTGAAAATGTCATATTTCGACACTCGCAAAGGAATCGAAACCTATAGGGTACTTCCCGTTGACCTAGAACTATGAAATTTGGCAAGAAGCATTGTCTTAAAAAAGTACTTACACAAGGAAAAAACCCGAAAACTGTACCTCTTTAATTAAATCATAAAAACCTGGATCTTTATGCAAGGAATGAGAATCCAAATTTTATAGTGAGTTACGATGTGTAATTTTCGAATTATGTATATAATTTTCCACCTTTTATCAATGGCTAGCTTCGTCCGGTAGTTCTTTATCTAGTTTGTACGGAACCCTCGGTAAGCGAATCTGAGTCGCACTTGTCCGGTTTTTTATACACAGCTTCATTTGAGCTATTATTATGTATAGTAAGTGTTTTTATCCGTGTTTAGTGTAGATATATAAGTTGCAATACATTAAAAAAAAAAACGAGTAAGTTGTGTAATCCAAACCAGTTATTTTTGAGTCTATTAAGTTAGAAAAGCTGAAATGTCGGATATTTTACTTAAAAAGTAGACAACGAATCTAAAACAAAAATAAAATGCACAAACGTGCCAATACATAAACGATGGGACGTATAAATAAAATCGTTGCTCGAAAATAAATTTCATTGTTATATCAATTCGTCCAAATTAAATAAAGTAAAACATTCGATATCAACCCAGTTTTATTTTTTCATGAATTACAAAATATTTCGAGAAAACCCAATTAATTCTTTATCAAACGAAAACCATTTATTGGAAGGGGTTGTTGGCACTCTTTATATTTTAGTAAACAGATTTTGCCACCCTTTTACATTTTTAGTGCACAGTTTTTTTCACGAATTGCATGAAATTTCTTTAAAGCATCGTTCAACCATTCAATTCTAAAAAATTAAACCTTAACAAACAACATGCTTTTGTTTAAACGTAAAATATGTCATGACCATTTTTTGCTAGTAAATACATTATAACTTAACTTTAAATGGAATTGGAACGCAGTCATTTTAGCATACAGCTTCTGGTGGCTGAATAACTGCGATACTTCTCCAGGCTGGCTCTAAAACAATTGATTTGATACGTAGTGAGGATTATTTTCAACAGAGCACAATAAACACACAAACAACAACAACACATAAACAAAACATAGAACACACATAAAGATAATACTCAGAAAACAAACACATAACAACAATACAAAACAAACAAACACAACAACAACATAGTGGAACTCAGAAGCTATAGAAGTCTAAATTACAAAACATAATTAACACGTAATAATATATCTAAAGTCTACGGAATCGATAAAAAATGAAGAAATCCGTAGACGTACGAAAGTCACCGAGATAACACCGCGGATTAGCAAGTTAAACTAGCAGTGGGCAGGGCACACACACATAGCACGCATAGCACGTAGAACTGATGACCGAAAAGTTCTCGAGTGGAGATCACACACCGGCAAGTGCAGCGTAGGAAGATCAGCCATGATATTGACAAATGACCTCATACAAATGGCGGGAAGACATTGGATGCAAGCCGCTTCCAATCGGTCTTTTTAGAAATCCATGGGGGAGGCCTATGTCCAGCAGTGGACTTGTTATGGCTGAGATGATGATGATAATGTATATAACTAGAGGTATGATTATTTTTATACACGCTTGTTGACGTTGAAATTTATCGTAAACATTTTTTTTAAAGAAAATACAAGAAAGTATCCAATTTCAATCAGTAATTTATCAGAGAAGCCCTTGAGATGGAACGTTGATTAAACATCTTTACCTAAGCTTTCATGCCAAATACCGAAGTGAAAAACTAATTTGGTGGCGCACAAAGCGTTCCACACTCTATTAAGGACACCCTGCCACAACACCGTGCCATAAAGTTGCAATAACAGTTACTAGACGCACTAAAAACAGTAAGATAAAACAAGTAATAGTTTAAATAACTAAAAAAAAAACGTTTTCAAAATACGCTATTCGTTTACTTGTATTTTGTTATAAAACCAAAGTACTGAACCGATTTTGATAAATTTTCTATAGAACCATCTCTTAGGAAGTATGCCCTTTCAAACAAAACAAAAACATATTAAATCGGTCCAGGTGTCTTCGAGTAATCGGGGAACATACATATAAAAAAGGTTCCCACGAATTGAGATTCTCCTCATTTTTGGAAGTCTGCTAATAACAGTTCGCTGATTACGTTTTCCTGTAGGTAAAACTTGTAAAAAAATCTTAAAATTCAACGTGAATTAATTTTATCGCAGGAATTAGGTACTTCTTTGTAGGATTGCATCAATACAAACATACTTATACTCGAAAAGCATAACCCTCCCTCTTACGCAGTCTGGTAAACATAACACACAATTTTTGTTTGCTCACAGAAATAAATAAATACTCATACTGTGATCACATTACTTTCATTCATAGTAAGTCTAAAATGTAATTAATTCCCCCTCGTTCCGCCACGATAATTGGGTATTGCCGCGAAATTTCATACTGTATGATGTTCGCACTTTGAAAGGGTGTCGAAATCCAATATTGAACTGGCGGGTGGACTTTTGGTTTGTGGTCGAGTTTTACATAGATACGACTTGCATTAAAAGGGAAACATTTTGAGCGGATGTTCAATTTGAATTTATTAACCGACCTCCAAAAAAAAAAACATCTTCAAAAACGATTAATAATTGGCGCCGACTTCCAAAAAGAATCCACAAAAACAATTAATAATTGGCGGAGTAATGTACGTTTGTTCAGCCGTTGTACATTACTCCGCCAATTTATTAATTGTTTCATGGTAACATTATCTTTTGAAAATAAAATATTTTGTAATTTGTTTCTGATGTTTTTTTTTTTGTTTAATAGGTATAATACCTTAGAGGTAGTCCCATATAAATTGTATCAATATTGGTTCAGTACTTTGGGTTTTATAACAAAATAACTGAAAAACTGTCGTCGAAGTTAACGCATTGCGTATTATGCCGGAGGCTGGAGGGTTGGTGGTAATGAGACACACGAACACTAAAATAAGTGGTTACACGTATTTTAAAATCGGTTTTTCAGTTTTTTTCAGTTTTAAATTATAATTATGGTATGAAATATTCTTTATCATCTACAGCCTTCTTAGCCTTCTTTATCACATTGTTAGGTATAAAACTTTTAGCATGGCCAAAAGAAAAAAATATCCAAAACTGGACTCAATTGTACAGTGGTCACTGGTCATCTACCACGGTCCGGACACAATTGAGTCCAGTTTTGGCCCCAAATAAAATCAACGATTTATCTCGTAGCTTGGCTGCCAAAAAATCTTCTAAGGTTCGACTTAAGATCTTATTAAATAGATTAGCAAGTTTAAATGGCAGTGGACAGGGTACATATCACAAAGCAACAACACGTTACTAAGACGTTCCCGCCAAAACTCCAATTAAGAATTATCAACCACTGTTGATAATATTACTAAAGACCGCCTTTCCAGCCAGTATCAAGAATGCCATAGAAACTAATCTCCGGACGCAGACAAAGAAATACAGTGCCAAATTTCCTGTGATGTTTTTTTTTTGTCAAAGCAAATTAAGCGTTGGTGACACCACCGGAAACATATGCATGAAGCAAATATAGTTTTAAGGTTTATAGTTTGAAGCTAGATGACGCTGTGTGAAAACATACACCAATGAATAATTACACATGACCTACAAATAAACCTGTTTTACATATATGTATCACAATACAAATTGGAACAAGTAGTGACCTATTTTCAGTGGCATTGCTACATAAAAATGAGATATAATTTTTTTCGGCTTCCAAGAATTCAGCCCGCTATGTCGAAAATGAAAATATCGACGCAACACTCAAGTTCTTTGTATGTTTCAGAGTGGGCATCTTCCTTTCATGTTCCGAAGTGCCACTTAGTAGGTTCTTGCCTCTCGAAAATTTCAAAGCCAAAGATGTTACGATAAGTTTTTCGTATTTTTTATCTCAGTGAGTGCGAATCTGTCTTGATTACATGTTGAGTATTTTGAGAATGGGTGCCGGAAAAGAAATAGTATTACAGATCGTATAAAATATTTTTTTTACTTAAGATAGATCTACGATTGATCGCCAACTCGCCTGATGTTAAGCGACGGTGTAGCCGAGGATGAGGCTTGTCGATCAGTAATTATGTAATTTTCAGGAAACAGAGTTGGAAACAAAGCTATCCAAGTGGTATGTTTTCGATTTTATGGCATAATTTTTTGTATCAAAAGAAATTAGGCCTCTTATAAGAAATGGCACCCAGCACGGTCTTCTGAATTTTCGTAACTAAGTATGTATATATATATTAAAAGAAAAACAATATACTCGACTGCATAAAAGTCACCTACGATTACATTACGCTTGATACGCTATATAGCGTGCACAGAAAGTATGCGTAATTTAACGAACGTATTTAAATGAACATTCTTTAGAATAATTTTTGTAAAATCATATATATATTAGTTCGTTGTTGTACGAAAAAGTTCGTTGGCGGTTACGAAAAAGATTTTTTTTATTTTTCGAGAGTCGTATAATTATTATTATTACAAAAAATATAGCTTATGACACTCAAGGTGTGAAGACGAATCAAACGACACCTCGTACATCAAAATCGGTCAAGCTGTTTGGGCAGTAAGAGGTAATATAGAAACAAATATACATTCATACACTCGAAAAACCTAGTATCTTCTTGCGAAGTCGGGTAACAAGAGCCATGCGTTCACGCAATGTTTTTCACACTAATATTAATGAGAAACCTTGTCCATGATTAGTCAAAGGTATAAACTAACACCTCAGAAGACAGTCATCACACATCAAGTCATTTCTGGTGCATCGCTGTACCAAGGCGTACTTATCGTACCGCCTTTGATGTTAAGAGGTGCTCCGTAAGTGCGTCTGGCTCGAGTCAACAGCCCTCCCCGGCGACTGGTGAGACTTCAAACGGTCTGATTCGCTTTTACACCTTCAAGTAGGCGGTTACGGACGCCCAGGATGTGAGCACAATGCGTCGACTTACTTTGAAGGTTTTTTTCTAAAGCCTCCTAATTAAATCTGCTGATGTTTTAAGGGTTTGGAGTTTTTCTTGGGTACGTTTTGGGGCCTTTTTTACTCGACGGCGCAAGGAAGGTTATGTTTTCACGCTGCGTATTTTTGAAAACGGAATTATTTGACACCTGTTAAATAGTTTTATGATTTATTATGGAAATTGATGTGGTTGTCACATTTTTTTTTATTCAATTAGTGCACCTTTTGAAAAAGACCACAGAACATGGTTGAAACTATAGTCTGAGATTTCGAATCATAATAAATGTTAGTGATCCGTAAATTCGTTTCATGATGTTGACTTGTACGTTGTAGATATAAGAAAACTCTTTACAGCCCAGAGAAATAGTACTAATTTATAAAGTTATTTAATTGATAAGCAGCAATAGTGTGCAATTATTGCTGCATTATAGATTAAAGTTATGTGTGTCTAGCAAAATTTCTGGACATAACAATTATTTGATATTTTTTAAGTGTTTTTCGACACTAACGACCTTACCGAAAAACCTTACTTTGATCAAGATCTCAAATCCTCTGTCTTCTTTCTGCAAATGTCATTACGTGTCAACGAGAAGTTGACAAAAAACGTTGAGCATTGCTCAAATTTGACTAACGTTTTTCGGTAAGACTCTTAGTATCTACAAATTTTGTATACAGTCCAAAAAAAGTTTGCTATACTTGAGACGTGACACATCTAGCCGAATTGGTAAAGGTCCTGGTACCGAGTGGGACATGCAGGTTCGAGTCACGTCTGATGGGAAATTTTTGAAATGTTAGATAACTTCTAAATCGACGAGCTCCATCCTCGGCCACACCGTCGCTTAACATCAGGCGAGTTGGTGGTCAATCGTAGATCTATCTTCTATAAAAAAAAAAAAAAAAATATATAATCAATATTTATAGAATAATAATATGACCTGTATAGTCATTTACTCATTTACAAACACGAAGATTTTTAATAAGAATTGAAATTATTTTTAAGAATGGTTACAAAATTGCAGGTGAACGCTATAAAGAACGCTTACTTAAAAGTCATATGCACAAACAATCAAAGTACCTAAACTAACTAAACCATGCGTTCTATTATTCAAAAGTCCAGTGCGTTCTATGCAATAACGCAAGAATAAAAACCATAACTCTTAAGCAACACACAGAAATAATTCTCAGATTAGAGTATTTAATTACGTAGAGAGAGTGGCTGCCAAGGGCACAAAGGATCACATATTCTATGCAGGGAGAGTCAAACAATGGGAGTATACTGAATTGTAGCGCTTCTGTTAATTAAAAGAGGATTATGTACTGTTAAACACAGATATTACGTCTTTGCATACGTGGTAAGTTAATCACATCTTAGCAACAATCACACATTTATAAAACTTGACGTTCATACATAAAATTACGCCTTTTCTCACATTGAGGTAGGTAAAGAAATATAAATAAATATTTGTGGACATTTTCACACAACACCATCTAGTCCAAACTAAGCAAAGCTTGTACTATGGAACTAGATGGCTGATTGAATACACATATACTTTTTTTTTTAAATATATACATAATGATACATAGAAACACCCAGACACAGAACAAACATCCATGCTCATCACACAAATGTTTGCCCTGGGTGGGGATCCAACGACCCACGACCTTTTAGTTCAGCAGGTAGACGTAAACACACTACCAACTGAGCCACAAGGCCAGTCGAAGTCGAAATATCTTTACGCTTGAGCTACAATACTTGTCTATAATTTCTTGCAATTTCATTACTGTTTCTATTTACCTTCCTCCAAATCAACTCGGCCTAAAATAAAGAAAATAATTTAAATTAGCATTGTAGTTAAAATGAAAATATATTCATCATCAAGTCTGAAATCTGACCATCAAGTCGAGTCGAAAATATATTAATTACTAAAAATATTACTAAAATTTCACGTCAATTCTTTATGTAAAAAAAAAACATAATAAAACAAACAAACCCATTTCAGTACCTGACCCATTAATAGACATAAATATTTAGTATTTAAGTTTACAACCAGTGTGTGTTACCAGTGATGACATACGGCACTGAAACGTGGTCCCTAACTATGGGCCTTATAAAGAAGCTCAAGGTCACGCAACGAGCTATGGAGAGAGCTATGCTCGGAGTCTCTCTACGAGATCGAATCAGAAATGAAGAGATACGTAGACGTACAAAAGTCACCGATATAGCACAGCGGATTAGTAAGTTGAAGTGGCAGTGGGCAGGGCACATAGCACGTAGAACTGATGGCCGATGGGGCCGAAAGGTTCTCGAGTGGAGACCACGTACCGGCAAGCGCAGCGTAGGAAGACCAGCCACGAGATGGACAGATGACCTCATACAAGTGGCGGGAAGACGCTGGATGCAAGCCGCTTCCAATCGGTCATTTTGTAAATCCATGGGGGAGGCCTATGTCCAGCAGTGGACTTCTTATGGCTGAGATTATGATGATGATTTCTTTTTTCAAATTCTCCAGTTTTCTAAAATAAATCTACCAAAAATATTTAAAATTATTCATCAAACAAAACCAGGAAAGGGCCACCCCGATCCCGTCCATTTTATCAAAACGGAATTCGAATGCCGATAATCCAAACTTTTCCCGCCAAAAACTAATAAAACTTCACCTATATTTTAACCGTAATAACCGCAGAGTTGTGATTAATCTCAATAATTAACTTTTATCTACCGAACTTATCTCACTAGGGCTGTTTACACGACTCTCCGGGGGGTTATTTGCTAGGTGATTAGTATTAATGATATCATATTTGTTACCAGATCTGGCAACGATTCAAATAGAGGAAATAGGACTTATAAAGTGGCAAGACCACACTAAGAATGATTTGTAACAATGAATCCTAACTTGCGTAATAAATATTTCTATTAAGCGCGATAATGCTTTTAGCATGCTGGGAACACTATCAACCAATAGAGAAAGAGACTGAGAGACTTAGACTGACTGATGCGACTCTTTACACGTTCATGGGTCTGCTTATGGTTTTATATAAATACATAAATACATAATACTTAATGTTGTCAATGTTATTCAATATTTTTGATGTTTTTCTTATTAAGAATTTACAAAGGGAAAGGACGGAAGGGGTTAAGAAACTTTGCGGTGTTGAGTCCCGTCAGATGTTGACAATTTTTGTACTCATCACAGAAATATTGTTTCTGGTTGGGGATTGAACCTACAACCTGCAAATTAGAAAGCAGACGCACTATCAACTCATCTATGAGAATAGTTAAAGACAAAGAAGTATTAATGGAAAACACAAGACGTGGTGTGGGAAATTCAAATTTAAAACAGTGAGCGAGCGGGCGAGCTGTGAGGTTAATTGGTGACAATAAACTAACTGCCAAGAAGTTAGTCTCGAGCACCGCCGTAAAGTAGCATGTCTGTTTATTTTCTACAGGATTCATTTCGGGGAATGTGTTCAAGAGCGTCACGACCTAATTCCACCCTCACCATTTCACTACAGGACTAGCAGAAAGTCGGCGAATTACCACCAATTTCTCGTTGAAATGCCAAAAATCCGTACTCAGTGATATCGATCCATATTCCTGTAGAGTACTGCACAAGAATGGAATTCTTTGCCGCCATCTCTGTTTCCTCAGACCTAAAATCTTGGAATTTTCAAAGCTAGAGTGAATAGATATCTTCTAGATCGACGAGCTCCATCCTCGGCCACACCGTCGCTTAAAATCAGGCGAGTTGGTGGTCAATCGTAGATCTATAGTGTATAAAAAAAAATTTTTTTTTGTCTTCATAGCTAGTTCGGATAAGTATTTGTAAGTGATCATAATGTTTGTGATGCGATGCGATTATAATCAAGTAGCTATTGATTATGTTTTGATCGATGATCTATAACTAACTTGGCTTTAAGGATAAAAAACTGCTTGAAATATGAAGTTTCCGTCATAAATTGCTGTTTAACACTAAAACATGAGTTGAAAGTTTAAACCAAATAAACTTTAACTTTTTAAACAAAATAAACTTAACTTTTTAATCCAAATATACAGTAAAATTGTTTCTACTTAGCATTTTTCTGACCAAGCTTTAAAGAAGCAAAGAGCGGACTCTTTGCTTCTTTGCCGGGACAGTTCCCGGCTTAGAGCTGCAATTCGTCTTGTCTTTGGCTAAAAGCATGCTATTACAAAGGAATGAAAGATCTCACGACCCGCAAAAACATTTGAACTAAGCTGAAGTATCCATTATTATGAATAATGTTGGAGGAAAACTTTGCTAGATCTTTAGTTCCCTTTCTTGTGATAGCGTTTAAGTATGTGAATTTGGTATAATTAATTATTAAAAATTAAAATATTTAATGCTTAACATTATATATTTAATTTTTTTGTGACTGTTATTTATGGAAATAAAATACTTAAAGTAAAGCTTTACTCTGCAGCAGAAGTAATTTCTACATTCACACTCCTTTACATGCATATTGTTTTTCGTATCTTGATCTTGATCTTGATCCGCCTTATAACTAGGGTCAAACTAGTTATAAGGCGGGGGCTAGCTGTCAAAGTGATAAGATTGTTGAAACAGAGACAACGTTCTACAAAAGAATGAGAAAGATGTATGCCTGTCAGACGAGCTGTTGGTGTTTCAAATTTGCTAGGCGTCCCGTGACGGCTCAATTTAGGAGAGCCCGATTCTACTACGTATCTCTAATTCACTGATCTAAAATGTAATTTATTATGTCATTAACAATATGTATGTATTTTTGAAGTGACAACGTCTAATAAATCGATGAACGCGCCGCACTCACGAAAAAGTATGACTCATTGTCCCGTTACGCTCATTGTCCCGTTGCATCATCATCATCATCATTTCATCAATGTTTTGTTCTGACGTTGTCACGTTAAACTATCGTGCGTAAACCGACTTTACAGACAACCAATTTTTTTTCTTAAAAATTCTAAGGTCAAGTCCATCTCCATATTTCAACATCAAAATCTAAATAATTTAAGCTTCACCAGACGAAGTTCAAGGTCCTCTTAATTGGGAAAGTTTAGATTGGATACAATTTAATATCGAAATTCTCATAGAAGTAGATGACAGACGTCGATTGAGCCATCGGAATGGACTATTAGTTATATTGAGTACATTTGAAGGTGTCTTTGATAATGATCTTTGTGAAGTTATACCATTTAGTATAATATTAATAACGCTCAATTATATCAAACTTACTCAGTCTGTTTTAAACATAGACGTTAGAATGTAAATAAAACCGGTAAAGTACGAGTTTAACTCGCACACCGAGGCTTCCATACTCCCATACAACATGAAGACAGACACAAATAACAAAATGACTTTTATGACAAAATGTGTTTTATACAATGACTTTCCATCACGTGGACGCAAAGTCTAAAACAAAATTCACGAATATAATGCCCTGGGTTGACCGATACTAATATACCAACAATAAAGAACTTAAAGATTTTGATGTAAAGACTCCATGTCGCCGCGCTAAAGCCTAATTTAGATTGAGAAGTCTGGAGACGTTTATAATATAGCCGCTTTGAATTATTTTGAAAATCAAAATTATTTTATCGTGTAAGGGGTCTAATTAGATCTCATTGAGCTCGGACGTTTTAGAGGACTGCCGCTACATCCTGTTGATATTTTATCAAAGGCTTTATATCTATAAATGTTTGTAACTTCACGTAATATTTTCTGTACAGTTGGAATAGCCTGAAATGCTGTTCACAATACCTAGAATATAAAGTTCAAATAGGTTAGTGTTATAGTACCCAGAATAATATAAAAACCAGTCTCATGTTATATAATTCTCATCAAATTATAGAAGTAATTAAAAACATTAAAACGGTCTCAAAACAATATAACTGAAAATGGAGAAATAACACGAAAAATTACATCAAAACTGGGCGTCTATTGATATGTACACAATTTTAAGGGCTATGTACACTATATTACGTCGGTGTCTGTGTGTGAAACTGTGACGCGCTGTCACGTGACATTTCGTTTACTAATGTCAATCCCATAAATTTACATTTCTATTTTCCTGGCGTTCACGAAATTAGAGTGCCACTTCTCTAAGCCCCCTGATCTAACTTATCGTTAATAACGTTTCCTGTAGATAGATGATAAAACATTTTCCTAAATTGTGCATGCCGGTAGAATAGGCGGAATATGGCGTTCTTGTTCGTTATTTTTTTCCAACTCTGTACGCAATACCCATACCATACCCATGTTCGCAATAAAATTATTTTATTTATTATTTGAAAACCGTGACGTACATCTAGATATCCTTATTCATTCAGCACATGTCATGTTCAAATGCTTTCAATAAAGCGTAGTGACAGTTTTCATGTAGGATACCTGAAAACTTCCCCTCACACGTGACTTAATCTTACATTGACGACTGAATATTAATCAAACTTTAGTATAAATACCGTACATTGTAAGATTTTCATCACATTCGATAATCATCCCTTGGAACCTCAAGATACTCAACATGAAGTTTTTTATTACTCTTTTCACTATCGCTCTTTTTGTAGTCAACTTATTACAGAAGACACAAGCTCAAGACGGTGTACAGGTGTACTGTGGCAGGAAGTTGGCTGACACGATGGCTCAGATCTGCATGTATACAGAAGAGGAGAAGAGGTCGAGGAATGAAATTGAATTTGGAAGTGTTTATGGACATAAGTTCGGTTGGTTCGGTCCCCGCGCCTACCACGCCTACAGCGGCCTGAGGGGCAAGCGAGGTATTGTCGACGACTGCTGCTATCAGCCCTGCAGTATTTCTACTCTGATGATGTACTGCTAACTTGTGAATATGACTTCCATTTACTTTTTTTGCCACGTTGTCTTATTATGATGGAATTCTTAAGTTAATCTAGTGTTAAAATTTTGCCGAGTTTTTTTTTATGATGACATTGTGGTGAATTCTAAACCACTACATTAAACAAAGGGAAACAAGGGAAGCGAACAAAGGGAAGGGTCAAAAATTGTATGAGAATTTAGTTCGTTCTTTGAATTCAGTGCTTAAAAAAAAAATGTGGTACTTGGAGAATTGCTTCCAAACTTAAGTTATCTAATGTTATACTAATTTTACATATAATATATTTATGGTTATGTTGTTGTGTAAAATATTTGTAAATCCAATACCTAATAATACTTTATTCCTTCTATATATAACGTTAAGTTTTTCTGGTACTGTTGTTTATTTGTTCTTTAGAATAAGCATCTATTAATAAAACCTTCTCATAATGAGAAGATGGCCCGCGCCCAGCAGTGGGACAGTTTGTATAAACAGGGCTGACAAAAAAAAAAAAAAAAAACCTTGTATGATAAATAAGTTTTAACAAAGAAATTATTTCTACTATCATGCCATGACAATGATATCGGGACGTAACGAAAAATTCGAATCCGACAATTAAATAATAAAACCGGCCAAGTGCGAGTCGGACTCGCGCACGAAGGGTTCCGTACATTATCTATAAAAAACGGCAAAAAAATCACGTTTGTATGGGAGCCCCTCCCTTAAATATTAATTTTTTTTTTTTTTTTTTTTTAAAGTGAATTTAAGTGAATAATATAACTCAATATTCTGTAAATATTTCAAGCGTCTACCTGTTGCCGTTATCAATATCGAGCAAAAAAATCATGTATTTTTGTATGGGAGCCCCCTTAAATATTTATTTTATTCTGTTTTTTAGTATTTGTTGTTATAGCGGCAACAGAAATACATCATCTGTGAAAATTTTAACTATCTAACTATCACGTTTCATGAGATACAGCCTGGTGACAGACGGACAGACAGCGGAGTCTTAGTAATAGGGTCCCGTTTTACCCTTTGGGTACGGAACCCTACTAAAAACGTGACAAGTTCTGACCGACAACACCGTCACAGCAAAGCGGATTAGCAAGTGGCAGGGCAAATCATACAAAACTTACTGCTGACCGATGGGTCTGAAATGTTCTCTAGTGGGGAGCTCACACCGGCAAGCGCAGCGTAAAAAGGGCAGCCACAAGGTGGACAGACGACCTCATACAAGTCGCCAGGAAGACGACACTTGTATGAGGTCAGATCTTTTTGGAAATCCACGTGGGAGGCATATGTACAGCAATAAAAATGTTGTGGCTGAAATGGTAATGATGATGAGAAGAAAAACGTGATAAATCTTGTTGAATACATTATTGTCTATCACTAAATCCATCTAAAGACGCCATCTTGGTAGGCATTTGGCAGAACTTTTCGCATTAACTAAAACATGCTTCCAAATCCAGCTTTTCACGTAAACAACGGCAAAGAACACTCTATGCCGTGGATAAAACAACCCTTGGACCAGACATGGGACAGTAATAGTCTAGTTATATCGTTTCCTATTATACCACCAAAAATATCTTCTTTGGTTAGTGTAGTTGCAAAATACAAGGCAAAGAATTCTCGATAATACAGAACCAAAATATTCATTCAGTACCTAAATGTAGTGAATCGCGCGAGGACGCGTGTATCTTAATTTTTTTTGTTTTATATCAATGAAACAATCGCGAAAACTTTAGAAAACATGATTTTGATAAAATGTATATGGGACCACCTCTGAAGTATGACCTATCAAACAAAAATATAATCGTCAACAACAACAATTTTCATTTTTATTTAATGGCGATGTAATCGCGTATCAAACCTTAAAAAAATATACGAAAGAATTGAAAACCTCCGCTGTTTTTGAAGTTGGTTAAAACTAAAGTACAACTAGTTTGTAACACAATCCTATAGAGGTCTTAATTTATAATAAGTATAAGTTTAGAAAACTCAAAAACCCCAGACAAAAAAAAACGGGTGAACCAATTTTGATGAAACATAGCTAAGAACACTCCCGACTAAACCACCTTTAAAAAAAAAACACGATACCACAGACAGACAGACACACATACACAGACACGTCAAATTTATTACACCCCATCTTTTTTGCGTCGGGGGTTAAAAAATATACACCATTTTACTTTCAGGCATGACGTCACAGCGAGTTAATTCGTCCAAGCGCTACAGAGATCCCGTCTGCGCCCGTGAGCTTAGCAGATACGCCGCATTGTACCAGGCGACAGTATTCAAGTGGCTTTTTTAACATCAAAGGCGGTTTCACTTTGAGCCGGAGATACGCTCTCTGAGCTCTGATGTCAATGGACAGCTCTATACTGCACCGGTGATGTGGTACTCTACTAGATACTGAAAATATGAACTAATGTTGGGTGAAGTTTTAAAGGATACATTGTTGCAGCGGAAATTCTAAATAAAAGAATAGAGTAATAACTTTATTGTACATCCATACAGAATAAACATAAAGATAGATAATAAGCGAAACTGTGGGAAGTAGGACTATTTTGCAAAGTCCGATTGGGATGTTTGCAGCCAGTTTTTTTTTGTCCGTCCTCCTCAACCTAACTCAAAATCGTCAAACAATAGTGAGCAAATATTAGTAACACAGTAAGTAGTCTTCACATACAAGATTTATCTGTTGAAATCCATAGCTCGTGGCGAGCGTTTTGTTTTATGATGTGCATGGAACTACGGAACTTGTAGGGTTCCGTAGTTTCGCGTAGTCCGACACGCACTTGGCCAATTATTTGTTATGTTAGTTCTCTTTCCAAACAGACTCTATAAAACATAGAATATTGCGATTTCCACGTCTCAAAACACCATAAACAACAATTTTAATAACATTAAAAACTCTAAAGCAGACAACGAAATTATGTCTTACAAGTCCAACAACTTTGTATTAAAAATAACCATTGAAAGTCGGGCAAGTTAATTAAGTTTATTCTCATAAAGTAGGGTGCCAAGTTTCACGGCAGTAACTTGGAGTGAAGGCACTCAAACTGGCTGATTTGTAAACAGAAGTAAAATAAATTTTCTAATGAGAAAATTTTCAGGCCTTTGTTTCACAGCTATGTTAACTTTTAATATGCGTCATTGCAGCTGCCGAATTCCATATGTTTTTTGTTATAGGTTATTTGAAATAGTTGGAATACGAAAAAAAAACAAAATTATTTTATTAGATCGCTCTAAGCGATAAGGCCGCCAATTAAAGAACCTAGCCCTAAGTACTTAATGTTATCTTTGTTATTTTGTTATCATGTGGTTTTTAATAAAGTGTTATCTATCTATCTATCTATCTATATCTATAGTAAAATCCATGTTGTGACCTTTCATAACATGGATTTTACTATCACATGTAAGTTAAGATAAAGATAATAAATAGAGTTAAAATAAAAATGCACATACGGAATATGATAAGTGAAACGACGATATAGTATGTTAAGCTATTAATAACTACAAATAACTAGGAAATAGGCCTTTGGTGTAATTTTTCAGTAGTCGGGTTTTAGTTTTTGAACTTATTTTTTATATATATTCTGATAAAATAAATTTGGCAGGTCTTGAGATCAATTCAACTGTTGGATACACGGACAGATTCATCTGTTCAAATATACTATATATATATATATATGTTTTATCAATGAGAAGATGGCTTGCGCCCAGCAGTGGGACAGTTTGTAAAAACAGGGCTGATATAAAAAACCGGACAAGTGCGAGTCAGACTCGCCCACCAAGGGTTCCGTACAAACTAGTAGATAAAAGGGCGATATTATATCTTTTTTAATTTTTCCTTCATAAACCGAAAAATATACATCGTTAAAATATTTAAAAACCTGTTTTAGCTTGTGCTAATAAAGTTATTTCATAATTATGATACCGCACATGATACGGTTAAAGCACTTTAAAATTTGGACCTTCCTTCCTTGCATTAAGACCTTATTTTTGTGATTCAATTAAAAATGTACAGTTTTCGGATTTTTTTCCTTTATGTGTACTATATGACAATGCTTCTTGCCAAATTTCAAAGTTATAGATCAACGGGAAGCACACCATAGGTTTTGATTCCCTTGCGAGTGTCGAAATATGCGTTTTTGCGAGATATTCGGCTGTAACTTTTTTTATGAAAACTGAGAAGTTTCCTCGAAGGGTTCCGTTTTTTACGTTTTGAGGTACGGAACCCTAAAAAATATGTTTTATTCTATACAGCATCTAGGAGAAATCTGGGTTCCAACGTTGGCTCATTGTCATTCGGCTCGCGCAATACTTGAAAGCATTGGCTCCCCGGGACAAAACAGTGGTATTAATTTTACATTAATATCCAGGGAACTGTTTTGGTTTGCCTTCAATGCATGCGAAATCGGCTGTTAGCTGAACAATTACTTTTTTGTGGAAATACAATTATAGTACGCTTGATTTAGTTTGGATGGTCGGATATCCAGTGGACGAGGCTGGTATGGGGCCGGAAATGCGGAAGAGAATATCAGTAGATATACTAAATACAGGGTGAAACAAGTATCTGTATTAAAATAAAAATAAAACCGGACAAGTGCGAGTCAGACTCGCCCACCAAGGGTTCCGTACAAACTAAATAAAAGGGGGAAATCATATATTTTTTTTATATTTTCCGTCATAAACCGAAAAATATACATCGTAAAATATTTAAAAACCTGTTTTAACTTATGCTAATTAGGCTCTTTCATATGATACCCCACATGATACGGTTAATTTACTTTAAAATTTGGGTTCTCATGCATAGAGACACTATTTTTTGTGATTAAAAATGTCCAGTTTTCGGATTTTTTCCTAAATGTGTACTCTAACACAATGCTTTTTGCCAAATTTCATAGTTCTAGGTCAACGGGTTCCTCATAGGTTTTGATTCCCTTGTGAGTGTCGAAATGTGCGTTATTTACGACATATTCGATACATAGATATAAAACTGAGAAATTTTATTTTACTTTCTGCAGCAAGATACTATGGATTTGCATATATGGTTTTAATTTCAACTCGATACCTTCACGCATTCCCGAGATAAAGGTCTTGACACCCGCACAGACGGACAGACGGACAACAAAGTGATCCTATAAGGGTTCCGTTTTTTTTCTTTTTGAGGTACGGAACCCTAAAAACAAAATATAAATACAGGCAATTAATAAAATGAAAGTGTACGATAATTTAAACTATGTGTACAATAACTGTGGCAGCAATTAGAACGTATTTATTTACATATTTATTTCATAACTATCAGAGCTAACAAACAAATAAAATTAGAGACTAATTTTTTTTTCTTTTTTCTGGATGTTAGTATTAGCGCACAGGTTGCATTTTTCAACCAATCATAACAAAGCTTGGTAAACAAGTTTTGCAATAAGGAGTACCTATTGCAGTTTTTTAAATCAATTGTTTACATCTGACTTTGTGAAAAATGTAATTTTTAAGCACTGCCAAAGTGATCTGCCAATTTTATTTATGACTAGTTGCGCCCCGCGGTTTTACCCGCTTGATGATCGATTATGTTGTTCATTGTTCAGTGTTTCCCACAGCGTAAAATTTTCGGGATAAAAAGAAAAATATCCTTCTACATAGTACCTATAAGTAATAATCCTGCAAAATTTCGTCCAAATCCGTCCAGTGGTTTCGGCGTCCATTGGACACACCGTATAGATAGACAGACAGACAGACAAACACAAACATTTTGAAAATTACTGTTTAGGATGTATCGATAGTAATGCATATTCCAATCAATTTTTTTTTTCAAAAATATTGAATGTTCTGTACATTGAATATTTTTGAAAAATGTTGTCCGATAGCAAAGTCTGAGTAAAATGGCTGTGACATACGGACACCAACAGACGTCCGTCTGTTTGTCTCTCCGTATGTCATGGACATGGTATGGCAAATTCATAAGAGTTTCTGTAGTTATTACAGAACCCTAAAAATGTAGCTTATGACAATTAGGATGTAAAGACGAATCCAAAGAAACCTTGGACATTAAAATCGATTAAGCCGTTTAGGTTGCAAATAATATACGAGTTACATACTTGAAAAATATAACCCTTTTTGCGCAGTCTCGTAAAAACATAATACTACTTATTAAGCAGCCATGCAAAAACACCTAGCAGCTTTATCCAACTAGAATCCCCTTCAGGAATAGGTAACAATTTGAAATACACGTAACAATTTAGGTAACAATCAAGAGAACAATGTGTGAGCGCCGCACCTGCGTCCCAGTAATGAACAATACAGACCTCACAAAGGATTCAAGCGAATGAATTCATTTCACCTATTACTGGATGGAACTGTGTGGAACGAGTTGTCATAATAATGAATAGCAATATTATTCATAAAAAAAACATTTTAAGTTCTAATGTGTTTTTCGGTGGATGACTTTTTCTCACTTTTAACATGACTTTAACTATTGTTGGACTTGATTGTTGCGTAAAGTAAGTGGTAGATCTATGTATACTAGATTACTGACAGAAATTTGACAGGAAAGATTAGTCTACGAGCGACGCGACAGCCGTGGCGATATATTGCGATTTCCATATTATCTTTGTGCATTGTGCATGTGTCGTCACGAACATCGCCGCTCGTACCGTCGTAGCCATCGCTGTCACTTATCGCGCTTCTCGAGACGCGACGCTAAACGCGCTACAGCGCAGGGCGCTCCGTAAACAGAAAACGCTAATCGCGCTGCGCGTCGCCCTGCGTATCTTTGAATAGGTATCTAAGTCATTCGACATGTACCGCACGCACAGATTTAGATATTTTTTTTGTTTTGTTATTTTAACTTCATTTTTATGCTTTGAGACATCTATAAATATTAATATCTACCACACAAAGATATTAATTATCTAATATTAAATCGAATGTTTCTGTATGCCATTATGACAGAATTAATATCAGGAGAGTGACTTGTCTTATTACTTATCTGAATAGTAGATAATAGTTAAAAAAATTGACGCAACCGACTTCAAAATACGCAATATCGCTTAATTGGATGTCATTTTTCCAGTTATTTTGTTGTAAAAACCAAAGTACTTAAAAGATTTTAATAAAATGTTTGTGGGATCACCTATGGACTATTATTACCTACCATACAAAAAAAAACATCGAAATCAATTCATATTTGGCGAAGTAACCTGTGAACAAATATACAAAAAAACATGCAGTTGAATTGAGAACCTCCTCCTTTTGTTAAAAATGTATACTTTTAACAAATTAATCTTTTCCTTGAATATTTGCTTCGTCTAACCGTACATCAAATGCAATACGTCTTACATTTCATATAGGTTTACTAGCTAGCTATGCCCTACGGTTTCACTTGAATAGTGATGAGATGGTGAAGATGATAAAATATATCCGATGTCTATCTCCAGATTTTGAGCTAGCTCTGTACCAAATTTCAATGGACGAAATTTGATATGAATATCACAACTGAAAATATTTAGGGTTCCGCACCCAAAGGGTAAAATGGGACCCTATTACTGAGACTTCGCTGTCTGTCCGTCCGTCTGTCACCAGGCTGTATCTCATGAACCGTGATAGTTAGAGAGTAAAAATTTTCAAAAATTATGTATTTCTGTGGACGCTTAACAACAAATACTAAAAAATTGAATAAATAAATATTTAAGGGGGCTACGATACAGCAAACGTGATTATTTTTTTTGCTCGTTTTTGCTCGATATTGATAACGGCAACAGGTAGACGCTTGAAATATCCACTAAATATTAAGTTAAATTATTTAATTTAAAATTAAATGAATTAACTAAAATAAAATTAATATTTAAGGGGGGCTCCCATACAACAAACATTTTTTTTGTTGCTCGTTTTGCTCGATATTGATAACGGCAATAGGCGCTTTAAATATCCACAGAATATTGAGTTATATTATTCACTTAAAAAAAAAAAAAAAAAAAAAAAAAAAATTAAGGGAGGTCCCATACAACGCACCTGATTTTAATGCCGTTTGTATATATAAAATGGTACGGACCCCTTCGTGCGCGAGTCTGACTCGCACTTGGCCAGTTTTATTTTAATTGTTTTACCTAAATCGCTTTAGCCATTTCTTTATTCATATTTGTTACGACTTTATACACAACTCAATTTCAACTGTTTAAAGTCATCGTTTTAAGCGACTGATTGAAAGTGTAATACACCCAATAAAAATGCACTTAATAGGCAGATAAAAAAAGTAGTAAACAAGATTGCTAATCGACTATCAACCTGTTAGAACACATTTGAATGTCCCAACAACCGTGACCAACAAGGAAACCAACTGATCATTAATCATTCGCAAGACACAGACTAATTTGAAAAATAACATTTCACAGTCCTGTTTGGACGCCAGGAATAATGGGCCGCTCGTCCATTAGGGTAAAAGCCACGTTAGAAATACACTTCTGTTCTTGCAACTTGCCTCATTTTTCTTGTCGCCGTGTCGCGGGCTATGGAACGGGTGAATGCTCGTTTTCTTTGGACGGAATGTGAGTTTGATTGTCGAGAGTAAGTATTATGTAGGCTATATAGTTATATACGTATATTGCCTATATATAAGTAGTTTTTCATAGAACAAACATAACTTTTGACTGGCCTTGTGGCTCAGTTGGTGTGTTTACGTCTACCTGCTGAACTGAAAGGTCGTGGGTTCAATCCCCACCCAGGGCAAATATTTGTGTGATGAGCATGGATGTTTGTTCTGTGTCTGGGTATTTCTATGTATCATATGTATATATTTACAAAAAAAAGTATATATGTATTCTATCAGCCATCTAGTTCCATAGTACAAGCTTTGCTTAGTTTAGATGGTGTTGTGTGAAATGTCCACAAATATTTAATTTATTTATTTATATATAAAAAAAAAAAAAAAACTATTTATTTGTTATAATATAAAAAAAAATATTGAAACAAGTATAAGTTCAGAAAACACTAAAACCCCCGACAAAAACGGTTGACCGATTTAGATTAAACATAGCTACGAACTCTTTCGAGAAATCCTTTTTCAAACAAAAAAAAAAACAGATCAAAATCTTTCCATCCATTTGATAGCTGCGATGCCATAGACAGAGACAGATTCACACGTCAAACTTATAACATGCCTTTTTCTACAGTCCTCAAAAACGTCAATGAGATCTAATAAAGCCCTTTAGAATAAATAAGAAAATTAATAAATACAGCTTGAAACGTTTATGTCAGCGAATCGCTTTTATTGAGTCAGCAAGAACCTTACAGGAAGAGGAATGTTTTTAACCCGACTGCGTAAGAAGGAGGGTTATAGATGATTAAAATAATTTCGATTTTCAAAATAATTCGAAGCGACAAAATAAAATAAAAGCTTTAGCGCGGCGATATCTAATATAATACCTTTAAACGAGCAATTCTTGTATATATTATGTACTATTGTACTAAATATATATAATCTGAATCTCGGAAACGGCTCCAACGATTTTAATGAAATTTGGTTTGTAGGTAAGTAGATTAGGAGACGATAAATCAATCGTGCTAGTTTTCATTTTTAGTGAACCCGGGTTTGCTCGTATTTTCAGTCATAAAAAAACCGAGTGGAGCTCGGTCGCCCAGCTAGAGTCTAAATAAATTTGAAAAAGTACGAGTTTCACTCGCACACCGAGGCTTCCGTACTCCTTTGCATGACACATGAACTCAGATACCAGGGATAACAAATAAGAGTGGAACACATTGCCGGATTCTTTGTTTTTTGAGAATTACAACATTGGTCTTTTCAAGGTCAGAGTGAAGTATCTTCTATGTTTGCGTGCTTCATCTCCAACCACATCGTCGCACTCCAACAGGCGAGTTGGTGGTCAAACGTGGACTAATTCGTGCTAAAAAAAACTCAACACAAGCATAAGCTTAGAAAACTCAAAACTGTTGTGTTCTTTATTGTCATCCGAGGCATTCATTATGAAATGAGTAAACTTGGGAAATCTCGGGTGAAACCGCGTGACGCATACGTTATAAATTTAAGAATATGTATCATAGTTATAGTCATATTTAGTTTTAACCATTATGTATTTCACGACAAATTTAACGCATTCAAGTTTAAGTTATTACTTTATTTTACTGAACGCAATAGATTATAATATCACTGATAAATTATTTTATAGGTTTTACTTTAAATTAATATAGTTTTAGTTTTAGTTAAAGAATGATGTAGACGCCTGTTAAAGGTATGCATATCAGAACCTATATTAGAGATTACCTACTAAGTCAATGTAATATGTATACTGTTGGTGTTTCTAAAATAAATAAATGTAAGTAATAGGATTTTTTTGTTACGTAAACTGCAGTATGGTTATTGATCTTTTATGCACATGTAGGAATGTCATACACACTACTTACTTACTTGTGTACTTTTATGTACATGTTAATGTATATTTTTAAGTGCATTTATTGATTACAACAAAACAATATACGAACTATACATACATAGCTAACTAAACCTTTACACAAAATTTAGGCTCTCTAGTACCTAATATCAATATACCTTTACATTATATCTTTACGAGATTAGCATTCGATGAGGACTGCGAGAAAAGGCAGTCCTGGAGGTACCCACGAGCTCATCTTTGTGAGGATACAGCCTCTTTGTATCCTTAGTTAAGTAGTTTATGTTTCCCTTCCATATTAAAAGCAAGAATATACTAATTACACTGCAACAAAATTGCAACTTTCTCGCGCCTCATGCTGGACTTGACTTATAGAATAGACTAATTACACTGCAACAAAATTGCAACTTTCTCGCGCCTCATGGACTTGACTTAGGTATATTTTTACTTGGACGAGTGACTGTTAGTAAATATACATATTTTTTTTAAATCTAATGACCAAGAATTTTCTAGTGATAATCTCATGTTTTCATAGATTTCCATACACCAGAGGTTATGCTTATCAACACATCACAAAAAATCTGAGGCCAATGGAAACAAAACTAGTACAGTTTATTAATGAGGGTAGGTGGCTAAAATAATATTAGGTATTAGAGTTCGTGTGGCATGACTAGTGTTGACCAGTGCTATCAACGAGAGCTCTTAGTTTCAAACTAAACTCCAGTCTGATATTATTATTGTTAACAATTTAAGATAGGGAAAACAGATTTTAGGTAACGACACAGTAGGAAAAAGTTAAAATTAATTTGTTATTACCGCTTGTTAAGCTCATACCGAACATGGATATTAAAAATATCTAAAATACAAATGACTAATTACAATAACCTAACAAAATCGTAAAATAGGTATAGGCATAAATGCATATTGGCCGCTTCGTGCGGTTTCACCCGTATGAAAAATATTTCATTAGTCTAAATTGGATCAACATTTTTTTATGTTAACATTTTTCCAATATTTCGTGACCCGATTTTTGCTTCTCCTAGGTTAAGAGTAATTAAATAAAAAACATTGTCAATTAAATTTATCACAGTAATGTTCGTGAAAAGTTGGTTTCCAAATTCACTATAGCCCTAACGGTTTGACTATATTTTGATGTGTATTATATTCATTCTACACATTCCTGTTGCGTACTGCACAAGAACGGAATTCTTTGCCGCCGTCTCTGTTTCCTGAGTCCTACAATCTTGGAATTTTCAAGGCAAGAGTGAATAGATATCTTCTAGATCGACGAGTTCCATCCTCGGCCACACCGTCGCTTAACATCAGGTGAGTTGGTGGTCAATCGTAGATCTATAATGTATATTAAAAAAAACATTGTATAAGCCACTTTTATATTTCCAATTCTTATAACTTTTTTTTTTTTTTTTTTATCAGCCCTGTTTGTACAAACTGTCCCACTGCTGGGAACGGGCCACTTTCTCATTGTGAGAAGGGTTAGGCCATAGTCTGCCATGCTGGCCAAGTGCGGGTTGGTAGACTTCACACATCTTCAAGATCATTGAGAACTCTCAGACATGTAGGTTTCCTCACGATGTTTTTCCTTCACCGTTTTGAAGTTGGCGGCAATCAACAATACGCACATAACTTCGAAAGACAGAGGTGCGTGCCGTGGGATTGAACCCAGGACCTGCGGATTGCAAGTCAGACGGTCTCCCAACTAGGCTGCCGGAAACTTCATAATTATTACATAATAATATAACATATAAATTTACTTAGAAGGTTAGTACTACTTTTAATTAAATTTTCCAGTTTCAATTATTATATAATTTACAATGTTTTAAAAACTTCTTCTCTTATTTGCTTTATTTTTGATGATAGCGTTTATTGTTTTATCTTTTAAACTATTACGGTCATTCATTAAGGTACTATTAGTAACGCGAACTACGGTAGATATCCCGTTAATAATAATAGCGCTTTATTGTTTAAATTTCGTATTATATTCATTCGTCCTAATATTTTTTTATTTTTTTTTATTTTTTTGATACAATATATATGTAATTACATATGACAAGCTTTTTAGATGTTGTCCAAATTATACATTGCAAATAAATGAGTTTAAGTTTTAACAAAGAAATAAGTGATTTTACTTCTTTTACTTCTATACATAATTTATATCTTTACATTTATTTATATGGTTATTTTGATTTTAACATGTCATAATATTATTTCTGATTCTGGTAGCGCTAGTATGGAAAAGTTATTAATTTATGTAATTTAATTTTAAATTAATATTTTGCAGCAAGTTTTGTTTTGACATTGAAGTCAATGATACAATTTTATAACAAGTATATAGGTATGTAAAAAGAAAAATAAAATACCTGATAGCGGAAAAGCAGTTTTTGCAGTCTAACATACAATTCCGTTACTCTTGATACGCTAGTGAGTGTACGTTTTTTGAGAAAAAGTATGTGTAAAATCGCTGTAAAAGATTATAAATGCGCATTGCTTAGAATATTTTTAGTGAAACCATTATTACGAAAAAGTTCGTTGGAGGTTACGAATAACACATTTTATTTTATTTTTGCAAGAGATATATTATTATTATTACAAAAAATATATATATATATCGCCTATGAAATTCTGGAAGTGAAGACAAATCTAACGAAACCTTGCATATCAATTGGTCAAGCCGTTTAGGCTGTAGCCGATTACATAGAAACATACATTCATACATACCCACGTACAAACCTACCTACACACGAAGAAAACATAACCCTCCTTCTTACGTAGTTGGATAAAAATCGGAGAAACCCCTCTTGTTATATGGAAAAATGTGCGTTGTACTGGCGAAAATAAGGCAAATCGCAATCTATTTTAAGTTTGGAAAAAATATGTCAATACACCGTTTTATTGTTACATGAAAAATCAACAGACAAATCGGAAATGATTATAATATTTATGGTATATTAGGTATAGTGATGTATTTTATCAAGTTGAACATGTGTTTATGACAAAGTTAGTTATTATTTGTCATACGGATTTTATTGTATTTATTTTATTAACCATATACGGCATTCGATATGGGGAAATCAAATATTATATAGGAATGAATATGATCTATTTTAATAGCCATATTGTTCATTTGGGTATATCGCCGCTACGGAAAGGCTGGCATTGCTAGCTTGCAATCGGCTTAAGGTATGTTTATATTTTATTTATTTTGTGATTTCATGGCTTTCATTTCAATATCTTGTCAAATTCGGATTATCCTTATTATGTTACAAATGGCAATTAATGGCATTGCCATATACATATTATATAGTTTAATAATCTTTGCAAGTAATGGTTAATGAAGTCGTATTTTTTTTAAAGCACAACTTGAACGTATTTTTTTAATATACATAGAATAGCTCTACCTTTGACCACCAGCACGCCTGATGGAAAGCTGTGGCCGAAGATGAAGCACGTAGACCTAGAAGATACTTATTCACTCTAGACTTAAAGACTCCCGGGTTATAGATTGATATTATAATTGACGAAGTGTGAAGTGAAGAAGTGATATAATTTAAGATTTTAAGCCATTGTGTTACATTGTGTTGTGTGTTGTATAATCTTAGCTTAGAAAACATTATTTTCAACCGACTTCAAAAAAAGAGGAGGTTCTCAATTCGACTGTATTTTTAGGGTTCCGTACCTCAAAAGAAAAAACGGAACCCTTATAGGATCACTTTGTTGTCCGTCTGTCTGTCCGTCTGTCCGTCTGTCCGTCCGTCCGGGTGTCAAGACCTTTATCTCGGGAACGCGTGAAGGTATCGAGTTGAAATTAAAACCGTATACGCAGATCCATAGTATCTTGCTGCAGAAAGAAAAATAAAATTTCTCAGTTTTCGTAAAAAATAGTTACAGCCGAATATGTCGTAAAAAACGCAGATTTTGACACTCACAGAGGAATCAAAACCTATGGGGTACTTCCCGTTGACCTAGAATTCTGAAATTTGGCAAGAAGCATTGTGTTAGAGTTCACATATAGAAAGAAATTCTAAAACTGGACATTTTTAATTTAATCACAAAATATAGGGTCTTTAAGCAAGGAAAGAGGGTCCAAATTTTTAAGTACTTTAACCGTATCATGTGGGGTATCATATGAAAGAGCTTCATTAGCACAAGCTAAAACGGGTTTTAAAATATTTTTATGATGTATATTTTTCGATTTATGAAGGAAAATATAAAAAAAAACCCTTTTATCTACTAGTTTATACGGAACCCTCGGTGGGCGAGTCTGACTCGTCTTGTCCGGTTTTTTAAATCTTTGTTACCTCAAAACTTTCTACTGGGTGAACCGATTCTAACGATTCTGTTTTTTATTTGAAAGCTGGTGCTTCCCGTGTAGCCCCATTTCAATTTGGTCCAGCTCTGACAGTGGCATCCATGAGAAGTTGGTTGCTTCAGTTTTTTAAACTATAATTATTAGCAATTTTTTATATTTCAGCATGGTGGTGTGTGTATGGTGCTCTAAATCTGCACCAAAATTGTTGCCGCATGTTACTTTGTTGCTTGCTGTAAGTTTTTTTCAAACACAACTGCTTAAAGAAGTTGCTATTGGCTTTTTCTTAACACGAATAAGTCCACGTTTGACCACCAACTCGCCTGTTGGAAAGCGACGATGTGGTCGGAGATGAAGCACGCAGCTTAGAAGATACCTATTCTCTCTGACCTTGAAAAGACCAATGTTCATGTATTTAAATATGTTTATAATTGATTAATTTAGAACGAATTTTTGCAAACTTGAAATAGTAGGGTAATAGCAAGTTAATTTCGTTAGAAATTTGTTAGTTTTTTAAATTTGGTTATTTTTAACCGACTTCCAAAAATAAGGAGGTTATCAATTCGACCTATATGTTTGTAATATGGTCAGACTTGCACAATTTTTGTATATGTTAGTCTATACCAGCTTCTAAACATGTATGCCAAATTTTCTAAGTGTATGTATGTTTGAATGTTTATATGTTTATATGTTTGTCCACACATTACGCAGAAACTAGTATTCGTATTTCAAAAATTAGTTTTTTATTGAATAAAGTATCTTTCAACTTAGGAGTCACTAAAAGTTTTGTTAAAATCGGTTCAGTATAGTTTTCAAGATATGGGCTTTTGAACACTCACTTCGTTCATCGCAACTGCAGAGCAGTGTCTACACCTTATATTTCAATTGTTTGATAGACAGTGACATGAGCGGTGATGAGCTTTGACGACCGTTTTTAACCGACTTTAAAATAATAAATACTATTAAAAATGAATAAATAAAAGTAATTTTAAAAACTTAAACCGACTTCAAACTGAAAAGAAAGCAATACTTAACTCAAAGAAAATCAAAACTGGGCGTCTACATAAGTAAGTACGTACACCAACTTTTTTTGAGGTCGGTGTCAGGCCCTAAGCTATCATCAACTAAGTAAGTCCTATGCAGACACCGACCTCAAAAAAAAAAAGTTGGTGTACGTAACTACTTATGTAGACGCCCAGTTTTGATTTCCTTCGAGTTATTTCTTTCTTTTCAGTTTGAAGTCGGTTTAGTTTTTAATAACTTTAATAAGAATTTCAATTAGTTTAGTGGCGCCTTCAGAATTATATATTATATAGGCTATATTTATTGTTACTAACTAAGACAGACCAGAATTAGAAGATTCGTGAAGACTTTAAACCATTCAATAACTTTAGCCCCGAATTGAGAAAAGAGTAACATATAACCATGAATCCATGTATCCAGATAATTTCAGGCGCTGGATTGGCGACATTGGCGCGGCTGAAATGGGATCCCAGCACGTATCTGGTATTCCGAGGGTTGCTGCCTACGGAGTACCGCGTGTTAGGCGGCGTCCTATGCTTCGGTACTTTCCTACTGATTGCTCTGGCTCATTTGGCTGCAATCGCATTGAATATTCGTAGAGGGAACTGTCAACATGTCCGTCGTGCGATGTTTTTTACGGTTAGTGAAACATTGTTTTTTTAACCAACTTCTAAAAAGAAGGAGGTTTGTCAATCAATTCGGTCTGTATGTTTTTTTTGTATGTTTGTTCACTGATTACTCAGCCAATTGTAGGTACATTGATTTTGATGACTCTTTTTGTATTTGGTAGATCATACTTCCTTCAGTCTCGTCCAATATTCCCCAGTCCCTCAAGTCGAAAGCTTACAACCAGTGTGTGTTACCAGTGATGACATACGGCACTGAAACGTGGTCCCTATCTATGGGCCTTATAAGGAAACTGAAGGTCACGCAACGAGCTATGGAGAGGGCTATGCTCGGAGTCTCTCTACGAGATCGAATCAGAAATGAAGAGATACGTAGACGTACAAAAGTCACCGATATAGCACAGCGGACTAGCAAGTTGAAGTTGAAGTGGCAGTGGGCAGGACACATAGCACGTAGAACTGATGGCCGATGGGGCCGAAAGGTTCTCGATTGGAGACCACGTACCGGCAAGCGCAGCGTAGGAAGACCAGCCACGAGATGGACAGATGATCTCATACAAGTGGCGGGAAGACGCTGGATGCAAGCCGCTTCCAATCGGTCTTTTTGGAAATCCATGGGGGAGGCCAATGTCCAGCAGTGGACTTCTTATGGCTGAAATGATGATGATGATGACTTCCTTCAGAGGTGGTCCCATATATATTTTCACAATTGATGCAGTACTTTGGTTTTTATAACAAAATAACTGGTAAAGTAATCATCTAAACAACTCTAGAAAAGTTAATAGCAAGTCGCGTATATGTATGTATTCACTTTTCTGCAGGCGTTATACATTATTGCGTATTTTTAAGTCGGTTTTTCAGTTTTTCAAGCATGTTTAAACCACATAAGAAGCTATATTGTATTCAGGTGGCGTGTTTACAGGCAATGGAACCAATGTGAATAGCTATTTACAGTTCTTTGAGGATTTGATCTAGCGAGCACAATTTATAACCGACTTCCAAAAAGGAGGAGGTTCTCAATTTCGACTCTATGTTTTATTTTATTTATTGATTTATAATATATTTTTTATGAATGAAAAATAGAAGAAAGAAAAACTTTAGTCAAAATGTTTTTTGTCGAAATCATGTGATATTGCTTTCTATATAGAGTCCTGTGGGGCGATTTTTTTAAATAAGTTCATTCAATTATTTTATATCTAGCAAAATATTGATATGAGCGAGCAATACGGACGATGGTAGAACTACAGACTCTTAAATATGTTTGTTTGGGGTTTATATATATATATTTTCTTTTTAGTATTCTGCTCTGATGGTGGCATTAATAATAGTAGAATTTTGCACTGCTATATGGCTATGCGTACGAGTGTTTAAATGGCTACAGACAGATGAAGCTGCCATGGTCTTAGAGTTTGTGAGCATTTTAAGGAAAATCATTTCTAAGGTGGACGGATTTCTTGGATTGCTTTCTCAATTTGATGTGGTGTTTGAAGTAATAAATGATGCTTTGCAGGTAAATAAACGAGATTTTTGTAGTTTAGTTTAAAAGTTCGATTATGAAATCAGATCTATTCGTTTGAACTGTCCCACTGCTGGTCGTGGATTATCTTCTCATTATAACGCCGTATTCCACTACGGTGGCCACCAAGTATAACAAGTGTTGGTATCACACGTCTTCAAGAACGTTAAGAAGTATCAAAGGCGCTAAACACTTATGAGTTATTCGACAATCGTTCGTCTCGCTCGCGCATACCCACATTTTTAAGATATAAAATGACTGAACAAACTTATAAAAATCTTCATTTGTAAAACTAGAAAAAATGACTTTTTTCATTCATTAAAATCATTTTTGCGTTAATTTCTAAAAAATATTTTTATACCTGAAAATTCACTTGGATCAAATTGAAATTTTTGTCGTAAATTTGTGATGTTATTTTCTAGTTTTACAAACAACGATTTTTTATAAGTTCATACAGTCATTTTATATCTTCAAAAAAAATGGTTATGTGCGAGTGAAATGGACGATGGTCGAAATACGTCCTCCTTCCCGGCGCGTCGAAGTACGATGCACCGTTACCGATACGTGGTAAAAAAGCTTGTTGTTTCATCCAATGTTTTAAAAAGTAGTAAGCTCTGAATAAGTAGCTCTAAAAAAACGCCAGAACCCTTTTTGTCTGCTTTTACCAATTTTCCATATAGTATAGTATCGTGACTATCACAAGATGGTGTGCTAAAAATTTAAATAAGTACGTGTTTTTGAAAAACTCTGAAATCTTTATAACAAAAATGTTGGTTACTTAGAATTTTCATTATATTTGCTAAGTTTATATTGAAATATTTTTTTGCATTTATAATTTCTGAGCATGTTATAAGCGGCGTAATTTTGCGTAGAAAAATCGAGCTTTTGAAGGCTTGTTCTGGATTTGTGCTTTATACCTAATTTTAATTTTTTGAAACCTAAAACTATTGCACAAGATATCTGTTATAACAACAAAGAATAAAGTTGCCCTAGCTCTTATATTGAAAGTACAACAGCTGTCTGCTTTTAAGTGGGACGGCGCGTTCGGTGCGCGTGCGGCAATAGTTATTTCTCTCACGCACCACAACATTTTGAAACATATAAAATTACTGAAATTAGCAAAGTGAGAGATGTTTTTGTATATATAGATAGGAAAAATATTTCAAAACTTCACTGCTAGATAATAATGCATTGTTTGTAATTTTCAGGAGGTGATAAATGATTTACCCTGCAATATCAATGTGGCTGTGTTTTTCGTGGTGTTAGCAGCTATACTTCAACCGCTAGCGGTGCTGCTGGCTTGGAACTCTGCATTCACATATTCAAACTTTAAAAGTACTAAAGAAGTGTTTACTATCAGGTGAGACTGATACAATTTCATCATCATCATCATCTCAGCCACAAAAAGTCCACCGCTGGACATAGGGGGGAGGGACATAGGACATAGGAGGGATTTTCAGAAAGACCGGTTGGAAGCGGCCTACAGCTAGTGTCTTCCTGCCACTTGCATGATATCTTCTGTCCACCTTGTGGCTGGTCTTCCTACGCAGCGCTTGCCGGTTCGTGGTCTCCATTCGAGAACTTTTCGGCCCCATCGGCCGTCAGTTCTACGTGCAATGTGCCTTGCCCACTGCCACTTCAACTTGTTAATCTGCTGTGCTATGGCACAATTTGTGTAATTCTAATTTGGCATTAAAAAGATGAACTCAGTCTCAAGACACATTGTCAGACTCGATTCATCAATGATGTACCAGACAATACAATGGCAGGAGAACCGTAGCTCATGGTCCTGAACAATAAACGTTTACTTAAGGTTGGGCAGAAAATTGAGATGGCATACAGCTATAAAAATGTCTCTGCTCCATATCAAACTCGAAGGCTTTTATTGATAACAAAAAATAACGTAACAAACGTGGTGATCCTATAAACTATACTTACTTGATAAACAAATACTAAATTCTTTTACTTTTCGTTTCTTACGTCATCATTGCTGGTTGTTTACAACTAGCATTATGCTGAGCTGGGGCCGGATTGTGACAAAAACATTATTTTGTTACCTATTTTGTGTATAGTTTTTGTGTGACCAGTAGGGAACAACCCAATTTTTATTATCTGTTGTATGTTTTTGATATAATAAATTTGTCTATGTCATTGTTGGAGACTGGAAAAAAATTGTTATCGAATCGATTTTAAATCGGTCAGTATGTTATTCAACTACATGTAAAGAGCATATTATGAAACGATATTTAAAATAATCGGCCAAGTGCGAGTCGGACTCGCGCACGAAGGGTTCCGTACTATCATCTATAATACTACAAAGTTTAGTTCTGTTTATAAAATAACGAGAAATCAACGAAATTCCAAGTAGTAAATTGCAAACCTAAAGGTAGATTTTCGATACACATCCGGGCAGCACGACGACGCTCGCGCGAATACGCGCGGCTATGGCTCGCTCCGTGATGTTACCTCCCCCGCTACCTCGCTAAACCGGCGCTCGCACCGCGTTTAGATGCACGGATTATTTTCATTTTGTGAGTTTTTATGTATTAGATTAGGTATTTATTTTTATAGTTAATATATTTCCAAATATTTACTTACAAATATTCAAGTTTCTACCTGTTAATTGAGATCGAGTAAAAATTGCTTAAAAATTACGTTTGTTGTATGGGAGCCCCCCTTTAATATTTACTGTATTGTTATTTAATTATTTATTTTGAAAGGTAATATACAAGTAAATATTCTGTGAAAATTTGAAGCGTCTACCTGTTACCGTTTTTAATATTGAGCAAAAAAATACGAAAAAAACACGTTTATTGTATGGGGACCCCCCTTAATATTTTATTTTTTTAAATTTTTAGTTTTTGTTGTTATAGCGGCAACGGAAATACATCATTTGTGAAAATTTCAGCTTTCTAGCTATCACGGTTTATGAGATACAGCCTGGAGACAGACAGACAGACAGACAGACAGACAGACAGACAGACAGACAGCGAAGTCTTAGTAATAGGATCCCGTTTTTACCCTTTGGGTACGGAACCCTAAAAACGGAATCACAACTTTCATTATTTTTTGCATATTTCTTAATTTTATGTTGTATTTAATTCGTTCTCTAGTCATCATAAACACATTTGCTCTGCGCTCAAAATAATTGGCCAACGGTTATTTTACATATTCACAGGTACAATCCTGCCACAACTGAGAGTGCCGACAAGGAAAAAGGATTCAAGCATAGGAATATGTACTTGGATGCGATCAATAAATGACGTCATTGTTTATTGTACCTTTGTATATAACTGAATTTAATATGCGCTAATTAGTTGAACGTAGAACGAAAGTATTTTGCGATAAGTTGTTTTCTTAAATGATTATACGTATTTGTTTGTTAAATCTACTGCATTTATATCTTAATGTAAATTATACTATAATAGCCCAACCTTGTTCTCATTTATGTGGGATCGTTACAGTACGTTTACGTACTGTACAGTACTGTACATTTTCTCCGTTCATCTCTATCATTCGTCATAAACGAACTCACTCCCTTTTCCCCCATACCATCATTCACGTAATTCATCCATACTTTCTTCAGTCGTCCTCTACCACGATTATCAATCCCAATTTCACACTCATGTTGATCGGACGTTTTGTAATGTTGTCCTCCTCTCGCATGATGTCCTTAGCACGATAGTCTATTACATCATATTTTGTCTGTTATGGACATTGAGGTGTATGTACTTACGTACAGCCCCGGATCTAGGGGGGGACAAACCGGGGCACCCGCCCCGGGCAGAATTTTCAGGGGGCGCAAAAATCATAATTAATATGATTAAAAATAAAATAACTTGCTCCACAAAGCGCCTAGAATACGAAAGCTTGGTAGACTCACCGTTAAGTTTCAAGAAAAAGGCGCCACATAGATAAGTATATTAAGTTTTTTTAAGTAAGTTATTTTAAGCGCTGGAGAGAGGGGCGCCACCGTCAAGTTTCTGCCCCGCTTCGAAAAAATCGTAGATCCGGGGCTGCTTACGTACCAGAGGAGCTATCTGAAGCAAAATTATTGTCTCATTTTTAGGGTTCCGTAACTCAAAAGGAAAAAACGGAACCCTTATAGGATCACTTTGTTGTCCGTCTGTCCGTCCGTCCGTCCGTCCGTCCGGATGTATCTCAGGAAAGGTGTCGTGTTGAAATTAAAACCATATACGTAGATCCATAGTTTTTTGCTGTGTAAAAAAACATCAAATTTCTCTGCGGCGCTCTCGCCGCAGTTGAATGTAACAAAGTAGCTATGAGTGGTGTCTGCTCTCGTACGTACTAAGTACATACAGCTCAATAGTTATGGGTGCTACTTTTAGGCTCCCCCTAGTATATTCATTCCTAATCCTATTAATTTGCGTCACACCCCACATCTATGTTAGCATTTGCATCTCCGCTACATGCAATCTTCTTTTGTCCGATCCTTGGCAGCCCACAGTTACGGTATGGCCGAGGATTGGTGACGTCGATCTTAGTATTGTTAAATAATCGGCCAAGTGCGAGTCGGACTCGCGCACGAAGGGTTCCGTACTATCATCTATAATACTACAAAGTTTAGTTCTGTTTATAAAATAACGAGAAATCAACGAAATTCCAAGTAGTAAATTGCAAACTTATAGGTAGGTTTTCGATACACATCCGGGCAGCATAACGACGCTCGCGCGAATACGCGCGGCTATGGCTCGCTCCGTGATGTTACCTCCCCCGCTACCCGCGCATTCGCGCCACCACCACACCGCGGCGCGGCGCTCGCACCGCGTTTAGATGCACGGATTATTTTCATTTTGTGAGTTTTTATGTATTAGATTAGGTATTTATTTTTATAGTTAATATATTTCTAAATATTTACTTACAAATATTCAAGTTTCTACCTGTTAATTAAGATCGAGTAAAAATTGCTTAAAAATTACGTTTGTTGTATGGGAGCCCCCCTTTAATATTTACTTTATAGTTATTTAATTATTTATTTTGAAAGGTAATATACAAGTAAGTATTCTGTGAAAATTTGAAGCGTCTACCTGTTACCGTTTTTAATATTGAGCAAAAAAATACGAAAAAAACACGTTTATTGTATGGGGACCCCCCTTAATATTTAATTTTTATTAATTTTTAGTATTTGTTGTTATAGCGGCAACGGAAATACATCATTTGTGAAAATTTCAGCTTTCTAGCTATCACGGTTTATGAGATACAGCCTGGAGACAGACAGACAGACAGACAGACAGACAGACAGACAGACAGACAGACAGACAGCGAAGTCTTAGTAATAGGGTCCCGTTTTTACCCTTTGGGTACGGAACCCTAAAAATGCATTATTAAAAAGTGACACTAAATTTCTCTGCAACGCGATATCAATAAAGTCGTCTAGACGCTCATGGCATGGCTTGAGGTAAACAACGACAACCGATCTTGCATCGGCGCACGCACATAACAATGATAAGGCGCTGTGTAGGTGAGCCGATAACTTTTTTTTATGTAGAAATAGGTTCGCGCTTGACCGCCAACTCACCTGATGTTAAGCGACGTTGCGGTCTACGATGGAGCGCGCTTACCTAGAAGAAACCAATTCACTCGCGATTTAAAGACACCCAGATTATAGCTATCTACATGATGTACTTATTTTGCTAATCGCGGGAACTTGTCGGCTCCGGGAAACAGGAATCGTAGTCTGGAGCTTGACGCACTAAGCCACGCCTGAGTCTTCTAAATATATGTAAGTATCATGTACATTTTGTGGCAATAAATAATTTTGTTTTTTTTTTAATTTTGAAAGTATCATATCAGTATCATGATACGACACGCTTCTCACAATGACAAGATGGCCCACGCCCAGCAGCGGGACAGGTACTTGTGAGGACCACCATCACACCATCTTGGGACTGTTGGTCACCCTCTAGGTAGTAGAATAGGTTACCGGATTTCAGGGTTATCGTATACCCCTCGGCGGACTTCTGATAACCCTAGTATATCCTAATGTAATGTATGTGTCACATCTCTTCTTCCAGCTCAGCTAGCTTCTCGTCTGTCCTCAGCGTATGAATGCTATGTGATTATGTGTTAGCAGTGCCAGCGTATGAATGTTATGTGATTATGTGTTAGCAGTGACAGCATATGAATGCTTTGTTATTATGTGTTAGCAGTGCCAGCGTATGAGTGCTTTGTGATTATGTGTTAGCAGTGCCAGCGTATGAATGCTTTGTGATTATGTGTTAGCAGTGCCAGCGTATGAATGCTATGTGATTATGAGTTAGCAGTGCCAGCGTATGAATGTTATGTGATTATTTGTTAGCAGTGACAGCATATGAATGCTTTGTTATTATGTGTTAGCAGTGCCAGCGTATGAGTGCTTTGTGATTATGTGTTAGCAGTGCCAGCGTATGAATGCTATGTGATTATGTGTTAGCAGTGCCAGCGTATTAGTCTGCCGAAGGTGGAGGACTACCCTGGCCGGGTAGCCGGATGTCTGTCGAGGATTAATAGTACCTCTTGCTCCACAGTTCCCATAGCCACTTCCGTAGCTAAGAATAGCTGAGCTGCCGGATACTGTTTGTTTTTTTTTTAAATCATTTGTTTCCAATACTCGCTTGGCAAGTTTAGAAAGCGCAAACCTACGCCCACGGGAACACATTATTCTGTCTAGCCTGTATACGCTGAATACACTTCTATTACCTAGTTTTTATGATAAATCTTATTATTCAGAGAATAGTATATAAATATATAATTTTCATAGGTATTTCATAATTATTTATCACAGGAATTTCATTGTATTGATTTTATTATGTTATTAATTATTATATTTAATTATAAAGCATTTTGGCATGGGAAAATTGAATAAGAAATAATTGGCATTATAATTAGTAGTTACATTGTTCATTTCGATACTTCGTCAGTACAAGAAGGCTGGTTCTGTCTGCTTGCATTCATCATGAAGTAAGTTATTATTTTATATTTTGTTTATTTCTAATTTTATGGCAAATTTCAATATCGTGTCAAATCCACACTATTCTCGTCACGCTAATAACATATGTGAGCATTATTATTGTAAACTCTTAAGAAGAATAGAAGTATTAGAGTTTTTTTAACCGACTTCAAAAAAGGAAGGCAGGGCTTCAAAAGGTTCTCAATTCGTCTGTATTTTTTTAAATGTTTGTTACCTCATAACTTTCGAATGGGTGAACCGATTTGGTTAATTCTTTTTTATTTTAAAGCTGGTGCAGTCCCATCGCCCATTTCAAATCCCAGGTCCAATTTGGTCCAATTCTGGCAATGGCTCCATGAAAAGTCGGTTGCTTCAGTTTTTTTAACTATAATTATTTGTAACCAAATGAAGACAACTCAACCGAATTGGCATACGGCACATTCCAAAATGGCAAACGCAACACATTGCCGGAAAACAATGTTAGATTCTTGGCAAAAGACATTCAAACTTCGGGTGTAAGCTGGCCTATCGAGCACCATTTTCACCATTTTTTTTGGTTTTTCAGGATCGTGTTGGTTCGGTTCTCTCAACAAGCACCTACATGGTTGCTGCATATCAGTTTGCTGCTTGCCGTAAGTTTTTTTTCGTAACTGCCTACACAAGATGTGTTAGCTTAATTTTTTAAGGTTCCGTACCTCAAAAGAAAAAAAAAACGGAACCCTTACCGGAACGTGATCCTATCACTTTGTTGTCCGTCTGTCCGTTTGTTTGTCTGTCTGTCTGTCCATCCGTCCGGGTGGCAAGACCTTAATCTCGGGAACGCGTGAAGGTATCGAGTTGAACGCAGATCCATAGTATCTTGCTGCAGAGAGAAAAATCAAACTTCTCAGATATCATAAAAAAAGTTACAGCCGAATATGTCGCAAAAAACGCATATTTAGACACTCACAAGGGAATCAAAACCTATGGGGTACTTACCGTTGACCTAAAACTATGAAATTTGGCAAGAAGCATTATGTTATAGTACACTATAGGAGAAAATCCGAAAACTGTTTTTTTTTTATTTAATCACATAAAAATAGTGTCTTTATGCAAGGAATGAGGGTCCAAATTTTAAAGTGAATTAACCGTATCATGTGGTGAATCATATGAAAGATCTTCATTAGCATTAGCTTTATCAGGTTTTTAATTATTTTTACTATGTATAATTTGCGGTTTATGAAAGAAAAAACAAAAAATATATAATTTTTCCCTTTTATCTACTAGTTTGTACGTAACCCTCGGTGAGCGGGTTTCACTCGCACTTGTCTGGATTTTTATTCGTTATGTTCATTTATTTATCTAAATACACCTATCGTCACTCGCATGACTAACTGTCCTATCTTATTTCTGTCATTTATTAGGGACAAACATTTTTCGGTTCTGAGATAAGTTTGTATTGGTCAAAAATATTAAAAATCTATGATATTAGCTTTCATAGAGGTTACCTAAATTTTAATTTCATTTATGTTTTTATTATTTGAAAAATGAGATAGGACAGTTAGTCACACGAGCGATGGAAATATGTGTGATTCTTAATTAAAGAGCTAGAAAGTTAACTCCAGGCAACCCGAGTATATTTCAACTTGAGGTAAAAGTCATCAGCATCACTCTTATTTTTAGGGTTCCGTACCCAAAGGGTAAAAACGGGACCCTATTACTAAGACTTCGCTGTCTGTCTGTCTGTCTGTCTGTCTGTCTGTCTGTCTGTCTGTCTGTCTGTCTGTCTGTCTGTCTGTCTGTCTGTCTGTCTCCAGGCTGTATCTCATAAACCGTGATAGCTAGAAAGCTGAAATTTTCACAAATGATGTATTTCCGTTGCCGCTATAACAACAAATACTAAAAATTAAAAAAAATTAAATATCAAGGGGGGTCCCCATACAATAAACGTGTTTTTTTCGTATTTTTTTGCTCAATATTAAAAACGGTAACAGGTAGACGCTTCAAATTTTCACAGAATATTTACTTGTATATTACCTTTCAAAATAAATAATTAAATAACAATAAAGTAAATATTAAAGGGGGGCTCCCATACAACAAACGTAATTTTTAAGCAATTTTTACTCGATCTTAATTAACAGGTAGAAACTTGAATATTTGTAAGTAAATATTTAGAAATATATTAACTATAAAAATAAATACCTAATCTAATACATAAAAATTCACAAAATTAAAATAATCCGTGCATCTAAACGCGGTGCGAGCGCCGCGCCGCGTTAGCGGGTAGCGGGGGAGGTAACATGACGGAGCAAACCATAGCCGCGCGTATTCGCGCGAGCGTCGTCATGCTGCCCGGATGTGTATCGAAAACCTACCTATAAGTTTGCAATTTACTACTTGGAATTTCGTTGATTTCTCGTTATTTTATTAACAGAACTAAACTTTGTAGTATTATAGATGATAGTACGGAACCCTTCGTGCGCGAGTCCGACTCGCACTTGGCCGATTATTTTTTACCCTGTGGGTCGGTTTTAGGGTTCCGTAGTACGTTCACAAGGAGCCCTTCTAGTGTCTCCACGTTCATCTGTCTGTTGCTCAAAGACTGATTACCACAAAGCTGTAATGTGGCATGAACATATGAACATACATATATTAATTACGCCGAAAAAGTCGTAGAATAAAATATAAAAAAAAATAGGAATATATTTTTTTATATTTTTTTTTTGTGGCGGGAAGACGCTGGATGCAAGTCGCTTCCAATTGGTCTTTTTGGGAATCCATGGGGGAGGACTGCGGGGCATAGGCCTCCTATGTCCAGCAGTGGACTTCTTATGGCTGAGATGATGATGATGATGATGATTTTTTTTTCGGGAAATAGATTTTCCGAATAAAATACAATAAATACTCTAAGTATTAAGTACGCAACCCAGCTCGACATACTATCGATAGCCAGAATGTTATTTTAGGTTACTTGTCAGAAAAACCCGACACCACCTTTGGACTGTCGGTCACCTTCAAGATTGTAGAATAGGTTATCGGATTTCAGGGTTATCCTTCATGTAAATTGGTGATGTTTTTTTTTTCTCATTTAGCAGATCGTGTGGGGTATCTTTATATAGTCGTAGGTAGTTGAAAACATTGGGAATGTGTGAAAATCATTTTTAAATTTTGGCATCCGTTTGCGAAACATTAAGCTTTAAAATGATAATTTTTGTCAGTCAAATTTAAATGAAACTTGACTGACAAAAATTATCACTTGATATCACTTGAACTAAGTTAACTCGTACGTTCAGTATCAAACCGAAAACCCTGTTTTAAGTCCAATAAATTATGATTTGACAAAAATTGCAAGCAATTTTGGCAGTCTATGAGACATCTAAAGTTGACTCTTCAATGACATTAAGCCAGAACATAATTATGATTATTGACCATAAACTATATTTGCAGATAATTGCTGGCGCTGGATTGGCGACGTTGGCCCGTCTGAAATGGGATCCCAGCGCGTACCTGGTATTCCGTGGGTTGCTGCCGACAGAGTACCGCGTACTGACCGGCTTACTTATCTTGTCTACTTTTCTAATGATTGCTTTGGCTCACTTGGCTGTAACTGCGTTGAATATACGTAAAGAAAGCTTGCAACATATACGTCGAGCAATGTTTTTTACGGTCAGTATCCTATCAATACATCATTATATTTTCAGGGTTCCGTGCACAAAGAACCCTTAAAGTTTGGCCATATATGTATCTCTGTCATGTGTCCGTTTGCGGCTTTGTTTAAAATCTGTTAGCCGTAATTTGGCGCTTGTAGTACGTTTTCTTGCCACTTGCATGTAAAGACAGGGAGCTTTGTCCACGGAGTGGCAACGTCGCATTTGCGTACATAGTTAAACATACATATATATTAATCACACCGACTAAATATTTGGGTTCCTCCTCTAAAGAAGGGAAGATTTTTTTCTCTCCTACCCCATAGTGTGGGTGTTAGATAAGTAATTAAGAAAGGTATACAAACTTAATATTTCAATTTAGGAATCCCTTTGCAAAATGCTTTGTTAGAGTCAAAGGAATCGATCTTATGGTTATGATTCCTTCGGTCGGACGTTTCATTTTTGAAGGCATGCGACTTTATAGACTTGATGTCAAGTTTAAAACATGCTTACATTATTTGTAAAGTTTAATCTTGTAGGAAAAATATTTTAGAATTTTATTAATAATTTACAAAGTAAATGCTTAAACAATTCGTCATAAATAAAATATTTTATAGGTATCATAATCTAAACAATGATTGAACTACTGAACTATTTTTCCTGTTTATTTAATATTGTCACCTTTATTTGATATTAGCTACGTTCTGTGATTTCAACAATTTAGTGATGATAAACGATGATGATGCTAAACTGTAGTCGATGCCCGTTGAGATAATATGTACCAAATTTCATAACAATCGGTTCAGCCTTTTAGAGGTGAAATTAAAAAAAGACAGACAGATAGACCTTATTTTACTGTCATAACGATGAGTAAGGTAAGTATAGGGATTATGGACCCATATTATGTGTATATACATATGAATGTATTATTAATATGTTATGAAATGAAATATTTATTGATAGCACAGCTACAGGTCATATTAACTAGGTTATATATATATATATATGTAGCTATACGAATTACTAATTTTAGACAATTATTACAATAACAGTTAAATTGTGATAATATGTCGTTGAATAATTTGTTTTTCGTAAAAAGAATATAAATTTAAAAAACATTCAAGACGTTTTAGTAAAATCATTTTCTCTAAAAAAAATATCATAAAGAAATATATGTCATAGTAGCACGATATATCTTCGACATTTTAAACGAACTGCGATCCATGTAAACATCGCCAATTTATATCTTCGAGTCTTTCATTGCATTCAGAACCCTATCATAAGTATTTCTCGACAACATCTTGACCAATTTATTATTTCTAAAAAATGCAAGTGATTTTTATCGACATTAAAAACGTTTGTTAAATAAATGTATTATTAATTTATTTTGTTTTCAGTATTGCGGTCTGATGGTGGCATTAATAGTAGTAGAAACTTGCACCACTATATGGCTGGGGGTAAGAGTATTTGAATGGGTACAAACAAATGAAGCTGCCAAAGTTCTAAGCTTTGTGAGAGTGCTACAGTATACCATCTCGAGGAAATACGGATTTCAGGAGTTCCCTCCTCAATATTATGAGATAGTTAGAGAACTACGTAACGATATGGAGGTAAATAAACGAAAAATAGACGTCGTAGCTCAGTTAATATTATGTGTGCCAGTCTGCCTCCTAAGCTGTAGGTCGTGGGTTAGATCCCCACCTTCCCACCCAGGGCAAACATTTGTGTGATGAGCATGGATTTTTGTTCTGTGTCTGGGTGTTTCTATGTATCTTAAGTATGAATTAAAAAAAAAGTATATATAATATGTACTATCAGCCAACTAGTTTCTATATAGGTACTCGTATATAGTACAAGCTCTGCTTAGTTTGGGCTAGATGGTGTTGTGAAAAATGTCCACAAATATATATATAAAAAAAAAATGTAATTATGTTTAAAGGCGGGGTCAAAGCGCGCTGATAACTCTCTCACGTATCACAATATTTTTAAACATATACTTACATATAATTCATACTTTAAACAATTATAGTTTAGTCAACTGAAAAAACCGACTTCAAAATACGCAATTCGTTTACTTGGCTGACATATTCTTCAAGTTATTTTGTTATAAAAACCCAAAGTACTAAACCGATTTTTATAAAATTTAAATGGGACTACCCCTGTGAAGTATTACCCACCAAACCAAAAAGAATGGTCAAAATCAATTCAAAATTGGCGGTATAATCGCGTAACAAGCACACAAAAAAAATACAGTTGAATTGTGAACTTCCTCCTTTTTAAAAGCTTTTATTCTACTTGCCCCGTTAGTACGGGACAAATCTCTTGGGAGTTAAATTAGAACCACTTCCTGTCGTTAGATTAGGTTGAAATTTGGTTTACTTACGTAACTTCGGTGACAATGCAATAATATGGTACCATGAAGCTGGTCTCAAGATGGCGTCGGAAGGTGGCTATCGGAACTCCTAAACTAAACGAGATAAAACCGTCGAGTTTGGACTCGTTTGAATAGTCTTAACAAGCACTTATTTTTAGTCTAGTAAATAAAATATTAATTAAAATAAAAAAAATAAAAACAAGCTTTTATTTAAATGCTCTAAAACGAAGAAAATAAATTTTATATTGATATAAATAAAAGCTTGTCGCGAGATTTCAAACAACATCGTACCTATCTAATAAGTAATATTTAATTCCAACAAAAGACTTAGACGCGTTCTTATCATTTGCAATTAAAGTTAGTTTGTTTTATTGAAAAAAAAAAAAGTTTGTGTTCTGGCGACAAGCTTTTATTTATATCAATATAAAATGTATTTTCTTCGTTTTAGAGCATTTAAATAAAAGCTTGTTTTAAAATAATTTTTTTAATTAATATTTTAATGAAAGTCTGTTAAAAATGGGTGATAGTGTGCCAAATTTCTGTTTATCCTATAGTAGGATGAAAAACAGAGTATTTTTACTCAATTGATGTAGTTATAAATAATAACATATTTTTTTTCAGGAAATACTGTATGATTTACCTTTCAACGTCTATGTGGGTGTATTTTTCGTGGTGCTAACAGCCATACTTCAGCCGATAGCTGTCCTTCTGGCTTGGAACTCCGCATTCACATATACTGAAAACATTAAAAGTATTGAAGTAGTGCACAGTATCAGGTGAGATTTGTAAAATTTGTTTGACTTTAACCAATGGTGTATATCATACGTAGACAGGTTTTCCCCAGCTCTGCGTGGAAAGCCTCAAGTAAGGTAATCACCCAACTAGTCTTCAGTCGCGACACGTTGGGCAACGCTGTTAGACACGTGTCGTTACTTGTGAACAGTGACAATGCCACCCTGTGTGTTTAGAAAATGCAACACCAAGATATATAAGGTCAAGGTTTGACTGGCCTTGTGGCTCAGTTGGTAGTGTGTTTACGTCTACCTGCTGAACTGAAAGGTCGTGGGTTCAATCCCCACCCAGGGCAAACATTTGTGTGATGAGCATGGATGTTTGTTCTGTGTCTGGGTGTTTCTATGTATCATATGTATAAATTTACAACAAAAAAAAGTATATATGTATTCTATCAACCATCTAGTTCCATAGTACAAGCTTTGCTTAGTTTGGGCTAGATGGTGTTGTGTGAAATGTCCACAAATATTTATTTATTTATTATTATTATTTATTGGTACTAAAAAGCCTTAAGGATTTGTGATCTTGACCTCCAAAGTCCTGAGAACTGAGATTTGCCACGCTTTTATTTCCCATTCAATGAACATAATCTCTGTTTATATAAAATCTCATTGGCTTTAACATTTTATAAAGTATAATACAAATTAACATTGACATCTGATTCTGACATTATACCGTAGATAAAAATGGTACTAAATTTTTTAGACCTGAAACAGCAAAATGTGCCTACGATGACAACCTTGGGTGAAACTTTCAGCTGTCATTGGGCGCAAAAAGCGCAAATGCAGTTCAGACACAAAAAATATGTCAAGATTTAGATCTTTACCAAATTTTCTGAAGGGTTCCATACTAGAAGGGTGCCGCTGTTAGTTGGGTCAGGATATCTATTCACGGTCCCCATCGTAGACTTCTTGCAAGGCAAATTAAGGTGGTAAGTGGCGATGTGGCCGAGGATAAAGCACGTTGATCTAGAAGATATCTATTCGGTCTTGCCTTGAAAATCCCAAGATTATAGTTTTCAGGAAACAAAGAAGATGGCGAGGAGTTCCACTCTTGTGCAGCACGCATCAAAATTGTGGACCTAAATCGTTATGCCTAATAGTAATAGGTAACTTATATAAGATTATTGAAAGATTATCTTGTTTTTAATATTATTACAGATACAAAAGCAACATTAGCAAAGAAGATGCCAAGACTGACGATGCCGACAAAGAAAAAGAATCGAAACATAATGTTGATATGTACTTGGATGCGCTTAAGAAATAAAATCTATGTTCATTGTTGTTTTAAGTTTAAAATGTATTATTTTTAAAGATTCCAAAACAAAGAAGTTTTCAGCGATAAGTTATTTTCTTAAATTATTTTGCTCATCTGTATGTCGTATGTAGTGCATTTACGTATTTTTTTACTGCATATTGGGGGCTATTCTCAAGGTACCGCTAAACCAATTTCTAAAATAATTAAATTCAAATAAAAAAACGATATTCTCGTAGTTTTTGTTCGGTTTTTTAATGTAGTTATTTAAAAAAAAATGTTTAATGGTGCTTTCAGAATATACCCCTTTATATCATAATATAAATTTATAAATACAAAATTGTTTTATTTTTATCGCGTTCACTTATACCGCCTTAAGTACCACTTGTACTTGTAGGTTAAGATTTTTACGTGTAACATCGTATCGTGTAATATACGGTCGACCTCCAATTCACCTTGGCAAGCGTCAGTGTAATCGACGATGCAGCATGTTGATCTAGAAGACATCTATTCAATCTCAATCTCAAACCTTAAAAAACATTAACATTACAATATTTAGCACGTCGATCTAGATCTCGAAGTTATCTCTTTGCTCTAGCCTTGATTTATCCAAGAGCATAGCAATTGAAAAACAAAGAGAGATAGATAGATAAATCTTTATTAAAAGACCACATTGTACAAACATATTGAAAAATTACACTATTATTATGACTAATCTTTCAATAGGCGGCCTTATTGCTTAAAGCGATCTCTTCCAGGCAACCATGCACGGAGTAGGATAGGTGGCACTGATAGTGGCCTTTAAAACTAAAACTAAATTTGCGTACACAAAAGTGAAAATACTACAGAAATAACTTATATCTTTATAGTACATATATAATATGCATACATATTTATATGAAAAAGAAAGGAAATATAGTAATTTACTCATTTAAATAGTGTGCTTTTACATGGGTTTTAAAAACATTCAAAGAGGGAGCACGCTTGATATCCACTGGCAACTCGTTCCACAGTCTGACTGCTGTTACTGTGAAAGAGGAGGCATACAAATTGGTTCTGTGCCGAATTCTCTGATGATTTAAGAAGTGGAGAAAGAAAATAATGACGAAAATGGAAACGTTCCTGAAGATAGTGTGGCGAAGAAGGAATAAACAGAATATTATAAAGAAGAAAAAGTATGAGGTACCTTCCAAACAAAAAGAAGAATCATAAAAAAAAACAGACAAGTGCGAATCAGACTCGCCCACTCGCCCAGGGTTCCGTAGACACTAAATAAAAGGGGAAATCATATATATTTTTTATATTTTCCTTCATAAACCGAAAAATATACATCGTAAAAATATTTAAAAAACCTTTTTTAGCATAACCTTCATTATGCTAATGAAGCTCTTTCATATGATACCCCACATGATACGGTTAATTCATTTTAAAATTTGGGCCTTGCATAAAGACACAATTTTTCTGTGATTAAATTAAGAAATTCCGGTTATCGTTTTTTTCCTAATTAGTAATCTAACACAATGCTTCTTGCCAAATTTCATAGTTCTAGGTCAACGGGAAGTACCCCATAGGTTTTGATTCCCTTGTGAGTGTCGAAATGTGCGTTTTTTACGACATATTCGGCTGTAACTTTTTTTTACGAAAACTGAGAAATTTTATTTTTCTTTCTACAGCAAGAGACTATGGATGCGTATATGACTGCGTATATGGTTTTAATTTCAACTCGATACCTTCACGCGTTCCCGAGATAAAGGTCTTGACACCCGGACAGACGGACAGACAGACAGACAGACGAACAACAAAGTGATCCTATAAGGGTTCCGTTTTTTCCTCTTGAGATGCGGAACCCTAAAAATCCGAAAACTGGACATTTTTTATTTAATCACAAAAATTTGGGTCTTTATGCAAGGAAGGAGGATCCAAATTTTAAATGGCTTTAACCGTATCATTTGGGAGATCATATGAAAGAACTTAATTAACACAAGCTAAAACAGGTTTTTTAATATTTTTGCGATGTATATTTTTCGATTTATGAAGGAAAATATAAAAAATATATAAATTCCCCCTTTTATCTACTAGTTTGTACGAAATCCTCGGTGGGTGAGTCTGACTCGCTCTTGTCCGGTTTTTTTATGATTCTTCTTTTTGCTTGGAAGTTAATACCTTATAAGTGGTCCCATATATATTTTTTTATCAAAAATCGGTTCAGTACCTAGTATTTTGTTTTTTATATCAAAATAACTGAAAAAATTTCATCCAAGTAAACGAATTGCGTATTTTGAAGTCATATTTTTTTTTAACTAAAATTATTTGTTTAATTATTTTATAAAATTTCGTTGGAGTTAAGAAAATGCGCTATTTTTATTTTTGCGAGAGTGGTATTATTATTATTACAATAAAATATAGCCTATGACACTCAGGGAGTGAAAACAAAATATAACGACACCTCGCACATCAAAATCGATCAAGCCGTTTAAGTTGTAGGAGCTCATATACGATACATATACATACAAATATACATACACTCAAAAAAGATAACCCTCCTTCTTACGCAGTCGGGTAATAAGAAAATTACAAGCATTTTTATTTCATGTTAGACAGAGAGCACACAATAGCGAATAATGACGTCATGGTTCATGTTCGTCGCACAAATTCAATATGAACTGTTGTTTCGCGAGAGAGGGACAGAGCAACCCTCACTTAAAACTTGAAATGTTTATATCTCTTCATTTTAGCGTAATACCAATTTTAACTATTATTCATATGTTCCATCCATCTCTATTATCCATCTCTGTTTCCTGAGACCTACAATCTTGGAGTTTTCAAGGCTAGAGTGAATATATATCTTCTAGATATACATTTTCTTTCTAGATCGACCAGCTCCATCCTCGGCCATACCGTCGCTTAACATCAGGCGAGTTGGTGGTCAATCTTAGATCTATCTTGTATAAAAAAAAAGACGTGTGGCACTCGGAGACTGCCGCGGTAAAGCTATTGCATAATAGCTTTACGCGCGGTGTGTTAGGTCATTTTCGTTACGGAATTTCTGGATTCGGTCTCCACGCTCAAGGCCCACGATAGAAGCTATGCAATAGCTTAAAAAAAACAATGCATATTCCCAATTGACAATATTGTCAACATGATTACACTATTAAATTCTAATGATAATATTATTACAACATTTAGGAAAATGTATCAAAAGGACTATTTATACGAATTATAATATGCAAACCGTAACAAAGGTTATTAATTTTCTATTGTTATATCCAATTCTAATTCTATTCTATTCTAACAATGCAGATATGTTTCAGTGTTAGTTCAGAAGAGATTAATAGTGTTGGTTGTCTTTAATAAAAGTTTGTTATATAATAAAAACTGCTTGAGTTAGGATATTGCCATCTCTTTCATACGGTCAGTTCACATTTTCTAATATTTTTATATATATTTTTAGAGAGATATAGAGATATAAATATCTTCCGTGAATTGAATATAGTTCAGAAGTGAATTTAATACATTATTTTTACATTTAAGTTAAATAGACAATGACATGAATTTATTAAGGTAGTTTGATTTCCATATAAAAGTATTTTTACCAATAATGGTTGAAAAGAATATAGTTTTACAGTTAAGTGATTGTGGTTAGCTTTAATATCGGTTTTTATTTGTGGCAAATCTCTTTGGTTGAAGTTTTTTTTAGATTAATAGCAAAAAAAATATTTAAAAATATTTCCCATAATTTTCGAAATACATATATTTATTTCAATATTTGCTATTAATCTCTTGTTTTCTTCAACAAAGATGATTTGCCGGCAATAAAACTAATATTAAAGCAAATCACTATTAATATATTGCAAAACTATACTCTTATTGATCATCGTTGGGAAAATACTTTTGTATGGAAATCGTTACTTTTGTATGGAAATCGATCACCTTAACCCTCAAAATCATGCACCACAAATTAATATTTAAGAACATTTTTGTTTCCTTACTAAATTCATATTTAAATGTATTATGTCTATATTTTCAATTTCAAATTAGTATACGACGGGTCATGCTTGTGTATTTGTGATTTTATAAACAAATCTTAGAATGCATGTAAGCTCCTTAAGTTAATGGCTAATAGCGCTACTAAGTAAATATACTACAAAGTTGTAAAATATTTTGGAGGATCTTTAGTCATTTAGGGCTAATTTTTCAATCCCCAGATTAAAACTATTTGTCAGTTAGAATATCGCTTTCTTTTTCTAAAGTCCTATGAAAGAAAGGGACAGAGCTAAAATGTATCAGACAAATACTTTTTATATGAGGATTGGAAAATTAGCCATTACTCAAATAGGGTTGTATAAACTTTTATCTCTTGTTGTATTGTTATGATTGCAGTAAAATGTGTGATTATAGAGAAAGTACGTGTGTGTGTTTTGGTGACAGTATTTTTTATCTTAAAGGTGGGAGTTTCCATATTTGAAATCAGAATGGTCAAATGCAGAATGATATGTTGTTCTCAAGTAGCACCTAAACTTCTGGTGCACGTTAGTCTGCTTCTTGTCGTAAGTTTTAGTTATTTTAATTATATATTATATTTTATCAAATTAGGCGAATACATGAGGGACCATAAAGCTATTTCGTTCCAATCATTGTAGTTATAAAAAAATAAACAAACTTCTTTTTCATAACGGCAACATATGTTTTACCCCTTTGTTGGTCTGAAAGTAACAAGTTTAAAAAACTCAAAAACCATCGACAAATATAAAAGGGCTGAACCGATTTTCCGATTTTCCGATAAAATCTTCTTTCAAACAAAAAAAAATACTAGATCATCAAGTCATTCCATCCGTTTCAGAGCTACGATGCCACAGACACAGACATACATACGTCACTTATAACATTCCTCTTTTTGGGTCGGGGGTTAAAAATAACGTAATCAAGGCAAATCATCATTATAATTTTTCGACCTAATGATCCTCATTACCTGTTTACTATCTGTATGACGTCAGCAACATGGCGTCGCTTACACTCGAAAATTTAAAATGAAATTTTATGCGTTTTAAAATAATAAATGTTTATACATTTTAAAAAGGAACTTTTTTTTAGCTGTTAAGTATTTAAATATTCGAGATGTTATTCAGTTCAAAAACATATTGAGCAGTTATTTAATTTAATGGCGGTTGATTAATTAATGCGACAGTAAAACATGGACAGTAATAAAAAATCAATTAGTCGGTTATTTTATTATACAATGTCAATTCTAAAAATAATTGAGCAGTCCAATAACTGAATGAGCGGTAAAAATGATGGAAATTATCTATGTATATAGGTATAAGCAATAATTTCTTCAGAGATTAGGATATGTTTTTTTTTATTTTTTTTATACAAATGTATAGATAATAATTTTTACCGCCCATTTAATTGCTTATTAATATTTTCCTGCTCAATTATATATTCACTGATCCATTTCATTATTTTTTAATACTCATTTTTGTTTACTTTACTGCTTAGTTTTAACTGCTGAACTAGTTATTAAACGTGCCATTTATAATTTTTAAGTTACCAAAACTGCTATTTACAACTGCCTCTTTAAATCAGTGCCATTTTAATATGATAAATTTTTATGCATTTTAAACTCACGATATTAATCGGTCAAAAGAGCGATGTCTTCCAACGCCGTACGACGTCGTCGGTCTTGTTGTCTCTTCTTGACTACATAAAAAGAAATACATATTGTAATTTGTATCAGCTGCTTCTTTTCCCGTGCTTACTGTATAAGCCAGAACTTGAGAGAAATTGGCGTTTGTGTAGGCGATAGGCCTACTATCACTGCAAGCCAATATTACATTTTTCCCTCTAATCCCCTCTAACCCTTTAATATCCATCCCTCCCTTCAATTTAACCATCTAACCACGATCAAATGTGGTGATAAGGTTTCCTTATAAGGAATAATTACAGTTTAAAAAACTGAAGCAACCGGCTTCTCATGGATGCCATTGTCAGAACTGGACCAAATTGAAATGAGACCACACGGGAAGCACCAGCTTTCAAATAAAAAAAGAATCAGCAAAATCGGTTCACCCAGTCAAAAGTTATGAGGTAACAAACATTAAAAAAAAACTTTAAAAAATACAGTCGAATTGATAACCTCCTCCTTTTTGGAAGTCGGTTGAAAATACGCGTGATTGTATGTATGTATCTCCTATATTTTTTTATAAAACACTTTTTTTTTTTTCGATAGTCTTGCGCTTGACCGTCAACTGACTTGGTGTTAAGCGACAGTTACGATCTACGATGGAGCGCGTTTGCCTAGAAGGAACCTGCTTACTCGCGACTTAAAGACAACAATTAAATTGAATTGAATTTGGTATAATGTACACAAATTGCAGCGACAACTGCAGTTCACGATGGTGCTTGAGGTTTTATAACTCAGGAAACTCATTCTGGCAGCGTATTCCACAATTTAGAAATATCGTAAATACCTGGCTTGACGATCGACAAAACAACGTAAAAACGGATAATAATTTATCAGCCTTTTTCAGGGTACCCAAAGGGTAAAAACGGGACCCTATTACTAAGACTCCGCTATCAGTCTGTCTGTCCGTCCGTCCGTCCGTCTGTCATCAGGCTGTATCTCATGAACTGTGATAGTAAGACAGTTGAAATTTTCACAAATGATGTATTTCTGTTGCCGCTATAACAACAAATACTAAAAAACAGAATTAAATAAATATTTAAGGGAGCTCCAATACAACAAACGTGATTTTTTTGCTCAATATTGATAACGGCAACAGGTAGACGCTCGAAATATTCACAAAATATTGAGTTACATTATTTTCTTTAAAAATAAATAATTAAATTAAAATAAAATTAATGGGGCGCTTCCATACAACAAATGTGTTTTTTTGCCTTTTTATAGATAATAGTACGGAACCCTTCGTGTGCGAGTCCGACTCGCACTTGGCCGGTTTTTTTGTATGTTTGCAGATAATAGCGGGTGCTGGAGTAGCGACGCTGGCACGGTTAAAATGGGACCCCAGCACTTACCTGATATTCCGTGGGTTTTTACCCGACGTGTACCGCATGCTTTCTGCTGTTCTTTGCTTCGCAAGTGGCATGCTGATTCTTCTGGCGCATATAGCGGTGTTTGGACTGACTGCACGAAACCCGAGTTGGCGCAGAGCGTTTTTTATTACGGTTAGTAATGTTTTTTTTTTTCTCAACAAGGCAAGTTTGGTCTCACGAAATTTGTGCATGTGCCGTTGATAAATAATAATCTCACTAATAAATGAAAATTTTTGGAAGTGGGTTTGTTTTTCCTTGAAGCTGCAGATGTTTATTTGAATGAAATTTTGAATGGGCATAACTTATATCCTTGAATAGAATAACACATTGGATACTTTTATTCCGAAAATAATAAAGGAAGCAAGCGAAGCTGTGAAGCTGCGGTAGTTATTAATAGTTAGCTGTGATCTGCAGTTATAATCACAATGCGGCAAAGAGTAGGTTCGCGCCGCTGTCTCACTCGCACGCGGCCCCTTTTTAGTTATAAAATTATTGAAATTACTTTTTACAAATATTCTTCCTTTAGCTTCATAAAAACACTATTACAATGTATTAACAATAGCTGTGATTTTTATATATTTTATTTTGATGGAAATAAACGTGGAAACATTGCAACTTTGTCATTTACCTATATATATGTATTTATTTTGGTCAAAATAACATGTATAAAAATAACATCTATTGCTAATACATTGTAATAGTGTTCTTATGTAACTAAAGAAAGATTATTTATCAAAAGTAATTTCAATAACTTTACAACTAAAAAAGAGGTTCTGCGTGCGAGCGAGACAGTAGCGCCACCCTATTATTTGCCCTAATCGAATAACCTTGCTCAAAATAAAAAAGAACTAATCATAAAATGTGTACCTAATTTACTTTTTAGCTTTGTTTATATACCGGGCTTCATCCAATTCCTTTATTAAATTGATTTAGTCAAATGAAAAATTACTTGATAAGTAACTGCTTTCAATCGGTCTTTTTGGTAATCCATGGGGGAGGGCTATGTCCACCAGTGGACTTCTTAAGGCTGAGATTATGATGATGATGATGATTATTATTAGTAAATTACTTAATACTATTAATATTTTTTATTTTGAAAAGTTTTATCTGTGGCTTGCCGTAAGTTGCATATAAAAACGCCAATCCTTAAAAAAATATAACATTTCAATTATATATTATATTATATATCTACGTTAATTCAAAAAACATTTTTACAATATAATTTACCTAATATACCTATTCAAAGTAACTAGAAAAGTTATTGTAGAAATTTACATTTAGTATAATACGTAGGTACATAATAATTTAATGTTTGGTTAGAGATCTTTAAAAAATATATTACGAGTATATTATATGTATTAATAACATTAGATGTAAAATACATAGGTATATCAAAGACATAAAAAATTAAAATTTAAATGTAATGTGAAAAAAAATATGTCTGTACCCACAGACATATTTTTTTTAGGCGGCTCTTACGGTATGATTAATAAGATTTGGCAGATTACGTTAAAATTTTATTTTTTTATACAGCTAGAATCATGGGATTATTAAACGAGGAAAAAATATTATAATTCCCTATTAACATACCTTGCACTTCATTGTTATGCATTATGTAAAATCGTATTTTACCTGTGCAGCAAATACTAAATATAACCAGCAAACCTTGGATCTATTTACATAAAAATATATTTTCAATTACATCATTAATTTTTAATTTGATTAGTTTCCTTTTCACATTCTTACTGTGATTCATATGCTACATCACCTCACCACAGAGGATACCTTTTAGGTATTATACATTAGGTATAATACATATTATATTCTATTTTTTTTTGTATCTCGAACCATATGTTGCAGCCATTTCAATTTCAGAACTGTTATATTATGAAGCACTAATATGGCCTTACTGAAAAATATTAATTATCTAATATCGATCAACGTCTCAAATTTTCTGTCTTATTTATGCATATATCATTACGTGGTCAGCGAGAAGTTGACAAGCTATGTTGAGCATTGATCAAACTTGAGTAAAGTTTTTCGGTAAGACACTCACAGCCTTACCCATAAACGCTACTTAACTTTAAGCATCGTTTTAAATTCTCTGTCTTCTTTCCGCAAGTGTCATTACGTGTCAGGGAGAAGGTCATAAAATATGTTAAGCAATGCTTAAAGTTAAGTAACGTTTTTATTGCATAAATAAAATTTGTCAGGTATTCTGTAAATCGCTACACGATATTGTATACCGTATAGTTTAAAATAATTGAGTTATTAAGTTTAATATTTACCTTGTTTACGTTAGAGTTAGACCATCAACATGCCTGATGGTAAGCCACGGTGTGGCCGAGGATGGAGCGCATAAATTTAGAAGATAACTTGATAAGATAACTTGAAGATTGACTCTAGCCTTGAAAATTCCTTGAAATTTTGTTCTCAAGAGATAGAAATGACCACAGGGAGCTTCATTCCTGTGCAGTACCCACGCATTAAAAACATGGACACGTATTTTGGGCATTCAACTTAGCATATTATTTTTCAACCTATCTATATTTATTTATATTTATCTGTATGAAACAAACTGCCATTTCCGACTGCCAATAAAAAAACTAAATAAATAAATATTTAGGATTACTAATAAGTATGATAAAACTCCCTGTACTTAAGGAAGAACCCATTTCGAAATGTGAGGTCTCAGTAAATTTATATTTTTATCTATATTCATATAGAGTGAGGCTTGCTGAGCTAGGGCCGGGTTGTGACAAAAATCTGCAATTTTTTTTGTTTTAGTTTGTTTTATATAATATGTTGTGTTTTGACTATTATTTGTTAGTTGAGATTTTAATTATTTTACTTTTAATTAATTATTGTTTCAGTATTTAGTGTTGATGTTGGTCCTAATAATTGTGGAGCTGGGAACTGTGGGGTGGTTACTCGCAAAAATCATTGAATGGATAAGAAATGGCTACCCCAAAAGGATAATAGACGCATTACTGTACCTATTCAACAAAGGACGCGCAGCATTGGGAATAGGAAGTAAAATAGCTGACACAGTAAATACAGTAACAAGGAAATTGTTTCGGAAAAGAGACACGAATCTCTCGGTAATTTCTACAATAATAAACATAATTGACGGGTCTGTGAAAGTAAGTTAATAGGTATAAACATTTTTAATTCAAACTGCAAATTTTAGCCGCCCATCTAAATAAAGTAGTTATTTATGTAATTGAGATTTACGTCATCGATTTCAAGTCGAGATTCGATTAGATTATTTTTTTTGTATATAGAATAGGTACTTACATTAAAGATAAATTTCAGTAAAATTCAGTAGAACATAATACTTACGTCATTAATTTGAGGATGAACCATCATCCTCAAATTAATGACGTAAGTATTGTGGTCTACCTACTGAATAATTGTAGTGGATTTCCACTACAATTCATATATATATATATATATTTTTTAAACGATTTCGCTTACAACCACATTTTATGGAATCCATATTACGTATATAAGAATATATATTAAAAGAAAAACAAAATAACCGACTGCAGAAAAGTGCCCTTTTTTAAACTATCACAGTTCATTAAAACTATTATTATTAACTGGATATTTACCGTGGTTCGCGTTAATTTTGAGCTCCCGATATTTCGGCATAGTTGCATGCACCATGTTCACGGGTGACTGAAGAATGCGGGTGGATGATACGGTTAAGGGCAGACATATCTGTCTACCCTATTTCTTTCTCTTATACTGCGAAGAGTGTTATCACTGGCACTCGAACTCGATTGATAGTCCCGACAAAACACACTCACAATATCACTGCATATTTTCTTTTGGACACATTTTATCTTTATTTCTAAGATTACCTAATACTGGATTCCATGCACTGGCTAGTTGAAAACCATCACCTCGATTGAAATTTGGGCATTTTGAGATTTCAATGGCTTCCTTCACCAGCCTAGGTATGTAGTGACGTGAACCACGGTAAATATCCCATTGTGTTTTGCAGTAAGTTTTTGAAGTCTAACTTACGATTTCGTTACGCTTAATACGCTGTTGAGTGTACGTTTTATTGTGAGAAAGTATGCATAGAATCGCTACAAAAGATTATAAATGCGTATTTTTATAATCATTCTTGTAAAATCGTTTATTTATTACGAAATACTTTGGAGGTAACGAAAAAATGCATTTTTTATTATTACGAGAGACGTATTATTATTATTACAAAAAAAAAATAGACATCCTGTGAAGACAAAACTTACGACACTCGCACATCAAAATCGGTCAAGCCGTTTAGGTTGCAGGATGTCATAAAAATCATACATGCATACCTACCAACATACATACAAATATACATACACCCGAAAAACATAACCCTCCTTCTTACGCAGTCGGGTAGAAACTAAATCATCTCGTCACTACCAACGGCTGAACCCATCTTAAAGAAATCTAGATAAGGGCAATTCAGCTCAAATCAGCTAATAGAAGTTAATATATTTGTAAAAACTTTGTCTACGCTTTTTAATCCCGTTTTTCACTTTTGCGTTGAGCTTTGTTGGTTGGATTTCTTAGTTTCGTCTAAACTTCGGAAGTATGTATTATTAATATTTTTATTGTATTTTTAGGAAATTATACATGACTTACCCTTCAATCTGCTTGTGGGTGTTCTGTTTATTGTAGCAGCCATTATACTTCAGCCCTTAGCCGTATTGTTGGCTTTAAACGCCGTCTTCACACGAAATAAAGCCGAAGATACATCTGGGGAGGAGCCGAGTCAAAAAGTCGTTAACTATATTAGGTGAGTTAATTTAACTGATCAAATATAAATCTAACTTGAAATCTTCGACAAAAACTGGTTCACCAACGCCAAGGGGAAATTCAAGCACGAAATTCAAGGGGAGGCCTTTTCCCAGCAGTGAGACACTTCAGGCTGAAAACAAACAAACATCAAACAAATAAAATTGTAGATAGATAGATAAACTCTTTATTGTACACTATTAAACAAAAAACAAAACAGAGAAACTTACAAAACTAGTGTGACAACCGGCGGCCTTATCGCTAAAAGCGATCTCTTCCAGGCAACCATGGTATGGATATCAATTCATAGAAAAAGTAAAGCGAGTGTGCAATAGCAGAGACACTGGATATAGCCACAAACCACCAATTTTGTTGGTTAAATAACCACCTTCCCATTGACAGATTGATCTGATATTTGGTACACGCCTTTAATTTAGATGTTTTTTTTTTTATCAGCCCTGTTTGTACAAACTGTCCCAATGCTGGGAACGGGTCATCTTCTCATTGTGAGAAGGGTTAGGCCATAGTCTGCGACGCTGGCCAAGTGCGGGTTGGCAGACTTCACACGTCTTCAAGATCATTGAGAACTCTCAGACATGTAGGTTTCCTCACGATGTTTTCCTTCACCGTTTGAAGTTGGCGGCAATCAACAATACGCACATAACTTCTAAAAGACAGAGGTGCGTGCCGTGGGATTCGAACCCAGAACCTGCGGATCGCAAGTCAGACGGTCTCCCGACTAGGCTGCCGGAAACTTCTGAGATGACAATACAATTAAATATATTGAGTATCACTCTAAATACAATATGGCCGCCACCACGAAATGGCGGTTTTCATATTTTTTCACAACCCCTACAATATGGGAATCAAATGAAAGGGCTTCTCTAGTAGAAAACAGTAAACACATTACATATATCATTATTTTTCTTTTCAATAAAACCGTTTAACTTAAAAAGTTTTTAAGCACTTTTTTTTCTTCCAGATATAACAGTGAAAATGCCCCTAATCCTGTCATCCACAAGGCACAGGAAATATCGATGAAATTAACAAGTGTGAAACCAAATAAAAAATGATACAATAAGTATGGAACGTCTTCTAAATAGCATTAATTGTTATTTTGATAAGACATACCTATCTATTAAACGTCCAAAGCAAATCCACCATAAACTAAAGAATTTAAATTAAATATCAAACACAATGACATTTCTTTAGCAAAGATCAAATACGTGAAATGTATTTCTATTGTTTGTATCGAGAGTATGTAGAGATTTCTTTGGCATATTTTTTTATCAGCCCTGTTTGTAATAACTGTCCCACTGGCCCATTGCTGGGGGCTGGCCATCTTCTCATTGTGAGAAGGGTAAAGCCATAGTCTACCACACCTGGCCAAGTGCGAGATGGCATAATTCACACATCTTCAAGATAATTGAGAACTCTCAGACATGTAGGTTTTCTCACGATGTTTTCCTTCACCGTTTGAAGTTGGCGCCAATCAAGGATATGCACATAACTTCGAAAAGACAGACGTGCGTGCCGCGGGATTCAAACCCAGGACCTGCGGATCGCAAGTTAGATGGTCGCCCAACTAGGCTGCCGGAAACTTCATTTTGGCAACCTTCATCAAACTTTGGCATGTGTTACAACCTAAACAGCCTGATGGATTTCAACATAAGCGTGCGACATCTCTCGTCAGTCTATGGAACCTGTAAAGGGTCCGGCTGAGTGATTGCACACTTGAAGCGTGTGTTACTGGTGGCGCCACCAACCCTTGCTTAGTTTAACCAAACAAGACTGTTCAAAAGTTTCGACCACCCCACGCGACACCTCCGTGGCCAAAATTATAAAGGCTCCCAAGTGCAGATCGAGATAATGTGGGTTCAAGTCCCGTCGGATGTGTGTAATTTTTGAACAGTGTATAAATTGTAATCTTACATAATAATTATATTATCTAGCTATAAATTATGTAGTAATTATTGTAATCGTAGCATATCTTAAAATTGTATAAAAGAATAAGCTAATCTAACACTCTTAGGAAAATGTAGACTGCAGTAATTTAAAAAGGTGGCGCGGATTCAAATTTTTATCCAAATTCCAAAACGAAGGGGGGTTCAATTCGAATATATGTTTTTTCAACCGACTTCGAAAAAGGAGGAGGTTATCAATTCATACCGTATTTTTTTATGTATGTACACGAATTACTCCGTCATTCGTGAACCAATTTTTGTGTTACTTGAATTGATGTATAGAGAAAGCTCCCAAGTTGGTCCCATAATTATTTTAGAAACATTGCTTTATTACTTTTTGAATAATCTCTAAAAGTAAAAATATTTTCATTGGATTCCTGAGTGAGTGCGTCAGATTATAGAATCGCAGAGTTCCACTGACACGTTTTTCTTTGCAAAAGTGTAAATTGTTAAGGTTTTTCGTATAAACATCTGCACATTTTCTAATCTGCGACGACGAAGCATTTGACATTCAGTGACAAATATCATATTTGAAAAAAAAACGAGCGGGTTTCTGATTTCTGATTTCTGGGTGAAGAAGATGTCTTTTAAAAAGTTTACAATCGTGAGGGATTTATTGAGCTTGAAAAGTAAAACCTACTTACTCCTCATCCAATGTGTATAAGGAGAAAATAGAGTTAAGTACTCCACTCTTGAGCGCCTTGTTTAATTATTATCGTTACTTATTTTACAATTAAACGAAATAACGCACTTTGAAGTACCTAGGTTGTTTCAGTTTTTTAACCTATAAAATTAATTATTGTATGTTTGTACGCGATTACTCCGCTACCTATGACTTGATTTTGATGATTCTCTTTTGTTTACTTACGTACTTTGGTTTTTATAACAAAATAACTGGAAAAATGTCACCCAAGCAAACGAAATTGCATATTTTGAAGTAGATTTTTAAGTTTTTTTTTATGTTTAACTATAATTACCATATACTCGCTTGCTCGGTTCGCTCAGTTAGGTTTTTATAAATAATTACTTTGAGTCAATTTGTTAAGCAATATATCATAAAGAATAAACTTTTTTTATTTTTTGTCAAGTTGTTTTATTAAAAGTTTTTCCGCAAATTCTACAAGTCGTGCTGTGCTGCTGTCCGAACGAAATAGAGGCAAAACAGCCTAGCAAAATAGCCAGACGGAACGCATAAAACTGAAAATTGAAGCCAACTTTTGTAAATGGCACATAATCGTATTTAGCTCGTAGTGTAAAAAAGTTGACCGAACGAGCAAACGTTTTTGCATCAACTGGCTCAAATTTTCTTTCATCCTTTTGTATGTTGGTACTTTACAGGTTGTTCTTTTTGCAACTAATGTTAGCAAACATTTGTACACAATGTCATATATTTTTACATAATGTTAAATATTTTCATTTATTTTGATAAGGTCAGATTTTCGAATGTTTACTTTTTCAAAACGTCATCATCTGAAACAGTCGGAGGACAGTCTGTGAAGTGTTACTACATTGAATAATTTACAAATACGTAGACAGCTTTTATTTTTACTCCACAATACTTGTACAAGTACATGGGATAGTACTGTTTGGGATATTGTGGGTTCGAGTCCCGCTGGACGTTAATTTTTTAGGGTTCCGTACCTAAATAGGAAAAAACGGAACCCTTATAGGATCACTTTGTTGTCCGTCTGTCCGGGTGTCAAAACCTTTATCTCGGGAACGCGTGAAGTTATCGTTATAGTTGAAATTAAAACCATATACGCAGATCAAATTTTATTTTTCTAGATTCAAGATATAGTATCTTGCTGCAGCAAGAAAAATAAAATTTCTCAGTTTTTGAAAAAAAAAGTTACAGCCGAATATGTCGACACTCACAGAGGAATCAAAACCTATGGGGTACTTCCCGTTGACCTAGAACTCTGAAATTTGGCAAGAAGCATTGTGTTAGAACACATATAGGAAAAACTCTGAAAACTGGTTATTTTTTATTTAATCACAAAAAAATAGTGTCTCTATGCAAGGAATGAAATTGGGGCTGCCTCAAACGTTCGCTCGCTCGGATCCGAGTGGGAGACGCCGCTACTATAGCCCCTACTCGGATCCGAGTGGTGAGCAAGGAATGTGTTAAATATTTTTACGATGTATATTTTTCGGTTTATGAAGGAAAATATAAAAAAATATATGATTTCCCCCTTTTATTTCGTTTGTACGGTATCCTCGGTGGGCGAGTCTGACTCGCACTTGTCCGGTTTTTGTAATGTATATAATTTTATTAACGACGGTGTATTTTTGTATTTTAGACCGTTTTTCGTAAAAAAAGAAAAAAAGCGAGCTGCGGTGCCATTACGAGCCAGTTTTGTATGAATTTGAATATGAGCAAAATCATTCTTGTATAAAAAAAACGGAAAACCAAAGTACGAGTCAGACTCGCCCACCAAGGGTTCCGTACAAACTAGTAGATAAAAGGGGGAAATCGTATATTTTTTTTATATTTTCCTTCATAAACCAAAAAATGTACATCGTAAAAATATTTAAAAACCTGTTTTAGCTTTTGCTAGTGAAGCTCTTTCTTAAGATACCTCACATGATACGGTTAATTCACTTTAAAATTTGGACCTTCATTCCTTGCATAAAGACACTATTTTTTTGTGATTAAACTAAAAATGTCTATTTTTCGGATTTTTTCCTATATGTGTACTCTAACACAATGCTTATTGGCAAATTTCATTGTTCTAGGTCAACGGGAAGTACCCCATAGGTTTTGATTACCTTATGTGAGTGTCGAAATGTGTGTTTTTTCGGTGTGGCCGAGGATGAAGCTCGTCGATCTAGAAGATATGTATTCACTCTAGCCTTGAAAGTAGATAGGCAAACAAGCACTGAAAAGGATGTCTTTAATTTTAGGAGATTTTTAACCAGCTGGTCATGATGCTGGTAAGATACCTCCTAAAATTCACGAAATCCTTTCCGATCCTACTCATATACTAGCCTCATCATCGTGCTGCGAATGACCTATCGCTCGTCACTCGCTCTTAATCTACCTTGTACATAACTGACTTATTTATTTATTTGCATTTAAATGTTTTCTCCTCTGAATAATAATAACCTACTTATTCTATCATCATCATCATCATCTCAGCCATAAGAAGTCCACTACTGGACATAGGCCTCCCCCATGGATTTCAAAAAAGACCGATTGGAAGCGGCTTGCATCCAGCGTCTTCCCGCCACTTGTATGAGGTCGTCTGTCCATCTCGTGGCTGGTCTTCCTACGCTGCGCTTACTACTTACTACTACTTATTCGATAGCTTAAACTAAATATGAATTATCTATCCATTCGTATTTCTTTCACAAAAATCGTCTTCACTCTCGAGTTATATGAACTCCATCTACCTTTTTTCGTAGTCTGAGAGGCGAAGTATGAATACTATTATAGTAAAAGCCAGAGATTAAAACTCCTGTCGTACACGTTTCATTAAATTCCCGGTAAACCTTCCTCGGCATAGAAAATTAAACCGGCAAGTTGAAATTTTAATGAAGCATTATTCTCTCGCTAACTTAATAGCGTACAGTGATTAAAGTTGTTGGAAAAGGGGGATGCGAACGAGTTTTGTGACATTTGAGATGCGTTGAAAAGGTAAAAAACCGCTTTATGCAATTTTTCAAAAGACGACTTTTCAAGTGAATAGAATTTTTGTATTCTTACATGTTTTCAGCTAACTGCAAAAGAAGGAACAATTTTAGTAACACAATTGTGTGGGTTTGTCTACATTTGGTATATATTGGGATCAGAGGCGGATTACCCTGAAGGTCTAAAGGCCTTAAAGGCCCGGGCCTAGGGCGCCAGATTTTAGGGGCGCCTGACACTGATTGTCCGAAGAACGTTAAACGCAAACTGAAATAAACTTGTGAATTTTAAGTAACAAATTTTGAATATACCCTTTTTTAATTAAAATATTTGACACCTAAATGACTTATAGTTTTGTACTTAGCCTGTAATTAACAGTCACCTAATTCAAAATTCATTTATTTCGGGCCAATTGCACCCATAGAAATTTCACAAAACATATAACAAAATCATACAATAAATCATAATTATATAATTAAAATGTAAAATTCATAATGTCAATATACATAGTCAATAATAAAATCATAAACATATTCACGTCATAAAATAAAATTAAAATTAAAATTAGTAAATTAGTCAATAGTAATGTTAGGCGACGCTATGGTCTTCAAGGAGTGAGTTTGACAGGCCTTACGGCTCAGTGGTAGTACGTCTGCCTCTGATCTGGAGGTCGTGGGTTCGATCCCCACCCAGACAAACATTTCTGATATGCATGGAAGTTTGTTCTGTGTCTGGGTGTTTATAATTATGTATCATAAGTATATATTTACAAAATAAATGTATGTATGTATTCTGTCAGACTGTCAGCCATCTGGTTTCCATAGTTTAAGCTTTGATTAGTTTGGGCTAGATAGTGTTGTGTGAAATGTCCACCAATATTTATTTATTTAAATAATTTGCAAATGGGCCCCTAAATTGAAAATAATTTTTGTACACTTTCAATATTTTTGGATCATCTATACAACGATATCCCACACGATGGGGTAAACAAGAAAAAAATCATCCCCACTTTTCAATAAGTATAAAAAACAAGATTGTTCTACCATTTTATTGCTGTAGTAAATATGTATACCCAAACTAAATTACAAATTTATAGTATTAATTGTCTTTCGCATAGCCGTGGACAGACGAACGGTCGGACGACAGACATGACGAAACTATAAGGGTTCGTAGTTAACTATGGATCCTAAGATTCGCACCGCGGTTCGAATCACACGCGGTGCGAAACGCCGAAGTACCCGAATAGGCACTGTAAAAGGATACGTTGACATAATTTTGTCTACATTACATCATTGTAATAAATTTACAAATATTAGAGTAAAGCCATGGGACACGACTAGTGAGCAAATACAAATACATTAGGTACTTCTTACTACAGGTAAGTCGAAACACAAAAGCGTTTCTAATTCAACTACTACTCAGTACTATACTAGTTACGCTGAATAATATTCCATAGCTAAACCCATAAATACATAGAAACAAGTTTGATATACCCACATTTACTTCCACTAAAGCCCCAACTATTGTCTCCAAAAGCTTGCTGAATTTCACACTCCATTTAACGTAACACATACACTCTCACCCACACTCATACACATACACAGCATTAATTAAGCAAGCGTTTATAATAAACCCTATTAGGCAACGCTACACGTAAGGGCTTTTCTCTGTATTTGTCTTGAGCCCTTGACATGAAAAGACTGGTTATTAATTTACTGGTAGTTACTTTGTAATTATATAGGCGATTGACACGGTGTGAGCAGTACATAAGCTTTTGAAAATTGAGTCACCGCTTATTTATACGTAAACCATGATCACCTTCCTTGCTGTTCTGAGAGCAACAGTGAAACAGAATGTAGCAGCTGCTTCTCTTCCCGAGTATACTGGAAAAGTCAGTTAAAGGACTTGAAGAAAATTGGCGTTAATGGGGTGACCTACTACTACTGCAAGCTAACATCTTAACCTCTAACACCCTTTAACACCCTTTCACTCCCATCTAACCTCTTAGCACGGTCATATATGGCGTCACGCGTCTACTGTTTGACGCTCTGCTTACCCTGTAATGGAAAATAAGCGTCATCGTATGTATGTAAGATGTCTCAATAACGTACAACGGAGAATAAAACATAAATTTTATAAAAACACTTTTTTAAATTCTATAAACAAGTGTTACAGTGTAAATAAAGTAACTTTTAAAAAGTAAAGTAAAGTAAGTTTTTATAGTTATTTTGAAAATCAGTCAACCAAATCCATTCCGAAGTATTATGCATAAATATGGCATTCAGAAAAAATGCATGTCACTTCATTTGAAGTTTTGGAGATCCTGCAGTAAGTATACTTTCATCACAATAGTGAAACATGGAAACTATCTTGTATAGAAAAAGCATACATCTTTCATGATCTTTCTCATTCTCTTGTAGACCATTTTTTCTGTTTTAGCAATCCTACCTCCATTCCTCCTGTTACTATTCCAAAAGATGGACTAAATTAGAAAATTCACATAAAATTTTGAAAAATGAAGCCATGTAAGCGGATATATAGATATTTTTTTTTTAAACAAGCTTTTATTTAAATGCTCTAAAACGAAGAAAATAAATTTTATATTGATATAAATAAAAGTTTGTCGGGAGAACAAACACATTTTTTTTTAAAAGAACAAACTAACTTTAATTCTAAGCAAATGATAAGAAGGCGTCTGTCTTTTGTTGGAATTAAATATTACTTAGTAGATAGGTACGATGTTGTTTGAAATCTCGTGACAAGCTTTTATTTAATCAAATTAAAAAAATATTTTCTTCCTTTTGGAGCATTAAAATAAAAGCTTGTTTAAAAAAAATACCGGACAAGTGCGAGTCAGACTCGCCCACCGAGGGTTCATATGATACCCCCCACATGATACGGTTAATTCACTTTAAAATTTGGGCCGCCATTCCTTGCATAGAGACACTATTTTTTTGTGATTAAATTAAAAATGTCCAGTTTTTGGATTTTTTCCTATATGTGTACTCTAACACAATGCTTCTTGCCAAATTTCAGAGTTCTAGGTCAACGGGAAGTACCCCATAGGTTTTGATTCAAATGTGCGTTTTTACGACAGCTGCAACTTTTTTTTACGAAAACTGAGAAATTTTATTTTTCTTTCTGCAGCAAGATACTATAGATCTGCGTATATGGTTTTAATTTCAACTCGATACCTTCACGCGTTCCTGAGATAAAGGTCTTGACACTCGGACGGACGGACAGACGGACAGACGGACAGAAGGACAGACGGACAGACGGACAGGCGGACAACAAAGTGATCCTATAAGGGTTCCGTTTTTTCTTATTGAGGTACGGAACCCTAAAAATAATATTTTATTTACTAGACTAAAAAAAGAGTGCTTGTCAAGACTATTCAAACGAGTCCAAACTCGACAGTTTTATCTTGTTTAGTTTTGAAGTTCTTATGGCCACCTTCCGACGCCATCTTGAGACCCTGACTGTCATGTAGTACAAGAGTGCTTGTCAAGACTATTTAAACGAGTCCAAACTCGATGGTTTTATCTCATTTACTTTAGGAGTTCCGATAGCCACCTTCCGACGCCATCTTGAGAGCAGCTTCATGGTACCATATTATTGCATTGTCACCGAAGTTACGTAAGTTAACCAAATTTCAACCTAATCTAACGAAAGGAAGTGGTTCTAATTTAACTTGCAAGATTTGTCCCATACTAACAGGGCAAGTAGAATAAAAGCTTTTAAAAAGAGTTGAAATCAAATTAAATGACAACTATTTTTTATTTTATGACACATATGAATCATTTAGTGATAATCTCTTTATTTTTTTAAATCTTCAAAATTAGACTAAATAAGGTTTAATTCTACATCTAATTATAATTATCGATGTCAGATAATAATTACAGTTTAAGAAACTGATAAGAAACCGAAAAAAAACTACTTCAAAATAAGCAATTCGTTTACTTGGATGTCATTTTTTCACTTATTTTGTTATAAAATCCAAAGTACTGAATCAAATTCAAATCAAACGATTTTAATTAAATTGATATGGGGCCACTTCTAAGGCCTACCAAAAAGAAAGAATCATCACAAACAATTCAGAATTGAATTAAATTGAATTGCATTTTTTTTATTAAATTCGCTGTACAACCACAAGAAAAAAACATACAGTCGAATTTAAAACCTCGTTCTTAGTCATTTAGAACTGTGAAGTCGGATGAACAAAATGGAATAGATTTGTCAAAATTTGAATACTAGATTTTTGGAATCAGAACTATGTAACCAATAAACAATAATGCTACTAACAACCTTATGGTTGTAATGTCGAGTGTTTTGTTTACCCACGTAACAATTCAATTGTAATTTTGTTACGTAATATTCTTAAGTGGATATACTTCAATTCGATTCAAGTCTTATGTGGATAGACTTCAATTCAATTCAATACTTTATTAACACATTATGTTTATTATTTATGTGTTATTACCGCCACATTATGTATTATTTACTACCAGTTCGATCGCTCTCTACTATCTAAAATTGAGATATTGATATTTCCGGTATTTTTCAATTGTCCAATCAAGTTTTACTAAGAGCTAAGTAACTGTTTGTTGAGTACATTGTGTCATTACCGAGTTCTTTATAAGGGTCCGTAAGGTAGTAAAATTGTTCGTAATAAGCTTTCGTATTATATTAGGTACGGCTTATGAGTTCTGCTTTTAATGGAAATTATTTAATTGAAGCATGTCAAAGAGGCTGTTCATTAATGTGTCACTTACATGATTTTATAAAATAATTATAGAGTTATTCGCGAAAACTGAAGTTGTGTTAAAATAGTTTTTGACGTGACACGTGTAAATCGATGAGCGCCGGCTGTACGCACGAAAAAGTATGACTCATTGTCCCGTTACGCTCATTGTAACGTTTGCATTTCACCAATGTGTTGTTATTACGTTGTCACGTTAAACTATCGACCGTAAACCGACTTTACAGACAACCAATTTTTTGACGTGACAACGTCTAATAAATCGATTAACGTTGGTTGCACGCACGAAAAAGTATGACTCATTGTCCCGTTACGCTCATTGTAACGTTTGCATTTCATCAATGTTTTGTTATGACGTTGTCACGTTAAACTATCGTCCGTAAACCGACTTTACAGACAACCAATTTTTTGACGTGACAACGTCTAATAAATCGATGAACGTTGATTGCACGCACGAAAAAGTATGACTCATTGTCCCGTTACGCTCATTGTAACGTTTGCATTTCACCAATGTGTTGTTATGACGTTGTCACGTTAAACTATCGTCCGTAAGCCGACTTTACAGACAACCAATTTTTTTACCCAAAAAGAAGGGTGTTATTTGAGTTTGACGTGTGTAACTGTATATCTGTGTGTCTGTCTGTGGCATTGTAGCCAAACGGATGAACCGATTTTGTTTTTTTCTGTTTGAAAGTGGATTTGAGCGGAGTGTTCTTAGCTATGTTTAATCAAAATTTGTCCTGCCGTTTTTATATCAGCGATTTTTATGCTTTCTATACTTACCTACTTGTTTGGTCACTTTAATACAAAATACTTTCTGATGTGTATTACACTCCTTTTTGAAGACGGTAAAAAGGTAAGTTTGCTACCATTTCACGATCAACGGCTGTACCGATTGTTATGAAATTTAGTATAGAGATAGATGTATAGGCCTGGAGACGGGTATTGGCTACTTATTATCATCATCATTATCACCATTTTTATAACTTCGCGGTAAAACCACTGGGCGCAGCTAGTTTATAAATCAGCGACAAATGTAAATATATAGGTAGTTATTTTCCTATCATAATTACAAAGAATCCCGCAATTTACATTTAATGTGGTCTGCTTCATACAAAGACGGATAAACAGATTTATTTATGTTAGAAGTACCTAGACCAGTCACGTGGTGTTAAGCGACAGTTACGGTCTACGATGGAGCGCGCTTGCCTAGAAGAAACCTATTCACTCGCGATTTGAAGACACCTAGATTATATCCAGTCGGAAAGTCCCATTCACCTTAATTAGCTGCCAAACGACTGGCAACTTTAATTTTTCATCTGAAACCTAGCAGGCGTATCAACCCTTTATTAAATGGGCAGAATGCAGGAGGAATGGATCCGATACGTTACCGGGATCATCGGGCGAGTGGCGGAGACTGATACCCGGTAAATAATGACCCGGAGAGAGAGTGGACGCCCTGGAGACACCAGATCACTTTTCAATAGAACTGACAAATAGTAACAACTCTAAAATCATTTTTTTTTTTTTTTTAACACGAATGAGTCCGCGCTTGACCACCAACTCGCCTGTTGGAAAGCGAAGATGTGGTCGGAGATGAAGCATGCAGACTTAGAAGATACCTATTAAATAGAAATATCACCGTTTTGTTTTGTTTTCCTAGACTTATTGTAAAATGGTGCTTGAGAATGATTTATTTACTGCCGGTGACTAGTATTTTTTATGAGTTGCATTTTTTTATGAAATATGAACAATTAATATTTGACAGGCCTCTTGGATCAGTGATAGTATGACTGCTTCCTGAGCTGCAGGTCGTGGGTTCGATCCCCACCCAGGGCAAACATTTGTGTGATGAGCATGGATGTTTGTTCTGTGTCTTAGTATTTCTATGTATTATAAGTATGTAGGTATTTACAAAAAGTATACCTAAATGTATTCTATCAACTATCTAGTTTCCATAGTACAAGTTTTGTTTAGTTTGGGCTAGATGGTGTTGTGTGAAATGTCCAACAAAATTTATTTATTTATTTTATTTATAATGGCATATACGATAATCGCACGAGTCTGTTACAAAAAAAAACGTCAAAATTGAAGTGGGACCACAAAAGACTAATACGTGGTACAGAAGTTAGTTGACACGTACCTATGTACTCAGATCCCTGCTCAGGGTCGAAGCAATGTGTGTCCGAGAGAAGTTATGTTTTTTTTTATACAAGATAGATCTACGATTGACCACCAACTCGCGACTGTGTGACGGCTTAGGCAGTGACGATGTACCAAAGTATAGGTCTTCATTTATACCATAATTAATACCTCGGATATATATGGTAGTAAATAAAGAATAACTTTGCCTAATGTACTGATAGCATAAGCTTGATGAAAAATAAGTTATGATAGGACTTGATAAAAAAAAACATTATTCCCAAACTAACTGTAACTAAGATAAATTTGTAATTTGTAGAACTAAAAAATAGTTTATCTATTTCTAAGGTAGAAAGTAACATAAAAATGAGATTTCGACCATTCTACATATTTTTAGCCGAAGAAGATAGGATAAAGACGTCATTAGCTGTCTCTGTAGGGCGATCCGTTAAGTGGTATGTGATGAATCAGAATTACGTACGTTTTCTACGAAAGATAGAAAATTCTAGGGCAAAAATGTCTGTAGTTTGAAGTCGCCCGTCTCGCTCGCACGTGCCAACATTTGAATGAGCATATTGAGCATCCAAGTCAATCCACATTTCAAAAACGTTGACACGCGCGAGTGAGACGGAAGACTTCAAACTACAAAATCTTAATACTAAAAATGTAAAAAGAAAATGCATGTTTGAACAAAAAAACACATGACCAGATTATCACTAACTCAATTTTCTCTCTCGCCAATAACATAGTCTATTTGGAATGTGGCATTGAGGGCACTGCTGTCCTTATTTCATTATTTTGTTCAATCGAGACGTTAGTTTTAGTTTTTTACCACTATAATTATTTACTCAAACTTGTAACATAACTCTTGCATAAAAACTGAATGTCTAGCGACATCAAGACTTTACTTATATCTACACGAGCTATGATTGAAAACTTTACAAATAATTTCAGCAGTGTGCTCCAAACACAATACGGCGCGACATGAACAGGGACAGGAAATGAATGTTGCGTGTGTATTGCCAAACTTGATGCCGGGACAATGACCGCTGGAAGCGGCTCAAGCATTCAACGATGAATGCACGGTGCCACTAAATCTAGGATATTTCGGACTGTTGTGTGACAGTTAGCGAAATATTGTGCTTTGTAAATAAAATAGAGTAAAATATTTATATTGGATGGTACTGATCAGAAATGAAGAGATCCGTAGACGTACAATAACCACCGACATAGCACACGGATTAACAAGTTGAAGTAGCAGTGGGCACATAGCACGTAGAACTGATGGCTGATGGGGCCGAAAAGTTCTAGAAGGGAGACCACGAACCGGCAAGCGCAGCGTAGGAAGATCTACATGATCTAATTACCTCTAGCCCTTTTTCCTATCGGACTGCTTAAAACACGAAAAAGCCTCATCGTTTCATGGTGGATATTCCAAAAGGCCGAACGAAACGTTTTAATTCCAGATTTATCGTACTGACCGCTAAATTGTGAAATACGCTTCCTGAGTGGATTTTCCCCGATGGATACAATCCGGGTGTCTTTAAATCGCAAGTGAATCGGTTTCTTCTGGGTAAGTGCGCTTCATCGTAGACCGCAACATCGCTTAACATCAGGTGAGTTGGCGGCTAAGTGCAGACACATATTGCATAAAAAAAATAGAAAACCAGCCACAAGGTGGACAGAAGATCTCAGACAAGTAGCAGGAAGACGCTGTATGCAAGCCGCTTCCAACTTCCAACCGGTCTTATCAAAATTCATGGGGGAGGCCTTTGTCCAGCAGTGGACTTCTTGTGGCTGTGTTAATGAGTGGATGGATCAAAACTACGATTCAAAAGCCGAGGTAGGTACGTTTTGACGTCATAATTATTTCGAAAACTTCACAGATATCGGCTACAGTTTTTGTCACCTCAAAAATGTTAGAGTAAAATCTAAATAAAAGTTTCACTTATGCAATGAGAATTTTTTTCTCAACACTTGGTTGAAAACTCAAATATTTGGATAGCCACAAAGACGTTTGTTCTATGATGTCGAACGAAAGACTTTTAGTTCTAGTTTTATTGCGTGTACCGGCAAAATGTGGAATACGTTTCCAGAATGGTTCTTTCTGAATAGGTATAATATGGGTGTCTTCAAATTGCAAGCAAATAGGTTCCTTCTAGGCAAGCGTGCTCCACCATAGACCACAACTGTCACAACACCAGGCAAGTTGGTTGTCATGCGCAAATCCTTTTGTTTTTTTTTTTAATTTTGCTTAAAAAAGTCGTACCTACCTTAAGGAGAGAATTAAAAACAAAAAAAATCACACCCGCCAATTTTTTCAAAGATTTCGTTTTATCACTTTGTTGACGTGATAAATATGTATACACACAAAATTACAACTTTCTAAAATATTAAAATATTTGAGCTAGGCCGCGGACAGACGGCAGACATAACTAAACTTTCTGTCAATTTTGCAAAAATTTGCGATCTTAATCGCAAAACTTTCAGTAGTTATTTCAACAGACATTTACAGCCAAAATGGTACCTCATAACAATCTTAGCCAACATTAACACCATCAAATTCCAATTCGTCCACCTATCCCGTTAAAATCAACAACCAAAAGACCATCACAGTAATCTAAGCAGCATAACCGTAAGGCTGCAGTTACATGACGCGAAAATTTTCGTGCGTCGTTAGATTCGACTTCACTCCTCGAGTGTCATAAGCAATATTTTTTTGAAATACTTAATAACCACCGCCAGCAGTTTGAGCCCTGCCCCGCTGACGGCGCTACACTAGTTTAAGTTTTTTAAATATCTATATTTAATATTTATAATGCAAAAAATTTAGACTTAAGAAATTAAATAAACAAAGAAAATATAAATATATAACTTGCAAATAACAAATGCGTTTTTTCGTAACCTCCAACGAACTTTTTCGTAACGCTATTTTCTCCTAAAAAAACAACGGCGTATCAATCGTAAAAAAATGATAAGTAGACTACAAAAACTGCTTTTCTGCAGTCGAGTAATTTATTATGCTTTAATTATACAAATTAAATAAACAAAGAAAATATAAATACCTATATATCACTTGCAAATAACAAATGCGTTTTTTCGTAACCTCCAACGAACTTTTTCGTAACGCTATTTTCTCCTAAAAAAACCACGGCGTATCAATCGTAAAACAATGATAAGTAGACTACAAAAACTGCTTTTCTGCAGTCGAGTAATTTATTATGCTTTAATTATACCTAGATAATTGGTTTATGTTGTGCGCGCATCGGTGTTCTAAAAGGACTTAAATACTCAGGCCTATTTCCATATTGTATTGAATAAACACACCTCGCACGATGTTCACGGGTGAACTGGGTGAATGGTTGAGAGTGATAGAACTATGCGATAGCAACGTAAATAGATAGAGAGAGAGGAAACATGCAACTTGCTTGAAAAAAATAACGTAAGCGCCATACTAAATAATTTTTTTTATTAAAAATTCTATTTTATGTTTCTTTAAAAACAGATTTCTAATTATTGTTTAATAAGATATTATCTACATTCTTCATTATTTTAATGTGACAAAAAGTACATGACTACAACATAAAATTCATAAAATGTTATTTTTAGAGGTAAGTTCTGTTTTTTTTTTCTATCGAGGAAACTTACTTGTTTTATATTTCTGTCTTCGTATTAATGGAGGTAATATAGTCAACAAACACATATAAAAAAATCATTATTCAAACAAGTATTCTTAAAATAAAATTAACATAAAATTTTTGTTTAATTACCAGGTAGCATCTTAACTATTTGTTTTCTATTGCCTGTTTCAATAAATATTTTCTTATTTTTATCCTTATTTTTATTCTTATGAATCAATAAAAATATACTTACTTGTTTATCTCCAGGCAGATCCATCAAACAAAGTCTAATATCGAAGACAAATGTATGTAAAGTTATAAGGTACTAAAAATAAATAAAAATATGGAAGGACATTATCACACAGCCCCAAATTAAGCAAAGCTATTGTAGGAACCAGATGACTGATTGAATACAGTCATAATATATACTTTTTTGTAATCACATACACGTGATACATGTAAACACCCAGACACGGAATAATTTATTTGTACTTTCAATAAACGACCTAGTTTCCAAATAAATAGATAGCATTTTTGTGCAACTGCATAGCCTCTAAGCAGTTACGTGCAGTCGCTCAGCGGTACCGAAGTTGCAGTTACGTGCAGTCGCTAAGCGGTACCAAGGTTACAGTTACGTGCAGTCGCTAAGCGGTACCGAGGTTACAGTTACGTGCAGTCGCTAAGCGGTACCGAGGTTTTGCCGCACGGTAACTGCGCCGTGTCGACGCGACCAGATTTCCATAATAAGCACGCCCTAACATTCACTATTACAGTAGCTTTTAAGTACACATAAAATGGACATAAAATATAACAACCCGAACAATTATAGCCGCAATAAAACTTCAAATCACTGAACATAATGATACTGTGAATGTTTGCCCGCAATAATGTTGTTTAATTGATGTAATTGAATTTATATTGGACATTATGGAGTATCGGATGGGTTTTGGTTAATCGGAGATCGTAAGGTCGAAGTTTGAATGATAAATGGGAGAGTAGTTAGGGATGAACTTAAGTTAGTAGAGCAAGCGATTTGATGCAATTTTTATCTTTAGGTTCGATAAAGATGGTAATGTATATCGATGTATACGTTTCTATATTATATTTCAAACACCTGAACGAAACGTTTTAATTCCTTAATTCCATCATGCGGATTGCTAGGTAGTGGAATACGCTTCCTGAGTGGGGTTTTCCCGATGGATGTAATCTGGGTGTCTTTAAATCGTGAGTGAATTGGTTTCTTCTCGGTAAGCACGCTCCATCGTAGACCACAACATTGCTTAACATCAAGTGAGTTGGTGGTCAAGTGCAAACCTATTACTACATAAAAAATACCTCCTTTAGACTTAGCTTAAATTGTGATAATCCATGTGTGGTTAGATTCGTTTAAGTCTAATGCCGTGGGTCCCGTAAGAACCGGCTAAGGGAAATATCAGCAGCATATTCTGCGTAAAACGCCACCTACTGCGCTGGCCAACCCGCTTGCCAAGCGTGGCGAGTACTGGCAAAAACCCCCTATGACAGATAGCTGTGATTATATGTATGTAAATTTGGTCCTTATTTGTACAATACCATTGTGAATTTTGGTTTTAAAATCTTGCTAAGATATAATAAAATTGAACATAAACACACATATAATATCTGAATAACATTACCTCACGTGGAAGTACGTGATTGGGGAAAAATACTGTACTGTCGACCTTGGGATCCTTTTTTTAATCTATCTATAGATAGCATTGTCTTGAGTAGCTGTATTCCTGACACACGACGTATAGCCTAAAGTTCTGGATGTGGAAACTAAAAATAGGCAGCCGACCGATCGTTTTTTGAAACATAATTATCACAATGGAAACAAATCCCATTAGCATTAGTACTAATAAAGGATATGGCCTCGTTATTTTTATCGAAATATATCCTCAGCTTAATTTTCCAATATAAATGGATCCCCATCAACTAACCAATTAGCTGAGTTCCGAGGGTGCGAGATAAATGGCACCTATTTGTTTAAAAGCTTACTCGTTATAAAGTTAACAAAATAAACTACTACAGAGTTTTCTCAAATACTGTGAAATATTTCGGTGATTACTTGATCTAACGACGGCATTTTTGGTAACAAAGGCAAGAACTGCTGTGTTTTATCAATGCAAAGTCGCTCAAAGTCACTCAAGTCGCTCAAAGCGCGCGGCTATCACTGAGTGGGGTGGGGATATTAAAAGTGAGATACAGTTTTGTTTATTTAGATATTAGAAATGTTTTAGAAAAGATTTTCTTTTCGATATCTTTTAACTTGACTGAAGATTTTCATAATATAATATTTTTTTAGGTTCCGTACCTCAAAAGGAAAAAACGGAACCCCTAAAGGATCACTTTGTTGTCTGTATGTCTGTCTGTCCGTCCGTCCGGGTGTCAAGACCTTTATCTCGGGAACGCGTGAAGGTATCGAATTGAAATTAAAAGCATATACGCAGATCCATAGTATCTTGCTGCAGAAAGAAAATCAAACTTCTCAGTTTTCATAAAAAAAAGTTACAGCCGAATATATCGTAAAAAACGCTTTACATTATATAAATAAATGTAAATAGGTATTTGTGGACATTTCACACAACACCATCTATTCCAAACTAAGCAAAGCTTGTACTATGGAACTAGATGGCTGATAGAATACATAAATACTTATTTTTTTTTAAATATACATATGATACAATAATAATTATTGATTATTAATTATTGATAATAATTTATTGCCTAAAATTATGTTTATCGGTGTTGTTGTCCCCTACAGTACGCAGGTAAAAAATCTTGGTGTTATTATTGATAGCTGCTTGTCTTGGAATCCACAGTTACAAGCAGTCAAGCGAAAATTGTTCGCTTCAGCAGCTTCACTGAGAAGAATCCGAAACTTCTTACCCACTGCTACCAAAGCTGCACTTGCACAGTCTCTCCTCCTTCCTCTTCTTGATTATGCTGACGCCTATTACCTTGATCTAACCCAAGAGCAATTTGATAAGCTTGAGCGCCTTCAGAATTTTTGCATAAGGTTTATTTTCGGGCTCAGAAAATTTGACCACATCTCTCAGTATCGCACTAAGCTCAAGTGGCTCCCTATCCATCTCCGCCGGGATACCCACATTCTTGGTATTCTTTATAATATCCTCTTTCACCCTTCTTCTCCTCCATACTTAAGCTCTCGTTTCACTTTTGTTTGTGAGACCCATTCTAATAACCTTAGGTCGGCAACAAAACTCTCTCTGTCAACACCAACTCACACTAGCTCCCTGTTTTATGGTTCTTCGTTCTCCGTGCGTGCTGTTGCCCTCTGGAATGACCTTCCGGTGGCCATCAGGCGTGCGCAGAGCGTGAAATCGTTTAAGGCTCAGGTCAGGAATCATTATCTCTCTAGACTATATGAATAATATATGCTCATTCATAATTATTACTATCGTACCTATATATTATTTATGTAAGTTTATGTATAAGCCCATATACTTATATATGTTTTATAGTATCTGTGTACACAATATTTGTATTTAGTATATTTTTAGAAATATTTATGTATGCTTAGGTTTTTCCTATAGTATTTATATACAAACCGCCCAATCATTATATAATCTTTTACATCCTAAGGTTGTCTGGAAGAGATCGCTGTTAGCGATAAGACCACCCTTTGTGCCATTGTTTTATAAGTGTTTTTTTTTGTTATTTGTATTCTTTTTGTGGTGTCAATAAAGTGTTATTGATTGATTGATTGATTGATACATAGAAATACACACACACAACAAACATCACACAAATGTTTGCCCTGGGTGGGGATCGAACCCACGACCTTTCAGTTCAGCAGGTAGACGTAGACACACTACAACTGAGCCACAAGGCCTTAAATTCAACAGTTACGACCTAACCGTGTTACCGAACAAATCAATGTAATATTTTATAATTTTCAAAAAATCAAGCAATTACTAGAATTTAGAGATTGATTGACACCAGTACATCCTCTAAAGATGTACGAGTAACTACATATTTTGCACTCAGTTTTTCAGTTTTCAAACCTAATATTTTTTTAAATATTATTATTATTTAATATTATATTTTAATACCTATATTATTATTTAAATTTATACAAGGGTCTAGCCCGGACCTTTGAAAGGCATCAGTGGGGCCGGAACCAACACTGAGAGGCCTTTTTACAAATGTATAGTAAAAAATACAGATTGGGTATATGGATGGACTATGGATGGAATTATTATTTCTCCTATATAAATAAACAAAACTGTCTCATTATTATAATATGGGGATATTACAATAATGAGACAATGAGAAATTACTGGGTGGGGACCCAGTAATTTTATATGTTTAAAAGAGAGATAGTTGTGTGTGTTGCGGTCGCAATTCACGGAACGCTACCGTTCCGTGAATTGCGACCGACGCGACATAATAATTATTATGACAGCTAATGATCACTATTTTCGCGCCAAAACTACGTGCATCAGTCGCATTGGGCGCATCCTTCGAAATTGAGCCTAAGATACAAATGATCACTCCTTGTTTCAATACTTGTTGTCAAACAATACATAGGTCTTTCTACTTAAAAAATAAATAAATGAGTCAGTGAACTTACAGTATAGTAGCTGGGTACGATATTGACTTTAGCGTATTCAAAGTTAAATATTTACCAAAAATAAGGCCTTTTTCTCAGAAGCACATAAAAGTACACACCCAATCGTGAGGGAATACTGAAATAGGCTGAATAGACATTGACCTAAACTCAAGATGGAAGCCATTTTGGCGGTAACATGGCAATTCTACGCTCAGGGTCAGAGCACTCAAAACTGGGTCCTGTCGTAGAGAAATAGTGCTGGGCTGGTATCTTGTCTATTCGAAAATATGCTGCTATTTCTGTTACTTTTCTTATAACAAACTTGGTTAAAGTATAGGCGTTATTAAATATCAAAATGTACATTCTAAGAAAATGAAGTATTATTTACAAAATAAAAAAATTGGACAAGTGTGAGTATAACTCGCACACCTAGGGTTCTGTACAAACTAGATAAAATAACTAACGGGAGATGCTACTTAGTCATTGATAAAAAGGGGATTTTTTTACATTTCTGTTCATAATCTGAAAATTGCACATGGTAAAAATAATTGAAAAGTTATTGCTTGTGCTGATGAAGCTCTTTCAATACTCAAATAAGAACCGAGTCAGATTTTTTTGTCATTATAATCTTAAAATATCATTAAGTGACATTTTAAGATTATAATGGCATGATAATAATATCAATTATGTATGGCTGAAACATCGGCGATACCGCTTTGCAGGTAATTAAAGGCGATGGCTATCGTTTACCATCAAGCGAACCATCTGCTTATTTCCTGCTCCTGAAATAAAAAATATGTATTTTTATATTTTTTGTAATTTGCTTCAGTTTAGAACTGTCATTCCTCAACAATAAGCCGTCATTTTTCAACCTGATACGATAAATGGTAAATACCATCGTGATGTCAACAGTGACATACACCAGTGGCAGCACTATGCATGTCCCGATGGAATGACACCATCTCTACCGTCGCTCGCAAATTGAAACGGAAGGTGTCCAATAAATTCCACATCCACCCTCGCTGGAATTCAGCCGAACGAAGTTCCCGCTTTGTGTGAATATTTTATGTAAGCCCCTGTTTTCATAGATACGGATTTTGGTAGTTTTGAATTTGGAAAAGCGGATGTTGACCGATTTTCTTGTAACTAAACTGGGGCAATTGGGGGATGCGGAAAAAGTAAATTTAATGATAAACTTTTATAGGATGTCGTGAATTTAGGCAAAGTTTACATGATGAACAGCAGCCTCATCGGCTAACTGGCTCTGACGATGAACTTCATTGACTTCCTTATATACTCGTACACAAAAATATTTGCTGTTCGTTTCTTAGTCTCGATAAAAGTCAAAAACGGGTTGACCGATTTCAATAGTTTTTTTCTTTTGTTTGTGATTGTCAGGCAAACTTTGTGTGAAAGAAAATTATCATCATTATATCGATTCTAGCCGCGTACCGCGAAAAACAACAGTTTTTCATCTCTACGTGGGTACGCGGCTTGAACCGGTAGGCACAGCTTAAATAGAATAAAAATAACAAGGTCCGTGCAGGTTATTTATATCATTAAATAAAATAACAATGAAAGGAATTAATCTTCTCAATAAACTTCGATAACGAGCAACAAGGAGTCAAGTTATTCTTAGATTCTAACCAAAATAAACACAATATTGGTACACATAAGTTTGTATCGACGTGGGTAGAAAGCAGTTTTGAAAGGCCACGTATTTTGGGATCTATTTCGAACATAAAGTATATCTGTGAGCAGGAGTGTAATTGTTAGAATTATAGCATTCTATTATTACTATTTAAGTTATTCTTTGCCTAGATATTATGTCTAAATTATGACCACAAATGTTATGTGTATGGTATCGTTACAGTTTTTCTTTTACCTAGCTGCAAAAAAGAGACTAATGTATTTCTTTTGTATTTAGTTTTATATTATGTTGGATTATTAAAAAAATGTCACCACTAAAAAGCAACATCAGAATTTCGATAAAAAATGATTTTGATCGAAGTTATTTATTATAATTTTGTTCTATTTTTTATGATATACAGTTTTAGTTAGTAAAATTAATTTTTATTTACTTACGAAAATTTACTTGGATCAAAATGAAATACTCGTAAATTTGTTATGTTGCTCTCTATTGTTTAATATGACGATTTTTCATTCAATTATTTTATTTGTTCAATAATATTGGTATGCGCGAGCGAGACGAACGATTTCGAATTATATGTAGATTTTTAGCATCAGGTAAATAATACTCATGGATGGGGCCGAAAGGTTCTCGAGTGGAGACCACGTACCGGCAAGCGCAGCGTAGGAAGACCAGCCACGAGATGGACAGATGACCTCATACAAGTGGCGGGAAGACGCTGGATGCAAGCCGCTTCCAATCGGTCTTTTTGGAAATCCATGGGGGCGGCCTATGTCCAGCAGTGGACTTCTTATGGCTGAGATGATGAAATAATACTCAAACGTCTAAATAGTCGACAATACATTTTTAAGGGTAGACTCAAAGCCCGCAGCTACATCTCTCGTGCATCACAACATTTTTAAGCATGTAAAATTATTTAGAAGGGATATTAGAAGTGAGACTAGAACTTGTTTATTTAATTAGGAGAAATATAAAAAATAATAATCTTATATAATATATAAGATTATTAATAATCTTATATAATATATAAGATTATCATATTATGTTTTAAATTGGCTTAGGATTAGGAAAATATATGTTGTTTCACTACTCTGTCGCCAAAGTAAGTGATATCTGAATAAATCTTTTTTTTAATGTTTATCCTACCTAAATAAACAAATTCATATATCACTTTCCTAATATCTATACTCAATAATTTTATATGTTAAAAAATGTTGAATTGCGCGAGAGAGATAGCTGTACGCTTTGAGCTCAACCTTAAGGCCGCGCTAACCCGAAAAAGCAGCAAAAAACAGCTTTTTGAAAATTTACAAAAAATACTTGTACTATTAGTTCAAGCTCAAATTTTTTGTATGTGAAATGTTGGTCTGTTGGCTAGGGTTCTCCTGGTACAAAAATACGATTGCTGAAAAAAAAGTCTCGATAGCTTTATTTTTTGAAAAATATGCCATTTTATTTATTTTTTAAATTGATCGCCAAGTTGTTTAAAGCCACCAATACCAAAGTTACCATGTTAAGTAGCTATTATGTTTTTTTGTGCGTACTGCTAGTATACATTTTTGATACGTTTAGTGCACTATTTTACGATAATTTTGCTCACGAGCAATCGTCGCGCGGCGCGCGGCGCTTCGGCGTCGTACGTACTTCTGTTCCACGTACATGTAAACACCACGGTCAAGAAGTACGGGCTAAGCTAGCGTAAAATACCTACAGTTCTGGGGAAGCCTCGCCTTAAGTGTAAAATGCAGAACACAACTCAAGAGTCCTTAAAGCCCGAAACACAACACTTTGTCACCAATCACAGCAGAGCAAGCTCCCGTTACTCAAATTGATTCATTGGCTGCACCCATCAGCTCCCTAAGGCACGTTATTCACTGCCACTATATTTTACTAAGAGCTTATAAAGCTGGACTCCACTATCGGTAATTGCGGCCGAGTGCCGCCGGGTGTTCAGCTTGTATCGGATAATCAAGAAATATTACAGTGGATAGTCGCCTTTATGTCTCTGATAATGTATGGTAGTACTTTTATGTTCTAGGTTTTTGTTCTTATTTCTAGCAAGACTCAAGGAAATACTGATTATTATTATTATGATTTACTAAAGGACATAAAAAGGAAATTTCCTATTTTCAATACGATATAACGTAGTATTTGTGAGTAATGTAAAATTAAAAATAACGTAATCATACCCTCCTTACATACACCCTCACACACACACACACACATACTCCCACAACACACACAAACACATTCACATTCTTACACATATCCCTCCACTCACACATACACCCCAACTTGCATTTTATTATCCTACTCGTATAAGTACAATGTTCGTTTCTTGTTTTTTACCAACTGCGTAATTTTAAGATATCCTGTAATATTCACTGCACGTTCTGTTATTTTCTTTGGTTAAAGCAGTATAATGTGGACGCCTGCGATACAGGTTTCATAACTAGTGCAGGGTTCACAAGAACATCTCTGTGTGAACCTGGTCACCAATTTTTTATAAAATCAAGAAGTACTTGTACTGGTTTTCTGTATCTTTTGGTTGATAATAAACTATTTGTATTTGTAAAAGTACTTACCTTGTGTTACGAATAAAAAGTGTCCAACAACACTTTTCTTATTGTTTTTAATTTGTAACATGTTTTGTTTATAATTCTAATTCTAATTCTTATTTGAGTTGGGGGCGATAAGACCTGCACTGACGTCCCGCTTGGGGTGTATTGTGCATTTCCCCCCACCAGCCTACCCAAACCATCCGAGCACCTTGACATAACGGATCACAACCTTGGGTCGCTGGCACAACTGTTCCACTTCTCTTGCGTCAGGTGTCATGTTTTGTTTATAATTAGCTCTTACACTGAAAACAATAATACAAACTCATTGATATTAAAAAACATTTAACGGATTATATTATCTGTTAAAATTTGTTTAATATCAATGAGTAACAATTGCACAACCATAAAAAAACAACAATAATATTATAGCACTAAATTTTACACTGTAATGCCGTGCTAGATCGAATATAAATAAATTATAATAAAAATATTTCAAAGTCTCGTCTTAGTAAAATTAATTTATCGAGTTGTTTAATGAATTTAAAGTCGTTGCATTTTTATTGTCTTATAATATTCTAATGATATCATTTTTATGATTAAAAAATTTTCCTAATAGAAATGGTATAGAAATGGTATATAAATGGTATAGAAATGGTATAGAAATGGTATAGAAATGGTATAGAAATGGTATAGAAATGGTATAGAAATGGTATAGAAATGGCATAGAAATGGTATAGCAATTTCTCGTTTCTAAGTCATCGTTGAGCACTCGTAGTCTCGTATCTCATAGACACGTGCTACGATACGCTACGAGTCTACGTGCTAACTCTACAGGTAGCATTTTACTCTATGAATTGGTATATATACTTTGAATTTAGTTTTACATACTTCTCAAAAGAGCAATTTTTGACGTGACAACGGCTAATAAATCGATGAACGCTGGCTGCACGCGCGAAAAAGAATGACTCATTGTCCCGTTACGCTCATTGTCTAGTTACGCTCATTGTAACGTTTGCATTTCATCAATGTTTTGTTAGGACGTTGTCACGTTAAACTATCGCCCGTAAGCCGACTTTACAGACAACCATTTTTTTCCTATAATATAATTTATGTAATGTAATAGCTGATAAAAATAGCTGTTTTGGAAGTTACAATCTTACGTTTCGTCAGATTTAAAACGAGATAGATCTGGTTAGTTTTAATTTGCCTTAAAGCCTCTTGTTTATGATATAACTTCTACTATTTGATTTATACATAATTAAATATACTTATATATCACAAAACCCTACATTATTTAAAGAATATATATAAAATTTTCAGCCAAACATCTCTACTACTGTACCGTGCGTAGGTAGCTGACTCGAACAAGTCCAAAGTCACGCACTTAACTCTTAAAATATTCAACAATATCTCAAACTCCTCAAATAATTCACTAACTAGCCTTGAGTTTCCACCTCATTAATAAAATCTAAAGCAAAGTCACTTTGCCTTCTTAGAAATGGAAGCAAATATCCAGGGTACTGCGAACTATGTCAACAACTGAAACATTTGTACTACAATGGCGACATTGTCTTGTAACAAAACCTCTTTGTTCCAGGCCTAGGGAGGGGACGCCCTCTTGGAAATTTGACCAACAGTGATTAATCTTGCGCTTAACTTCATAATTTCGGTTGTAAGTTGTCAATGAAGCGGCGTTGAAGTTTTTTGAGGGGAAATCGATAGAAGAAAATATATTATTTTTATAATTCTTAGACCAGATTAATTTATGTACATAATAATTATATAATTATATTTTAAAAACCTGAAAAAACTGACTTCATAACAATATACAATACATACGCGACTTGCTGTTCACTTTAAAAATATAAATAAATAAAGACTATTAAAAAAAAAAAAACAATTTTTAAATATATATATACAGAAAACAAATAAAATAAAAACTTACTCAAAAAGTCCACTGGTAGTGGGAAAAGTGGCAAGAATACTGGCAGCATTGCCACGTTGGATGGCAATACTTACTTTTTGAGCAAAGTAGGAGCAAGCATTCTGGTCACTTGTCACCTCTACCAAGCGTTTGGCTATTTCCCTGTATAAACTAAATAAATAAATATTTGTGGACATTTCACACAACTATGGAACTATGGAACTAGATGGCTGATAGGATACATATATACTTTTTTTTTTGTAAATATATACATATGATACATAGAAACACCCAGACACAGAACAAACATCCGTGCTCATCACACAAATGTTTGCCCTGGGTGGGGATTGAACCCACGACTTACAGCACAGCAGGCAGACATACTACCAATTGAGCCACAAGGCCAGTCAAAACTTTTCTACAGGCACTTTGATGATATTTTACCAGTTATTTTGTTATAAAAACAAGAGTACTACATCGATTTTGATAAAACCTTTATAGGCCCACCTCGGAAGTATGACCTATCAAATACAAAAATAATCATCAAAATCAATGCACAATTATCTAAGTAATCGGTGAACAAACATACAAACACAAACCATACAGGTCGAATTCCTTCTTTTTGGAAGTCAGTTCAAAATAAACAACTTAGTTCGCCCGCTCGTTGTATAATCATATTAACTTTTGGAATAAAACACTTATAATAACGAACTGAAACCTTATAAAGTTCAATTGTAATAACTTTCCGAACTGGAGCTTTTGTATTTATTTGCTAAGTGGCAGCTACGATAATACAACAAATGTTCTAGACAAAGTGTGAAAAAAAATCCCATTGATTAAATACCTATTTAGGACTACTTTTCACTACCAGGACTATCTTTATAGTATGCTTATAATGTTAACTAAACGTTTATAATAGATAGATACAGCCAATACACCAGAAATTATTTTTACCCACATATAAAACTACAAAAGCAAGTTAAACAAGACAAGCAACAAAATTCTCTAACCTTAGAGAATAGTCACAAAAATCTAGGGCTTATGTTCTTTTGTGTGTAGACAAAGCTGCAGCGAGACATACAATCTGGTTTTATACCGAAATATACGGATTGAAATTTCAGCGAACAGCCATTTAGTGCACTAAAACAAAACGAGAAAATTAATCTAAATCCATTAAAGATTGTTTGCTGACTAATTACTTCGAAGATTTGTTTACATAGCTGTTACAAGTGATACTAATAAAAGCGTGCTATTTTGTTTTACCGACTTCAAAAAGATAGAGGTTGCAATTCGGCTGTATTTAAAATAAAAAAACCGGACAAGTGCGAGTCAGACTCGCCCACCGAGGGTTCCGTACAAACTAGTAGATAAAAGGGGGAAATCATATATTTTTTTTTTGTATTTTCCTTCATAAACTTAAAAATATACATCGTAAAAATATTTAAAACCCTGTTTTAGCTTATGCTAATGAAGTTCTTTCATAGGATACCCCACATTATATGGTTAAAGAACTTTAAAATTTGGAACCTCATTCCTTGCAAGAAGACACAATTTTTTGTGATTAAATTAAAAATGACCAGGTTTCGGTTTTTTTCCTATATGTGTACTCTAACACAATGCTTCTTGCTAAATTTTATAGTTCTAGGTCAACGGAAAGTACCCACAAGGGAATCTAAATAGGTTTAGATTATCTTGTGAGTGTCGAAATGTGCGTTTTTTTACGACATATTCGGCTGTAACTTTTTTTTACGAAAACTGAGAAATGTTATTTTTCTTTCTGCAGCAAGATACTATGGATTTGCGTATATGGTTTTAATTTCAACTCGATAACTTCACGCGTTCCCGAGATAAAGGTCTTGACACCCGGACGGAAGGACAGACGGACAGACAGACGGACAACAATGTGATCCAATAAGGGTTCAGTTTTTTTCTTTTTGAGGTACGGAACCCTAAAAAAAGATCTTTGTTACCACCGTCCGTCATTTAATTTTATAAACCGATTTAAAAAAACTTTTTTGTTAGAAAGGATATACTTTGAGATTGATCCCAAATAAATTTCATCAACATCGGTTGAAATGTTGTTATAGTTAGGTTTATAAAACGAAATTGTGCACTTTTAAGTCATTTTTTAACCTCCGACCCAAAAATAGGGGTGTTATAAGTTTGACCAGTGTATCTTTGTATATGTTTGTCTGTATTGACATCGTAGCTTTTAAACAGATGGAACGATTTTGATCTACTTTTTTGGTTTGAAAGAGGATTTCATCGAGAGTGTGCTATGTTTCATCAAAATCGGTTCAGCCGGTTTTTTCTCGGGAGTCTTTTACTTTTCTAAAATTATTCAGTTTTTAAACTATTACTACTTTTAATTATTAGTTATATTTTTATTAGAAATTCCATTGCTCGCGGTAAAATACGCTCGTATAAAGTTATCGTAAGCGCAGGTGGCTCCAGTGTGATACCACAGTAATACTAAAATAAAACTAAGGTATAGCATTGCATTCGCCCAACAGACACTGATTTCTCTTCCGGCTGTTTGGTGCGGAACTTTACCGGTTACTTACAGCGCTGTTGGATTTGTGATGGTGTTTTATGTGAATTTATGCTGGGTACTCACTTAGCAGTGTTGCATGTAACGTATCAGATACTGTATCAACCTGCAAGTGGGTACGGCTCGTCCACGTTCCACCGCGTATCTAGCTACTACGAGGTGCCGGATCCTGCGAGCCGCCTTTCTGTTCGCAGTGATACCGCCACTCGGCGGGTCACTGCGAGCTTACAGCGCTCCACGCGCGAGCGGCTCGCAGCGGGCCCGTGCCTACGTACTCACTTGATACCGTATCTGATACATTACATGCTACACTGCTAAGTGAGTACCCAGCTTTACGTAGTGAGCTTATTTCTCAAGTTTCATAGTTTCGTTTTCACTAGCTGCTTGGGAAGCGTTGTTTTGTTTCTCGCTATACATATAATACTGAGCCCGCGGGCTGAGTGGTTTGCGTGCTTAGTTGACCACCGTATCAGTTTGTCAATTAACAAGTATCTATGTTAAAAGAAAAACAAAACACCCGCCTGCATAATAGCGATTTTCTTAGTGTAACTTACGCTCGATATGACATTGAGAGTACGTTTTCGCGAGAAGGTATGCGGCATGCGGATTTAATAAAAAGCATTATTTAAATGTATTCTTGTAAAATTACTTATTTGATGCGACAAAGTCCATTGGTGGTTACAAAAAGTATATTTTAATGTTTAACGAGATATTATGTATTATTATAATTACACAAATGTAACCTATGTGATACTTTAAAGAAGCAAAGACGAATCTAACGGCACATTGCACACTAAAATTGGTCAAGCCTTTTAGGCTATAGGAAATAACATAGAAACATACATACCCACATACATACATTTGAAAAACATAATCCTACTTATTGCGCAGTCAGGTAAAAACAGACGGGTAAACAGGAAAATTCTTGTGTGTTTATTATATTCCATTACGTGTATTTATTACATAAATAATATCTAATGCGGTGACGACTGCTGAACGGCAAAGTTGTTAAAACACGAAGTGCCCTAAAAAATATTTGAGATAGGTACTTATCTAGATGCTTTTATTAGGGCACTGTCGATAGTAACTCTTTTCTAAAGTAAAATGTTACTTTAAATAAAACCGGCCAAGTGCGAGTCGGACTCGCGCACGAAGAGTTCCTTACCATTATCTATAAAAACGGCAAAAAAAATCACCATTGTTGTGTGGGAGCCCCCTTAAATATTTATTTTATTCTGTTTTTTATATTATTTGTATTTGTTGTTATAGCGGCAACAGAAATACATCATCTGTGAAAATTTCAACTGTCTAACTATCACGGCTCATGAGATACAGCCTGGTGACAGACGGACGGACGGACAGACAGCGGAGTCTCAGTAATAGGGTCCCGTTTTTACTCTTTGGGTACGGAACCCTAAAAAGAGTTACTACCGACACCGACAGAGAGACATATTTAAAAAAAAATGTTAATTACCTACCTACTTGCGAAAAATATGATATGCGTAAATCTAGGTACATAAAATTATTACTTACTAAAAAAGTTATTTTAATTCAAACTTATTGCATTAGAATTAGTAAATCAATTTTTTTTTTTTGCTGAAGTTGTATAATCCAAATTTCTTGGTTTATGTATATATATTTACCCGATTTTCTGTAAGATTCAGAACTTTTGATTTTAACAGTTCAAAATGTTATTTAGTGTGTGAAATATGTCCATATGCCCATATATACTTGAAAGTGTCATCTATGAGAAACACAATAAACAAACAAAGGTCGGTGAGCATTGCACTGATTCTATTTCGCAATAAAGTTTTCAAAATGATGAAAACACATCACGCGTAAAAGTGCAAAGTTTATCACATAGATGGCGTAACTACATCTTTGCTTGTAATTTCATGAAAAACCCGTAGAGTGCTTTGAATAAAATTTATATTTGAATGGTAAGTGGCGACATCTCTCCGCAAACTTGTCAAGCTGAATGAATAGGTATAAGTGAAGAAAATATTAAGGTTTAGCTAGCATCCAGTTTATCTAAGATGTATACAGATGGCAGTATGTAGGTATATAGTTTCTGATAGTTACTTGCACTCTCAGAAAAATAATAATATAAAATAAGGGGACCGCTATATTGAAAATTATTTAAGTAAAATATAATTTCGGAACGGTAAAATAACATAATGTATTAAGAATAATACAAATCCGGAGTTTTGGCGGGAACGTCATAGAAACACGTTTTGTTTGAAAGGACACTAATATACCACAAAACATAGTTTTGTGCTTAGACTTTCAAACTGGTTCCTTATGCTTTATCAAAATCGGTTAAGCAGCTTGGTTTTTAAAACAAAATTGCGAAATTTGTGAGAAAGAAATATTATAAATACGCATTCTTTAAAATAATTCTCAATTCACACATCAAAATCGGTCATGCCGTTGAAGTTGTAGGCACTCATATATATATAATTATAAACATACGTCATAAACATAACATAGGTACATGCCCACATACACAGTTACCCATATACATACATACAAATATACATACGGTCGAAAAGCATAAGCCTCCTTTTTTAAGTCGGTCTAAAAAGTTCAAAGAATAGCTGATTATTTGCCATTTCAGAGTTAGTCCGATAGAACAGTTGGTAGTATAATGAGTAATGATAAATATCTAAAAAAATATCGGTCGATCATTGTTAAAAAAATATCGGTCGATCATTGTACAGCCAGTGTTGTGGTTTTAGTGGTGTGTCAAGATCATCTTACAATACCTAAAACAATATTAGCGGTAGAATATTCGTATAAATCAAATAGATAGCCGGCTCGATTGAACAATTTCAGGCGCTTGATTTACATAACATTTTCTGATGCCGAGTAAAAAGCAGCCAGAACCCGGAACGGAAATTCTGTTTTTCCATTAGCAGCTGAAAGAGCACCGCAAAAAGGAGAACCCGAGTCACGATTACAGAATACGAAAACGAGAAACAATCTACAATCAGTGTTCCCTTCAGCGAATAAATTAAAAGTTGCCAGTACTAAATTAGAGGTTTTCGAATAATTGAGATTGTTCGGGAGGAGCCGTAAATCGTGCTGCGGAAGTGAAATTCTCCGTTTTGTTTTTTTGTTGGCATTTTTTTTTTTTTAATAAAAAGATTGACGAACTCTCCCCGAACAAGTGTTGCGAGTTTCGAAGTGGAGTGAGTTAGATGCGAGTCGAGTGTAATTAGTAACGACTTGAAATTTCGCGGAGGGTGAAAAATATGGAAATTTTCTACAGGGGGTGAGTTAACGATTGTAAAGAGTAACCAGGGCCTCAAGGCTGCTAAGTGAACATCACTCGTTCGCCGCTCGCTGATACGATTCAAAGATATTTTGACGAATTAGTAGTCTATTACTATACAAATAGACTAACAATTTGTTAAAATTGTCTTTGAATCGTATCAGCGAGCGGCGAGCGATTGATGTTCACTTAGCAGCCTTGAGGCCCAGTTATATCTTTTAAACAAATACATCTGCAATATTGCTCCTATCATGCAGAGGAAGTAAGGATAAAGGTAAAATTCATTCGCATTCGCTAAACGTTTTCCACAATATGCACATATTTTCAACCACAAACTGGTTTACAAAATCCTAGATACAGAACACAGATATCTCGCCCAATCAAAATATGAAATAACAAAATGGCTTATATCCCTTTCTTTGCTACAGACTGAAAAATTAGTGAAACATACTGAAATTATATACAAAGACATATACTTACCCGTCTAACAGAACAAGCACCAGACAACGCCTTCTCGCATCCTCTTATTGCGAATCAGACCCACTTACCGAACATTATAAATCTTAACATACACACATACACACACCCACATAATTCTCAAATACACAAATCACCAAACAAACCTGTACCGAACATATTATGCTTTAGATAACCATACAAAACTTATGGATATAGTATTTATAATTGACAACACAATGGTAACTTTAGAAAAAATCTTTTATCATAACTATTTGAAGAGAGCTTAAATTTATGATAATATTTATATATAACAAATATTACAACATAAATGTGTAAATAACTCAGCGTACTAATACTAATGGTGCCCAAAAAATAGGCCTAGCCTAGTTTGGGGCCCGTAAGATATTCTATCCCTAGCTTTGTACTTGCACGTCTGGTTAATTCTCTTGTTATAATAGGTGTAATTGTACAATTGGAATAATAATAAATTATCTTATCTTATCTTAAAATAATAAAAGGTAAAATACATACATTCAATAGAGTCGATAAGCCACAGCCACGTAGGGAGTGACACACTATGTGAAATTGCATTTTTAGGGTTCCGTAGCAAACAAAAAAATGTAGGCACCTCAAATAGGTAAGTAGGGTTGAAATTTTATTTTTCGTTTATCACTTTGCTATAGTAGCGTATAAGGAAATAAAAGGAATACTATCACGGTAGGCTTTACAAGTTAAGGAGCAATAGTTAATAAATAGAAAACGTGTTTTCGCTCTAAAACATCTGTCAATTATATAACATTTAAAAAATAGTTTTGTTTATAACTTTACTTTCACGACCAAAAGCCTGAACTGTTTGTTATAAAATTTGGTACGAGAAGCTCCTCGACACACACTCACTCACTCACTCACTCACCACTCACACTCAGCTCAGTACTCGGAGAAGGACATTACACCTACATTTTGTTATCAATCATAACTACGCAGGTAAAACCGCGGGCATAGCTAGTTGCTTATAAGTAAGTAAAATTTATAATATAAAATTTTATAATCCCTGTCATAAAAAACGGCTGAATCGACTTTGATAAAACATATAGCTAAATACTTTCGATCCAATTATTTTTCAAACAAAAATAACAAGATCAAAATATGCAGAGACACGTAAATAGTTCTGAGTGACCCTATTTTTTAAGTTATTTAGATATTTGATACTGTGTGTTTTCTGAATAATATAAAATAAAAATAAAAAATAAAAAAAATTGATACATCCGTTTAAGAGCTACGAATATTACGATGCCTACAAAAACACAAGACAAAACCATGACCAATTATTAATAAATAAGATCCTAAAAATCCCCAATAATTTATAATTATAATTCCACAAATAACAAAACTTATATGAGCAACAGAAGAATAAGCAATTAAAGACTTAATATCAACTTGACAAAAACATTTTAAACTAATATAAAATCCCCCTAATAAACTAATAATAATTCAAATATATCTATTGAAGTGAAACAAATTTTAACGGATTTATCGCGTATGTATTACATAATTTTATGACCTTACATTTCGAACACTGCAGCGTCCGTGGTCACAGGTGAGACTAGATGACCGCTTATTATTTTTATGCGCTCCGTTCCGTATGCACGCAGCACGCTCACTGTGTCAACAGGGTCGCTGATCTGTGCTGAGGCTGAGATTTTAATAATTTGAACAACGGGTCCCATGCAGGTGGTACTCGCCAACCATCTTCTCTATTAAACAATAATTAAAAAAAATAAAGCATTTATTCCAAAAAAATAATCACTTAAATTTTCTGCCAAACTATAAAATAGTTTGTTGGCAGATAAGCTCTTTGTTAGACTAGCCACTGAGTAATAAAAATACGTATAGCCACTGAATTACTGAATTCAGTGGCTATACATTTTTTAAATTCCTGTTATTTATATTTAAATATTATATATTATTATTATATTTATATATTTATTTTATGTATTTAAGTAATCGAGTTTTAGACAATATTATTTAAAAACGTGGGAATGAGATATATAGTGACGAAAGTAGATAGTAAAGTTCGGGCATTTCTTAATTTCATAAACACAACGTACATAACGCGTCTGTATCGCTAAAATTTGAGGATTAAAATAAATAAAAATAAATCCGTTCAAATTTATTGCATTTGAAATTATATTAATATTGTTACTATCCCATCGCGATAACCTTAGAAAACATTACAAATACCCACTTCATTTATAACCCCACTTTTTAGGTTGGTAGATAGTTAAAAAGGGTGGCTCACAAGTAAATAGTGGCGTCAAACTACCTTTAACTACATCTCAAGTAAAAGTCTTGTCCGAAGTCCATAACAAAGCATTCACGACTCCATAGCAACACAAGTCCTCAGAATACCTCCAAAAGGTCGATATGAATTGATGACGTCTAATAAAAGGGCCTGGACAGGGCTTCGAAAAGGTCTACAGATTGTCCCATAAATTTACTTCACGAGTACATTGCGGATAAGTGGAGTTTATTTCACAAGATTTGGGTGAGGTCCTACCTAACTTCGCTCCTTGCAAGTCGAAAGGTGGTGAAATAGTGAGGGGTTGTTGGGTTATCGATAAAACATTATCGATTGGTAGCGGTGGCCGTCCTGTGATTTACTGGTTGCTTTATTAGATAGTATCGAGTGCAATATATAAATTGACGCTGTATTTTTTTGGGTTTTATTTTGTTAATTAACTTTTTGACGTGACAACGTCTAATAAATCGATGAACGCCGGCTGCACGCACGAAAAAGTATGACTCATTGTCCCGTTACGTTACGCTCCTTGTCCCGTTACGCACGTGCGCGCTTCCGTTGGCTGAGGAAGCGGGCAGGTGTGCGCCGCGCCCGACCGTCCGCGACTCCGCGTCGCTTCAATTATATTATCATTCCTCGGAGCTCGCGCGCGGACGTATGTTGTCACGTTAAACTATCGTCCGCAAACCGACTTTACAGACAACCATTTTTTTTTCGGGATATAAATAGCTTTTTCAAGCGTATTATTTATGCTTATCCCTTTAAAAATCTTTCTCAGATCATTTTTTTTAATAAAATCTGCTCAGACTATAGAAGTAGCAAACATGCATGTACAGAACAAATTTTCCCATTTTTTATGCAAAATATGAAATGTTATACACTTGACGTGTATATCTATTTGTGTCTGGCAGAGGCATCACAGCTCTCAAGCAGATGGACCGATTTTAATGTAGTTCTTCTTCTTTGCGATTTTAACACTAATTGAGTCGATATGGCAGAATGGTCAATGGCCATCGACCTTTTGCAAATACTAGTAAAGTGATCTTCTCTAAGATTATTATATTAGCTACAGAACTCTACCTGCGTATCTCAACATGATCTTGGCAACTTATTTTACAATTATATAAGTCAATAATCTGTATTTTTTGTAATGTTTATATGCACAGTCTCTTTATTTTTATTAATTTATCGATACCTACACAACACTACTCAAACTTCAAGCTAAGTTCGACAAGTTACAGTCTCCCACTAAAATATGTAGCGAAGCGATATTGAAAAGTTCCGCTTTGTCGGAGGAAACCGTCTTTATCTAGAATTACAACGTTCTCGAATCTTTTGTTCATTAACTGTTCAAACAGATATTTTTAACTGTTCTTTAATGGGATTTGTTAGAAAAATTGTACGTCTTCTAAGAGTTTGTTTTATAATGGCGAGTAAATTGTAAGAAAAAGATCTGATTTGAAAGACATTGGAACTCGAATGTCTTTTTTATCAGGTTTTACTTTAAAATTTATTTACGCATTTTTAACCTGCGTTCAAAAAGGAGGGTGTTATAATTTGACATTTAATGCACAGATAGATACAGACGAGATAACGATGCAGACAGACAAATTTTGTATGTCTGTCTGTGGCATCGTAGTCCTCCATTGGATGGACACATTTTGATTGTTTTTTTGTTTGTAAAAGAATTTGCCTATAGTGTTCATAACAATGTTTCACACATTCAGACGTGAGTGACCCGTAGTTTTTATTTTAAATCGGTTCAGTGTTATTTAAACTTACTTCTTTCTCTACATAATAAAAAATAAACTTTATGTCTATGTATAAATATTAAAACATGGGTTATGTTTTAATATTTACACTTAGACATCCCGTTTGCTTTGCCGTAGTCAGTTAAAAATTCAAGATTCCCGCACCTAAAACGGCCCAAACGTATTTTAACGCCATAAGATTTTTGGTTTATTGAAAGTAACAACTACTTAAAACTTTTATTCAGCTTTCCAAAAATATTGCTAGACATATTATAGATTTGACAATTATTAGATCAGGTAAGTATAAATTTTACATTTACTATATAAAGTATATTAATATTATTAATATAGGTACAAACTTAACAAGTATCTATATTAAAAGAATAACATAATACCCGACTGAAACCCGAGAAAAGAGGTTTTTGCAGACTAACATACGATTTTGTAACGCTTGAGTGTATGTTTTTATAAGAAAACTAGATGACCCATAGATGACTTCGTATCACCTATCAATGAGTGGACCCGATATTTTGTCAACGTTTAAGCCTTCCCCGGACTACGACAAACATTTCAAAACCAAAATCAGCTAAATCGGCCCAGCCGTTCTCGAGTTTTAGCGAGACAAACGAACAGCAATTGATTTTTATATATATACAAGATATAGATATGAATAAAATCGCTGTAAAACGTTATAAATGCGCATTCTTTAGAATAATTCTAGTAAAATCACTTGTTTATTATGATATAGTTCGTTGGAAGTTACGAAAATACGTATTTTTTTTTTTGCGAGAGTTGTGTTATTATCATTACAAAAAATATAGTCTATGACAATCAGGGACTGAAGAAAACTTTAACAACACCTCGCACAGCAAAATCGGTCAAGCCATTTAGGCTGTAGGCGCTCATATAAAAACATATATAGATATCCACATACATACAAACATACATACACACGAAAAACATAACCCTCCTTCTTACACAGTCTGAAAAAACTATTGTGCTGATGGCAGCAGAGTAGAACATTAGCTGCTACAACCGCCCATGCTCGTGGTAGAGACTACAAAATGATGAGGATGTCAATGACAAAAACAATATTTAGTTACTTTGTGTGTATCATTTTTTATTCTCTGATTTTGTTGAAATTTATGTCTAATATGTCTATTTACATATTTAGGTAACGTTTTTTTTGTAAATTAGTGTACATATGTGTTTTTTGTCACAATAAAATAGGTATATGTCCTATGTCTATGAAGATGACTGTCTTCCGTATTTGTCTCTTGGCCCAACCATCAAGCGAGAATGATTGAGGCTTTTCGCATTCATGCCGTTCAAGAAACTACGATAATGTATTATTATTCTGACAGTGATGCGTGATGCACGAGACTTAAAGTAAAAGAAATAATGTTGACAATAACACACATTATTCTTTCCATTCCAGAAAAATGCGAAATAATATTCCACGCAACACAAAACTCGTGTTTAATAAAACGTTTCTTTCAGCGTCAGCTTTAAACCGCAAGATAGTGTTGGAAAAAGCAAAAAATCGCGGTCTCGAACCGGTTATATCCGGCTCCATGCAGATATTACCGCCGCCATCTTGTTTCCACACAAAACACGTATAAATCAAGTCTGTTTCGGTTTTATTAAAAGTAACTGCTGCCCGTGTGATGTGTGCTGGATTTTTTAAATCCGGTTTTTCTGAGAGCTTCCGTCGTTTTAACTATTATATGCGTTTTTACACTTTTTTTGAGTTCCGTAGTCAACGCTACGAACCCTTTTAGTTTCGAATGTAAATACTACTGGAACGTATTGATACTTTTTCTTTATTTATTCCTGGTTATTAAAATCAAACCTACTTAAATATAGGATATGTGAGTCGATAGATACACAATTTATACACAAATTTTAAGAGATACGTAAAGATAGCTGTTCCCATTCAAATTCATCAAAGCATAGACCAACCCTTTCTAACATCGATTGAAAGTTCATTTACCTCAGTTAAAGCAGCCTTTTAAAGGCTTTCGGTAACAAAAGCAGTCTGGTCTAAAAGCTTCCTGACGAAAACGTAGATATGCATCAGCTATTAACACTCTACCGTCATTCCATCCCTTTGATGAGTCCTGTATTCTATGGTGTGGTATTTTGATGAAAGAACACAGTTATTTTGGATATAGCCCGTGGGACCTCAGGCAATTTGGTCGTTTGGACCGATACTGTGCAAAAATGCTTGGCATCCAAGCGGAGTCTTTTACGGATTTTTCGGCAGTGTAACCTGGCTTTGAAGCAGATTTTTATTTTCTTTGAAGGAATTGAAAAGGATATTGAATTTTACAGTTGGGGAGTTGAATGTTGGTACGGAGTTTGCATTTTTGCTGGGCACGATTTTCATAGAATGGTAATGGAATATGTATTTTTGGATATTTTAATGCTGCTATGTTTAACTTTTGTATCTATGTAGGATTTTATAACGGACATTTTGTTTTTCTTTGTTAAGGCAAGTAATAAGGGCTAGAGAGTACAAGATTCAATATTTTTTTTGAAGCCGCGAGTTTTTTTTTCCGATTTGCTCTCCTTATGTTTTTCGACATAGACATATATATATTCATGGAAGACACATAACATCAAATTAACATTAAGCACACAAACAAAAGAAAACGCTACAATATATAAGTATGATAAATAATAAATAAAATACAAAAATACAAAATTCTTTATTGTTTTTATACATAGTAGGTACAGAGAAAAGTACACCCCTGTATAACCCTGCCTACTGCTTTAGCTATAAACTGTGTTGCAGCAGACAGTGTCTTCCCAGAAGGTATTATAATTTAACAAAAAGAATTGACTATATGATAGATTACACAACTTATGTTATTTTAGATTTTGTAGTAGTTAATTGTAGTTTAAATAATAATTAAGTATAGGTTATACTATAATTAAATTTTAAAAAGTAATGTTTAAAATTTAATATAGAAATATCTTAATTTTAATATAATCATGGTAATGTTTAACAAGGTAAACATTTACTATTACTATCAGATTAAAATAAAATAAAATAAAAATTATTTATTGCAGGCAACAAACCCATATCACATACTATACTAATTAAAACAAGAAAGCTAAAATATGATGTGTCCGCCACAAACAGTTTCCTTATTATCGCCTACAGATTCTTCATTCCCTAAGTTATGACATTTACATATTTCTTGTAATAATAATAACACAACTTTCGCGAAAAAAAATGCGGTTTTTCTTTAAATATATTCGATAAATCCGTTAAAAATGGTTTGATTTCTAATTTCATTTTTCATATTTTCAGTTGCGTAATGTACAAGCTCCTAGTAGCGACATAAAGTAATATTAAGCCATTAATTAAATAGCAACTTTGCAGCGATACTCCAGGCTTTGGAGTTTAGCTTAAAGGGAGCCGTTGCTGATAACATTCGTGGCACTTTTTCTCAACACACTATGAATATATGTTATACAATTACAATACAATACAATACCACTTTATTGACACATGTATCTGTCTATCACAAAAGGCGGCCTTATCGCTAATAGCAATCACGTTGACTATGACAAATAACAGAGTTATGTGGTAACAAACATAAAAAATACAACAGAATTGAAACGTATTTGAAATTCCTTTTTTTAAATAATCCTATCACTATGTTCTTAAATTCTTCGTTTTTTGCTTATTTTCCTTAAGTTATTTGAAAAAAAAAACACAACCTTTACATAGCTAATACCCCAAATAAAATCGTCAAAGCCTAGGAGCACATTTGCATGTTTTCATATGCCACAACGGAAGCTCAAAGGATATCTTTCTGCATGACTGGTTCGAAATCGTGGTTTACAGCCCACTGAATGAGCCGATTTTTGGACGGTGGCCAGTTCTGGACCTTCTTTATTTTGTTACGCTTGTCCGATCCCTGTTTTTCGATATTTTATTCCCGACTTCACAAGCTTCGAGCTTTGATTCTGATTTGATATCAATATGTATATTTTATTACACGTGGTAAGAAAAATATCATAGCAAAATTATTTTCACATTTTTGGTAAATTAAATAAAACAGCTGACAGCGCTGGAATGATAATTACATCGTTAATCTTTAAATACGATACGATTAATACTTGCAACGCAGAATTGCATATATGGTATGTTTTCTCGCTAGTAAAACGTCGAAAGCGCTCATTTCACTTGTAAGCCACTGAGAGAGGTGCGGCGCTCTCGCCGCACTTGAATGTAACAAAGTAGCTATAAGTGGTGACTCCTTTCGTACGTAAGTACATACAGCTCAATGAACGTACCTATTTGTTTCGTGTTTTAATACAATGTTGAAGTACGTAAGTACAAGCACTTGCTTAGAGTAAACTATGGTTCATTTGTTCCTGACTCTTGCCGCTGACCAGACTGGCTTCATGTTTGTGCACCCGACAGCCGGCAACACGTCTCTGGAAGGCGTCCAACCACAACTCTTGGAGTTTATTCGCCTTCAGTCAAGTCTACGTGGGCCGTGTGCTAAGTGCAACGCCTCGACGCTGTAATAAGTAGGAACTACACGGATAAATTGTAAATAATGGGTCTGTCAATTAAAGTGAGTTCGTTTAATTGTGACTGAGTGAGACACTTTGAGAGCTTCGATGCTACAGACAAAAACACAGATACACAAGTCAAACTTTAAATATTTTTTTATATTTAAAAAAATTGAGCTCCACAGACTCCAGGTTTCGTGCCTTTTATAAGCTAATACATTTAATTTACTAACTAAGTTTACATTTTTTTAAACTAGAATACAACAATTAGCACCGTAGTTTAACACACGTTTGTGATACACGTCAAACTTATATCACCCCCCCTTTTCGGGTGGGTTAAAAATGCACACCTTCGAAGATCAACAAGAAACTAAGGTAAAAAACACAAACAAAAATAAAAAGCGACAGAATCAATATTGTACGAGAGACCGGCGGAGATCGCGTTCCGTTTTATCAAGGGGTGTCTATTATGCGAAATTATTTGACAGTTCTTGTCGTTAAGCCTATTGTACGTGGGCCCAAGGACTACCATTATAGCAGTTTTACAACGACTTCCGTTCAGATAAGGGGAATAGCAGCTATATTTTGTTCTTTTCCGTAATAATAAACTTATTGTTGCGAGAAGTAGAGAGGGGCGCTGTTTTCGCCGGATTACCAAATTGCCGGTTTGGCCGGTTATGATTTATTGCTTTTGCATGGCGTTTTTTAGCGCTCAGATATTATCAGTTTTTGTTTCCCTATAATAGTCGATTGCCACCCAAAACTTTGGACTTTAATAGTTCAAACTCCTGTGTGACTTGCTATATTTCTTTTAGCATGCACTTGACACATGTTTGACTGTAATTTGAGCGACGCTGCGATCCATAATGTAGAGCATTTGAAGAAATTTATTAACTCGTGATTTTAAGACACTTAGGTTGTACCTATCTAGCTATATATTTATTTTTAACCTATTTCAAAAAGGAGAAGGTTCGCAATTTGACTGTTTTTTATTTTGTTTTTTGTTACGCGAATATTTCGTCAATTATGAATTGATTTTGATGATTCATTTTTTGGTTAATACTTTAGAGGTGGCTTCATTGAAATTTCATCAAAATCGGTTCAGTAGGTCGTTCAAAAACCCTACAGTCGAAAAAGAGGAGGTTCTCAACCTCCTCTTTTTTGGAAGTCGGTTAAAAAAATCTATTTTGTGGCTGTTATTTTTTTGAAATTGCGAATTTATGACATACACTAAATAATTTTGTACATTATTATGGTAATATTTTTATTTTTACCTATTGATTATTCCTAAGTAGTTCAGTTTGACCTACATAGCATTACATATTTTTTTCTCAGAGAAGATTTAAGAATAATATGGTTTTAGGCGGATTTAGCCTTATCCCTATATTAATATTGCTTACTCGAGCGCAAAATACACCCAGCCTTGAAAAGCTTTAGGTTATTTAAAGGCAAGATTATACAGAGTGTTTACTAGATACAAACCTTTCCTTATGGATAGGTTTGTGATCAAACTAAGAAACCTTAATAATATAAGTAAGTACCCTACATCCAACACAAGACGCATCAGTATCCTCCCGACTTGCCTGCGGAGATTTTACCAAGTATAATTACAGAACCCTTCAGAACCCTTTCTGAGAATCTAGAAATACCTTAATAACATTTGTATAGAGTATAACCTCAAACATCATCTAGTCATAACAAGAGCCTTGTAATTTGATATGGGTGAATAATTATTCTTAAGAACAAGTATTCATTCATGTTTATTAGTATTTACTGGTGTTATTTTAATTAACCGACTTTTCTAAACGAGGGGTAGTGTTTTGGACGTGAATAATGAATATTATATTCGCCCATGCCTTCGCTTACCATCAGCTGAGTTGGTGGTCAAATAGATCTATTTCATATAAAAATTTGGCCATTCCTCAGTAGTAATAAACTAAAAAGTCCTATCACTAAAAGTCTTATAAAAAAGGTTTGTACTTTTGTACTTGACGGTTGATTAACTTGATAATTGTTTCAAGGACTCTGAAAGCTCCAATTTTTCTTTAACATTTTTTAGCAGCAAAAAGCAGACGGATCGTCTGGTGATACCTATCTGATATCGTATGGGATTTTAGTTATGAGAAACTTTGGGTTGAGCTTTTTGCCGTGAAATACGATGGTGGAACTTCGAAGCAGGAACTAGGTCAAGAAGATCGTCAGAGATTTCCCCGAAAAAAAAGCGGAAGTAAAAAAATATTATGTTTAAGTATCAGCTTTTAATAAATAAATAAAAAACGTGTGCATCTCGTGACGCCCGACAGAAGTGATAACTTAAAAGTTTAAGTCTGTCTTAAAAGTTTAAGTCGGCGCCAGTCTGTCTGGCTAGATAAGTATCTAGCCAGACAGACTGGCGCCGTAACGCGTTACCCTGTAAATCGCTTCGTTGCGTAACGCGTTACGTAACGAAGCGGTTTACCCTCCCATAAGAAGTTATCACTTCAAATACAATTCCTGTTCCGTAAAAATAAAAGAAATTATTACTCAATTTTCTTCGTGATTGTGTACTAAATTATATTAATATTATGTACCCGCATTATGTATCTAGAAAGCCTTCCGGAGCCCAGAGAGTATCTTGTTTTCCTGTTATAAAATGGTCTCACAATAAAACAGGTAATATGTCATTCTGGGACTAACGGAACGCTAAGCTGGAATATGTTACGTAGTGTTCTCCAATATCCCGGTTTTAGGGTAGATCTACTGATATTTTGTACAATCTACTGATCAGTCCTAGGACTATCAGAACAATAAATCATGTTATTTAATTAACCGGAAAAAACTATAAAAAACAGATATTAATCGGTCAAAGGCACGTTGTCTTTCAACCGGTTTCGAAAATCATGTTTATTAGTCTCAATCAACACCTAAAAAAATTAGACAATAATAACTGTGTATAGAATCATTATGAAGATGATTTGTTCATGTTTAAGAAAGTTTACACCAATGCAAACTAGATGGCGGTGTGGAGTGTTAAGACATACTATCGGTTGTCGAACATTCAGCTAGGCACACTTTAATAGAAAATATTCGAAAGTTTTTTTGGGGCCACATAGTACCTACTTCACTTTACAGTTCATTAAATGGAATGTAAATGCAGATGTAAAAATACAGGTCAGTGATTTTTTTACGCAAATGAATAACGAGGCGAAGGCAAATAACACACATGAGAGTTCGGTGATGCTCCATTAGTCTAGTAAAAAAAAAAAGATTTGTGAGAACATAAAAGACAACCAAGTAGGTATATTGTTATTTAAATTAATGTACTGGTGTTTTGAAATACATTTGACACAATTTCATAATTATATTATAAAAGCTAATTTTGTTACCTTTACGCGCTCAAACAGCTGAACCGATCATTATGAAAATTTGTATAGAGATAGTTTTGGACCTGGAGACGGACATAAGCTACTTATCATCATCATAATCATCACCGTTTTTCATAACTACGCGAGTGAAACCGCGGAACGCAGCTAGTCTATAAATTGGGGATTATTGTTGATCTATGATTTTTTGTTATTTTCCTATCATAATTTCAAAGAATTCCCCCAGTTGCAAATACTGTGATGTGCTCCATACAAACGGATTTATTTTTACTAGACTACATCGCACACTTTCCTTTTTTTAGATATAATAATATAGAATGTATGTACTTTTAATAAATACGCAAATGTCTTGATTTAGCTATTACTTTTTAGGGTTCCGTACCCAAAGGGTAAAAACGGGACCCTATTACTAAGACTTCGCTGTCTGTCTGTCTGTCTGTCTGTCTGTCTGTCTCCAGGCTTTATCTCATAAACCGTGATAGCTAGAAAGCTGAAATTTTCACAAATGGTGTATTTCCGTTGCCGCTATAACAACAAATACTAAAAATTAAAAAAAAAAAATATTAAGGGGGGACCCCATACAATAAACGTGTTTTTTTCGTATTTTTTTGCTCAATATTAAAAACGGTAACAGGTAGACGCTTCAAATTTTCACAGAATACTTACTTGTATATTACCTTTCAAAATAAATAATTAAATAACTATAAATTAAATATTAAAGGGGGGCTCCCATACAACAAACGTAATTTTTAAGCAATTTTTACTCGATCTTAATTAACAGGTAGAAACTTGAATATTTGTAAGTAAATATCTAGAAATATATTAACTATAAAAATAAATACCTAATCTAATACATAAAAACTCACAAAATGAAAATAATCCGTGCATCTAAACGCGGTGCGAGCGCCGCGCCGCGCCGCGGTGTGGTGGTGGCGCGAACGCGCGGGTAGCGGGGGAGGTAACATCACGGAGCGAGCCATAGCCGCGCGTATTCGCGCGAGAGTCGTAATGCTGCCCGGGTGTGTATCGAAAACCTACCTATAAGTTTGCAATTTACTACTTGGAATTTCGTTGATTTCTCGTTATTTTATAAACAGAACTAAACTTTGTAGTATTATAGATGATAGTACGGAACCCTTCGTGCGCGAGTCCGACTCGCACTTGGCCGATTATTTTTTTAATTGTTATACTCGTAGTTGTTATTTATGACACAATCCTCCAAACCTGTAAATTTCCACTTTAGTACGTTTTTTTATGTGTAAATCTAAGATTGACCACCAATTCGTTTGTTATTTTTTTTTTATGGCAAGCGCCTTTATTAACTACAACACAACAATATACAGACTCAACTAACTAAACTACTACACAAAAAGCACATCGACCACCCCAGACCGATAAAAAAAAAATGTTTGTTATTACATAAATTAATGTTTATAATTACAGTTGTTACCAGAATCATTTATGTACTACTAAACTAATTTAACGTCAAATTTTTATTAAGGTGCAGATGCTAAGATTTTGGTGCATGATTTGACTTGTTCCTGGTGCAAAGGCTGGCCTTTCCTATTCAAGAAGGTAATGCTGGCAGCCTTATGGGTACGGTCAGGGGCTCAGGGGGTCAGGGGTTTTTATGTATTTATTCTAAATTATATTTGTCGCAATTAACATGAACAATATTATTTACAGTAACTTTAAGTAAAGTTGACAGATAGTTTGTAAATAATGCCAAGTTGTAACCATAGACTAACTTATAAAAGACTATTATTATTAAAGGGATATTTTTTTTTATTAACGGGATGTTTAACGCGTACCATAAATATCCCGTTAATAATAATAGTCTCTTAATGAATGACCGTGATAGTTTAAAAAAGTGCTTAACTTATATATATTGTAACTCTTATCAACATTCAAGACTGATTTCGAATTCTACAGACAAAAGAGATTTATAAGCGCAGTTTTCTGTCATTATTGTACTAGGTATCACAATTTCTACAATTTTACCACATACCTCCCAATTTCTACAATTTTACCACATACCTCCCAATTTCTACAATTTTACCACATACCTCCCAATTACTAAAATTTTACCACATACCTCCCAATTTCTACAATTTTACCACATACCTCCCAATTTCTACAATTTTACCACATACCTCCCGATTTCTACAATTTTACCACATACCTCCCAATTTTTTAAATTTTACCACATACCTCCCAATTTCTACAATTTTACCACATACCTCCCAATTTTTTTCTCGTACAGCAACCCTACGTTACGTCATAATATAATACAGTAACGCGCGCACGCTATCTCATTTTCAGTTAATAATTACATGAAGAGGCACATTTTCCGTATAAACAACCATTTTCCTCGTGCCGTGTTTGTTTTCTCCAAGTAAACTTTGCTCGCGCTCTCATAAGCTTCAGATCTGAAGAACGTGTATTTTATTACCAAAAATGTCTCGTCAAAATTGCTACAAAATGCTAATTTTTACTAGTTACTACTAGGTACCTTGGTCAATTCACCAAATGGGAAACCTAAGATCGTTGTTTGGATATTTGTTCTATTGCTACTTTTTAGGGTTCCGTAGTAAACAAGGAACCCTAATAGTTTCGCCATGTCCGTCTGTGTATCTGTTTGTCTGTCCGTGGTTTTTCTCAAAGACTATTAGTACTAGCAAGCTGTAATTTGCTATGCATATGCATATTATTTATGCTGAGAAAGTCAAAGAATAAAATCTTGAAAAAAAAAGTTTTTATGGTACCTCATGTACACGTAAAGTGGGAATGAATTATTTTTTTATTTACTTACTACTTTTTTATTTCACTTATTTATTTTAGATTTACGCCTTTTTTGTACAGACAGCTTCCACTGGTTGGTTTTCGGTCTACGATGCAGCGCGCATACGCAGATGAAACACACGCGTTTCAAAGAACACAAATTTATAATTTATCATTTCGCGCAATAAAACTGAACTTTTAAAGCGGTTAGTTTGTTTTTCATTTTCACATTGAATTTCGTTATATACTGAATATAAATTGAAGTACCTACTTCAACACAAATTCAGTACTTATATGACATCGTAACGTACGGCACTGAAACGTGGTCACTCACTATGGGTCTTATAGAGATGCTCAAATTAAAGCAACGAGCTATGGAGAGGGCTATGCACGGAATTTATCTGCGAGATCGAATCAGAAATGAAGAGATACAAAGACGTACAAAAGTTACCGATACAGCACAGCGGATTAAAAAGTGGAAGTGGAAGTGGGCAGGGCACGTAAAACTGATGGCCGATGAGGCCGAAAAGTTCTCGAGTGGAGACCACGCACCGGCAAGCTTAGTGCAAGAAGACCAACCATAAGAAGGACAAACGACCTCTCCCAAGTGGAAGGAAGATGCCAGATACAAGCAACTTCCAATCGGTCTTTTGAAAGTCCATGAGAGAGAGTCCTATCTCTAGCAGAAAACTTCTTATGGCTGAGATGTTAATGATGATGATACTTCGGGTAATCAACATTAAAGGCCTTACCGAAAAATGTTACTTAACTTTAACCATCTTCTTAAATTATCTGTCTTCTTTCCGCAAGTTTAGTGTCATTGTCAGCGAGAAGTTGACAGAATATGTTAAGCAATGCTTAATTAAAGTAACGTTTTTCGGTAAGGCCGTAAGTGTGTTGTGTATGAAATCTATTGCGGTTCATTAATCTGTATTTAACACGCTTTTAACTAATTTAACCATCTTCCAAGGATCGTAGCGTCATGAAAATTGGCAGCTGTATATAGTTCTGATGACAATACAATAATATGGTACTGTCGAACTGATCTGATGATGGAGCCGGAAGATATGAACTAGAACTTTATGATGGAACATCGTATCATAGCTGTGTTTGGATTTGTTAGAAAAGTCTTGTAATGAACTTTGACCACAATAATTTGTAGCGTGTTTTTTAGTTTTTTAAACTGTAATTTATTTCAATATTTAATCAATTCAATGAACTAGGTACATATAGCTGCAGCCCATTAATACTCTCACCGAGAGGTACCTACTTGAAATGGATGAACTAATCCAATTTATTGAAAACGTCAACCGAAAGCCGAACCTAAATGCTTAATATCGTAATAGTACGACGAAGTGCTAGTTCGTACAATAAAGATATATTGTTTAACAGAAGAGAAACTCATAACAAAACTCATATTTGTTTACTTAGACATCTCACGGTGTTTTCTTACAATATAAGATTCTGTGGAAATTAAAGCATTCAATTAGCGAGCAGCATGGAAAGGGAAGAGAAAGCGCTTGTATAGGTCATACATGTAGGTCAAAATATTATGTCTGTTTGGTTAGGTTTTGTACTTTATAATTGTAATTTTTTATTAACACGCTTTTATTAGGTCGACCTGTATGTAACTAACTATGTAATGAAATCTAATGTAACTAATTTAACCATCTTCCAAGGATCGTAGCTTCATGAAAATTGGCAGCTGTATATAGTTCTGAGGACAATACAATAATATGGTGCTGTCGAACTGATCTGATGATGGAGCCGGAAGATATGAACTAGAACTTCATGATGGAACATCGTATCATAGCTGTGTTTGGATTTGATAGAAAAGTCTTGTAATTAACTTTGACCACAATAATTTGTAGCGTGGTTTTTAGTTATTTAAACTGTAATTTATTTTATATAAGCTTCAAGACGAACCAAATACCCTTTACGGCAAAGAGCTGCAGCTCACTTGGCATAAAACATCTTATACACACAGACCGAACGAGAGAAGTGCATCAAAAGACATAAACAATAAGAAGAAACATTTTTATTTTCACCTTTCTGATTGTCAGTTTTTTTAACTTTGGTGGTTGTCGCCAACGAAACAGATTACAAGTTTTTTTCTTTCTTTTCACGTATGTAAGTACTTAGTTTAAATTTCCAGTGTTACAAATTTCAGAAATCTACCAACCTGTGTGGAAATTCAACTCGATCGAGTTTTTTATGTGATTGGTGAAAAAAATCTACCTACTCGCAGAGTTTATTGTGTGTTTTAATTATATATTTTTTATTAGACTTCGATCAAAAACTGTACTGTATTGTGACACGATACTGTAATCCTTAGACACAACAATTGAGAAATTTAACTTTGTATTCAGCACAATAGCTGAAGTCCAGTAAATTAATTTTAGCAACTAAGTTTCAGAGGGGAATTCTATAAAGGGCCAATTTCGCTTTCAGGTTTTACGTTTGGTTGACTTGAAACTTGGTAAATCGATGCAAGAATGTTAAACCAAGTTTATTTCTATCGATCATATATAGATATTATTATTTATTATAAGAAACAAAATAAGACAAACTGGCCGCTACTTTGCCCAAAGAATAAGCATTGTTATTCAACGTGACAATGCGGACAGCATATCGGGTACAATGCCGACTGTTGGTAGTGGTTTGTTAGGCTTTTAGGTTTTAGTATTTAGTTAATTATAACTAAGTAGTGGTTATTTTTTATATTTCTTTTTAATATTGCTATCCGTGTATTTTACTCTTGAATAAATTATATTTACATTGAGAAAAAAATGGGTAATAGACCACATGTACTTTTGGTATAAATTCACAATCTATTACCAAAACAGTATTTAATTAATAATAAAAATATTCGTGGAAATCTTTACACTGCGGCATCTAGTCTTAAACAAAGCAAATCCTATCTATTATACGGAACAAGATAGCTGATATCACAGATCCAGTCATTGGTTAATATTTATACAAAAATTTGTAAAATAAATATAAAAATATAAAGTCAATCAGCTTACATAATTCAACATCATCATCATCTCAGCCATAAGAAATCCACTGCTGGACATAGGCCTCCCCCATGGATTTCCAAAAAGACCGATTGGAAGCGGCTTGCATCCAGCGTCTTCCCGCCACTTGTATGAGGTAATCTGCCCATCTCATGGCTGGTCTTCCTACGCTGCGCTTGCCGGTGCGTGGTACATAATTCGTACACAATCAATTATTTATCTTTAAACAACACAATTTTTTTTCGTGAAATATACACATATAAGTTATTACGTAGAACTAATCAAATTGAAATACCAACAATGATCATTATCAAATTAACCGTCAAGGCTAATGGAAACCATAAAACAATCACTTTATATTACCATAGAAGCTATTACCCCTAAAGCCCTATCAATACGCCTCAAATTCCTTATAATTGAACTTTACACCTAACAAACCGTCTTTAGGGTATAACATAGTGTTGTTAATCACCGGATCTTACCCTAGAGGTTTCATATAACCGTGGATATAATCGCTATTGAACTAAGAGTCCATATAATGAATTCCTTACCAGTTTAATTTGAGCTTCGAAGAGGTTTGGTCTAAAGTATTAGCGTAGTTCAAGTCATCTACTTAATTGCCAATGTTTATTTTCTTAGTGCTTGTTTTGAGCACTAAGAAAATAGACGTCATCGACAGAGTCGTTTGGAGTAGCGTTTGCTAAATATAATATACATAATAGCTTTTTCACGCAAGATAGATCTACGATTGACCACCAACTCGCCTGACGTTAAGCGACGGTGTGGCCAAGGATGGAGCTCGTCGATCTAGAAGATATCTATTCACTCTAGCCTTGAAAATTCCAAGATTGTAGTTCTCAGGAAACTGAGATGGCGGCAAAGAATTCCATTCCTGTGCAGTGCGCATCAAGAACGTGGTCCGATATCGCTGAGTACGGATTTTTGCGTTTTCCGGATTTAATAGCTGATGGGCGGTGTTCACAGCGTTTTATTGGCGTTGCATACACAAAACTAATAATAATCCAATGTAATGTCGCTTACCATCAGGCGAACGGTCTGCCTTTTTGCTTCACCTTTTAAAAAAAAAGTAAACTTGTGGTCTTCGCGGCGCGCAGCGACCGTAGCAGTCTCCGCTGTTATTGAAATCAAGATGTAGCATGATGAAAATATAATTTTACTAAAAAACTGAAACAACCGCCTTCGAAGTACGTTATTTCGTTTACTTGTAATATTAGTAAGGATAATAATTAAACAAGGCGCTCAAGCGTTGAAGTCACTCTATTTTCTCCTTATGCACATTGGATGAGGAGTAAGTAGGTTTTACTTTTCAAGCTCAATAAATCCCTCACGATTGTAAACTTTTCAAAGAGACCTCTCTTTACCCGCTCGTTTCTTATTCAAGAATGACATTTGTCATCGAATGTCAAATGAAAATATTTTTACTTTTAGAGATTATTCAAAAAGTTATAAAGCAATGTTTCTAATATAATTATGGGACCAACTTGGGAGCTTTCTCTATACGCCAATTCCCGAAACACAAAAATTGCTTCAAGAATGAGTGAGAAATTCGTGTTCATACATTAAAAAAAAACGGTACGAATTGATAACCGGAGGAGGTTTTTTGAAGTCGGTTCAAAATCTAATGACAAAGTTATTTTTATTATTATTATGGGCCTTATAAGGAAACTCAAGGTCACGCAACGAGCTATGGAGAGGGCTATGCTCGGAGTCTCTCTACGAGATCGAATCAGAAATTAAGAGATACGTAGACGTACAAAAGTCACCGATATAGCACAGCGGATTAGCAAGTTGAAGTGGCAGTGGGCAGGGCACATAGCACGTAGAACTGATGGCCGATGGGGCCGAAAGGTTCTCGAGTGGAGACCACGTACCGGCAAGCGCAGCGTAGGAAGACCAGCCACGAGATGGACAGACGACCTCATACAAGTGGCGGGAAGACGCTGGATACAAGCCACTTCCAATCGGTCTTTTTGGGAATCCATGGGGGAGGCCTATGTCCAGCAGTGGACTTCTTATGGCTGAGATGATGATGATGATGATTATTAATCTACTTTAAAAAAGATGGAGATCCTCAATTCGATTGTATGTTTTTTCACCGATTATTGCGTCAATCATGAATTGGTTCTAGTGATTTTATTGTATTTGGTAGGTTATATCTCAGAGGTGGTCCCTTATAAATATTATCAAAATCGGTTCAGTACTTTGGTTTTTATTTCTCGCAAAAATAAAAAAAACTGTGTTCTTTCGTAACCTCAAATGAAGTTTTTCGTAAAAAACAACATAACAATAAATAAGACTTTACTAGAATTATTGTAAAGAATGCACATTTATAATCTTTTAGAGCGATTTTACGCATATTTTCTCACAAAAACGTACGCTCAGAATCGTATCAACCGTAACGAAATCGTAAATTTGACTGCAAAAATTGCTTTTCTACGGTAGGATATTTTGTTTTCTTTTAATATAGTATTTATATATGCTTAATGCGCTTACATCTTGCTATACGTTTACGCTATCATCACGCTTCATCACGCCATGCTACATTTACGCTGTCATCACGCCCATATTACACTACGCTGCTATTACGCTGTCGTCGCGCCCGCGTTTTGACCTCACCTTGAAATATAAACTAGTCGAGGGAGGGTATATCGATGTGGGTCAGCGTTAATTGGTCGGCCGCTGTTAACTTCATAATTCAATTTAAATTAATGATAGAATGGTTATAGCGAGATATCAGCGCGACCTGTTGTAATGGCATCGTTAATAATTGTAGCGGTGATGGTGCTTTCAGACCTACATTGGGTATAATAGATGCTATTATCTATTGTGAATGTCAGGATTATGTGGATGCTGTGTGATCGTCGCTCGCATGACTAACTGTCCTATCTCATTTCAATTATTTATTCAGGACAAACGTTTTTCGGTTCTGAGATTGTATTTGTCAAAAATATTAATAACCGGATGTTTTGCATTTTTTTTTATCAGCCCTGTCCCACTGCTGGGTGCGAGCCATTTTCTCATTATGAGAAGGGTAAGGCCATAGTCTACTACGCTGGTCAAGTGCGTGTTGGCAGACTTCACACATCTTTCAAGATCATCATCACATAACTTCGAAAAGACAGGGGTGCGTGCCGTGGGATTCGAACTCAGGACCTGCGGATTGCAAGCCGGACGATCTGCCGACTAGGCTGCCGGAAACTTGGACCGGAAGCCGGATGTTTTGCATACCGTACGATATTAGCTTTTATAGAGATAACGTTTTAATTTTACATTGATACTTTTAATGTTGCATTTTAAATACCTGTTTTTATTAGTTGAAAAATGAGATAGGACACTTAGTTATACGAGCGATGAAATATTGTCATTTACTCGTAATCTTTTTGTGTAGTACTGGCCGTGTCCCGTGGTTGTACTTGTGAATAAACACAAATCATATCAGCTCTAACACACGGTGTGTTAGTTAGCTTAACATCAGGCGAGTTGGTGGTCGGTCGTAGATCTATAATGTATAAAAAAAGTATACTAGCCATGAACAGTAGACTACTGTTATTAAATTTTTTAAGTGTATTTTAACACTTGAGTATCTTCAAATTTAAAGACAGTTCAATAATTCCACACATCTGACAGGTGTTGAACCCGCATATTCTGATCTGTACATTTCATTCTCATCTCTATACATCTCTCATAAAAATTAAAAATATGCGTTTTTTGAACCATTATCGAACTTTTTAGTAACAAACAAGTGGTTTTACTCGTAGTAGAATTATTCTACAGAATGCTCATTTACAATCATTTACAGCGGTTTTACGCATACTTTCTCACTAAAATGTACACTCAACAGCATATCAAGCGTAACGAAATCGTAAGTTAGACTGCATAAACTACTTTTGTGCAGTCGGGTATTTTGTTTTTATTTTGACATAGACAGTTGTTTTATTTTTAATCTTGTATCATTTAATTTTCATGTTACAATTATTTTTTTAAGATTCTGTTAACAGACATCAGTAAGTTTAAGCCAATTAAAACAATTAAAAGTTTTTTCTTATTCTGTTGCTATAGAATTTACCATCTATATATAATAGCCATATGTAATATATAATAGCCATCTATCCGGCTATCAATATTATAATAATAGCCAACTTAGGGAGTATTTCAATCAACTTTAATATCTTTTAACTTTAATGTCTGTTTAATTAATTTCTTGTGAAGTTTGAAAAGTTGATGAAGTTTAATAAAACAAGGAGTACACCTGTTGAGATCTCTGATAAGGCCCCATCATAAAATGGAAACGCAGATTAATTAACAGATGCTTAATTCAAACGGAATAACAACCAGTGCAGGGATTTTCATTTTTGGATTGTAGATAAATATTATTGCAGTTGAGTTATTTTTTTTATGATATATAGTTACTTGTTACGTAAAATATATCGGTAATTTTCATGGGTTGAAAGTATAACTAGGTACTTAGTGTTTACGTAAAGTATATTATTATAACTTTCATTACAAAATTAAAATGGTTCGCTGTATTTTGTTACCTTTTCACGACCAAACGCTGAATTAATTGTTATGAAATTTGGGAGAGAGATAACTAAGTATCTGGAGACGACTACTAAATCACCGTTTATACGCACCGGAACGACATGTCCATTGTTTAATTATTACTATGTAGTTTACTGTGATGCAACAGTGTATAAATATCCATATCCATCGTATGTATTAGTAACCTTTTTTTTTTCTTATAATACATATAGAATGCGTTGGGATCAGAATATGCTCAGATATTCTTCTCGAAAGTTGTAGTTTTAGCACAATTTCTTACAATAAAAATCACTTTATATAAACCACATTTAGAAATTGTTACTAGCTGCAGCAGCAGGGCTCAAGCTACCAGTGTGAAAGGTTACAGAGTGAGATCCTCACAATGCGCAGCGTGTGAGAATGAGAAGTGAGATGTTATCTAAGGCTCTTTCACAAAAACAACTATCCAGATAATATTCGATCAACAGTCAAGATGATGTTTATATTGTTACATAACCTGCTAACCTTATAGAAATATGCCTATTATTTTTAAACGACTTCAAAAAAAGGAGATTCTAAATTTTCATTAACATTTTTTCCACGGTCAATCTATTGATACTACTAGAATATAACAGCATCCAGAGTTTAGTATCTGTCAATATTTATTCTGTAAGAACCTTCTAAATAAATTGATGGTTCAACTCTTACAATTGACTTGATACAAGTTAAAGTAACGCCAACTGAAATAACGCTCCAGGTTTGTTTATGTTTCTTAACTCAAAGGTTCTACCTGAAATCAGATCGTTCATTGTTTCCATTACGCGTCTATTTGATGTTGTTTGTAAACTTATATTTTGTATATTTAACTTAAAATTGAAGGTTCTCAATTTGTCTGTATTTTTGCGTAGATTTAGCGATATGATCGGTTATGAAGCGAATTCTATAGTTAATTTTTAGGGTTTCGTAAATACTACACGCGGCTTTGATTTACAACTGAATTTCAGACTAGACATTTTGAGTCTTGTCATTTTTGCCCATTGGACCTTTTGGCTTACTAGACCTTGTGACTCTGTAGGAAAACTTTTTGAAAATATATCACTGTGCGCCAGTGGTGGTGGACATCGGGAACACCGCAGGCGTTGTCCCTCCAGTGGGGGACATCAGCACAACTTCTTTTATTGTTCCCGTTGTTCACCAGTGGACACGGAACTGGAGGACAAGGGGAATAATCGCATTTTTTATAGTTGCGGTCGGTTATAGATTTTTTTCTTTTTTACATGCTTGTATTTTGTAAATAAAACCACAATATTATAGTTTTAGTATAGAAGATAATTTAAAAAAAGGTGTATGTAAGAGTCGACTCTTATCTAGTACATATGAAAAGGGATGACATTGTTTCGTTGTATCTCTTCGTGTAATAGTTGATTATATATTTTGTAATAAAACCCGTCGAATTAAAATATATATATATATACATATATATATTTTTTAAATCTATCTATCTAATGTACTACTATATATATATATATATATATATATATATATATATATATATATATATATATATATATATATATGTATAGTAGTACATTAGAACATTTAGTATATATTTGTACTTGTTTTGTGTTTCTTATTTTTACTTTTTAACCCTTTTTTAGGGCATGCTAGGCATCAGTACACAGCTGACCTGGTATTATGTGACCAAATGGCAGATGATACAAATGAAATGCAGCATTATCGCTGAACACTCACCTTTTTTGATAGCTACACCAGATACTACAGCGACAAATGCATATTTTTTAGGTTCAATAGTCTTACTTTTGTTCTTTGTATTTGTGTTCTCTCGTTTTGTTATAGTGTATGGTGTATAAGAAAAAAAATCTTTATTTCTTTCTTTAAATGAAATGAAATGAAAATAAGTTTATTCCAGACTTTCATCCATATTGAAACTAAAATTAAAAGAATAACATTAAATTAAATTAAATGAACGTGAAAAAAACAGCTAACTGGAAATGAGAACTGGCTCTCAAGTGAGGATGCTACATCGCGAGATATTACTGGTGTAAAAATAAATCAACCAATAAAAACTCTATCTGCACCATTTCCATGTTAAAAAAATTGGTTGTCTGTAAAGTCGGTTTACGGACGATAGTTTACCGTGACAACATCATAACAAAACATTGATGAAATGATGATGATGTAACGGGACAATGAACGTAATGGGACAATGAGTCATACTTTTTCGTGCGTGCAGCCGGCGTTCATCGATTTATTAGACGTTGTCACGTCAAAATGGAACTAGCTTAATTTAAAATAGCCAGAAAAAGAGGGTACATTCAAAACAGTAATACAGTAATGAGTTGTTTCTAAAAGTTAAATAGCTGCGGTGCTTAGGTGTTAATAGCTGAAACAGCTTCATACAATATTAGCACATAAAGTGAGCAACATTATCACGGCATTCTACTTTCTGCCCGCGATAAAGGCCTTTGTTTGCGCCAAACAAACATTTACCACAAACATAATTCTGCGATCTCGCAAGAAATAACTTTCGTTGACACGGATGGTACTAAGGAGAGGGGTATTTTACCCCATAGCACAACCGACACCCTAGAAATATGTTACGCTATTATATTTTCAGTTTTTATTCAATATATACAAGTGAAATAGTTATAAGTAATTACAGCGGTAGGTATATATAAGGAACTATTATATATCTTGCATAATTTTCATTTTATAATGCCGCGCAGTACCTACACTAAGAAATAAATGTTGTCTCGTAGGTAGCTGCATGCCCTTCAGTGACACTTTACTATATTATTTGTAGTCTGTTAAGCACCAATGGTTATAAGTGTGGGATACTTTACAACGTTAATTGACATTGGTGATTATGTATTTGATATTTTAAAATATCAAACATAATCATCAATGATATTTCAAATAAATAAGTTGTTTATTTGAAATATGTTTTGTAAGTCCAATAAGAAAGGCTGTTATAAGTTATTTTATTAGAAAACTTAAATATATGATGCTAAATTCAGGACTAATTTAATTCGCTAGTAAATAAATCTAATTTCTATCAACCGAATTTTTGGCAGCCATTTTAAATAAATTCTATCTTTAGTCTACTAATTTAGTAGCTTTGCATATAAATGCATGTTATCTGGTAAAAAAAAAGTAATGGACACATCTGAATACAGTTATTTTCTTTTGAATCTCTTTCATGGTGGACTGGGAATTAATTACATTATTAATAATAATTAATATTATATTAATAGCTCTATCTTTCTATTATTATTTCTATTGTATTTATACATTTCCTTATAGATTATTATTATAGCTAAGGTAATTGTTTACACAATAGTTTTATTTAATCTATCTCTAACTACCGTCAAATGTAGCATCAAATGGGCCATGGTCTCATGCTCTGCTTACACCGTAAAGGAAAATAGGCGTGACTTCATGGATGTTATATTTCTATTTTATTTTTAATATTTATATTTGCCCCTATACAAATTCCTTAGTACGCCCACGTTCGTTGACGATGTTGTAACGCGGATGACATGGTAATAACCTGGTTTGAGTCAGAATAAAAATATATTACCGAGCTCTGAAATTATGGACACGCTTTATCCTAAGGTTTTGCGGGAGCGAACTTTGTTATTAGATAGTTTAACGTTTATTTTACGGGCGGTATTACAAAGTTTCTGATATATTAGATGCTCTTAGTACGTAGTTAGGTCTTGATAGTAATTTTATGTTTTGTTAGTTTATTTTTATGTGATTAAAGAGATGAAAGTAGGAAAAAAGGTATTATGTACTGATATAATTACATATTTTGTTATTTTAGGTAGTTACTTAGTAGGTATAGTTATTAGTTAGGTAATATTGTATACCATAAGTTAACCAACCAAGACACAATCTGATGAATAAAGATTTTCTAGCCCAACCCAAAAGTATTGTTACTTAACATGGCAAAGCTGTTAGAATACTGGGTATGCTATCAAGTGATTGAGTGAGTTAAGTCTTCGTCGGTCTAGGGTAGTCTAATTTCTATTTTTAAGCAGTATTTTAGGTAGAAAATTGTGTATATGGTATATGTGTACAGTTTGCATGTTTTGTTAATAAAAACACCTACCTTTCATTATAAGCATTGTAATAATAGGTAATGCACTTGTTTATTTCAATAATTAAAAGATATACATATAATCATATATCTAAACATATAAAAGAGTACAAAAACAACATGAAAACAATATAAGTAATTATTTTTATTTGCACTTTTTAATACCCGACCCAAAAAGAGGATGTTATAAATTTGACGTGTGTATCTGAGTATCTGTATATTTGTGTACTTGTGTATTTGTATGTATGAACTTAGGCATACTTGTTATATTTTTTCTTAGTCTTTCCTAATTGTAACAAGCTAAATGTTTTTTTTGTCACGTCCTAACTTTAATTTAAACAATATCCTCAAATTAATATATCTTTTCATTGTGAACTTTAAAAACTTCCGAAAAAAAACGATTTCACTAAAAAAAAGCGGAATACAATGGTCTTTGCGGTCCATGGTAAATACCTACAACCTCTTTGTATAAATATATTAAGTTATAGTGGTAAACAATACGTTAAACTATTCTGCAAGTAAGAATGTTGCAAAACATACAAATGAGCTTCATCCAGCTTTGTAACTGCAACGTTCCGAGTTGGAAACTTTCAACCGAGCAAGAGTTGTTAAACAAATTGCCGAGAATTCGGTTGCAGACAATCCGGTAATTCCGAATGGTTAACAAAAGGCTTAACAACATGCAATATTAATGTTAACGCAATAATGTTCAAAATTTGTGTATATTTAATGCTATTCTACATATTGGGTATAATGTTCAGGTTCAATCTTGCAACTGAATTTTGAAGCAGTTATCCGCAACCAGTTGAGATGAAATGTTGCATACAAGTTCAGTTTGATTGATGATAATACCTAAAGAAAATAATAATATAGATGTAACCAAATAATAAGTCTTCAATTACGACAAAGCAGGCAACTAGCTGTTTATGAAACTAGTTTTATAATAAGCCTGGCAAGTTCTTTGTGCCGGCCAAAGTGATTTGAATTCAATAAACGACGTCGAATTGGCCCCCGATCACTTTCCATGGAAATGAAAGGACTTTTTGTTCTAGACGGCGATATTAAAAACGGAAGATACGTTGCAACGTTCAGTCAATCGCGTATTTCAGTTTTGGTCAATTGCGTATCATGCAAAATGCTATTGGCGTTTTGCGTTTTTGACCATATGCGATAGATATCGATCCTCCAATTCATCAGTGTGACTTTGCCGAAATGTCAGAACCAAATGAGCAATCTACATTATTACATTATCATAATATATTTTCATTATTTTTTATCAAGTTGTATGTGCAATTAGACAATTTTACGGAAACTAATAATATTGCTCGTTTCGAAAACTTCATTTAAACTGTTTTTTTTAAACGGTTTTCTTTAGCTTGACCTGTTTGTTAACACGCTTTTATTAGGTCGACCTGTATGTAATGAAATCTAAGGTAACTAATTTAACCATCTTCCAAGGATCGTAGCGTCATGAAAATTGGCAGCTGTATGTAGTTCTGATGACAATACAATAATATGGTACTGTCGAACTGATCTGATGATGGAGCCGGAAGATATGAACTAGAACTTCATGATGGAACATCGTATCATAGCTGTGTTTGGATTTGTTAGAAAAGTCTTGTAATGAACTTTGACCACAATAATTTGTAGCGTGTTTTTTAGTTTTTTAAACTGTAATTTATTGATTTATTTGTTTGTTTGGGTCAAATTTAGTAATTGAAATTTTACCCCCTTGCAGTTGACGGATCGATCTGAAATTTGGTATACCTACACGTTTAGTCCTGATGACAATACAATTTAGTATAGTCTGTATTATTGTAAATCCAAGATGGCCGCCGCCACAAAATGGCGGATTTCATATTTTAACACAACCCCCACAATATGGGTATCAAATGAATGGGTTTTTCTAGTAAAATACAGTATTTACATTACCTACATCATTATCTTTCTTGTCAATAAAATCGTTTAATTTAAAAAGTTTTTTTAAGTACTTGTTTCGAGTGTCAACTAGACATCTAGTACACGTAGACAACGTATGCTCGGTAACGATTTCAAATTTATTACATTAAAAAAAACATTATTTGCTGATTTCTCAAACAGGACACACAAAACGTATTTCGTTTGGGAAACGCTTAGAATTGTAAACTGTAATATTTATTGAATAAACATAACTTTTGTTTTAGACCATTTGCTTTGCGAGCAAACTTAAATATGCTTATGCATTCACAAGTAACTCATTGCACGATAAATCACGATAAATCGACAACAATAGATATTTAAGAAAAAAAACACTTTTTCGGCATCCTCAATAAGAATACTAATTTCAAATTATAAATTTCTAGTACTAATAGAAAATTCTATCTACTAATAAGTAATTTCTAGACAAAATACTCTCTCAACTAAGCCACGGACTAATCGACATGGCGAAACTCTTTAGGGTTCGTAATTGACTACGGAAGCATTGTAGTGTGTTTTAAGTTCACATATTGTGATATTTTGCAACTACGGAACCCTATATACACAATGCGTGGCCCGACACCCACTTGGCCGGTTTTTTTTCTGCAGTAGCTTAGTCAATCGGGGTAACTCCGCAAGTATTATGGGTACCTTTGCACCAGGAACAGGGGTGGGTTATTTGACTGAATTTTTAATTATATTTGTATTAGTTAATAAGTATTATACAATATAATAGTATATTATATAATATAAATAAATATTTATTAATATGTCTTCTCATATCCATTTGTTAATCCAAGTCCCGAGAAAGAATAATTCAATTCGCAAGCAATCGTCCGGAGATTGAGGTGATATTAAAAATCTCGAGCGATAGCTATGACGTCACTTGGAGACGTTCCATTCTGCGAAGTTTGTAGCGTCAATTTAATATTAGTTTGTTTCCTGAATTTTGAGATAGAATACAAACTGGCTAATACTGACATGGAATGGTTTTAAATTTAAAAACCGAATGATTTCTAGTTTATCCGTAACTATTTTTTATTCCGATAGTGAATAAATCTGATTAGTGTAAACATACTGAGGACTATTTTTAAGACACCACTTAACTAATTAAAATAGCTGAATTAAGAAAAGGAACGAAATTCTCATACAACTTTCATTCGGTTTTTGAAATTTGTTATTAAATAAAATGTTTAGTGGATCCTTGTGAATTGACTACAATAATAAAAATTGTTATTCGCAAAAAAAAAAAAAAAACTTAATATTACAGCTGTCAGATCCATTCTTAGGATCTTTGATCATTATTATCTACTTTTCTATCGAATTAAACCTGTTATGACGAGTTTTACTATAAAGATAAATTATTACTGCATTTGTAAAACCATTTAATTTTGTGAAAGTAACTAATCTTCTGAAAATAAGTTTCCGGCAGCCTAGTCGGGAGACCGTCTGACTTGCGATCCGCAGGTCCTGGGTTCGAATCCCGCGGCACGCACATCTGTCTTTAGTTATGTGCGTATTGTTGATTACCGCCAACTTCAAACGGTGAAGGAAAACATCGTGAGGAAACCTAGGTACATGTCTGAAAGTTCTCAATTATCAGTTTGTACAAACAGGGCTGATAAAAAAAAACTAATCTTGATATTTAGAGCAAAATTAACTCTGTTTTCACGATAAAGTGGCTGAACCGATTTTTATCAAGTACAAATACACATCAAATAATTTAGTAGGTAATTAGAAATAATTATTTAAAAGTACTTACATATAATACGAATTTGTCGTCTGTATCTCGTATCTGTGGTCAAGTTTGACACTTAACCCTCCACCCGTCGCGTGGGGTCTTTCAAGGCCTAGGTTATGCAGAAATGCTAATTGTGTACTTTTTGAATCTCCCCACTGACTCCATACTTTAGGTAGCTTCCTAAAAAATACTATACTTGTTGCTAGCACCAGTGGCATTCGGTGTGCGTGTGTGCGCCGTGAGATATAGACGTGTGTTTCGGCGTGAGGCTCTGAGAGACCCCACGCGACGACTGACGGAAGTAAAATTGCAACTATATTTTGTTTTTATTTCTGGATATAACTATTGTTATTGTTTATTTTTATATATTTTTGGTTTTAGATTACTTTTTATAACACAGAAATGGACTAGAGACAGAACCAACGAATATACAGAACTAACCATCCCAAAGTAGAACAAAATAGTAATACTTCTTTCAACAACGCATTATGATGGCCTGATAGATACCCAAAAGAAGCTTCCAGAAACTATACATTTTTATAATAAAACTAAAGGGGGCGTTGATGTGATGGAAAAGCTTATTGGTACCTATTCTGTTGCGCGAGTTTGCCGCAGATAGTCACTGCGTCTACTATTAACTTTTTTGGATGTTGGTGCACTCAATGCACATATAATACTGGACACGGTCAATCATGATAATAACATAGATCGTACATTTTTCCTGAAAACATTGGCATTCGCACTATGTGAACCTCAGTTACAAACACGAGCAACGAATTTGCCACGTGAACTGAAACAATGCATAAGACGGTTTGCACCTCCCCTTCAGGATCTCCCTGATGATAATAATGAGCTCATACCAATAAGAAAGCGCTGTATTCACTGTCCAAGACGAACAGATAGAAAATTTACATAAATTAGTAATTTTTGCAAGGGCAACATTTGTCCGACTCATACCAAAACAATATGTATTGACTGCGTCCTAAGAGAAAACTATGCCTACTTAGATATGTGAAAGTATATACATATGTTTTTTCATTAGATTTTGTTAATTTCTTTTTTGTTTTAATTATATGTCTGTTTCGATCTCAAATAGGTATAAGATTAATAAAAATTGCTTAGATTTTATTTAAAAAAATCCAATTAAAATAAGTATGATCCAAAGTGATAAAAAATGTTCCTGATTAAAACTGCTATTTTAGTAAAAATTAAGAACTGATTTTTTATTATTTACTTTTATTTCAATGCAGGCTCCATTACCTGACTGTAATCAGTTGGAATAACGCATAAAATGTTTGCAATAATATGAATTTAATCATATTTATTTTCGGGGTCCCTGGCGACCCCGCGCGACGCCTCGCGTTATAAAAAAGGCGCGACAGGCGGAGGGTTAAATAGTTTTCCTGAAAACGGGTTATAGGCTACACTTTATCAATGTCAATTTATTTAATCACTATGTACTTTGATAAAGAATGTCATTCACTACGTAGGTGAAACCGAGGGGCACTGCTAATTCCTATGTAATTTGTATCATATGCTGCCACCTTTTTGATGTAAGTATCAGCTGGAAGCTTTGGAATCAGTGGACCGGCGAGCTGTGAGGTTAATCGGTGACGATAAACTAGCTGCCAAGAAGCTACTTAGTCTCGAGCACCGCCGTAAAGTAGCATGTCTGTCTATTTTCTACAGGATTCATTTCGGGGAGTGTGCGCAAGAGCTTCACGACCTAATTTCACCATCCCCATTTCACTACAGGACTAGTAGAAAGACGACGAATTACCACCCATTTCTCGTTGAAATGCCGAAAATCCGTACTTCTACATACGTACATTCTTGTTGGGTACTGCACAAGAATGGAATTCTTTGCCGCCATCGCTGTTTCCTGAGACCTACAATCTTGGAATTTTCAAGGCTAGAGTGAATAGCTCGTCGATCTTCTAGATCGACGATCGATATATTTATATATATATATATATATATATATATATATATAGGCATAGACCCCATGGGTTCGATGACATTGCATTCTTGTTCGACAACCCGCATCCAATCACCCTCCGTATGTTCGACGGGCACCGACCAGATTCCACGCCAAAAATCAGTCATGGCGCATGCATCCGGTAGCTGTCCGTCGCTCATACGTTGTTCGGTTCTATATAATATATATCTCCTACTCAAATAATGGCTACAATTTAAATTTAATAGATATACACTGTTGATGCAATTTATTCACGTACTTATTCGTAAACCAACTAGCACTTAAATGTATCGAGACAATAATTTATAGCCGCAAACACGACCGATCTCTATCTATTAATTAAAATAAATTAAACAAACTGACAAGTTTGTTCATTTCACTCGGGTATCTGAACATTGCTGGCAGATAAAACTTTTCATTATAATTTGATTGGTTTTTGGTTTTGTATTTCACACGTAATTGTTGTGCGTTTAACATCATGAATTATTTTTACACGACTGCACGACACAAAAGAGGGTAATGTGTTTGTCCGCCTATGTATTTAATGTTGTTTACTTTGTGGCCGATTTTGATGATATTTTTATGCAAGATAGATCTAATGTTGAATGACAGTGTGGCCGAAGATGGAGCTCGTCGATCTAGAAGATATTTATTCACTCTAGCCTTGAAAATTCCAAGATTGTAGGTTTCAGGAAACAGATATGGCGGCAAAGAATGCCATTCCTGTGCAGTACACATCAAGAATGAAATTATACTATTATTTACTTAAAACTACTATTTACTATTATTTATTTACTTGAATGTTATTATTTACTTTCGGCTTTACCCTATAACGTCACTTAACTTTAACAATCGTCTTAAATTCTCTGTCTTCTTTACGCAGGTGTCATACGTGTCAGCGAGAAGTTGACAAAATATGTTAAGCAATGCATAAAATTAAGCAACGTTTTTCGGTAAGGCCGTTTATTTAAGTCCATCAACATTGTGTACAGTAACCATAATATGCATAAAAATATAGTATAGGTACACCGAAAAACGTAACTCATATATGAACAATACTCAACATATTTGTCAGATTCTCGATGACACTTGCGGAAAGAAGACAGAGAATTTGAGATATTGATCAAAGTTAAATAACAGTTTTCGATAAGGACGTAATAATAGATATAAATCCAACTGCCGAAAGATGGAGACATCATGCTTTAAATGAGCATGCACAAAACAAATAAATTATAATAAAATATAATTTTGTTTTTTTTTTAATTAAAATTATAAATAATCGAAAATTGACTAAATGCATTTAAATTGGATTGATCTAAATTAAACTAAAATATATCAAATTATTATTCACTCTCATTTTTCACATTATTGGCGTTTTCTAAATTGTATGCACAATGCACATAAAAAAAAACTAAAAAAAAAAAGATATATTTATACAAAATTATACACATTCCTATCTAAATTTATCCTTTCAGCTTAAAATTTCCCTCATCGTCAAACTATGTGGGCTTATTAGCACCTATCAAGATAAAGCTGCAAGGCAGGGTCGGACGTTTAATTAAGCAACCTTGAATCTGGCGTCCACGGCACAGATTTATCGCGCCCAGTCGAATGGACGCTAAAAAGGGTATGAAACTTAGGTTACTGAACTTTGTTAATGGATATGAAGCTAAGATTCTAAGAACTGGATAAATTAGTCTTTGGGAAGACCTTATTGAACTCTGTTTTTTTTTTCAGAAATAGTATTTTTTATTTGATAAATATTTACAACTATTTGATTTTTTTTATTTGATAAATATTTATAACTTTTTATTTGATAAAAAAAAACCGGACAAGTGCGAGTCAGACTCGCCCACCGAGGGTTCCGTACAAACTAGTAGATAAAAATGAGCGGAGGTGGCGTGCGCGCAGCGCACTGTCACCGGGCCGCGCACGCTCGTGTGTGTGACGTGATAACAGAGTTCTTGTTGCTTACTGCAGACTGACGTCTCGCTGTGTGCATCGTACACCACGAGCCGCCGCGCTTCTTGCAGTTGCCTACCTGCATTTGGCTTTATCTAAATAATATTAAAGTAGCACTATAATTATGTAACGCTCTCGCTAAAGCTTACATATTTTTTATTAGATTCATATTGGTTAACTATTAACTCATTCAAAATTCACCCATTCTATTTAATATCTCTCAAAGCTGTAAGTTTTTTATTAGTAACTATAAAGTCTTAGAAACGTAGAACAATACATTACATTGTACTACCAGGATCCATGTACACTGGTATCTGTACACAACTATTTGTTAATTATGATTATCATGAATAAAGATCTTTTGAAATTGAATTGAATTGAGTAGATAAAAATGGAAATCATATATTTTTTATATTTTCCTTCATAAACCGAAAAATGTACATCGTGTTTTAGCTTATGCTACTGAAACTCTTTCATATGATACCCCACATGATACGGTTAATTCACTTTAAAATTTGGACCTTCATTCCTTGCATAAAGACACTTTTTTTTTTGATTATATTAAAAATTTCAAGTTTTCGGATTTTTTCCTATATGTGTACTCTAACACAATGCTTCTTGAAATTTTTTATTGTTCTAGGTCAACGGGAAGTACCGTTAGGTTTTTTCGTTGTTTCGTTGTTCGTATAGGTTTTGATTCCCTTGTGAGTGTCGAAATGTGCGTTTTTTACAATATATCCTGCTGTAACTTTTTTTTACGAAAACTAAAAAAAAATATTTTTCTTTTTGCAGTAAGATATTAAGGATTTGCGTATATGGTTTTAATTTCAACTCGGTACCTTTACGCGTTCCCGAGATAAAGGTCTTCACACCCGACGTACGGACAGACGGACAGACGGACAACAAAGTGATCCTATAAGGGTTCCGTTTTTCCTAATGAGGTACGGAACCCTAAAAATGTCTTGTTATTAATTAGCCAGTTTAGCCTTTAGAGTCGAGTTAGGATCATAGGAAATTGTGAGATGATATCGAGGCACATATGTTGTTTAGTCTTATTTCGTATTCGTTAAAAATAAAACCCACGTGTCAACTTTGGTCGGTAAGTAATTTCCCCAATACCTATATTCGTTTAACTTGTATAGTGTTCCCAGTATATTGGCTTGTCGGAACCGTCAGCGGCAAGCTGACGGAGTGAGAGCTGCGGTTTCAGTTTAATCAAACCGGAACTCGCCGCGACAATGTGCCCGGTAATAGTTTTACTGGAGTCGACTGTTGGGGGAGGAACACCTTTAACGTGAGAACGAAGCAACGGTAGCGAATTTCAACTTTAATTATATGGACACAAAGTAGTTTATACTGTTTTTTTATACCGTCATTTATGACGAATAGTATATACCTATTTATTAAATTTTCAAAATATCTACTGAATAAGTTATCATTTTCAATTTGCAGGTTCTCATTAGGTGCAAGTGATGGATAATCTGAATTTTTTTCCGTTAGTAATTGTATAGATTTCGATGTGCTCTTTCCGAATTTCAATTTTGTAAATATAACTCTCGTTGCGCGGTCGGGTAAAATAGACTCAATTGCAAAACTATAAAATCTGTTACTATTTATACCTATAAAAAGTGTTGTTCTGAGTGATTGACTTACAGACAATAGATAGATAAACTCTTTATTGTACACACCATAAAAGTAATAAAAAAGGACAAATAAACTGGTGCATACGTTTTTCTAGAGATAACGCTAAAATGTATCTCTTCTAGGCAACCTTGGGATGGAGATAAATGGAGACAAAATAGATGTACGGTACTAATCTAACCTAAGCAGTTTTATTTAGATACTTTTTTATAATTAGCTGTCAAGCGCAAACCTATTACGGCATAAAAATTAACTCGAAATTTGGAGCATGCCTATAAGTACTTGTAAAGTGATACCTATACTTCACAAGTAAGGTAAGTTATAGACTTCCAATTATTTTTTTGTTTAAGTAAAACCGCGGGATTCGGGTTGTCTAAAAATCAAATTCTAAATATTATGCACATAATTAAGCTGTCGAAAAATGCTTTATTCTACTAATACGCTAAACTTTTGGGCTCTGTGTATTGCTCCCAGAATCCTTAATTATTTTAAAAGCAAAAACATGTCAAAGAGAAAATATCATGCAGCAGTGTCATGACAAAAACTAAAAGCCGGAAACCAAAGTTTCCGTCAAAGATTACCAGCAAAGTTTACACTCAGGCTCGCTGTTTAGTTTTCTTTACTTGCACGAGCTCTTGGCGAAACTTTTGCTCCAGCCCACTGTTGGCAATTTCACACATTTCAAAGAAGCTCGATGCTGTATAGAAAAAGAAAACTAGCAAAGTTGCATGAGTTTATTCTGTTTTATTGGTGTTTTAGTAGAGATAAAGTAATTTTTACCTGACTAAGGCGAAAGTGAGGGTTTTACTTTACCATTATAATAAGTTGTTAAGTACGTTGAATTTGTATTTACGTATGTATGTATGTCCCACTGTATATAGTGCCAATCTTATTTCGATGAGTGAGGTGTCAATCAATTTGTTTGTCATTTACCAACAAACAAAATGATGGACAATATGTCTATGAAATTGGGGAGTTTTTAATTTTGTATTTTTTTACCAAACGATTATTATAACGGTTATTTTTGCTAAACGAGCTAAGGCCTCTTCATCTAATGGAAATATTTGCTTTAATCTGCCAGAATAATAATTTGTATGTTTGGTTATTGATATTTCTGTCGATGATGTATTTTTTCAACCAATCTTGACGAAACTAACCAGCGTCATAGATGGGTTCGATTCCATTCGATTCGAGTGGTTAGATGCTCCCATCAAAATTAACTTGGATTTTTGTATAAAATAGTATATAAGTAATATTTAGTACTTAAATCTGTATATTTATTGAATTAAACCTATGGTCTAGCATTTTTTAAGAGCGCGCTCTTAAAAAATACAAAATCTAATTAATCTATAAATCCAATTTGATATGTTTATAGACATTGATTCAAGATAAAAACAAATTTTCATCTTGAATTAATGGGACATCTACGAACATTTTAATAAGCTTCAGAACAATAATTGCCACAGGCCAAAACTCAATTTTCTTACATAATTAGAAATGTGAAATAAATGTAAAATTCAGTATTTAATTCAGCTTGTAAACAAGTTAAGTAAAACACACACAGCTTGGACAAGAGCCCGTTATTTATAGCTTACATTAATAACTTCTCGCTTGCAGACAGACTAGATTTTAAGCATTTTGGGCTTGAGGTCGTTGCTTAATTTAATCTCTTGAATTTACAGGAAGAGCATTTTGTTGGGCAAGATAATCGTAATCGACCTTACCGAAAAACGTTACTTAAACTTTAAGCATTGTTTGACATATTTTGTCAAGTTCTCGCTGAAACGGAATGACACTTGCGGAAAGAAGACAGATAATTTAAGACGATGGTTAAAGTTAAGTAACATTTTTCGGTAAGGCCGAATTTGTTTGAGACAGGAGATATACTGTCATTTTTGGATATAATATAATCACAATAATATTTAACTGCAGTGTCACACGCCGGAAAATTACAAAAATAAATAAAATAATAATAATAATTTCCGCAGGGGCGGCTTTGTGGCGAGCCGTTGGTGAGTGGCGACACCGCGTACCCCGATGTTTCCCTGGGGCTAAATGGGACCCCTGACCTCCAGCTTGCCTTAACCGGCCGGCTGTGTGGTGGAAACCGTAAGAGCTAAGACCTTAAGCTCCAGGGTGAAAGTGTTAAAGGGCATAACGCCGCTAGTAGCTCTCAGTGAACGCGCAGCACACCTCTCGACATTCTTAGCCACCCACACCGATGTTGCTTCTCCGGCGCCAACATGCGGTGCCACTATGGGAGGCCCATTCAGTGGGTGGCGAGTCATCGCCTGCCTCAATATTTTTGGATAATGAGACAAAATAGGCAGGTGCCGTTATCTCATTCTGATGCTCCCACACAGAAGTACCTTATCTTACTCACTGTGTGGGAGCATCAGCCAATAAACTAGTTGTATAAATCATAACCATTTCATTTCAATAGCCCCGATTTGTCAAATGCTATATTGAACAATAGTCCCATCATCCATCCGCATACCGAAATACTGTATTTTTTTATTTATTATCTGTAAAGGGCCTCTCAGTGTTGGCTTCGGATCCACTGATGCCCATCAAAGGCCCGGGCTACGACCCGAGATTTATGTGGAATAATATTATTAAATAAATCAGAAAAAAAGTCACCGCTGAAAGCGCACGTCATTTTGTGATCACAATATATTTAATTCGTTTTATACAGTCTATATCATTTTACCAGTATTTATTTTGTACACAACATCGATAATAAAAATAGAAAAATGTTTGTGAATAAAAATTTCACCAAACCACCGGAAAATAAACTAATAATAAATAAACTAATAGGGTCTGATACAGAAGGCAGTCATCCTGGACACGGCACGCATTTTCAGGAGGTTCCTCTCTCTGTAGCCCCTACCACCGGCAGCTTGAGCCCCGCCCCGCTGCCGGCGGCACCCTAGGTTTAAGTTTTTTATAATATTTATATTTTTGTATTATTATTGTAAAAAACTTAGATTTAAGATTTAAGATTTAAAATGAATAAAGTGTATAATAAACTAATAAGGAAAATATTTCTGACAAGATAATATGACAGTTCACTGTCATAACCCAATCGAAAATTCAAAACAATGATCACAAGGGCAAAATCAAGACGAAATACAGCGGCTACAACATGCGCAACAAGACCACCTCCCGCCCCGTCACCGACGCCTTCTTCACAATCGTCGAGTTCAAGATCTAGTGGTGAGGAGTATCTCACCACTCGCGACACCACTGCGTCGAGCGACGGAGGCGGGCCTCCGACGCCGCCGCCGCCGCGATCACCTGTGCGACGGGGACGTCATCCGCTGCCGGCATGCCTGGGGCCTTCTGCGAGGGTTGTCCCGCAGGATACGGCTCCTGCTGTCGGTGGAACGCGCACCCGCATGCGATGGACGACATCAATAAATATCAGTTGCATGCGCGCGTACTATGGAGCTATAGAGAGAGGTACGAACCTGTCTGCGTATCGTGCCAGAATGTTGCCTTTGTTCCAGGCCCTTGAACCGACCGTCACCGTTTCTGCCCAGCGATTATCGGACCAAGTGCGAGCTATCCACCGGTGTAAGCTGCTGGATCAGACCGTGCTTGATCGGCTCCGCCTGGAGGTGCTTTCTGCTCGTCCAGCTTCTTCGTCGACGCGTGATTCGCCGCCTCTTGCGTCGTCGCCTCCGATACTGGCTACAACACCGACATCGGGGGTGACACTTGCGACATCGACGCATCCCGTTGTCGACGAGGGAAATAGTGTGAGCATGACTGTAACCAGTCAGGTGAGTGAGCAATTGAGGAGCACTGTGGAAGACGTGATTTCCCAGTACCGATTTGCACCTGACTCTAGGCCACGTCTACCACGTTTGCCTACTTATAGACGCAATCTAGCGTTAATGGGAGCCCTGAATGCTCTGCTAGCTCCGTATCTGCGGACTAGCAGAGATTTGGTTGATACCCACTCGATTTTATACTGTGGCTCCATCGCGGTGTGTCGTGTTGCACGCGTTAAATTCCCGGACATTAACCGTGCACCACGGCGCGTCGGGGATGTACCTGCATGGCAAGTGAGAATCGAGCGGCGTATTACTACGTTCAGGACTCTCATTGCAAAGTTGATCTGTTTCAGCCGGGGTAATACTCGCCCCCGAGTAATGCGTTTCGTGGCGCAAGCATTTGCGGGGACTGGTATTAGGTCCCAGCACTACTTAGCTAATGTCACGGAACGCATCGACTACCTGAAACAGAAAGTCTATGCATGGGCAAACCGAATTCGTCGCTACAGAGAGCGTGTTAATAGATACTGGCGGAATCGCCTTTTCCAAAGTGACCAAAGGAAGGTGTACCGAGGTTGGGAAGGAACCGAACAACGTATGAGCGACGGACAGCTACCGGATGCATGCGCCATGACTGATTTTTGGCGTGGAATCTGGTCGGTGCCCGTCGAACATACGGAGGGTGATTGGATGCGGGTTGTCGAACAAGAATGCGATGTCATCGAACCCATGGGGTCTATTGTAATAGACCCTGTAGACGTTAGTTGTGCGATCCGTACAACACAGAACTGGAAGAGTCCTGGGCCGGACGGATTGCACAACTTCTGGATAAAATGGATTCAATGCTCGCATGAGTGCTTGGCCACACAATTCCAAGAAGCCCTCGAGCTTGGTTCTTTACCTACCTTCATGACTACTGGGGTCACCTTTCTGCTCCATAAGTCCGGTAGTACCACGGAACCCAAAAATTACAGACCAATAACATGCTTGCCTACCATCTACAAGCTCCTTACATCTATTCTGAGAAACAAAATTAATACGCATGTTGTCGCAAACAACGTTTTGGCCTCTTCTCAGAATGGATGTAAGGTTGGGTCCCGTGGTACTAAAGAGCTTCTCCTCATCGATACGGCTATTAGCCAACAAGTCAAGCGGAGTAAGGGAGCACTCTCTGCTGCTTGGATTGACTATAAGAAGGCATATGATACGGTGCCTCACTCATGGCTTAAAAGGATTTTAGAGTTGTGTAAAATTGATGCAACTCTGAGATCCTTCTTAGTCGCATGTATGAGGCAGTGGACCACAGTCCTTCGTCAACCGGGTAGTGGGGATGGATCTTTTACACCGCAGGACTTGATAAGGATTGAACGTGGCATTTTCCAGGGTGACAGTTGTTCCAGGGTGAGCTCAAAAGCTCATTGTGGTTTTGCCTAGCACTGAACCCTCTCAGTATTTTATTGAAGGATTCAGGTCTAGGCTATCGGCTTCGTAGAGGGGGTGAGATAATTTCTCACCTACTGTACATGGACGACCTCAAACTTTTTGCACCAAAACGACAAGATTTGATGACGTTGCTAAAAACTACCGAGATTTTTAGCAACGCCATTAAAATGGAGTTTGGTGTTGATAAGTGTGCGGTCGTGCAGGTACAGCGGAGGGAAGTTGTAAATTCTCCGAATTTGCAACTTTCTGAGACAATGTCCCTCAGGTCCCTCTCCGAGGCCGAGACCTACAATTACCTTGGCATGTCAGAGTCGTTGGGTATAGGACATAATGCGGTAGAGGACATAAAGAAATCGGTGAAGGAGCGTTTCTTTTGTCGTTTAACAAAAGTACATAGCAGTCTTTTGTCAGGCGGCAATAAGGCACGTGCTTTCAACGGTTGGGTGATGCCTCTATTGACATAGTCCTTTGGCATATTAAGGTGGACTCAATCTGAGCTGGACGCCCTGGATAGGAGGGTCCGTCATCAATTGACACTACATCGCATGTTACACCCACGCTCGTCTGTTATGAGACTGTACATCCCGCGGAAGTGGGGGGGGGGGGTCGTGGCTTTTTAAACGCCAAGAACCTTCACAACCGTGAGGTGTGCAATCTCAGGGACTATTTCCGAAACAACGAGTGTGGTATGCATTGTGATGTAGTGGCAGTTGATAAGGGCCTGACGCCTCTCTCCTTGGCAAAAGAAAACTGGCGCAAACCAGCGGTGCTCAGCATCGAAGACCGCAAAGACGTATGGAAGAGCAAGGAGTTGCACGGGCGGTACTACAGGGTGTTATCAGGACCCGATGTAGACCTGCCTGCATCGGTGAACTGGCTGCGCTTCGGTGACCTCTTTGGGGAAACTGAAGGGTTTGCCTGTGCAATTGAAGATGAAGTTATCAAGACGAACAACTATCGGAAATATATCATGAAGGACGGTACGGTCGACATTTGTCGGGCATGCCACCGTTCCGGAGAGTCTCTCCGACATATTGTTTCCGGTTGTTCGCATCTTGCTAACGGCGAGTATTTGCACAGATACAACCAAGTATCCAGGATCATTCACCAGCAACTTGCCCTTCAATACGGCCTTGCCGAGTCAGAGGTGCCGTACTATCAGTACGCACCAGCGCCAGTTCTCGAAAATAGCCGTGCTTTGCTCTACTGGGATCGTTCTATAATCACGGACAGGACTATTGTTGCCAATAAGCCTGATATCGTGATTGTAGATCGGTCTCAGCGCCGGGCAGTACTCGTCGACATCACCATCCCACATGATGAGAATCTCGTGAAGGCCGAGAAGGACAAGCTCAGCAAGTACCTTGACTTGGCTCACGAGATAACCGCCATGTGGGATGTTGACTCGACGATCATTATCCCGATAGTCGTATCGGTGAACGGTGTCATAGCGAAGAGCCTCGACCAACATCTCCAGGGGCTCTCGCTCGATGGTTGGGTCAAGGGTCTGATACAGAAGGCAGTCATCCTGGACACGGCACGCATTGTCAGGAGGTTCCTCTCTCTGTAGCCCCTACCACCGGCAGCTTGAGCCCCACCCCGCTGCCGGCGGCACCCTAGATTTAAGTTTTTTATAATATTTATATTTTTGTATTTCTATTGCAAAAAACTTAGATTTAAGATTTAAAATGAATAAAGTGTATAAATAAATAAATTATAAATTCTGTGCCTGATATCAGTTCAGTTCAGTTCATTTATTTCTCAAATATAGGTACACCAATGTACACTTATGAATGTCAAAAAACAATACAGAGTTGGTACAGAACAATATAAAATATCAATTAAAATTTATAATTCAAACATGTAACAAGCCGACAAACAGATTTTAACTTATTTGTCAAAATTAAATGTCACAAAGGTTAAAAAAATATACAATGTCAAAAATTAAAATGTCAACGATATTAAATTTATATGTCAAATAAAATTAAAATTACCATTGTAAAAATAAACAAATATTACTAGTCATTTATATTATTAGACATATTGCGTAAAGAATCTTTGTCACAAATGAAATCTTCAATCTTATAATAAGCTTTTTGCATTAAAAATTGTTTTATAGTGTTTTTAAACTTTGTTTCATTTTCATTTATCACACTACTCGGTAGTAGATTATAAAATAATATGCAATTTTTTACAAAAGATTTTGTAGTTTTAGCCAGCCTAGTGCTAGGAAGAACAAGTTTAAACTTGTTCCTTGTCTGATAGTCATGAACATCACTTTGTTTCTTGAATTTGTGAAGATTCTTACGAGCGTACATGATATTTAAAAAAATGTATAAGCTTGGCAATGTCAAAATGTTTACTCGTGCAAAAACCTCTCGAAGAGATTCTCTATATTTAAGTCTATAGATAGCCCTAACTGCACGTTTTTGCAAAACAAAAATCTTATTCACGTCTGAAGCGTTACCCCAGAGCAATAATCCATACGACATGAGCGAATGAAAATAACTAAAATATACAATTCGTGCTGTTTTTACATCTGATAGCTCTCTAATCTTTCTAACTGCATATGTCGCAGAACTTAGTTTACCTGACAGCTCCTTAATATGCGCTCCCCATTGCAGCTTGTTATCTAAAGTGAGGCCGAGAAATTTTGTAGTAGTGGATAAATCGAGTTGATCAGTATTGATACATATATTAGGCAAATTAGGATTGCTTGTTAAAGTAAATTTTAAACACTTAGTCTTCTTGGCATTCAGCATTAAATTATTAACGCTAAACCATCTGTCAATAGAGGCAAGTGACCTATTAATTTGAGATGTATCAGCATTGTTTCTATCAAATTTAAATAGTAAAGACGTGTCATCGGCAAACAAAGTAATTTCGCAATGCTTACGCGCTAGGAAAGGTAAGTCATTAACATACACTTTAAAATAGAAAGGACCGAAAATTGATCCCTGCGGGACTCCAATAGATACATCAGATGCGTTAGATAGTATCCCAGCGACATCAACAGTTTGCTTTCTGCTAGAAAGATATGATTTCATTAATTGCAAAGCGTCGTCCGTTAATCCGTAATGAGCCAATTTGTGTGTCAGAATTTCGTGGTTAACGCAGTCAAAGGCTTTAGACAAATCACAAAAAACGGCTACGCAATCTTGTTGTGACTCCCAAGCCTCATAAACATTTTCGACCAGGTTGCAAGCGGCATCTATTGTAGAACGGCTTTTTGTAAAACCAAATTGTTTCTCATAGAAAAGATTATTAATACTAAAGTAAGAAGTTAATTGAGACAAAAGAATTTTTTCAAATATTTTACTAAGACACGGTAAAATTGAAACTGGTCTAAAATTACTGGGATCGTTTTTATAATCGTATAATATATCGTATAATATCTCTTTGATCTATAAATAGTACCATTACTATGATAATTGTCAAACTAATCTGATCAGCTGTAGATTGTCATGTTGTATGGAAAAAAGCCCGACTGGTTGTAGATTGGACTTTAAAATTGTTTTTTCATTGTAGATTATTATTATTGCCACTGACAATAAGTAATGTCTGAATCTCTAAGTATTTATATGATGTACTTATACAGGTAAGAATCCAAATCCAGGATAATAAGTTGAGTTATAAATAAGTGTAATAATATTGTCCACCGACCTTAAGGCTCATTCAGAACCTACCGCTCCTCATGTCGACATTCTGATCATCAGCGCCTGTCTGTTCTTATAAATTCATAAAATGTATTGTTGGTGTTCGTCAAAGGGAGGGCCTTTTTTGCGTAAACACTCGTTTTGCGATCGCTTATAATTATAACCCATTAATAGCACTGTTTCTTCGTACTCCATAGAACAACAATAATATGCACAAAAAATGAGGGTGAAATTAGAAAATTTTCATAGTTTATTTCTATTTTGGTTTAGATTGATTTTGAAGTTTTTATCTTTATTCACTCAATTATATCAATTATTTCATAACAATGCACAATTTTTAGTCTTTAGCAAATTTTCTTCGAGCAAAAACAAAAGCGTAAACAACTAACACTGCTTCTGAATTTTATGATATTTCATCACTTTTCACTAATATTTGAGTTCAGATAACACTATCACTTTATTATTATTCATATATCTACACGTAAAACATATTACGGTAATAACAAATTGTGTTTTTCATTTTTAAACTATTTTTAAACACATAGGCGTATGTACGTACAACAGTGTTGCCACCTCTCCCCTATATCATAAGAGCAAATCCATGTTTCACGTATTTTATTTAAATATCAGCGATTAAGTGTATTGGAGTACCGTGCAGCGGCTTTATTAATAATGCAACGGTTCTAATGTGATATGACAGTCTTTAATAAGTCGTAGCGGTGTCCTAAATATATCCATTGTTGTTCTTACGTTTGTGCATGCTTTGTGCACTTCTTTTTTGACTTCATCGTAACCAGAGTAGGGCTTTTTTTGTATGTTTGTTACATTACTTACTTCGCCAATTATGAATTGATTTAGACGATTCTTTTTTTTTTGTTGGATAGATCATATTTTAGAGGTAATCCCATATAAATTTTATCGAATTTGGTTCTGCACTTTGATTTATAAAACATAATGACAAGTTCCAGTAACAACATTGTGTATTTTGAAGTCGGTTGTTTCACCTTTTTAAACTATAATTATTAAGGATAATATTTGTGATTTTGACCGAAATAAACACCAAAATGTCAAAAATTCCACATTTAGATATTTATTACGGTCAAAAATAATACATAATATTAAAAAAAAACGAACAAGTGTGAGTCAGACTCGCCCACCGAGGGTTCCGTACAAGCTAGTAGATAAAAAGGGGAAATTATATATTTTTTTTATATTTTCCTTCATAATCCGAACATTCATTGTAAAAATATTTAAAAATCTGTTTTAGCTTGTACTAATGAAGTTTTTTCATATGATACCACACATGATACGGTTAAAGCACTTTAAAATTTGGATCCTCTTTTCTTGCTTAAAGACCCTATTTTTTGTGATTTAATAAAAAATGTGCAGTTTTCGAAGTTTTCCTTTATGTATACTTTATGACAATGCTTCTTGCCAAATTTCACAGTCATATAATATAGGTCCTTTGCAAGTTTCAAAATAAGCGTTTTTTGCAACATATTCGGCTGTAATTTTTGTTTATGAAAACTGAGAAGTTTGAATTTTCTTTCAGCAGCAAGAGACTATAGATTTGCTTATAAGGTTTTAATTTCAACTTGATACCTTCACGCATTCCCGAAATACAGGTCTTAACAGACGGACAGACGGACAACGAAGTGGTCCTATAAGGGTTCCGTTTTTTTTCTTTTGAAGTACGGAGCCCTAAAAAGGTAGAGAAGTAAAAAAATGGTTTTCTGAAACTTACCTGTATGTTCATAATATCAAACAAAAAGTTCTATTTTAAGTCCGTATATTGTAATGTGTGACTATGGAACCTTACACTGCGTGAAGCCTTATACGCATTTTGCCGGTTTTATTTCACTTAAAATATCTACAGGAGAAAATTTGAGAAATATTCAAATAATATCTAGCGCTACGCCAGGTAGCAGACACTTGATATTCTACGATATTATTCATGGAACTGGGAAAACGGTCTACAGTAACCAATTAAGGGACTAGCTAGGAACTATATTTAAATGGGTCTAAAATCTAACTTGAAATTTTCATTTCGACTTTGTACGAAGCACCTGTCTACCTTTGGAGGAGTTTTTGACCCGCGAAAAGTAATTTTGATAGTTTGAATGTTTGGAACGTCAAGGATGGGCTCAGGATTAAGGTAAATTGAATGAGTTTTTTTTTGTTTTTTTTATGATAATAGCCTTTATTTCTTCTACACACACCTAATTTACAATACAAATCCCTCGGCAACAAATAATTCTGCAAAAGTTTTTGTGTCTTTTGAATTTTTGAATATCGGTCACTTATAATAAGTTTTTCTGCTATCTCCAAAAAATATCCCCGGTGTCCCTACCAAATGAGAACCGTCCAACTCCAATCAGTCCTTTTGCAAAGAGGAAAGAACAAATCGGTTGCCCGCATACGATTCCAACTGAAATATTGATGACGGATCGGCCCAGGGGGACGATTATTTGAATCGGATCTGTATCGGGAACGCTCTCTCAATTGTAGAAGTTTTTATTACCAGCTGTAACAGCACGGATCTTTTCTCCCCAGTTATTCCTCCGCCGTAGAGTCGGAATTCCAGCTTTAGAATTATACTCAAAGGCATATGACACGATTTTCGACTATGTAAATCGAATACTCAACGTCTTTTTATGATCCCTGACAGATGAGAATACCTTCGAGCCGCGTTTTTATGAGCTTCCAAATTTTTTATATCAGAGAAGCCGTTCGCGATTGAATCCGCTCGAGACGAGTAAATTTTGAAAGTAATAACGCCGAATAAAATGCGGTGAAGACAGTAAATTGCAATTTAACTTTGATCGTGACTCGTTAAGTTATAAAACAATTCACCTTTCGGGGGTTCTTCAGTCAAGCTGGAAGGACATAATTTGCAAATCCCGCCCTAAATCTTCAAAGTTAAATTTCCTCTCGTGGATTTTTCTACCTTCGAAATCTCAACGATGCTTCATAAAATTGGACACCGGACCGGCGACCACTCGGTCTAATTGGCAGCGTCCCAGATCCCTGTGCCTCTCAAAATTTATGACGAATTTCTGTGCTTGGACCGGCTGCCCTTGTGCCTAACTTTGACTTTGACTATCCCCTAGACGTAGTTTTTGTGCTTCACGCTTGTTGCTTTTAATATTTAGACTGAACTCAGGATTTCATTCATATTTTGATGTTATTTTTACTTATTTTTTATTAATTTGATATTTTGTGATTCAAATTTTCAAGACGGTTATTTTATTCAAACGTTTTGATTTGTCTCTTTATAAGGAAAAAAAAAAACTTTTTCACGACGATATTCATCTTTAGTCTTCTTACAGCCACTGTGATCCATGCTGGTTGCATATTATATTCAGTTAAATTTAGTAGGACACCTTCATTTGTGTTTTTGAAAATAAATCTTGGAAATGGAACCACGAAGTGTAAGTCTAAGTCTTTCTAAGTCTTTTAAACTATTATGAATATCGAAAATGTTGGGTAACTGTTTGCTTTAAATTAGAATTAAAAAAGAGTAGAAAAGAGCTCTTGGCAAGGGATGGTATTCCGAAAACTGGACATGCAGATGAAAGTGAGGATTTGACTCTTAATTAGTACACTTGCAGGTGCAGATTTCAAACCGCCGTAATACACTTAGTTTGACTGGCCTTGTGGCTCAGTTGGTAGTGTGTTTACGTCTACCTGCTGAACTGAAAGGTCGTGGGTTCAATCCCCACCCAGGGCAAACATTTGTGGATTAGCATGGATGTTTGTTCTGTGTCTGGGTGTTTCTATGTATCATATAAATATATTTACAAAAAAAAGTATATATGTATTCTATCAGCCATCTAGTTCCATAGTACAAGCTTTGCTTAGTTTGGGCTAGATGGTGTTGTGTGAAATGTCCACAAATATTTATTTATTTATTTATTTAGTTTTGCCGCTTTCTCAAGATTCTCGAGATAAAAGTTTTTTTTTTTTTTTTTAAGTACTTTATTGATCTACGATTCTAAGCATCATTGTTGGCCTAGCATGGAAGGTAGATAGATAAATCGCTTATAAGTCAGTTGTCAATGTTAGTACATATTTATCCACTGAAAAGTGGATAAAATGGTGGGTAGATTGTATACGTTCCATGTTAACCCTGTTGTTCACAGAAACACTAGTGAAACGACCGTTTAATCCTATCGCATCGCTCGAGGTTGTTATCATCGAAATTGGTAATAAAGGTATTATGTTAACAAAAACCGAGATTCAACTGTTTTTTGTCTAGATCATTTTCAAGGTCATTAAACCCCAACTTTTCTCTTGCCTTATCTTCAGAGTCGACTTCATTCCCACAATTACTCTTCATTTAGCACAATACCCGACGTAACCGTGGAGGTGAGATATCCCTTTGTCAGGCTCGTGATAAATACACACGTAAGCCAGCGAGATTAATGCTGTTACGGCTATATTCTCCGGACGTGCATGGTCCCTTTATAGCGCCAAGTAACTTAATATTAATCCATGGCTCCGCTGAAATGGCCTCAGGTATTATGTGAGGCTACGAAAAAATGGCGGCTCATATTTTTCCAGGCAGATTGTTTTGTTTTACTGGTAAATTTGAAAGCGTACACGAAAAATGTAATAGCTGCGTAGAGATAAAATCTTGAATTACGTTTACCGACTAAACAGTTTGTGTAAGTCGGATATTTTGACTCAAAACAGACGTGAGTCGTAGTTTTTATTTTAAAATGTTCAAATTGTCTTTTAAGGTGTAGATCAACGCACGCAGCTATCTCTCTCGCACTTCACAACCTTTTTAAGCATATAAAATCATTGGTTAGGGATATTAGGAAACTGAGAAACTAATTTGTTTATTCATTTATGAAAAAAAAAATTTTTTTAATCCATATTTCACTTATACTGGCGACGGAGTAGTGAAAAAAAATATATTTTCTACTCTTCAGATAATTTAAAAGATATCGAAGATTTTTTTTTTGATATTTCTCCTATCTTAATAATCAAATTCGTCTCTCACTTTTCTATTATCCCACTCAATGATTTTTGTTTAAAACTATAGTGAAACGCAAGAGAGAGAGAGAGAGAGAGAGAGAGAGAGCTGCGAGGTTTGAGCGAATCCTTAATAGTGTAAGGTAACCACATTGACAGATGAGTAAATGATTTAATTTAATTGAATTGCATTGAACAATAATTATTTCCCGGTATGAAAATATTTTGCAGACGAGATTAGACAATGGAGAATATTTTTATTGTGAAAAAACTTATCTGTTAATATTCACATAATTATATAATTTGAAACTAAGTCTGCTACAAACCGGGCTCAGGTCAGCATGGTGCCGATTGGGACGCTGGTCTTCTGCTGGATCCGGCGGGTGAGGTATTTTTTATTGATTTGTATACACGCATTTGTCTCTACAAAAGAAGCCAACTGTTTTCTCGACCTAATATATTTCACAAGTACTCAATATAACTGAAAATAACCAATTATCGTATTTACGTATTTCTCCACTGATTAGCAGCTTTGAGTTTAGGATACGGAAAATGAATTTTAAATTAATTTTGGCGATTTCGCGTTGCACCAGAAGTCAACCCAATTGTCTCAGCCAGCATCACTTAAAACTAAACGCATAATGACCAAGACCCCGTCCATCCATCCAGGCGTCACGAGAACCTGAGCTTCTGCTAAATTCATCAATGCCCACATTGAATAATCGACCCAGTCACCTGCCAATTATACGCTACGGTTCGGACGAAATTTATTGTGAAAGCCCCACGGCGCATCTATTATACGCCTCTTTTTCCAATATGAGGCATTTCACGGTCCGATGAGGGTTCGAAGTTTAATTTTGCTGATGAAAAAGGTGGTCGGGATGACGGGTGCGAAAATTGGTCGGCTGGATGATAAGTGTAGACGGATGTGTCGATGGTCAATGTCGAGGTACTGTAGGGTATCGGTCCGTTGTGGGTGTAATTGCTTCTAAACAAATAATAATTGAGTGCAGATCCACTGCTAAATAGATGTAAGCCAAGTTATTTTTTTTTTATCTGACTGCGTAAGAAGGAGATCTATATTTTTCTAGTGTATGTGTACCTATATATGTATTTATGTATGTGGGTAATGGGTATGTATGTGCATATATATGTTTCTATAAGATCACCTACAGCCTAAACGGCTTGACCGAATTTGATGTACGAGGTGTCGTTAGATTTGTCTTCACTTCATAAGTCATAGGCAATATTTTTTTTGTAACAGTAAATATACATCTATATATAATATGTAAAATAAAATAGAAAAGTTTGTTTCGTAACCTCCAACGAACTTTTTCGTATTAAACAAGTGATTCTACTAGAATTATTCTAAAAATACGCATTTATAATATTTTACGCATACTTTCTCACAAAAAACGTACATTCAACAGCGAAACGAAAACGTAAGTTAGAGTGCAAATAGCTTCTTTTGTGCAGTCGGGTATTTTGTTTTTCTTTTAATATAAATAATAAATGTAAATATAATGTTTATTCATAAATAGGCTATCAATGTAGTAAGTTGTCAATGTTATATGGTTTATGACAACCAATCAAGCGGTCATGTCTAGTCAGCACCCCGAGCCAGTTGCCGTAATTAACGTTAGTATTCTAGCACTGGAATTGTACTAATAATCCCACAGATTAGTGCTCTGGATTATTGGTTTGATTGAATTATATTACAATATATAATACAGGTACACGAAGCAAGCGGAACAATGGTAGTTATTTGATGACGAAGTTGAAAAGTAAGTAAGGTATTTTTATTTTATTTTTATTTTTGACGTGATAACGTCTTATAAATCGATGAACGCCAGCTGCACGCACGAAAAATCATGACTCATTGTCACGTTCCGCCTGAGCCGAGCGTGCAAGCGAGAGTGCGGTACAAGCGATAGGGAGGCACGATCGGCGCGTTCGGCTTGTGACGCATCTATCCTGACGTTATCATGTAAAATTATCGTCCGTAAACTGACTTTACAGGCAACTATTTTTATTTTCATTCATCACCGTCTAGCCCCAAAGTAAGCAAAGCTTGTACTATGGGAATCAGACGGTTGATAAAATACATCTAAAATTTTAATTTGTAAATTATAATATATACCTACAGACAAACTAAACATCCACGCTCAGGAGAATGGATTGCCCTGGGTGCGGATCGAACCTACGACCTACATCTCAGAAGCCTGACATACTACCACTGAACAGCTGCCTGTTAACATATAGATAGATTACATTTTTTTAATAATTATTGTTTACAAAACTGAAACAACCGACTTCAAAATACGCAATTACCTTTACGTGGATGACATATTTTTTCAGTTATTTTGTTTTAAAACCCAAAGTTCTGAATTGATTTTGATAAAAGTTATACAGGACTACCTCTGAAATATAACCTATAACCTACCAAACAAAAAATAATGATCAAAATCAATTAAAAATTAACAAAGTAATCGAGTTACAAACATACAAAACAACATATGTAGTACAGTCGAAATGAGAACCTCCTTTTTGGCTTACTACATAAATTTAAACAAAACATTTATTAATTTCTGAGAAAAAGAAAACATTATTCTACGTACGCATGTTGCTCTTTTACTCGAAATAGCAATATCAGGCATTTTAGCAGCGTTGCCTCATAACTAAAACACGGACAAATAACATATTAGAATGTAAAAGCCTCCAAGCTTATTACATTTAAGTACGTAAAATCGTAGATAAAAGCGTGCCTATTTAAATTAACACAAAAAGAGTGTCGGATTAAGTAAGCAACCATTAATTACAACTGTGGACATGCTGGTTTAAATCAACGCCAAAATAAACAAAACCATTATTCTCGACGACAAAATGCAAATGACTTAGATTATTGTGCTGAGAACGGGGTCTTTATTACTAAGAGAACCGTCTGCCGATTTAATACCGTGCAATGAAGATTTTTTTACTTTTCCAAATGGAATAATTTCATTTAATAAACTCTTCGAAGATGGGCATTTGATATCGAAGCAATTCTTTAATACTGACTTATTAAAAGTTTGAAAAGAGAGTTAAAAATTCATTCGTTTTAGGACTTGTTGGGAATAATTGTATGCGAAAGTTTGACTTACGTTTCTAACATTAATAAAAGTTTTATTGAGGTGTTGGAAAAGAATATTAAGATTCAGATTTGATAGTTATAGTTAAGTACTTTGTAAGCTCAAAGTATTAATATTCTTTATATTAACCATCGCCCGTCTCGCTCTCTCATACCAACATATTTGAAGATTTAAAATGACTGAGTAAACTTAAAATTCGACGTTTCAAGCACTAGAAAGCAACAACACAAATATTCGACGAACATTTCAATTTGATCTGAATAAATTTTCATACATAAAAATCATTCTTAGGAATTAATAATGTTAAACGATTTTTATATACGAAAATTAACTTGAAACAAATTGATTTTTTTATCCAAACTTTGTGACGTCGAATTTATAAACGTTTATTCAGACATTAAAAAAAACGCACCGGCAAGCGCCGGCACCGGCACCGGCACGACATGGACAGATGACCTTAAACAACTAGCGGGAAAACGCTGGATGCAAGCCGCTTCCAATCGGTCTTTTTGGAAGCCCATAGGGAAGGCCTATGTCCAGCAGTGAATTTCTTATGGCTGAGATGATGATGATGATGATATTTTCAATGTTGGTATGCGCTAGCGAGATGGACGATGGTCGAAAAACAGACTCTTACTTTAAAAGTTTTGTATCCGCACTTTTAATCTCACGTAAGAAAGTAAAAAACAAGATATCAATTTGAGAAAACTTAAAAGCATGCAACGAGTTATAGCAAGTATCTTTAATAAAATAATAAAACCGGACAAGTGCGAGTCAGACTCGCCCACCGAGGGTTCCGTACAAACTTGTAAATAAAAGGGTAAAATCATATATTTTTTTTTTATATTTTCCTTCTTATACCGAAAAATATACATCATAAAAATATTTAAAGACCTGTTTTAGCTTATGCTAATGAAGCTCTTTCATATGATACCCCACATGATACGGTTAATTCACTTTAAAATTTGGGCCCTCATCCCTTGCATACCAGCCACTATTTTTTGTGATTAAATTAAAAATTTCTAGTTTCGGATTTTTTCCTATATGTGTATTCTAACACAATGCTTCTTGCCAAATTTTATCGTTCTAGGTCAACTGGAAGTAAGTACCCCATAGGTTTTGATTCCCTTGGGAGTGTCGAAATGTGCATTTTTACGACATATTCGGCTGTAACTTATTTTTACGAAAATTGAGAAATTTTATTTTTCTTTCTGCAGCAATGCACTATAGATCTGCGTATATGGTTTTAATTTCAACACGATACCTTTACGCATTCCCAAAATAAAAGGTCTTGATATCCGGACGGAGGGACAGACGGACAGACGGACAACAAAGTGATCCTATAAGGGTTCCGTTTTTTCCTTTTGAGGCACGGAACCCTAAAAACAACATTCCCGACTTCAAAAAAAAACAGTTTTTGCAGTCTAACTTACGATTTCGTTATGATGTTGTACGCTGTTGAGTGTATGTTTTATTTATGACAAAGTATGCGTAAAATCGTCGTAAATTATTATAAATGCCTATTTATTTAGAATAATTCTTGTAAAATAACTTGTTTATCATGTAAAACTTCGTTGGAGGTAAAGAAAAAACGCATTTGTCTTATTTTAACGAGATTTGATTTATTATTATTACAAAACAATTAGCCTTTGACACTCAGGAAGTGAAGACAAATCTAACGACACCGCGCACATCAAAATCGGTCAAGCCGATTAGACTGTAGGCGATCATCTAAAAACGTATATACATACACTCGAAAATCATAACCCTCCTTCTTACGCAGTTGGGTAAAAAGGGCTATACCTGAAGTCTCCCAGACGACTTCAAATAAGCAGCAGGATGAAGCTAGAAGCAATCCGCTACTAATAAGGAGATCGAAAGAGAAATCACTGCCTAAGCAATTTTTATACTTGATGCTGGAAGATATCGCTTTTAGCGATAAGGCCGCCTGTTGCCATGAACAAAACAGAAAAATGCATAAGACTTGTGTTGGGAGAAGTACAGGTGGAACAAAAAAAAAAAAAGCCGCCTGTTGTCACACTAGTTTTATAAGTTGTCTGTATAATATTGTATTTGTTTAATGGTGTACAATAAAGAGTTTATCTATCTATCTAAATCATGTCCACTACGATAAATCATATATATATATTAAGTAAATAATAATTAAATGATTGTTTATATGATTGATGTATGGTACAAACCTTTTTTTATTGTTACAAAATAATTTTGTAACAAAAAAAAAAGTTTGTTAACAGGTTGTTTATCAAACTTTTATTTACTGTTACAAAATAATTTTGTAACAATAAAAAAAGGTTTGTACCATACATCAATCATATAAACAATCATTTAATAACAAACAAACAAACTTTTATTTACTGTTACAAAATTATTTTGTAACAATAAAAAAAAGTTTGTTATCAAGTGCGTCATTTTTCATTTTATTATTCAGAAAATTATGATAGCTAGCGCCGCGGTCAACACTAGGAGTTTAATGGAGGTACTTAATAGCTGAGGTAAATACTTGAGTGCACTCAGGGCTGGCACGGCCCGTTGAAATATTACGCTTTCAGGATTACACGTAAGTCTCGGCTCGGTTCTAACGGTTCCGCGGCTAATGCAGCGGACCTCCGCTAAAACGTAAGTTTCGCTAAAAGTGGACTTGTGATATTACGGAGTTTGACCGCGCCGGCGTGTGGTGTGTGTCTTGCGTGTTGTTTTCTACGTTCAAGGTACTCTATATGTATAATTTGTCTAAAACGTAACGTAAACGTAAGTTTCGCTAAAAGTGGACTTGTGATATTACGGAGTTTGACCGCGCCGGCGTGTGGTGTGTGTCTTGCGTGTAGTGTTCTACGTTCAAGGTACTCTATATGTGTAATTTGTTGAAACAATTTTAATTTGTATATTGGTTTATTTAATGTTGGTATTTTCAAGATAAGGGTGTACATATCAAGTTTTCTAGATCAACGAGTTCCATACTCGGCCACACCGTTGCTTAACTTGAAGCTAGTTGGTGGTCAATCTAATGTAAAAAAAAAAACTAAATAAAAACATCGTATTGTTAGTAACTTTTGAGTAGTTAAAATACTTTTAAAGCCAAGTTATGTATGACCTGAAGTGCGCTAATCTGTACTTACATCTTATAAGCTTTGTGACTATAAAGGACTTATTGTCTGACTTCCAAACAACACTGGTCTTAGAGTCATACAATTTTGATGATTAGGATGCCTTCCTTGTGAAGTGGGGATATAAAGAAGAGCTTTCTCAATCGTCGGTAAAACTATAATAACCTAAATTATAATCTAAAAATACTTTTGAAGCATTAGCTTTAATAATGCAATTAAATCCTTTTAGCGACTGAAATAAATTAATAATTATAGTTAAAAAAACTTAAGCAACCGACTTCTTATGTATGCCATTGTCAAAATTGGAAATCAACCAAATTGAAAAAAAAAAAAAAAAAAAAAATATGGAACCACATAGGGTTCCATTTCCACCAATACCAAGCACCAGCTTTCAAATAAAAAAATAATCATCAAAATCGGTTCACCCAGTCGAAAGTTCTGAAGTTCTGAGGTGAAAAAAAAACGGACAAGTGCGAGTCAGACTCGCCCACCGAGGGTTCCGTACAAACTAAATAAAAGGGGGAAATCATATATTTTTTTATATTTTCCTTCATAAATCGATAAATATACATCGTATAAATATTTAACACATTCCTTGCTCACCACTCGGATCCGAGTGGAGCGGGGCTATAGTAGCGGCGCCTCCCACTCGGATCCGAGCGAGCGTCCCGTTCATTTTGTATTAGTCAGTAAACCGCCGGCGTTTGAGGCAGTCTACGTTGCTTTGCGCGGCCACTCTGTACTTAATCAAAATTCGACTAAAAAGTTTTGGTTCCCAGATGAATTGAAGGGTCTGCAGGGGGCGAAGAATGTGTTAAAAACATGTTTTAGCTTATGCTAATGAGGCTCTTTTTTACGATACCCCACATGATACGGTTAATTCACTTTATAATTTGGGTCCTCATTTCTTGCATAGAGGCACTATTATCGCATTCCCGAGATAAAGGTCTTGACACCCGGACGGACGGACAGACGGACAGACGGACAGACGGACAAAAAAATGATCCTTTAAGGGTTCCGTTTTTTCCTATTGAGGTACGGAACCCTAAAAAAAGAATCATCAAAATCGGTTGACCCAGTCGAAAGTTCTGAAGTTCTGAGGTGAAAAAAAAAACAGTCAAATTGAGAACCTCCTCCTTTTTTGAAGTCGGTTGAAAATTAGCACAAACTCAGCGATCTAATCGCTTTCTGGCTAAGAGTCGCAATGGTAGTGGTTCCATCTTCATACCTTTGTTCTTATGTCTAATGGAAGGTGCCCAAGACAATAAACCTAACGAGCCCAAACTGAACTATTCGCTTTCCATCAGGAAGTTCCAGTACTTACAATCAACATCCCAGTTCCATCATCAAATCGGATTTAACCTAAATAGTATACAAAATTACAGCTCAATTGGAAATCGGTTGTAAGGTCATATTTAACTTGCAAGATTTGATTAGACACCGGGACACTAAATAAAAGCTAGTAATAAACAGCTGGGTTTAAAATGTATATATTCCATATTATCTGATCTGTTAGTTAGTATTGACTACCATCCATCAAACTACTGACTGCGTCAGTATTTGCCGTAAAATTTGTTATCAAGGAATCTACAAATTAGTAACGCAATTCTAGATGTAGCTCTCCGAAATCTAAAAACTAAATTCCAAAGAAAAAGGCTCACACTTCTATTTTTAAATATTATATGGTGTAAAATCAAAGAATATTGTATTATAGTGATTAAGCCTTTAAGGCCTCTAGCAAGGCGTAAATTTGTGTGCACAAGAGCTGCATGACCTGATCAAACCATCGCCGTTCTATAATGTAACCACCAGACGCTCATACAAGAGGCACCCTCTCACTGTAGAGATTCCGTTCAGTCGCACCAAGCGTTTCCGATCCAATTTCTTGGTGAGAACGGCAGAGGTGTGGAATGCTCTTCCAGAGTCGGTGTTCCCTATGAAATACAACCCGGGGTTGTTTAAGAAAAAAGTGAATAGGTATCTCCTAGGCAGGCGTGCTACATCTTCGACCTCATCATCGCTTCCCATCAGGTGAGATGTGTGGTCAAACGCAGGCCTAGTTTGTCATAAAAAAAAAAAAACAGGACTACGTATCCATTTCAATTTAGAATAACAGTTTTACCAAGGAAATAATCGTTACAATAAATCCGTTTTGATGCGGTCGGTCCCATATGTCTTAGTCATTCTCACCATCGTTTAAGGGTCTCTAATCGTTGCGATAAATGGTAATCGGGTAAGGAAACGGTTATGGACGTCGTGAGGGAAGCTGGCGGTATCGATGTCTTATTCCATATGAGGTCTATGGATAAGGCATGAAGAAAAGCTCAAGGAAAATATGAGTTATGTAGTATATAACTAAACATGTATGTATGGGAGATTGAGTTTGAAATTTTCTTTAAGTTATTTTGGTATTTAAATACATACTAATTAACCATTAATGCTCAGTTAGTAGTAAAATATCCACTGACGTTAGAAAAAAAGTTGTTTTCTGACTGAACAACTTTTTCTATACAAATAGACAGCTTATTATACGCGTTCCGTTAAAAATGTACATTTAATAACGTCGATGTCACTAAAAGTGACTCTTAAATTCGCGGATAAGGCTGGTTTTAGTTATATGGAAATTCGCATCATCAAAAATGACTAAATAATAGTAATAATTGCAAAGACATTATTTGAAATTGACATCCATAGAAAATAGACGTCACAACTTTAGTGACACTATTAAATAGGAAATATGTATAAAATTTATTACATAGAAATAATAGTTTTAATTGGAAACATAAATGTAATAAATCCCCAAAAATAATATGTTCAAAAACTAAAACGCGCTCTAAAAAGTATGAAACAAGAAAATGTTCTCATCTGAAATTGTTATGTACAAACTCTTGGACATGTATCGTGTATTAAATAAACAACTTTCATGTACTTAATAAATATTTTGTTTTATTTCATACATAGATATACATAGTGGTGATCAGACGATAACCGTGGTCACCATATTCAATTTAATGTGACGTCACATAGCCTATAACCAGCGGACAACCAAGACTCTTCTAACGACACCTCTTTTGTCAAATTACGATATCTAAGTAGTTTAGAAGTTATGAGGGAACAGATGAACATACATACATACCGGTCTAAAACATTACGCTCCCTTTTGCTTCGCCATAGTCGGGTAAAAATATTTCGAACGTTCAACAAACTTCCGAGATACAAAACATTTAAAGTTTTAGAGGAGGGATGCTTTGTTCCTTTCTCGCGAAACAACAGTTTGTTTTGAATTCGTACGGCAAACATGATGCGTGACGTCATCTAACGAGATCGTGTCCTCTCTGTCTAACATGAAACTAAAAAGCATGTAACTTTCTTATTTTTAAAGATATTTTAATATTGTTTTTAAGCAATGGATATAATTGTGGTTAGCCTTTTTATGGCCAAATAAAAATAAAATCATGCATATCCCCTGTTCCCATTTACGTTTGAAACCATACCTACGCCGCCAGAGCCAACCCAAATCCTACCCTGTACCTAACCCACAGTAGCGTACTCCTATCAAACTCAACACGAATACAAAACAGCATCGCAAATCCAATAACAAAGCCTGTGAATAAATCGAGCAACTAATGCTCTCAATTGTGATGCTAATAAGCGCCTATTTTTTCCACTTTCATTGCACTAGAATTGGTAACTTGCAGACTCACTTGTCGACGATCGTCACGTCTCGCTACGTGATAGGGAAACCGAATACAAATTATATTGAGATCCGTGGCAGATGTATATTTATTACTATTGCTGAGGTAAGTACGTTAAGAATAAGTTAGAAGTTCGATCTTGTTAGTTGCTTTTGCTCACGGTTGGTTCTATTAGTTCCTTCACAAAAGTGATAGATCTCATTGAGAACTTCATTTCCAATGACACTCCACCAGTTTTGTAGACAGATGCATATCTGTAGCACAGCTTCGTAGCTCATGCTACAAACGCTACGAGACAGATGCATCTGTAGCACAGCTTCGTAGCTCATGCTACAAACACTACGAGACAAATGCATCTACAGCACTGTTTCGTAGCTCATACTACAAACGCAACGAGATTTCTGTCTTAAGTAAATTTTTGTAATCCTTTTAAGAAGGCATTATGCCATTCTAAAAATAATCTTGAGTATTAAATTTGCTCTTCCTTAAATAAACTCCACCTGTCTTCTGAATATTCGTTTCTGTGCACGCATCCCACTTCTCAAAATAGAACACGTGTTCTAGAACACTCTAATTACAAAAGGATTGCGTTATATATTATTTAAATTGAATGATGAAAGGGGCCGTGCTTCATATTTGCACAATGTAGGAACTCCATTCATTTCCATTCCAATTTAATATGTATGAGAATACCTACGTCAAAAGTTTTGTAAGAGCGGCGAACTACCGAGCGAAAGTATCACTCAGAACTCCGAGTTAAGTATCTAGGTATAACTTTAAGAGCTGTTAAGGGAAGAAAGGAGATGGCTTACTTGCTAAATATTTTAATTTTTGCCAAGAAACTGGGCGAGCAACGATTAAGATGTTAATTTTTGCATTAACAAGGGAGAAAAGTAACAGAGGTGCGGAAATTTGTGTGAATTGTTTTAAAAGTGTTGTACTTATGATACATTATTTTTTACTATTTTTTGGTAAAATAAAACAGATATTTTAATATGAAAACTAACGTGGTTGTTGGTTGTTATACACATTTTTATTTTGAACAAACGGGTTACTCACGTCTATTTTTGAGCTGAATTCTCCGACTATAGTTTCAACCGTATACGGCGGTCTTTTTCAAAAGGAGCAGCGCAGACGTTACTCCTGAAGGACGTCTCGTCTGGTATTCAACTATAAAACTCAACTCAATATGGTTGAAACTATAGTCGGAGAATTTGGCTCAAATATATACGTGAGTACCCCGTTTGTTCAAAATAAAATATATATTATTTAAATTATATTATTATATATAAATACCGTAGTATTTATATAGCTGTATTCGTTATTTAACTGTGTAACCAAGGTTGATGCAGCGCTCATGTAGCTATTACATACCTACGATTCAATATGCATATTTTTATTAAATATTAGACATCATTATCTATATAGGTATATATAGTATATCTATAAGTATATAGTCTCTATATCTTTCTCATTTTGTTTCAGAATATTTATGAAAACATTTCTAACTTTTTACATTATATTTTTTTTCACGAAAATTTTAATAATCAAAATTAAAGTTTTAACTTTTTTTTTTTTTAATACATTATAGATCTACGATTGACCACCAACTCGCCTGATGTTAAGCGACGGTGTGGCCGAGGATAGAGCTCGTCGATCTAGAAGACATCTATTCACTCTAGTTTTAAATTCCAAGATTGATTTGATATGCTAGTTCCAATACATACATCAGTTAATCCTTAATATTATAATTGTGTATATATTATTACGTATCACTGTGTGTTCAAGTTGTGGTGCTAAATGATGAACTGCTAAAGAAATAAATTACAGTTTAAAAAACTAAAAAACATGCTACACGCTAGTTCTTGGATCGTAGTTGTTTATTCAAATATCCTATACCTATGATCTATGACTTTTTTTCCTATACCTATCCAGCCTAGGGATTATTGGATAGAGAACTATTGTATTAAAATGGGAGTAAATATTTTGACTGACCAAATAATAAAATAAGAACAGCAGCGCCCTCAATGCAAGATTAGTTTTCTGTCCGAACCAACTCTAAAATCTTTAAGTAAATAACAATTTCTACAGCTGTCCGATTGTTCGATTCAAATTCAAAGTATTTATTTATATGTAAGTATTTATCAGAACTGCTAATTGCAACTTTATCTCCAGTGTAACCGCTGAAGATGCAGACCATCATCAAATACATCGTCACTGGTATTGTATTGTTAAAACGCGACATTGTTCCCGGGACCATTGTTGGCGTTGGGTCTTCACTCCTCACTAATGGAGGGCGCATTGTCTTGAGCAGTGCCTCGATTGCACCAAACCATAGTAAATAATGTTGAGTAGAAGTGTATTTTTATGAAAATATCTCAAGGATTTTTTAAGCTAGACTAATGATTTCCAGCGTAACCTACATATTTATAATCCAAAATATGTTTTTTTTAATCAAATTGCACCAATTGACATCTCATGCAACAAAATAAAACCGGCATATTTTGTTTATAAATCGTAGTATTTGTTATTGTACGTTTTACAATATTTTTTTTTGGGTAGTGCTAGTGACACCATAGAATCGAACCGTCCAAAACATTCCACCAAAGTATTGCCATAAACGTAGTTATTTCCACTTTTTCTTTACTGCACACGATATACAGAACTAATCCACGTATTATAATGTAACTTTATCAGAGTTTTGGAAACTTTTTACCACTTTTTAAGAATTTATTTTGGAGACGCAAGTTTGACAGCTGGTCAAATGAATATACTATGTCTATGCTCTTCTCACTTAATTGTATTGCAGCTTAAGATGCGATACGATTGTCTCGATGTCTCTGTCCAATAATTACCGTTACAGTCCACTCGATTACTATTTTATTTATATAGGGTTATATTATGTTTTTTGATCGGTATGTATGGACATAAAGGTATACATGCATACATAATGCATGTATGCATTTATGTCCATTTATTTCCTCATAAATTCTAAACTACTTATCATCATCATCATCTCAGCCATAAGAAGTCCACTGCTCGACATAGGCCTCCCCCATGGATTTCTAAAAAGACCGATCGGAAGCGGCTTGCATTCAGCGTCTTCCCGCCACTTGTATGAGGTCATCTGTCCATCTCGTGGCTGGACGTCCTACGCTCCGCTTGCCGGCACGTGGTCTCCACTCGAGAACCTTTCAACCCCATCGGCCATCAGTTCTACATGTGCCCTGTCCACTGCCACTTCAACTTGCTAATCCGCTGTGCTATATCGGTGACTTTTGTACGTCTACATATCTCTTCATTTCTGATTTGATCTCGTAAAGAGACTCTGAGCATAGCCCTCTCCATAGCTCGTTGCGTGACCTTGAGCTTCCATAAAAGGCCCGTAGTTAGGGACCACGTTTCAGTGCCGTATGTCATCACTGGTAACACACACTGGTTGTAAACTTTCGACTTGAGAGACTGGGGTATATTGGACGAGAAGACGCTTTTAAGTTTCCTGAACGCTGCCCAGCTGAGTTGGATACGACGATTGGCCTCTCTCGCAAAGTTGGACCGTTTGTCCTAGGTAGAAGTATTCGTCAACAACTTCAAGAGTGGAGTTCCCCACAGATATTGGGTAGGGCACTACATGGCCGTTCTACATAACCTTCGTTTTGTCCATGTTCATTTTGAGGCCCACCCGTTGGAAACTCTATTGAGGTCTTCGAGCATCGTACTGAGGTCTTCTATCGACTCTGCCATGACTACTATATCGTCGGCAAACCGAAGGTGAGTGATGTACTCGCCGTTAATATTGATGCCGAGCCCTTTCCATTCCAGTAGCTTATAGGCATCTTCCAAACCGGCGGTAAACAGTTTCGGAGAGACAACGTCTCCCTGCCTCACGCCTCTCTTCAATGGAATCGCCTCTGAATTCTGGTCTTGTACTCGGACTGACATGGTGGCGTTGTTGTACAAGCACGGCATCGTTGGAGAGCCTCAAGCACCGCCCATGTCTCAATCTAATCAAAGGCTTTCTCATAGTCCACAAACGCTAAGCAAAGGGGCAAGTTATACTCTTCGGTCTTCTGTATCACTTACCGCAGCGTCAAATTATTATTGCTGGCTATTTACAAAATTAAAGACGAATTTCTATAGTAAATTTCTCGAAATGTAATATCTATTGAACAGAATCTTCGCATGTTAATAAAATATTCCTTCAAACTTTTAGACTTCATACATCTCATGAAACACCAATTTACTTAAATATTACTTTGGAAGCAAAAAATGAAATCTGAGTGGTTGTAATGTGATTACTTTGAGAGAGAAAAGAAAATGTATCATTTCTGCTTTTATCCAGATTTTGGTGTTAGATATCTATAAATTGGATTTTAAAGATTTTTCTTTATTAATTCTTATCGAACTACGACAAAGTTAGTTTGTTAATAAATGGCCGAGTGCGTGTCGTGCCACGCGCAATGTAGGGTTCCGTAGTTACATATTATAATTTATGTGAACTTAAAACAGGGTATCTTGTTTGATACTACGAACATATGATGTTAATTTAAATGAAATATTCATTTTTAACTTGTCTTAGTAATTAATTTAAGTTGATCGACAATATCTCGATAACTTGTAAGCCCTACTTAGCCGTGATAGTTTCCCTTTTAAAATTAAATTTCATATAATATGCTACAAGCCTGAGGTTTTTATATCTAGGTCAACCGTTTAGCTGGTAGAGGGTCCCCCCTCTACCAGCAACTAAACGGTTGACCTAGATATACGGATCCCTAAATTTTAAACCATTTTTAAATTTAGGGATCCCCATATTTGACTCTAACAAAAAAAAACACTTTAATGCTTAATATTTCGCAAACGGATCCCTAAATTTAAAAATGGTTTTCGGACACCCCAATGTTTTTTGATTACCTATTCAACGATATCCCATTCGATGGGGTAGATGCAAACGACACGTGCTAGCGTCAGGCAAGTCGAATATGTGCTGACGGCTGACGGCCATTCGTATACGTCATTGTGTATTGCCCATTTTCATCTATGTCAGTGTAATTGTGGTGACGCATATTACAAACTGGGTATATTGTATATATTTACCCTAACAAGAAAAGGAAAAAAAAAATAACCTCCTTAATTTTGAAGTCGGCAAAAAGAAGACAGAACCAACTGTTTACATGCCGCAAGCTTATAAAATTTTGAATACGAATTACTAGTTTGTTCCGCTAGTTTTTTCAATAAGGGTTATTCTCCTTCAGCCGGCCCAAATTACATGTTATACAAAAATCAGGGACCGTTAACCCTTTTTAATACGGCCCGAGTCTTCATTACCCCGTGCTCTACTGTCTATGGTCACCATTCCAGTTTTAATATTTAAAGATTTATAGTCCCCGAGGCAACATTCATTTTAGCCCCAGTGTACACTACGCGCCACATAATTTTATACAATTACCAATATTGAATTGAATTTTATACTGTAACGTTAAATTTATTACACCATTTTTCATTTTTTACGATTGAACGCTGGTAGATAAAAGGCTTTTATTGCTAGCTGGGATGTGTAAAGTTGCAAGACGTCCGTTGTGGAAAATATTGAAAGATTGGACGTACAAGTATACTTAATTGAAAGACTTACATTTTATTTCTTAGAAATAAGTACACTCGTGGAAAAAAATAAAAATAAAACCAACAGAGTGCGAGTCAGACTCGCGCACGAAGGGTTCCATACCATTATTTATAAAAACGGCAAAAAAAAAACACGTTTGTTGCATGGGAACAAATTAAATAAATTTAAATATTAATTTTATTTTAATTTAATTATTTATTTTTAAAGTAAATAATATAACTCAATTATCTGTGAATATTTCAAGATTCTACCTGTTGCCGTTATCAATATCGGGCCAAAACGAGCAAAAAAATCACGTTTGTTGTATGGGAGCCCCTTGAATATTTATTTTATTCTGTTTTTAGAGTTCCGTACCTCAATAGGAAAAAACGGAACCCTTATAGGATCACTTTGTTGTCCATCTGTCCGTCTGTCCGTCTGTCTGTCTGTCTGTCCGTCTGTCCGGGTGTCAAGATCTTTATCTCGGGAACGCGTAAAGGTATCACATTGAAATTAAAACCATATACGCAAATCCATAGTATCTTGCTGCAGAAAGAAAAATTAAATTTCTCAGTTTTCATGAAAAAAGTTACAGCCGAATATGTCGTAAAAAATGCACATTTCGACACTCACAAGGGAATCAAAACCTATGGGGTACTTCCTTTTGACCTAGAACTATGAAATTTGGCAAGAAGCATTGTGTTAGAGTACACATATAGGAAAAAATCCAAAAACTGGACATTTTTAATTTAATCACAATAAAATAGTGTCTTTATTCAAGGAATGAAGGTCCAAATTTTAAAGTAAATTAACAGTAATAATTAATAATTAATAGAAAAAATATTTATTGTTTAAGTATCTGACAATACAATTTAAGCGTCGAGCAATTTAATGACACTAAATTCGTAGTAAAAATAAAACAGTTTTGAAATTTTATCTGAATTTTATATCGTTAAAATATATCAAGAATACTTTTTTATTATTTTTTTTATTTAAAAAGTTGTTAAAGATTGCAATAAAACTATTAAATATATATCTATAACGCAGCTCAATTAGGTATGTCGCTGTTTAAATTTACTCTACGAATATCTTATTTTTAAACGGTTTTATTTAGCTTGACCTGTTAATTTGGATCAAATTTAATAATTGAAATTTTACCCCCTTGCAGTTGATGGATCGACCTGAGGTATACACCTTTAGTCCTGATGACAATACAATTTATTTATGTTTTTGGGTCAAATTTAATAATTGAAATTTGACCCCCTTCCCGTTGACAATAAAACCGTTTAACTTAAAAAGTTTTTTTAAGTACATATGTATATAATATTATTCTAACGCGTCCCTATAATTTCATTGTAACATAATCCTAACTCTAATTTATGCAAAGGCGAAACTAACTATCTCTCTCTATCTTTTTGTTACCTTTTCACGGCCATACTACTAAACCAATTGTTATGAATTTTTGATAGAGGTATAGCTTAGAACATAGAAACGTACTTTGTTTCTGATTTTTGGATAGTTGAGAACGGAGACTGATATATATTGGAAAACGCTGGGCACAGCTATTTCTGCATAAATTTGATTAACAGACTTGTTCTATCATGCCTCTAATATTATAGAGATACCTACTACGGAAACGTATGTTTAAATCCGCTTGGGACAACCCTAATACAGAAAAAGCAGCATCCCTACTCGTAAATAAATGCCCCATACCCTTGACCCTGACATTAACCGACCCTATATCTAAGGTAATATATAATATTGCTGAGTTTTCATACGGAAGGACTACTCTTCAATCGGTTTCTACTTCATTATAATAAACTTCTTGCTCAGCCTTGCGGTTTTATTTTACCCGCGCATTGATTGAAAAACAGCGATGGTTATGAAAAATATATAGATATAATATCCATCTCCCCAGATACTCAGCTATTTCTGTATCATATTTTATAGCAATCTGTGTAGCCATTTATGCGTGAAAGGGTAACAAACAGACCGAGGGTCAGAAAGACAAAGTTACATTAGAGGTCGTAATGTTTCAGTCAAGTCTTTCTTATAATTTTATTATCTTTTTGACGTGATAACGTCTTATAAATCGATGAACGCCGGCTGCACGCACGAAAAAGCATGACTCATTGTCACGTTCCGCCTGAGCAAAGCGTGCAAGCGAGAGCGCGGAACAAGCGATAGAGAGGCACTATCGGCGCGTACGGCTTGTGACGCATCTTTCATGACGTTATCACGTAAAATTATCGTCCGTAAACAGACTTTACAGACAACTATTTTTAGTTATAGATTTTGCGCATGACTAACTCAAGAGAGGACTGAACTCCCCTAATCCCTTCAAGTCAAGAGAGCCCTATGCTAGCAAGACTAGCAAGTTAGTTTGACAACAGCGAAAGATAATATTATGCATAATACAAATTTCAAAAATTAAATTTTAAGATATATATCTATATATTTGAGACGATCTATTATTATCAAACATTGTTACTCTCAATTGCTGAACCGCTAGCGTGTTTTAAGACCGTACAACGCCATCTATCCATTCATATGAAAACTACTATGAATACAGAAACAGACAGATAAAATGAACAAGACACACTTTCGTCCGCCTCTCTGTCCGCCTTCCCGTCCGCTGAATAGGTACTTAAAATATATTGTAGGTGAGCGAAAAATCATTTAATTAATTTAGTAGGTCATTAAAGTTATTAATCATTATGAACAACTTTTAATTTTGAGTGTAATTTTATTCTAAATTTGCCACAAAATCAAGCTAGGTACTTAGTATATTATACTTGTCAAGTTAGCGCAAAAAAATGTACAGAAATGATTTTGTAAAATCCAACAAAAAATATTGAGCCCTAAAAATAATTAGTTTGAAGCTTTCAATTCAATTAACTATTTAGCCATAGGATCATGTCATGTTACAAAAATAAAAACTAAATATGAAAGGTTCTTCAATAAAGGTATATTTAATTTTGCCCAAAACTATAATAAACTACGAGTGCGATGTTACCTGCGGGATGTTATGTACAGTGTACCCAGTATCCCGTCGAGTGTGATACATTTTAAGGGTATATTAAGTATGACCTCAAGCTGACCCCTGCTTACAGCGGGTATGTCCACGCGAAGCATCCAGCTTATTTGCCGCAGCTATTTCTTTTAGGGTTCTGCGACTTTTATGACGAAATTGTAACGTAAACTTTGACTTTATTCCTAATGGACACTATAAACTGTGTGATATAAAGTTTTTAACGCACCTCGAGTTTGGATGACGTCGACTACAGAAGACAAACGGGGCAAGTGTAAAGTTAATAAAATACTTAGTTGGTAGTGAAAAGTTTGCGCTTTTATGGAGAAATTTTGACAATTTTTATAGCGATCAGAGTTAATATATTAAAGTAACGTAAGTTTGTTTCTTTTAGTGATGTTTACTAACGATTACCATAATCTAATAAATGGCCAAGTGTGTGTAGTGCCACGCGAAATGTAGGGTTCCGTAGTTACATATCATAATAATTAATGTGACTTTAAAACAGTGTCTTTTGTTTGATACTACGAACATATGAGTTAACGTATGTTAATTTAAATTAAATATTCATTTTAGACTTGTATATGTAATTATTTTAAGTAGATGGACTATAATGGACTCGATAACTTGTAAAGCCTACTTAGCCCTGATGGAAGGAAAGGAAAGGAAAACCCTTTTAATTACATCATATATACTCTAATAACATGAATTTTGGGGGGGAGAGTCACGTGACACGTCACTCTAACAAAAATTATCAATTAATCTTTGAAGAATAATATTTCGCAAACGGATCCCTAATAGTTTTGACAGACCCCAATTTTTTTTTATTACCTATTCTAGGACATTGCACACGATGGGGTAGACGAAAAAAATAATTCATCCCCACTTTACGTGTAGGGTACCCTAAAAAATATTTTTCAAAGTTTTATTCAACGACTTTCTTGGCATTATTAATATACATATCTGTACCAAATTACAGCTTTCTAGTACTTATAGTTTTTTAGCAAAACCGGGGACGGACAGACAGATAGACGGATATGGCGAAACTATAAGGGTTTCTTGTTTACTACGGAACCCTAAAAACTGGTCAAGTGCGCTTCGAGGCACGCGCAATTTGGGGTTTCGTAGTTGCACATCAATTTTTTTTGTCAAATTTATAAATAATGAAATCCTATAGGTTGTTTAAAAAACATACCGTCTCTTCTCCACTTCGGTGGAGTCTAGGGCCTTACCACTAGATGAACTAGCAGTCAAACATCTATCTTGAAATAAAAAAAAAATTATCACACTTCACAACAAATACATTTATCGAAATTATATTTCAGACTGGTCAATAGCACTACAAAACTCTGTAACAATACTGTGTTGATCAATTTTATTCGAAACACTCGAGTTCAAATTCGGAACCCTCTCAGTGCGAGTGCCGCTCGCACTTGACCGTCTTTTTTATTACAATAGGTACATTTACGGGTCGGGCCGAAGGGTTTCTTTGATTAATTTATTCGTCGACGGGATTTCCCGACAAGCGAGGGACTTTGTTGTGTTAAAGAAATAATCGTTACTGCGTTTTCCACAACTTAATACGGCTCATTGGTTTTCTTCTCTTTTGTTTCCTTTTTAGGGTGTAGTTAAATTCTGGATGGAAGTATTTTGCTATTATGTTTTTTTACGATACTCGATATACCATGTTGTACTCAACATCTTACAGGAATTAAATAAATAAATAAATATTTGTGGACATTTCACACAACACCATCTAGCCCAAACTAAGCAAAGCTTGTACTATGGAACTAGATGGCTGATAGAATACATATATACTTTTTTTTTGTAAATATATACATATGATACATAGAAACACCCAGACACAGAACAAACATCCATGCTCATCACACAAATGTTTGCCCTGGGTGGGGATCGAACCCACGACCTTTCAGTTCAGCAGGTAGACGAAAATACACTACCAACTGAGCCACAAGGCAAATAATTATAGTTTCCAAAAAAAACCGACTTCAACATAGGCAGTTGTTCACTTGGATGTAATTTTTTCAGTTATTTTGTTATGAAAACCAAAGTACTGAACCGATTTTGATAAAATTGATATGGGACTACCTCTGAGGTTACCCACCAAAAAAAAGAATCATCAAAACAATTCAGAATTAGCGGAGTAATCGCTAAACAAACATACAAAAAACATACAGTCGAATTGAGGACCTCCTTCTTTTTGGAAGTCGGTAAAAAAATGCTTGCTTTGTTGAAAATCGTACTTTTTGCAATCTTCCGTAAAAGTGTATTTTTAATATTATAAAGTAAACCTTTTGTACTAACTTGCACGCTCTTGTCACTACCAGCGAGAGCCTGAATAGGTACTTGTCAGTAACACGCTGCAGCGTAAAATAACTAGTGGTTAAAGCCTTCGCTGTTATATTTAGTAAACCTTGAAACTAGAAAGCTAGAAAGTCACCGCTTCATAGTAGATATTCCAAAAACCCGAACGAAACGCTTTAGTTCCACTTTCATCGTGCGGACTACTAGAATGTGGAATACGCTTCCTGCGTGGGTATTTCCCGATAAATATAATCTAGGTGTCTTTAAATCGCGAGTGAATTGGTTTCTTCTAGGTAAGCGCGCTCCATCGTCGCTTAACATCAGGCGAGTTGGCGGTCAAGCTCGAACCTATTTCTACATAAAAAAAGTGTTAGAAAGCTTGAAACACGCATATGTCCATAAACAAATATTTATTTATAAGAAAAAACAAAATACCCGACTGCAGAAAAGAAGTTTTTGCAGCCTAACTTACGATTTCGTTACGCTTGATAGGCAGTTTTTTTGCGAGAAAGTATGCGTAAAATCGCTATAAAAGGTTATACATTCGCATTCTTTAGAATAATTCTAGTAAAATTACTTTTTTATTACGAAAAAGTTCGTTGGAGGTTACGAAGAAACGTTTATTTACTTTTGCGAGAGATGTTTTATTACTATTACAAAAAATATAGCCTATGAACTCAGGAATTGAAGACAAATCTAACGACATCTCGCTCACTCATATCTACCTATCCTACTCCGTGCATGGTTGCCTGGAAGAGTAGAAAGAAGGAGGGTTATGTGTCTCGAGTGTAGAAGAAATTCGAAGATCTAGATTTATGGGTAGAAATTAGTTTTCACATTTCATGTATAGACAATTTTTCTTTTAACAATTGTTTTTGTTTATATAAAATTAAAAGAAAAACTACAAAGCTTTAACCATAAATAACTCAACAGTTTAAAAAAAAATCAGACATCACCCACGATTCCCTATGTGTGATGAAATCTGTTTTTTTTTTATTCATTGATAGATAACTTTGCACTAAAACATCCCTTTATAACGAAATTAAAAGACGAAACAAAAGAGCATTACTAAAGTTTTCAAAAGTATCAACCAGTGCCCACCCACCCGCGTGGAGAGTAAATAGAGGACACATGACATCGCGTATTACTCTCTACTAATGGTTGCACACAAATGCACTGGAGAACACAATTATCTTGCTTTTACCATCCGCCGAGTGCGTTGCATTGTATAAAGGATCACAGAATATCATAGAAACAGATATACAACTGAGTAGAAATGTTGCGGAGACTATTAAAGCAAGATGTCGAAAACAAAGTGGTAAGTATGGGGCAGGATGATATTCTTTTATCAGCCCTGTTTGTACAAACTGTCCCACTGCTGGGAACGGGCCATCTTCTCATTGTGAGAAGGGTTAGGCCATAGTCTGCCACGCTGGCCAAGTGCGGGTTGGCAGACTTCACACATCTTCAAGATCATTGAGAACTCTCAGACATGTAGGTTTCCTCACAATGTTTTCCTTTACCGTTTGAAGTTGGCGGCAATCAACAATGATGATGGCGGATGATATTCGCATTATTGTAATTAGCTTAAATTGGGACCAATGAACAATGTTACATGTTATTATCACCTATGTTTCAAATGACTGCCTGACCAGATGGACCATTTTGGCAAATTGTCTTTATTAATTTGATCTGAATCTTGCGCTTGGTCTGCAGTGGAGAAAAAAAAGGCATTTAAAAAGATACAATTCACTTAATTAACTCTAAATGAGTGTATAATGAAATAGCATGAGCAAGTGGTGATATTACTGTTCAGTTAAATTTTAGTTGTTCGTCAAAAATACATAATAGTCATTTCAGATCCTAAGCTCACATTGTTCACAAAAGTCATATTACGAAGTAATATTCTAAAATCAAACTTTTGCGAATTAATTTTGAGTGAATCTGCTTGAATATTTGTTTGTTTTAAACACTGAAAAAGGTTAAAAAATAGCTAACCTATACCACATTGGTAATTTAATATCTTGAAGAAAAAACAAATGTCTCCACAGCACACCTGTTAAATTGCGTGTAACAATTGAATTGGAATGTGTTGCTCCATTAAAGCGTTTTGTGTAGCACTATTAGCAATTTTTCAAAGTTGTCCATCTGAATAATTTGAATCTACGGAAAAGGTTAGTTGCGGCACATTTGTAAATGCAATTACTGGAGTTGGTATGGGTTATGACTGAGGTTGAATTGGTTAAGTTGTCTTAGAATTCTATTATTAGGCATTTACTATACGTGCCTAAAGGTACATAGATACTAATATACAATTTTACTTTATACTACGATTCTTATAATATTGCTAACATAGCATACACTAAATAAGCCAAACCGTTTATAACTGCTTTGATAATGTTTAATTATTGGGCAATGGTCAATGAGAACATTGACCACTTAACCAATTAAGGATTTTCAAAGAATCGTTTTATGTTAACAAGTATCTATAATACAAGAAAAACAAAATACCCGACTGCAGAAAAGCAGTTTTTGTAGTCTAACTTACGATTTCATTAACCTGTTAAGTGTACGTTTTTGTGAGAGAGTATGCGTGAAGTCGCTGTTAAAGATTATAAATGCGCATTCTTTAGAATAATTGTAGTAAATTCACATGATTATCACGAAAAAGTTCGTTGAAGGTTACGAAGAATCATATTTTTTTTTGTATTTTTGCGAGAAATGTATTGGGTATTATTGTTACAAAAAAAATATAGCCTATGACACTCAGAAAGTGAAGATGAATCTAACGACACCTCACACATCGAAATCGGTCAAGCCGAATACTGCTGCCACCTTTTTGATGGACCAGCCAAGTATCAGCTGGAAGCATTAGACTTGGTTGACCGACGAGTGAGGTTAATCGGTGACGATAAACTGATTGCCAAGAAGCTATTTAGTCTCGAGCACCATTGTAAGGTGGCTTGTCTGTCTATATTCTATAGGATTCCTTTCGAGGAGTGTGCGTAAGAGCTTCATTACCTAATTCAAACCTATATTTTACTACAGAACTATTGCTGAGTATGCTGTAGTTAGTATTTGCAGTTGAATCTGCGTGTTAGGTATCGAGCACAATCCAGAGAATGAAACGCCGGTCTTGATAATTGATTGCGTATATTACCACAATATGCACAACTAATTGTTCCAAAGTCTTCAAATACATATATTGTCAATAAACTCACTAAAACAATGTTTAGAATTTAATAAAGATACAATATTGAAAATGTCGAGTGCCACGGATGAAAATCCAAGTCAGAGAGAAAGAGTTTACACCAGAGAGGTGACGTTTAAGTTTTTACTCTTTTCTTAATCATAAATGTGGCTATAGTATAAGGGCCATAGTGCCAAATCCTACACTTCCCCTTATATTTTACATGAATACACAAACCAAATATTTACACATTACAAGTCAAAATCATTGGATATTCACGTAAAAGATACAAAAACAAAAATTATATCTCTTTACAGCCATTAAATAATAACAATCAAATTATTCATTATACATAATATTAAATGTCAAGAACATACTAATGCTAAACATTTACAAATTGTAGTCACATACATATCACATAAAACTATTTAACAATTTTAAATCTGTTTAACATTCATTTGGGCTGTGAAATTATTATGCTTCGTAGAACTTAATGCTTTAGTCAACACATCTGCAATCATATTTTCGGTTGGCATATATTTTACAGTTATCTTATTATTTGTCACTAATTCTTTTACATAATGATACCTAATGTCAATATGCTTAGTCCGCTTATGACAAAATTCTCTAACTGTTAACAATTTTTGCGCACTCTGATTATCATTAAACAAGGTTATATTACCTGTTACATTTAATATCTCAGACATGAAGTTTTTAATAAAGCATAGTTCTTTACATGTATCACTAATTGCTAAATATTCAGCTTCTGTACTAGACAGTGCAACACACCGTTGCTTTCGCGACTCCCAACTAATGGTATTAGTACCTAATTTTACTACATAGCCTGTATATGACTTTCTGTCTATAACACTGTTACCCCAATCCGCATCTGCGTAAGCGTTAATATTTAAATCATGACATCTATCAAAAAATAGTGTATAATTTAGAGTTCCCGCTAAATATCTAAGGATACGTTTGGCAGCAATCCAATGAGATTTATTAAATCCATTGTTAAATTGGCTAAGCTGACTAACTGCGAATGTCATGTCAGGTCGCGTACATACCGATAGGTACATTAAACTGCCTAGCAACTGTCTGTAATTATATATATTTTCATCTAGACAGTCAGCTGGTTCAGCCTTCTCTAATTTACTATTACACACCATAGGAGTGGAGACAGGTTTACACTGTTCCATTCCAAAGGATTTTAGTAACCTTTTTATGTAATCGGACTGGTCTAGTGTGAGAGTACCATTACATCTATCTCTCTTAACATTTATTCCTAGACAGTTCTTCAGAGAGCCTAAATTTTTCACATTAAATTCTCTCTCTAACAACTTGAACAACTCACATTTTGTGTCATTACAATTACTAAATACATAAAAGTCGTCAACATATAAAGCAATAATTGTCATTGTATTATCTGACCTTTTATAATAAACACATGGCTCGCACTTGCTTTGAATAAAATGGTTTTTTGTCAATAAATTTTGAACTTTTAAATTCCACATTCTGCTAGATTGTTTCAATCCATATATGCTTTTATGTAACAAACACACCTTATTCTTGTCATTTGCGAAACCATCTGGTTGTTCCATAAAAATTTTTTCATTTAATTCACTATTGAGAAATGCAGTCTCTACATCGAGATGATCTATACTTAAATCAAATTTGTTAGCTATTGCGAATAGTATCCTCATAGTTGAGTGTCTTACAACGGGGGAGAATGTGTCAGTGTAATCAACACCTTGTTCTTGTGAGAATCCCCGAGCAACTAATCTCGCCTTATATACTAACTCACCTGCAGAATTGCTTTTTCTCTTAAAAACCCATTTGTTCTTAACAACATTTTTATTATGTGGTCGCTCTACAAGCTTCCATACACCATTACGAATGAGTGAGTCATACTCCCTCTTCATGGCTTGAAACCATTCACTACTTTCAGAACTAGAAATAGCTTCGTTGTACGATAAAGGATCAGAGCTATTTTGTGTCAACAAAGAGAAATCTATTTCATAATTGTCATACCTGGCCGGTAATTTACCACGGTTCGAACGTACAGGCCGCAAAGCGACAGACTCAGGATTACCTAGACTAGTCACAGCAGCTTCCCCTGTATCTAACGACTGCTCAGGCAACAAAGTTTCTTCATGCTGAGGACTTACGGATTGAGGTGACGAAGCTGCGGAGCTCTCACAGCTGGAGTCCCTCTCATCTCCGGTACAGTACTCTGAAATTGCAGAAACATTATGATCTGACTCATAGTTACACATATTATCAATAGTACATTGCTCTGTTTCACCATTATTTGAATTGCAATTTAAATTATTTGATTCATTAATATCATTGTTATTAATAGTAAAATTATAATTCAAACTATTGCATTTAATATCACATGAAGCATTGTCATTTGTATAAAACTTATCCTCTAAAAATATAACATCTCTCGACATAACTATCCGTTTAGGGTCTGAAGGAGAACAAAGTCTATATCCCTTAGTACACTCATCATACCCAACAAAGATATAATCTATAGATTTAACATCTAATTTACTTCTCTTTTGAGCAGGTACACGAGCATATGCCATGCATCCAAATACACGTAGATGACTAAGATTTATAGATAATCCGGTCCATACTTCTTCAGGTGTACTTCCCGCCAGCGCAGAAGATGGGGAACGATTCTTTAAATATACTGCGGTCATCACCGCCTCACCCCAATACTGCTGACAAAGACCTGAATGTTGGAGCATGCATCTTACCTTATCCATAAGAGTGCGGTTAAGGCGCTCTGACACACCATTTTGTTGTGGAGTGTAGGGTACGGTGACCTGATGCAAAATACCTTCCTGTTTTAGATATTTAGAAAAATTGATATTACAATATTCTTTGCCACCATCTGATCTAAGACATTTTATAAGTAAACCGGTTTGTTTCTCAACTAGGGCCTTGAAAGTCAAAAAATGGGAAAATACTTCGCTCTTATAGCGCATTAAGTATACATAAGTCTTACGAGAAAAGTCATCTGTGAAGGTTAAGAGGTATTTTGAACCACCCCAGCTGTCAACAGACATAGGACCACAGACATCTGAATGTATGAGCTCTAATAACTGTGTAGCACGCTTCGCCTTGCCAATAGGGAACGGTAAAGCTGCCTGCTTCCCCTCAAGACATGGTATACACACACCAAGTTCAGAATCTTTAAAACTAATAACATTGGAATTCTTTAGAGAACACATACCTTTCAAAGAAAGATGTCCAAGTCTGCAATGCCACAATTTTGTAGGCACAACAGCTTCCATAGCACTTCCTGCTCGCTGCAATTTATCCTGCAGTGATGCTGAGCGCTCCTTCTTCAACTGTGAACAAACCTCCTTATCCTGACAAACTAGACCTTTTAAGACAAATAAACCCCCAACTTTCTCACCCGTTGCAATACAACAACCATTACAGTTTACAATTTTACAACCTTCATTATTAAATATTACTGTATGACCCTTTTCAGTAACTCTAGACACTGACAAAAGACTACTACTTAAATTAGGCACATAAAGAACATCAGACAAGTTGCTTTTGGCATTTAAACTCTTGTCGAATAAAGACATATCACCAGTTCCTAAGCCATCAATAGTTTTACTGTTGGCAATTACAATCTTTCTGTCACACATTTTGTAATTCTTCAAATTATGTTGATTGTTGGTCATATGTGCTGTTGCTCCACTATCAATAACAAAATCAGTTGTATATGCTGTCAATGCAGTTTCGGTTGTAGTGGCAACCATGCTTTGTTCTTTGCTCTTAGCGTCTCGCTTCCTTTTAAAACATTTAGCCTTAATATGACCAACTTTGCCACAGTAATTACAGGTGATGATCCTCTTCTTGTCCTTAGTGTAAAATGTAGTGTCGTCCTGATTCAATTCTCTATTATTATGACCATTTTTTCTATGTTCTTCTTGCAATAAGCGTGACCTCACAGCTTCACTGGAGAGCGCAGATCCAATATTAAGTGTTTCCATATTTGACACAAGAGTGTCATATTCAGAAGAAAGTCCACTTAATAATATCTCACCGATTTCATAGTCATCAATATTGCGCCCTATATCTCTCAATTGCTCGACTGTAGACATTATTTCGTTGATGTATTCTATCATAGAAGTCTTGAACTGTATTCGGTGAAGTTGTCTTAAAAGCATCACGCGTCTATAAAGCCCTTGGTCGTGAAAAATTTTTTCAAGTTTTTGCCACGCACCCACAGCGGTACTCTCATTTTTGAGGTTGTGAATTAGATTTTTACTCACTGACAGGCAAATTCGTGCTAATGCTCGTTCACCACGTGCTGCATCCGTATCAGTCCCTTTTATGACATTGTACAGTCCTTCTAATATGAGCATTTGTTTGAGTTGAAATCTCCAGCTTTGATAATTCTGGACGCCTTCAAGTTTTTCCATGTGAAAAGATCCGCCGCCATTGTACACGCCAGCATGGCCATTTCCATTGTTATCCGCCATGTTTTTTAAATGCAAGTTATCGAACCAAGTTGTGCTTCTCTTTATCTTTACGGCATGGATGTCGCACTCCGATACTATCTGGGCACAAAACCTATTGCTGAGTATGCTGTAGTTAGTATTTGCAGTTGAATCTGCGTGTTAGGTATCGAGCACAATCCAGAGAATGAAACGCCGGTCTTGATAATTGATTGCGTATATTACCACAATATGCACAACTAATTGTTCCAAAGTCTTCAAATACATATATTGTCAATAAACTCACTAAAACAATGTTTAGAATTTAATAAAGATACAATATTGAAAATGTCGAGTGCCACGGATGAAAATCCAAGTCAGAGAGAAAGAGTTTACACCAGAGAGGTGACGTTTAAGTTTTTACTCTTTTCTTAATCATAAATGTGGCTATAGTATAAGGGCCATAGTGCCAAATCCTACAAGAACTAGCAGAAAGTCGACGCATCACTACCAATTTCTCATTGAAATACCAAAAATTCGTAATCAGCGATATGGATCCTGCACAGAAATGGAATTCTTTTCCGCCATCCCTGTTTCCTGAGAGCTACAATCTAGGAATCTTTAAGGCAATTTTTTTTGTGAATAGATATTTAGATCGACGAGCTCCATCTTCGACCACATTGTTGCTTAGCTACAGACGAGTTGGTAGTCAAACGTAGATCTAACATAAAAAAACCGGACAAGTGCGAGTCAGACTCGCTCACCGAGGGGCCGTACAAACTAGTAAATAAAAGGAGGAAATCATATATTTTTATATATTTTCCTTCTTATACCGAAAAATATACATCGTAAAAATATTTAAAAACCCGTTTTAACTTATGCTAATTAAGCTCTTTCATATGATATTGCCCTCATTCCTTGCATAAAGGCACTATTTTTTGTGATTAAATTAAAAATGTCCGGTTTTCGGATTTATTCCTATGTGTGTACTTCAACACAATGCATCTTGCAAAATTTTAGAGTTCTAGGTCAACGGGAAGTACCCCATAGGTTTTGATTCCCCTGTGAGTGTCGAAATGGTCGTTTTTTACGACATATTCGGCTGTAACTTTTTTTTACGAAAACTGAGAAATTTGATTTTCCTTTCTACAGCAAGATACTATGGATCTGCGTATATGGTTTTAATTTCAATACGATACCTCATGCGTTCCCGAGATAAAGGTCTTGACACCCGGACGGACGGACAGACAGACAGACAGACAGACAGACGGACAACAAAGTGATCCTATAAGGGTTCCGTTTTTTTCTTTTGAGGTACGGAACCCTAAAAAACGTACTCATATTTTTAGAATTAAATAAAGTCAATAATTGAAATATATTAAAATATATATATCGATGATTGAAATAATAATGATAAACAAATACTTTTTCCTCTAAAAGAAATAAAACTGGTTCTAATTTTCCCTCCCTCGCGTCAGATAAAAATAGAAGTAAGTAAACATCTACGATACTCCTGGGTAACTCTCTTTTGTCAATCATTATTCATCTCGTCTAAATAAAAGAAACGGGGCTTCCTTTTAAACCCGGGCCCATATCGGATATTCCCCCCGAGACGCCCTTCACGCGAAAAATACTGTGAACAGACTCATATACTTCCTTACTTTTTACTTGTGTAAAACTTGGTCAATGGGATTAAAATAAGTATAAAATAGGTACCTTAAACAGGGACTGTTCTTCTTTTTTTTTTTTGTATCGGACCCGCATTAAAGCATTTGCCAGTGTCAAGTATTAGGATTTTTCAAGTTTCTTGAATAAAACAAGTTGTAAATGTTCTAGTCATAATCTAAGTCACGTATACAGTCAATTTATAAGTCGAGTCCTGCTTCAGTAAAGTGCGTCTTTACTAGAAGCTCCTATGGAGTTTTGCCGATAACGTAAAATCACACGTTTTACTGCTTTATTTCACTTGCCCACACTCACGCACTTTATCAAACACTTAATGAATAAAACACCACCATTTTTATAGCATTAATGTTCAACATAACACAAGTTTAGGAAAATAAAACAAAGCAACAACATGTTAATAAGACGTTCCCGCCAAAAAAGCCAATAGGGACTGTTAAACATTAGCAATGTTGATACAGTTCAGTACTCGATTCTCGTTCCAAATAAACAAAATAGGTAGTTAATAGTTGACCTAATTATCCTGCGCACACACATTATAAGTATCTATTTTAAGAGAAAAACAAAATATCCGACTGCAGAAAAGCAGTTATTGCATTCTATCTTACGACTGGCCTTGTGGCTCAGTTGTATGTCTGCCTGCTGAGCTGTAGGTAGTGGGTTTGATCCTCACCCAGGGCAAACATTTGTGTGATGAGCATATATGTTTGTTATGTGTCTGGGTGTTTCTATGTATCATATGTATCTATTAAAAAAAAAAGTATTTAGGTAGGTATGTATTTTATCAGCCTTATAGTATCATAGAACAAGCTTTGCTTAGTTTGGGCTAGATGGCGCGTTACGCTTGATATGCTGTTGAGTGTACGTTTTTTGTGAGAAAATATGCGTAAAGTTCAATATAAATGAATCATAAATGCGCATTCTTTAGAACAATTCTAGTAAATAGAAACATACTTACTTACATACATACCCCATATATATATATAGGTACATACAATTTTGACCATAAAGATGCCCAATGTTAAGCGACATCAAAGGTCCCGCAACGAACTATGGAGAGGGCTATGCTTGGAGTCTCTGTGCGAGATCGTATCGGAAACGAAGAGATCCGTAGACGTACAAAAATCACCGAGATAGTACAGCGGATTAGCAAGTTGTAGTGGCAATAAGCAGGGCACATAGCACGTAGAACTGACGGCCGATGGGGCCGAAAAGTTTTCGAGTGGAGACCACGCACCGGCAAGCGTAGCGTAAGAAGACCAGTCTCGAGATGAACAGATGATCTCATACAAGTGGCGAGAAGAGGCTGGATGCAGGCCGCTTCCAATCGGTCTTTTTGGAAATCCATGGGAGAGGCCTATGTCCAGCAGTGGACTTTTTATGGCTGAGATGATGATGATAATGCAACGGCGTAGCCGAGGATGGAGCTCGTCGTCCTAGAAGATTTGTTCTACTTTATTTCCAAAAATAAATGATGTACCAACTTCGCCACCACTTGCGATAATCGTTGCGACTTCAATAAAATATACCTTGCAAACATTCCTTTTATTAAATGTATTAACACTTGTTTCTTATCCGTATTTCCACCAAAATCTCATCACATCGATGCTCTTGTTAAGCTCATCTCTTGTAATCTCCATACCCGAAATCCCGTAACCCGTAAGGTAATGCGACAGTGTACACCGCCTTACAGCACCGCCCCTTTCATGTTACAAGCGCAGTTTGAACTGAGCTATAGCCAGGGTAACTCACTTCAGGTTAGTGTAGACGAGGCCTTACCCGACTATGCTCATAGTCGACTGTAGTCTCTGCAAACTATATTATAATAGCTAGTCTTTGCCTTAATAGCCCAGTTGTCTTCGTACTTCGACTTGGACTATTATAGTATTGGACGTGAAAATATAATCTGTTGAACGTTAAACAGTGAGAAAGGGAATAAGGACACTGGTTGAAATTTGTAAATTTGTCCGAAGTTACCCCAATTTATTTAAAAAAAAAGGTGACAATCCGCGAAAAATTAGATCACAACATAGACATAAGCTCGTTGTACCAAAATCAACTCTTGTAATGCACAGTTCTGGCCCTAACTCGATGGCGGTAAAGATATATAATAAGTTACCAAATGAATTAAAGGATCTAGATACAGAAAATAGCTTTGTCGTGAATCTGAAAACATATCTAGAAGCCAATTGTTATTACACTCTTGACGAATTTTTTAAGGATACATTTGCAAAGATCAAAATAGAGCGCTCCGAACCTCATGTTGCCATGCCCTTATAGGGCCATTTGTATTTTCATTGTGATATTTATATAGACATTTGTAATGTACATATGACGCAATAAATATATGAGTATGAGTATGGTTTGAAAAAAAATGGTTTTAGATATTGCTTTCAGTAAAATGTGGTCGCCATGAAACAGGAAAAACCAGGCTTATCACTTTATGAAATTATGCATTGCAAGTTATTCTTCGATAATTATACTGATGCTTGGCGCGTACAGCGTAATGCCAGAAACGTGCCCATATTTTCCAAGACAAGAAACTATGATCTCTTTATGGTATGTCATAATAACTTGGATTTAAAACATTTAAGTAAATGTTCGAGTTGTTCTATGTATTTCAATCGTTGACAATTTGGAAGTCAAACAATTCAAAATTCAAAATTATTTATTGTCACAAAATTTACATGATATAATTACAAGTGCGTCAGGCTCTGGACTAGGATTCCCTGTTTCCCGGAGCCGACAACTTCTCGCGAAAATATGTATAAATAAAGATTAAAGTAGGTACATTATGTTATCAGCTCACCGACACAACGGCGCAGCGTTGTGTCGGTGAGCCCAGTGTGCGTGCGTCGATGTGTCTACTTAACGTAACTTACTGTGTAATTATCTAACACATATTAACATAACGTTGTCTTGTAGTTAGTTGTCCTAATAGTACTTAGATAAAAATAAATATTAATTCTATCGAGATGGCCGGATCATCATCAAACCAACAAGAGTGAAGAGAAACAAACATATTTACATAATAACTATTGCGGTCTGACGTAATCGATTCGCTTATTAACCGATTTCCAAAAAGAAGGAGGTTCTCAATTCAACTGTATGTTTCTTGTGTCAATTTATTATGAATTGTTTTTATGATTCATTTTTGTTTGATAGTTAATACAGACGTGATCCCATATCAATTTTATCAAAATTGGTTCAGTATATTGGTTTTTAAGGTTCCGTACCTCAATAGGAAGAAACGGAACCCTTATAGTATCACTTGTTTGTCCGTCTGTCCGTCTGTCCGTCCGTCCGGGTGTCAAGACCTTTATCTCGGGAACGCATTAAGGTATCGAGTTGAAATTAAAACCATATACGCAGATCTATAGTATCTTGCTGTAGAAAGAAAAATAAAATTTCTCAGTTTTCGTAAAAAAAAGTTACAGCCAAATATGTCGTAAAAAACGCACATTTCTACACTCACAGAGGAATTAAAACCTATGGGGTACTTCCCGTTGACCTAGAACTCTGAAATTTGGCAAGAAGCATTGTGTTAGAGTACACATATAGGAAAAAATCCGAAAACTGGACATTTTTAATTTAATCACAAAAAATAGTGTCTCTATGCAAGGAATGAGGGCCCAAATTTTAAAGTGAATTAACCGTACCATGTGGGGTATCATATGAAAGAGCCTCATTAGCATAAGCTAAAACAGATTTTTAATAGATTCTTCGCCCCCTGCAGACCCTTCACTTCAGCTGGGAACCAAAACTTTTTAGGCGAATTTTGATTAAGTACAGAGTGGCCGCGCAAAGCAACGTTGACTGCCTCAAACGCCGGCGGTTTACTGACTACCTTCTACAAAATGAACAGGACGCTCGCTCGGATCCGAGTGGGAGGCGCCGCTACTATAACCCCGCACTTAGAGCGTTGATAGATGCTCTAAGGCCCCGCACCACTCGGATCCGAGTGGTGAGCAAGGAATATGTTAAATATTTTTACGATGTATATTTTTCGGTTTATGAAGGAAAATATAAAAAAAAAATGATTTCCCCCTTTTATTTAGTTTGTACGGAACCCTCGGTGGGCGAGTCTGACTCGCACTTGTCCGGTTTATAATAACAAAATAACTGAAAAAATGTCGTACAAGTAAACGAAATGCGTATTTTGAAGTCGGTTTTGTCAATTTTTAAACTATAATAATAATTATTGTATAGTAGTTGAGTTAGGTATGTATGTGTAGTTCGTATACTGTTTTGTTATGTCATTGAGCTGTATGTACTTACATACGAGAGCAGACACCACTCATAGCTACTTTGTTACGTTCAACTGCGGCTAGAGCGCCGCACCTCACTCAGTGGCTTACTAGTGAAGTGAGTGCTTTCGACGTTTTGCTGGCTAGAAAACACGCCATAGATGCAATTCTGCGCTGCAAGTATCAATCGTATCGTATAATCGTAGATAAACGATGTAATTGCTATTCCAGCGCTGTAACGCTGTTTTGTTTAATTTACCAAAAAAATGTGACAGTAATTTTGCTTCAGATAGCTCCTCTGGTACGTAAGTAGATACATAGAGCTTAATGTGTTATATTTAATAAAGGCACTTGCCCGTTACATAAAATATTACGACCCTGTTTACTCTCATTTATCATTGTGCTAGTTCGACCGTATCATGTTTTTTTAATAATAAAAAAAACACATTGACAAATTAACGTTAAACACCGAAACTATTTTATACAGAAATAATATACATATTTACTTACTGCCTTTTTCACCACGTCAACAGTTCATCAGACCCACTGCCTTAAATGTTTAACATTAAAAATGTTTCTCGTCCACATATTGATTATTCCAAGCATTGAGCCAGTGGTGTCTTCGTAGACGGTTGAATAATTAGATTTTATCAGTAACAGGCTCTATTGCGGACCCGCCTCGGCCAATTATGTCAGAGGGCTTTCACAGGAGTCGTTTGGTTGGTTTGGTTTACTTTCAACCCCAGGATTACGAAAAATGTGATATTTAATATTTTTGAAAGCTTTATGATATACGAGAGCTTTTACTTAAGTCCCTACTTTAAAATCTTGTACTGTTTGAATTTTCGCGTCGTATATCAAGACTGCGGCGAGTGACAGCGTGCTCGCTCACCTTGATAAAGGTTGCCGAATGCGATTGAAACTAATTTTGAGTTTTAATATAGTAATAAAATATGAAAGCACTTTCGACATAATCATTCACGTGAGTGACATTAACCTACTATTTTACTTTTTTTTTTTTACTACTACTGAGACTAAAATCATAACTGCCTGTGATAGTTTAGGTAAACTTTTAGGAAAACTAAAGTGAAACAAAATCAGGGTGTGGATGTGTAGTCTATAGTGGATGCGATATTGTTAGCCGACTCCAAAAAAGGAGGAGGTTATCAATTCAGTAGTATTTTCATTTCTATATTTGTTACCTCATAACTACGTCATTTATTAACCCATTAAGAAAATTGAAGTATATAATTATTTTTAGATTGATCCAATTGAAATTTATTAAAATCGGTTTAGTATTGTATGGTATTGTTGCAAAAAAAGTTAATGCTGACGAGGTCTACTGTTTGTAGAACTACTATTTTAATACATAAGCGATGTAAATCAGCTACAATCACGTGATGTATTTAATTAAATTTTGGAACACCAAACTACTTCCCTGATTCTGATAATGATATCAGATTTTTTTGTTTGAATATTGTTTTCTGAATTTCCACTCACTATGGAAGAACATTTTAAGCGTTATCAGGTCAAAAACAAAAAATGAAGTGTTTTAAAGCGTTCTATCGAACAATACTTTCATAAAAATATTAATTCACTCAAAAATCATTTTTTTATTAACACTGGATAAAGTCTCTACGCTCTCGTAGTTGTTTTAATCCGAACCCCAATATTTTTCTAATTTTACGCTGACAAACCAATTACCCAAAGTTGCCTAATTAAAAAATGGATCATTTTTTTAGAGATATAAAAAATCCGTAACTAAACAATCTATACATAAATAAAGTATTTTTCATCTTTACTAGCTCGTAAACTTAGGGTTCCAAAGCTAATTGTGACGTGGAAAAAGTTCATTTTGCCCCCTAGGTTGGAAAGGGCAACAAACGTGGAGATCTACATTTTCAATACAAAATGTTTCCAATCTCTTTGTACAATACCGTCACAAAATGCAAATAAATAATTCGATTCAAAGAGGTTGCTATCTTAGCTTAAAGAAACACCAAATATTATATCAAAATAACTTAGAAATTTTGTACATTTACGTGAAATGTAAATACCTTTATAATAATTTACTTTTATTAGATTTTTTTTGAATTTTTACAACCATTTTCACGAAAAAGGTTTGTGTGAAGAAGAACCTACATATGTGAGTTATGCCAAACATAATAGGTAGAAAAAAATAGAATAAAAAAAAACTTTGTACAATGTAATTTTCGTACATTATGTTGTGAATAATGCTTAAAATCATTCAAATGGATACATGTAAGTGAATTCACGTGATTCAAATGTAATTTTAGGACCAGTAAAGTTGCTTATAATGCCATTATAATGCCAAATGCATACAGGTTCTTCTACTCGAGAAAAAGGGGGAACTAAACAATTTCCTCGCTATGTTATGATAAAAACGTTGTATTGCACTCGGCTGTAAAGTTATTTTATCTCGCGTCTTCTAGAATCTATCGTTACGCTCAGGATCCTACACTAGAACCAAGAATTTGCTTGCTCTAGATTCAACGGTCAGACACTTGACGGTAAAATACAACTTTCCAGCCTAGTGCAATAGATAACTGTAGTTATACTCTTCGGAAATAATATTACCTATATATGTTCTTATTTAAATTATATTATCTATTTAATTTAATTAAAGTCCAGTTATCTAATCACTTAACTTGAGTTATGTGTAACAAAAACATTACATCATCCAAAAAAACTATAATATTTTTAATTAGGGCCTTATTATCGGATATAAAGTAGTAGATACTATTCTAAATAATATGACGTAGGAATTACTCTGCTCATCAAAAGTATGCATACTTTTAAATAAATTATAATATAAAAATCTGGACAAGATGTAACGCGTGGTAGATGTTTTGATTAGGGCTTTAATTGTTCTTAAATTTTTTTCAGTACGTATTTAAATTTCCTGTGTAAATATATAAAAAATAGTTTGCGTATTCAGGGGCTACTATGATCTCTTATTTTTTTTTTCTTGAAAATACATTAATTTGGCTCGCTCTTTTGTTTCTTTTTTCCTGCTATTAAAAGAACGAGACAAAAGTAAAACTTAGAATCGTGTTTTTAAAAATAGTTTAATTTTTTTCAGGCCATGTTCATCACTGAAGAAGAGTGGTTCCATGCTTTCATGATATTGAACATGCAAAGTAAAGTTCATGGTCTATTGCCAATGAATCTTTTATTCTTCTCGGTCACAACAAAAATCCTAAAGACTGTATATAGTGCACCTGGACCACCGTCTTACAAATAAGAGAGAAAAGAATTGTATGCACGAATGTTTTCCTCTCTTTCTTTCTAGTTAGTCCACTGATACGTAGTTATATTTTTATCCTTGTCTGTTATAACAGTATTGTCCATCAATTTCTTAGACATGACTAGTAATGGAGTCATGCGTAATGGTGACCATTGACCACCGTAGATAGACAGTCTATTACATGCGTAGTCGATGACTGGCTACTGGTTAACAAACACCCCGATATTGTACCGTCGTTCATAAATCAGGCTCCGTTGCTTCATTAAACAGCCAGTTAACCGACCATTTAAATTAGCTTAGCATTAACCGATATTGTCATTTCAATTATGCGCAGATTGTAGCGTTTGAATTAATATGTATAACAATTTGGGAATCAATCGGTAGGTTACAAGCGAACAAGCTTTGTGTAGAAGAGAAAATCGCTCAAAGTAGGTCACCTCGGACTGAGTGACAAATGTATCAATTGCGTGTGTATTTGTATATATATTTTACTATCTTATATTTTTAACTTTCCCTGTTAGCATGGGACAAATTTTGCGAGTTAAATTAGAACCACTTCCTGTCGTTAGATTAGGTTGAAATTTGGTTTACTTACGTAACTTCGGTGACAATGCAATAATATGGTACCATGAAGCTGGTCTCAAGATGGCGTCTAAAGGTGGCCATAGGAACTCCTAAACTAAACGAAATAAAACCGTCGAGTTTGGACTCGTTTGAATAGTCTTGACAAACACTCTTTTTAGTCTAGTAAATAAAATATTTAAAAACAAGCTTTTATTTAATGCTCTAAAACGAAGAAAATAAATTTTATATTGATATAAATAAGAGCTTGTCGCGAGAACACAAACATATTTTTGTTTTAAAAGAACAAACTGACTTTAATTCTAAGCAAATGATAAGAACGCGTCTAAGTCTTTTGTTGGAATTAAATATTACTTAGTAGATAGGTACGATGTTATTTGAAATCTCGCGACAAGCTTTTATTTATATCAATATAAAATTTATTTTCTTCGTTTTAGAGCATTTAAATAAAAGCTTGTTTTTAAATATTTTTTTTAATTAATATTTTATTTCATTATTTTTTATTTGAAATTATCTAACGCTTAACATCAGGTGAGTTGGTGGTCAATCGTAGATCTATCTTGCATAAAAAATCTACCGCTTTTTTGCATTTCACATTTCTGTCAAAGTGGTGAAGTCAACTTTACTAAAATAAATACTTAAGTACCCAATATTACTTGTAAAAAAAGTCGAATATGTCGCAAAAACGCATATTACGACACTCCCAAGGGAATCAAAACCTATGGAGTACTTTCTGTTGACCTAGAACTATGAAATTGGGCAAGAACCATTGTCATATGGTCATACATATCGTATATAGGGCAAGGAAGGAGGGTCCAAATTTTAAAGTGTTTTAACCGTATCATGTGGGGTATCATATGAAAGGGCTTCATTAGCACAAGCTAAAAAATATTTTTACGATGTCTGTTTTTCGGTTTATGAAGGAAAATATAAAATTTATATAATTTTCCCCTTTTATCTACTAATTTATACGGAACCCTCGGTTCGAGGGCTGCGAGTCTGACTCGCAATTGTTCGGGTTTTTTTATATGCAAGATAGATTGCCCACCAACTCGCCTGATGTTAAGCGACGGTGCGGCTGTGGAAGGAGCTCGTTGATCTAGAAGATATCACTCTAGCCTTGAAATTTCCAGATATATATTTCACCCATGATAAAACATTAAATTATAGTTTTCATTTTTAAAGCATAGAGAAATAGCAAATTGGAGAGAACCTGTAAAATATAGACAGATTTTGCAAGAAACAGAATATTAATAATATAATTATTAGGTGTAACGACTTTTTATACCTAATGACTAATATTTCTTCTTCAGTTGTTATAACATTTAAATATCGAAAGTTATATTGTTCTCTATTTTTAATTATAGATGATTTTATATATTTCTACTGCTTATCTGATTTCTTCTTAAAACATCTTGATTCGGTTAGCTGGCTTCAATTTATATTTCTGTACGATCTGTCTACACATTTTAGAAGCCTAAAATAAAAACGTAATCGTTTTTCTAATTTTCAATAACAGTTTTATATTTCATATTAATTTGTTGTGCTATAAAATGGGTGCTCTGATCCAGTCCGAACCGGTCAAATCCGCCGCGTACCGGTGTAATCCGCTCAAAACCCCCCACAAACGGATTTATTCGAAAAGCGGCGCCTCCATTCAAACATATGTTACGAATTAACATCACCAACATTGGACAATAAACTGCTGTTGTAAATTGATTGTTTACTCGATCGGGAATAATTAGTATCTTAGTTTATATTATGATGATGAAGTGATTTAAATACTATAAAATATGATTAATAAATAAATATTTGAGTACACAAAAGGAACGGAGTGCAAGCTTTTGATCACCCGTATGAATTTTTCAGTTCGCATGAGAAAATAAAACGTACCTGAATATTCGAATTGAAATAATTGGACAGGTAGGTACATAAAATAGAGTGATGAAGATATGGTTTTACTCATTTTTAGGGTTCCGTACCTCTAAAGGAAAAACGGAACCCTTAAAAGATATTTTTTTGACCGTCTCTCAATACCTAACTAGGGTACATCCCGTTGACCAAAAATTATCAAATTTGGCAAGAAACATTTTCATAAAGTAGGTACACATAAATTTGTGATATTTTATGCGATAAGTGGCCTGACCTAATGCAATTTTTATTAATATTTTGTGAAAAACATTCTTTTTAATGAATTTAATTTATTACTTATTAATTTTTGTACTTATTATTGACATGTTATATTTAATTTTACATTTAATATTACAATTTTATAATGATGACTAAGTATATGCAATTTGTAATTGTCAACCATTCATTGTAAATAAATAAATAAATGAGTAATCCAAAAATTGTAGTTTGTAATTTAATCACAAAAAGTGGGGTTTTTATGCAAGGAATGAGGGTCCAAAATTTAAAGTGAGTTAACCGTACCAAATGGGCTATCATAAGCATAAGCATGAAGCATAAATAAATGAGCTTTATGAGCATAAACTTAAACTGATTTTTATTTTTACGATATGTAATTTTTGGATTAAGACCAAAATGTAAAAAAAAAACCTATATATATAATTTCCGCCATATATCAATGACTAGCTTCGCCCGGTCTATTATCTAGATTGTACAGAACACTCAGTGGGCGAGTGTGACTCGCATTTGTCCAGTTTTATTTTTAATAATTTTAACTTATAAAGTGACTTGAAGTTACGATATTAAAAATTAAAAAAAAAACTGAAAATTCTTTATTGTTTTGAAAGATTGGACCCATAGAAATTTTATCAAAATCGGTTCAGTGGTTTGGTTTTAAAAAAGTAACAATTACTGTAAGACTTTAAATAAATCATATTATGTCATCTAACTAACCGTAATTGCGTATTTTGAAGTCGGTTATTATAGTTTTTTTACTAAGTTTATCACGACAGATATACGACTTGGATTTCCCGGTATCTGTGCGGGGTTTTTAAGTTTTAAATAACCTATTTCGCTATCAGAAATTAGGTTGACCGTTATCTTATAGTATATAAGCTCAGCCAAGCCAGCACAGGGCACATTCGTGTTTAGTTCATCGAGCAGACATCACACCTCTCGACACCATGAAGACCGTACTATTAGTTTTCGCATTGTTGGCAACATTCCACGCTTGTTTATCTTGCAAACATCCACCCAACTGCATCCCGCGTAATGGTTTCTGTCACGCTGGCACTTGGACAGATTGCTGTTGTCCCGACGGATGTCTCGGCCTCATCGTGGGTGTGTGTTTTGGAACAACAAAAAAAGTCAGCGGTATCAACGGCGTCATGACCTACTCTATATTGGACGCAAGCTTCAATAAACTGGGCGATAATACCGTGATAATAGATGAAACCACCATCGCTTCCAAGGAGCAGGTCGATAGAATGATCGCTCTCTACGGTAACCAGACTCTTTACATAGATGCTCACATTGATGTCTACCACGACGACGCCGAAGTTCCTCAAATTCATAAGACGGTGCGTCGCCAGAAGATTAATTAAGTGTTAATTGTTTCGAAATTAATACATTTAATATTAAAATGTATAATTTGTTTTCTTTTTTAGATGTACCTACCTAAATAAATAAAAAATCTATACTCATGTACATGTAATAGAGTAGAAATTTTGTTTTTATTTTGTAGATAATATTCTAAGTTTTCAATGACATCCAAAAAGCCGTGCCGAGACACGCTTATAGTAGGGTTACATAGCTAATGCTGTAATTTTTAAAAGAAAACTTCTTGGCAAGTATTTTTTGTTTTGACTACTTTGCGAAAAAAAAAAAAACAACATCATTGCTTTATATGTATGGCCGACTCTAGTGCCACCTCTATTATTTTTTTGATAATTGACTACGGCAGTTTTTAGTGTTTTACAGAACACATGTACATGCCAAATTTCGTTTATGTAGGACTGCTAGTATCTGAGTAAATAATTGTGAGATACGGACGGACAGACAGACAGACATGGCGAAATTATAAAGGTTGGTCGTAGTTACTACGGAACCCTATAAATACCTTAAGCAGCTAGTTTTTAGGTTTCCGTACTTATGGTGCGTTACAGTGTTTAGTAAAGAAAAAAAACGGGCAAGTGCGAATCAGACTCGCCCACCAAGGGTTCCGTACAAACTAGTAGATAAAAGGGGGAAATTATATATTTTTTATATTTTCCTTCATAAACCGAAAAATATACATCGTAAAAATATTTAAAAACCTGTTTTAGCTTGTGCCAATGAAGCTCTTTCATATATATGATACCCCACATATATACACTCCTTCCTTGCATAAAGACGCTATCTTTTGTGATTAAATAAAAAATAAAAATTTTAGAAGTTTTCCTTTATGTTTACTAAATGACAATGCTTTTTGCCAAATTTCATAGTTATAGGTCAACGGGAAGTACCCGATAGGTTTTGATTCATTTGCGGGTGTTGAAATATGCGTTTTTTACGACATATTCGGCTGTAACTTTTTTTTTATGAAAACCGAGAAATTTTGTTTTTCTTTCTACAGCAAGAAACTATGGATTTGCGTATATAGTTTTAATTTCAACTCGATACTTTCACGCGTTCCCGAGATACAGGTCTTGACACCCGGATGGACGGACAGACGGACAACAAAGTGATACTATAAGGGTTCCGTTTTTTTGTTCCGTTATGAACCTTAAAAATTAATGATCTCGAAAAGCAAGCATGGGTATCTTTTAATAAAGTTGTTTCAAATTCTCTAGGTAACAACTATGGAGAGTTTGTAAGTGAACTGTTTATCTGTTTATAAATTGGCTTATCAAGAATTGCATTGCAACACTTGCAACATAAATCACTCAAGATTATTTTTTTAGACTCGCACTTTTTTATGCAAGATAGATCTACGATTGACCACCAGCTTGGCTGATGTTAAGTGACTGTAGCTCGTCGATATAAAAGATATCTATTAAAAAAAAAAACAAGATTGTAGGTCTCAGGAAACAGATATGGCAGCAAAGAATTCCATTCCTGTGTAGTACGTATCAAAAATGTGGGTTGATATCGCTGAGTATGGATTTTTGGCATTTCAACGAGAAATGGGTGGTAATTCACCGATTTTCTACTAGTCCTGTAGTGAAATGGGGATGGTGGAATTAGGCCGTGAAGCTCTTGCGCACATTCCCCGAAATGGATCCTATAGAAAATAGACAGACATGCTACTTTACGGTGGTGCTCGAGATTAAGTAGCTTCTTGGTAGCTAGTTTATCGTTATCGATTAACCTCACAGCTCGCCGGTCCACTGTCTCTAAAGCTTCCAACTGATACTTGGCTGATACATCAAAAAGGTGGCAGCAGTACTCCAAACACGATCGGAACTGTGCATAATACAAATGAAGCAGTTGTCCCGGTAAGAAGTATCGCTTAACCTTATTAATTATGCCAAGCTTTTAACTAGCCAGTTTATCCTTAGATTCAAGGTAGTCCTTAAAGTTCATTGTTGGGGTTAACGTGAGTCCCAGCAGTTCAAGATGGCCAGTCAATGATAAAGATACATTTCGATTTTGTCAAGTAGGAGACAAAAGAAACTCAACTCTTTTTGGCGGAGAAAAGGCAGGTTTGAGTCTTGTTGACGTTGAATTTGACGAGATTTTCGTCACCCTAGTCGGATACAGCTTTTAGAGCTTTATTCACACGCATAACCATATCTTCTCTCAACGCCTCGATTTAAGCCTTCTTGGCTCTTGGACTAGAAGTGTACCTTTTCACAACTGTGCTTTCATCTGCATACCCTAAGATACCAGGTTTCAGCAGGTCATTAATATGCAGCAGGAAGAGAGTAGAGACCCTTAAGGTACGCCGGCGCTTATAGCCATTTGACCGGACGAGCAGCCGTCAACAACCACTCGAATCGATCGTTCTCTCAAGAAATCTTTAATCCAAGAGCAGAAGTAGGCAGGTAGTCCATAACATGGGAGCTTGTTAAGGAGACTGTCGTCCCAAACAGTATCAAAGGCCTTCGTCAATGTCGAAATGTCGAGAGACACAGCCAAGGCCTCACCGCTATTCTCAATGGCCTCGCTCAAATGTGTATGGCATACACGAGAAGATCCCCAGTCGATCGATTTCGTCGAAATCCGTACTGTCGATCACAGAGGAGGTTATTGTCTTCAGGGTATGCCATGTGCTTCCTATTCAGTACACGCTCCATGACTTTGCGCAAAATGGACGTAACCGAAATAGGCCGGTAGTTATTAGGATCGGCACGACTACCCTTTTTTGGAACAGGTTGAACGTTCGCAGCACTTAGGGACCATACCAGTCTCCAAAGAAAGACGGAAAAGACGAGTCAGAATCGGGGACAACTCAGGTGCGCTGGGTTTCAACACAATAGCTGGTATACCATCAGGACGCATACTCAGGTATATCGATAGTATTAAGGAAATCGTAAGTTAGACTGCAAAAACTGCTTTCTGCAGTCGGGTATTTTGTTTTTCTTTTAATATACATATGTACTTGTTTGTATGTATGTTAAGCGATTACACCGTCAATTATGAATCGTTTTTGAGGTATTTTTAGGGTTCCGTAGTAACAACGAGGAACCTTTATAATTTCACCATGTCTGTGTGTCTGTCTGTATGTCACAGTTATTTTGCTCGGAGAATATCAGCTTTATAAAAACAAAATTTGGCATGTAAGTGTGTTCTATAAACCGCTAAAATTGCCGTATTCTGTGAAAGTTTCTTCTTCCTACCTCTCACGGTTCAAAATATATAAACGTAACTTTTCAGTGTAGGACAGACAGACAGACACCCTAGCCTCACGAATAGGCTAGGCCGCACCATAAGTAGGTACAGAACACTAAAAACTAGTTGCTTAAGGTATTTTATGTAGATGTTATTGAAAGCTTACAATATTATCTAGAAAATAATTTTTCTATTAAAAAACCAACTTCAAACGCAACGTACTAAACCCTTAACGATTATAAACTTTTTAAAGAGACCTCTATTCATTCGCTCTTTTTTCTTTTGTCAAGAATGAGATTTGTCATTGAATGTCAAATGCTTCGTCTTCGAAGATTATAAAAGTTGCAGATGGTTATACGATAATCTTCAACATTTGACACTTTTGCAAAGAAAAGCTTGTAGGTGGAACTCCGCGATTCTATAATCTGACGCACATCACTCAGGAATACAATGAAAATATTTACGTTTTTAGAGATTATTAAAAAAATCATAAATCAATGTTCCTAAAATAATTATGGGACCAACCTGAGAGCTTTCTCTGTACACCAATTCAGGAAACACAAAAATTGGTCCACGAATGACGGAGTAATTCGTGTACATACATAAAAAATAAAACCGGACAAGTGCGAGTCAGACTCGCCAACCGAGGTTTCCGTACAAACTAAATAAAAGGGGGAAATCATATTTTTTTTATATTTTCCTTCATAAACCGAAAATAATACATCGTAAGAAAATTTAAATACCTGTTTTAGCTTATGCTAATGAAGCTCTTTCATATGATATCCCACATGATACGGTTAATTCACTTTAAAATTTGGGCCCTCATTCTTTGCATAAAGACACAATTTTTTTGTGATTAAATTATAATGTCCAGTTTTCGGATATTTTCCTATATGTGTACTCTAACACAATGCTTCTTGCCAAATTTCATAGTTCTAGGTCACCGGCGAGTACTCCATAGGTTTTGATTCCCTTGTGAGTGTCGAAACGTGCATTTTTTACGACATATTCGACTGTAACTTTTCTTCACGAAAACTGAGAAATTTGATTTTTCTTTCTACAGCAAGATACTATAGATCTGTGTATATGGTTTTAATTTCAACTCGATACCTTCACGCGTTCCCGAGATAAAGGTCTTGACACCCGGACAGACGGATAGACAGACAGACAGACTGACAGACAAACGGACAGACGGACAACAAAGTGATCCTATAAGGGTTCCGTTTTTTACTTTTGAGGTACGGAACCCTAAAAATACGCTACGAATTCATAACTTCCTTCTTTTTTGAAGTCGGTTAATAAAACCAAAATCACTAATCTATTACATGTACATAAATATAGTTTTTTTTTATTTAGGTTTAGTTTTAGGTACAACTAAAAAAGAAAACAAATTATAAATTTTGATAATAAATGTATTAATTTAGAAACAATTAATACTTAGTTAATCTTCTGGCGACGCAACGTCTTATGAATTTGAGGTACTTCGGCGTCGTCGTGGTAGACATCAATGTGAGCATCTATGTAAAGAGTCTGGTTACCGTAGAGAGCGATCATTCTATCGACCTGCTCCTGGGAAGCGATGGTGGTTTCATCTATTATCACGGTATTATCGGCCAGTTTATTGAAGCTTGCGTCCAATATAGAGTAGGTCATGACGCCGTTGATACCGCTGACTTTTTTTGTTGTTCCAAAACACACGCCCACGATGAGGCCGAGACATCCGTCAGGACAACAGCAATCTGTCCAAGTGCCAGCGTGACAGAAACCATTACGTGGTATGCAGTTGGGTGGATGTTTGCAAGATAAACAAGCGTGGAATGTCGCCAACATTGCGAAAACGAATAGTACGGTCTTCATGGTGTCGAGCGGTGTGATGTCTGCTCGATGAACTAAACACGAATGTGCCCTGTGCTGTCTTGGCTGAGCTTATATACAAATTTATAAGATAACGGTCAACCTATATTTCAGATAACGAAAAAAGTTATTTAAAACTAAAAAAAAACCCGTACAGATACCGGGAAATCTGTCGTGATAAATTTCCTAAAAAAAAAAACTATAATAGCCGACTTCAAAATACGCAATTACAGTTAGTTAGATGACATGATATAATTAAAGTCTCTATTATTGTTTTCAGTTGTTACTTTTTAGAGTTCCGTACCTCAATAGGAAAAAACGGAACCCTTATAGGATCACTTTGTTGTCCGTCTGTCCGTTTATCCGTCTGTCCGTCTCTCCGTTTGTCCGTCAGTCCGGGTGTCAAGATCTTTATCTCGGAAACGCGTCAAGGTATTGAGTTGAAATTAAAACCATATACGCAGATCTATAGTATCTTGCTGCAGAAAGAAAAATAAAATTTCTCAGTTTTCGTTAAAAAAAAGTTACAGCCGAATATGTCGTAAAAAATGCACATTTCGACACACCCAGAGGAATCAAAACCTATGGGGTACTTCCCGTTGACTTAGAACTCTGAAATTTGGCAAGAAGCATTGTGTTAGAGTACACATATAGGAAAAAATCCGAAAACTGGACATTTTTAATTAAATCACAAAAAAAAATGTCTCAATGCAAGGAATGAGGACCCATATGTTAAAGTGTATTAACCGTATCATGTAGGGTATCATATAAAAGAGACAGCACAGGTTTTTAACATATTCTTTGCCCCCTGCAGATCCTTCACTTCAACTGGGAACCAAAACTTTTTAAGCTAATTTTGATTAAGTACAGAGTGACCGCGCAAAACCACGTTGACTGCCTCAAACGCCGGCAATTTACTGACTACTACAAAATGAACGGGACGCTCGCTCGGATCTGAGTGGGAAGCGCCGCTACTATAGCCCTGCTCCACTCGGATCCGAGTGGTGAGCAAGGAATGTGTTAAATATTTTACGATGTATATTTTTCGGTTTATGAAGGAAAATATAAAAAAAAATATGATTTCCCCCTATTATTTAGTTTGTACGGAACCCTCGGTGGGTGGGTCGGACTCGTACTTGTCCGGTTTTTTTTTTTTAAACCAAACTTCCGAACCGATTTTGATAAAATTTCTATGGGTCCAATCATTCAAAACAAATAAAGAATTTTCAGTGTTTTATTTTATTATTTTTAATATCGTAACTTCATTAGTTACAAATATTAAAAATAAAACTGGACAAATGCGAGTCACACCCGCCCACTGAGGGTTCCATACAATCTAGATAAAAGACTAAACTAGTCATTGATAAAAGGCGGAAATTATATTTAGGTTTTTTTTTTTTACATTTTTGGTCTTAATCCAAAAATTACATATCGTAAAAATAATTAAAATTCAGTTTAAGTTTATGAGTCCCAAGCCTTGAGTTCCGAATCTTGATACTTGAGTCTTCACTCTTGATCTTGACTCTTGAACTTAGGTCTTGATCTTGAGTCTTAATCTTGTATACTTTCCTTATATTTGAAATCATAAAGCTCTTTCTTATGATATGCCATTTGGTTCGGTTAACTCACTTTAAAATTTGGACTCTCATTCGTTGCATAAAAACCCTAATTTTTGTGATTAAATTACAAACTACAGTTTTCGGATTATTCATATATGTGTACTTTATGACAATGTTTCTTGCCAAATTTGATAATTTTATGTCAACGGGATGTACCCTATAGGTTTTGATAGATCCACGCGTTCCCGAGTTAGGTATTGACAGACAGACAAAAAAATTATCTTGTAAGGGTTCCGTTGTTCCTTTTGTGGTACGGAACCCTAAAGATGAGTAAAATTATATCTTTATCACACTATTTTATGTCCAATTATTTCAATTCAAATATTCAGGTACATTTTATTTTCTCATGCAAACTGAGAAATTCATACGGGTGAATCAAAACTTGCATCTCGCTCCTTTTCGTACTCGACTATTAATTTACTAATCATACTTTGTATTACCCAAATTTGAATCATTTAATCATCACAACATAATAGTCTAGTAAAAATAAATCCGTTTGTATGGAGCAGATCACAATAATTGCAACTGCGATTCTTTGAAATTATGACAGGAAAATAACAAAAAATCCCCGATTTATAGACTAGCTGCGTTCCACGGTTTCACTCGCGTAGTTATGAAAAACGGTGATGATTATGATGATATAGTAGCTTATGTCAGTCTCCAGGTCCAAAGCTATCTCTATACTAATTTTCATAACGATCGGTTCAGCCGTTTGAGCGTGTAAAGGTAACAAAATTAGCTTTTATAATATCATTATGAAATTGTGTCAAATGTATTTCAAAATACCAGGGCCCTTATTCCGTATGACCATCGGCTGCATAAGGTGAATATGACGTTGTGCGTCTATAATGAAAATTAGACTTTAGCCTCTTAAACTTAAAGGATAATTTTCATTGTCAATGCACGCAAGTCAGAATAGGTACATTCATTTAAATAAAAAATATACTTAGTTGTCTTTTATGTTGTCACAAATCTTATTTTTACTAGACTATAAACTAATTATTCCCGATATCGAGTAAACAACAATTTACAACAGCAATTTATTGACCAATGTTGGTGATGTTTTATGTTGGTGATGCTCTAGTTTTCTCTGCCTCCACTGTTGAAACCGGACGGATCACTAGCTCACACCGCAGTAGAAAAAGCGAATCTATACGCAGGTCTATTTGCGGACAACTCACGTTTAGATACCTCGGTAGAAACGCCTCCAAGTATACCTCATTGCGGCGCAACTATGCAGGACATACGCATCAATCAAAAGGAGGTGCTTAAGACACTAGAGGTCTAGACGTGAACAAAACTAGTGGTCCTGATGGTATACCAGCTATTGTGTTGAAAACCTGCGCACCTGATTTGTCCCCGATTCTGACTCGTTTTTTCCGTCTTTCCTTGGAGACTGGTATAGTTCCTAAGTGCTGGAAGCTTGCGAACGTTCAACCTGTTCCAAAAAAGGGTAGTCGTGCCGATCCTAATAACTACCGGCCTATTTCGGTTACGTCCATTTTGTGCAAAATCATGGAGCGTGTACTGAATAGGAAGCTCATGGCATACCTTGAAGACAATAACCTCCTCAGTGACCGACAGTACGGATTTCGCCGCAATCGATCGACTGGGGATCTTCTCGTGTATGCCACACACATTCTGAGCGAGGCCATCGAGAACAACGGTGAGGCCTTGGCTGTGTCTCTCGACATCTCGAAGGACTTTGATAGGGTTTGGCACGACAGTCTCCTTAACAAGCTCCCTTCTTATGGACTACCTGCCTCCTTCTGCTCTTGGATTAAAGACTTCTTGAGAGAACGATCGATTCGAGTGGTTGTTGACGGGTGCTCGTCCAATCAAATGGCAATAAACGCCAGCGTACCTCAAGGGTCTGTATTCTCCGCTACTCTCTTCCTGCTGCATATTAATGACCTGCTGAAACCTGGTATCTTAGGGTATGCAGATGACAGCACAGTTGTGGAAAGATACACTTCTGGTCCAAGAGCCAAAAAGGCGGAAATCGAGGCGTTGAGAGAAGATATGGTTGTGCGTATGAATAAAGCTCTAAAAGCTGTTTCCGACTGGGATGACGAAAATCTCGTCAAATTCAACGCTAACAAGACTCAAGCCTGCCTTTTCTCCGCCAAAAAGAGTGAGTTTCTTTTGTCTCCTACTTTCCAAAATGAATTCTTATCATTGACAGACCGTCTTGAACTGCTTGGACTCACGTTAACCCCAACAATGAACTTTAAGGGCTACCTTGAATCTAAGGCTAAACTGGCTAGTAAAAAGCTTGGCATCATTAATAAGGTTAGGCGATACTTCTCACCGGGACAACTGCTTCATCTGTATCAAGCTCAGGTCCGATCGTGTATGGAGTACTGCTGCCATCTTTTTGATGCATCAGCCAAGTATCAGCTGGAAGCTTTAGAATCAGTGGACCGGTGAGCTGTGAGGTTAATCGGTGACGATAAACTAGCTGCCAAGAAGCTACTTAGTAGGCAAGTAGCATGTCTGTCTATTTTCTACAGAATTCATTTCGGGGAATGTGCGCAAGAGCTTCACGACCTAATTCCACTCTCCCCATTTCACTACAGGACTAGCAGAAAGACGGCGAATTACCACCCATTTCACGTTGAAATGCCAAAAATCCGTACTCAGCGATATCGATCCACATTAATAATTAATAATTAAAATTAAAAGATCTGTAAAACGACTTTAAAATGCGAAATTTTGTTTTAAAAACCAAACTACTGAACCAATTTTGATGTTTCTATGAGCTCAATCCGAATGTATATCTATTCAAACAAAAAAAAAAAAATATAAAAAAAAAACATAGTTAGATGGTAACAAACATAAAAAAATACCTACAGCTGAATTGTTAAACTCCTTATTTTTGAAATCGGTAAAATATATATTTTTAAGCTTGGTTTTAGGGTTCCTTACCTCAAAAGGAAAAAACGGAACCCTTATAGGAACACTTTGTTGTCCGGCTGTCTGTGTCTGTCCGTTCATCCCGGTGTCAAGACCTGTATCTCGGGAACGCATTAAGGTATCGTATTGAAATTAAAACCATATACGCCGATCTATAATCTCTTGCTACAGAAAGAAAAACCAAATTTCTCAGTTATCGTATAAAAAAGTTACAGCCGAATATGTTGTAAAAACGCACATTTCAATACTCACAAGGGAATCAAAACCTATGGGGTACTTCCCATTGACCTTGAACTATGAAATTTGGCAAGAAGCATTGTGTTATAGTACACACATAGGGAAAAACCCGAAAACTGGACATTTTTAATTTAATCACAAAAAATAGGGTATTTATGCAAGGCATGGGGGTCCAAATTTCAAAGTGCTTTAATCGTATCATGTGGGGTATCATATGAAAGAACTTAATAAGCATAAGCTAAAACAGGTTTTTAAATATTTTTACGATGTATATTTTTCGATTTATGAAGGAAAATCTAAAAAAAAAAAAAAAAAAACACCCTTTTACCTACTAGTTTGTACGGAACCCTTTGTGGGCGAGTCTGACTCGCTCTTGTCCGGTTTTATTTATTTTCAGTTACCTTTTATTAATACAATGCAGTCGGGTTATACATTTTTTCTAATTTATTTTATTTTACATTTATAATTTATTAAAATAATTATAAATTCACACCATGTTGATAACTGGATGGGGAGGTTGTCGAGGTTGGGTGTCTAGGTACGTTGCCAGATTTATTTCTAACGCCTACTATACTCAATAGATAACTCTGAGAGGTTATCGGGAATTATACTTTATTGGCAGCCGGAGGATGGAAAAAAATACGAGATAACTCTAAAACATATTTTAATTGATTACATAAAAATTTAACTAGTGATTCTATTTTCTAAGTTCGGATATTGAATGAGCTGACGAAGCCTTGGCGTCTACCTAGTTAGGTCTGTACGTACCCATCTATGTTTTTGAGGTTGGCGCATGTCTGAAAGTTGGTGATAATGACCTAGAATCTGACCTGAAAAAATAGTTGGGATAAATACAGACCTACTTAGGTAGATGCTTTTCGGTATTATGTAACAGCTGTTTCTTCCTTTTCAGTTCATTGAATAGTTTTGAATTCGCTAAATCTTGCTGTCAGTCAGTATGTTTTTTTATTTATACTAGTAGTTCTACGAACAGTAGACCTCGCGACAGAGCTTATTTGCTGCTCACCTTGGATCATCTATACATCATAATACCTACATAAAGTTGGTTTAGGAGGCCGTATATAAAATTTTGGCTGATTTCAGAATATTAAGTGATTTTACAGACGTTATTTCACGGTATTTTTTTTTCCATAAGTTTAAGCACCTTGAAAGATCAATTTAATTTTAATACACACTTAATACAAAAATAGGATATGTTTAGATGTCCTTAATTATAAAACAATGTATATTCTTATAATAACAAATAATAATTATAAAAATGGAGGAATAATAATTAAATAAAGTAAAATCAAGAAAATTATTCAGCGCTAAAATGCATCAAGCACATCCACGCGCCCTAACTGTTACACGCAATCTGAAGTTGGTTGTCATATCTCGACAACCACTTGACCAATTCTGTTCATTTCTACCACAAGTTGTAATAATTGTGTACTTTATCTATGTACCAAATATCAATAAAATCGGTTGGTTATTAACGCCGCTATAAACTACATCCTTTTTTATGGGAATCTTATCAAAAATCGCCGACAACATTTTTTTTTAAATAATCCATAGAACCTATACCTACACCAAGTTTCATCAAAATTGGTTCAAAATTACGCCCTGTACGCGAGTACGAACATACAAACAAACAAATTGACAGACGAAAGAAAATTTGGCCAGTTGATGCAGAGACGCTTCGCTCGCTCGGTCAATAAAGTAATAGGTTTGCGCTTGACCGCCAATTCGCCTGATGTTAAGCGACGTTGCGGTCTACGACCGAGCGCGTTACCTAGAAGAAACCAATTCACTCGCGACTTAAAGGCAACCAGATTATATCTATCGGGAAGACCCAATGAGGAAGCGTATTCCACAATCTAGCAGTCCGCATGCTAAAAGTGGAATTAAAGCGTCATGTCACAATAATGTCACAGTCATTTTATTCAGTCTATTTAGCACTACAAAAATAAAAATGTAGTTAAAATGTATGTTATTAAACCAATACAAATGCCGTTGTAAAATAAAAAAAAAAGTGTTAAATAGGCGTGACACTCCGTACATGTGAAGAGGGGTGAATTTTTTTTCAGCCCCACCGCATCGTGAGGAGTATTTTTGAATAATATATAGGTATTTAAAAATAATAATAGTTTAAGAAACTTCAAAATATACAATTCGTTTATTAGGATGATCTATTTTTCCAGTTAAAAGTCCAAAAACCAAAGTACTGAACCGATTTTGATAAAATTTATGTGAAACCACCTCTGAAGTATGTATGACATACCAAACAGTAAAAAATCACCAAAATTTCATAATTGTCGAAGAGATCAGATCGCTGAACAAACATACAGTTGAATTGAGAATCTCCTCCTTTTTGGAAGTCGGTCAATAAGACTTTTAGGACACCAACTGCACTTTCAGTGTACAGAGATACATTTCTGACAAATTTATTTATTCCGGATTCAATCCTTCAAAGAAACACCTAGCATTTAGCTGTCTACATACATACCTACCTCGTTGAACATCTAAATTTCTGGACCATGATACCTATGAGTGTCAGTGTGGGTTATCAGCATCCCTAATAATCCGCCTGGTTACTAGAAAAAAATCAGCCACCGGAAAAACCCAATGACACTGTAACAGATAGTGGCTGTTTTTAAGAATTCAATTCCCAGTATACTATCTTGACCTCTCTAAGTTTTTAATAATTCGATTCTCAGTATACAATCTTGACCTCTCTAAGTTTATTTGACCTGTGGCGTGATGTGGGTAATACCAAGTAGTTATTAGATAGGCGCCTATTTATCGTACTTAGGTAATTATGAAATCAAATTGGTGGACAACGGATGTAAAATGATAATATTGTTTGCATAAGCTAAGAAGCTTAGCAATACACTAACCTATTGGGAAATAAGGCATACGCCATGTTCTAATAGTTTGTATTTAAATTAAACAACTTTTAAAGGATTTATCGTGTATATTTTACTTATTTTTAGGGTTCCGTACCTCAAAAGGAAAAAACCGGAACCCTTATAGGATCACTTTGTTGTCCGTCTGTCCGTCTGTCCGGGTGTCAAGACCTTTATCTCGGGAATACGTGAAGGTATCGAGTTGAAATTAAAACCATGTACGCAAATTCATAGTATCTTGTAGCTAAAAGCAAAATAAAATTTCCAAGTTTCGTAAAAAAAAGTTATAGCCGAATATGTCGTAAAAAACGCACATTTCGACACTCACAAGGGAATCAAAACCTATGGGGTACTTCCTGTTGACCTAGAACTATGAAATTAAGCAAGAAGCATTATGTTAGAGTACACATATAGGAAAAAATCTGAAAACTGGACATTTTTAATTTAATCACAAAAAAATTGTGTCTCTATGCAAGGAATGAGGGCCCAAATTTTAAAGTGAATTAACCGTATTATGTGGGGTATCATATCAAAGAGCTTCTTTAGCATAAGCTAAAACAGGTTTTTAAATATTTTTACGATGTATATTTTTTGTTTGTGAAGGAAAATATAAAAAAATATATGATTTCCCCCTTTTATTTAGTTTGTACGGAACCCTCGGTGGGCGAGTCTGACTCGCACTTGTTCAGTGTTTTTTTTCTAAAATTTGACCGTCGCTGGTGAGAAGGGATGACTTGATTTTTTAAATACGGTTGGTTTTGGAATCATCATATGTTACATTTTTCTTTACATACCCCATTGTAAAACGTTCCCTATGTACGCAGAAGTCGTTCACGATGTCAACAGGTAGATATCGCAGTTCTGTGTTGGGATTGGAATTTTATTAATTTGATGACATGCCCATGGATGTGGCACCTGGCAACCATATTCCCTATTAAAGTTTGGATATTTCATGATTTCAATAGCCTCGCGTATTCTTGGTACCTAATGCGTCTCTCTATCCAAGATTTAAAACTTTAACAATTATTTAGTAAATGTATCACGACAGATATACGACTTGGATTTCCCGGTATCTATGCGGTTTTTTAAAGTTTTAAATAACCTTTTACGTTATCAGAAATGTAGAGTGACCGTTGTCTTATCAGTTAGTATATAAGCTCAGCCAAGCCAGCACAGGACACATTCGTGTTTAGTTCATCGAGCAGACATCAACCCGCTCGACACCATGAAGACCGTACTATTGGTTGTCGCAATGTTGGTGACATTCCACGCTTGTTTATCTTGCAAAGATCCACCGAACTGCATCCCGCGTAATGGTTTCTGTCATCCCGGCAATTGGAAAGATTGTTGTTGTCCCGACGGTTGTCTCGGATTCATCGTGGGTACGTGTTTTGGAAAAACAAAAAAAATTAACGGGATCAACGGCGTCATGACCTACTCTATATTGGACGCAAGCTTCAATAAACTGGCTCAAAATACCGTGATAATAGATGAAACCACCATCGCTTCCCAGGAGCAGGTCGATAGAATGATCTCTATCTACGGTAACCAGGATCTTTACATAGACGCTCACATCGATATCTACCACGAGGACCCCGAAGTACCTCAACTTCATAAGTCGTTGCGTCGCTACAAAATTAACTAATTGTTGTTTGTTTCACAATTAAATACATATAATATTAAAATTTATGACTTGTTTTCTTTTTTTTAGATGTACCTACCTAAGTAAAAAATCGGACAAGTGCGAGTCAGACTCGCCCACCGAGGGTTCCGTACAAAATAAATAAAAGGTTTTTTTTTTTATATTTTCCTTCATAAACCGAAAATATACATCGTAAAATATTTAACACATTCCTTGCTCACCACTCGGATCCGAGTGGGGCGGGGCTATAGTAGCGGCGCCTTCCACTCGGATCCGAGCGAGCATCCTGTTCATTTGGTAGTAGTTAGTAAACCGCCGGCGTTTGAGGCAGTCAACGTTGCTTTGCGCAGCCACTCTTTACTTAATCAAAATTCGCCTAAAAAGTTTTGGTTCCCATCTGAAGTGAAGGGTCTGCAGGGGGCGAAGAATGTGTTAAAAACCTGTTTTAGCTTATGCTAATGAGGCTCTTTCATATGATACCCCACATGATACGGTTAATTCACTTTAAAATTTGGGCCCTCATTCCTTGCATAGAGACACAATTTTTTTGTGATTAAATTAAAAATGACCAGTTTTCGGTTTTTTTCCTATATTTGTACTCTAACACAATGCTTCTTGCCAAATTTCAGAGTTCTAGGTCAACGGGAAGTAGTTCACTGAATGCGCGCGAAACTAAGACTTCTTTGAATAAAAATACCTATTAGGCTCGTTATTTTTCTGTAAAAATATTCTGTATAAATTCAAATGAGATTTTTAAGATTAATTTAGCTATTATATGATGGTCTAAGATCCCGCTATAGGACGACATTCACCGAGCTGGTTAATGGATGAAAAGTATTTTATATTCAATTAAATACGTCAATAAATATATTGCAAATAGCTGGGTCCACGGGAAGTACCCCCCATAGGTTTTGATTCCTCTGTGAGTGTCGAAATGTGCGTTTTTTACGACATATTCGACTATAACTTTCTTTAACGAAAACTGAGAAATTTTATTTTTCTTTCTGCAACAAGATACTATGAATTTGCATTTATGGTTTTAATTTCAACTCGATACCTCCACGTGTTCCCGAGATAAAGGTCTTGACACCCGGACAGACGGACAGACAGACGGACAGACGGACAACAAAGTGATCCTATACGGGTTCCGTTTTTGTCTTTTGAGGTACGGAACCCTAAAAACAATAAAACATTATAAAAATTTTAACCTAGGGTGCCGCCGGCAGCGGGGCGGGGCTCAAGCTGCCGGTGGTAGGGGCTACAGAGAGAGGAACCTCCTGACAATACGTGCCGTGTCCAGGATGACTGCCTTTTGTATCCGACCCTTGACCCAACCATCGATCGACAGCCTCTTGAGATGTTGATCGAGGCTCTTCGATATGACACCGTTCACCGATACGACTATCGGGACAATGATCGTCGATTCAACATCCCACATGGCGGTTATCTCGTGAGCCAAGTCAAGGTACTTGCTGAGCTTGTCCTTCTCGGCCTTCACGAGATTCTCATCAACTGGGATGGTGATGTCGACGAGCACTGCCCGGCGCTGAGACCGATCTACAATCACGATATCAGCCTTATTGGCAACAATAGTCCTGTCCGTGATTATAGAACGATCCCAGTAGAACAATGCACGGCTATTTTCGAGAACTGGCGCTGGTGCGTACTGATAGTACGGCACCTCTGACTCGACAAGGCCGTATTGAAGGGCAAGCTGCTGGTGGATGATCCTGCCTACTTGGTTGTTTCTGTGCAAATACTCGCCGTTAGCAAGATGCGAACAACCGAAAACAATATGTGGGAGAGACTCTCTGGGACGGTGGCATGCCCGACAGATGTCGACCATACCGTGCTTCATGATATATTTCCGATAGGTAATTGTTCGTCTTGATAACTTCATATGCAATTGCACAGGCAAACCCTTCAGTTTCCCCAAAGAGGTCACCGAAGCGCAGCCAGTTCACCGACGCAGGCAGGTCTACATCGGGTCCTGATAACGCCCTATAGAACCGTCCGTGCAACTCCTCGCTCTTCCATACGTCCTTGCGGTCTTCGATGCTGAGCACCGTTAGTTTGCGCCAGTTTTCTTTTGCCAAGAAGAGAGGCGTCAGGCTCTTATCAAATGTCACTATATCACTTGTCGCTGAAATATTAACAGTATTTATTTATATCTATTTTGTAACATAAATACCAAATTTTATGCCCTTATCATCAAAACTCAGGAACTTTCATACATTGTTTACCCCTCAATTTTACCCCTTAGTTCAGCCCTTTCGCAAATTTCGTTCTTAGATGACCTAGGTATTTACTCTATAAGTAACATATATGCTAAATTTCAGATTCGTGGCTTATGTAGTTTTTGAGATTTAGTGATGAGCAACGCAATACTCGTAATGTTGAATGTTGTAATTTAATGCTATATCCCAGGGGATCTATCAAATGTTTCGGGAAAAAAGTATGCCTTCTACATAGTATAAGTAATAATCCTGCCAAATTTCGTCCAAATCCGTCCAGTAGTTTTGGCGCCCATTGGACACACCGTACAGACAGACAGACAAAAAAAAATTAAATTGCTGTTTTGGCTTCTGTATCGATAGGAAGGTATCCTCAAATTAAATTTTTTCAAAAATATTTAATGTACAGAATTTGACCCGTTACAGTATTATTATGTGTATAGAAGATAGATGTAGTTTTTTTTTTATACATTCTAGATCTACGATTGACCACCAACTCGCCTGATGTTAAGCGACGGTGTGGCCGAGGATGGAGCTCGTCGATCTAGAAGATATCTATTCACTCTAGCCTTGAAAATTCCAAGATTGTAGGTCTCAGGAAACAGAGATGGCGGCAACGAATTTCATTCTTGTGCAGTACGCAACAGGAATGTGGATCGATAACGCTGAGTACGGATTTTTGGCATTTCAACGAGAAATGGGTGGTAATTCGCCGACTTTCTGCTAGTCCTGTAGTGAAATGGGGAGGGTGGAATTAGGTCATGAAGCTCTTGCGCACATTTCCCGAAATAAATCCTGTAGAAAATAGACAGACATGCTACTTTACGGCGGTGCTCGAGACTAAGTAGCATGTCTATCTAGTGAGATTTGATAAATCTACGATTGAACTTTAACTCGTTTAAGCGACGGTGTGTCCGAGGATGGAGCTCGTCGATCTAGATAATATCTATTCACTCTAGCCTTGAAAATTCCCAGATTATAGCTCTCAGGAAACAGGGAAAGCGGCAAAGTATTCCATTACTGTGCAGTACGCATCAATACCGTGGACCGACATCGTTGAATATGGAATTCTTGTATTTCCAATGACAATTATAGTACAATTTAATGTAAATGAATTCTAATGATAATTGAATACTAATGATAATTTAAGCAATACATAAATAATTTTTTTTTTTTTTTATACAAGAAACTATTATAGCGTTGTACAGGATGTTTGGATAATAAACATACCTACTGTGGAAGCGTATTCAATACATGACTCTTAACAAGAAAAAAGAAGGTATTAAGGACTTATGGCGAGTGAAACCACTGACGATGTGCGTGGTATCTTCTTACCCGGTTGTGTAAGAAGGGAGGGTTTTGTTACGCCCCACAGCCTAAACGGATTGATATATTTCAATATCATCGTCAATTTTGATCACTATGCGTAAAACCGTTATATCAATATTTATACCTATATTAATATAATATCCACGAATTAAGTAGATTTACTTAATTCGTGGATATTATATTACAGGTTAATACAGGGAATGCTGAATGGTAATATTAAATTTAATTCTGTATATTTTTTTTTTACTAGGCTTACGTTTGACTTTGTTTTACCCGACGGTCTAAGGTAGAGCATACTAGCCTTTAAGATTGTTTAAATAAAAATATTTTTTGCTAGTTTCAGTATCTCTGACCCGCTCATGCTATATATAATCACGCTATAACGCGGTACTGACTCAGTGTTCCTCTACACCCGCTGACATGTGGGCTAAACTGACGTGCGTGTGCGCTGTGGTGGCGCTCACCATAAATCAATGTCACGGAACAAATCCCACAGGTGAGTTTTATGCAATAAATACCTAAAATTGTAATTAGTATATGTTTTTAATAATTGGGCTGAATCGATAATTAAGTTTTTAGTACGTCGATATTTCCACACGTTTGCCCACACTACACTCCACCCGTATGTTAGTCAATTTTTTTTATACTAAATCGGTCATTCTCGGGCGCCTCATTATATTGTTGACTTCGGTGGCACAATTTTTTTGTCCATAATTAAGATGCACAAACAATAATTATCAAATCTAGATTTATTTATCGCAAATAAATAATATTTAAATGTGTAAAGCGAGTCATAGCAGCTGCTAACGATGTACATGGAATATTTTATTTTATGAATGCGACGATAAACAAACATTATATCAAACTATGTTATCTATATAAGTTACAAATTGTCTTTATTGATAATAAGTTTCTTTAAACCTAAACATTTAAGAAGAAAATTTTAGGGTCGGTGGTGTACCCACATTAAATACTTAGAAACTGGGTGACCGAGCTCCACTCGGATTTTTTATAACTGAAAATACGAGCAAACCCGGGTTCACTAAAAATGAAACCTAGCAAAATCGATTTATCATTACACTTGTTACGCTATTGAGTGTACGTTTTTTGTGAGAAAGTATGCGTAAAATCGCTGTAAAAGATTATAAATGAGCATTCTTTAGAATAATCTTGGTAAAATTACTTGTTTATTACGAAATAGTTTGTTGGAGATTACGTAAGAACGCATTTTTTATTCTTGCAGGAGATCTATTATTAATATTAATACAAAAAAAAATAGACACACACTCTGGAAGTGAAGAAGAATCTAATAACACCTCGCACTTCAAAATCGGTCAAGCTATTTAGGTTGTAGGCTGTAATAAAGAAACATACATACATACAAAAGAAAACATATATACACTCAATAAATATAACCCTCCTTCTTACGCAGTCTGATGAAAATCAAGGTACGATTTAAAATTAGAATAATAATAGATTTAAACGAAATAACCTTTATCATTGATGGGATTATGTTATAATTTAACTGAATTAACAAATTAATAATATTAGTATCATTTTTATTATAAATAGTTTTGTGCTTGACCTTGCTTTTTAGGGTTCCGTACCCAAAGGGTAAAAACGGGACCCTATTACTAAGACTTCGCTGTCTGTCTGTCTGTCTCCAGGCTGTATCTCATAAACCGTGATAGCTAGAAAGCTGAAATTTTCACAAATGATGTATACTCGTTGCTGCTATAACAACAAATACTAAAAGTAAAAAAAAGTAAAATATTAAGGGGGGTCCCCATACAATAAACGTGTTTTTTTCGTATTTTTTTTGCTCAATATTAAAAACGGTAACAGGTAGACGCTTCAAATTTTCACAGAATATTTACTTGTATATTACCTTTCAAAATAAATAATTAAATAACAATAAAGTAAATATTAAAGGGAGGCTCCCATACAACAAACGTAATTTTTAAGCAATTTTTACTCAATCTTAATTAACAGGTAGAAACTTGAATATTTGTAAGTAAATATTTAGAAATATATTAACTATAAAAATAAATACCTAATCTAATACATAAAAACTCACATAATGAAAATAATCCGTGCATCTAAACGCGGTGAGAGCGCCGCGCCGCGGTGTGGTGGTGGCGCAAGCGCGAGGCGGTTGCTAAGCAACGGCCGCGCGGGTAGCGGGGGAGGTAACATCACGGAGCGAGCCATAGCCGCGCGATTCGCGCGAACGTCGTCATGCTGCCCGGATGTGTATCGAAAACCTACCTATAAGTTTGCAATTTACTACTTGGAATTTCGTTGATTTCTCGTTATTTTATAAACAGAACTAAACAACGGGTTATACTCAAATAGATAACGTGTTTAGCAATATTGACTTAAATGCTGGCACGTACTGTGCACTATTTAGTTACCATAGCCCTTTATGATACAATTTCGAATTGAGCAATAGATTTTATCAAAACTACCCGAAAAGCAAGAATAAACTCTCATGGATTTATATAACAACTAAAACAGACTAAAATTAGTATACCTACAACAAACGTGATTTTCTATTATAGATGATAGTACGGAACCCTTCGTGCGCGAGTCCAACTCGCACTTGGCCGATTTTTTATAAATAGGTCTTAGCAGTCGCCTGATGTTAAATGACTGTCGCGATCTGCGATGGAGTGCCGCGGGCGCGCATAAAATAAATCTATTCATTCGCAATGTAAAGAGCCAGATTAAATCTACTTCCACTATTTGTTTTGTATATATTATTCATTATTTAGAAGTATAGATGTAAGTTAGGAGTAGGAGTGTAGGAAATATTCAAAGGTCTTTATTAGATTTTATAATAGATCCTTTATAACCAGAAGAACATGGAAAAAAAAAACACATTTTAATTCAAAGTAACGTTCACTTTCAGATGTAGTACTCCTCGACGAGACCGACATACATCGAGTTAAACGTTCGGATCCGTACGACAGCATTTACGGACCTGACGAGCATCACTTAGTTGCAGAAGAAGCAGACGATTACGTCGTAAATGAAGCGACGCAACTTGAACAACTCTATGGGAAACATGACGTGCACGACATAAATAATCCTGTCACGAGTTACACTATAAAAACCATTACCAATGCCCAGGGACAATCAGTAATTTTGCCTTTAGTTGTGAAAGCCGTTATAACTGAAGATACAATAAAACATGTTCGGCCACCACCAAATGTAGTCATTCCTCCAGATGTCCAGACAAACATAAATCTTATGAAATCATCGACGGCTTCTACGGCTGGTAAAAAATTTGATGCTGGACATCTCATCGGTTTCCAGAACGGTGGGCCGTCTCTCGTGTGGAACTTCGCGCCTCAGATAAGCGCTTTGAACCGTGGCCCATGGCTGTTTACAGAAAATTACATAAACAAATGGGCTAAATTCCAGGGATCAGTCGATATGACCGTCGTAGCGTTTTATAAAGGAAATGAAACTGTACCTGAGTCGTTTGGACTGAAACTTATTTTCTACAGTTCGGATAGTACAGTTCATGCGGATATTAGAGACACTGTATATTTGAACCATTTACCGAACTAATAGATGTATAATAAATCTCAATATTTCATATAGCGTGCACTCAATCCAAATAGAAAATATAAACCCTGTCAGTGCCAGTGTACTCGGTGCGGCTGTATTGCGTACTGTACTGTACTGTAATGCGGCTGTGCGGCGGGCGCTGTATTGCAAAATTTTGCAGCGTATAATACACATTTACATACATTTTGTGTTAAAGTGGTGGTGACTATGTTGGACGCACAGTAGAACAGCCAGCTAATAAAAATGTATCGAAAGACAGAAGATGATATCTGATGATTACGGTGTCCACCTTGAAGGAACCTTCAACTAGATAATTTCGGTTGTGTACTCGCATGTGGCTAGCAAAACCAAATTGGCTCTATAGCATGGCGCGCAGTGAAGAAGATATATGATGTGTAGAGCGCCGCAGCGGCGTCGTACCGGCGCGGCGGCGGCGTTGCGGTGGCGCTGATGTAGCCGCACCTCACTACTATGGACGGACACTCAGTCAGCATTGAGTGCGAAATATTTAGACTTCCATTACACTTCTGAAGATGTTAATAAAAATATTTATTTTGATAGTTTTGCTTAAATTGAGTTACCAAAGCATAATTGTTTTATGTAAATATATATATATGTTTTTATTTTAAATTGTATAAATCGAGTATGAATGACAATTATTGTTCAATATCAGCGTTCTATTTTTAAATTTAAGCCTGCCATTATTAAAAAAAAAAACATTTTTACATGATTTTTAAACAATTAAGTCCAGATAAATAAAACCTATTCCAGAAAATATTTTTTTAGGGTTCCGCACCTCAATAGGAAAAAACGGAACCCTTATAGGATCTCTTTGTTGTCCGTCTGTCCGTCTGTCCGTCTGTCTGTCTGTTCGTCTGTCCGGGTGTCAAGACCTTTATCTCGGGAACGCGTGAAGGTATTAAGTTGAAATTAAAACCATATACGCAGATCCATAGTATCTTGCTGCAGAAAGAAAAGTAAAATTTCTCAGTTTTCGTAAAAAAAGTTACATCCGAATATGTCGTAAAAAACGCACATTTCGACACTCACAGAGGAATCAAAACCTATGGGGTACTTCCCGTTGACCTAGAACTCTGAAATTTGGCAAGAAGCATTGTGTTAGAGTACACATATAGGAAAAAAACCGAAAACTGGGCATTTTTAATTTAATCATAAAAAAATTGTGTCTCTATGCAATGAGGGCCCAAATTTTAGAGTGAATTAACCGTATCATGTGGGGTATCATATGAAAGAGCCTCATTAGCATAAGCTAAAACAGGTTTTTAACACATTCTTCACCACTTGCAGACCCTTCACTTCAGCTGGGAACCAAAACTTTTAGGCAAATTTTGATTAAGTACAGAGTGGCCGCGCAAAGCAACGTCGACTGCCTCAAACGCCGGTGGTTTACTGACTACTACAAAATGAACGGAACGCTCGCTCGGATCCAAATAGGAGGCACTGCTACTATAGCCCCGCTCCACTCGAATCCGAGTGGAGAGCAAGGAATGTGTTAAATATTTTTACGATGTATATTTTTCGGTTTGTGAAGGAAAATATAAAAAAAATATATATGATTTCCCCCTTTTACTTAGTTTGTACGGAACCCTCAGTGGGCGAGTCTGACTCGCACTTGTCCGGTTTTTTACGACATATTCGGCTGTAACTTTTTTATAAGAAAACTGAGAATGCGTATCTCTGCGTATATTAATAGCAGTATTCATTTATATCTTTAAGGTATGATGTGCGTCAGATTATAGAATCGCAGAGTTCTACCTACAAGCTTTTCTTTGCAAAAGTGTCAAATGTTGAAGATTATCGTATAACCATCTGCATATTTTCTAATATTCGAAGTCGAAGAATTTGACATTCAATGACAAATCTCATTCTTGACAAAAGAAAAAAGAGCAACTGAATAGAGGTCTCTTTAAAAATTTATAATCGTTAAAGATTTAGTACGTTGCGTTTGAAGTCGGTTTTTTAATAGAAAAATATTTTCTAGATAATATTGTAAGCTTTCAATAACATCTACATAACATACCTTAAGCAACTAGTTTTTAGTGTTCTGTACCTACTTATGGTGCGGGAGCCTATTCGTGAGGCTAGGGTGTCTGTCTGTCTATCCTACACTGAATAGATACGTTTATATATTTTGAACCGTGAGAGGTAGGAAGATGAAACTTTCACAGAATACGGCAATTTTAGCGGTTTATAGAACACACTTACATGCCAAATTTTGTTTTTATAAAGCTGATATTCTCCGAGCAAAATAACTGTAACATACGGACAGACAGACAGACAGACAGACGACATGGTGAAATTATAAGGGTTCCGTAGTAACAACGAAGAAAAAAATTCGTCAAAAACGATTCATAATTGACGGTGTAATCGCGTAACCTACATACAAACAAGTACATACGTATATTAAAAGAAAAACAAAATACCCGACTGCAGAAAGCAGTTTTTGCGGTCTAACTTATGATTTTCTTACTACTATCGATATACCTTAGTATGCGTCCTGATGGTATACCAGCAATTGTGTTGAAAACTTGCGCACCTGATTTGTCCTCGATTCTGACTCGTCTTTTCCGTCTTTCTTTGGAGACTGGTATTGTCCCTAACTGCTGGAATCTTGCGAACCTGTTCCAAAAAATGGTAGTCGTGCCGATACTAATATCAACCGGCCTATTTCGGTTACGTCCATTTTGTGCAAAGTCATGGAGCGTGTACTGAATAGGAAGCACATGGCTTACCCTGAAGACTATAACTTCCTTAGTGATCGACAGTACGGATTTCAACGAAATCGATCGACTGGGGATTTTCTCGTGTATGTCATACACATTTGAGCGAGGCCATTGAGAATAGCGGTGAGGCCTTGGCTGTGTCTCTCGACATTTCGAAGGCCTTTGATAGGGTTTGGGACGACAGTCTCCTTAACAAGCTCCCATCTTATGGACTACCTGCCTACTTCTGCTCTTGGATTAAAGATTTCTTGAGAGAACGATCGATTCGAGTGGTTGTTGACGGCTGCTCGTCCGGTCAAATGGCTATAAGCGCCGGCGTACCTTAAGGGTCTCTACTCTCTTCCTGCTGCATATTAATGACCTGCTGAAACCTAGTATCTTAGGGTATGCAGATAACATCACAGTTGTGAAAAGGTACACTTCTAGTCCAAGAGCCAAGAAGGCTTAAATCGAGGCGTTGAGAGAAGATATGGTTGTGCGTGTGAATAAAGCTCTAAAAGCTGTATCCGACTGGGGTGACGAAAATCTCGTCAAATTCAACGCCAACAAGACTCAAACCTGCCTTTTCTCCGCCAAAAAGAGTTGAGTTTCTTTTGTCTCCTACTTTTTGAAATGTATCTTTATCATTGACAGGCCATCTTGAACTGCTGGGACTCACGTTAACCCCAACAATGAGCTTTAAGGACTACCTTGTATCTAAGGATAAACTGGCTAGTTAAAAGCTTGGCATCATTAATAAGGTTAGGCGATACTCGTTACCGGGACAACTGCTTCATTTGTATTATGCACAGTTCCGATTGTGTATGGAGTACTGCTGCCACCTTTTTGATGTATCAGCCAAGTATCAGTTGGAAGCTTTAGAGATAGTGGACCGGCGAGCTGTGAGGTTAATCGATAATGATAAACTAGCTACCAAGAAGCTACTTAGTCTCGAGCACCACCGTAAAGTAGCATGTCTGTCTATTTTCTAGAGGATCCATTTCGGGGAATGTCCGCGAGAGCTTCACGGCCTAATTCCACCCTTCCCATTTCACTACAGGACTAGTAGAAAATCGGTGAATTACCACCCATTTCTCGTTGAAATGCCAAAAATCCATACTCAGCGATATCAACCCACTTTTTGATGCGTACTACACAGGAATGGAATTCTTTGCTGCCATCTCTGTTTCCTGAGACCTACAATCTTGTTTTTTTTAATAGATATCTTTTAGTTCGACGAGCTACATCCTCGGCCACACCGTCACTTAACATCAGCCAAGCTGGTGGTCAATCGTAGATCTATCTTGCATAAAAAAGTGCGAGTCTAAAAAATTAATCTTGAGTGATTTATGTTGCAAGTGTTGCAACGCAATTTTTGATAAGCCAATTCATAAACAGATAAACAGTTCACTTACAAACTCTCCATAGTTGTCACTCTTATGGTTACCTAGAGAATTTGAAACAACTTTATTAAAAGATACCCATGCTTGCTTTTCGAGATCATTAATTTTTAAGGTTCACAGCGGAACAAAAAAACGGAACCCTTATAGTATCACTTTGTTGTCCGTCTGTCCGTCCATCCGGGTGTCAAGACCTGTATCTCGGGAACGCGTGAAGGTATCGAGTTGAAATTAAAACCATATACGCAAATCCATAGTTTCTTTCTGTAGAAAGAAAAACGAAATTTCTCAGTTTTCATAAAAAAAAAGTTACAGCCGAATATGTCGTAAAAAACGCATATTTCAACACCCGCAAATGAATCAAAACCTATATGGGGTACTTCCCGTTGACCTATAACTATGAAATTTGGCAAAAAGCATTGTCATTTAGTAAACATAAAGGACTGAAATGAGTGGATAACCACAGAAGGGCTCCATCACTCCAAGGCCTTCATTGGCAAAAACACTGCTACCACTGCAAAGTTTATTTTGCGTGGGAGCAGACGCCGAGCAAGGGCACTTACAGGCGCCCTGACGGGGCACTTCACCACAGCAAAACAACTATGCAGACTAGAACTAAGTCTAGATGACAGATGCAGAGCCTGTGGGAATGAAGTGGAAACGATGTCACACTTATTATGTGACTGTGATGTCCTTGCTGGTAAAAGGATGAGCATCCTCGGAATAGCTTATCCTAAGCCGGAGGACTACAGACATACTCCTTTGCACGGTGTATCCGACTTAATCGAGTACATTTTCCGCTAAGGGTGTGGTAGGGTCTAGGGGTGTACACAAAAGATCCCCATGGGTCGAAGTGTCGCCAACCAGTTTGTTGGCCCCCGCTGTGACTATACAAGATAAGATAAACATAAAGGAAAACTTCTAAAAAAAATTTTTTTTTATTTAATCACAAAAGATAGGGTCTTTATGCAAGGAAGGAGTGTATATATGTGGGGTATCATATATATGAAAGAGCTTCATTGGCACAAGCTAAAACAGGTTTTTAAATATTTTTACGATGTATATTTTTCGGTTTATGAAGGAAAATAAAAAAAAATAATAATTTCCCCCTTTTATCTACTAGTTTGTACGGAACCCTTGGGCGAGTCTGATTCGCACTTGCCCGTTTTTTTTTTCTTTACTATACACCGTAACCTCACGAATAAGCTCCTGCACCATAAGTACGGAAACCTAAAAACTAGCTGCTTAAGGTATTTATAGGGTTCCGTAGTAACTACGACCAACCTTTATAATTTCGCCATGTCTGTCTGTCCGTCCGTATCTCACAATTATTTACTCAGATACTAGCAGTCCTACATAAACGAAATTTAGCATGTACATGTGTTCTGTAAAACACTAAAAACTGCCGTAGTCAATTATCAAAAAAATAATAGAGGTGGCACTAGAGTCGGCCATACATATAAAGCAATGATGTTGTTTTTTTTTCGCAAAGTAATCAAAACAAAAAATACTTGCCAAGAAGTTTTCTTTTAAAAATTACTGCATTAGCTATGGAACCCTACTATAAGCGTGTCTCGGCACGGCTTTTTGCATGTCATTGAAAACTTAGAATATCATCTAGAAAATAAAAACAAAATTTCTACTCTATTACATGTACATAAGTATAGATTTTTTATTTATTTAGGTAGGTACATCTAAAAAAGAAAACAAATTATACATTTTAATATTAAATATATTAATTTCGAAACAATTAACACTTAGTTAATCTTCTGGCGACGCAACGTCTTATGAATTTGAGGTACTTCGGCGTCGTCGTGGTAGACATCAATGTGAGCATCTATGTAAAGAGTCTGGTTACCGTAGAGAGCGATCATTCTATCGACCTGCTCCTTGGAAGCGATGGTGGTTTCATCTATTATCACGGTATTATCGCCCAGTTTATTGAAGCTTGCGTCCAATATAGAGTAGGTCATGACGCCGTTGATACCGCTGACTTTTTTTGTTGTTCCAAAACACACGCCCACGATGAGGCCGAGACATCCGTCGGGACAACAACAATCTGTCCAAGTGCCAGCGTGACAGAAACCATTACGCGGGATGCAGTTGGGTGGATGTTTGCAAGATAAACAAGCGTGGAATGTTGCCAACATTGCGAAAACGAATAGTACGGTCTTCATGGTGTCGAGCGGTGTGATGTCTGCTCGATGAACTAAACACGAATGTGCCCTGTGCTGGCTTGGCTGAGCTTATATACTATAAAGATAACGGTGAACCTTATTTATGATAGCGAAATAGGTTATTTAAAACTTAAAAACCCCGCACAGATACCGGGAAATCCAACTCGTATATCTGTCGTGATAAACTTAGTAAAAAAACTATAATAACCGACTTCAAAATACGCAATTACGGTTAGTTAGATGACATAATATGATATAATTAAAGTCTTACAGTAATTGTTACTTTTTTAAAACCAATCCACTGAACCGATTTTGATAAAATTTCTATGGGTCCAATCTTTCAAAACAATAAAGAATTATCATTTTTTTTTTTTAATTTTTAATATCGTAACTTCAAGTCACTTTCTAAGTTAAAATTATTAAAAATAAAACTGGACAATTGCGAGTCACACTCGCCCACTGAGGGTTCCGTACAATCTAGATAATAGACCGGGCGAAGCTAGTCATTTATAAATGGCGGAAATTATATATATAGGTATAGGTATTTGTTTTTTTACATTTTGGTCTTAATCCAAAAATTACATATCGTAAAAATAAAAATCAGTTTAAGTTTATGCTCATAAAGCTCATTTATTTATGCTTTATGATTATGCTTATGATAGCCCATTTGGTACGGTTAACTCACTTTAAAATTTGGACCCTCATTCCTTGCGTAAAAACCCAAATTTTTGTGATTAAATTACAAACTACAATTTTCGGATTATTCATTTATTTATTTATTTACAATGAACGGTTGACAATTACAAATTGCATATACTTAGTCATCATTATAAAATTCTAATATTAAATGTAAAATTAAATATAACATGTCAATAATAAGTACAAAAATTAATAAGTAATAAATTAAATTCATTAAAAATAATGTTTTTCACAAAATATTAATAAAAATTGCATTAGTCAGGCCACTTATCACATAAATTATCACAAATTTATGTGTACTTTATGAAAATGTTTCTTGCCAAATTTGATAATTTTTGGTCAACGGGATGTACCCTAGTTAGGTATTGAGAGACGGTCAAAAAAATATCTTTTAAGGGTTCCGTTTTTCCTTTAGATACGGAACCCTAAAAATGAGTAAAACCATATCTTCATCACTCTATTTTATGTACCTACCTGTCCAATTATTTCAATTCGAATATTCAGGTACGTTTTATTTTCTCATGCGAACTGAAAAATTCATACCAATTGGGTGATCCAAAACTTGCACTCCGTTCCTTTTGCGTACTCAAATATTTATTTATTAATCATATTTTATATTATTTAAATCACTTCATCATCATAATATAAACTAAGATACTAATTATTCCCGATCGAGTAAACAATCTATTTACAACAGCAGTTTATTGACCAATGTTGGTGATGTTAATTCGTAACAAATGTTTGAATGGAGGCGCCGCATTTCGAATAAATCCGTTTGTGGGGGTTTGAGCGGATTACACCGGTACGCGGCGGATTTGACCGGTTCGGACTGGATCAGAGCACCCATTTTATAGCACAACAAATTAATACGAAATATAAAACTGTTATTGAAAATTTGAAAAACGATTACGTTTTTATTTTAGGCTTCTAAAATGTGTAGACAGATCGTACAGAAATAGAAATTAAAGCCAACTAACCGAATCAAGAATTTTTAAGAAGAAATCAGATAAGAAGTAGAAATATATAAAATCATCTATAATTAAAAATAGAGAACAATATAACTTTCGATATTTAAATGTTATAACAACAGAAGACGAAATATTAGTCATTAGGTATAAAAAGTCGTTACACCTAATAATTATATTATTAATATTGTGTTTCTTGCAAAATCTGTCTATATTTTATAGGTTCTCTTCAATTTGCTTCTTCTCTATGCTTTAAAAATGAAAACTATAATTTAATGTTATATCATGGGTGAAATATATATCTGGAAATTTCAAGGCTAGAGTGATATCTTCTAGATCAACGAGCTCCTTCCACAGCCGCACCGTCGCTTAACATCAGGCGAGTTGGTGGGCAATCTATCTTGCATATAAAAAAACCCGAACAATTGCGTGTCAGACTCGCAGCCTTCGAACCGAGGGTTCCGTATAAATTAGTAGATAAAAGGGGAAAATTATATAAATTTTATATTTTCCTTCATAAACCGAAAAACAGACATCGTAAAAATATTTTTTAGCTTGTGCTAATGAAACCCTTTCATATGATACCCCACATGATACGGTTAAAACACTTTAAAATTTGGACCCTCCTTCCTTGCCCTATATACGACATGTATGACCATATGACAATGGTTCTTGCCCAATTTCATAGTTCTAGGTCAACAGAAAGTACTCCATAGGTTCTGATTCCCTTGCGAGTGTCGTAATATGCATTTTTGCGACATATTCGACTTTTTTTACAAGTAATATTGGGTACTTAAGTATTTATTTTAGTAAAGTTGACTTCACCACTTTGTCAGAAGTGTGAAATGCAAAAAAGCGGTAGATTTTTTATGCAAGATAGATCTACGATTGACCACCAACTCACCTGATGTTAAGCGTTAGATAATTTCAAATAAAAAAATAATGAAATAAAATATTAATTTAAAGAAATATTTAAAAACAAGCTTTTATTTAAATGCTCTAAAACGAAGAAAATAACATCGTACCTACCTACTAAGTAATATTTAATTCCAACAAAAGACTTAGACGCGTTCTTATCATTTGCTTAGAATTAAAGTCAGTTTGTTCTTTTAAAACAAAAATATGTTTGTGTTCTCGCGACAAGCTCTTATTTATATCAATATAAAATTTATTTTCTTCGTTTTAGAGCATTAAATAAAAGCTTGTTTTTAAATATTTTTTTTAATTAATATTTTATTTACTAGACTAAAAAGAGTGCTTGTCAAGACTATTCAAACGAGTCCAAACTCGACGGTTTTATCTCGTTTAGTTTAGGAGTTCCTATGGCCACCTTTAGACGCCATCTTGAGACCAGCTTCATGGTACCATATTATTGCATTGTCACCGAAGTTACGTAAGTAAACCAAATTTCAACCTAATCTAACGACAGGAAGTGGTTCTAATTTAACTCGCAAAGTTTGTCCCATGCTAACAGGGAAAGTTAAAAATATAAGCTAGTAAAATATATATACAAATACAGACGCAATTGATACATTTGTCACTCAGTCCGAGGTGACCTACTCTGAGCGATTTTCTCTTCTACACAAAGCTTGTTCGCTTGTAACGTACCGATTGATTCCCAAATTGTTATACATATTAATTCAAACGCTACAATCTGCGCATAATTGAAATGACAATATCGGTTAATGCTAAGCTAATTTAAACGGTTGGTTAACTGGCTGTTTAATGAAGCAACGGAGCCTGATTTATGAACGACGGTACAATATCGGGGTGTTTGTTAACCAGTAGCCAGTCATCGACTACGCATGTAATAGACTGTCTATTTACGGTGGTCAATGGTCACCATTACGCATGACTCCATTACTAGTCATGTCTAAGTAATTGATGGACAATACTGTTATAACAGACAAGGATAAAAATATAACTACGTATCAGTGGACTAACTAGAAAGAAAGAGAGGAAAACATTCGTGCATACAATTCTTTTCTCTCTTATTTGTAAGACGGTGGTCCAGGTGCACTATATACAGTCTTTAGGATTTTTGTTATGACCGAGAAGAATAAAAGATTCATTGGCAATAGACCATGAACTTCACTTTGCGTGTTCAATATCATGATAGCATGGAACCACTCTTCTTCAGTGATGAACATGGCCTGAAAAAAATATTTAACTATCTATAGTATCTACTACTTTATATCCGATAATAAGGTCCTAATTAAAAATATTATAGTTTTTTTGGATGATGTAATGTTTTTGTTACACATAACTCAAGTTAAGTGATTAGATAACTGGACTTTAATTAAATTAAATAGATAATATAATTTAAATAAGTACATATAAGTAATATTATTTCCGAAGAGTATAACTACAGTTATCTATTGCACTAGGCTGGAAAGTTGTATTTTACCGTCAAGTGTCTGACCATTGAATCTAAAGCAAGCGAAGGATTCTAGGTTTGAAATTATTGGTTCTAGTGTAGAATCCTGAGCGTAGCGATAGATTCAAGAAGACACGAGATAAAATAACTTTACAGCCGAGTGCAATACAACGTTTTTATCATAACATAGCGAGGAAATTGTTTAGTTCCCCCTTTTTCTCGAGTAGAAGAACCTGTTTGGCATTATAAGCAACTTTACTGGTCCTAAAATTACATTTTAATCACGTGAATTCACTTACATGTATCCATTTGAATGATTTTAAGCATTATTCACAAAATGTACGAAAATTACATTGTACAAAGTTTTTTTTTATTATATTTTTTTCTACCTATTATGTTTGGCATAACTCACATATGTAGGTTCTTCTTCACACAAACCTTTTTCGTGAAAATGGTTGTAAAAATTAAAAAAAAAATCTAATAAAAGTAAATTATTATAAAGGCATTTACATTTTACGTAAATGTACAAAATTTCTAAGTTATTTTGATATAATATTTAGTGTTTCTTTAAGCTAAGATAGCAACCTCTTTGAATCGAATTATTTATTTGCATTTTGTGACGGTATTGTACAAAGATATTGGAAACATTTTGTATTGAAAATGTAGATCTCCACGTTTGTTGCCCTTTCCAACCTAGGGGGCAAAATGAACTTTTTCCACGTCAGAATTAGCCTTGGAAACCTAAGTTTACGAGCTAGTAAAGATGAAAAATACTTTATTTATGTCTTTTCTATTCATTTTGATGCTCTGTGGTAAATAATATCCACAGTTACGGATTTTTTATATCTCTCAAAAAATGATCCATTTTTTAATTAGGCAACTTTGGGTAATTGGTTTGTCAGCGTAAAATTAGAAAAATATTGGCGTTCGGATTAAAACAACTACGAGAGCGTAGAGACTTTATCCAGTGTTAATAAAAAATGATTTTTGAGTGAATTAATATTTTTATGAAAGTATTGTTCGATAGAACGCTTTAAAAAACACTTCATTTGTTGTTTTTGACCTGATAACGCTGATAAAATGTTCTTCCTTATTGAGTGGAAATTCACAAAACAATTTTCAAACAAAAAATTCTGATATAATTATCAGAATCAGGTAAGTATAGTTTGGTGTTCCAAAATTTAATTAAATACGTATCTAATATCACGTGATTGTAGCTGATTTACATCGCTTATGTATTAAAATAGTAGTTCTACAAACAGTAGACCTCGTCAGCACTATTTTTTTGCAACAATACCATACAATACTAAACCGATTTTAATAAATTTCAATTGGATCAATCTAAAAATAATTATATACTTAAATTTTCTTAATGGGTTAATAAATGACGTAGTTATGAGGTAACAAATATAGAAATGAAAATACTACTGAATTCTTTAATTATGCAACAAAAAAAAAGTTACAGCCGAATATGTCGTAAAAAACGCACATTTCGACACTTACAGAGGAATCAAAACCTATGGGGTACTTCCCGTTGACCTAGAACTAAGAAATTTGTTAGAGTGTTTTAGAGCATTGTGTTAAAGTACACATATTATAGGAAAAAAACTGAAAACTGGAAATTTTTAATTAAATCACAAAAAAATAGTGTCGTTATGTAAGGAATGAGGGTCAAATTTTAAAGTGAATTAACCGTATCATGTGGGGTACCGTATAAAAGAGCTTAATTAGCATTAGTTAAAACAGGTTTTTAAATATTTTCACGAAGTATATTGTTCGGTATAAAAAGGAAAAAAAAATGATTTCCCTCTTTTATTTACTACGTTTGTACGGAACCCTCGGTGGGCGAGTCTGACTCGCACTTGGCTTGTTATTTTTTCGCAAAGTAGTCTAAGCGAGAAATACTTGCCAAGAAGTTTTCTTTTAAAAATAAAACCGGACAAGTGCGAGTCAGACTCGCCCACCGAGGGTTCCGAAAATTTTATTTTTCTTTCTGCAGCAAGATATGGATCTGCGTATATGGTTTTAATTTCAACATGATACTTTTACGCGTTTCCGAGATAAAGGTCTTGACACCCGGACAGACGAACAGACAGACAAACGGACAGACGGACAGATGGACAACAAAGTGATCCTACAAGGGTTCCGTTTTTTTCTTTTGAGTTACGGAACCCTAATTACATCATTAGCTATGGAACCCTACTATAAGCGTGTCTCGACACGGTTTTTTGCCTGTCATTGAAAACTTAGAATATTATCTAGAAAATAAAACCAAAATCATTACTCTATTACATGTACATAAGTATAGTTTTTTTTTATATAAGTAGGTACATCTAAAAAAGAAAACAAATTATAAATTGTAATTTTAAATGTATTAATTTTGAAACAATTAACACTTAGTTAATCTTCTGGCGACGCAACGTCTTATGAATTTGAGGTACTTCGGCGTCGTCGTGGTAGACATCAATGTGAGCATCTATGTAAAGAGTCTGGTTACCGTAGAGAGCGATCATTCTATCGACCTGCTCCTGGGAAGCGATGGTGGTTTCATCTATTATCACGGTATTATCGCCCAGTTTATTGAAGCTTGCGTCCAATATAGAGTAGGTCATGACGCCGTTGATACCGCTGACTTTTTTTGTTGTTCCAAAACACACGCCCACGATGAGGCCGAGACATCCGTCGGGACAACAGCAATCTGTCCAAGTACCAGCGTGACAGAAACCATTACGCGGTATGCAGTTGGGTGGATGTTTGCAAGATAAACAAGCGTGGAATGTCGCCAACATTGCGAAAACGAATAGTACGGTCTTCATGGTGTCGAGCGGTGTGATGTCTGCTCGATGAACTAAACACGAATGTGTCCTGTGCTGGCTTGGCTGAGCTTATATACTAATTTATAAGATATCGGTCAACCTACATTTCTGATAACGAAAAAGGTTATTTAAAACTTTAATAAAAACCCCGCATAGATACCGGGAAATCCAAGTCTTATATCTGTCGTGTTATATGTACTTAATTATTGTTAAAGTTTAAAAACTGTAATAACCTACTTAAAAATACGCAATTGCTTTTAGTTGGATGAGATGACAGAATTATAGGCCTTATTTATGATGAGATAATATAATAATAATAATTTATTTCACATAGAAAGATCAACTGTATACATTAGGAAACCGTGACAATTGCGAATATAATAATATAAATATTTTTAAATATTTAATAAAAAAATATTTGATTAAATTTCTGTGTGACCAATTCGTAGTTTTGAGATTTTCTTATATACAGTCGTGTATTTTTAGGATTTCGTACCTCAAAAGGAAAAAACGGAACCCTTATAGGATCACTTTGTTGTCCGTCTGTCCGTCCGGCCGGCTGTCAAGACGCGTGAAGGTTTCGTGTTAAAATTATAACCATATACGCAGATCCGTAGTCTCTTGCTGTAAAAAGAAAAACAAATTTCTCAGTTTTCGTAAAAAAAAAAAACAGCCGAATATGTCGTAAAAAACGCACATTTCGACACTCACATGGGAATCAAAACTTAAAGGGTACTTTCCGTTGACTTAGAACTATGAAATTTGGCAAGAAGCATTATGTTATAGTACACATATAGGAAAAAATCTGAAAACTGGATTTTTTTAACTAAATCACAAAAATAGGGTCTTTAAGCAAGGAAGGAGGGTCCAAATTTTAAAGTGCTTTAACCGTATCATGTGGGGTATCATAGTATGAAAGAGTTTAATTAGCACAAGCTAAAATCAGGTTTTAAATATTTTTACTATGCATATTTTTCGATTTATGATGGAAAATATTAAAAAAAAAAAAAATTACCCCTTTTATATACTAGTTTGTACGGAACCCTCGGTAGGCAAGTCTGACTCGCTCTTGTCCGGTTTTATTTTATTTTATTATAATTACTTGTCAAGAGTATTTTTAATTTTATAAATAGTACCTAGATCGTTGTTGATGTGATTGTGATGAGCGATCAGGGGGGTTATACTTATCTCTGTATCGCTATAATGCAAAGTTGTCTCGCGCTCGTTTTCATCTTGATTTACTAATGTCATTGTACGTCTGAGTGATAAGTAATTAGTAAGGGGGAAAAAAGTTGAATTTTGAATTTGTAGACAAAGTAAAGTAGATGAATAAATAAGTAAAAGTAAAAAGAAAGAGTACCTAAGTAAACATATATGAGTAGGATAAGTAAGAAAGAAAAGGAAGAAGAAGGAAATAGTTATTTATTGTACTAGGCTGGAAAGTTGTATTTTACCGTCGAGTGTCTGACAGTTGAATCCAGAGCAAGCGAAGGATTCTAGATTTGAATAGCCGAGTGGAATACAACGTTTTTCATCTTAACGTAGCGAGGAAATTTTGTAGTTCACCTATTTTCTCGAGTAGAAAAATCTGCTTGGCATTTATGCAACTTTACTGGTCCAAGTTACATTATAATCACGTGAGTTCGCTTACATGTACACATTTCATTAATTTTGAACATTATTTACAACAAAATTACGTAGTACAAAGTTTTTTTTACTCAATTTTTTTTCTTCTATTAGGATCTTGACACAACTCGCATAGGTTGGATTCTTCTTTACACGTCCAAACCTTTTTCGTGTAAATGGTTCTAAAAATTCAAAACACTGCTAAGAGAAAGTAAATTGTACATTTTTATTTACATTTTACGTAAATATACAAAATGTCTAAGTTATTTTAATATAATATTTAGTGTTTCTTTAAGCTAAGATAGCAACCTCCTTGAATCGAACTATTTTTCTTCATTTTGTGAAGGTATTATACAAAGAGGTTGGAAATATTTTGTATTGAAAATGTAGAGCTCCGCCGTGTTCGAATTTTGAAATTACTTTCCACCCTAGGGAACAAAATGAACTTTTCCACGCCAATATTAGCCTTGGGAACGTAACTTTACGAGCTAGTAAGATGAAATAGTACCTAAGGGTGAAAGTAACTTATTTAGTCCCGAGACCAGTGCCAATAGTTCGAGGGACTAAATAAGTCTTTACCCCGAGGTAAACACTGTGCTTTTCATTACGAATACAAGGAAAGTAAAAATAAAAACACGAATTAGCTACAGAAAAAATGAGTAAATTAAAAAACAAATCATGATCGGACTGCTGCTTTCCCGCCTATTTTGTTTTTTTTTTTCTGTGGCCGGCAATCTATTCAGCCAATAATTTTCATTTTCATCATTAAAATGGTAAATATTTTGTCCAAATCTATGTTATTTTAAAGAAATTGTTGAAACTGAATTATAATACTTAGTTATTTAAAAAATATATATTCTTTAATCAATACTTATCTTTATGTTATTTCAATTTTACAGCGATGTAGGTAATTGAGTGGCTTTAAAGAAAGTTAGACATGGCTCAATAGAAACGTGAAAATAGAACTAGTTTTTTTTTTTATTTGACAGCTGGCAGTTGAAAGCGATTCTCCGGGCTGAAAGTATTACTTTCAACCCGCTCCTCAGGCAACTTCAGACCTACTTTCAGAGTATGAGTAATGAAAAGTTACATTACTTAAGTTTCCTAACATAGATTTGGACAAAATATTTACCATTTTTAGGGTTCCGTACCTCAAAAGTAAAAACGGAACCCTTATAGGATCACTTTGTTGTCCGTCTGTCCGTCTGTCCGTCTGTCCGTCTATCCGTCTGTCCGTCTGTCAGGGTGTCAAGACCTTTATCTCGGGAACGCGTGAAAGTATCGAGTTGAAATTAAAACCATATACGCAGATCCATAGTATCTTGCTGCAGAAAGAAAAATAAAATTTCTCAGTTTTCGTAAAAAAAAGTTACATATATATACCCTAGCTGCTTCTTCACTTCTGCTGCTGGCTTCAACGGCAAAAGAAGCGAGATCCAAATGGGTGCCAAGTTCAATGGCCAGTCCTGAGATCTATCTATAGCAACGTAAAATATTTTATAATAACTTCAAACATCATTCCTTCCTACAACTTAGGATAATATATTGAAACTTAAGTTCTGACTTGTCCAGTTTTCATATACACTAACCTATGTGAAAATTGTCCAATTCTAACAATATTACACATACATATAAAATCGATAATTTCTTTTTTTGAAGTAAATTAAAAAAGGAGATTATCAATTTTATAATGTACGAGTATGTATGTAATATGTATATACACACATTATTAAATTGCTAATGTATGTATGTAATATGTATTTATACATACATTATCAAAAGAGATTATCAATTTTTATATGTAAGTACTTATGTGTAATATTGTTAGAATTGCACAATTTTTGCATATCTTGGTCTATGTGGGCTTCTAAGCGCGTGTGCAATGTGCTATACTTCATAAGTGTGTGTATGTATGTGTGTGTTTGTCCACGCATTACGCGAAAACTAGAAGTCGTATTGCAATATTTTTTTTCTATTGAAAAAATAATATGCCAGATTAGAAGAATAATAATTGAATTTTATTTATTTATATCGTGACATATAGATTTGATGTAATTTAATTTATTTGACATAATAATAATAATTTAATTTAATACAATTTATACTATAAAATGATATGGATCTCTGAGTCTGAAATAAATTATTATTGATTGATTGATTTATTTATTAGGGAACAGTGTAAGTTTTACAAAAATCGGTTCAGTACTTTTCAAGATAAGGACATGAGATTTTAAGATATAAACGACGCAATTCAAACTACTGGGATTTGAACGAAATTTGGTAGGTTTATTACTCATACAGTGTGAAGGGTTCTGATATACTTTTTATCCCAAAAATTTATCGGACGAATTAAATAAATATATATTATATCAGAAATCCGATATCTTAGGGGAAGAAAATATAAGATACGAGTACATTATCGCGAATACATGTTGATACGGTTTCATGGCCAACCGTCCTCGATTTCGCAGAAGTTGCTCGAGAGCAAGTTAGCGATAAACAGCTCGCAGAACTACTGATAGGAAACGGTAACTTGAATCTATTAAAAATAAGCATACCTTCGTGCAGTGAGCCTATTGTTTGCTACATATTTGCCAGATAAATTTAGATGCTAAGCTTTCGAAAGTGTTCATTATTGGGACAACTTTAAAATTAGTAGCTAGTAAGTATTTTTGGCTGGGTATGAACAAAGATACAGGTCTATGGGCCAAGTCGTGCATACAGTGTCAAAAGTCAAAAATACACACACACACTATATCAGCGTTAGGCGAATTTGCGAAAGTAAATAGAATGTGCCATCTGCACATTGATATCACGGGCCCTTTCCCAACTTCTGAGGAAGGATTCCGGTACTGTCCCACAATGATAGATAGGCAAACGAGTAAGCTAGAAGCTTTTCAAATCAAAGCCATTTGTGCGAAAATTGTGGCCAAACTTCTCTATGAAGGTTGGATCACGAGATATGCCCAATATTTTTGACAAATGATCAAGGAAAATAATTTGAAAGTAGTTTATTCAGTAATTTAAAGAGGTATTTAGGTATACACAAAATCCGCACGACGCCGTATCATCCGCAGAGCAATGGTGCAATTGAACGATGGCACTGCGGCTTTAAAGCCGCGCTCACGGCAAGTTTAGTAGACAACATGACAACATGTCATGGATCGACGAGATGCACACTGTCATGTTTGGCATGTGAGCAGCACCTCGTAGCGATATTGGTGTAACTCCAGCCGAATTAACATATGGTAGGACCACCAGGTGAGTTCATCAGTTCCACAGGCAACAGATACCAAGTTGACTGATGGAGAGGGTTACGTGAAGCAGTTACAAGAGGTAATTAATAACTTACGTCTCAAACCCATGACGCAAAGATACTCAAAGACTATATTTTTACATCCAGAATTAAAGTCATGAAGTCATAATTAAAGTATTCGTTCGCAATGACGTCATACGTAAGTACCTCCAACCGCCTTATGACGGACCGTACCCGGTAATAAAGCAGTTGGATAAAGTGTTCGTTGTTCAGTTGCCTAATCGTCAATCACTGATTTCTATCGATCGTCTGAAACCAGCCTTTGTGTTAAATAACGAAGCTCATTGCACATCAACTAGCTTAAGTGTTGTAAAGTTAAAATTGTCGCGCAGAAGGAAAAGCCTACGCCCAGCATTGGACGTTTAAATGATGATTACAATCGACCGGAAGTCAACGTTAGAACAACGCGTCGAGAACGCGCTGTTTAATTTCCAGATATGTAAATTCTGTGTGTAAAATAAGTGTCTAGCTGTATTTTTTTTAAGAAGTTAATGCAACGCGATGTTGTTTATAATTCAAGTATGAACGTGAGATCAGATGGATGGAACCATCGAATCACATCGCTTAATACAGCGTCAAGTATAGTATAAGGTTTAATTAAGATGTAAGTATGTCTTTCCGTAATTCACATTTTGATGAGGATGCGAATTGTTAACATATAAGAAGTAGATCCGTTGAATCTCATTGAATTGTTGTCCGATTTACCCAAGTAAATATTTTTGTATTTTTATTTAATATTTTAGGAGAATCTAAATCGTTTTAAAAAGTTCTCTAATGGAGACCGCGAACCAGCAAGTGTAGCGTAGGAAGAACAGCCACAAGGTGGACAGACGATATCATACAAGTGGCAGGAAGACGCTGGATGCAAGCCGCTTCCAACCGGTCTTTCTGGAAATCCATGGGGGAGGCCTTTGTCCAGCAGTGGACTTCCTATGGCTGAGATAATGAAATCGTTTTGAAAAGTTTGTTTTAAATGTAAAAGTTTCAATTGTAAGTAGGTCGATTGTAAGTATAGGCACTTTGTTTATATGAAAGTCACTGACGTAGCGGTGCGGCGGCCGGCCGCGAACTCGATGCGACTTCGCGCGTCGGCGCTGTGACTTGTGCGCGTCATATAAGCAATATGAACCGACCTGTGAAAGTGAGGGCACTTGTTATATGTATTTTGTTTTAATGTTTATTCGTTAATATAAAAATTTGAATTTTTTTAAAATCTATTTTCGGAATTCTATTTATTTCGTTATTTAAGTACCCGGCACGAAAAGGATACTAGGCTTGGAGTCTCTCAGGGTACATCTATATCAAATTACGACCACACCATTGATCCTGAACCAGAGATTCTGAAAGTGTCAAATGTTATTTTAATTTAATTATTCAAATTATTATAATTAAAGTAAATTAAATTAGTCAACTTTGAAATTATATATTTATCAATGCTATTTCTGTAGTCACTCATATACTAGCTAAATTAATCTTAAAAATCTCATTTGAATTTAAACAGAATATTTTTTCCAGAAAAATAACGAGCCTAATAAGTATTTTTATTCAAAGAAGTCTTAGTTTCGCGCGCTATAACGCGCATTCAGTGAACTAATGAGTTCTTAGATTGTTACTAATTGAAATTAAGAACCACTACATCCGTTTTGCTCAGCAGTGAGCAAACGAATAGAGGAGGAGGAGGACATCCCTCAAATCTTGGATAGAGAGTCGCATTAGGTACCAAGAATACGCGAGGCTATTGAAATCATGAAATACCCAAACTTCAATAGGGAATATGGTTGGCAGGTGCCACCTCCATGGGACCCAGTCATCAAATTAATAAAATTCCAGTCTCAACACAGATCTGGGATACTTGTTGACATCGTGAACGACTTCTGCGTGCATAGGGAACGTTTTACAATTGTCATAATATCCAGTTTCCCTGCGATGCTGCAAAGTGTTAAAAAAATCAAGTCATCTTATCTCGCCAGTGACGCTGCATTTTCCAAAAAAAAAAAAACCGTTATCAGTTGTTTAATTTAAATACAAACTATTAGAACATGGCGCATGCCTGTGCCTATTTTCCAATAGGTTATTCTGTTGCTAAGCCTCTAGCTTAGGCAAACAAGATTATCATTTTACATCCGTTGTCCACCAATTTGATTTCATAATTACCTAAGTACGATAAATAGGCGCCTATCTAATAACTACTTGGTATTACCCACATCACGCTACAGGTCAAATAAACTTAGAGAGGTCAAGATTGTATAATGAGAATCGAATTATTAAAAACTTAGAGAGGTCAAGATAGTATACTGGGAATCGAATTAATATAAACAGCCACTATCTGTTACAGTGTCATTGAGTTTTTCCGGTGGTTGATTTTTTTCTAATAACCAGGCGGATAACTAGGAATACTGATACTGATACTGAACACTGACACTCATAGGTATCATGGTCCAGAAATTTGGATGTTCAGCGAGGTAGGTATGTATGTAGACAGCTAAATGCTAGGCGTATCTTTGAGGGATTTAATCCGGAATAAATAAATTTGACAGAAATGCATCTCATTGACATAGAGCATATATTAGTATACTGAAAGTGCAGTTGGTGTCCTAAAATTTAGTCATATTGACCGACTTCCAAAAAGGAGGAGTTTCTCAATTCGACTGTATGTTTGTTCAGCGTTTACTTTGCCAATTATGAATAAATTTTGATTATTATTTTTATTATTTTACTATTTGGTAGGTTACACTTCAGAGGTGGTTTCATATAAATTTTATCAAAATCGGTTCAGTACTTTGGTTTTTGGACTGGAAAAATAGGTCATCCCTCTAAACGAATTGTTTTTCGAAGCTGTTTTTCTAGTTTCTTAATCTATGATTATTTTAAAATACATATTCATTATTCAAAAGCACGATGCGGTGGGGCTGAATAAAAAATTCAACCCTTCTTCACATGTACGGAGTGTCCCGCCTATTTTTCACTTATTTTTTTTTAATTTACAACGGCATTTTGTATTGGTTTACTAAATATACATTTTTACTAGCCTTTCATTTTTGTAGTGCTAAATAGCCTCTGAATAAAATGACTGTGACATGACGTTTTAATTTCACTTTCATCGTGCGGATTGCTATTGTGAAATATAATGTAGGTATCTCTTAATCGCGAGTAAATTGGTTTCTTCTGGGTAAACGCGCTCCATCGTAGACCGCAACGTCGCTTAACAGTAGGCGAGTTGGCGGTCAAGCGCAAACCTATTGCTTTATATAAATAAATAAACATACGGACAGACAGCACGATACAGCGAATTTATAAGGGCTACTTACATACTTATTTATTTATTTACATACGATCTAAATTCGGAATGTGAACTAAATGTTAAACTTTGCATCATGTAAATTAATTTATTTGGCTCAAATAAAATTATATCTTAATTCATTTAATTTCTTAATTTTTAAGTTTTTTTACAATAAATATATATATAACATAAATAGCTTAAAAAACTTAAAAAGTAGGGTGTCGACGGCAGCGGGGCGGGGCAGGGCTCAAGCTGTCCACGGTAAGGGCTACAAACTGAGGAATCTTCTAACATGTCACAACGTGGGGGGTCAAAGCCAACTCTTTCCTACACACATTTTGTTAATTAAAAAAAATCGGTCCATCCGTTTGTGATTTAATTACGATGGCATAGAAAAGACACACATAAGTGCACACGTCAAACATATACATAGCACCCTCTTTTTGGGTCGTAGTTCAAAAATGCGCCCTTAAGTTTTATTAAAGGTTTATTTTATCAACCCTGTTTATACAAACTGTCCCACTGCTGGATGCGGGCCATCTTCTCATTGTGAGAGACGTCTGGCCAAGTGCGGGTTGGCAGACTTCACACATCTTTCTAGATCATTGAGAACTCTCAGACATGTAGGTTTCCTCATAATGTTTTCCTTCACCGTTTGAAGTTGGCGCCAATCAACAATACGCACATAACTTCGAAAAGACAGAGGTGCGTGCCGCGGGACTAGGCTGTCTGAAACTTCAAAAAGGAAATAAAAGAAAAGGAATTATAATTAATAATTTAAAAACCTAAAGAAACCGACTTCAAAATACGCAATTTCGTTAACTAAACGTAACAAAAAAAAAATTGTCATCCATATTACAATTTTTTTAGTTATTTTGTTTTAAAAACCACTATTAACCTATTATATTGAAAAAAAACTATGGAATTAATCCTTTAAAACAAATTAAAAAAATAAACTATTCTTCACATCGGTGCAAAAACGACGGAATTAAGAGGTAACAAACATAAAAGTAATTTAAAAAAAATAAACCGGCTTTAAAACTATTCAATGAACTGAAAAGGAAGAAACAGCTGTTACATAATACCGAAAAGCATCTACCTAAGTAGGTCTGTATGTATCGCAACTATTTTTTCAGGTCGGATTCTAGGTCATTACCACCAACTTTCAGACATGCACCAACCTCAAAAACATAGATGGGTACGTACAGACCTAACTAGGTAGACGCCAAGGCTTCGTCAGCTCATTCAATATCCGAACTTAGAAAATAGAATCACTAGTTTAATTTTTATGTAATCAATTAAAATATATTTTAGAGATCACATATTTTTTTCAATCAGTATAATTCCCGATAACCTCTCAGAGTTATCTATTGAGTATAATAGGCATAAATCAAAGGCAAAAATAAATCTGGCAACGTACCTAGACACCTAACCTCGACAATCTCCACATCCAGTTATCAACATAGTGTGAATTTATAATTATTTAATAAATTATAAATGTAAAATAAATTAAATTAGAAGAAAATATATAACCCAACTGCATTGTATTAATAGAAGGTAACTGAAAATAAATAAAACCGGACAAGAGCGAATCAGACTCGCCCACCGAGGGTTCCGTACAAACTAGTAGATAACAGGGTGAAATTATAAATATTTTTTTATATTTTCCTTCATAAATCGAAAAATATACATTGCAAAAATATTTAAAAACCTGTTTTAGCTTGTGCTTATTAAGCTCCTTCATATGATACATGATACGGTTAAAGCACTTTGAAATTTGGACCCTCATTCCTTGCATAAAGACCCTATTTTTTGTGATTAAATTAAAAATGACCAGTTTTCGTATTTTTTCCTATGTGTGTACTATAAAACAATGCTTATTGCCAAATTCCATAGTTCTAGGTCAACGTAGGAAGGGAAGTAACTAGGAAAGTACCCCATAGGTTTTGATTCCCTTGTGAGTGTTGAAATGTGCGTTTTTTACGACATATTCGGCTGTAACTTTTTTTTACGAAAACTGAGAAATTTGATTTTTCTTTAAGACTATAGATCAGCGTATATGGTTTTAATTTCAATACGATACCTTAATGCGTTCCCAAGATACAGGTCTTGATACCCGGACGAACGGACAGACACACAGACAGACGGACAACAAAGTGATCCTAAAAGGGTTCCGTTTTTTCCTTTTGAACCCTAAAAACAAGCTTAAAAAATATTTTTTACCGACTTCAAAAATAAGCAGGTTAACAATTCAGCTGTAGGTATTTATTTATGTTTGTTACCATCTAACTAAATGAATAATTTTTTCATATATAAATGTTTTTTTTTAGTTTGAATATATACCTATAAATTTAGATTGATCTCATAGAAATATCAAAATCGGTTCAGTAGTTTGGTTTTTAAAACAACATTTCGCATTTTAAAGTCGTTTTACAGTTCTTTTAATTATAATTTTTATTATTAATTCACATAAATGTCGACGAATGACTACGGAACCATACTTTGCGCGTTGCTCGATTATGCACTTGGTCGGATTTATGTATCCGGTGTCCGGTTATCAGACGTAATTCGAGCCTCCGGGCTAATTTTTAGTTAAAATAGTTTAGTAATTAAATGAACCGATTTAGTATCAACAACCTTCATCTAATCTCCATCCAACAACACATTCTAACAACTGCATTAGCAAGTTCTAATTACTAAGCTTAACTACATGTCTGGGTTTTTTACCATAAAAGTAACTAGAGCAAACCCAACAATTTTCTTGTTAGGTGAAAATGACGACATATTAGCTGTAATAACGATGCGTGTCTCCAGCACGACGTACACTGTACAATAACAAAAAGAATAATTACCAGCACGTTGGTGGTCAATCGTAAACTTACAAAATAAAAATAAAAAAGTCTTTTAATTCTTGCAAAAAAACAAAGTTCATTCCTTAGCAAAAACAAGTATCTTATGAAGTTATTATTGTTAAATTAATATATACGAATTGTAATATAATATGTATTACCTAGAGTATTTTATTTTACTTGTGTTTCATTTTTATTTTGCTTAGTCTGCAAGAACCACTGTATGAGAAGGCCTCCTCCAAATATGTCCATGTTTATCTATATTGTGCTGTGCTGTGTGTGCTGTGCTACTGTGCTGATCCGCTGTTCCCTTGATGTCATATTTCCACCGTGTTAATGGCCTTCCTCTACTGCGTTTGCCTAAAAAAAAAACATTGACTTATCTTGCATAATAAAAAGTTACCAAAACATTAAGAAACGCGAGTATATTTTTTATTGTAATATTTAGTATTGTAGCAGATAGATTATCGATTTATTGTACACACCTTAGAAATTACAATCAAGAGAAATTATTTAAAAACTAGTGTGACAACCGGCGGCCTTATCGCTAATATAAAACACTAATTTCTATGCGTACAATGATGTGTTATCTAAGCAGATCAAAGATAACGTTGGAGTGAGTGTTTATAACGTTTTTTTTTGTTTTTTTTTCTTCCCTTTAGCAGACACGCTTTCAACTTATATATGTGTCCCCTCCAATAGCGAGAATATTCCGTGATCATCCCCCTAAAAATATTCCACATTTGAACAGCAAAGAACATGGCAACAAGCTAAGCATATTCGCAAAAAATATTCCCGAGCCCCGTTGAACTGTCATTTTTATAAGTTTACCCGCGTCCATCCTTTTACCTTCGTTACAAAAAAAGTTATCAGGGCCCATGAAGGTTTCGTATCAAATTCTGCCCTATCCCCACAGGAGATTGGCGGTAAAACGACATCATGCGACCCGAAACATCACTGGATGAAAATTTCTGTCACGTTCAAATCAAGTCCCATATGGGATGAGCTCGACCAAGTTTCAATGTCGGCCGCGTTTAAGGGCTTAAGGTAGACTTTCGAAACGTATTGTTGACGGCGTGCGACGATTTATTGTCGGACTGTGATGTCGTTGTTGTGATCATAATGTTGAACACGGTCCGTGACGAAATTGAAAATTACTCATATTATTTTTAAAATTGGACGGACACAACTAGAATAAGGAATGTAGAGCGCAATTAAAAAGGTTATCATTTCCACGTTTATGCTAGACACAAAGCGTGACATCTTCCGTAAATAACGCAGTATTGCGATCCACACAATGCACTTACCCTCTTGTTTCAGAGAGTGCATTGTGCTCTGAAATATAACCCACAAAACAAAAAAATAATCAACAAAATAAATTTTTCATAATTGGCGAAATAATTGCGTAACATAGGTACATAGAAAAACCATACAGTCGAATTTAGAACCTCCTGCTTCTTGAAGTCGGTTAAAAACGAAGTTGAGTACACGTTCTCAGAATAACTGATATTGTTATATTTTAGAACCATTAAAATAAGATTAAATAATGTAAAATAAACAGGGCTGATAAAAAAAAAACGGAAATAGTACTCAGTATTACAGTTCTCGAAAAAATAAGGTGAGCGGTGATGACACAGAAGGTAATCTATCTTAACGTTCGCATACCGAAAGTGGCGCCATCTAGTTTCGCGCAGGCTTTTACATGTTTCTCAAGTAAATATTTGAAATCTACTTCTACTACAAACTTCTTGTATCAGATTTTTTCAGTGGATCTTTTCAGAAAACATACAAAGCCTGAACCTCACCGCGACCACTTTGGCTCTTTAATTTCAGACGTGGACCTCTTAAGGGTGCGCGTGACGTAAATAAGATCCCTACTTTGGCACCGATAGATATGTGAGCCGAATTTCGACACATTTTCTCGGAATTTCTTGTTAAAATAGTCTCACGGAAACATATTTTGTAGGATTCTATTGACAAGTATTGGGAGTCGAAGGATTTGTAGTTTTTGGTGGGATTTCACACCTTTTAGGCGGTATATATCTGTAATGTAATTAAATTTCGTTCATTTGTTTGGGAAAAGCCATTAGCTCCTGTACCACAGTTTTAAACTAGTCTAGGAGCCTTTGGGTCCGATATTTTTGAATGTGTTGCCACTCTTTCTGTGTCTTAAATAAATATTATTATTATTATCGGAAGCATTATATATCATAGACCACGGATAAAAATTTACAAAGAAAACAGTAAAGCTATCGACCATAAAACTTATATTGATGACATTCTATATTCATCAAAACTTGCCGATTTCTTTGTCACCTGACAGTTACAACGTTGGTCTTTTTAAGGTCAGAGTGAATAGGTATATTCTAAGTCTGCGTACTTCATCTCCGATCACAGCGTCACTTTCCAATAGGCGAGTTGGTGGTCAAACGCGTACTCATTGCGTTAAAAATCTCAAAACTTTTTTTTTTATGGTATCAGAAAGCATAAAAATATTTCAGCCCTTTTTTTCTATGAAAAGCTATTATATGCTATGAAAGTAATGTGAGCAGGTAATCTACTCTGAAACAATTAACTTTATAAAACAGTTTACATGCTGTTCACGAAAACCCATTAAGGTTCTACCTGTTTGAGGTTTTCGACTTGATAAGCAAGGTTCTTGCGGAGAATAGAATGAAACAGTTAAGCAACTTTAATCTGAAATACTGAAAAGTAAGTATTATGTTATCAGATATTTTTCAACAATCTCTTAAGCTGATAATAATATACTATAGTGTCATTTTTCATGCATTGCGACGAAAAGAAAAATATACAAACTTCTCTTTACAGAAACACGGACAGAATCGGTTAAGATATATGTGGTAAATTGGTGTTTTTGAAGAAAACAACCTAATATCCTGTAACTGTAACAAGCCAGCCTTGGTAGCCTTGTACATTTTTGTATTCTTACAATGCAGCGTAACATGATGTTTGATAGTATCTGCCCACTTTGCAAGGAAAACAGTGCAACTGCCCACTCTGTAAAGAAAAGTGTGTCCCATATGGAGTATTGCTTACTTAGATGACATAGTATTTTCCAGTTGTAATTTTTTTTTTTTCTAGAAATAGGTTCGCGCTTGACCTCCAACTCGTCTGATGTTAAGCGACGTTGGGGTCTACAATGGATTCGAGCGCGCTTACCTAATATGCTTATGTTTTAAAAACCAAAATACCGAACCGATTTTGATAAAATGTATATAAGATCACCTACTAAATAAACAAAAAGACGTGTGGCACTCGGAGACTGCCGCGGTAAAGCTATTGCATAGCATTTTTTATCAAATTATGTAATTATAATTATTTATTTATTTTATTTATGCAGTATTCCTAACACCCCCCACTCCGACCGGCACAGCGGTGATACTTTTTAGTTTTTAGTTTTGCCATCTATCGATGAATAGCAGAACATTTCATGACTTTTTGAAATATCACGCTTGTCTCTTTAGTTCTGCAAATCGCCTCTAGGTGGCATTGGTTGTATCGGCGTTACTGCGTTAGGTTATTTTCGTCACGGAATTTCTGGATTCGGTCTCCACGCTCAAGGCCCGCGATAGAAGCTATGCAATAGCTTAAAAACATAATCATCAAAATCAATTCGAAATTAGCGAAGTAATTGCGTAACAAACATATAAAAAACATTCAGTCGAATTGAGGACCTTCTCCTTTTTGAAGTGATGTGATTTAGCAAAAAAAATTTTTATAAACAGAATTCACAAATGTTAAGCCGAGAATAGAGTACGTCGATCTAGAAGATATCTATTCACTCTAGTCTTCAAAATTCCTGGACTATATTTCTCCAGGAAACAGAGAAAGCAGCAAAGACTTCCACTTATTGCAGGACCCTTCAAGATGGTAGATCGAAATTGGTATACTGCGTGAAGCCGTTTGAAGTTGTGTAACTGATCTATAAAATAATCCTCGTTTTAGGGTTTACCCTATAATAAAGATACAACGCAGATTTTACTGATACACTCATTTTCATAAGGTCATGATTTCATTTCGCTTTACGCGCGGAGAAGGCGTAAAATGTTTATTCGCTCATGAACTTTTGGCCGAAAATAAAAGTGTGTTTATATGAAATGTCATCAGCTTTTTCCCCGTGAATATGGTTAGGGAAAGTTATTACATATAAACTCATTTAACGTAATACAAACCCACGCTCGTTCGCCGATGTTTGCACCCTATATCAAAAATGTTATTGCTTGCCGTTTTTTGTAAGTGGGCGTAAAATGTTTTTAGATATCACGAAAACTAGGGTAATATCCTGGTTACAGAAATTTTTTGGTATATTTGTTGGATACGTAGATTAGTGGTAGTCATAATAATAATGTTATTAAATAAGGTATATTAGTAATTGTAATTTTGGACCGACTTTTCTATGAGTACAAAACTGCTTACTGTTTTTTTGCCGATTTAGATGATTTTTCGTTATGAAGGGTGAGTAAAGTTCTATAAAAAATCAAAATAGGTAATAGTAATTCGGTTGTCAACTGAGCCCGCAGCCCACTGAGCTCGCGGGGTCAGTTGATCACTTTCTGTTTTTTGTAGTCCAGTTTCAGTACGAGTTCTTTTTTCAAATGTGAGAAAAATGTAACGTTTTTTTTCTATTTATTTTTTATATGGTTATTGATAAGTATTATATTATTTATTTTGATTTTCCAAAATACTACAATTTCCAGTATTTTTTTTATCTATTTTTTGTAAGTAATCAAGGGCGTATCGTGACAATATGTCGTGTCGACTACTTAGTCACAAACAAGCAACAAATATTTTATTTATAGTGGTCGCGCGATCTTTGGCCAGCAAATAAATTTCATATCATCATCATCATCTCAGCCATAAGAAGGCCACTGCTGGACATAGGCCTCCCCCATGGATTTCCAAAAAGACCGATTGGAAGCGGCTTGCATCCAGCGTCTTCCCGCCACTTGTATGAGGTCATCTGTCCATCTCGTGGCTGGTCTTCCTACGCTGCGCTTGCCGGTACGTGGTCTCCACTCGAGAACCTTTCGGCCCCATCGGCCATCAGTTCTACGTGCTATGTGCCCTGCCCACTGCCACTTCAACTTGCTAATCCGCTGTGCTATATCGGTAACTTTTGCACGTCTACGTATCTCGTCATTTCTGATTCGATCTCGTAGAGAGACTCCGAGGATAGCCCAAATTTCATATAGCAAGAGATAATTATTTTGTACCCAAAAATATTATAATAATTGGAACCATTAATGGCTATGTTTATGCAGTTTTTTTTTTAAATCGGTTAATGATTAGGAGTAAAAAACAGTTTACTCCTATTTGTATGGGAGATGGCGCGACAAAATTTGTCTTTAATAGTTTATGGTTGCATTTTTTTAAAGCCCACAGATTGGGCTCACTTGGTGTGAGAGTGTGGCTTAAAATGATACAATAAAATACAGTACCTAATTTTTAGGTTTATAGTTTGAATTTTCAGCGTATAATGAACCTTGAAATTAAGTAATAACGAATACATTGCATCAATGTTAAGTTCCTTCAATCTAAACTTCACCGCGGTGATAACTTTCCCGTTTAAAGTTCCCAACGCGTTACTCCAGGAAACGATAGTACCGACACTAAGAAACTCGAACTTTAGTCTTCCATTCCAAAAACCAAGACATACATCTTGTGGCTTAAGAAAAGTTCCAAGCCTATCACTCTATTTTGAACCTTATTTCGTACCACCAAAGTTTAGATAAGAATGAATACTACGTCTTAGCACACGTATCCTCTTTTCATTGAAACTAAGAAGGGTAGTGTATTTATATCAGTAAGATACAATGTTATCTTTACTTAAAATCAGAGGAATGTTTTGCTTGTATTATCTTTCTAAATCTGGCCGATCTTCGGGGTTTGCTTTCTGACACGGTCATCGATTTCAAGTAGGGAAAACCTCAAGCGTATCTCTGAATGCTTATCTCTGTTATATTTTAACCCTTTTCACTAGTGATGTGCGAAGAATACGGTCTTGAAGACAATATTTCGGACTTGTAACTTTTTTGTCACGGTAAGTAAATAAGTGTATTTGTATTGACTGAAAGGTGGTTTGTTTATCTAATTTTAAGGAAGTTACAACTAAGAACTTCCTGTTCCAGTTATTCTGGAACTTCTTGATGAAAAGAGTCTAATTTAGTCCTATTTATTTTTTGATATTTATAAGTACACAAACTTTTTATCAAGCATAATTTTTCTCAAAATTAAAAATATACTAACAAAAATATCGCTTAAAAATAAATTCGTAAAAGTCTTAGTCTTGAACGATTCAAAATTTGATGAAGGTAGGAAAAAAAACTGTTTGGATTTTATGTAATTAAAGTAAAATTAAGTTAATACATTATTATTATTATTAACTTAATTTTACTCAAATTACATAAAACACAAATAGAAAGATTTTTCCCTGCCTTCATCAAATTTTAAATTGTTCAAGACCGAAACTTTTACTAAATGTCCCTTCACTAGCAGAGACCTTTAGAAGGACACGAGTTATTTTACAGTCTGGTTGCTCGATAAGCACACGCTGCATTTTATGGTCGGTCGGGGCTAAGATGCAAATTATTTGTGTACATTTTTTTCTGCGTTTTATGTGACTTCGAACGTCGTTGAGACGGCATAACTTTAAAATAATGGGCTTTGTGGGTGTCTAGAGGTTTTGGAGCGAAGTGAAATTGTGATGAGTTAGCTTTTGAATATTTGAGTGAGGTTAGATTATTTTGGATTCAAAAAATGTGGGACGTTAAGGGTTGGTTTTTTGTACTTTTTCTTTACGTTAAAGTTACATTTTTTTCTACCTATACTCGTACATACTCTCATGAATTGTTTATTTATTTAGTACACCAATAAGTTATACATATAGGATATTGAAGCATTGATTTCTTAGTCGGTTCTGGGATGGACTTCTGTACGGGAGTGCGTGGAATCATATCCTTACAATGAACTGGAGTTTTCAGTGAAGGAAATCATAACGTGGTGATAAAGCACTTTGTACTGCCTCTATGGTATTACTCATATTATAAATCTGTTGCCAAGCACCTAAAATTGTGTTACGGTCTTACTTGAGAGCCAGTTCTCATTCCAGCCTTGCAATAAAATATTTTGATTGCCATCGGGTGAGCTGTGGAAGAATCATATTAGCCCATTAGCTATTAAAAAATGCTCATGGTTTTAAGATAATATAGGGTAACATTGTTCACAACTTCCCAGATGGAACGCGACGATTTCTTCAAAGATGCAACAAGCTTACCTTCAAAATGTCAAACGAAATGGAATATTATTATTTTGATATTTCGATACGTAATAACGGATATAATAAATTTTGATTAAACAGCAATTTATTTAGATCAAATTACCCACCCTTCAGATTTAACACTCATTACCACAACTTCGACAGAACTTTGAACCTAACCCAGTACATCAAACGGTTAATAATCAGGGTTTCAATTTCCGGGTCAATAAATCAATCCTAGCTAGCGATGTGGGGAGATTGGTGGCAATATGTAGCACATGTCCCACAACGGGTGGAGTACACGTCTACCGACGAAGCTATCAAAGCGTTTATCTTTCATACGAAAAGAACCAAAAACTGTACTACAAATTATTAAATAAATATTATTGCTAATAAAGAGCGCAACAAACTCTACTACGAAAAAAAACCGATTGGGGATTTAAGCAATTGGTTCAACGGTTTGTAGTTATTGACATCATTTTGTTCTAACCACAGAAGACAGTGTCTTCTGTGGTTCTAACACTCACCCGTAATGCAACTTTGCTACGCTATTATGCCATTTTTATTATTACAATAGATAACTATGCCTTTTACTTATTAAACGAATCCAAAAATAGTAGTTCCTCAATCCTCGATACGACTGTATTAATATTCTCTAATTTTTTTCCTAGATGTAAACCATTTTTTATGTGATAAATTATCATTTTATTCAACTTCAGAAAAGAAGGAGAATTTATAATAAGTTTGTAGTGAGAGTGTTTTTTTAGTTTTCTAAACTGAATTTAAATATCCTGTTGTGGTTATTGGTTCTGAAATAAAGTACATAACATTATTGAAATACTCCTAACAGTATTGTCGATAAAAATAATATTTTTGAAAAGAAAACTACGAGTGAACTAGACAAAAGTAGTTTCTATTAGACAACGCCTCGAATTATACGGTGTATACTTTGATAAAAGCTGTGTTAGCTACTATATTATAGCTTAGCTCACTTCTCTAACTGTCTCCTGTAGAACAGAGCCCTGTGAGGACATTATGAAACGATAGGTATTTCCACAGTACTGGGTATTAGTTGTAGGGTATTGATCGATTATTCTAGTTAATCTAAGTTCCCAGTACTGGGCTTCTGTGAATCCATAAGTTACATTTTGAAATGTCTAGTTCATTTTGACTCCTATAAGAGCATTATAATTTTAGCAGTTTTGTTCATTATGTTTATGTAATTCTCTTTTCTAAATGACTGATGAGTCTTTCCAATAAGGTAACTTAATTTAAAAGTTGATTTTTTTCGAGTTAGACATGTCTTGTTTAAATAAGTGACCGAGTCCATATCGAGACGCATTTGTGGTACATTTTGGTAGCAAAAGCCAAAAAGAGCTAAATAAGTAAACAAATATAATGCCATATTCCAAATACACCACACTATTGTAATGAAAAATTCTTTAGGCGTGCTCTAAAGCATCTTATTTTTACGCGAATGCGTAAGAAGGAGGGTTATGTTTTTAGAGTGTATGTATGTATATTTCTTTGACACGCCCTAGGGCTTAAATGGCTTGACCGATTTTGATGTGAATGGTGTCATTAGATTTGTCTTAGTTGTGAGAGTGACACTGGGTATATCAAAATTAAAAAAAATCATAAGTTAGGCTGCAAAAACCTCTTTTCTCTTTGTTTGGTTGTTGAATCAAACTGAACCGTCACGCTCGGCTATGTAACATTCGTTCAGATAAAGTCAGTTCGTGACTGAGGGAGCGAGAGCTATTTTTAACCGACTCCCAAAAAGAAGGAGGTTTTCAATTCGTCTTTATGTTTTTTTTGTTTTTGTATGTTTGTTTACCGATTACTATGCCATTTGTGCATTGATTTTGATGATTACTTTTGTATTTGGTAGGTCAGAGGTGGTCCCGTATAAATTTTATTAAAATCGGTTCAGTACTTTAAATCATGTAGAAAAGTGAACAACAAGTCACTTATGTATAGTATTGCGTGTATTGAAGTCGGTTTGTTCTGATTTTTAAACTATAATTATTATGTATTACTAACGTCACTTTGATGAAGCTTTCAGTCTCGTAGTTATAGTAAACACACACAATAAATATTTTTTTAATACAATCACAATGTTTACATACTTGATTCTAGCCTAAAAAGTGCACACCTTTCTATAAAATACAATTTATATCTCGAACTTATTATTTTTAGGGTTCCGTACCCCAAAAGTAAATAAAGGATCCCTTGTAGGATCACTTTGTTGTCCGTCTATCCGTCTGTCCGTGTGTCAAGACCTGTATCTCGGAAATGCGATATCGAGTTAAAATTAAAACTACGAGTATATACGCAGATCCCTAATTTCTTGCTGCGAAGAGAAAATCAAACTTCTCAATTTATCATAAAGAAAGTTACAGCCAAATATGACGCAAAAAACTCATATTTCGACACTCGCAAGGGAATCAAAACCTATGGGGTAATTTCCGTTGACCTATTACTGTGAAATTTGGCAAGAAGAATCGTTATATAGTACACATAAAGGAAAAAATCCGAAAACTGTTATTTTTTTATTAAATCACAATAAATAAAGTACTTTAATCGTATCATGTGGGGCATCATACGAAAGAGCTTTATTAGCACAACCTAAAACAGGTTTTTAATTATTTTATGATGTATATTTTTCGGTTTATGAAGAAAAATGTAATAAATAATTTCCCCGTTTTATCTACTAATTTATACGGCACCCTCGGTGAGCGAGTCTGACTCGCACTTATCCGGGTTTTTAATTGATACTTACTTAAAATTTAATTGAATTTAAACTGTCGTGCTCACAAAACTTAGGTAGCTCCGCGGTAAGATAGTATCACATGGGGCTTCTTATTAGAATAGCCGAGTAGTTTTCCGATGGGGAGAATGGCAGACATCAGTCATTCTGTCGCCTAAACAACGAGGGGTGAATCCAATCTGGTACAGAAGGCGCGTTTGAGACCGCGCGAGCGAGCGCGTACACTATATTAAAGCTAACGTTGGGCCTTCAACGCGTAGTGTAGATCTTTCATAGAACTGAGTTGCTAGCACATTATCAAGAGGGAAAAGTAAGTATCTATTTTTTTATCAGTGGCCATGATTGAGTCGAGACACGTGTATAGTAGGGTTCCGTAGTTAATGTTGTGATTTAAGAGAAAACTACTTGGAGAGTAATTTTTGTTCAGACTACTTTGCAAAAAGTTCAATGACCTCAGACTATAACGACATACGTGTTTTATATATTTATCGCTGTATCTCAAAAAGTTGTACAGAGTGTTCAAAATAATTTTCATAAAAAGTAGGTAAGTATGTAATTTATTCTACTATTATGGTTAATCATGTATCGCACACATCTGAGAATAAATGATATATTAAACCTTAATCTTATTTAAAAGACCTTCAACGATATGCCACACGATGGGGTGGGGTTTAAAAAAAAAACATTCCTTCTGGAGTGCCACCCCTATTTTTTTTTGTGGAAGGACGTAGAAAAAGGGTTATATTTATATTACACTGAAAATAAATAAAAAATACAGTGTAAAATTGGTGGTTGACGACATATATTGTGTCGAGTTTATTTTTTTATTCATCATTAACATTTTTAATTTAGTATAATGCCATGTCATGGTCGTTCCGATATAATAATAAACGAACTCCTAAATTGTGTAGTTTGAATTAATTCTTAGTCATAATGAATACTTTACGTTTCATTCTTTAAAAAACTGGTACTTATATCACAAGTTTTTTTATACTTCAGTTTTAGGTATTTTCTTGAAAACAACGTTGAAAATAAAAATAATTGTAGTCCTCGCCATAAAAGAATCCCTACGACAGGATACGTTGTACGAAAAAGAAAGATTCCACCGTATATTTCAGGCTTACAGTGCTAAAACCTTCTGTAGATCCATTTAAATGACCCTCATAACACTAAAGACAATTCCTCCACAATTTTCCGGTTCAGAAACTTTTTAATCGCTTAATTGAGTGTTGCAAACGATTTTAATCCGGTGCCATTTGAAACCAGCAATTTTATCGGATTGATTAACGAGAATGTCGGGGGGTCAAATCGGCCCGATATCGGGGGTCGGATCGGCCCGCCGGCTGAGCCTAGTTGTTTTATGTATGCTGAATCGATTGCAATGCATGAAGCTTACAAACAGAATCTGTGTATGGATTTCTAGTAACAGGGCATAAATTGACAGCGCACTGTAGTCACCGAGAGACATGTGCAAATAGTTTGTACAAAATGATGGACGCTGCTTTGGAGTAGAATAATTTAAAATAGGGGTCGATACAAGAAGGAGGAATGATTTCATACTAGGACTTACTGCTTGGATATATACAAGTAGCAGGGAGACGCTGGATGCAGGCCGCTTCCGACCGGTCTTTTTGGAAATCCATGGGGGGGCCTATGTCCAGCTGTGAACTTCTTGTGGCTGAGATGATGATGATAGTGACTACTGGCTTGAATACGCTATACCTATATAAGCAGTTTCCATTATATCTTTTAAAAATCTATAAAGGAGGCCTATGCCTAGCAGTGGAAGTCTTGTGGCTGAAACGGTGATGATGATGATGATGAATAAATTTGATATTTATGTATGAAGGTAGGTTCATGAGCTTTGCATGCCTTCCAGCGCACAGAGATTAAACTATTCAAACAAGCAAATTATACTAGTAAATTCGCGAGGTATACTGTTATTAGAGGTCTGCTATCACAGCTTCTAGTTTATAACAAGCGTGTTTTATGCCATACAATCGCTATATCAGCATATCTATATATTTCTACTATGGAAACTAACCTGGTTTTTACACAATTTAAATAATAACTATGGGTCACTCATGCCTGTTTTGAGGTGAAATAACCGACTAAAGCTTCAACCGCATTTGGCGGTCTTTTTCAAAGGAGCAGCGCAAACAATATATCATTGAGCTTCAACACAAACAAAAATATAACCCTCACCTTGTGAGTCTCACGTGTTTCGTGTAAACACACAAACAAACGTAGAATTAAGCTCTTAAAAGTATATAACAAAGTGACACGCGTGTGGGTACTCTGTGACACGTTGTGGCGCGACGAGGCGTGGCTAACACGCTTTAATAACGAGTAATGGCGCACTTTAACTACTGAGTATAACATCTTGCAGAGAAAATACTCGTACTTACTTTATTTAGAGTATAATAATAAAGTGAGACACGTGTGGGTACACTTTAACACGTTGTGGCGCGACTAAATGGTACATTTTAACTACTAAGTATAACATTTTCCAAAGAAAATACTTGTAGGTACTTACTTATACCTTTAAACGAGCAATTCTTTTATATAAATATATATATATATAGTCGGAATCTCGGAAACGGCTCCAACGATTTTCATGAAATTGGGTTTGTAGGTGGATTAGGGGACGATAAATCGATCTAGCTAGGTTTCATTTTTAGAAAACGTCGTTTTATCCGTGTTTTCAGGCAATAAAAAAAACTACTACAATGTCATTAGAATATGAAGGTAAATGTCCCCACTGTCTACAAGGTCAATCGCGATTCGATCAGAAGACCCCGGTTCGATTCCAGATAGATGGTATTATTTTTTCACTTTTTTTCAAGTTCCTTCTTTTGTGAGAAAAACTATTATAAAAAAACCAAGCACGGCTCGACCATCCAGGTACTAATAATAAAGTGAGACGCGTGTAGCTACACTCTCGTAACTGTGGTGCGATAAGGCGAGGCTAACATGACTAACTAGTTGTCATATAGAGAAAACACTCTTACTAACTTTATTTAGAGTATGAGAAAATACTCGTACTTACTTTATTTAGAGTATAATAATATAGTAAAACGCGTATGGCTACATTCTAACACGTTGTGACGCGATGAAATGGCGTACTTTAACTACTGAGTATAACATCTTGCAGCGAAAACACTTAGGTATGTTAATTAGAGAATAATAATAAAGTGGGACGCGTGTGAGTACACTCTAATGCTGTCACAAGTAGTAATGTCATCACGGCGTAACGAAACATGCTCGAAGCGAATGGTACATTACATCTCGAAGCGTCGGTCAGTGCCACCTTATAGGCTAGGCGTCGAATACAATATAGCAAAGCATCAAAGACTATAAGCTCATTTGACGCCACATTTGACCGTGGTTAGAGGAGAGAGACGGTGTTAGATAGAGGGTATTAGGCGTTGAATTATGACTTACAATAAATCACTTTTCCGTATAAAATTCGGAAAAGTGCGCTATTGTTCGTACAACATAACTTTAGCTAAAAAAATATCTGAGGAGAATAATTAACAGAGTGACTTCGTTCACTTTCCTTCTTCGTCATCTTTCCCATTCGTCAACTTGGCAACTTAGTATTTTATGAAAATTTAAACATGTTTCAAATTCAAAAATGTTAAACACTTAAAAATATTTATTACTACTTAACTTTATTATATTTACTTGTTCACTTTGCAGTGATGAGATTATTATTGTTCGTTCTTAAACCTTTTTCTCTTAAGTATTTTCTACTCCGGGATTTAAGCCCTTGCTTAGCAGTGACACACATTTTATCAGGAGCTCGAAGGTAGACGCTTTGTGTTCGTTTTTCTCGTGGAAATTATACGATCGAAAGCGAGCGTTGTGACTTGAATTGAGAAGGTGTAAATGAATGTAAGGTTGTAAGCTTCTTTTTTATATTTTATTTTTTATACATTATAGGCTTCCCCCATGGATTTTAAAAAAGACCGATTGGAAGCGGCTTGCATCCAGCGTCTATGTCCAGCAGTGGACTTCTTATAGCTGAGATGATGATGATGATGATACTTTATAGATCTACGATTGACCACCAACTCGCCTGATGTTAAGCGACGGTGTGGCCGAGGATGGAGCTCGTCGATCTAGAAGATATCTATTCACTCTAGCCTTGAAAATACCAAGATTGTAGGTCTCAGGAAACAGAGATGGCGGCAACGAATTCCATTCTTGTGCAGTACGCAACAGGAATGTGGATCGATATCGCTTACTACGGCATTTTTGGCATTTCAACGAGAAATGGGCGGTAATTCGCCGACTTTTTGCTAGTCCTTTAGTGAAATGGGGAGGGTGGAATTAGGTCGTGAAGCTCTTGCGCACATTCCCCGAAATGAATCCTGTAGAAAATAGAAAAGAAGATAGAATATAGATATAAAGTGCACTAGATTGTATTTTCAAAGAGTACTTTGCATTGCTAAGTAACTTTTAAAAAATAAGGAGTGTAACATTTTGATTGTATAGTCATATCTACTTTACTTAGAATTTTTTAAGAATTACATAAACTAAATAAATGCGAGTATATGTGTTCTACCACTATAAAATGAAATAAAATTATGAAAAAGTAAACATTAGAGTGGAGTGGAGAGTCACCCGACTCTCCACTCCACTCTAATTAGTCTCCACTCCACTCCACTCCCCATTATGGTTGCCTGGAAGAGATCTCATTCAGCGATAAAGCCGCCTGTTGTTGGACTTGTTCATTTTAGTCCTTTGTTATTATTACTTTTAAGGTGTGTACAATAAAGAGTTTATCTATATATGCCTATCCCATCTTCTAAACTAGACTAATCTCTTCTTAATCGTAAGCTTCATTGCTGAAGGTCGTGTCCGTCTTGAAATGCTTTGACAGAGTCGATGACGAGCTGTTTCCGCGCCACCCTGTCCTCGGCTTTCCTTAAGGCAGTGGCAATAGGAAGACCCGTAATATGTTTTATTTGATCAGACCAGCGGGTAGGTGATCGCGCACGTGGTCTTTTACCATCCACTTTCCCTACAACCATCAAATTATCTGGTCGTTTTCGGGCAATGTGGCCAAAGTAACTCAAGACTCGTTGGTTACATATTGTGGAGAATCTAGTCTTAATCTTAAAGCCTCGTATCCACTAGGCGACATTTAGCGCGCGACATGTTGCACAACATGTTGCTCAACATGTTGAAAGTAGTCCACTCCACTCCACTCCACTCGAGAGCAATTGATGCTCAACTAACGATACTCTTACAAACAACAAGCCGCGCGTCATGTTGCGCGCCATCTGGAAACTTCGCACGTTATTGTGCAACGTTGCCGAACATGTTGAGCGGCACGTGTTGCGCGCCAAATGTTGCCTAGTGGATACGCGGCTTAAGTTGATTATTTAGATTAAGAATGGAATTGTTGGTACGCCTCGCTGTCCATGGTATGCGTAGCATTCTCCTTCAACACCACATTTCATAAACGTCAATCTTTTTCCGGTCTGCTGCGCGAATGGACCATGATTCGGAGCCGTATAGAAATATCGAGAATACAAGCGTTCTCACGAGTCTCTGGTGATACCTCTGTCTCGCCATATCCTCGACATCTTGCTCATAGCAACCTTTCCCATTTGCGTGCGCCTCCGGATTTCCTTTTCGTTACCTCCCTGATTGATCTAGACTAATAGGTCTTTTAAAATAAAAGTAAACACAATACACCATTTTCTTCTTCCATGAGTTACTTGTAAAATATATACAGCCAAAGTAAAAAAAATTACACCTCCCCCTGTCTAAGTTATTTACTACTAGATCTATAAATTCATAATTAGCAATAGTACCCAATAGAAAATATCCGACACTGTCTTGGTCAGTTATTTTTCAAGCTAAGCTTGGCTTGAAAAATAACTGACCAAGTCACCCTCAGAGTCAGACACCGACTAAGCTGCGATGACTCCAGATTTTATGCCATTAATTGGTAATAAAAATAATACATGCATTTTAACTTAATTAACAGTTTTACTTATTGCGAAAACATACTAAATTATATTTAAACATGCTTGCGTTGCGTGTATACACATAGAATGCGTGTGTAAATTGCGTGTGGAACGAAATCTACAAGAAACAAACTATGCATTGAACTTGCAATGTTATAAAGTCAATAGAATACGAAATTCTTTGTCTCTTTTAACCGACGTCATAAAAGAGGGGTTTTCAATGTACTTATGTAATATTGTTATAATTGCACAATATTTGAATGCATTCTAGTATTTCAGGCAATTCTATTATATAAAAAAATATGTGAAATTACAAATATTCTTAGATATAAATAACATTTTGTTGAGTAATTAGCCCTGGTGTCAGTGTTCATGTTCATATGTCTTGCATATGGCATTGGAGTACGGAAGCCTCGGTGTGCGAGTGAAACTCTCACTTTGCTGGAGAATTTTTTTAACATGTTGATTTTGACACGGTCTTGGCCACATATTTGGTAAAATGCGTATCTGGGGGCACGGCCGTGCCTCCGCCATGTGAGCCAGCGAGCACAACCTTTTCTCGAATAAACAATACTCTATTTGAACAGTCGGTGAAAAGATAAATCTCCTTACGATTCAGCTGTGTAAAAAGTAGACTGAACCAGTGCACTTTAACTTATAACATTGGCCGGTCTCATCGGAACCACTGCTCGGGTCGAAGTGCTGTTTTATTAAAACTTTTATATAGCCACTTTTGTTTTCTCTTGTTAGTGAAGCGAGAATGTTGAGTTTACACTTAGTGCAATATTTGCATGGAAAGTTTTTATGCGTCGTCTATTGTGTCGCAGAAATGGATATGGAAAATTAACAAGAATTATAGTTTGAAAAAACTGAAAAACCGGCTTTGAAATGCGCGATTTTGTATCAAAAATCAAACTACTGAACTGATTTAATGAAATTTGTATAGGATCATCTGGAAAGGTAAAAAAGAACCCTTTAAAACAATTATTTCTGTGTTCTATAATCAATTCAAATGTAATCAAACTCTTTTATTTTGATATTCCCCAGATAGGTATGACAAAATCAAGCAAACAGTAGATGTATGCAAAAGCATAATTGATTAAACACTTGTTTACCCAGTCGTAACTGTTTGTTAATTAAAAACAAACAATTGAATTCAGCAAACTTTTTCATTCGTCTGTTTGCAAACGAATGATCCTGCATTTTTTATGGGGCATCTCTTTTCTGAATTCAAAAAGTTACTTACTTGTGAATTTTTAATGAGATGCCATCGTTACGATGGGTTTTGAATTGTAACTTTTGTTTTTGGTGATTTAACATATTCATAACTGACCTCCGTTCATGGACTGGTGGCTGTGGTATTATAATTCTGATTGAAATAAAATAAAAATTACGAATTTAACGCGTATATTTTACATAATTTTATGACCTGACGTTTCGAACACTGCAGCGTCTGTGGTCACAAATGAGACTAGTTGACAGTTGTCTTTTTGTTTTGAATTTATTAATAAATTTTTTTTCGAATATTTTGGAAATAATTACTACAATTATATTTATTATATTCGAATTAATCACATGCCTATCTATGTCATGTCTATGAAACTAAAAATAGTGGTATCCGTGGCACGTCCACAAATTGTACCCTAAACATTATAATATTCAACTCAAGAAAGTATTTGTTGGGATATGAATACACCACTGGCAGGTAATAATAATTCAAGCTAGCCTATTTTCCCTTACGGGGTAGGCAGAGCATCAAAGACTATGAGGCTGTTTGACGCCACATTTGACCGTAGTTATAGAGTTAGTTGGAAGAAAGAGGATATCAGAAGGTTAGAAGAGATAAGAGGGTATCTATTATGTCTGAATCCACCACTGCTGCCTATATCGCAAAACACGTCGGATGTCAGAGGGTAAACGACAGGCAGGCATGCAAAAAAAAATTACCCAACACTAGACCGGAAACTGACCAAAAAATTACTAGAACTATCAAAGCCGGACCTCTGGCTAATGATAGGCATCATGACAGGTCACTGTGATTTGAACTATCATCTGCAAAAGATAGGAGCTACAGACAGCCCGCTATGCCGAGGCTGTCTACAAGAAAACGAATCTGTGGAGCATGTGCTACTACACTGTAAGTCCACAGAACGGATGAGGCTTACATCGGGACTCTGCGAGAAGTGACCAGATCAACTCTGCAACATGACACCTGACGCAAGAGAAGTGGAACAGTTGTGCCAGCGACCCAAGGCTGTGCTCCGTTATGTAAAGGAGCTCGGATGGTTTGGGAAGGCTGGTGGGGGGAAATGCACAATACACCCCAAGCGGGATGTCAGTGCAGGTCTTATCGCCCCCAACTCAAATTAGAAATTAGGGTGAACGACAGGGAGCGTTCACCCTCTGACATCCGACGTATTTTGCGATGTCTACTAATCTTTGGTTCGGAGGTGGTCTACCCTAATGTCGTCGCTCATAATAAATTTTCCAAAAATACTAACTTTTAATATTTTGAGCATAATGTAGAAAAAATACCAACAAAATAAATACAGTTGAGTCAAAAATAACATTGCGAAAGAAGCGAGTAAATTTACTAATAAAGAATCTGAATCCTCATCCTTTATCTCCATAAAGCCTTGCATAGCTGTCTAATAAATTCGCATCAAATTTGTAAATGGCGTCGTTCCTGTTTTTCATAACGCGGACGTGACGTGTGTTGGAGCTAGTGTATAAATACAAAAACGTATAAGACCTATTTCTGAAGAAAATCGTAATTGTCTGACTCGACGCGTAAACGGCAAAAATATGAAATGTTGGAAGCAAATAAACCCCAAAACGATATAATATTATATTTCCCAGATTTACATACATTTTGTGAGAGAGGGAGACATAATGTTTTCTTCGAATTTATTCAAGATGCCTAGAAGCTTCTGAAACGGAAAGGATATCAACGGCGAGTCTAACACTCATCTTTGGTTTGCTGACGACGTAGTATTCATGGTAGAATCGATGGAAGACCTCAGCACGATGCTCGAAGACCTCAATCAAGTTTCTTAATGAGTGGACCTCAAAATGAAACGTATGACGAACGCCCATGTAGTGGCCACAACAATATAAGTAGGGAACCCTAATCTCGACGTTGTTGACCAATATGTCTACCTAGGACAAACGGTTCTACTAGGCAACTTTCGGAGAGAGGTCAAACGTCGAATCCAACGACTGGGCAGCGTTTAGAATACTCAAAAGCGTATTTTCGACCAATATATCTCAAGTGGTGGCTCAAGTCTGAAATTTAGGACCAGTATTACCAATTATGATATATGGCACTAAAACGTAGTAACTCACTATGGACCTTGTAAGGAAGCCATAGAGAAGGCTATGCTTGGCATCTCTGCTAGATCCTAACAATAAGCAAGTTGAAATGGCAGTGGGGACATTGCACGTAGATCAATGGGGCTAATAGTTCTCAAATGAAGACCTCGGCAAGAGCAGCATAGAAAGACCAGCCACAAAAGTGGGCAGTAACCTCATACAATTAGTGGCTAGTGTTTGTAAATATGACCTTTGTCATATTTACAAACTATTTTTAATACATTGTTACGGGAAGACAAGTTTTTTTAACTTAACTAGCTTTTTACTCTATTGTATGTATACCACGAGCAGACCCGCAAGCACCACCCGATCACAAGTATGACGCATGTGCCAGCCATCGCCCTCCTCAACCATATGTTAGAGAAGTGGTTGACCCGCCACGACGCCGCCGCATGAGGTAGCCTTCGATGGTGAGCATGAATGCTCAGGATGTACTTACTCACAATCTTTATTTCTAAATTGTGAATTACTATTTTTGCTGTGAATGCAGTTAGAAGTAGAGACCGGGCTTAGATGGGGTTCCCTAATAAGTGGTAGTGACTGCATTATTTACAGATACAAAAAAATCCATGTTAACCGTAAATATTTGTGAAAATATAATTAAGTCTTCTGTGCTTAGAAAGCAGACTTATTGCACATAGCATCTGAGAGGTGATGAGAGGCTTTTATTTAAACCACTCTTTCTCGTTGTAATGTCTTTATTTATTTTTAGGGTTTCGTACCTCAAAAGAAAAAAACGGAACCCTTATAGGATCACTTTGTTGTCCGTCTGTCTGTCCGTCTGTCCGTCCGTCCGGGTGTCAAGACCTTTATCTCGGGAACGCGTGAAGGTATCGAGTTGAAATTAAAACCGTATACGCAGATCTATAGTATCTTGCTGCGAAAGAAAAATAAAATTCCTCAGTTTTCGTAATAAAAAGTTACAGCCGAATATGTCGTAAAAAACGCAGATTTCGACACTCACAGAGGAATCAAAACCTATGGGGTACTTCCCGTTGACCTAGAACTCTGAAAATAGGCAAGAAGCATTGTGTTAGAGTACACATATAGGAAAAAATCCTAAAACTGGACATTTTTAATTTAATCACAAAATATAGGGTCTTTAAGCAAGGAAAGAGGGTCAAATTTTTAAGTACTTTAACCGTATCATGTGGGGTATCATATGAAAGAGCTTCATTAGCACAAGCTAAAACGAGTTTTTAAATATTTTTATGATGTATATTTTTCGATTTATGAAGGATAATATAAAAAAAAAAACTCAAAAAAAAAACCCTTTTATCAACTAGTTTATACGGAACCCTCGGTGGGCGAGTCTGACTCGCCTTGTCCAGTTTTATTTTGTTTGTACACGTCTCTGTACATTAAAATGTATTTCAAATATTGAATCAACAATCCATTTTTGACCGTCGACAAGTAGATTTTAATGTCAAATAACTAACTAGAAAAGGTTAAATTAAAAGGTCAGAAGTTCTTTGACCTTTCTTAATATCCATTATGAATCATAATATTGAATAGTACCTAGTTATGCATCCCCCTCATCCCTCTGCCTTAGATTAAAAAGTCTTACTCAGCAAAACATATTGTTTCCCACAACTTTATCAGTGCTGAGTAAGACTACTGAGGAGCGGGCCACCGCCGTAGCATAAGTTAGCTGTAAGGTTTTGTAATAGATTTTATTCATTAATATTAGAGCCTTTGCATCGGCTACACCTAGTGTTAGAGCCTCCAATTCGGCTACCATATTTTAAGTTAGTCATTAAAGGCTCTATATCGCCTATACATTTTTTTATTGTAGTTTTTAAAAAAACTAGAAAGCGTTCCCGAAATTTAACTGGCGCAGCCGGTAGGATTCGCGCGTATAGTGCTGCGCTAGTTTCGTGATTACAGGTATCAAAATTTGCCTGCCCGCGGAATCGCCAGCATCGTGTGAATCCGACGAACCAAACAAATTAGTTAAACGACGGAGCATCAGTATGGAAGCGGCCGGTTGGTGAGTAAAACTTTTCGTCATCCTTCCCGTTCCATACCCTTCCTAGAATTTTGTTATAATTGAGATAAGACTTCTCTCGATATAACTTGCTCGGTGATTAAAGCATAAACCTCTGCTTAGTCTACCATTATAGATAAGATTTGTATAATATAACTTGCTCGGTAACTAAAACATAAACCTTTGTTTAGTCTACCATTATAGATAAGACTTATAGAGTAGGGACACTATATTTTAGGAAATAATAGGATTTTTGTGTAAATTTATTTTTGTGTTTTATATCGTGTGTATTTTTGTGTTTTATATTTGCCTATTACAAAAATGGCCCAATCAGAGCAAATTAACCCCATCCCTCGGGAAATTTTAAACCTCATCCCTATATACGGGGGTGATAAAGGGCAATTAAATCTGTTCATTAGAAAATCTGAATATGTAATAAGCAGGTATAGGGGCGACGCTGCCCAAGACTTATATGTATTTCAATGTATAACTAGCAGGCTCAAAGACGATGCAGCCTCGTTAGTATCTGAAAGAGAGGACATAGAGACATGGAGTAGTTTAAAAGAACTACTCAAACAACATTTTGGAGACCCGCGTAGTGAGCAATGTATAAACATTGAACTCGAAACTATGAAAATTAAAACTGGTGAAAATTATTTGGAATTTTGTAACCGCGTACAGGGTGTTCGGTCACTATTAATTTCTAAAGTAAATATGTTAAATGACCCCGATTTAAAACGCGCCAAAACCACTATATATAATAACACATCTCTAAATGTTTTCCTATATAATTTACCGGAAGATATGGTGCGCATAGTTAGGTTAAAGGCACCAGCGACCTTAGAAGATGCCTTAAGTATTGTATTGGAGGAAGTTATTTTCCTTGAGCAATACAACATGCGGAAACGCATACATGCTAGTAACAGCCATCAACTCGCGTCCAAACCACCCCTACCGCAACAATCAACCCCTATGAACTTTAAATTTGGTGTAAATCAACAACCTAGTGGATTTAAATTTGGAATTAACCCACAATTCACTGGACCAAGATTTCCAGCGGCAATACCGAACAACCCCTTGCCAAAATTTAATTTCGGCAACCAACAAGCGTCATTTAGGCCTCAAGGTCCCACACAAAATTTAGGGTACCGACCTCAGTTTGGATACAGACCCCAATTCGGATATACCCCGCAGCTGGGATACCGCCCTCAAATTCTCACGCAACAACCAACAGGGTTCCGCCCGAATTTCCCCCAAGGAAATACAGGGATGACACCCCCAAAATTCGGCTATACACCACCAAGAGTCAATGCAGTTCCCCTACAAGATCCTGATGTATCAATGAGAACCGCTTTACAAAAGCCACCTGAAGGTTTCAAATTAAACGAGTTAGTCAGTCTCGAAGAAGAACCACAGTACGAGTGGGACGCACCCCCGTACGAATACATAGAAGAAGCCCAGCAAGAATTTTATGAGAATGAATTCGAGACCCCACAGACAGACCCTCTTCAAGGACAAGGACAGTATATTGATGAAAATTTTTATTTAACAGCCTCCCCAGACAACAAATTATAGAATTAAATTGCGACCCCACACTCAAGCTACCCCATATATATCTACCCGAAATAGATGCAATAATGATGATTGATACAGGTAGCACAAGGTCATTCTTAAGCCCTTCTAAAGCTTACCAATATTATTACAACTTTATCAGACCGGAGCACTTCCGAGTAGTAAGCACTCATGCATCTAGCTCGCACAACGAAGTTGCTGAAATCCCCTTACCACCAAGCTTCCAAAGCAATGAGCAACATAAATTCTACCTATACGACGTAGACCCGCGCTATGACGGCCTTGTCGGAAATGATTTGCTACGACAATTAGATGCCGTGATAGACCTAAAAAACTCAGTTCTGGAAATGAAAAACACCCGAATTCCAATAATTAACACAAACTTAAATTATGAAATAGAAATTCAGCCGCGCTCTGAGCAACGAGTCAAGTTGCCCATAGACCAGCACTCAGGCGAAGCTGTATTAAATTACAGAAAATTTGGTCCCGGCGTGCGTATGCCCAGTGCGCTAGTAAATTGTATCAATGGGTATGCCTCCACAGTCATACAAAACACTACAGATGAAAGGGTGATTTTAACCGTAAAACAACCCCTAAAGGTAACTAAATACGTAAGCAACGAGTGTGACCTTCACTTTAATACAAATACGACTGACATACGGACTGAAATAACGCTTGAAGAAAATTTATCAAAATTAAGACTCGACCACACGAATAAGGAAGAACACGACAAAATTTTTAAACTCTGTAAGGAGTACAAAGACATCTTCCACTGCGACCAACTACCCCTAACATTTACCAACCAAGTAAAGCATCGAATTCGCACCAAAAATGAAGACCCAATTTACGTAAAACCCTACAGACAGGCCCCAGCTCAAAGTGAGGAAATAAGCAAACAAGTAGACAAAATGCTACAGGACAACGTAATCCAGGAGTCTCATTCTCCATGGAATGCCCCCGTGCACCTGGTGCCCAAAAAGCTGGATGCATCAGGAGAACAAAAATTTAGAATGGTCATCGATTACAGACGTCTAAACGAGATAACTATCGACGATAAATACCCCCTACCAAATATATGTGACTTATTCGATAAATTAGGTAAAAGTGCTTACTTCAGCACGATTGATTTAGCCAGTGGCTACCACCAGATCGAGGTAGAACAGCAACATAGACAGAAGACCGCCTTCAGCACCCAAAATGGCCACTTCGAATTTTTACGAATGCCATTCGGTTTGAAGACCGCCCCCGCGACTTTTCAGCGAACAATGGACCATGTTCTTCGAGGACTACAAGGACTCCACTGTATGGTGTACCTTGATGACGTCATCATCTTCTCATCAAGCCTAGAAGAACACATCCAAAAACTACGGCTAGTTTTTGAAAGACTCAGACAAACAAATCTAAAAGTACAACTAGACAAATCGGAATTTTTACGTAAAGAAGTGCTGTACCTCGGACACACAATTACGAGAGACGGACTAAAACCTAATAACGACAAAATTAGAGCTGTACTAAATTTTCCAATTCCAAAAACCACCACGGAAATCAAGAGTTTCCTCGGATTGGTCGGTTATTACCGCAGATTTATTCCTAATTTCGCAAAAATTACCCAGCCACTAACGGCGTGTTTAAAAAAACGCAATAAAATTATCATCGATCAAAATTATATAGACGCATTTAATAAGTGTAAAGAGCTTCTGACGCACGCACCCCTCTTACAATACCCCGACTACGAAAAACCTTTCATCCTCACTACCGATGCATCAAATGTAGCCTTGGGAGCCGTTCTTTCTCAAGGGCAAGTAGGTAGCGATAAGCCAGTAGCACAATAGAGAGAGAGCTACTCGCCATCATTTGGGCGACAAAACATTTTCGGCCATATCTCTATGGACGAAAATTTTACATATATACAGACCATAGACCACTAGCATGGCTAAATTCTTTGAAGGACCCCAACAGCAAACTAACACGCTGGAGGTTAAGACTCCAAGACTTCGATTTCGAAATCATTTATAAAAACGGCAAACAGAACACCAATGCAGACGCCCTTAGCAGAATCAAGGTCAACGCCCTAGACTCAGAAGAAGATAGAGACTCAATGGCAGTAAATGTAGACAGAAAAGAACGGAAACTGAAGAAGGAAATGGATGATGTAGTGCAGAACATCGTGCGGCTGTCAGCCAAAAGAAAACAAAGAAAGAACTCATCCACAACAACAGTGTCAGACAGCAGCGATACTATGTCTGCCAGCCACATAAGCATATCGGACTCAGAGAGGACACGGACACTCTCCGAGCTCTCTATTGAAAGGCCGGTTATACAGTCGCCGCCTGAAAGCTGCGACTCACAAACAATTCACTCAGCTGCCGATATGGAATCCACCGGAATACCCATTTTACACGAAGCCATCGATAACAAACCAAATCAAATTTTAGTGTTTTCATGGCTAAAAAACGAACTGCTTGTAAAAAATATTTCCCGTGAAAAGCATAAAATATTGGAAATCTTTCTTCCAACCAACAAACCGGAACTAGTTAAACAATTTTTGAAGGAATACGTGAAACCTAAATTAAAATATTTTATCTACTTTGAAGAAGAGGAACACCGCCGACAGTTCAGCAATATAGTTATATCTTTATTTAAAAGAAACACGATAATCCTGTACGAATGTACAGAAAGAGTAGTATACGTAGAAGCGGAGAGCGAGCAGAAAGCAATAGTACTGAAATATCATGAAGGAAAGACATGCCATCGTGGCATAAAGGAAACATTGGTCAGACTCCGCAGGAACTACTGTTGGAATAAGATGGAAGAGACAGTAGCAGCCATCATCAATTCCTGTGACCCATGCAAGAAGATGAAATACGACCGCAAGCCGCTCAAACCCGTCCTGCAGCTCACTCAAACCCAAGATGCCCCATTCCAGGAGCTTTTCATAGACCTGTTTACCATAGACGGTAAATATTACCTAACTCTCATAGACGCATTTAGTAAATTAGGACAAGCCATAGAAATCTCAAACAAATCTACCCCGGAAGTTGTAAGAGCCCTTATGACTTACTTCTCCTTCTATGGAATTCCAAAGAAAATAAGCTCAGATCCCGGAAAAGAGTTTAATAACGAATTAATGAAAGAATTTCTCAGCCTCTACAAAATAGAACAACACATAGGTACAGTAAACAACCCTAATTCAATGGGACTTGTGGAACGATTTCATTCCACAATTATCGAAATATATAGGCTAGCTAAGTATGAACAAAAATGTACCGACGCTGCCTCCATCATGACGTACTCAGTCATGGCTTATAACCACACTATACATACAGCTACCGAACTCACCCCATTCGAGACAGTCTTTGGCCACACCGATACGGACAACCCATTTAATATAGATTTTGAAAAACTCTACATACAGCAATTAGTAAAAGACCACGAGAAACGTACAAAATTTTTGTATAAACATTTGGCCGAAAAAATGATAGCGAAAAAGGAAAAGGTTAAGGAAAAACGAGGAGGTGAAACATACGTTGAGCTTCCCGAAGGGAAAACTGTTTACGTAAAAGACATAAACAAAAGAAAGAGTAAAGACAAACCGAGATATAAGAAGGCAAAAGTAGTAGGAACCGTCAAAAGAAACATCGTCCCCATAAAAGTAGAAACAGAAAGAAGAGATACGAGCGCCCCAATTAAAAACGTCAAACGCCCTCCACAACATAGTCTCCAAAATGTTAGATAGCCTTGTAAACGCTACCGAATTAATTCACCAAACTCTTTGACTCTGGACACGCGCCTAAAAAGGGTTGAAACCACTCTGAAAGAAACAGTAAATAGAGATAATAGTTTAGCTGTATCCTCATATATTTTAGGAATGTATAACTTATTTCTGAGTAACTTTCGTACCATATTTATAAAATTGAGTGAAATCGAGACAGCAATAGCACTAAGCAAGAGCTCTATCTTACACCAATCCATTGTGAATTCCACCGAGCTGTTATATCACCTAAAACTGATATCAAATGTTGGAAATTTAGTATATGAACCTAATGAGTTTAATTTAGTTAAAATTGAGGAAACTGTTTCCGTAAAATCATATATAAAGAAAAATCAGATAACATTTGTTATGGAAGTTCCACTTACAGATAGCTATACGTATAATTATTATAAAATGTTCACCATCCCTATTTTCCTTGAACAAGAGAACCAGACCTTAGCTGTGTTTCCCAACTACCCTTACCTATTGACGAAAGGGATGAAGTATCAACCGGTCACAACGCCGTGCCACCCTCTCGCTGCTGAAGACCAGTTCCTGTGTAACGACGACAACATGGCCTTGTACAGCGGACCTACCTGCGAGGAACAATTACTTAAATTCGAGAACGACCTCAGTTGCTGTAAGCAGCACCCCGTACTTCTGGAAAAGACAAAACTCCAGAAAATCAACGCTGAAAGCTGGATACTCTACACTAAGGAGAGGACAGCTATTACCAAAACATGCGCAGGGGAAGTCTATAAGTACCCGGTATACGGAACCTACGTCATGACACTCGACGAGCCATGTGACGTAGAGGTCAACGGTTTAAAAATACGTCACCACCAAATCTACATTGAGACAGATGTCGTCGCTCCGCTGGCCATCGTCAATCTACCAACGCTTCGCCGGAATACAACCCAGTTAAGTGCACACGCTCTGAACATGCACGAGGTCAATCTAGACGAAGTTAAATACTTATCGTTTGCCCTAAAAAATAGTGAAGTGTTTGAAGCCATTACAAAAAGAGAAAGTGACTCTAACAGTGCCTTAGTTTACGCCGCGATAGGCCTCGTAGTATTAAGCCTATGTATAACCATATCATACGTGTTTTATAATAAGATAATTTTTATTTTACGAAATTATCGGAAAAGCCCTCAAATCGAGCATCCCGATAATTTCTCTCTTAGGGAGGGAGGAGTTATGCATCCCCCTCATCCCTCTGCCTTAGATTAAAAAGTCTTACTCAGCAAAACATATTGTTTCCCACAACTTTATCAGTGCTGAGTAAGACTACTGAGGAGCGGGCCACCGCCGTAGCATAAGTTAGCTGTAAGGTTTTGTAATAGATTTTATTCATTAATATTAGAGCCTTTGCATCGGCTACACCTAGTGTTAGAGCCTCCAATTCGGCTACCATATTTTAAGTTAGTCATTAAAGGCTCTATATCGCCTATACATTTTTTTATTGTAGTTTTTAAAAAAACTAGAAAGCGTTCCCGAAATTTAACTACCTACTTACAAAGTCGTACCGGTCAATAACCGGAGTATTACCCTGTTAGAGATATTCTAAGAATTTGGCTTTGTCAAAGTACAATATGTGAACGCTACTTCTACTTAATATGATCAGATTTATTCTGGTTACAAGGATGAAAATATTTTTTCCTTAGATACTGAGTCTGAATAAGATTTTTGTGAACATTACAGTTTATTATAACATGTAACCGTTTAACAACTAATTTTATATACTAGGTAGCTGTAAGAAGTCCACTGCTGGGCATAGGCCTCCCCCATAGACTTCCATAAATACCGTTTGGAAGCGGCTTGCATCTAACGTCTTTCCGCTACTTGTATGAAGTCATCTGTTCATCTTGTGGCTGGTCTTCCTATACTGCGCTTGATGGTGCGTGGTCTCCACTCAAGAACTTTTCAGCCCCATCTGCCATCAGTTTTACATGTTATGTGCCCTGCCCGCTGTCACTTCAACTTGCTAATCCGCTGTGCTAGCATATATATTTAAGTTACTCTATATGGATGTACAATAAAGTTATTCTATGCTATTCTATAGATGTCAATTTTTAATTAACTAGACTCGTTGTAATCTCTGCCCTAGTAATGACCAACATTTATGCTACGACTTTAGACTTTGCCAATTAAATAAGCAATTACTTTTAGGGTTCCGTACCTCAATAGGAAAAAACGGAACCCTAATATTTATTTATTTATAAATCAAATTAGTACCGCATAAGTCTACGAATTACACTAATGATAAATAAACATGCACCATTCACTCTTTTACTAAACATGTTTAGTAAAAAGGTGAATGCTACGCGAGTCCAATAACAATAGTCATAATCAGAGTGCACAAAAGAAATTAAATGTCATAAATAAGATATTGGATAATAAAATAATCATAATCATCTGAAATAGACGTTTCGACCTGACTGCGCTTATTTGCATTTAGATGGGTATATGTGTTTCATTACCTGCTACAGCAGAATCAATCTAACCGATCTTGATGTGCTATGTGTCATTCAATTACTATTTCGTTTTCCAATAAAACCATAAAACTTATAATCAAGAGAAATTAATTAAGATAAGATAAGACTAAAGAAAGATGCGCGACGTGATATTATTTTCTTTAACTCTTGCGAAAAAGAGACAGACATATATGTACATAATTATATTTCCGTAAACTATTTATGTCCTCGCAAATAAAAAGAATAGAGGATATTTTGTCGCGGCGTGCATCTTAGGCCTTAAATTAGCCCTTCGCTAAAATTTATCACTGTTTCGTAATCTCTCACAAACAGTTCTGTAACTTAAAGTAAAAAGTGATTTTAGAAGAATTATTCTAAAGAATAACAATTTACATACACTTTATTGAGCTGCTTTGCAAATATTTTCTCATGAAAACGTACACTCAAAAGAATATCAAAAGTGACGTAAACGTAAGTTACACTACAAAAGTCGATTATATGCAGTCGGACTTTCGTAATGCTTGTGTTAATTAGTTGTTCGTAAGTTTTCAGGTTATTCATTTGTTCCAAACTAAATCTGTAATACATGAACACTGCTTGAAATCCTGATAAACAACGGTCTAGAAAACTCGCTTGACAAATGACTATTAGCTCCAAACTTGTTAGCTCCCATCCCTCGAGACTTGGCTAAAAAAATGAGTGTGGCTCGCGGCGGAGCTCGCGTCTCAACTTGGCTGGATAAACCTGCAAACAATGTTAAGTTTGTATACGCAAAACAAATTCCCTGAGAACACCCTAAAGACGGGCGTTCATATTTCAACTTGGAACGTAAGAAATGCTGCGTTGAAGTTTGGTGATGTGGGGCTATGGAGACAGCGGATTTTTAGTGATCCAGAAGTAAAAATGTAAAACTATACACAGATATGATATAGTCATAATTAAAAAAACTGAAACAACCGACTTCAAAATACAGTTTCGTTTAATTTTATGATATACTTTTTCCAGTTATTTTGTTTTATAAACCAAAGTACTGAAACAATTATCATAAGATGTATATGAGACCACCCCTTTCAAGTATTAACTACCAAACAAAACAAGAATCATCAAAATCAATTCATAATGGGCGAAATAACCGCGGAATAAACATACAAAACAACATACAGTCGAATTGAAAACTTCCTTTTTTTTTGGTTCGCTAGTATTATTATTATATGAGCTCCATCCTCGGTCACACCGTCGATGTTAAGCGAGTTGATGGTCAATCGTAGATTTATCTTGCATTAAAAAAAAAGTTCTGTGCCATTAGGTACTACATAACGATTTTTAGAAGAAAACTATTCTCTTACCCCTAAAAACGAAATATAAATTGTCCGATTTCAATGATTTATAAGAATGAAATGTTGTTTTAAATAAAAATGAAACTATATTTGGGTACACATACAGTTTGCTTATTTAAACTTTGGAGTTGTTATAAAAATATCAGAGAATTTATGGCCCTATTTACATAGTAATATAATATATATTTAAAAAACAGTAGCAGCATAGCCATTCATTCCAATCAGATAAAAAAAAAACATTGAAATGGGATAATGTTTGGGTTAGAAATCACTTTTCTCCTTTTGTATGAAAAAGTGCGCGGCAACATTTATCATAAAATAGTAAAATCTGCTCTGGGTGTTTTATCATCGATCGCATAGTCTAAAACGTGACTTAGTAGACCACCTAGGAGGCCTTTCTAATGGAGGGTGCCAAAAAAAATTACCAATAATAGACTAGTCACTTAGCCTAAAGGAATAAAATATAACTACTAGTAATTGCCGTGGGTAACTCAGATCTGAAACGGTTCAAATATGCAGATCACAAAGTTTGAACCGCTGTGCTGCAGCTCAAGTCTAGATGCAGCTCACTGTCACTGACGTCACCTACTCGACTCGAACGAAATAAAGCGAGCAAAAGAGATAGCCTACATTCTGCTCAACTGCGCCATTCCCGCACCGCAAATAACTATGAATATCCGAAACTTTCTTCTTGACGCCGAACTTTATAATTCAAAACTCCTGAACGAAAGATGCATGATTACTTCATGACTCAATGGATGACTCTGATTCACGTTGAACTGGATAATTCAAATGAGAAAAACGTATTCCGGCTACCTGAGTTGAGCTGATCTGTGAACCGGAAGTCTGGAAGTGAGATCAGCTCAAGTGAATGGGCTGTGAGCTGAACTACTCACGCAAATCTGTTGAGTTACCATAGCTAAGAACTACAATGTCAAACTTCAAGTGTCTCATAGTATTTGATGTTTGGGAAGTAAAGGAAAATAGTAGATATATTATACCAAAATCGCGTATTTACAGGCCTATACCAAAATTTGCGCACGAAAACAATGATGGGGTAAAGCTCTGCCAGCCAAATTTGAAGTTGGGAGATTGTAACTACCTATAATCATTATATAGGTACTCGCTGCGCCCAGCTGATTATCTTAGAGGTACTTTCTGCGATATTTTAGAGCCACCTTCAATTTTTGGGGGTAACCATTTTTTGTTATCCCAAAAAATTTAATTAAGGGTTTGATGTATAGAGGTATATTTTTGTTTCACTAACTTTTTTCTTATCTATCTTTTAGACTAAATACAAACAATATTTTATAATTTAAAGAAAATAGAGCATACTTGCCCATGAGACGTCTATTCTCTCTTGCCTTGAAAGTATCCAGGATGTATTTAAAGAACACCTACTTTATAGCAGTTCATATAAAAAAGTGTACTGAAATCGCTTTGTGCGGATATTTTTAAAGTTAACGGTGTAAGGATAAAACTTATTAACGGTGTAATTATTGTTTAAAAACCGAAAAAAAAACAACTTCAAATACGCAATTAGTGTATTTGGATGATATTTTTTTCAATTATTTTGTTATAAAAATCAAATACTGAACCGATTTTGATAAAATTTATACGGGACCACCTCTGAACCTACCAAAAATAATGAGGAAACATCAAAATGATAAAAAAAACTAATAGAAAGAAAGAAAGACAATATTTTATTTCTATACACCATACACTATTACAAAAAGAGAGAACACAAGTACGCCTAAAAATATGCAGTTCATATTTTTTTTATGCAGATCGCTCAGCGATAATGCTGCTGAGGGATCAGCATATAGAATAATAAAATAGAACTTCCTCCATTTTGGAAGTCGGTCAAAAACGATAATTATAGTTATTGCATTCTACGATTGTTTGGGGTGTAGGGGGTGTAGTGGCGTTGTGTTGTGTTTGTGTACATCGTTATTATTACAACTTACTAGTTCCACTAGAAGTAGACATCGCGAGCACAAACTTTAAAGCAAAATTGCTTGCTGTTGAAAGGGATTCACGAGGTCAACTGCTCAAAATTGAAATTCTTGTTCAGAATTGATTATCGAGTGTGTGTGTCAAATACTGTCAAAATCGCTCGACAAATGGCCTTGTAGCAAACTTGACCTCTTTTTGACCTAGGTTTTACAGATTTTTTTTGTTTAGAACTGAGTAAGTATCAAACATCGATCCACATTCCTGTTGCGTACTGCAGAAGAATGGAATTCTTTGGCGCCATCTCTGTTTCCTGAGACCTACACTCTTGGAGTTTTCAAGGCTAGAGTGAATAGATATCTTCTAGATCGACGAGCTCCATCCTCGGCCACACCGTAGCTTACATCAGGCGAGTTGGTGGTCAATCGTAGGTCTCAGGAAACAGAGATGGCGGCAACGAATTCCATTCTTGTGCAGTAAGCAACAGGAATGTGGATTGATACTTGCAGCGCAGAATTGCATTTTATTCTAAATAATTAAATTTGAAGTTATTTAATGAAAGATGAATAATTAAGTTTTTTCGCCAGCAAAAGGTCGAAAGTACTGACTTCACTAGTAAGCCACTGAGTGAGGTGCGGCGCTCTCGCCGCAGTTGAATGTAACAAAGTAGCTATGAGTGGTGTCTGCTCTCGTACGTCGTACATACAGCTCAATGATTGCAATGTAAAACCTGTGGTTCAATGTTACGTTTCGTTACTGTGCGCCAACCCTACCTACAAAATATCAGAAAGAAAGAAAATTTTGCTAGTCAATGCAGCTTTTTCTTCGATATGCTCACTCAGTTAATTGAAAAAGAATTGAAAAAAATCAAAAATAATTTATAAGCTTGACCTATTCACAATATTATTATTATTATCTCATTTATTTATTTACAATCTTAATTCTAAATTTTTTACAACACAAATATAAACTTATAAAAAATAAACATAAATATTGTAAAAAACTTAAAACTTAAACTTATTATTATTATTTTTATCAGCCCTGTTTGTACAAGCTGTCCCACTGCTGGGAACGGGCCATCTTCTCATTGTGAGAAGGGCTAGGCCATAGTCTGCCACGCTGGCCAAGTGCGGGTTGGCAGACTTCACACATCTTCAAGATCATTGAGAACTCTCAGACATGTAGGTTTCCTCACGATGTTTTCCTTCTCCGTAAATATTAATTTGGAAACTATATTTTCATATCTGTCATTCTCTAACGAAATGAGAGAGATGAAGTTGTAGATACTGACCAAAATCCTAACATATTTTTACTATATTTTTACTATATTACTATATTCTATTAAGTAAGCAATCTCGTAGTCCCTAGTCCCTAGCTTATCTAGGTTTACTCTAAGCTTGTTTAATAGGTACGTCCGTCTACTCGAGTCTCTTTGAACATGTAGTTTGCCATTGAAAAATTGAGAGAGCTAAATTAGGTCTCTTGATGTTAGATCCAGTTCTGTCTTGGGTCATACGAGATCTCAGAGGGTTTGTATATACGTAGACGGATTTTAGAATAAAAATTCAGGATTAGAGATAAAGATCAAAAGCTTTCATTTATTTATACGTAGAATTTACCGTAAAAATTTCTTGAGTGCTGCTATTTAACAACGTAAGAGTTATTATTCGATTAGAATTCTGGCATATTTCTGCAAATGTCATTACGTGCCAGTGAGAAGTTGACAAAATATGTTGAGCGTTGATCGACATCAAGGAAGTTGAATCACAATGGAAGGAGCCATAAACTTTGCTTGTCGCTATTCAGCTGTATAAAACGTGTCCGCTTCATTCCTATTCGGTCTTATATTTTGTCAAGTGGGCGACACGTGAAGAAACATAAATTGCTAAAATACGTAATAAATTAATTAGTTTATACCACCAAACTAGTGATGGACTAAAACGCACGTACAAAAATATGCATATATTTTTATAACCGCTGTCAGCAATTTTTGTATATCCACATATTTTTGGTAATAATTAGTGGACACGGTGTGAAACACTATACCCTTCATCTATTGAGCGTATGAGCGTATGATCAATATTGAGTAACTTTTTTTTTCGGTTAATGTCTTCTCTGACATAAGTCTAATATTCAGATTGCAAATACTCAAACAAACAAAACCTTTTTCAGAATACCTGCTTAAATCGAAATGACCATTGGGGAGATAAACCCCTGATAAAGAATTGATATTTTCAGCATAATCAGCAAAACGTCACCAAGTTTAATATATTGAATTTCTGGCCACTTGTTGATCTGAGGGTTCCGCACAGTACCTCGGAGGTACAAATACCGTAGGAAGGTTCGTAACAAGGGTCTTGGAGGGACAGCTGACGTGACCACAAGATCAGTTAGGAGCGATGTGGACAGTGCTTTAGGTTAGTTTGTATTAATTTTGATATATTGAATATAATATCAGTTAAGAAACCATTATCAATAGAGACATCAACTAGATAAAACGATTTTATAAATTTTCGCTATTGTTCAAAATAAAAGTCAATTGATTATGCTTGCGGGTCTGGGTAAGGTAAATGGGAGTTAGATTTAGTCCGCCAGATCCTGTTTTGTAAGCATACAAGCAGTTACATAAAGTAGTTTACAAACAAAATATCTAGTCAATTATTTTTAAATTGTCATTGCAATAAAAGATGAAGATGATACTCATTGAAATTATACAATTTTTAACGGATATTTCACATAATTTCAAGATCTCACTTGTGACCACAGACATTGCAAATTGCTCAAAACGGGAGGTCGTAAAATATGTATTATGCTCTCAAAAACACACCTATATAATATGTGCATCTGCAAAGTTATGCTTATAGATGTATTTGTAACTAGCCAGGTCAGTAGAAGGTACCTGACTACTGTAATGGTTTATTGACACAAACAACTATTACCTATACAATTTAGAAAGTCTCACGATGTATTTTTATGAGCGAAGATAGCACACATACAAGTATCTATATTAAAAGATAAGCAAAATACGGCTCCAGAAAAGCAGTTTGTGCAGTCTAACTAATGATTTTGTTACGCTTGGTACGCTGTTGAGTGTACGTTTTTTTTTGTGAGAAAATTTGCGTAAATTTACTGTTAAAGATAATAGATGCGTAATCTTGAGAATAATTCTAGTAAAATCACTTTATTTATACACAAAAGACATTTTATTTTTATTTTTGTGAGAAATGTATTATTATTATCACAAAAAATTTGAGCATATGCCACTCAGGGAGTGAAGATGAATCTAACGAGACCTCACACATCAAAATCTGCCAAGGCCTTTAGGCTGTATACTGTCATATAGAAACATACATGCATATATACCCACATATGTACATACATACATACACTTGAAAAACATAACCCTCCTTACGCAGTCGGATAAAAATTGGAAACTATTTTAGGAAGACTTTTACTGGTTTGATGACGTGAAGGTTTGGAATCTGTATGCGTTAGATATTCAATGACAGAAATAATAATTATGGTGCCATGAAGTCGGTCTGAATTATTGAATCAGAAAGTTGGTATTAAACTTAGTAATCTCATAGATAAATGAATATTTGTGGACATTTCACACAATACCATCTAGCCCAAACTAAATAATAGACATCAAATTAATTCAAACATTTGTTTAGTTAACATACGCATTTTAAGGTTCCGTAGTAAACAAGGAACCCTTATATTTTCGCCATGGCCGTATGTCTGTCTGTCCGAGGTTTTGCTCAAATTCCATGACCATTCCAGAGGCAAAACCTCAAATTTCCAGATTCCTGGAATTTCCAGATGGGGTTGACGCAGCCGAAATATAGACACGGTATTCCCGTGTCTATATTTCGCTGAACGATAATAATAATAGGTTCACTGTGCTTAGCTATGGGGTCATGATTTTAGTCATCGTGAGCATACAAGATCGATTGAGAGCGGCTTGGATCAAGAGTCTAGCTGCCACTTGCATGGAGTCTACTGTCCATCTCGTGGCTGGTCTCCCTACGCTGCTCTTGCCGGTTCGTGATCTTGACTCGAGAGCATACATTATTGCACTAATAATCATCATCATCATGGGCCTTATTCCATCCTGTCGGATGATTTAAGCAGCGTCTTAAAGTGGAGTTACACCGTCGTTGGTGACTGAATAGGCCAATCCGGGAACCGCAGTTGCGGCTACACCGCTGGCAGACAAACCCTTGGTTACTTAGCACTAATAATAGCTCACCTATAAAAACTTATTGTTTGCCCAATTTATCTGTATCTAATGTACTGTTTTCCCGCAATGACAAAAGCAATAACGTACCAAGCCAAACTTGATATGGGACTTTTAATATTAGACCGAGAATGTCAACAGTGCGACTAGGTGTAATTCGGTCAGACAGGTCCGTGATATGATCTCGGAGTGAGGTGGCCAATAACTGTCAAATAGTTTCCAAGCCAATGATTCCGTCATGGTCAACGGTCAGGGGCACGACTGGGCTGGGAGCTGGGCTGAGGGCTTACTCCAATGGATTATGATACTCCTTAAGTGTCGTAGTTCGACCATAGTCCGTCTAGCTCGCGCATACCCACGTTTGTAGATATAAAATTACTGAATGACCTTATAAAAAAATAGTTGTTTGTAAAACTAGAAAACAACATCACAAATAATGGACAAAATTTTAAATTTTCCCACAAAAAATTTTTTCGCGTTAATAATTTCTGAAAATAATTTTTAATTAACATGTGAATATATACCTATATAATACAAGAGAAAACAGAACTAAATAAAATACATATTATCTATAGATAAAAAACATAACTCAAGTCACAATCCGCGGGCAAATTTATAAAAGGCTTGCGCCAGTCGTTTGGTCATTTGTTATTTCTGGCAATATGAATTTATGGCGAGTGATTTACAAATCGCACCCCAGGGTGATGTGATGCGTCACCAAACTTCTGGTGATTATTTATCTAACATGCTTATTACATTTTGGTGATATTTGAACAGCTTGCCCTTATGCATGCAGATTGCTCATCCTAGACCATATCGACGTACGTGTCTTATCTTCAGATGTTGATCAACTTCTATTAATAATAAAATATAAAGGTACATAATTACATGTAATTATATTATCAAATGGTAATCCTCTTTTCTTCCATATTCAGTTATTCAGCATATTAACAATTACAGTTCATTATATTAATGGAAAATAAGTCCGACATATTTTCAGAATACGGCGAAATATCTGTAATTTCAGAAAATCGAGAAATCTCTTCACCGAAATTTTATTCAGTACAAAAATATTAGTCATTTGACTGACTTTACCAATATTTTATATCAACACAAGAATCTTTATTTACTTTCCAGCAAAATAAGAGATTAGCCAGCGCCAATTTACCTTAGAAAGTTCAGGGAACGATCGAATATAGATATACACTAGCTTCTATCTCAAGGAGGTAAGGTCCAAAATGATCTAGTTCACTCGGTTAGTAAAAGCAAGGCTCCTTCCGACCTGATTCGTGTACATGGTGCCAGGAAATTCAATTTCAAACTTTCTCGGGGTATTTTTGATGAAGCAAAGGGGATCATTTGGCTGGTCATTGTTTGGTGTCCTTATACGAGATTAGATCGGACTTGGAATATTCGCCATTACAACGAACCTTTTTAATAGAATTGATATAATTTTGGTTCGGTTCTTAAGGTACGAAGGTATTTTATAGATTGTTATAGAGGTACGATCAAGGTGAGATTTGGTTATACAACTTTAATCTAGTATACATTTAAATTTGATAGAAAGTTGGCTTATATTATTTCAGAAAACATGTCGATATTAAAAATCTTTCGGTGGTTTGTACCACAGTGGGGTATGTAAATTTTGAGATATTTATTTATGCTCTTATTTGAAATATTGATCTATTCTATAAAACTAATTTTCAATAGTTTTGGGATTGATATCTAGTTTTTATATTTCTTCATATCTTATACTGGAAAAATACGCTTGAAGTTGCCTGTACACAGGGTCAAAAACACTACTTTTCGTACCTAGGGAGAATTGTTTATCCGGGCAGTCAAATTATTAGAAAATCACGTTATATTTTGACATTGCTTTTGAACTATAGCGAACTTTTTTGTTATTGTTTTTTCCCTCCCGGGGATGTGGATTCGCGCGGTCAGCGTGTTAAAAATGTTTCACATATTTTTAACACGCTGACCGCGCGAATCCAGACTTTAGGTTCTATAGCAAAACTAACTCGTTTTATAGTTTATTCATATTACAGTAGGTAATCTCTAATATTATTATAGATTCTGATACGATTCTGATACTAATTTTACTAATATTTGTAAGTAGTAGTTACTTACGTAAGTAGTACCAACCAAGTTTATTATTGATATCTTTCGAAGTGCGGCCCAATCCCACTAATTCGTAAATAATTCGATTACGCAGTTTCAGTTGGCACTTGCCATTAACAAGGTTATGTTCGTCGTACTTCGGAAAGTTCGATAGTAATAATGAATGTTGGGTAACTCCGCCGTCATATGTGGTTATCACACCTCCCGAGTCTGTGGGCTTACCTCGCCACTTGTGGAGATGGATGGAGGTTTCAATCATTCAAATGGTTATTTTGTTAAAGTTTCAGACAGGTGCAGATAGTTTGTGAAATTAGATTAAAATAAAACTAACACTTAAAGTTACATTTTTCACTATAAAAACTGCGTGAAAAACCATTTTTTGCCTTCTAGTTCTAAATGTAAACATTATGGTTTCATACACGCTAGACTGAATAGATATATTCTAGATCGACAAGCTCCATCCTCGGCCACACCGTCGCTTAACATCAGGCGAGTTGGTGGTCAATCGTAGATCTATATGTATAAAAAAACTTAGTTTTTTTTAAATGTTAAAACCAAGGATTGAGTATCTTTAAGGATGAGCCGTGTTATCGAGTATGAGATAGCGTTATTAACACCATTTTATTGCATGGAAGGAAGGAAATATGAGTTGGAAGTATATAATTAATTAAAAATCAATAATTACAGAGGTTTTAGGAATAATTTATTAATTAAAAACTAAATATTTTTGGAAACCGTTGAAATCCTGCACATTCTACATATATTTTTTGACATCAAACCGTTATGTCGACAAAGGCAATAAATTTGTAAGTATGTATATGTGTCTCTTTCACATCACTCTTTCACAGTTTTAAATAAAGCTGTTATAGCTTGCGGAGTGAAAGAGAAAATATGTGATGTATTCAATAGATTTCTCTGTCTACAGGTAAAACTTTTCAACTTCTTTGTACAACACCTTCATAAAACAAAAACAAAATATATGGATTGATTCTTAGTCTCTATCTAAATAAAAATTGCAGTGCAGCATAAGAATGTTGTCGAGTTTTATTCATTCAGCCTATATAGCTTTTACTGATAGATATACGCCAAAAAAATCCTAAAACTACACAATAAACAAGTCGCCAAACACAGTCCGTCAAAACCCTCCATCTCGGCCATACATCAGCGTCAAAAATTCTAACCTATAACGCGCACAAGGCCATATGAAAAATCTCCAAAGCCGATTAGGCTTGTCCGACACCCCTGAAGGTTTATGATTAATTCAAGCCACGGTAAATGCGTTTGTTTCGTCACCGGAGTTGACAAAGCGGGCTATGTACGTGATGAAATTGGACGCACGTCCGCCCGCGACGGCTGCCGTCGAATAAATGGCTTACGTGAAAATTTAACGGGCTTTAACCAAGCTTTAACCGATGTTTAACTCGCACGATCGATGTCGCTCGTGCTGTCGCGCTGTGAGTGAATGAATGATGACAGTGAATAGGAGTTTCAATTCTTTGCGTTTGTGTGAGGTTAATGCGGAAGTAATGAGGGAACCTTGTAAGTGCGTATCTCACCGTAGACCACCGTTATGTTTGGTGTAAAATAAAGCGAGAAGTTGTGGGCAAATTGCACATACACACAACCTAATAAATCCCACACTTCACAACTCCTTCACTCAGAAAAAGGCAGAATAAATAATAATAAATAAAATAATAAATAATTTGTATGGTGAGACGGAATTGGCAGGTGCCGTTTTCTCATCCTGGTGCTCTCACACAGAGGTACTTCATCTTACCTGCTGTGTGAGAGCATCAGCCTATAGCCTAGTTTATTTAAGTCACTAACATTCCATCACAATAGCCAAAATCTGTCAAATTCCATATTGTACAATAATCCATTCATAGTCCATCCATATACCCAATCTGTATTTTTTATTATACATTGTAAAAGGGCCTCTCAGTGTTGGTTCCGGCCCCACTGATGCCTTTCAAAGGTCCGGGCTTAGACCCGTGTATACATTTGAATAAAATAATAAATATTTGTGGACATTTCACACAACACCATCTAGCCCAAACTAAGCAAAGCTTGAACTATGGAACTAGATGGCTGATTATTATGTGTATTCTACATATATATTTGTAAATATATACATATGATACATAGAAACACCCAGACACAGAACAAACATCCATGCTCATCACACAAATGTTTGCCCTGGGTGGGGATCGAACCCACGACCTTTCAGTTCAGCAGGTAGACGTAGACACACTACCAACTGAGCTACAAGGCCAGCAAGAAGGAAGGGTTGACAAAAACTTTAAACGAAAACTCAATAAACGTATTCTAAAATGATTCTATATAAAAAATAGAATCTAATATGTTTTTCAAATTTTTAGCTTATTTGCTTCAAAAAAAATTATGAATTTTATTGTGAGCAATTCCATAGTAAAAATTACACTTGGTTGAATTTCAGGCGGTCTTGAAGCTCTTTTGAAGGCTGTACCCTATGTATTGTATAATTATAGTTAAAAAAACTGAAGCAACCGACTTCTCATGGATGCCATTGTCAGAAATGGACCAAATTTAAATGGGACTACACGGAAAGCACCAGCTTTCAAATAAAAAAATAATCATCAAAATCAGTTCACCCAGTCGAAAGTTCTGAGGTAACAAACATAAAAAAAATACAGTTGAATTGAGAACCTCCTCCTTTTTTGAAGTCGGTTGAAAAGAAGGATTAAAAATCTACTGTATTATCAAAAAATCGTTCTTATTGCACAATGAACATAAAGTTACAAGATGCTTAGGTACTCAACCTTCAAATTTGTTTCTATAAAATGAAATTTCAAAAACTAAAACTACCCGTTTTTCCGATGACGTACAAATATAGAAAATTCAATTCGAAAAGGAACGAGACGCAAGTGGAATGCTGTTCAAATAACATCCAACGTAACAGCGGATCTGTGGAAACTCCCACAGGAATACGCTATTCATAACTGAGTTAAAAACTTAAAACTGAATTGAAAGTTTCTGATCCAGTGAAATTTTCACACCGTCCACTTTCTGCATAAGGTACGTTGGAGTTCAGGGAACTTTCGAAACGCTGCTGATACAGCACTTTTGATCGTTGTTGAAGTATGCGGGGTCGTTTTGGATTGCGTTATTTTTACACAACTGCACCAGAAAGAGGTTTATGTTTTTCGGGTGTATGTATGCATGTAATTATCTATGTAATATGTTTCTATATTACTTTGTATTTAAATGTAATAAGTTGAAGAGATTTTAAATTAATTTAGTTAAAATGATTATTGTTTAAAATTTCAGAATTATTTTGATAACACATTTTTATGTGTATATTATACATCTTAATGTCAAAATGATCATATGAATGATAAATAGTATTCATTTAAAAAAAAAACCTAATACTTGAGCGTAGGTAACAATTAGATCCATAAATTAACACGTATCTATGTATGTTAAAATGAAAACCAAATACCCGCCTGCATAAAGGTGACTATGATATGAGGTTGAGTGTACTTTTTTGCGAACTGGTATGCACAAGGTTACTGTATAACTTATTTAAATAAACGTGCTTTAGAATATTTTTGTAAGACAAGTACCTATAATTTTAAATACTAAAAACCCCCGAGAAAAAAAACTGCTCAACCGATTTTAATTTTGAAATTTGATTTTAATTTTTAAAACTATATCAAAATCACCCATTTCAGAGCTACGATGCCACAGATAGACACACTGATATACAGATACACAGGCACATAGATACACAGATACACACGTTAAACTTATAATACCATCGTAGACCGTAACTGTCGCCACCACCAGGTGAGTTGACGGTCAAGCGTAAGCCTATAGTCGAAAAAAATGATTACTCCTAATATTGAGTCGGAACTCAAAAATAGGAAAACCAAAGTGATGTTCCGGGTTACACCACTATTTTTTATGGATAAGATGGTTGGAGGTTACGAAAAACCGCATTAATTTGTATTTTTGCGAGAAATGTCGTATTATTATTATTCCAAGAAACGTAGCCTATGACATTCAGGGAGTGAAGACTAATCTAAGTACCATTTTCATAAAAAATTGTCTAGCCTGTGGTGTGTGGCCTGGTTTAGGCTGTAGAAAGTCATATAGAAACATACCTACATACAAACATACACTCAAAAAACATAAACGTCCTTCTTGCTAAGTTGGGCAAAAAAGGCGAGCTAAATATAGAAATAAATACAGCTTTCGTCTTATCAAGAGTAGAAAATTGGTAAAAACGTACATTATTTATGGCTGAGTTTACGATAAGAGCCTAATTAGGCTCATTTCACCGAGATTACGTTACGACTTAGCATTAACATAAAAGAACATGGCCGCGTTTAAAAATTTAATCACCGAAGGCGCACAAAAGACGTTTATCTGGAAGAAAGTTAAAAATACCAGATTTCGTAATTATATTTCGAATGCCCGGTACAATGTTAAGTATCCTAATTCTCAAAATTTTGTGGTACAATTCAATAACTGATAAAATCATAAATATAGTCAATTTTTTAAAATAAAATTATTTTTATTTTATTTATACTGAGGAGAGCTTACCATAGTAGTTACAGTATTGTAGTTAAATTTTAAATTATTTAACAAGTATCTATGTTAAATGAAAAACAAAATATCCGACGGCAGAAAAGCAGTTTTCGCAGTCTAACTAACGATTTCGTTGCGCTTGATATTCTGTTGAGTATACGTTTTTTGTGAGAAAGTATGCATAAAATCGCTGTAAATGATTATAAATGCGCATTATTTGGAATAATTCTAGTAAAATCACTTTGGAGGTTACGAAAAATGTATTTTTTTTATTTTTGCGGGAGATTTATTATTATTATTACAAAAAAATACAGCTTATGACACTCTGGAAATGAAAACGAGCCTAACGACACCTTACCTATCAAAATCGGTCAAGCCGTTTAGGCTGTAGGTGATAATATATAAGCATACGAACATACATACATAATTATACTTACATACACTAGAAAAACATAACGCTCTTTCTTACACAGTTAGGTAAAAAAGTTAAGCCGTTACAAATACAAGCGCTTCAATACTTTATAGAGTTCACAGAACTCATTTATTCTGATGTCATAATTTTGAGGTCGATCTAGTTAGTTCTAATACTTTTGTTACAAAAATAATTCTAAGCAAAATACTAAAAAAGAATAAGTATAATAGATAAGTTAAGAAGGCATTAAAAACAGACTGTGAGCTCTTGATTACTTCCTCTCTTTAAATTAAGTCAGAGAGTTGCAGGTGCTGAATATTTAAAAGCAACGGTAAAAAATCCTTCTTACTGTCTGTAGAGTTTATAAGGAAGTTTACACACTGTATTAATTCCGTGATTAATTTAAAAAAATATCGTTAAGTTATTGATGTATATAATTTACTTCCAATAAATTTAAAATATACATATATTTATTGCAATATCTATTATAAAAATATTTTATTGGTCAATATATGATCTTAATTAGACTGTAAACGACACCACGTGCAATACTCCATTTTGTGTGGTGTGCCATTATCAATCACAAATAAAAAAGTCTAGTTAATCATTAAAATTTGCAATAATTGACGTTCTCAATATCGTTGTTGGCAACTAATCCATAATATAATCTGTTATAATTATATTTCAACAAAACAATATACAAACTCAACTAACTAAACATAAAAATAAAACTACTCTAAAAGACCGTTAGCAGCGGGAATTGTTCCCAGGATGCTGGCCCCATTACCTCGTTGTATAGCGATACTTACTCTTTGAGCAAAGTAGAGGCCAGCATTCTGGTCACGTGTTGCGTCGATCAGACGAGACGAGAGCTCTCTATATATTTTTTTTGCTATTAAAATTTAATTGACAGATACAAGTATACAAATTATTTGGTTTTACAAAGTAAAACTAATTTTCAAGAGATGCTTCACGTATCGATCACAATTCTCTTACTTGTAATAATATACTCATTGAAATACAACAAAAAATAAAACTCCACAGTTGTATTGCTTAAAATATTACCTCAATTAGATCCGAGCATGAAGTTGAGCTCGGTTAGTCAGTCTATTATTACGCCAAACTTCAAACATCTGGCGTGCCCGCACAACTCCTGCCCGACAACGGTTCCTAGTTCACCGCCAACGAAGCTAATCGGAAAAGTTAAAACCACAGTCTCAAACGAGAAGGCTCCCTAACAAGCGCCCTTAAATTTTCAAATCACGTTGCAGTATTCGGGGGTTTTAACTAATTCCCGTTTTTGGAGTATCGCTTTGGAAGATTAAGTGCCCGCCTTAAGAGCGTGTAGATTTAAAAGCTTGGAAGAAATTACGTGCAGTACAATACGAGAAAGAAATGTACCTTTTCATGGATGTATTTTTTTCTGTAGAGCCGATTTCAATATCGTTTAAATGTATAGTATAACATACGCTTGTAGCAATGTTTATATAAACACAATTATTGAAAATAGTTATTTGTAAACCTATAAAAATATGTTAGATGATCATTCAACATATTCCAAAAATTATTTGCAAATAAATCGAGAACTTTAGCTACGTTTAGAAAAAAATCCCGATATAAAAATAGTGGAGCAATCAATACTGGAAGAAGTGAGTAATTTTGATGTTTTTGATAAATTAAAAATAAAATACGTCTCACGAGAAAACTCCTCAGTTTTAATTATCTCGGTTAAAACAGACTATTTTAAGTATTTACTTGAACGAAATTCTCTAGAATTAGCTATAATTTGTGAGACATAATACCTATTAGATTTCTAAAAGTCTGCAAGTTTGATGATAAATTTCAAAGTCACAGAATACGATTAGGTCTCACTTAAACTTCTAATAACTTTGAACTTACTTTATAAGTAGCAAAATGGATTACAATCGATTTTCGGCTTACAATTGCAAATAATTAGATGTAGCGAAGGTGATTATCTGTGACAGAGGTGACATGTATGGCATTGATATATAAATGTAGAGATGATGTGGAAGACTCAAGTGGCGAACATCAAATGCGCTGTTTTGACTACCAAGTGGAATAAGGTTACAGTGATGATGATTAGTTTAAGTAATAAAAGTGTTAATGTAAAATAAACTGTATAAAAATCAAATTAACTAGAATGTAATTATAGATGTAACATCTAATAGTTCTCACTTTGTCATCCGTTACATTTATTTCCGCCAACTCGTGAAAGGCAACTTGATGCTTCAACCCTAACTAGCGGGATTTAAATAAAATATTTCGAGAAACAAATTTTTAGTTTACAAATAGACAGTACATAGTTGACAAATGAAGTGTGTGACCAAAATTATTTGTAGTTTGTAAACAAAAAAATATCAATGTAATAGAAAATAATAAAACATTTAGCGATGAGACATTGTGGTATATTAAGTAAAACCATTAAACTGCAATATATAGTACTTTATTGCATTTTTTTTATCAAAATTGATAATATTTTATGTATGATAAATATTTCTTCAGTACACAATAAAGAACAGAAACTAGTTTAATTTTTCTCTTTATCGTCATCTCTTTTCCACTCAAGTGTGCGCCTTTGAATTAAACTTCACTTTTCAGGTTTTTTTTTGGTCTATTCTGAGCGTAACGATAAAAGAAATACCTATGTCTGTGCGTTTTATCGATCTAATAAAGGTATCAATTAATCGTGTGGTGACAAGATTAAATTTAGTGATTCAGTTTGTAAGACGTCACGATTTCTTTTCCCACTTATGGCAAAAGTAAACTTGCTGGGCCGACCCCACCTACTTGGATAAGGACAACCACTATATAAACGAGTTGAAGATTGTTAGCTGCTTCAATTTATTGAAGTTTGGAAACATAATATCGCACGAGAATGGAAATAATAATGATTTGCAAAGACAAACATCCATACGTGAAAGTTTGTAATTAAATGTAAACAACAAAAATGATTAATGTTTACCCAACATCGAGATAAAAGCCTCGTACGAGTATATTTCGAAATTATAAGTATACACGTATGTACTTACATAATATTTAAAATGAAATATCAGCTTGTTTCTACACTAGTTAGTTTCTACTCTACTCTAGCACTAGCTGCATCTGGTTCTCTCTGAAGAACATAAGGTAGTGCGTGTATCTCCAAACAACATCATTACGTTTCCTATTAAATAAAACGGGACAAGTGCAAGTCAGACTCGCCCACCGAGGGTTCCGTACAAACTAAATAAAAGGGGGAAATCATATATTTTTTTATATTTTCCTTCATAAACCGAAAAATATACATAGGAAAAATATTTAAAAACCTGTTTTAGCTTATCCTAAAATGAAGCTCTTTCCACATAATGCGTTAATTCACTTTAAAATTTGGGCCCTCATTCCTTGCATAAAGACACTATTTTTTGTGATTAAATTAAAAATGTCCAGTTTTCGGATTGTTTCCTATATGAGTACTCTAACACAATGCTTCTTGCCAAATTTCATAGTTCTAGGTCAACGGGAAGTCCCACTAGGTTTTGATACCCTTGCGAGTGTCGAAAGGTGCGTTTTTTACGACATATTCGACTGTAACTTTTTTTTACAAAAACTGAGAAATTTTATTTTTCTTTCTGCGGCAAGATACTATGGATCTGCGTATATAATTTTAATTTCAACTCGATACCTTCACGCGTTCTCGGTCTTGACACCCGAACAGACGGACAGACAGACAGACAGACGGACAACAAAGTGATCCTATAAGGGTTTCGTTTTTTCCTTTAGAGGTACGGAACCCTAAAAAAAGTTTTAAATTGGTTCCCAACTGACGAAGGTAATGGAAAAAGAACCCAAAAAGAAAATTGTAGTTGGAATGGAAGTGGGTTGAAAATAATTGTATGGTTTATTGTATTTTTTTTATTAATATTGACATTATTTTTTCTTATTATTATTATTTTGATATTTCTTATTATCTATTACATGATTGACCAACTTTTTACTTAATTAACTTAACTTGTACTTGTGTAATTTAATGTTTGTCAATTATTGCTGTTTTCTTTTTATCTTTGAAGTATGCTGTGTGTATGAAATATACCATAAAACATAAATCATATGAATATATAATAAACAAATAAACATTAATCGTAATTAGCAGAGCATAAATAATTAAGCTAAGTTTGCGTCGTTTAATTAACAAAGTTCTAGCTCTTAACCTAGATATTTAATCCAAAAGCAACTTGTTAGGTCAAACGGGGTCATAATAAATGCAAACTGTACACTCGAGGAGAGAAATGTTCAGTTGCTGAAATATTTAAATACTAACTGTGTTGTATGGCTTAGCGTGATATGCTACGATTATGGTTTACTTATAATTAAAATGAGTAACATATCACAGTATTAGCTATTTCAATTCCCAATCCGTACTATAGAATTGCAAAATAGAGAGTATTTGGTTATTAAAAATTTCGATTTCCTAGTGTATATTTTATAAAACTTAAGGGGTTTAATTGAATTAATTGAAGTATTTTTTTTTTTTTTAATTTTCTATACAACTGTACCAAGATTAAACTCATAATTTTAATTGAAAAGGCGCAATTTCAGAGAATTATTTTAAAGTAGGCTATGAGTATAAAGGCAAAAGTAGCCGACTAAATAATTCTAGAGGCGTTTAGTTGGTCGCCCTATGCAGTAGTACGAAACAATTATTAATGTCGTAACAAAAAATGCTGTCGATTTTATTTGAGTAAGAAGACAAGATCTCGATAGAGACCTCGATAGAGTTTCCCAACGGGTGGGCCTCAAAATGAACATGGACAAAACGAAGGTTATGTCGAACGCCCATGTAGTGCCCACCCCAATATCTGTGGGTAACTCCACTCTTGAAGTTGTTGACGAATATGTCTACCTAGGACAAACGGTCCGATTAGGCAGGTCCAACTTTGCAGGAGAGGTCAATCGTCGTATCCAACTCGGCTGGGCAACGTTCGGGAAACTTAAAAGCGTCTTCTCGTCCAATATACCCCAGTCCCTCAAGTCGAAAGTTTACGACCAGTGTGTGTTACCAGTGATGACTTACGGCACGTCTGAGACGTGGTCCCTAACTATGGGCCTTATAAGGAAGCTCAAGGTCACGCAACGAGCTATGGAGAGGGCTATGCTCGGAGTCACTCTACGAGATCGAATAAGGAATAGAGAGATACGTAGACGTACGAAAGTCACCGATATAGCACAGAGGATTAGCAAGTTGAAGTGGCAGTGGGCAGGCCACATAGCACGTAGAACTGATGGCCGATGGGGCCGAAAGGTTCTCGAGTGGAGACCACGCACCGGCAAGCGCAGCGTAGGAAGACCAGCCACGAGATGGGCAGATGACCTCATACAAGTGGCAGGAAGACGCTGGATGCAAGCCGCTTCCAATCGGTCTTTTTGGAAATCCATAGGGGAGGCCTATGTCCAGCAGTGGACTTTTTATGGCTGAGATGATGATGATGATGATGAAGAAGACAAGCAAATCGAACATGTGATGAGTGGTACGTTTATCCGTAAGAATACATCGATAACATATGACTTCTGCATTCTCTCAATTACTAACTTGTCTTATTTTGCAGGTGCAAACTTATTATGTCTTACTTTAGTTAATAAAACATAAGTTTTATTAACTAAACTAACGAAGGTGGATCTTCGGCCACACCGTCACTTAACATCAGGCAAGTTGGTGGTCAATTGTAGATCTATCTTGCATATAAAAAAGTACATTTTTTTTCTAATTCCCATGCTAGTGACTGACAAAAGTATTTTAAATTATCTATTTTTTTTATTATAGTCTGCTTACAGTTCTATCGTGGCAAAAAATAGGAAATAACGTCTCGAAGTTTAGATTACTATTGAATTCTGTTGTCTCAACTGAACAAAATAATTAAATAAGGATAGCAGTGCCATCAATCATAGCTGAATAGACTCTGGTATATTCTTAAATGCTCAATGATTTTTCATTAATTTTCGTCAGTTGGACTTCAGTTCTTCTCATTGGACTTTTCTTTCAAGTTTTTTTATACAACTGTTCCATAATTCAATTGTTTTAAAATAATACCAATTTTAAAACAATTGAATTATGGAACAATTGTGCCACGTTCAATTACAGATATAAGTGTACTATACCTTAATTTTTTGTCAATCTTCTTTAATCTCTTTACATTTACAAACTATATATACCTATATATCATGCATTCTTTGATATACGTCACTATAGATCTAACACACCAAAACCATAACCCTTATCAAGCTGTTTCTCACTTTGTTCATCAAAGTCACTCCTGCAGACTTTAGTTAGAATTGTAAGTAGACGGACAGCCTTTTTGCCAAGTTATGAGTGGAAGTAAGGGTGTGATTCCAATACTTACTACGAACGGGCATAATATTATTATACCTAATATATGTATATTTTAATATTAAATGGGTACCTATTTACGTAGGCGATGGTCTGACACCCTGACACTGCAAGCTAATATTACATCTTACTATCTAATCTTTTGTAATCCTCTAAACAACGGTCAAATGTGGCGTCAAACGGCCTCGTGGTCTTTGATGCGGACCCTGTAAAAAAAAACGGCATGATTTTATACATACGTATTTAGCAGTATAACAATATGGATAGACGTATCATGTGGTATCTTGCCAATGTAATCGACGGTCAGTCACGCTATGAACAAACTACACAAGTTAAAAATAGTAATTTGTAAATTCTGGTTGAAAATACTGCACCACAACGAAATATTAAGTTAAATTATACGTTGACAATGACAACTAGCTTTGATGATATAGGTTGATGATTTGATTTAGAATTAGATTTAGGTTGATGATGATGGTGCAATTGGACATTAGAAGTGAGAGAAAAGTTATACTACGTCGGTACACGGAAACATAAAAACAAAATCTGTTGGAAAAACAAATAACAGTGAACACGCATAAAGCAGCTTTTCCTATTCAAAGATAGGAAAAGCTGCTTTAGGCGCTTAGAATATAAAAATAATCTGTTAAAATTGCAAACCTCTGTATACTCGTGGGTATATTACAACTCGTGAAAAAAAAACGCGTTTTTGCAAAAATAAATTCTAAAGACTGATTAATTAAATAAATTATACAGTAGTTTTTCGCACAATTTTTCACAAAAACGAAAAAAAAACTAAGTCACGAAACTGTTGAACACTCAACAGCATATCAAGCGTAACACAAGCGTAAGTTACGGTACGACGATTGCTCTTATGCAGTCGGATATTTTCTTTGTCTTTAAATAATTGAAGATTGTTATACAAGGGGCTAAAAAGACCCATTGTAACGAGGTAGATTTTTATAAAGGGTTTTTAGCGCCATGTGTTACACTCTACTATTCACTACGATTACGAGAAAATAAAATTATCCGATACAATAATTTAAAGTTTATTTTATTAAAAATTAAATGTACCATTTGTACAACTCTGAATATTTAACAAGATGTTTGCAAAGAGAACGTAAATATACTCCAAAGAGATTATTCTACTTTTGAATAAAGACTGTTTCGTTTATGTAGGCTCTTTGGTAACAGATTTAAAAAAAAACCTAGCGCATAATATGCTATTTTCCCCCCGCTCGCTACGCTACAATGACGGACTTTTTGAGCAAGAGGAGTGAAAACATACTTGTTCATGCAAATCTATTGTAATTGTAGGTGCAGCTGCTACAAATATAACAAACAAAATGCCTTGCAATATTTAGGTACGCGCTAATTACAACGTTCATCTGATCACAACTCCCAGGTTGTTGTTTTATGCAAAACGGTTCACGGATTTCATAGAGATAATAAATATCTGTCCGTCCGTTTGTTGTGAGATCCGCCCGGCCGGTTGTTATGATTACTCCTTGAACTTAGTTAACGTTTAGCTATTATTACTTGGAATATTACCCGTGTTATATTTATGACTGATAATCGATAGTTATGCTAGTAAGCAAATGTTTTAATTAAAACATGATGTAGCCGTATTATTTTTCTATACAACAAATAATTAGACAGTTAAATAATGAACAAGTAGATGATTTGGGAAAAGTAAACTTTGCAAGAACAAAGTTTTTTGTTGACATTTCAAGACCTATTTTGAACGTTTTCCTAGATTTTGCCTATATTAGATTTTTTTTGTTGAGAATTAAGTAATAAAACTCTTCTTCTGTTATGGCATCCAACTCACGGTGTGATTAAGAATGTCAATCTAGAAGATATATTATGATAATTCCAAGATTATAATTCTCAGGAAACAAAGGGCAGGGTGTTCCACTTCTGTGCAATATGCATACAAAATGTAGACATATATCGTTTTGTACAAATATTGATACTTACCACTTACTGATGATACTGACTAGAACTTGCAAAATGGAAACAAATTTGAACAGATTCATCGCGTATATTTACATAATTTTATGACCTGACATTTCGAAGACTTTGCAGCGTCCGTGGTTACAGGTTACAGCTGGTGAGATTAGATGAGTAGTATTTTTGTTATGAAAATATTTATTACTACCGCCTATTATTTTTACAAACAACATTCCCTATTCACGCAAAAGTCACTCACGGTGTCAACAAGTATCGCAGATCTGTGTTGAGATTGAGTTTTTTTTTTTTTAATACACTATAGATCTACGAGTGACCACCAACTCGCCTGATGTTAAGCGACGGTGTGGCCGGGGATGGAGCTCGTCGATCTAGAAGATATCTATTCACTCTAGCCTTGAAAATTCCAAGATTGTAAGTCTCAGGAAACAGAGATGGCGGCAACGAATTCCATTCTTGTGCAGTACGCAACAGGAATTCATGATCGGGCCCATGCACCCATGCAGATGGTATCTTCTCCATTATAGTTCGGGTGTTTCTTAATTATATAGCCTCACGTAGCATTCTTGGCACATAACGCGTCTCTTTAGCCATGATTTGAGGATTATAAAAACGTATGTAGTAGTTTTAGATTTTTAATTTTAATTTTAGATTAGTAAGCTTATCTAGTTCTCGAAACGTTAGGTCATAAAATTATGTAATATCATCATCATCTCAGCCCTATGAAGTCCACTGCTGGACATAGGCCTCCCCCATGGATTTCCAAAAAGACCGATTGGAAGCGGCTTGCATCCAGCGTCTTCCCGCCACTTGTATTAGGTCATCTGACCAACTCGTGGCTGGTCTTCCTACGCTGCGCTTGCCGGTACGTGGTCTCCACTCGAGAACCTTTCGGCCCCATCGGCCATCAGTTCTACGTGATATGTGCCCTGCCCACTGTCACTTCAACTTGCTAATCCGCTGTGATATATCGGTGACTTTAGTACGTCTACGTATCTCTTCATTTCTGATTCGATTTCGTAGAGAGAGTCCGAGCATAGCCCTCTCCATAGCTCGTTGCAATATATGTTGTATGTAATATATACGCGATAAATCCGTTAAAATTTGTTTCATTTCAATGTGTAACAATCACGATAACCTCAGAAAACAAGAACTTACGACGTGAAATTGTTTCATTACGCAAAGTCTTTATGCCAGCGTATCTATTCCAAAAAGCTGGAAATATTTTAATTCCATCCCACAAAAAGCGGAATCTCGCAAAATCCAAACATCCGCCGGATTGAATATCCAGATTTAAGTAGGTGAAGATTCATGCGAAAAACTCCCGGCGCTATCCGCGATTCCATCGATCATTCCATAAGTTCCAGCATTTGCATGATAAATGATGGTAAAGGATTGTCCGTAACTTTAGCAGTTTAGTTAGCTTTTCGACGGCGCCCGTTTTTTGTTTCCGCCTTCAGATTTGGGCTGCCAATTGGATTTACACTGTTTTATTTGAGTTGAAAAGAGAACAAGCTAAATTCAATCAGTTTAATTAGTTAGCCGGGATAGACAGCCTTTTTAACAGCCTGTGCTGTAAACCTTATTTTTATAAAACAAAAGCTAAGAACATAACAATATTACTGTGGAAATTAACGTGGTTTTCACACATTTTAAATAAAAACTACGGGTCACTCACGTCTGTTTTGAGCCGAAATATCCGACTATAGTTTCAACCGCATTCGGCGCTCTTTTTCAAAGGAGCAGCACACACGTCACTCTCGGTCGGTGACGCGCCTTGCACTCAAAACAGACGTGAGTGACCCGTAGTTTTTATTCATAACAATATTCTCAGAAATTGGCTAATAATATCGAACCGAACAAATTCATTTGAGAAATCGACGAATTAATATTATCCTGCGTACCTTCCACAATATTGTGTGATTTATATTGCAGGCCTAGAATACATATAATATTATGTATTATAACGCCATCTGTTGATAACCTGTAAATGTGTCTACAGGAAGGTCAGGAAGTAGGAAACTAACGCCACCTATGCGAGAGTAGCATGAACTATGGGTAAACAGTTGAATATTCTAGAACTTTCAATAATAAACAAATAAAATTATTTAAACATGAAATGATACTCCAATTGCGTCATTGGATAACTTCCAACTGAAATGTTAAACACAATATTTCATATTTTTATTTAGGCAGCATTATTTTTTTAAGAAACTATTTTTTAATAATTTTCTTTTTTAAAGATTTATCGTGGACCTGGGAAGGTGTGACCTCACGAAATCGTGTCGGCTCGGGGTCTACTCTGTGGTAGAAACAAGTGTGCATGAAGCTCATTTAACCAACCTCAGAAACAGAGGGGTTTCTTATCTTATAATGTTGATATTAAAACGAAATATTTTTGATTTAGATGCAGTAAGGTAAGGTCTCAGTCACGCCGAAGTGATGGTAGGCTCCTGTAGAAATCTGGGTTCCGGTGACGGCCGCCAGGTGAGCACGACCAGCTGGTCGCACGAAGTTAATGTACTGAGGTACTGAGACTGTACTGAGGTGTCCCGTATCCTCTCCTTATCCTGTAATAGTCGGCGAAGCGGGTGAAAAGCGAGAAATAACATTGAATGCAATGATTATCGAGACTACAGCTTATAGGTATGTGATGTTTTTGAAAAATAGAAATTGATTTAAATTGATAAGTAGGTTGATCAGTGCACTATATCTGTTGAAAATTTAATGATTTGTGGAAGTAAATGTGTTTTAAAACACACAACATTGATTTATTTATAGAGATATATTATATGGATTTTGAAAAATAAATGGATATTATATTATTTATAGTGAATTTATAACAATTGAGAACCGTCCAACCTTCGGACTATAATTTATGTACTTTTGAATATGAAAATTGCAAGAATTTTGCTTAAATGTGTCAAATGACACTGGTTTACACTTTAAACACATTGTGGAGGCAAATTCTGTGGATTTAGAATGTAAGGTTGTGGTTGAGGACAAAGGAAGGACACTTTTCTTGAGTTTTGGCGTGATCCGTGCGAAATCATAGCGCTGCTTCGCTGCCAGTCATTGTGTTGTGCTTGACAGCCAACTCGCTTAATGTTAAGCGACGTTGCGGTGTACGATGGAGCACGCTTACCTAGAAGAAACCAATTCATTCGGGATTTAAAGTTAATTTTCATACATCTTTTTAGAAATTAGTAATGCAAAAATGATTTTTATATATAAAAAATAACTTGGATCAAATTGAAATTTTTGTTGTACGTTTGTTATGTTGTTTTCTAGTTTTACAAATGATGATTTATTTATAAGTACATTCAGTCATTTTATATCTCCAATAATGTGGGTATGCGTGAGCGAGACGGAGAATGTTCAAACTACGGACACTTAAAGCGTTTCGTTCGGGTTTGAAAGTGTACTTGTAGATTATGCCTACAGTCATGTTTAATAAATACATCTAAAACGGTGTTTGTGCATGTAAAAGAGTCAATAAACGATATTCCTTCCCAGGCGTAAAATTCTTGTGTATAGAAATATACTGGCATGTATGAAGTGAGACAATAAAATCGTCATATTATGACTTTTCCCCTACCATTTTATTACGTTACTGAATACATACAATTCTCACTTTTTTTTTTTTTTTTTTAATAATTACAATAATTTTTAATGCTAACTTATATTATAAATACATACATGATTACAACTACTTAAGTGTCAAATAAAATTACCTAATACAACCGGTTCACAATGACATGTTAGTATATATTGTGTTATATCTGCCTCTATCGAGACATTTAGGCTACATTCTAGGCTAGCTGTGCTCACCATCTTACAACACGTTGTCATTTTCATATCTGGTGAGTTGTGGTCAAATACCTAGGCTGTCGAGAATAGAAGTTAATATACAAAAGCTAGCATGCATGCATTCGTCATAAGTTTTTGTTTAAATATATAAATATAGAAGAACAACTAAATTTATTTATATATTTAATTCAAATCGATTAATAGCGTATTTTTTTATTTATTTTCCCCCAAATTTATTTTTTTATTTTACTAGCTAGTTGGTTATTTTAATAAAAACATGTAGTAAGGGCTTGCCGCAAAGTTTGGCAACCGACTTGGATATGTTAAAGGACCGACAAGAGAAACTGTGATTTTATTGAAATTCGAGAAAACGATTCGTTGCCACATCTCACAGGTTTGCCTTTTTATGTACAAAAATATTTTACAATCTGACGGGAGTTTATGGAACGGAGCTTTAGATTTGACGAATCGTAAAGCTGTTTAATAATGACGGAAAATTCTATAAATAATAAAAATGCAATCCTAATCGTATAAAATCCGAATGGACACGGTCGCCCAGTGCGGTAGCCATGACGATAAGAGCTAAAACGATCGTGTGTAACACTCCTAGCTGCCTACCTATAACCCAAGCTACTTAGGTATATAAGAAAACGTCAGTTAGAAGGTTAACGAAAATGTTATATAGACGAATAAAAAAAAACAAGAAGGTCTAACAGACTCGAAATTTACGAAAATGAATTAATTTGAAAGATAGGGTCGAGTGTTCTTTTACAAACGTAGACCGAAATACGTAGAACGGCCGTAAGGATACACTGGCCTTGATCCGTCGAGCAGCACACGGTGGCGAGCGGGTAGGTGTGTATCCAGCGTCTTTAGGTAGAAGTGACGACAGCACTGAGGTATCAATCACAGCCGTCAGAACAGGAATATCCCCCGCGTTACAGACGTTGCGACGAACCGGAACTATATTGTTCTTCGCGTTACGGAGGTGATGTCGGGGGTTTTTCAAGACTCGCAGTAGAAGCCGCCGCTCGGTAGAAAGTATTTCAATAGTCCGGAGAATGGACCCTTGAATTTACCATTTGGGCGTTTTAGAAAATGACCAGTTTCATTGTTTGACTGCCACACTCGACGAAGTTGCATGAAGAAAAACAAGGCAGTGATGTCTAATGCAATGAATAGGCTCTGAGATGAGGCAGTCAAACATAAAATACATAACATTATAATCATAAGAATCTAATTAATTGAAGTAAATGTTTCAACAACGTTTTTTGTGTTTTTTGACAATATATATACAATGAAGATGGTAAAAAGTCCATACAGACAATTAGCCAAAAATATCTAGATACATTCGAATAATGTTTAGTAGTGAGTAAATAAATATAACGTTCAAGATAATGTTGAATCATTATTTATAAACCCTTATTATTCACTTATCATGCAAAAATTTACCACCTAATAAATAATAGATTTTATAATAGAACAAAAATAATTAGTATCAAAGATGTGATGAAGTAAAATATCCGTTACTGTAAATAATGAACAATTCGAAAGTACTTACTCACGTCATGATTAAAAGCCAAACATGAAAATAAACAATTGTAACACTAACCAGAATCGAGGTTAACACTTATTATTAGGTATTTATTCACATAAGAACAGTAGTAAAATAATTTATTGATAGTGTAAATAAAAGGTCGAACGTCGCATGCAGTTAGAAGTCGCTTGCCGTTACTTTTCTATCGGGCAATTCGGCACGTCAGGTAAGCCCTGCACCTCATGCCCCTGATTCACCGATGCGCTTGCGCATTACTCAAGCTCGCGCTTGTAGATGAAGATTTTAACGCACCGATACTTACACGTACATTTCATATAAAAATGTCGACTTTGCCATAAGCTACATTATTCTGAACAATGGCAGGATCAAGACACAAAGCTTTCAAACAGGTACACATTTTCTTAACGGCAAAAGTCTCTATTCTTGTCTTAAAAAGCGTGAGAGCGTACACAATTTGAGATCGTGTCTACCTTAGCTCCAACTAAGTGGACTTTTCAATTTTGTCGAGTGCCAAGAATTCGTGCTGCGAACGTTGCAGTGTTTTCTTTTCATTTCTAAAAGAGCATTCGTAACGTTTGTACTGAGGTGCGCTATTAAAAAAGGGCTTTGCTATCGTTGGAGCGCTGGATTTGCAGGCGATGTGATTTGAGCGCTGTATTCGCTGTTTTCTCAAAGCGCCAGCTATTTCATCTATTTCTCTTATACCTATATAAAATACAATTTTTAAACATATAAAATTACTGAATAGGGATATAGAGAAGTGAAATATGTTTTTGTTTACTTATAGGTGAAGTATTAAAAATAAGTATTTTATTCAGATATTATTTAGTACGGAGTAGTGAAAAATAGGTATTTATTGTACTAGGCTGGAAAGTTGTATTTTACCGTCGAGTGTCTGACAGTTGAATCCAGAGCAAGCGAAGGATTCTAGGTTTGAATAGCCGAGTGCAATACAACGTTTTTCATCTTAACGTAGCGAGGAAATTTTGTAGTTCACCTATTTTCTCGATTAGAAAAATCTGCTTGGCATTTATTTATTTCTGGTCCTAAAGTTACATTATAATCACGTGAGTTCACTTACATGTACACATTTAATTAATTTTGAACATTATTTACAACAAAATTACGTAGTACAAAGTTTTTTTACTCATTTTTTTTTCTTCTATTAGGATCTTGACACAACTCGCATAGGTCGCATTCTTCTTTACTCATCCAAACCTTTTTCGTGTAAATGGTTCTAAAAATTTTAAACACTGCTAAGAGAAAGTAAATTGTACATTTTTATTAACATTTTACGTAAATATACAAAATATCTAAGTTATTTTAATATAATATTTAGTGTTTCTTTAAGCTAAGATAGCAACCTCCTTGAATCGAACTATTTTTCTTAATTTTGTGAAGGTATTATACAAAGAGGTTGGAAATATTTTGTAGTGAAAATGTAGAGCTCCGTCGTGTTCGAATTTTTGAATTACTTTCCACCCCCGGGGGCAAAATGAACTTTTCCACGCCAATATTAGCCTTGGAAACGTAACTTTACGAGCTAGTAAGATGAAAAAAAGATTTTCTAACTCCTCAGCCAATTTTAAAGACATCGAAGAAAAACTATTTTAAAATATTTCTCCTATTTAAATAAATAAAATCATCTCTCACTTGCTGGATGCAAGCCGCTTCCAATCGGTCTTTTTGGAAATCCATGGGGGAGGCCTATGTCCAGCGGTGCACTTCTTATGGCTGAAGTGATGATGATGATCTCTTACTGTTCTAATATAGACAATAAATAGACAATAGACAAGATTTTATTGTGACAAAAACTTAAAAACATTAACATGATTTTAAATTTAACTGAACCATGTTTTTGCCACAAGCCGGCTCCAGCTCAGCATGGTACCAGTTGTTGCCAACCGGCGCTGGTCTTCCGCTGGATCCGGCAGATCTGTAATAATAGCGGAATATCTCTAGTCAGTGATTTTATAAGTTTAAAAATGTTGTGACGCGCGAGAGAGATAGCTGCGCGCGTTGAGATCCATCCAGATTTAATCCCGGGTGACAGATACTTATAGTTACATATATTGTAAGGACCTGTAATATTTTTGCAAGGAGTTTTGCAGTACTCCTAGACTTTAACAGCAAATTGCAACATGCAGTCAAACCAGATAGCTCCTATCTTTACAAGTTTTTTTTATATTAACTTGCCTTGTTCGTATGGTTCAAATCTTATAGTAATTGTTTTTAAATTAGCTATCCCCAAACATTTTAGTATTTTTTTGCAGACACGTTTGGTTTGTATGACAATGCATGATTATTTAAGTGACGTCATTCTAAACACCCTCAAAGATGAGGGATCAATTATTAATCCAGTCCTACGATATACGGGTATCAAAATAATTTGCTAAGAAGAATACGAAAAGGTAGTTTAAGGATTTTTTTTTAATTATTTATTTTACTAATCACTGTAATAACCCTTCTCACAATGAGAAGATGGCCCGTTCCCAGCAGTGGGACAGTTTGTACAAAACAGGGATGATAAAAAAAAAAAACTAATCACTGCATGCATCATACATCATAAAATGTAATGTCTATTAAGTCATTGTTATTTTAAGGAATCGTTCATGAATGTTCATGGGTATTTCTTTTATATATATAGGTTTGCGCTTGACCGCCACTTGCGACTCGCTTGCGGTCTACGATGGATCGCGCTATTGGTTTGATAAGATAATTAGTACCTACAACTAGTTTACAAGGGATACAAATTATACTCACATATTTATTTACACACAATATGTATAGAGAGGTACTTATGAGGATATATTGGAAAGACATAGGTTATATACATATAACCGTCTTATTTAGACGTGCAAAAAAAAAAAACGATCATAATACTGCCGGCACACAAAAGTCAAATCTTTTTAAAACTTTAAAAAATGCGTTTCAGTATGTTTGTTTAACTTATTCTCTTATTTCTTTTACTTCTTGTTTCTACACTGTGTAAAAGTATTTGGCAGCTTATTATCATTATATGAAAAATCTGAATGAAAATCTCGAAGCGAAAATCTCTGCTTTGCTCTGGCTCTGAACGATCCGCAAATCTACAATTCACATTCGCTACATAAAAGCAAAAAGTAAGATTGCTCCCGATTATAAGCGCGATGCAAGAAGAGCGAACTGCGGACGTACAGAGAATGAGGCGCAATGGGGCATTTGTGTCCCAGATTTGTTAAGAAGATAAACTTAATATTTTTTGTTTAGCTATTTTTGGTGAATTTATATTTTCAACATTGCTTAAATATGAGTGTACTAAAAAGAAATACAGTCGACTGGCCTTGTGGCTCAGTTGGTACTATGTCTACCTGCTGAACTGTAAGGTCGTGGGCTCGATTCCCACCCAGGGCAAACATTTGTGTGATGAGCATGGATGTTTGTTCTGTGTCTGGGTGTTTCTGTGTATCATATGTATATATTTACAAAAAAAAAGTATATATGTATTCTATCAGCCATCTAGTTCCATAGTACAAGCTTTGCTTAGTTTGGACTAGATGGTGTTGTGTGAAATGTCCACAAATATTGATTTATTATTATAGTTTTATTTGTAATAACTGGTCAGATAAATAATTATACTGTATTAACTGTATTAAGTTAAAAAAAAAGTATAATTTATCTTTTCAAAATTGTAATGACTTTATTTTATAATGTACAATGTTTTCCTTTTAGACAGGTATTTTGAGAACATCGAAATCTATCTCTAGCATTTTTGGAGTAACAAGCAACCAGAATGCTGGCTACTTTGCTCAAAAAATTAGCTTTGCCATCTAACGTGGCAATTCTGCAACTTTTCTCATCACCAGTGAACTTTCATAATAAGCTATTTATCTTCTGTATACATATATATATACATATATATATTGCTGTTTCCTAATTGCATGTTGTCGGCGCCTATAATTGTTAGCATTTAGCTCGAATTTGTCTTATATTCATGTGTTACTTACTACAATGTGTTGATGTATAACATGTTGGTGACCAATCATTTTTTTTTTGTTTAGTCATAAAAAAATATATAAGTAAGTTATTATACCTAAGTTCTTATTAGTTTTTATTTCATTAATATAGTTGTTATTTCAGATGTTAAAAAAAAATCAAACAAATAATTATCAAACCTATTTCTTTATTAGCCCCCATTCTTCAAAGCCCCAACGAACGAACGCCCTTGATCCGTCTCGACGACAGCTAAGTGGAGTGTAGAAGTTGAATGAGTGCGTCTCGTGATGTTTGCCTCAGACGCAATGTACACCCCATTTCGACTTGATATGGACGTTCTTTCCTCTTGAAAGACTCTTTCGAGATCTTCAGACTTTTTTTTCTGAAAGCACCGGGATTGAGTAACAAAGTGTGCTTTCTGATTGGCTTTTCAGAGCCTGCTTTTGATACTCTTTTTTACACAGATGCGGGTTGTTTCAGTGCTATGTTGATTTTGTTGAAAGGGTACCTACCCATGTATCAGCTAAGTAAAGTCGGTTTAAGATTTTTTATAAGGTGGATGTTTTTTTACAACAATGTAGGCCTATGTTTAACCACAATATCGCCTGATAAAAAGACATGATGTGGTCAAAGATGTAGCACGCTTGCCTGGGAAATACTTATTCACTTTTTTTGAACAACACAAAGTTTTTAATAAGTTCAACTTAATGACAAAATGTTTAAAGTACATGTTTAAAATATTTTAATAAATATTAATTATTAATTATTTTAATAAGAACCATGTGATGTAAGAAGTATTGTGGCGCCTATTTGTAGTGCGAAATAAAATATTTTTAAACCCGGGTATTCTTTCGTTTATTCTTACTGTCAAATACGGTGACACAATTACTTTTCTAGATATTATAGATTCTTATACTTATATTTATCGGTGAAGAGAGGCAATTACCAATATATATAAAAAAAATGGTTGTCTGTAAAGTCGGTTTACGGACGATAATTTTACGTGATAACGATGCTTAGGCCGATCGTGTCTCTCTATCGCTTTTTCCGCGCTCTCGCTTGCACGCTCGGCTCAGGCGGAACGTGACACTTTGTCGTGCGTGCAGCCAGCGTTCATCGATTTATAAGGCGTTATCACGTCAAAAAACAAACTGTTTCTTCACATTAATTGGATCATGTTATAGGATGATCAAAGCGCAGTGATATTACATTTCTGAATATTTCAAACAGCTGTACCACAACAATGTTGTTCGTCATTACAATGTGTACCGGATGGGCCTGTCAAATTAAAGGTGCCTCGAGACGCTATGTTAAAACATTATGAAATATATAGCGTTCCGGGGACATTTTTTACAATTCAGGATAGGTATCAATTATACTTATACCTATTATAAATAAGAAACGGACAAACATACTTAATATGAGAAAAGTATTTCTAAATATCTTCGAAAGCGTTCGTTTATTATTGGTTATTTATAATTTGTGCAGGTCAAGTTAGAGGTAAGAAGTTTCCGGCAGCCTAGTCAGGAGAACGTCTGACTTGCGATCCGCAGCCTGGGTTCGAATCCCGCGGCACGCACCTTTGTCTTTTCGAAGTTATGTGCGTATTGTTAATTGCCGCCAACTTCAAACGGTGAAGGAAAACATCGTGAGGAAACCTACATGTCTCAGAGTTCTCAATGATCTTGAAGATGTGTAAAGTCTGCCAACCCGCACTTGGCTAGCGTGGTAGACTATGGCCTAACCCTTCTTACAATGAGAAGATGGCCCGTTCCCAGCAGTGTGGGACAGTTTGTAAAAACAGGGCTGATAAAAAAAAGAGTCATTTTATCTACAAATTCAAATAAAAGTTTTCCTTAAAGCGGTCCTATGTCATACAAACTTCCCGTGACATGCCTCATGGATCAGTGTTAGTACGGCTGCCTCCTGAGCTGTAGGTTGTGGGCTCGATCCCCACCCAGGGCAAAGATTTCTGTGATGAGCATGGATGTTTATTCTGTGTTTGGGTGTTATGTAAATACTTACATAAAAAGTATACCTATATGTATTCTATCAACCATCTAGTTTCCATAGTACAAGCTTTGCTTAGTTTGGGCTAGATGGTGATGTGTAAAATGTCCACCAATATTTATTTATTTATATACATTTTATTGATATTGTAAAACGAAAGAAATCCAGTGTATCTGTTTTATCACGGTTCATAAAACACGCAAAAAAATAGCTAAAGTCTTAGAAAAACGTATAAAAGAATCGAAACCGCGGTGCATAGCTAATAAGTAATGAAAAAATTGTAATATGACCAACATCGCTATCGCATTATATGTAGTTATCATCAATGTATAATGCAGTTTATTTAATCGAATAAACTAATTAAACACCCAAACAAAAACGACTGCACTGTCCGAACAAACAGATCGCCGGATATTACCGTACCGTTCCATCTGTTCAAACTATCGTCCGTATTCAAGCGGGCAGGCTTGCACGGAAGGCTCGAAGGGCGGCGCCCGCCCAGAGTAAATTCATTTGGCTGCGTAACGAGCAGGGGATGTGGGCGGACTGATCACGGCTGCGGTTTGGATTTAACGCTGAAACGACACTGTATAAGTTATACGGTCCGCGTGTCAACAAATTTGATATAGATGCGGCAGTTGCAATTTGAATCGGCTTTCTGTGATTTAATTCGCGTTGAATGTACATAATATTTTTTCTAAAAAATCAGCCCACGATAAAATTATTTAACAAATGGAAAAATAAAACAGTCTTATGCAAACAGATGCAACACTATAAAAACTATAAGATTAGAAAACTCAAAAATCCCCGATAATAAAAAATTACTGAAGCGTTTTGATGAAATATAGTGAAGAAAACTTTCTATGAAATCTTTAAAAAAAATACACACAGATACAGATACTCACGTCAAACTAATAATACCCCTTTACCCATATTTTAGGGTTGGGGATTAAAATAAAATACTGCTTTCAAAACAATCAAAATTAATAACTGAATTAGTCTGATTTACATTGTCTTGATTTATAAAATGTCAGAACGAACTGAAAAAGTCATCATCATCATCTCAGCCATAAGAAGTCCACTGCTGGACATAGGCCTCCTCCATGGATTTCCAAAAAGACCGATTGGAAGCGGCTTGCATCCAGCGTCTTCCCGCCACTTGTATGAGATCATCTGTCCATCTCGTGGCTGGTCTTCCTACGCTGCGCTTGCCGGTACGTGGTCTCCACTCGAGAACCTTTCGGCCCCATCGGCCATCAGTTCTACGTGCTATGTGTCCTGCCCACTGCCACTTCAACTTGCTAATCCGCTGTGCTATATCGGTGACTTTTGTACGTCTACGTATCTCTTCATTTCTGATTCGATCTCGTAGAGAGACTCCGAGCATAGCCCTCTCCATAGCTCGTTGCGTGACCTTGAGTTTCCTTATAAGGCCCAAAATTGAAAAAGTAAAAGTAATAAACTTTCTATGAAATAAAACCGAACATTTAAATTAAAACTGGGCATATATCTAGTATACAAACATATTTTTTTCAGTCGCTAGTCCTTAAACTATAACCAACTAATAAGACGTGGTCTTACTTCAAGTACCTCTCCGGGTTCGCAAGTCACTGGTTTTACACGACGAGTATCATTTACCATTAGGCGAACCGTCTACTGTTCACTTTTAAGATACAAAACTTTTTTAATTCACCTTGACGGGTTTTTTGGATGTTAACAGCTCGCCTTTTATTTAAGAATATGGTCTAATATAACCAGGCATGTGTAGACAGCTCGACGAGACTTAAACTTGCAACATCCCAATCTGTACCAGGAAACGTTTACCAATTTGGCCAAGGAGTCATAACGTACGATGTGGAAAATCTCTGAACAGCCTTTCTTAAACCCACTGAGCGTTGATAGCAAGCACTACCTGGAATGAGAATTATATCTCAAGTAAAACTACCAGAAATAACATGATTATAAATCAAATGGACACTCACTATGGGCCCTATAAAGAAGCTCTAAACCATGTAACGAGCTATGGATAGAGCTATGCTTGAAGTCTCTCCAAGAGATCGAATCGGAAATGAGGAGATCAGTAGACGTAAGAAAGTCACCGACATAGTAGGCATATAATAGGAGCAAGTTGAAGTGCCAATTGGCATGAGACCACGCACCGCACAGCCACAAGGTGGACAGAATACCTCATACAAGTGGCAGGAAGATGCTGCATGCCGCTTCCAACGGGTCTTTTTGGAAACTCATAGGGAGGGCCATGTCCAGCAGTGGGCTTTTTGTGGCTGAAATAATGATGAATCAAGTACAAAAATAAAATAGAAAACAGCTCCAGAAGCGTTTTACTCCGTACAAGTAAGCAAGCGTATATTTCTGATTCCTCCAATCCGCAGCGCGTCGATTCCGTATGTCAACAACGTTTATTTGATCCCATGAAAATGAGTACATCGTTTGCACAGCTGATACACCGCGCGTTCGTTAACTGATTCGATTTTATTTTACCGTTGCACCCTTGATTGATTTCGGTGAATTGTTTCTTTTATATTTTATGCTATCGTTATTTTACAGAAATATTTTGATTGGTTATTGAAGATTTCCAAATTTATAGGATGCTAGTAACGGCCCTCGGTTTCACTAGCGATGGGATGAAAAGTGGCGAGTGAACATATCTACCTATCTGTCATTATTTTTATGATGATGAAGATGATAATGTTGTTTTGATTTGATGATAATGATTTCGATTGGTATGGAATTTGTCTATTAACAAAAACCAGTGAAAAGTTAAAAAAAAAAAAAAAAAAACATTCTGGACTGAATTTTTTAGAAAACCCATTTGCAATATATTTATTAACATATTTAATTGAATATAAAATACTTTTCATCCATTAACCAGCTAGGTGAAGGTCGTCCTCGGGATCATAGATCAAGTTGCTTAGCAGTAAACTGCCGATTAGTGAGTTAAGTTGAGTCGGTCACTCTACGACCCCATTTGAACAAAAGATAGTGATGGGATAATTTTATAAGTTTTGTATTTGTCGATATATTTGTACTATAACAGTATCGTATCTAAAAAGTCTGTTTATTTAAGTAGATTCAATAGAAACTTTGTTATACATTAATCATAAAATTGTTATTTAGAGCTAATTCTATAAGTCCTAGGTCAAGTAACACATTTTACTGAAATAAAGAGAACTCATTTGACTCATTTACTTACAAACGGAAATTATCAAGAGGAAATTGCCAATACAACCGAACACGTATGCTGAATGTTGCCACTCACGAATTGATTTTATCGTTTAATTTGGAGCAGGAAAATTCCCCGATATTCATAATGGAGACGAATGTTATTAACTGGACTATAAAATCATTTATTGGTATTTAGGTACGCGATACACATAATTATTGATGTTGTTTTGGTACTGTGTTTGAATTGATAATAATTAGGGGAAATTCATTAGCATGTAGCGCTCGTAGCGTAGCTTGAATAGGAGTTCTCGAACGATCACCAATGTTAAGCAACGGACGAACCGGTCAGTTTTCGGATGGGTGACCGTGAGTGGAATTTCTTTCTGAGCGCTACCGTGGGTCGGATGACACGTTAAATTGTAGGTCCCGGTTGTTTGTTCTTAAAAACAGCAATCGTCAAGCCAGGTCAGAGGCCTTTCGGCGACTTAATAACTCTGACACTAGGACTGGCCACTCAGTTTATACGAACTTACTTACTTATTAGCATGTTTTATGTTAGGATATTATAGTTATTTTAGGCAGCTAGTTAGTAAAATTAGTAGCATATTTACATGTCTATCTTAAAATATAGAAGGCTTTATTCTTAGTTATTGACTGATATATTGATAGATAAAGTACAGCCTAAATAACAAGTTGTAGACTTGAAATTTGGAGAGTAAGTGCCTTTTTATGAAGTGCAAATAATAAGAAACTATTATTTGAACACAAGTGAAGCCGCGGAACATAGATAGTACACAGAAATAAAATAAAATATTTGTAAAATTAGGTCGTTTTCAGTTTTTCAGGCAAATTGTAGATATCAGCGCTGTAAGGTGTATAAGAAATTAATATTCCACAAGGTATTATACAATTTTAAATAAACACAGCCAAATTATTTATATCGGGAAAAATATGAAGAAACCGTATTGCATTACTTAGGCAGTGCGCGCAATAAAATATAAATGTAACTAAAGCGCTATTATTATTATAAACGGGATATTTACCGTGGTTCGCGTTAATCTAACTAACCACGGTAAATATCCCGTTAATAATAATAGTGCTTTAAAGAATGACCGTGATAGTTTAAAAAAATCAATGTAATTTATATTTTTTAAGTTTTTAAAAATATTAAGAATGAAATAAAGTAGCTTGTTGCAGGTTTTTATGATATAAGACAAAAATCAAAACAATAAAAAAAAAAACAAAGATCCGTAACCTTATTCAACCATTTCGTTCCAAAGCTGACACAAATCGCCTCATCTTATAAAATTCTCGTCACAATTCCCAAGACAAGCGCGAACCAACATTATGATAAATATTTCACACTTTATTGCCGTTCCCATTCGGCGATGAGGGGGGTCTAATGACCAATTTTAAGGCTTATGAACAGCAAATTCAGTGTCGTGGAGCGAAATGAGACATTATAATACCCAATTTCGTCTTCAGAAAGAATATAAATGACGAACGCACCTGGTTCACGCTCCTAACGTCGTTTTGAAAGTATTATCTTTTGTGTAGATCAAAAACGTGCGAAGAAATATGTATTGCAATTTTGTTATTGTTATTTTTAATGAGGTATTTAGGGTGATTTATCAACTTGTTACCGCTGATGCTACTGCATCAGATGATTGGTTGATAAAAATAAAAGTGGGTATTTATGGAAGCGATTGGAAAGATACTTACCATGGCGAATAGGTACTCAATTAGTGAGAAACTGAGTATACGAAATTGCGTCATTAAAGTATACGTAATTTCGTATTTTGAAGTCGATTATTTCAGTTTTTTAAACTATAATTATGATCAAACCATCGAGTTGGCAAAGCAGTATGAATGTGATCGAATGTTTGTTCTCTGAGAGATACAATTTGGGTCTTTTTAACTCAGAGTGAATAGGTATCTTCTGGGTCTGCGTGCTTCATCTTCGACCACATCGTCGCTTTCCAACAGGTGAATTGGTGGTCAAACACGGTCCTGCTGGCAACAAAAAAATGTAGATAAAAAAATTGCTATTAACTAGTAACAACATCGTTTTATTATTGGGTTAAGTTTTTTTGTATCGTTTTAAAAACAAAACATTTTTTTTAAATCATAGTTCTTCTTCTTCTTTTTTGTATTGGACCCGCATTAAAGCATTTGCCAGTGTCAAGTATTAGGATTTTTTTCAAGTTTCTTGAATAAAACAAGTTGTAAATGTTCTAGCCACAATCTAAGTCACGTATACAGTCAATTTATAAGTCGAGTCCTGCTTCAGTAAAGTGGTGGCGACTTTACTAGAAGCTTCTATGGAGTTTTGCCGACAACGAAAAATCACACGTTTTACTGCTTTATTTCACTTGCCCACACTCACGCACCTTATCGAACACTTAATGAATAAAACACCACCATTTGTATAGCATTATTAATGATCAAAATAACACAAGTTTAGGAAAATAAAACAAAGCAACAACACGTTACTAAGACGTTCCAAAACTCCTGTAATCATAGTTGTTCATAGTCAAAATATAAATAATTTATTGACAATGTTTAATAAGGCATAGTTCCCGTCACGTAAAAAGAACGCTGGTTTGTTCGTAAACGCGAACAAACCGGCGTTCTTATTACGTGACGGGAACTATATATACTGTGGTCAATGATAACCTATATATGATCCGAAATACATTTGTTTGAATTACCTACTTACTTGCCCGAATCCGTCTCATAAAATTGTTTGATTCCAAATGTTTTTCTTGACAAGAGTTTGTGATTCCATAAATTTGCTATAAGTTTCATTCGCCCGAACGGTTACTAGGTAAGTCATTGAAATTTAATAATATTTAACGGATTTATTGCATATATTTTTTAGACCACATTTAGTTATTATGCTAGTTCGTTAGATATGTTTATGTTTTTTTATATCTAGCAACCTTATTAATTACAAAGATTTAGTTATTAGACATAATATTAATTATTATGTCAGGTTTCTGATTATTTATATACATAAACTTTCTTATAACAAAGAATCGGTCATCAGAATAGTTCTCAAATGAACTTTCGGGATTTCGATAAAGTGTCTTTTGAAAATATTATATTTCGTTTTCGAGGAAATAATATTTGATATTTAAAAATTTATTATAAATACGTAACCGTGGTCAATATTCTTATTTCAAGTACATTTCTTTAATACCATATTTTATCATTTGTACCATTTAGGTGGTACGATTTCTATCCATATTCTATAACTTTTTCAATATTAAATGCATAATTTCACACACAGAAATGCGAGAAAAACGTTTATCAAAATTGTTTTTTCGTGAAAAGGTATTTGTCATTTTTAAATTTATAACCCGGTGTTATGAATTCAAAGATGAGTGGGACGTAACGTCATTTCCCCTTCGGAGGTCCGACACTAGTCCGACGGAAATGAGATCCTTCCACCCTTTTATCAGGGACTAATCGCGATGGAACTTAGCTGGGTTTGGTCCTCATTCGAGGACTGAATACCGGTATTAACAGATAACTCAAGAATTACCGCTTCTGCCAAAAAGATAATGAAAGAGTTTTTATTGGTTTCAAACGATTTTTATTCATAATAAAGAGGTTCAGGGTCAAAACAGCCCTGATTTATTGAGTTGCATGCAATTGTATTGTCACAAGATTGCCAATATTCCTTTGGCCTAAAATATATCTTAATTCTGATAATTATATTTACAAAATTTAAGATCTGATCTCCATTTAAATTAACTTCGTTATTCTATTAGTAATTAAAAAAATACGTTTAATTTTATACGCTTTTACTTTGCTTAAAGAAATAACTTGTATTGTGCTCCGATCTTGTAAAACTATCACTGATTATACGATTGTACGATTAATAAAAAAGAATCGCAGTAACACAGCAAATCACTATTATTGTTATCAAGACAAAACTATGTTAATTTGATAATAATATAATGAGTATTATAATTCCTTTAAAGTTAATCAATTACCTACTATCATTTATAGAATAAAGCGGAATTACAAACATCTTTTAGGCAGAAGACCATTTCAGCTACATTTACGACCAAGATTTGAATTCCGCTTCCGATTTCTTTTTTAAGTTAATCGGTCCTAGGTAGTTTACTTCAGCAATAAGATTTCGTCGTCCGCAAAATAAGCCGGCGTGTTTGCCAAACTGAGACCTTTTTAAACATTTGTTTGAGCTCGCTTTATGTAGCCTCTGTGCATTTGCGTGGCATATTTCTGTAACAGCTGTTCGTTGATGAACTTTTATTTGTTTCAAGCTTGTTGAATATTCTAGTCTCTCAAGTTTTTTGTTTAGATATTTTTCACAGTACTCTTTATTATATTTCGATTTAGTTTTTACCCGACTGCGTAAGAAGGAGGGTTATGTTTTTTGAGTGTATGTATGTATGTATATTTCTTTGGCACGCCCTAGAGTCTAAACGGCTTGACCGATTTTGATGTGAGTAGTGTCAATAGATTTGTCTTAGTCGTGAGAGTGACACTTGGTACATCAAAATAAAAAATAAATAAAAAAAAAAGGATTTTTGGCGGAAAAAAGTAATCTCAAAAAAAATGTTTTCAAAATACATCGAGTGTGGTATCAAAATAAAGAATTTTTAACGGTGATTACGAATATATATATATATATATATATATAACTTATATGTTTACGCATACTTTCTCACAAGAAACTTATATTCAACAGCGCATCAAGCGTAACAAAATCGTAAGTTAGACTGCAAAAACTGCTTTTCTGCAGTCGGGTGTTTTGTTTTTATTTTATTATAGATACTTGTTTATATATCAAACTTGTTGCATGTTTAAAGTATCTGCACTTAATCTGTTTTTAACCTCATGATAATTGTATAAAGTAGGTACATATAAATCTATTATCAACATTAAATAGTAACTTAAAATTATAAAATAATATTTTCGAACCCTTGAACATCAACTCGAAACGGAGGTCATCGGAAAATTTCGGGTTCTTCGGTTTCGTCGGATGTGTGAAATTTTTTAATTGTGTATAATCCTTACATCTTAAAATGACCTAAAAGCAAAATGCCCTACGTATTAATACGACACAAGATCTAAATGACCTAGTATCAAAACGTCCTATTAACGAAATGCCCTCTATGTACAGTAAGAAAAAAAAAAGTTTTAGTTAGAAGTTTATGTGTATGATAAAAAGAAACCTAACGAACCTAACCTAATAATTGATATAAACTGAAACATTTTTTTTTCTTACTGTACATAGAGGGCATTTCGAGGGCATTTCGTTAATAGGTCGTTTTGCTATCACGCCATTTTGATCTTGTGTCGTTTTAATATGTAGGGCCTTTGACTTTTAAGTCCTTCTAAGATGTAAGTGTATAAATTTGTCGTTCCACCAGAAGTTTAAAAAAATCATTTGATGGCTTTGGATGATTTATTGAGAAAATCAAAAAGAAGCGCTTTGATTTCACCTACGTATTGGTAGTCTATTGCCTATGTAGAATATGTTTCCAGAGTAGGTCTCTCAAGATACATAGATGTACTGTAATCATCATCAATCAATCAATATGGCTTATTACACGTTATTTTGTTATGAAAACCAAAGTACTGAACCGATTTTGATAATATGAATATGGGAGCACCTCTGAGATATTACTTATCAAACAAAAAAAATCGTCAAAAACAATTCGCAACACGCGGAGTAATCGCTCAACAAACATACAAAAAAAAACATACTATACAATTGAGAACCTCCTTCTTTTTTGGAAGTCTGTTAAAAATACATTATTGTAAAATTATAGGATATTTTTTTTTTTGGTAATATTATCGAACTGCTGGTTAAAACTGCTTCTACACAAGACATACGAATCAAAACATAATATGAATTCTTAAAACAATAATAATATTTTACGAGCTAGTTTATCTGGTAGTACTGGGAGCTAATCAATAGCCAATAAACAGAAGACAGTTCGAATCAATGGTCAACACATAAATCCCGCACTCCAATTAATGATCGCAAACCGCAAGCGGGCGAAGCTATACATTCTGTCACAGTATACCTAATAGTACAACAGAAGACTAACCCACGTACATATTTAAGGCGCTGTCGGTAGTTAATTCTCTGTCTCGCTCACGCATAAAATTTTATTGGTACATTTTTGAAACTGAAACTGATGAAACTGGCATTTTAAACCTTCTGCAAAAAAAACACTGACATACCGTTTATTTTACTAGCAAATGTGGAATTGAAAATAAAGAGTACATGAATCCATTTTCTGAGTGAAAACATATTTGAATCAAAATGAAATTTAAAGTAAGGGTTTGTAAATTTTTATCTAGTTTTTTTGCTTATGAGAAATTTCGTAAGTCATTTTAGAAACTTTATATCTTCAAAAGGTTGCTATGCGCGAGATACAGAGGAAGATACTACCAACAGTGCCTTAATAAAATAAGAACTCAAGCTATGCCGCAATATAGCGAAGGTCACCTTGCACAAGCGCGAAGCAAGCCCATTCTCATGCTATCGTGTCATTCTTATCTCTTTTGGCACGGAACAAAGTACTGAAGTGTCACGTTGAGGTGACAGGTCGTATGTACTTGTATTGCTGTCATTTTATATCTTCTATAACGTAGGCTGGTACCATTTTAGACGCCACAGTAATGAGGACAATAACTGTGAAAATCCGATTTTCGAGTTTTTGTTAGTAATGAAAAGAAAATTTCCTAAAAGAATATCGTTATCAAAAGCGAGTGATTCGAAGCAGAAAATAATACAGTCTATTCTATAACAGTGTTTTCTGTGGAGGTCGACTAAGGTCGTAAAACCGGGTATTTGCCCACTAAGCCGATTACTGCATGTAATCTGCTCTGGGCGTGACACAGGAGCGAGCTTCGGCGTCTTCAATTAGCTTTTACTGTGCCACTGCCCTGCTGGTTATGTGAGCTAGTATTACTCGACTTTTGTGGGTAACACTTTTTGTGACTATATTAGGTGCTTCAGTTTTTATAGGGCTTTTGTGTTTGACCTTGTGTTTGATTAAATTTTGTCAAAAGTAAGTGGTCTGGTAGTGTCATCAGGGCTTTAAAAAAATTGAATGATTTTTGGCATCTTAGCAAAATACACACATTGAGCAATATGCATAATTAAGTTAGACGAAAGCAATCACATAATTAAATTCTTAAATAAAGATCTAATACAGTTAAGCTAAAGTAAATGAAAAATTATGTTTTCAAATGAAATTTCACTTGTACAACCAGTATTTGTGTGTAAATAAAAAAACAAAACATAAAGAGACGTAAACGATTGTGTCTAAATTCAAATTTGCTTTTTTATTGTTTTTGCTAACAAGAAAGGAACGACAGATGGCCACCTGACGAAAAGGGCTCCTTTGTCCAGATCTAATACAATACCCGAAGGTTTATCTAAATGGATGAATATGAATATAAATTGCCCGGTAATCTCGAACGTTTTGAAAATTTCCTATGACCTATGTAGACTAACAAGAGTACGAAAAGGAAGTCAATGTAAGCGTTACTTTAATCGATATTTTTGAAGTTTTATTACCACACATATATAATATGTAAATAAATAAATAAAATAAATTTATTTAGTTCCAAAAATACAATTATACATAGTATTGCTGATAACATAAAAATACTTAGCAAAATGTTTTACCGACCAATTTGAACATGGAAGTTACATCTGTGGCTCCACACTAGTGTGTATGTGTCTACAAACATCGTCGCTTAACATCAGGCGAGTTGGTGGTCAACCGTAGATCTACTTAAAAAAATAAAAAAATATAGACAGTTCAAGACCCCACGGGACTTGAACTCACATATTCCAATCTGTACTTGGTTTGTTTTTTTTTTTAACCTAATTCAGACAAGGAGTTTATCAATTCGGTTGTATTTTCTGTTTGTAACCTCATAACCTCGTTATGTATCAACCGGTTCGGAAAATTATTTTTGTAATTTAAATGATATACATACTTTCAGATTGCTTTCATTGAAATTTTATCAAAATTAGTTTGGTAGAGCGGGTTTTTAAATCAAAATAACTCGAAATAATACTAAACGAAATTGCGTATTTTGAAGTCGGTTGTTTCAGTTTTTTATACTATTTAATAAGAACATACCCTTATTAGATACTTGGACCATTCAGACAACTACAATTTTTTTTCTATTATCTAAATTCATTTGTAGTTCATATTATTTTTTTGAGATTCCGTACTATGGGTGCTGGAGCCTATTTATGAGGCTACGGCGTATGTCTGTCTGTCTGCCTTTCTGTCCTACACCTAACACCTACACCTAATCAGGTGTATCTTTTGAATCGTAATAGATAGGGAGTTGAATCTTTCACAGAATATGTGTCATTTTGGCTCATAAATACACTATTAATATAAATAATAAAACTGGTTAGGTGCTAAAAAAACTTACGTAAATAGTTTGTAAATAAAGAAAACTTTTCTGCGAAGCAAAATACCTTTGTCGACCTCACAAAAAAAGAAACTAAAATGACAAGCGAATGTTCCGTTACAGTTCGTGTCATGTGACATAAACTAGAGTAGGTAAGTAGAAAAATATAGTAAACGTATTACAATCTCTTTGGATAGAGAAAATAGGTTACTATGAGCATAATCTAACTACCTACCTACTGTAACACTCAGCAATGAAGCTTACGATTAAGAAAGAGAGATAACACTAACTTTTTTATATTCTATGTGAACGACTATCATTTCAGGCTATTTTTACTGTATGTTTCATAGATTTATAGCACATTTTGCTAATTAATATAAGTGTATGTTGTATGGGAGTACGGAAACCTCGGTGTGCGAGTGAAACTCGTACTTTGCCCGATTTTTACATTTTTATTTCAATCCTTTTATCTTAGAGTTGCAATTTAGTATGTGATCAATCACGACCGACCTGAATTTCGAATCAGTAGCAGGACAAAAGGAATATTTTCGTAGCTTTGTCGGCGCAGGGAACCGGAAATTCGTTATCATAATTAAAGGCTACGTACAACACCCTAGGGCCTGGCTGGGTTACCCAACAAGAGATGCCCTCTCCCAGCGCTGGGATTACAGCGGTCCACATAATTTCACCGTTCCATTACTTATTCATTACCTGAAACTGTTCAATTAACATACCTTGGCGCCTGTACCCTCGTCATTCAGCGTCAATATCACGTGTCTGAGCTATTTCCTGTATATTGCTGGAGTCTATACTGGCAACACCAACTAGTGTTGTTTATTATAAGGTTGGGTATTATCGATAAAAATAAATTCATAATAATAAAATATTGATGGACATTTCACACTACACCATCTAGCCCAAAGTAAGCAAAGCTTGATAAGGAATCTGGATAGCTGATATACACTTTAAAAAAAAGTATTTATGCTGATAAATACTTTTTTTTGTAAATACATACTTCTGATACATAGAAAAACCCAGACACGGAACAAACATCCATGGTCGTCATACAAATGTTTGGGTGGGGAACGAACTCACGAGCTTAGCAGACAGACATACCTACTACCAACTGAGCTGTGAGGCCAGTCAATTGTTGGTAATTGGTGGTTGATTGTTGATAATTATCGGTATAACGGGTGAATATAATAATATTTTTAAATGTACTTAATGGTTATTTTATTATTATTAATAGGTTAAATTATTCCTACTATTGCAATAACAATTTTATTGCTTGTACGGAATACAACGCCATAAAAAAATATGAGTGGTATTCTATGCAATGGTTAGTGATATGGTAGTGATAATAAAACTATAAATACAGTATATTATATTCACAGTAAACAAAATACGTACTGAAAAGAGAAGTAGATTAGATTAAGGTACTTGTATTTAGTAATTCAAAGTTGTAAGTCATGAAATAATAATCAACATTTAAAATATAATAGTGAAAATGACAGTAACTACTTATTTCTACGTACTTAGAATATAGCAATTTCCTTATTATCACTTATGGGTACACAAAAATATAATATATAAAAAATATATAAATACATAAAAATATAATTTCAAAAATAATATTTTATTTATCGATATTTTACAAAACTTATTTATCGATAAGTAACACTCTACTGTGGTAGTACCCAACCCTATCTACGAAGTGCGTGTACCTTGTTCGGATAATCAGGAGGGGAGTAGTTTTGCGAATTAATTTTGCTTGGGTTACGACGGATTGACGCTTTCTTTATAGACCCTACGGCGCGTTGGATGAGATTTGTGCGGAACTCAGATGGCGCTGTGAGAGATATACAGCTAAATATATGGCGCCCTTAAGAGGAACGTTGAGTGCGCATACATTAACGGAGAAGACTAATTTCTACACATAAATTTTGTCTGCTATCAAACATTATTTTTATGTGAATCGAACCATGAACGGCATTTTTTTTTTTTTTTTATATTTCTTAAAAAATATATGCATTACCTAACATAGCTAAGATCATTTTGGAGCAAAGTCTCTTTCAAACAAAAAAAAATATTAATCTTACAGACATACACAAAATACACAGATACTCACGTCATACATACAATACCCATCTTGTTTGGGTCGGGGTTAAATATGAAACTACCTCTTAGCCTATTACTTAATTATTTTAGGTATAATAAGTGACTTTCGCGTAGGTATAATGTTGGTATACTTACCACAATTTTCGCACAATAGGAGGAGGATTAAGAAGTAGGAGAATTAAGCTACCTTACTTTGAGGTACGACTTTTTTAGATTAATAATAAAAATCTTCTTCCCAAATTTAGGTTTAGCTTAACAAAAAACTGAATACAAAAAATATCCATAATTTACGAAAGGCGACCAAACAGATAAATAATTTTATGATCGCTTAGTCTCACAATATAACCTTAAAACCCTGTCCAGCGAGTACTTGCCAAAAATTCAACCAATAACCTTTTATACATGTAATTGTATAAAAAATCAGGCATTTCCAATCTATCAAGAGGAATTTGCTTACAGTCCATACAGACGTAATTCCATTAGGACCCTTTCGCAGGCCTTTTGCTAAGTCCATCATGAAAAAAGCCCGGCAGCCACATCGTATAGCCTCATACTCGATTTCATTTGCCACAAATGACCTGTCAAAGAGAAAAAACCCCAAAGCTATTGTGAACGTAAATAAACCTGCGCTGAAAGTACGCAACGTAAATGTTTCTCAACCGTGAACTATTTGATTATCCTTTGAATGGAGCCGAAGGTCTTTTGTCCCATTTCCACTTGAATGGACATCGCAAAAAAGAAACTTGGAATATTTCGGGAGGTCAGGATTTGGGTAAACAAAAGCTGCTGTTTTATATGTATCAAAGGGTAAGGCTCTGACTCATAATTTTCGCGGAGTCAAATTCTAACAATGAGATTGCGCGTTATTTTTGCTGAATTCTCGACCTTTTCAGGGTCGCCATTTGCATAAGGTAATACCGTATTATTTTATCATATTAAAACGTTTTATTTGCATACATTATCATCAAAATTAATATTTTAGGATTTACGAAATTTGATGTGGTTAAATGTTTTCTAGATTATTTGTGTTAATTTATTTTGTTGGTAATGTAAACAAGTTGTATTTGCTTTATGATTGATTGATTAGATACTACATTGATACATAATTATATATCTATATATAATCACCGTATAATATAACTGAAACCGTATTATCTTATAACAATCGTCCTTGACAGCCCAATTTGATATTTTTATTCAAATCTGGTTCGAAAAGTTCCTGCCAAAGAATATGGAGAGCCGACGAAAGAAATTTCATCTTGAGTAAGTTAGGAAAAGTTGTAATCTTCCCTGACTCCCTGCGAGATTTGATCCATTAATACTTCAATGACGTAAAAGGATAAAGCTCTTAATGCCTTATAGAAAATGAATTCAGCTCTTGCGATAATACCAATCTTGTAAATTTTCTTTCGATGAGCTCAAAGATAGTAATAATAAAATTTCTTGGATTACAAAAAGAAAGCGTTCTTTCAGTGAAATTTAGATTAATATTATACTGATTCAATTAATTATTAAATACAAAAAATAATATTTATACCGTTAAGGCGCGGGGGTAGATATTATCACAGCGGTTTCGTTTGGTCACGATTTATCGCGTTAAAAATTATATTATTATGTGTACATAACTTACTTTCGATAAATATTTAAAACTCAAACTCATAAAACACTATTACAATGTGTGTTATATTATTAAATAAATACCTATTATTTTGATGAAAATAAACGTCTTGTAAAAAAATCTTGCTTGGAAGTTTATTTCAATCAACCAGTTCAGTATTTTGGTAACACTTGCATACTTTTTGATCAAACCTGAAATGACGAGATCCATACACAAACAAAGTCACCAATATTAGCCAGTGGATTAGCAAGTACAAGTGGCAGATAGTAGGGCACATAGTACACAAAATTGATGACAAATGGTGTCGAATACTTCTTGAGCAAATTTTATGTGGACAAGCACAACATAGGAATACCGACCAGACACTATGTGTAATGACTGCATACAGACGTCAGAAATACGATGATAAACTGGCGCTTTCAACCGATCTTTTTGGAGCACCGAGGCCTATGTCTATGTGTAGACTTTTTGTAACTATATTTGTAGATTTATAAAAAAAAAATACAATTTTATATCTACTATAAACACAACACGCGCGAACGAGACAAAAGCTCTCCTTACCCTAGCTCCTTAAGAAAGAAGGCAGGCAATAGTGTACACACTAGTCTAAACAGTTTGTGTTAAAATAATAACACTTTACGTAGCGGGACGTGTACGATACGATCGCGTTCCGTGCTCATCATTTTAAATTGGAAACATAATATTGTAGACACTCCATCGGATGTTATATTTACGAGTACCAAAGTCGTAAAAGGGAACAGCATTTTCAAGATCCTTCAGAGTAATTACTTTTGGCTGTTTGGTATCCGATATTCGAGGCAATTTTGATACGTGATGCTGTGCAAAACATTCAACGGGCTTTTGACTTTGATGATGTTTTTTTAATCTATTTAATGAATTGCTTACTGGTTGAATATGGGAAATAGGGAGAATGAAATGCGTGAACGGTGTATAAATCCAATCCATCCAAAATCCACATTGTATGGGATGTAGGGCGCAGATATTATTTCTCCAGTAGTAAAAAAGAGAAGAATTCGTTAACGAAGCTTGAAGAAATTCAGACGTACGAAAATCACCGACATAGCACAGAGGATTAGCAAGTCGAAGTGGCAGTGAAAGACCAGCCGTACGATGAATAGATGACCACACAAAAGTGGCAGAATGACTTTGGATGCATACCGCTTAATGACCACACAAAAGTGGCATAGGATGCAAGCCGCTTCCATCGTGTATTTTTGTAAATCCATGGGGGAGGTATATGTCCAGCAGTGGATTTATTGTGTCTGTGACGATGATGATGAGAAAGGAGAATTGAGTAATTAACTATAACATTATATTACTGTAACGTTACGGAGATTATTCAATTTTTGGTGTTATACAGTTGCTTATACTTAGATAGAGAGAAACAATTATAGGAGCATTCTATCTTGTTTGCATGCAGTTGTGTCCGTTGGATGCTGTCAGTAGATAGCGGTCTGGAACGATCTTCAGCAGATCAAACTGTTCCAATCAGTTAAGTTATACCGCAGCATATATATATATTCACTGCATATTTACACGTAGCGGCAAACGTCTTGAGCCAAAAATTTCTATCAACTCTTGATCTTGATACCCTTTTTTTGACGTGATAACGTCTAATAAATCGATGAACGCCGGCTGCACGCACGAAAAAGGATGACTCATTGTCCCGTTACGCTCATTGTAACGTTTGCATTTCATTAATGTTTTGTTATGCCGTTGAAACGATAAACTATCGTCCGTAAACCGACTTTACAGACAACCAATTTTTTGTCTCAAAATAGAGGACATGATGGAACATGGCTCAAGACGTTTGACGCTAATTGTACACTGTTTTCTGTTATAATTATGATTTATATTGCTCACATTTGTAGCAAACACCAAATATTAGTTACAGAAATATCATAAAAGTTAATTTAGGCTCGGTTTTTTCTCTATAAATGACGTCAGAAAACTTTAATGCAAAGACATAAAACCTACTCAAGACAGTTAAAAGTTTCTTAGTACAAATATATTATATGTAATTTAATACTTATAACAATTAATATTAATTTATCGTTTATATTAATTTATTTAACACTTTATTATTATCACTTTATTTATTTCTTAATTATTATTATTATGTTATGTGATTATATTAGTATGTGATTTCTATGAGTATTAACTCGAAATATATAAAATAAAAAAAAATGGCACACAAGTACAAAGTAACAAGCTGTGCTATAGGAGGACCTAATGCTAATGTAGCATTTTCTGCCAGTTAAGTATCCTCATAGTGAAAGACAGACAAGATGTAGACGTGCATTATGGATCTTCATCTTAGTCTAAGTAGCCAACTTAGAGAGATGCTATCTCTCTAAGCTGGCTACTTAGCTTTTTATCCAATTCATGTTAGTTCTCTTTACATGTACGAATGTGTAGTACCTACAACAAAAAACTGCGCTCCGTATTAGCATGTTTATTAGTCCGCCGGTGACGTATTTTGTCCGGAGCCGGCAATCCGACTCATATTCCGGATGCGGTTTATTTAAGCGTCATTAGCATAACACTGCATTAGTGCTGTATTTGCTGCGTTGCCGGACATTGTTCGTGATTTATTATTATTATTTTTAGTTGTTTCATAATAGATACTAGAATTGCGTGTGTAGCGTAGTTTGTTATGGTTATGTGATTGTAATTAGAACTTTGATCAGTGACAGACTTTTTAGTGTAACGTAAAAATAAAGATAAATAAAGCTATTTCAATAAAGCTGAAGCTTTATTAAAAACTACTCAGTATTTAAATAATGTTTTTTTGATAAAATTATATGAGGTCACATTGAAATTAGCGATAAATCGACAAGGAACCCGCAAAAGGTGTCACCGTATTCCGTAAAATATGTTGTGACTAGTCATATTTAGGTGTGTTACTCGAGATCAAGAAAACATTTCTCAATGGATATCTTCACATCCAATTTTCATGTCACATCCGTTTACATTATATGTCAGGATTCAGAACCGAAGTCGTTAATGACCTTTGATGTTAAAAAGCGACCTAAAATAAATAAATTAAAAAATATAGATATAGATTAAAGGGTTGTACCTACTACAAATCGTTGCATTGTAACTGGTTAAATAATAAAATACTAATAATATGAGTTATATCATTAAGTAGGAAAGGGGGGAGAGCTAAAATGCTAATTTTATGTCACCTCCTAAACTGGTGGTTTAGCTATAACTCCTTAACTGGTGGTTAAGAAGTCGAGTTAACAAAAAGAGTTTAGACTTGTCTTGAAAATTACCACTGACCATAATCTTTTAGTTCTAATAATGAAGAAAATGGAAGAGTGGGTATAATGAAATATCTTTAATGTTAATTTTGTCAAGAAAATCAATATTTTATTAAAAATATTTTATTTTTTTTACGTTAAAATGATGCAAATGTTATCAATATTTATCTCTATAAATTTTATTTTAAAATTTAGAAGGATATTAGTCTTTATTTATTTATTTCAGCGTAGCAACTGAGCAGCTGATCAACGTATATTTTTTTAACTTAATTATATGAATCCTAGACTAGTTACCTAGTAGTACCTATATAAATTTAGAAGATTTTTTTCACAATACATAACATTTTTACTAAAACTTTGAGCCACTGAATTAAAAATTGAATTTATATAAAGCATAAAGTTAATTAAAAGATGGAATTTAATCCACTCAGTCGTAATAGGGACATGATCTTGGTACGTGTTGAATCTAGACCAGATATTCTCTACTCAAGGGATGACTGGTCAAATGTTTAAGTCGGATAAATGGTCCACAAATGATCCGGATAGAGAAATTATATATTCAACTTTATATTTATTACAATTGAAGTATTAGATAACAAAATAATAAAAATAATTCGCAGCGGGAACCCTGTCAGATGTGAAATATAGAAATTATTAATACTGATTTACAGCATAGATATTTCTCATTCATTTGGTGGTAACACGTCGCCATGCTAACACCAGTATTATTTCCCTTTATTCAATTTAAATCTCGGGTCGCAGCCCGGTCCTTTGATGGGCATCAGTGGAGCCGAAGCCAATACTGAGAGGCCCTTTACATAAAATAATATAAAAAATACAGTTTTTTGTATGTGGATAGATGATGGAACTATTGTACAATATGTAATTATACAAATCGGGGCTATTGAGATGAAATGGTTATGACTTATAAGACTAGTTTATTGGTTGATGCTCCCACACAGTGAGTAAGATAAGGTACATCAGTATTATTATTAGGTGATTTATTATTTTGTTTAACCTCAGGTAAGTTAGTGGTCAAGCGTAAGTTGAACAAAAGATAAAACAAATATTAATCAGTCGCCGATTTGATTTTTGTGCTAAAATAAAAGATTCAGTCACTGAGTTGTTTGCACAACTTGCGCTTGACCGCTAACTCATCTGATGTTAAACACATCGCGAAGGAGTACAAGCTAACCTTGATAAAATAAAACCGAACAAGTGCGAGTCAGACTCGCCCACCGAGGGTTCCGTACAAACTAAATAAAAGGGGGCATCATATATATTTTTTTATTTTTTTCTTCATAAACCGAAAAATATGCATCGTAGAAATATTTAACACATTCCTTGCTCACCACTCGAATCCGAGTGGGGAGGGGCTATAGTAGCAGCGCCTCCCACTCGGATCCGAGCGAGCGTCCCGTTCATTTTGTAGTAATCAGTAAACCGCCGGCGTTTGAGGCAGTCAATGTAGCTTTGCGCGGCCACTCTGTACTTAATCAAAATTCGCCTAAAAAGTTTTGGTTCCCAGCTGAAGTGAAGGGTCTGCAGGGGGCGAAGAATGTGTTAAAAACCTGTTTTAGCTTATGCTAATGAGGCTCTTTCATATGATACCCCACATGATACGGTTAATTCACTTTAAAATTTGGGCCCTCATTCCTTGCATAGAGACACTATTTTTTTGTGATTAAATAAAAAATGACCAGTTTTCGGATTTTTTCCTATATGTGTACGCAATGCTTCTTGCCAAATTTCAGAGTTCTAGGTCAACAGGAAGTACCCCATAAGTTTTGATTCCTCTGTGAGTGTCGAAATGTGCGTTTTTACGACATATTCGGCTGTAACTTTTTTTACGAAAACTGAGAAATTTTATTTTTCTTTCTGCAGCAAGATACTATGGATCTATGTATATGGTTTTAATTTCAACTCGATACCTCCACGCGTTCCCGAGATAAAGGTCTTGACACCCGGACGGACGGACAGACGGACAGACGGACAACAAAGTGATCCTATAAGGGTTCCGTTTTTTCCTATTGAGGTACGGAACCCTATAAGTACTGATTTATTCGCAATATTCGTAATGTATATTCGCGATGTTAGTCGTAAATTTAGAAGAAATTGGAAGATTTGTAACAAAAAAGTTTGTTAGAATACTTATTAATCATCGCTTACTATATTCCACATTCCCATTAATCTTCTATCTAGGTCCATAAAATATAACTCGAAATTGTCCAAATCAGATGAGTGATATCTTATCTACGGTATCAATATCCTGCGAGTCCGGCCTACATCCGATTAAGCCGGAAGCCGGATATACCCTCATACTTACAGTAATATCGATAAAGATCAAGTAATTAGATGGACTGGATGAGATTGGCTTCGAAGCGACAGTTCAGCCATTGTGGGATGGGATTCCATAATTTAGAAGGTGTAGGTTTGAGTCTTTGGTAAAGAATAATATTTAGAACAGTAGAAGATAATTATCTTAACATAATGGTAAATTATTCTTACTTCTATTTTCCCGTACGGGGTAGGCAGAACATTAAAGACTATGACGCAGTTTGACGCCACATTAGACCGTCTTTGGAGGGTTAGATTGGAAGGAGAGGGTATTAGGGGCTTAGAAGGTATTAGAGGGTAAAATTTAATGTTAATGTAATATTATATTTTTCATTGAAATGCCAAAATTCCGTACTCAGCGATATCGGTCCATGGTCTTGATGCGTACTCCATAAGAATGGAATTCTTTTCCGCTATCTCTGTTTCCTGAGAACTAAAATCTTGAAACTTTCAAGGCTAGAGTAGATATCTTCTAGATCGACGAGTTCCATCCTCGGCCACACCGTCGCTTAACATCAGTCGAGCTGTTGGTCAATCGTAGATCTTTGTTGCGTATTAAATATGCAAACAGGCGCTCATCCCAAAAAGTCTGAACCGTCTGTCAAAACAAACATCTCTCTATATTCTGGCCCTCATTCCTGGTCATCAACCTATTCATATTGAAACAGAAAGTTGCACGAAGAGACCTGAAACTATACATTATTTGATTCGATCCCTTCCCCAAGTTATTGGTTTGTTGTCAGTTGTAGCGCTCCCGTCGGACTTCCAGTCAAAGCGGTTCTCGAACTTTTGATGTTAACTTTCCGGCTATACGATACTATCCGATATTATATTCTTCGTTTATGACTTATTGTTTTTTTTTGCTTGATGTTGGCATCATGCTTCCACATTTTCCATTTATCGAGTTTATTTTTATTATTTACAGCTCGGTTTCGTGTGATATTTCTTTTTCTTTTTTGATACAAGAAATGTCTAATTTTTGAAGAAATAAATGTGCAAGAAATGTGCAAAATGTACACTCAACATCATACCCACCGTAACGCAAGAGCAAGTTATACCTTCTTAGATAATCGTTCTTATGCCGTCGGGTATTTAATTTAGACTTAAGATTTAAGTTTACTCATTTTTTTCGTAAAAAATATATAATGTACATTTTATACAGATTTCGCAGCGGTAGTTAGCAAGTATTTCTGTAATCTGGACAAACAGTGTTTTTTCATGTTATAATTATAGATATTACGATTAATATCTGAAGCAAATACGTCGATAAGCGTGTATAGAGGATGTAAGATTGGATTGTAGTTAAATTTACACGCAGAATTGTAAAACGCTAAAAATATAAAATTGTGTGTGACAATACATTTAACGATGGAATGTCTGACAATAATTTATTTATAAATAATAAGTACAAAATATCAATGAATTGTTATAAAAGAAACTAAATAACTTTTAATGAATTGAAATAACGCATCGACCTTTGCGTTCATCACGAATTTTAAAACATTAAAAATATAAAATTGTGTGTGACAATACATTTAACGATGGAATGTCTGACAATAATGTATTTATAAATAATAAGTACAAAATATCAATGAATTGTTATAAAAGAAACTAAATAACTTTTAATGAATTAAAATAACGCATCGACTTTTGCGTTCATCACGAATTGTAAAACGCTAAAAATGTAAAATTGTGTGTAACAATATATTTAACGATGGAATGTCTGACAATAATTTATTTATAAATAATAAGTACAAAATATCAATGAATTGTTATATTGTTATAAAAGAAACTAAATAACTTTTAATGAATTGAAATAACGCATCGACTTTTGCGTTCATCACGAATTGTAAAACGCTAAAAATGTAAAATTGTGTGTAACAATCTATTTAACGATGGAATGTCTGACAATAATTTATTTATAAATAATAAGTACAAAAATATTATCAATGAATTATTATATTGTTATAAAAGAAACTAAATAACATTTAATAAATTGAAATAACCCATCGACTTTTGCGTTCATCACTTAAAAAAAAAATTATAACAACCCCCAATCTTTCAATTTTTTTGCGTAAAAATAAATATCTTTGCATTTTACCCATTAAAATTCCTTCATAAATAGCCCTTTAAATACCATAAATCCATTGAATCAATTCACAAAGGGAAGCTGGTAAGCCCGTGAATTGTTCTCGAAGTGTCCTGCCTACCGCAAGCCTTTGTGGCCACCCCCGAAACCTTCTTGGTAATGGTCGAATCAGAACAAAGTCGGGTACAAATTGGATTTCATAATTCAAAGTCATTATCAAGGTGAATCGGTGTTTGGCAATCGATTTGAGGCCTATTAATATTCTGGGAATATGATTATAGCCAAATATTGAATGAGCTTGGATAAATGCCTCTTGTAATGGGAAAGGGATCCCATTGATTAATGGGACGAAATGGGAAATTTGGCATGTTTTTTTAGACACATTGATTTTCAATGAAGACTTTAATTAGTAATGGTGCCCAAAAAGAATTGGTGTATTGGTATTGGTGAAATAATGATAATTATATATTTTTACTTAACTGCGCAAGAACGAGGTCTGTATGTCTATGAGGTCTTTTTGTCTTTATTGGATCCCCTTTTAACTCTAGCTAGCCAAAAATAAACAAGAAAGAGCAATATTTTCATGATCTATTATAGATTCCCGTTATTTCATTTAAATTAATTGTTTCAATATGGTTTTTCATTATTTTCTTTATAACAAAAACAACGCAATGACGTATGCATGTAGCGTCAAACAAAAGTAAAATGTTCAGTATTTTTAGAAGAAACAACACAAATTACTGTGGAAACTACCATGGTCGTTACAAAACTTTAAAATATTTTACTACCAAACGAGACGTCCTTCGGGAATAACGGTTGCGCTGCTCCTTTTGAAAAAGACCGCTGTATGCGAGTGAAACTGTAGTCGGAAATTTCGACTCAAAAATATACGTGATTAATCCGTAAGTTATTATAAAGATAAACAAATTACGTTCATTTTCAGGACCGCTACACTGATATCTAATCAAAATCTTCCCAAAATGAGTATCCAGTAACTGTAACTATTACACGTACCTTGCACGTACCTAACAATTGGTTAATTACCTACAAGTGAGAAGAGAGCAGCTCGATACCGCACTCACTCATTCACCACGATACGACTGCCGACTGTTTTTAGGGTTCCGTACCCAAAGGGTAAAAACGGGACCCTATTACTGAGACTCCGCTGTCTGTCCGTCCGTCTGTCACCAGGCCGTATCTCATGAACCGTGATAGTTAGATAGTTGAAATTTTCACAGATGTTACTGTTGCCGCTATAACAACAAATACTAAAAAACAGAATAAAATAAATATTTAAGGGGGCTCCCATACAACAACCTTGATTTTTTTTGCTCGTATCTCTCGATATTGATAACGGCAACAGGTAGACGCTTGAAATATTCACAGAATATTGTGTTATATTATTCACTTTAAAAATAAAATATATAAGGGGGCTCCCATACAACAAACGTGATTTTTTGCCGTTTTTTATAGAAAATGGTACGGAACCCTTCGTGCGCGAGTCCGACTCGCACTTAGCCGGTTTTTTTATGAGATATGTAGATCTATGTTTGATCCCTAACTCTCCGATCTCCGACTAACGATGATATGATTTGAAAATTAAAAGATTACAGCATTCATTAAATATATATGGTGTAGTGGTAACTTTTCTGAATAACGCATAGAGAACGTAGACCTAAACTATAAAAGACATTAATAGCTACTACATACCACATACCTAAACCGTTGAGTTTGGGCGTTCCAATTAGAAATGGTGGAGTGGCAATTTTTTGTGTAGCATGAATAAACCCGAATTAATTTTAACAAAATACATGTCCAGCAGATGTAATAATGATAATTACTATAATGACAAATCATGCCATGACCAAATCGGTCTTGCATGTCACACAACAACTTTACAAGTCGAAAAAATATGGCTCAGGTTTGAAACTTTTTCAGTTCGAGCATAGATCAAAAAAGCGGCAAAGGTTTCGAAACGTTTTCAAAAAAAACGGACAAGTGCGAGTCAGACTCGCCCAACGAAAGTTCCGTACAAACTAGTAGATAAAAGGGGGAAATCATATATTTTTTTTATATTTTCCTTCATAAACCGAAAAAACATACATAGTAAAAATCTGTTTGCTAATAAATATGCTAATGAAGCTCTTTCATATGATAGGTGATACGGTTAATTGACTTTAAAATTTGGACCTTCATTCCTTGCATAAAGACGCATTTTTTTGTAATTAAATTAAAAATGTCCAGCTTTCGGTTTTTTTCCTATATGTGTGCTATAACACAATGCTTCTTGCCAAATTTCATAGTTCTAGGTGAACGGGAAGTATAGGTTTTCATTCCCCTGTGAGTGTCGAAATGTACGTTTTTACGACTTATTCGGCTGTACCTTTTTTTTTTACGAAAACTAAGAAATTTGATTTTTCTTTTTGCAACTAGAAACTATAGTATACGGTTGTAATTTCAAAACGTTACCTTCACGTGCTCCCGAGATAAAGATTTTGACACCCGGACGGACGGACAGACGGACAGATGGACAGACGGACACCAAAGTGATCCTATAAGGCTTCCGTTTTTTCCTTTTGAGGTACGGAACCCTAAAAACGCTCTTTGAGTTCGTCACGCGACATTTCGTTTGCTATGTCGATCCCATGCATTTCCTTTCCTATTCTACTTACGTTCACGAACTTAAAAAGCCATTTGTCTAACTGTAAAGGTTTCGACCAATCGCAACCAGTGAAAACAAACATAAAGTAGCAATATCGTTTCACATTGTCGCTGATTATAAATTGAACAGCCGAAACTGGCGCAAACTAGGCCCACTGATCACGTCTCGTTCACAGCTCTATTTAGCTCCCGGGCCTAATTACCATAATGCAACATTGCGACGCTGGCGACGATTTTGATTACATTGCCGGCTGACGCGAGGAATGCTAATACGCTAGACACACAGACGCGGTGTGCTATTGCGAATAATACGAGCTGTCGACAGCTATTTCCTCGGATGGCTGAGCTTTTCGTATTAATTTAGGTAATGGTAGGGAAGATGTTGTAAGTAAGCACTTTGAAGCAAGGCTTTCTTGTTTGTTACTGTCTGCAGAACTGCTGTGCAGTGTTAATAGATTACGTAATGTTGCTCACACACACTAGTAATTCATTCACGCACGTGCTTACTTAGAAACAAGTTAAAAAAATAATTAAAATCCTTAAAAAGGGGCAAACCTTCTGAGCATATTCTTTTAAAATAGCTAGGAACACTGTGTCAAATCTTTTTGAAACTAATTTTTTATTTTATTTTTTTGCTAATACAAAAACTTTCATGCTTCATAAACTGTGACCATGATGTTCATGCGTGTATTTACATTGGGAACCCCGAAATAAGTGTCTGGAGCGTCGACACAATAATGGCAATTTATTTTTCTATACTCCGAATTGTGAAATACCGCCTATCATATTCCCGAATTTATTTTCGAAAAATTAATTCCGAAAAAGGAATTAATTTTTTCAAAAGACACTTTATCAAAACACCGAAAGATAATTTGACAAGTCGTCTGATATCCGAACCTTTGTAACAACAAAGTTTATGACATGCATAATAAACACAAGCCTAGCGAAAGTAAGATTGTGGTCAAACGCAGGCCTAGTTATGATTAAAAAAAACCTAGCCCAATAATTGATAACCGAACATTTTTAAATAAGTAGGTATCTGGATGTACCATAGCAGAAACCTAACGAACCTAACTTAATAATGATTAGTACCTGGGGAACAAAGCTCCACTCGGATTTTTATGACTGAAAATACGAGCAAACTCGGGTTCACTAAAAATGAAACCTAGCAAGATCGATTTATCGTCCTCTAATCTACCTACAAACCAAATTTCATTAAAATCGTTCGAGCCGTTTCCGAGGTTCAAATTATAATACCTATATACATAATATACAAGAATCGCTCGTTTAAAGTTATTAGATTCGGTCAAATGAAACTGATGGCTAAACAAACTTATGGAATCAGAAACTCATGCCAAGTAAAACATCTGGAATCAGACAGTTCTATGAAACTGGTTCAGTAAAATTCATACAAGTAAAGTAAAATTCATACAAATGTATTTCGGATTATATATAGGCTACCATTATTTTTAACCCACGACCCAAAAAGAGGGGTGTTATAAGTTTGACGTGTGTATCTGTGCGTCTATCTGTGGCATCTTAGCTCTCAAACGGATGGAGCGATTTTGATCTAGTTTTTATCTATTTGACACAGCATTATCTCTCTTCTATATAAACTAACCTATTAAGGAGCAACCAGTTAACCAGTAACCAGTTAACCAGTAACCAGTTGGTAAATGTTAAATATTATATTAAGTATAATATATATTAGTATTTTACATAAATAGTAGGAGGATGAAATGTATTACGTTTAGTTATATAGTAATAGGTTTGCTCTTGACCGCCAACCTGCCTGATGTTAAGCGATGTTAAGATCTACGATGGAGCCTAGGATGGATTGTTTTATGTTTTCTCCACTTTATAGTGAGGAGCGGACTGTAGCAATCTTAGACATGAGGTATCCTAGTGAAGAATGTTATGCAAATGTAATTTAAAATCGATTTATTGTACATGTAAGCAAATTAAAAAAAAATGAATAAAAGGAAATATATCCTCAACTTTTTTTGCTCACCCTACCACAAACTACACACTTAATGAAGATAAACAAAATATAAGTAAGTATGAACTAAGTATACCATTAATGTCGAAGCAGATGTAACTTTCATACAATCTGCAAGTTAGTAGGTATCTGGGTGGAGTTAATCCCCTAAGAGCCGATATTGCTAAAGTTGGGGCGGATTACTTATTTACCATCCTTATTGGTTTGATCATACGGCGATATTTGATAAAGGAATATTGCTGACTTGTGGTGCTGCGGCACTGCTTAAGTAAGACCACGCAAAATCTAATACCGGGACATTGAACTAGGTTAGTCCGTTCGATAGACCGAAATTCAGCCAATGTCCGAAAACTTTAAAGGTCAGTCACAAGAAGTTTATTATTGTTTCAGACTTAAGCAATAGGGATATATTTGTTTGAACAAAAAATTACTAAATTGTATACTAGTTTGGCCTGGAAGCAACTTAGCTGAAGGAAGCTGTAGAGAAAAAGGACTTGAAAGAATGTAAGTTGACTGATAACGACGTCGAGGATCGAGCGAAGTGAAGAGAAGTGATTATAGTTTTAAAAAAAACTGACTCCTAAATACGCAATTCGCTTCCTTATTTTGTTATAAAAACCAAATCGCTGAATCGATTTTGATAAAATTTGTATGGGACTACCTCTGAAGTATGGTAGTAATTTAGAAAAAAATAAATCCGGACAAGTGCGAGTCAGACTCGCCCACCGAGGGTTCCGTACAAACTAAATAAAAGGGGGAAATCATATTTTTTTTTTATATTTTCCTTCATAAACCGAAAAATATACATCTTAAAAATATTTAACACATTCCTTGGTCACCACTCGGATCCGAGTAGGGGTTATAGTAGCGGCGCCTCCTACTCGGATCCGAGCGAGCGAACGTTTGAGGCAGCCCTCATTCCTTGCATAGAAACACTATTTTTTTGTGATTAAATGAAAAATGTGCAGTTTTCGGTTTTTTCCTATATGTGTACTCTAACACAATGCTTCTTGCCAAATTTCAGAGTTCTAGGTCAAAGGGAAGTACCCCATAGGTTTTGATTCCTCTGTGAGTGTCGAAATGTTCGTTTCTTACGACATATTCGGCTGTAACTTTTTTTACGAAAACTGAGAAATTTACTTTTCTTTCTGCAGCAAGATACTATGGATCTGCGTATTCAACTCGATACCCTCACGCGTTCCCGAGATAAAGGTCTTGACACCCGGACAGACGGACAGACGGACAGACGGACAACAAAGTGATCCTATAAGGGTTCCGTTTTTTCCTATTGAGGTACGGAACCCTAAAAAGATCGTCAAAATCAATTCATAATTGGCGAAGTAACCGCTGAACAAATATAAAAATCATCATCATCATCATCTCAGCCATAAAAAGTCCACTGCTGGACATGGGCCTAAAATACAAAAATATAAAATAAAAATAATACCATCAAATTTAGAACACCTTCTTTGTTGGAAGTCGATTTAAGATATTCTCAATTTCATTTCTGAAATATTGCCATAAAGTAGTTAAAACATAATAATATATTAAAATAATAAATATATTATTAGTTATGAAGCTAAATCTCTCTGCCTCACTCTCATGGCTTTGTTTGAATCCTACTCATATTTCATGCCATTTAGTTGATAAAAAAAATAACAATACCTAAAACCATCTAGTTTCAATTCCTCCCAGCAAACAAAAATAAAAAAAAACAAACCGCGTCTACTTCGAATGAAACGTTCATGAAAAGCCTAGATTCTAAGCGACGGCCTCATTAGGGGAAAATTTCATTAAACAATATTACAGGTGCCTTTAGGCGACAATACTGCAAATGGGGTCAAAAGTTTACGTTGACGTGTCCACAGTGGAGCTACACTAACTGTTGCTTTGCTGGAATTAGAGTTGTGCTGGAATCGTTATAATTGGACATTTAAAGCATTTTGGCATCAGGTATCGAAAATGTACTGTGGTGGATTAAACATACGGTGCTATTTTGGTTCAATCGTGGACACATTAATAGAGGACTGAGAAATATAGTGATGCATGCAATGATGCATAGATAGGTTTTCCCCGATTCTGCATGGCAAGTCTCACGTAAGATAATCGCCTGACTCGTCTTCAGTCGCGACACGTCGGGCAACGCTGTTAGACGCTAAGTGTCGTGACTTGTGAACAGTGATAATACTAGCCTGTGTATTTAAAAAGTGCAGCAGCAAGATAATATAAGGCGAATATACCAAAAAGCTCGCTATTTTACTGGCAAGTATGCCAGTAAAATATCTAGGCAAAAAAGAGATTTATATTTGTTAAAGTTCATAAAAAAAGAGAAGAATATGTAACATACCCTGTTACATATTCTTACAGTTAACTAAATATGCAATTATACACTAAATAATAGAAAATGACAATATAATACAATACATACATATATAAATTACCTACACATTAAATTAAATCGAATCGAATTAAATTGAAAAGCAACCTCGCACAGGTTTTATGTGCAGCTTTACTAGAACTATGGCTGAGGACCCGTTCTCGCCATCAGTCAGACATCTTGTGCAGACGATGACCAAAAAAGAGACTGAAAAAAGGTTTGAAATCGTGTGCACGAAGTGTCGAAAATACATTTCAATAGAATTCTAATAATTTATTAATATAGTTTTTAATTTAATTTTAGTATAAGTGGATTTTGTTGTCTGATAAATAAACGAATTTGAATTTACTTCTGCTATTTCAACTCATTTCAAAATTAGCTTGCACTATCTCTATCAATATACGAGTTGTGCTAGGTGTGTCTATTCCAGTCCCAGCGCATTTCCGTCTGCTGCACGTTACAACTGTAATCAAATAACTTGGCCGGTTAACTCGTGGCGCGAGTTCCAGCACTAGCTCCTAGCATGCACTCCTACTAGGTGTTTTTGGTTTTGTGTGCTATGTGTCAAATGTCAGACTTAGTGTTGAAACTGTGTGCAAAACTATAAATTATGCAGAGTTTAACAGTGATTAACGGACATGCTTTGAGGGGTTGTATTAATTATTTTGGATAAGTTTTAGTATAGAACTAATTCTGAAATTGAGGAAAAATCAACTGTTCTATTTATAAAGTTATAAAATAGCCGCGTTTTCTCATAAAGGGTTAAGCCAATTGAGATTTTGACAGACACAAAATTGGACCTCTTATGTTCTAAAAAATCGTTGAATTTTTTAACAAAGGTGCGGTGAGACAAAATCTCAAATATGTATTATATATGACGTGTGAAGGTAAAGGACTTGATGTTCTCCCTGCAGCGGCCCAGGGAGAACATGCAGGCTGCAGGGAGAACATGCAGGCTGCAGGGAGAACATGGTAAAGTGAGAGAGCGCACTACACTGAGAGAGCGCAGTGCAATTGTGGAGCCACTACGCAGACCATGCAGCACTTACTCTCGTGCCCTCAGTGTCCCCAGTCTTGCACACCACAGGACCTTTACAGTGCTTCTCCCTGCGGGGTCGCTGTAGCTAAATACTGGGAGGCAACAGTATAAAAACCTCAAACAGGATCATCGATACGACGAAGAAGAAAGGACTTGATAAAATAATTATAGCTTAAGAAACTGAAAAAACTGGCTTAAAAATGCGCAATTTTGTTTTAAAAACAGATATACAGATTCTAAATATATTTTGATGTTTCTATAGAACCAATCTGATACTGTATCCGTACAAACATTTTTAGAAATCGGTTTATAAATGATGGTATTACGCGGTAGCAAACAAAAGAAATAGGGCCGAATTTTTACCGACTTTAAAAAGTAGAAGGTAATATTTAGGCTTTTTTTTTTAAATCTTAAAACACAGACTGATATAGTCAGACAACTAAATGAACCTATAGAGGGAAAGCTTACACGCTAGCGCAAAACAACAGGCCTTATTGCTGAAAGCGATCTCTTCCAGGCAATTATATTGAAATTTACTATTTATTGAGGATTACTATTTAATATCATTTGTCTATTTATTTACCTATAGATGTATTTTTCACCTTTTGAGCTACAAAACTGCAATGATATTGATATTGTTTATTCACATATCACTTAACTATTATTATCTATGTATAACATATAAAATATTTATGCACTTTACAAGTCAATTTACAATTTATATACAATAAAAAAATCCTTTATAACATCAGTTTGAAGTTTCATTAATTACAATTTTTAAGTTTTGATTATTGGACACATAAAATCTGTACATATAATAAGACTGTAACGGGTCCAAATTCTGTACATATTTTTTTTTTGATTGTTGGATACCTATCTATCGATACAGAAGCCAAAACAGCAATTTTTTAAATTAAGTATACGTCTGCAATTAGTCAAATTGAAGCATTGCCTATAATTTGAGCTATTAAAAAACATAAATATTTAATTAGTCCCCTACCTCAATAGATCGAATGAAAAGCATAGTAAAGTTTGGAAACCAGAATTCCCCAACTACGAAACTTTTTCCCACGTCAACCCTTTTACGTAAATTAATTATTAATCAAGTCGCACACGTCAGTAGATAGATTACGAGGACAGTCAATGTGACTCACTTATTTTAGACTAAATATATCAGAGAGAAATGAATAAAAAAATAATTTAATTGGATGGAGATTGGACATTGTCACGTGCATGATGAGGATTAGGAGCTGATGGCTAGACCGATTTTGATATTAATCGGCAACGTGACAAGTTTGAGGTGGAGAAAGAAAAAAAGAGGGTTTGGTTCACAATACGAATCCGAGTTCACCCGTGACGATTGCTTTATAGATAATTTACTTCATGACAACATGTGCATAGTTAATTTTTATTCATAAGACGCCTCTTATAGGCTGCTTGTGTATGTACTACTGCTGGAAAACTGTTTTACAACTGTAAAAAACTTGTCTACAACGTCAGTTGCTTGCTTTTTTTAAGATAAAATCAATTCGCTGTAGGCTACAGCTTATCAATCTACTTTTTCATCTTACTAGCTCGTAAAGTTCAATTTCTAGGGCTAATACTAGGGTGGAAAAGTTAATTTTATCCCCTAGGGCGGAAAAGTAACTTCAAAATTCGAACTCAACGGTTCTATAGAACCGTTAATTTAAGCATCTTAATTTATAATTTATCAGTATAAAATATTTCCAACCTCGTTATTCAATACCTTCATAAAATGAAAATAAATAGTTCGATTCAAAGAGGTTGAAATATGATTTTAAAATAAGCAGAGGTATATTTACATGTACCTCTGGTTACCCCTACTGGTCTGGTTGGTCTGGTTCTGGTTGGGTTACCCCAAGAAAATAAGTTTTGACAAATTATGTGAATGTAAATAAAAATGTGCAACTTATTTCCGCTAAGTAGTTTTTTTTACGACCGCTTACATGAAAAAGGTTTGAATGTGTGCGAGTGTGCCAAGCTTAGTAGAAAAAAAAAACTAATTTAAAAAACTACAAACTTTTTTAATTCGTTATTTATGATGTAACCAAAGAGAATATAACTTCACCAAGTTAGTGTTAGTACTTAGACGTAACTTTCGTACATTTTGTTGTAAATCATGTTTAAATAAAAAAATGTATACACTGTTAGTGAATTTACTTTATTATATATCGTAGTTTTAGGGTTTTATTACTCTAATTTCATTTACAAAAAAAAAAAAAAAAAATCTTCACTTAAATACACAACTATAACTATCAACTTGTAAATAACGTACGCAATACGTAATGAGTGTCGAGTTATTTGTTACACTTGCTATTTTCCATACCTCCTCTTGCCTTTCGCTATTGTGTTACAATATCAAAACTAGTTTATTTCATGTTAAGTGAATCTATATTCAAAATGAAATAAAATATCTTAAACATAGACCTATTATAATGCTGAACAGATCTTCCTACTAGAGAAAATAGGTATAAAGTAAACACTTTACTCGCTATGTTAACCTGTAAAACTTTCTTTTGTATGTAAAATTTTATCTCGTGTCTTCTTGAAGCCGTCGCTACGCCCAGAATTCAATTGTCAGACACTCGACGGTAAAAAAACAACTTTCCAGCCTAGTACAATAACTATTGTATTACAACTTTTAATTGACAATTTTCCTCTTAAACTATAACACTTGTCTTAATTCAGTTTCTGTATCTCTCTAACCTGCTATTTCACTGTAAACGTAGAAATCAATTATATAAATTGGTATTCCGACATTTCGGTGAGTGTCAGTTAACTATATCAAACAGTATTTTTTAATCTAGCAAATTGAAATCAGGTTCTTTCGCCCGCGGCGTCATGTGTGGGATGTAGGAACAGAGTCTGTTATTTTGTTAACCAACATTAAAAGCGGTTACGCTTATTTTTCGGAATTATGTTTATCTTTATACAAAATTGCTTTTGTTTAGAAGTACGTTGTGACTTTTCAGTTGACTTTTTCTTAGTAAAGCCAGTGGGTTGTATTCAGAATATACAGATTTTAGATGCTTTACAAATCCACCCCCAACCAAGAGGATTCATGACAGTTTTTTTATTATCTGAAAGTAGGTTTGAAATTGCAATAAAATTAAGACACAAGTCTTAATTTTATTGCAATTTCAAATTATTTGCAATTTATTTGCAATTTATGTCTTTTGTAAGACAGAATTATGAAACATTGAACAATAAAATAAGCGGTAGAATCGTGAGGGAGTGATTTAAAAAAGTGTGGATGAAGTGAAAGAAATTGAAAAGTAATATGTCGAGATAGTTGAAAGGAAAAATGCTGTACCGCCTCAATCTAAGGCGATAAGTACAAGATGATTTAGATTTATTTTTTTATTTTATTGACGATGATGATGAATATTGTCACAATTTTTTTTAAAACAAATATTTGAGGATATTTCACACAACACCATCTAGCCCAAACTAAGCAAAGCTTGTACTGTGGAACTAGATGGCTGAACACATATATAATTTTGTTTGTAAATATATAAATATGATACAGAGAAACACCCAGACACAGAACAAACATCCATGCTCATCAGACAAATGTTTGCCCTGGGTGGGGATTGAACCCACGACCTACAGCTTAGGAGGTAGACATACTACCAACTGAGCCACAAAGCCAGTCAATTAAAATAGTATTACCTTTAATTCGCCCAATTTTTATCTGTAAACAGGATAAAAACTGTTTTTGGTAATTTGCAAAATAATGTATCAGATTTACCACACAAACAAAAAATTAATGAACCAAAACAAGAACAAAAAAAATCAGTACTTATTAGTCCTAATAGTGAAAATTCCAGATATCCAGATCATCATCATCATCATCTCAGCCATAAGAAGTCCACTGCTGGACATAGGCCTCTCCCATGGATTTTCAAAAAGACCGGTTGGAAGCGGCCTGCACCCAGCGTCTTCCTGCCACTTGTATGATATTTTTTGTCCACCTTGTGACTGGTATTCCTACGCTTATCAGTTCGTGGTGTCCATTTGAGAACTTTTCGGCCCCATCGGCCGTCGGGTCTACATGCTATGTGCCCTGCCATCTCCACATAAAGATTAGTAATTATAAGTTAAATTTTATGTAATTGTAACAGAAAAAATAAATACCCTAACAATTTCGAGCTTACGTACTTGTATTTAGCATTAAAATGATTTTCGATATTAAAGTGTATTTGGCGCAAACGGCTGACTGGGCGTAGCCGTAAAATACATATTGACTGCTACATAATCTGCACCTCTAAGCTTCCAAATATAGTGACTGTTACAAAATCTGCACCAGTAAGCTTTCTGTCTGCGCTCAAAATGAAAACATGAATTTAGAGCCAAAAGCCTCGACAAGGGCCATTGGACGCGTTTAATACAAATTACGCAACGTAGATTATTGTGGACTGCCATGGGCAACCTTATTCCGGAAATGCTGACTATTTATGTTTTACAGGTAATTTTCTATGTTTTTCAGTATACTGCATTGTTGCTTCTAAATTCGTACTAAAACTTACTGAATTTAGAATAACAAGCATTAAAAGTTATTACAAGCTAGTAAATAAGGCTAGTTATAGTGAGGTCCAAAATTAGGAATCCAATTTAATACTTAACAAATACTCAACTGACTATATCTACGTCAATTACGCTCTAATCATTTAGAGATGTATTAATCTCCTGTTTTTTTACAACAAATTTGATTTCAAATGAATAAAAACCGCTATTAAAAGTAATCACAATCCCATCAGAATGTGGTTTTACAATTTTCATTATAAAATTATACCCTTTTTGATCTTTATAATTAGTAAAAATACTTTTGTATCAAATTTGTATCACCTTAATCCGACGCTAATAAAAGAAAAGAAATCAAACGAAATAAATTTCTAAGTTGTTTCTAAGTTTTTTTAAAAATATTCTTAATAAACATGCGCTTGACCGCTATCTCGACTGATGTTACGCGACTGTTGCGGTCTACGATGTAGCATACTTACTTAGAAGGAACCTATTCACTCACTTTGAAGACACTCCGAATAGTATATCTATCCGGAAAGACCCTTCAAATTGACTCCAAAATTTGTTAGCGTATCATCCAAATAAAAAAAGAATTATCAAAATCGGTTCACTCAGTCGAAAGTTATATGGTAACAAACATAAAAAAAAAAAAACAGTCCAATTGATAACCTCCTCCTTTTTGGAAGTCGCTTGAAAAGAAACTGTAAGCCCGCTTACATTTAGCCACCGACTAGTGTATGAGTCAGCTCGTGTCATAATTACGACCCTCGTATCCCTCCTCTAGATCTCTTGTAACGATAACCAGACTGGCAACATCTGGCCTGAGCAGTAAAACGCTGAGATAGCAATATTACGTGTATAAATCCTACCTCGGAGTATGGAGTACCGGCTTACCGAAATGCATTAAGCGCACTGCGCATAGCCGTTAAGGAGTTCACGCACAGGGTGCGATATGGGGTTATACCTACTATCAAATACTTTTGAGGTATCTTCATGTTACCGCACAGGGCCTCAAGGCTGCTATTTGAACATCACTCGCTCGTGACTCGCTGATACGATTTTTTGTAGCATGCAAAAAAAAAATAAAAAAAAAAGGACTTCTTCCTCGAAAGAGGAAAAAGTGAGGGTGAAAAAATAGATTTTCTCCGCACTGCTACAAAAAGTAAAAAAAGAATTAATTAGTTAAATAGATAAGTAGATAAAAAAGGTTACCTAGATAGGGTTCAGCGGAGAGCCATTGAACATTTAGTTCAAGGGTCCTCTTGCTGTTCGGCCGACTTACATATGGGTTTTAGCTCACAAAAGAAACAAAAGTTTTGAAGTTAATAATGAAGGTTATATTTAGCAAGATTTAGGTTAGATTTAGCAAGGGGAGACGTTGTCTCTCCGAAACTGTTTACCGCCGGTTTGGAAGATGCCTATAAGCTTCTGGAATGGAAAGGGCTCGGCATCAATATTAACGGCGAGTACATCACTCACCTTCGGTTCGCCGACGATATAGTAGTCATGGCAAAGTCGATGGAAGAGCTCAGTACGATGCTCGAAGACCTCAATAGAGTTTCCCAACGGGTGGGCCTCAAAATGAACATGGACAAAACGAAGGTTATGTCGAACGCCCATGTAGTGCCCACCCCAATATCTGTGGGGAACTTCACTCTTGAAGTTGTTGACGAATACGTCTACCTAGGACAGACGGTCCGATTAGGCAGGTCCAACCTTACGAGGGAGGTCAATCGTCGTATCCAACTCGGCTGGGCAGCGTTCGGGAAACTTAAAAGCGTCTTCTCGTCCAATATTCCCCAGTCCCTCAAGTCGAAAGTTTACAACCAGTGTGTGTTACCAGTGATGACATACGGCACTGAAACGTGGTCCCTAACTATGGGCCTTATAAGGAAACTCAAGGTCACGCAACGAGCTATGGAGAGGGCTATGCTCGGAGTCTCTCTACGAGATCGAATCAGAAATGAAGAGATACGTAGACGTACAAAAGTCACCGATATAGCACAGCGGATTAGCAAGTTGAAGTGGCAGTGGGCAGGACACATAGCACGTAGAACTGATGGCCGATGGGGCCGAAAGGTTCTCGAGTGGAGACCACGTACCGGCAAGCGCAGCGTAGGAAGACCAGCCACGAGATGGACAGATGATCTCATACAAGTGGCGGGAAGACGCTGGATGCAAGCCGCTTCCAATCGGTCTTTTTGGAAACCCATGGAGGAGGCCTATGTCCAGCAGTGGACTTCTTATGGCTGAGATGATGATGATGATGATATTTAGCAAAAATCATGATATAGGTTGAATGTAGGTTACAAAAATTCTAGTTACAAAAATACGGTTTAAAGTTCTTCAAGAACGTTGTAAGCGTGGATACGAAAGGTTCCGAACGCGCACAGATATTACACTAATGGCCATTTTACGCAAATAAAATCGATCGATCGCTTTACTCACGTGAGATTCACTTTTGACGGTGATGATAAATCGGCGGGTCAAATCACGCGCCGATGGTAAGCTCCTCGCAGATAGAGTGAGCATGCGGTCAATAGACACGCACGTGGAAACGACGTCGGGCGCTGGGCGCTCCACGACGTCCTGAACAGCAGGCTAATGGCGGGCTGATCGTCAAGAAGGATGCTCCATGACGGTGATCCTTGGGAATAAAAATACCACCTAGACAACGGGATGTCTCATCACGCCTCCTCAGGTTCTCCAAAGGTCGTCTCAGAAACTAGGTTGTGGATGTCGCTCAGCCCTCCTCGGGCGAGATCACGCCTGCGTTCCTCGAAGCGTCCTTTTCTCGATCTTCAGTAAAAAGAGGTGTTCTTCAGCCGATGTCCGGAAGTGTAAGCCATATTCCAAATCTCCATTTCGACTCCTGTCCACTCATCTCAATAGTGGTGGGATGTCCCTCCGTCGAGTAAAAAAATGATTCGTTTTCAATCATTCAGTCGATGCGGTAATCGATTAAGTTTTCTTTTGAATAAGTTTACAAAATAAAAAATACTTAAGAATAGTGTCCGAAACCAATTTGTTTGACATTATAAAACAAATGCTAAACTAGCATAAAGGAAAACACTGCTGAAATGCTTTCTTAAAATAAAATATGAAAACAAAGACGATTAAAAACATCGAATAGATTCGCTTGGAGAGAAGATAATAATTTGCGGTACGACACTTAGCCTCTATGGTTTGCAATTAGAACAGTCGATGTCTTGCGAAACGTGGCTGTCAGTGTCATCCGTCAAATCCACGATCTGCTCTCGCTCGACCCCAGAAAATAATGTAAACAAACCGACTTCGGAATTCAGTATACAAAATTACTAAAAACAGGACATAAACTCAAGCAGGTAACAATTATATTGAAAAGAAAGAGCAAACTAAGAACAGTGAATATTATGATGTTATAAATAAGTGTTATTGTTCTCAGAATTCTACGTAGTTGTGTTGCTTCGCGGAATCGTCATTGGAAAACTGTGAAACCTTACATTGGAATGCATGAAGGATACTATAAGAAGATTTTTAAATAACAGTAGCGATACTGATCGCTACAAAGACTATCTTGACGAATTGCTAGTCTACTACTATATAAATAGACTAACAATTTGTCAAAATAGTCGTTGAATCGTATCAGCGAGCGACGAACGAGTGACGTTCACGTAGCAGCCTTGAGGCCCAGATCTCAAAAAGAAGGGTATCTTCCAAGCGACTGCACAGTACGAATATTTTAGGCATTTGACAGATTTATGAGGCAATTTTAATCTTAATTAAGGTGGAGATTAAAACACGCAGCTATCTCTCTCGCGCATCACAACATTTTTAAACACATAAAATTATTTATTAGATAAAAGTGAGAGACGTTATGATTTATATAGATAGGTGAAACATTGTAAAAACGTTTTATTCAGATATCATTTATACTGGCGACGGATCAGTGATAAAACAAATATTTTCCGACTCCTCAGCCAATTTAAAAGATATCGAAGAAAAACTTGTTTTTAATATTTCTACTACTATCCAAGAAAAGGCTTCGTTCGCACATTACCACATTTTAAATATATAAAATCAATTATTAGGAATATTATAAAAATGAGAGCTGATTTAGTAATTTTGATATCAAACTTATAAAAAAAAAAAACATTTATTATTTATTTTGGCGACGGAGTTATGTTAAAACAATATTTTGGAACTCCTCACACAACGAAACTTCAAGTAACGTCAGGTTTAAAATTACGTAAAATTTAAGCGACAAATCCGTTAAAAATTATTAAATTTCAATCAAACATTACTCCTAAGACAATTAACAGATGTCGAAGGAAAACTAAATGTAAAGTATAATATAGATTAAAAATCGTATTCAGTGGGTACGCGGTAAGTGATGTTCTAAATCTGCGGATAGGTAATGCTCGATGTATTCGAGGATTCGATCTAGATGCAAACCGGAGTTTGATGAGTGGCTTATGGATGAATGCCTGATGCTGAACTCCGTGTATCAATGTCCTTATTTAGCCTATAACAGATGCAATTTCAAATTCTAAGTGGACTTAAAGTTGCTTGTAATATAAAAAAAAAAGGTTTTTGAACATTTTGACCCTCATTAATCTACCATATACATTATAATCGCGATATCGAACCAAAAAGTCGGGTGTCTTATTTATAAAAAAAAATAAAATAGGTCTGGTTCGTTAGAACTTAACGTCAAGTTTTGAGAGTTCCGACTGCACGACACCAGAACTACAAGGTCGGATGTCTGATTCATAAAATAAATAGAGTTACGACCGTATGACACCAGCATCATAAGGTTGGATATCTCATTACTAAAAATGAGTCATCCGACCGTAGTCATAGTCAAAGTTGTTTCGTAAAAACAATTTACACGTCACCTTATGCTTCTGATGTTGAATGTAAATATATTTATGAACTGAATTTTCAAAAAAGAAGTAGGTTCTCCACTCGACTGTTTTTTTTTTGTTTGCTCAGTGATTACTCCACCAAGTATGAATTGTTTTTGCTGTTTCTTTTTTTAATACCTCGGTGGTGGTCTCATATAAATTTTATCAAAATAGCAAAATAACTAAAAATATAGCAAAATAACTAAAAGAATGTCGTTGAAGTAAACGAATTGCGCATTGTAAAATAAGTTTTTTCAGTTTTTAATTGAGTTTCAAAAAGAAGGAGGTTCTCAATTCGACTGTACGTTTTTTTAACTATAATTTTATTAAATCAATTTAAAAAAGGCGATAACAAGAAAGTACTTATGTATATGTGTTTGATTTTTGATCTCTGATAATTTCATATTTAATTTTGACCATTAATTCCTTTGGTATACTATTAATTACCTATAATATATACACTATAATATTAATTATAGTACCTACATACAAATACGAACCAATCAAGAGAAACATTGATGTATGATGAAACTTTGAAGTGCCGTTAATTACGTTCTAGGCAGCCGAAATGACTAAAATAATAAATTAATTTAGATTCAGAACCTCCGAGCTTAGATCCTAACATCCTCAAGCCAGCCACTAAGTGCCATAAATGTGCTATAGCGGTTTCAGCCCTGAATCATATCGCGTCATAATTTCAACTAAACTTACAACTTTCCGTCATCTAGTCGATTTATCGTCTAATATAGCGTCCGGGAACACCACAGATAATGTATTAATACGATTTGTTACTAGGAAATTACGTGTGTTGAAGTTAAAATAAAAATTACTCAAAAGGTATTTGTTATTTTTGTTTAGATCCGAGGAGTTGTAGGAGTCCGTAGTCCGACCATCGTTCGTCTCGCCCGACGATTTTTAGGGTTCCGTACACAAACGGTAAAAACGGGACCCTATTACTGAGACTCCGCTGTCTGTCCGTCCATCCGTCCGTCCGTCCGTCCGTGCGTCCGTCCGTCTTTCACCAGGCTGTATCTAATGACCCATGATAGTTAGAGAGTTGAAATTTTTACAGATGATGTATTTCTGTTGCCGCTATAGCAACAAATGCAAAATAAATATTTAAGGGGGCTCTCATAAAACAAACGTGTTTTTTTGCTCGTTTTTGCTCGATATTGATAACGGCAACAGTTTTTTTTTTATTCGACGATAGGCTTGCGCTTGACCGTCAATTCACCTGGTGTTAAGCGACAGTTACGGTCTACGATGGAGCGCGCTTGCCTAGAAGAAACCTATTCACTGAATATTGAGTTATGTTATTCACTTTAAAAATAAATAATTAAATTAAAATAAAATAAATATTGAAGGGGGGCTCCCATACAACAAACGTGATCATTTTTCCCTTTTTATATAGGTAGATGATGGTATGGAACCCTTCGTGTGCGAGTTCGACTCGCACTTGGCCGGTATTATTACATAAGTTTATGCAGTCATTGTATGTCTTCAAAAATGTGAGTATGCACATTTTTGAAGACATAAAAATGCCGTTTGTAAAACTAGAAAACAATATCACAAATATGTGACAATAATTTCAATCTGATTCAAGTTAATTTTCATACATAAAAATCATTTTAAGAAATTACTAACGCAAAAATGATTTTTATGTATGAAAATTCACTTGGGTCGAATTGAAAATTTGTCGAATGTTTGTGATATTATTTTCTAGTTTTAAGTACATATTTTTATAAGTTCATTCAGTCATTTTATATTTTTGAAAATGTGAAAATAAAAATAAATAAAAACTTCTATGGCCTTCAAATTGTGAAAAATATTGTATAATAACAGAAAAATTTTATGCAGTAAGAAAAAGGCAGTGGCATAGGAAAATAACCATAGTTTATTTATTTTTACACAGAACATATGTATGAACAGATGCTGTGGTTAAAGATAAACGTAACACACGTAACCTCAGAAGGTACTTATATACACTTGAAGATACCCAGGTTATGGTTTTCAGGAAACAAGGATAACTTTCCATTCTCGGGTGATGGCTAAAGAATTGTGGAATAAACATCAAGTACCGCTTGTGCTATTTAGAGAGAACGTATTCCAAATTAATTAAAACATAATGATTAAATAGAACGTATATTGGTGAGCGACCGCTTGGTGTACTGTTTAATTAACTGTTGATTAAACACTCAATTAGCAAAATGTTTATTATAAAACACTTTTTTAAACTGTCACGGTCATTCATTACAGCACTATTATTATTAACGGGATATTTACCGTGGTTCGCGTTAATTTTGAGCTCCCGATATTTCGGCACAGTTACATGCTCCATGTTCACGGGCGACTGAAGAATGTGGGTTGATGATACGGTTAAGAGCAGACATATCTGTCTACCCTCTTTTTTTTGTCTTTTACTGCGAAGAGCGTTATCAATGGCACTCGAACTCGATTCATAGTCCCGACAAAACACTCTCACAATTTTATTATCACTGCATATTTTCTTTTGGACACAGTCGCCCGTGAACATGGGGCATGTAATTGTGCCAAAATATCAGGAGCTCAAAATTAACGCGAATCACGGTAAATATCCCGTTAATAATAATAGTACTTTAATGTTTATTATAATTAACTTTTCTACTGTGATTAAATAGAAGTCACAAAATTCAACGCCCTACTACGTATGTAGCAATACAAAAAAAAAACGTTTTAGGGTTCCGTAGTCAACTCGTACCTATATAGTTGCACCATGTCCATCTGTCCACAGCTTAGCTCAGACTATTAGTACTTACTAGACAGTTGTTATTAACCGACTTCAAAAAAGGACGTTATCAATTCGACCTGTAAGTATGTAATATTGTCAGAACTGCACAGTTTTTGTATACCAGCTTCTAAACATATGAGCCAAATTTCGTAAGTGTATGTATGTTTGTCTACGTATTACGCAGAAACTAGAAGTTGTATTGCGATTTTTTATTGAATAAAGTATCTCTCAACTTTTTTTTTTTTTTATTAACAAATTTATTCTCCACAGACTCCAGGGTCCGTGCCTTTTATGAACTAATATATGCATTTATAACTACTTACATTTTTTTTTTTTTTTTTTTTCAACTTAGAAGTCACTGCAAGTTTTATCATAATCGGTTTAGTTATTTTCAAGATATGGACTTTTGAAATATTAAAATATGAGCGTTTTATCCCTCAGAAAGTCAGTTTGGTCCATGGAACAAAACTAATGGACACACCATTATGAAGAAAGCTCATCAATAAAGCATCATTTTATATTCGACGCGAGCACTTCTCATTTTTTTTTTATCAGCCCTGTTTGTACAAACTGTCCCACTGCTGGGAACGGGCCATCTCCTCATTGTGAGAAGGGTTAGGCCATAGTCTGCCACGCTGGCCAAGTGCGGGTTGGCAGGCTTCACACATCTTCAAGATCATTGAGAACTCTCGGACATGTAAGTAGGTTCCTCACGAAGTTTTCCTTCACCGTTTGAAGTTGGCGGCAATCAACAATACGCACATAACTTCGAAAAGACAGAGGTGCGTGCCGTGGGATTCGAACCCAGGACCTGTAGATCGCAAGTCAGACGGTCTCACCACTAGGCTGCCGGAAAGCACTTCTCATAGCAACAATAAAAGCTCGTATCGCTTCTTTTATATTAGATTTAATTGCTGGAAATATATTTTTCAATTCGTATCAGTGTTAGTTCACTTGTACATTATTGTGCATTTGTTTATTATAAAATTTTCCGTAAGGAGTTAAATAAAGTTAAAGTCTAATACAATGGCGGAGGTAACCTATCTATAATTCGAAATACATTTGTTTGAATCTTACTTTATTTACTTTAAAAAACAAAAAAAAACTTCAAAATACAACACATACGCGATTTGCTGTACACTTTTCTACATGCACTTGGATGATATTTTACCAGTAATTTTGTTATAAAAACCAAAGTACTGCATCGATTTTGATAAAAAAATTGTGGGACCACCTCTGAAGAATAAACTACTAAATACAAAAAGAATCATCGAAATCAATGCACAGTTGGCTGAGTAATCGGTTAATAAACATTAAAAAACATACAGACCGAATTGGTCCTTATTTTTGGAAGTTGGTTAAAAAAATACCTATTATAGCTTGTTATTTTATTTTAAATCAGCGGACCGCAAAAAAAAAGTACATCATGTCATGATTTGAATATTTGTTGTATGTGGTGTGCGGTGTTTTCAGTGTTGTGGAGTGGCAGCACTGCTATTTTCTTAATTTATATACTCTGGAGAACGGTGATCGAACAGAATGAACGCTACCCCGGATGATGGCGTGATGTTGTAATTCCGGGGAGGGGATATATCGCGGGCGGACGAGCGCGAGCGGCCCTTCGAAAAAGTAGTCGCGGCGTAACTCGGTAGTAAAAAGGCGGTCTTAGCGTCAGACCGCTCAGTGCAGTGAAATAAGTGCAGTGTTATAAGTAATAATAAAGCGTCATAAAGTTCAGACAAGGAGTTTTCTTCATATATCAGAAGTGGCAATCAACCTGCGAGCCGAGCCCGGTAAAATCGTGAGTCACCTGCGAGATTATATTTTACCCTCCGATTATTGAATATTGATGTTAAAAATTTGTCACGCATATCGAATTGGAGAAAATGGTTCTTAAAAGTGTTGAAACAGGGTGTTAAAATAATTATAACGGGATATTCTTAATACGGGTAGACAGAATCTGTTAAGATACTGCAATGAGATGTGATCTGGGTTACTCCCAGATTATTTTATTGTAGCACAGCGATTAAAGATTATAATCCGACGATTTTATTATATAACCTAATGAAATTTTGATAGTGTGGTTGGGGCTACTCCCCGATAATTTTATCGTAATTTAAACGAAATGAAGTCTGTTGTAAGTAAGTCATTAGTAAATTATTTCGTTAACATCCCGAGAGACAAGTATACGAAAATATGTTTTTCTTGTTTGAGAACCATTTTTACTTTTTGTATTTGATTATGCTGCAGCCATTCAGAGGAACCATAGCGTGGTAATATTTTTTTGGTGTGATGGTGAGAGTAGTGTTTTTAATAGTACAATGGCTATGGCATATCGGTCTGTGGCCGTGTCAGCGATCAGCAGTGTGTTATTTTTCTAGAAGAATAGTAAAGTGCTGCGAGTAAAATATTTTAATTCGGTAACCGGTATCAATACAGCCAATTAAGAGAGCTTCTAAATGTAGTTTTTCTAGAATATTGCTAACAGTAATGCAAATAAAATATTATGGTAAACTTAACAGCTTATTATCTAGCTGTTAAGGTTGGGCTCCACTAAGATTGTGTTCAGATTCAGAACACTTGTTGATAAAAATTTGGTGCAGACCTTTTGCAGTGCGCGAACTTGATCACAATAGTAGATTGCCTGTGTCCACCACCTAAGTTGTGCGTAACTTTAGTATGCGTGCTGTACGGTACATTTGTACACGAACATTTATACCTCGGAAATGTGCTTTACTTTCAGTTTAGTGTGTAAACATGTGTGCGAGTGCGTCGTCGCGGGTACACCGTGAGACCGAGGAGTGCGCGACAAAAGTTCACGGTTTGTCCAATAGAGTGCGCGCACAGTTTGCTGGTGCTGCCCGTAAGAGTTCACCAAGAAATACATTTATGCTGCACTCTGTGCGGTACAGAGCCGCACACTGGTGGAATCCTGTCTTTACGGTTACGGCCATTTAGGGCGAGTTGTACTGTGTTCATTTTTCTGTAAGGTTAATAAAGTACCGCAAGTAAAATATTCTAGTACGACAACTAGTCTACTACAACTAGTAGCACTGTCTTTAGTCGTGTAAGTATGCTATACCATGAAGCGAAATTTTGGTATTGTATCTCCACCTGCAACACTATAACTACTTTGTGACGTAACTATTGTAAGATCTTGAACCACATAAGTGTGTCAAACGAAATTTTATATGAGTAGAGCTACAATATTGATGGATTTACCAGAGTGTCACTGCGTAAATATTTAATACAGAAGTCTGTTTATGAAGTTGAATTATACAGAGATAACATAGTTCGATTGACTTAAAATCTTAATTGTATTTCAAAGGCATGTATAACCTCAGAAATAGTACCATTGTGTACCGGTAACTTGTCGCGAATATTTATCCGTTGACGCCTTGTAATCATGGAGGCGTAATTTAAAGCCGCGCTAAGATATCAGAGTATCGACAGTGCTGAAAATTAAAGTGCATTTCTTAGTGTTAACAACTACACTTAGTGTTACTGCAAGTTTGAAATTCAAGGATTTTTAGTGTTTATGAGTTTGTTAGCTGCAGTCATGTAGATGAACTGCAGGGAAAATGTTCCAAAGAGTGCCATGTATGTGTGCCGTAAAGTTGAAGTTCGTAGATTTGATGATGTTATCGCTGCAACCATGTAGGTGAGCTGCAGGATAATATTCTAAAGAAGTATGGCCATGTAGGTGTGCCGTAAGGAAAGTTCGAAGATTTTATGATGATTTCGCCGCAGCCATATATGCGCGTTGTAAGGTTGAAGTTTGAAGATTTGACGATGTTTGAAGTTTGAAGATTTGACGATATTTGAAGTTTGAAGTTTTGATGATGTTTGAAGTTTGAAGATTTGACGATGTCGAAGTTTGAAGATTCGATGATGTTCTCGCTGCAACCATGTAAGTGAGCTGTAAGATTGGAGTTCAATTATTCAATGATGTTTTAGCTGTAACCATGAAGGTTTGGTTTCAGGATGATAATTTTAACCGGTCACGGAACACTTAGCTTCCAGCCATGAACGTTTTAAACTGCAGCAGGTCAAGCCTATTCAAAGGAAAGTAGAAGCTCCAAACTGTATTTAATCCAAAATAACTTGATTAACTAAATTTTGTATAATATGTATATGGTGTGCAAGAGTGTGCACAGATCTTGTATTTTAGTGGATTTGATTAATCCAGTCGATTAATGATCATTTTAATGTGATTATGTTAAGCGTTGAATAGCAGAATCATTGATTGGACTTTCCCAGAACCTGAGCACCTGACTTTTAATGATGATATAACGTTATAATTCCAGTTTTGATGTAGTTTCGAGTTTCATAGAGAAAATTTAAATCATATATGAGAGATCAACCGATCGGACACGCAGCAAGTAACCTTGACGTGCATAGAAACTAGAAGAGTCGAAGAGTCTTGACAAATGCCACTATGCTTGAAATTTCCGAAACGTACTAATTAGAATCGACATAGAAGTGACTTACACTTACTTTTGATAAAACGAAATGTATGAGTAATCTGTTTGCAATTATTAGATTCTAAATTATTATGGTTATTATTATTAGATTATAGAGAGAATGGAAATTACTCCATCAATAAGATTCATGAATTGATAAATGAGTAAGCCTAAGACATTTTCCGAAAAATACTATTCGGTTAAGGATTATTATAAAAATATATATAGTTATCAGCGATCTGTATGTGCCAACGTAATTAGATGTCATGTTTTGAACACCCACGTTATTTTTCGCAACTGCAGAGCAGTGTCTACACTTTGTTGAATTGTCCGCTGGACAGTGACGTAAGCAGTGATGAGCGTTGACAATTATCGTAAAATATATATAAACAAATCTGTATGTTAAGTGAACCACTCGATAATATTACAAAACTATTAGTCGAGAGTAAACGTACGTAGTAATCGTTTCTTTGAGAGAAACCCATTTTATGCCTTGAATGAGTTGATGTAAATAGATCTTGCTGAATTCTCGTTCTAATGGAACAGCGGATCATATTTTCTACTTTCTTCCATAAGTGGATTGGCATATTTTTTATTATTCTATTTTGGCCTTTTGAACATTATTATGAATATTGACATAAGTTTGACGACATCCTTTTATTATTTATTATGTTATTGGATATAAAAATGACATAAATAAATAGAATATATTATATCTAAAATAATAAAAACTACGTTAAATTGTATTTTATAATAGAAAAAGCTTGGAGTACAAACATAACAAAAAATACTAATTTTAAAAGGGCTTTTCTAATATAACACTTTTGTTACAAGCCCAAGAAATAATTTGACTTTGAATTTAAGCGATGACCGAAGTTTCTTATCACGAACTAAAGATAATTCAAAGAGAGAACTGATTGATCAGTTTCATATTTCAAACAAAGTAGCCTCAAAAATAGATTGCACCGGTGGCGGTTTTATTGTAAAAGTACAGTTATGAGTTCAAAAATTAGTCAAATATAAAAACCGAATATTCATAATTAATTTATTTCTTGCAAAATAGGTATACAAACATGTGGTCTTATGATAGTAATAACATTTAGTCCTCTATTTTTGCTGTCAAAGCGTGCAAGTATTTCTAGGTTCTAGATCAATATCGTTAAATATCGTTCGTGCATATGAACATTTTGATAAATCTAGTATAATTTTGGTAAGCGTATAACAGAATTGGATCCAGCATACGAAAATAAATCGATAAATAAAAAAATATCTTCATTAAAAATAAGCAATATTTGATAGGACTGGTAACGTTTCCGAAATATGATTTTTAGTTGAAATAAAACGGCAACTATCAAAATCACCACTGGCTTGTACTCAGTGTAAGAGCAGTTATGATATGACTAGTCGACATCATATAGACTTTAAAAAAAAAAACAACAGAAATTAGTAAGACAAATATTGAGACTAATTTTATTTATGGAAGTGATTACCTGCTTCTTCTCTTTTGATGCTTTAGTATTAGTTCAGGTGTGCATTAAAAGGAATTAAGTATGCTTCTGTGTATAAACATTCTCAGTCTTTACCTACAATTAAGTTTATTAAAACCTAGTCAAGTAATTTCTGCTCTACTGTTACATCAGTACTATAAATATTGGATGGGAAAATAAATATGTCCACATTCTCGGTTTGAGTACTGTTAGTATGTAATGTGTACAGTATTTTTTCTAGCTAACGTGTCATCAAAATAATGATGACGTATTTGACAAACAACCAACAACTCTATCCTCAAAGAGATTCATATACGAGATAGATTATCGTCGACTGGGCAATTGCAAATACTGAAGTTCTTTGCGCAGATCTCAAGAAAAGAGCACTCAACGGAGAGCCTATCGCAGCATATGCATGGCCGTGTAGAAGGCAAGCGAAGTCCTGGACGATCACCAACACGTTGGACCGACCTCATTAGAAAAGCTACGCAGTCCACCGAAGTAGAGTGTACTCGCAATGCAGCCGACCGGCAGAAATGGAGAAGCATCGCGAGAAGAGCAGCTGGCCTGGAGAGTGACGGTGACGGCGAGGAGCCACCGCCATTGCAACCCCGACCACTTTGACTAGAGTGTACGATTAAGAAGAAGAATTTGGCAAACAACAGATTAAAATCCGACAGATGTCAACTCAGGGCATCTGTGATGTGAAGTGATTCAACTTGATAGTACATCAATTTAATGGTAAACAGCAACAGGTATACGCCAGCAAATAACGGTTGGTGAAGGACTGACAATGGATCAGCTACCTGTAGTTTATCGTAACTAATTTGTCCCTATGATAATGAAATTTAGTGATTAGAAAATAATAATACTTCTCACATTCTAAACTGACAAAATTTCGCTCATGTGCTTTGCCGATCATCCACAAGCTTGACAGAAATTAATGCGGTTGTAGCGACTTGCAAAAAAAAAGGGGGTTTGGAAAATTATTTCCGTTCTCTTATTCTCTCTATTACTCGGATTTGGGGAGTATACGTTACACAATTTTAAAATGCTATTTGGTAATGGCAGGACAATGACAGAAATACAGTTTAAAATGTTGATTCCTATGAGAGCACTTACAAAATTAACGTACTCGTGTCACCAAATTATTACTGGAGCTGGTTTGAGTTGGATCTAAATATTTGAATTTATGTGTAATTATTTTTGGACGAAATTTGCTTTCATTTTATTCAAGCTTTGTCGTTGGTCATATTAATGTTTGGACGAAGAACAAAAAGGAGTATTTATAGAGTTTTTCATAAAAAAAAAGTCTACAAGTCCAAGTCTACAAGGTTTGAATGCTACTTCAGTGGCCACTACAACATTGGGACATTTATATAATGATGCTGCCGTTCGCAATCACTAAGCCAGAGGAGGAAGTAATTGAGTAACCGACAGTAAATTAATAATGCGAATTGAATAAGTTTTTATGTACTTTTTTTAATTATATACCAAACCTCTGGAAATACCAGAATATATACTCGATCCGTACAACATATTTGTACAACAATGATTTATCTGCATAGTGTACATTTACACACGAATAGGAAGCCTCCGGTTCCCAGAACAGCTAGAATAAACATAAAATAATTGTCATATTTAAAAACGAATCCGAGTGTCATGATTACTTGTATCTACAATAATAACTAGTTACGACAACGTATACTACAAAGTTTAGTGTGCCATAAGTAGTTTTATAAAATTAGCATAATAATTACTGTTTAACTATTTTATTTTGCAGCAAATCTTTAAGGAGTCCAAAGGGTTCGATATGATTAATCAGACTTGCTTTTAGAGAGTTGTTGTGCATCGGGACGTTGCACAAAAGCGGATGGCCGAGTGTCATGATTTGAATATTTGTTGTATGTGGTGTGCGGTGTTTTCAGTGTTGTGGAGTGGCAGCACTGCTATTTTCTTAATTTATATACTCTGGAGAACGGTGATCGAACAGAATGAACGCTACCCCGGATGATGGCGTGATGTTGTAATTCCGGGGAGGGGATATATCGCGGGCGGACGAGCGCGAGCGGCCCTTCGAAAAAGTAGTCGCGGCGTAACTCGGTAGTAAAAAGGCGGTCTTAGCGTCAGACCGCTCAGTGCAGTGAAATAAGTGCAGTGTTATAAGTAATAATAAAGCGTCATAAAGTTCAGACAAGGAGTTTTCTTCATAATCATATTTATCTAGTATTCTGTTACATTGTTTTGTTTATGTTAATTTTTTATTATGTACAAGCGCAAAGTAAACCCATAAAAAAATACATTTCATTCAAATTTATTTTTCCTCGATAAACAATAGACTAGTCCTCTTTCACAACACCCCATATATAAAATGAATACAGACAAACTGAGAAATTTTGAATGACGAAGGTTAGAAACAAAACTAAATCTGAACAAAACTATTAAGTAAATCCAGCGCTTTAGTTAGATATAGCTGTGATTGACGCACGACCCGTGTTCTGGTGACGAAACAAACAGAAGACAATTCAATCAGAATTTGGCGATACAATTCCAGTTTCGAAGCCTGGACTCTGTTGTGTACAGATGGCACAATTTGTAAAAATATCTGTCTAGATATTTTTATATCTGTCTAGATTATCTTATGTCTAGAGTCTAGACTTTGATAAAGTATCAACGGGATGTAGCGTTAGTCCTCAAAAGCGTCCGAGCTCAATGAGGTGTAATTAGACCCCTTACACGATCAAAATAATTTAGATTTTCAAAAAAACATCGAAGCGGCAAATTAGACGTCTCTAGATTTCTCAATCTAAATTAGCCTTTAGCGCGGCGACAAAGTCTTCATATCAATATCATTAAGTTCGTCAATAGTGGTACAATTATGAGTATCGGTTAACCCAGGACACTACATTCATGAATTTTGTTTTAGAATTTAGGTCCGCGCGATAGAAAGTCATTGTATCTAGAGAATGATTGTCAAAAAGTTTCGTATCTAACATATTGGAAAGAGAGAAAGAGAAAACACGGAAAAGAGTTCAATTTTTAGACAGTACAACACAAAAAAAAAAAAAAATGCGAGAGATGTATTATTTAAAAAATATAGTGATGATTATAATATATAAACACTCGAAAAACATGACCCTCCTTCTTATGCAGTTAAGTAAAAAAGTATTTCTGGTATTTCTGTAAAAAAATGCCGCGCCGTGAAGTGTGTGACGTATGTGTGCATTAACGTGCGTGAATCTATGCGTACCTACGTGCGAGCTTGCGTGTTTGCATGCGTGCGACCGCGATTTCATGTATAATATGATTTAGATCTTTACAAATCAAAAGAATTACAAATCAAATAAATATGTTATTATAGATATCAGTATCTTAATATACCTAATAGATGAAGCATACAAATAAACCTGTTTCAGATAGAGGAAAAAGCGTAAAGCTTACTCGCGTTTCCGGTTCCGTTAACATTCTTAAAAGGAAAGTTTCCCGCGCAAGTAGTTCCTACCTAACGCTTTGACCCATCTGTTCCCGATTCTACCTCTTTGCTGAACCTTTGCGTGTCAGTCCGGTCGGTCGGTTGGACGCCTGCCTGCCTGACCCATTCTATCTGTGTGTTCTCTTGATTTTTATTGTATCTAGTGAATTCTAGTTTCGGATTGCAGGTTTTAGTTGTCGATTTTTCGATTGGAAGTTTTGGATCTGCAGGCTAAATAGATCTTTGCTAGATGGTGCTTTTAGAGCTCATTTTCGTTTATTAGAAACCAAAACGTTAAGCTTGTATTTATTATCAAATTACATATTTCACTAGTATGCCTGCTTAGCAAATATTCGTCCTTATAATTGTACTTGGCTTATGAGTTGTAAACTGAGTATTTTTCTATACTCAGTTTACAACTCACACATTAAAGAAAGAAAGTGTGTAGTATACGTGCACACACACAAGAGAACGAGAGTCATGCCTTTTTCCGTCACGGCGATTTAGTTTCACTGCCAATGTGCAAAATAATTTTTTTTCTTCCAAAAAGGACAATCAATGTTCTCAATGCGACAGTGACTGTAGGTATTTCTTTTTATGTATGTTTGGTTGGTTTTTGGTGTATGTTTGTTACGTGATTACTTCGGCAATTATGAATTGATTTTGATGGTTCTCTTTTGCTTGGTAGGTCGTACTTTAGAGGTATCCCATATAAATTATCAAAATCAGTTTAGTACTTTGCTTTAAAAAAAAACTGGAATAAAATATGTCATTCAAGTAAATGAAATTACGTATCTTGAAGTTGGTTGTATCAGATTTTGAAAATGTACCTAATTATTCCTATCAAAATAAGTTGGATTACAAAATTAATAAACTTTTAACTAGACATTTATCACTCAATAGAAAATCGAAAGCAACCAAAGTGCAAAGGCGATCTCATCGTAATTTCTTCGCACAAGTTTTTAAAATTCGAATTGAATGAAACGAACAAAATTGAACAAATGAACGAACGGTGTCACAATAGCTCGCGCTGGACAAATCGGTGTTCATAAATTAAGTGCTGTTACATTTTGGCCGCCTCCGTACTGTCAGGTGATTTATTATTCAGCTGGAATAAAAAATGTTTGATACCATTACGAAAATATCAGAAAGGAACATGACACGTAGATATACAGAACAGGAATTTTATTCTCATCATCATTATCTCAGCTACAAGAAGTCCACTGGACGAAGACCTCACCTGTGGACTTCCAAAAAAAAAACGGTTGAAAGCGGCTTGCGCCCAGCGTCTTCCTGCCACTTGTATGAAATCTTCTGTCCACCTTGTGGCTGATGTTCCTACGCTACGTTTGCCGGTTCGTGGAGGGTGGTAAAACGTAACCCTCCTTCTTACACAGTCGGGTAAAAAACTTATAATAAAATAAATATCATCTCCTCATTAAACAGGAACGTGCAACGTGAACATAAATGTATGTCTATTTACCTTTGTGGAGTAGGCATAACATCAAAGAGCTTGATTCCACATTTGACTGTTGTTAGAAGATTACTAGATGTACATATCATGTTGGCCTAAAGTGATAGGGAGTCAGCCCTTTGCCCAGGGAAATGCCAACTACGAGTACTTGACGTTTACAGTGTGACCAGAAGATAAACAGTGGACACATTGCATGTTTTCCTCCCTTACCAATATGAAAATAAGAACCACAATTTAAATAATATTACACATGGAATTTGCTTTCTAGTATTAAATTCTAGAAAGAGCTACTTTAATTGTGCTTGTATAACTAGTATTTGTAGTTCTAGACTAACGACCTAAATAAGTCTATGTTCTTAATTAGGCATTGTTGTAAAGACATAAAAATAACAAATTGGGCGACCGTGTTTCATGATGTATACAACATTGTTTATTTGCCTAATTTTGTGTTTTACGATGAAATAACTAGGTTTTCTACAATATAGTGAGCTGGCTTGAGATATACCTCAATATTTTTTTTTTTTAAATGGGAACATACCTTCAAATAAACATTATTCCCAAACATTGAAACGCAAAATGTATTCAAAATGTTCGAGCAAAACAACCCCAAAGAAATTTTACTAAAAATACAACTGGTGAAACCGAAATTTAAGGTGAAATATTTTTCAGGGCTGCTTTTTACATTTAAAATTATTTTTATTTCAACTGGTTTTAGGTACCTACTTTAATATCCACGCGATTTAACAAAATATAAACGGTAAGGGTAAATCATACTAAAGATGACGAACATTCGAGTTACCGAGTGTGTGCAAATCAAATAAAGTAATGGAAGTTTTTAAATCTCCGTTAAAGTTATCACATAAATAAAAAATAAAATAATAAATAAAATAAATGTTAGTGGACATTTCACACAACATCATCTAGCCCAAACTAAGCAAAGCTTGTACTATGGAACTAGATGGCTGATAGAATACATATATACTTTTTTTTGTAAATATATACATATGATACATACAAACACCCAGACACAGAACAAAAATCCATGCTCATCACACAAATGTTTGCCCTGGGTGGGGATCGAACCCACGACCTTTCAGTTCAGCAGGTAGACGTAGACACACTACCAACTGAGCCACAAGGCCAGTCGATGTTGTTCATTATTATCATGATCATCACCATTTGTCGCAGCCATTAAAAGTCTATTACTACTGGATATAGGTAGGTCTTCCCGATGGATTTTCAAAATACCTAGTGGAAACGGTATCAAGCGCCTTCCTATCATTTATATAAAGTCTTCTGACCATTTTGTGGCTGGTCTTCCTATGCTGCACTTATTGTTATGTGCCCTGTCACTTTCGCCTAATTTTTGTTCTATGTCCGTGATTTTCATACATCTACGGTTCTTTTCATTTCTGATTCAATCTCACAGAAAGACTCTAGTACAGCCCTCTCCATAGCTCGTAGCATGATCGTGAGCTTCTTAAGGGAGTTATTTTACTTACTTCCTTACTGGTAATTGACCATCACTTATTTGACTAGCCTGTGACAGTGCTTCCTTACTGGTACTTGACCATCACTTAGACTATATAGAGACTAGCCTCTGTGAGTATGAATATGTTTTACTTAATTTTTGTATACGCCTAAGTGACAAGTCAAGCAAAACAGTCGCCTGATGTTGAGCTTCAAATTTGCCTAAAACAATACAATGCCTAATAAAATTTTGACAGTTTGAAGTTAGCGCTTGTCACACTGCTTGAGTTCAATATTCCCGATACATACGATTCTAAAAGAAAATAAAACCGGACAAGTGCGAGTCAGACTCGCCCACCGAGGGTTCCGTACAAACTAAATAAAAGGGGGAAATCATATTTTTTTTAATATTTTCCGTCATAAATCGTAAAATATACATCGTAAAAATATTTAAAAACCTGTTTTAGCTTATGCTAATGAGGCTCTTTCATATGATACCCCACATGATACGGTTAATTCACTTTAAAATTTGGGCCCTCATTCCTTGCATGTAGACACTATTTTTTTGTGATTAAATTAAAAATGTCCAAGTTTTGTTTTTTTTCCTATATGTGTACTCTAACACAATGCTTCTTGCCAAATTTCATAGCTCTAGGTCAACGGGAAGTATCCCATAGGTTTTGATTCCCTTGTGAGTGTCGAAATGTGCTTTTTTACGACATATTCGGCTATAACATTTTTTTACGAAACTGAGAAATTTTATTTTTCTTTCTGCAGCAAGATACTATGGATTTGCATATATAGTTTTAATTTCAACTCGATACCTTCACGCATTCCCGAGATAAAGGTCTTGACACCCGGACAGACGGACAGACGGACAACAAAGTTATCCTATAAGGGTTCCGTTTTTTTTCCTTTTGAGGTACGGAACCCTAAAAAGACAGGGTAAGTTGTGAATCATTAAAAAGTTCTTTTTTTTGAGCAATATAAACCAAATAATTGAGAAGTAGTCGAAATCTCACGAATTACCATTTCAGACCATGTGATGAATGTAAAAGTTGCCTTACTGCTTGTGGCCTGTATAGGCGTGATCTCGTTACGCCCTAGATTGAGACCCGCCTCACTGAATTATTGATGGTCGCTCAAAGCGCCTCCATAATGACTGGTGCAATTTTCACGTGTCACAACACGATACCTCTCGCCCTCATTAGACGACTGCCATTGGGAAAATAAAGGTAAATTGGTGACATCTTTGACGTAAATCGAAATACGTTTTCAACTTTTATTTTGCTACAGAGGTGTGCGTTGCGATACTTCAATTCAAAGGTATTGTAATTGAAGCAACGATCAGAAGTAGTATGAATTTTGATCACATACTTAAACTACGATTGTTATTAAATAAAGTATTGAAATAATAATTAGAAGCGGTTCCATTTTATCTTTAAAGCATATTTTATATGTTTTAAGGGACATAATGCATTTTTGACTTCATCAAAATAAAATATTATTAGACTACATAATGGATTCGCTCAACGCGCCTATATAGCTGTATGTCTTACGCATCACAACATTTTTAAACACATAAAATCATTGAGTAGGATATTAAATAAGAAAGTTCATTTCTCAAGTTGTTTATTTTGATAGGAGAAACATTAAAAAAAAGTTTTTCTTTGATATAATTTCAATTAGCCGAGGAGTAGAAAAATATTGTGTGTAGTATGTGTGTATTGTGTGTACATCTATCTATCTATCTATCTATCTGTAAATTACCTAGAGACTTGGCTGATTGCTAAATAGATTATAGTTTCAATTAAGATTCAATATTACTCCTAATTGGCATAGTAATTTAGTGTCATATTGGTCATTTCTGGGTTATGAAAACATGATCATGTTGTACATAGCCTAGCCAATAGGTAAGTAAAACAATTTAGGTACTGGCTAATCAGCTTTGTCATGTGTCTTTGTCACGTATATTTCAGACAATAGCTTATCGAATGTTTCAAATACAGCGAAATATATATTGAGTACTGCGTCCCACATTCTCATCCACGTAGTGATGAAAAACTATGAGAGTGAATACTGATGATGATGATAAAATGTAGCCTATGTACGTCTCCAGGTTTTCAATTAACTTTGTACCAAATTTCATAAATATTGATTCAGCCGTTCAGTCGTGAAAATGTAACGAACAGACAGATAATGACTTAGTTTCGCTTTTGTAATATTAGTTAGAATGACCACGAGTACGTCAACAATGTTAGAGAAATCGTTGAAATTCTGCGTTTAATCACCTCATCCCATCCCAAAAACAATTTCAATCTTAATGTATACACAAAAAAATATCTGATGAGTTTTAGCCGATTCTGCCTCTAAATAAACAAAAACTTCCATAGCAGATATATAAAATAATACAAGCGAGAAATTACATATATCTAAAATGTTATCTTAGGCTAGAAATTCGAAAAAACACGGACTAAAATCTGTTTCCATTAAGATGGCCAGACGTGGCGTTCTCTCAATAATTCAAAGCAACCACTGGACTATTTCTACATTTGCGACTAGCAACAATCGCACTTTTCCTTGTCATTTTGACATAATTTTGGTGGCTTACGCGAAAATTATCACTTTGCTGTATTTGAAGTTTATCTACGAAATTGAACCAGAAACTAAATATGTTCGTATATAGGTATATAGGCACGAAAGTCAATAACATAGTCAGTGGAACGCACGTGGTAGCACGCAGAACTGATGGCCGATGGGGCCGAAAAATGGACACTATGAACCGGTGAACGCAGCGTAGGACATAATGTTAAATGTATGATTTCGTCTGTCCATTTTGGGTAGACCAAGTGGCAGGATGATGCTAGATGCTGGCCGCTTATTACTGTTATTTTTGTAATCAATTGGGAAGCCATCTTGTAGCTGAGATAATGTTAATAATTATTTTTAAGGTTGCATTTACAAGAAACACTTAAAGTTTCACCATGTCTGTCAGCTCGTTTGTCTCAAAGACTATTAGTACTAGAAAGCTGAATATAATACATACATATTGTGTATGTAAGTACGAATATAATACATACATATTGTGCCAGTAGTAATAAATATAATGTTGAAAGATTTTTTAGAGTACTTTTCCTAAACGTAAAGTGAATGATTTTTTCCATCACTTTCACACAGATAGGAGGGTAAAGCTAGACAGTGACAATCTCAAGTCGCAAATTTCCAAATAGCCCACCCAGTATGGTACTTTTAGCACCATCCGTCTTGTCCAGTAAATCGAGTTAGTAGACTAGGCGCTAAAAATAAATGCTAAGAAATTAGAAAAGCTACTTCTAGGAAAGAAAAACTGCTTTTTACGGTAATTACGCTTTTTCAGGTGCTTATTTTAAGAAGTATCAACTAAGGTCATTTTCCTCCCTAACAGGCTAGTGTTCATCGTCCGTTGCATATACAATTAATATCCACTCAAGTATAATGAAAGACATATTTTCACCCCGCTGCATACCGTTTACAAAGCAAAAGCATTTACCCTCCAAAAGCATCTGCTTAGTGTGATACAAAGCTCAGTGTGACGGCAAACGACTTCGTCGAAATAAAGCGCTGAAACTGAACGGTCGTTCGGGAGATTGGGTGAACATGTCTGAAGATTGGCTTGACAAAAAGTAATTGTGTTGTGGGATTGAAGTGGATCACAATCCCAATTGGACATGATAATAGTTTTAACGAACGATGAAAGGGATTTACTTATTGGATTTTGTCTATAAATAGGTATTCTGTGCGCTGTTTCGGGGACACATTGGTAAAATTTATGGATACTGTTCTGATCTGTGCGAATGAATAAAATATAAAACGTATAGATCCCAATATATGAAATTAGCTGGACTTGTGTTATGTCTTCTTGTTTCATACAAATCTACACTAATCATTATCTTAAATGAATATAATAATATGGTAAATATTATTAAATTCTAACACAGGTTGTCTGTAAAGTCTGTTTACGGACGATAATTTTACGTGATAACGTCATACTCGGACGCATCGGCCGATGGAGTGGAAGAGAGATAGATGAGCCACAAACCGATCGCTTCAACCGATCGTGCCTCTCTATCGCTTGTTTCGCGCTCTCGCTTGCACGCTCGGCTCAGGCGGAACGTGATAATGAGTCATGCTTTTTCGTGCGTGCATCCGGCGTTCATCGATTTGACGTTATCACGTCAAAAATACAATATAATGTTATTTGTTGTTAGTATTTTACCAAACATTTCCCTGTACTATAAGAAACTACTTTATAATGCATGAACTTACTGGAGTAGCAATAAATAGAAAATAAGTTTACGAACCATAAACTTGATAAAATATTTGGACAGTCAGTTGAAAAATGTCCCTTTTTATGACACGAGTAAAATTGAAAACCCTTTACAGCCATAAAACGAAGTGCAATCAACGTTTACTACACTGCATGACTAGTAAGTTTATGGGCTCGTAAACAATAGGACCTATGGCCCCCTGTTAGACTCAAACAGTACTTCATATTTTCTTTGTAAAACAAACAACTTGTCTGGGGTTTGGAGATAATGTTTGAAAGAGATAAAACACGCATTTTAAATAAAAACTACGGGTCACTCACGTCTGCTTTGAGCCGAAAAATCCGACTATAGTTTCAGTGCGAGGCAAGTCTTTCTTTGTAGATCTGTGGAGGCAAGTCACCGACCGAGAGTGATGTTTGCGCTGCTCTTTTGAAAAATTCTTTCGAATGCAGTTGAAACTATAGTCGGATTTTTCGGCTGTTTTGAGCCGAAGTGACCCGTAGTTTTTATTTAAAATGTGTGAAAAACCACGTTAGTTTAGGAACGTTAATAGAACCTAAATTGGAAGTCTAAAGATGGATTAAGGTTTATTCTCTTTTCACCGCAATGTCAGATGTTCGTCATGTATCCTAATGTGAATAGTTAGCTTTAGGAAGGATTTGAAATAAGGCATTGAACCGAATCGCTATTGCTCCTGTATTGAATATCAGTCAACTGTATGGGGAAAAAAATTACATCTACAATAATAAAATGTTAAAATAAATGTTGTTATGTAAATAAATGTTGTAATTTTGAATGTATAAAAATGAATTTTTGAATTTCGAAATATAAATATTGATATACTATTTTTGGTCCAATAGGCAAAAGGTCAATCGGTAAATATTTCGAATGTATTTATGTATTTTAGGATCATTTTAATCAATATTGATAATTGTGCGAGTTGTAACATTCGTCTTGGATTGTTTTTTTTTTTTGTATGTTTGTTCACCGATTACTCAGCCAATTGTGCATTGATTTCGATGATTCTTTTTGTATTTGGTAGATCATACTTCAGAGGTGGTCCCTTATAAATTTTATCAAAATCGATTCAGTACTTTGTTTTTTATAATAAAATAATTGGTAAAATATCATCTAAGCGCCTGTGAACAGTAAGTCGCGTACATAATATTATGTATCTATAGTATTGTGTATTTTTATGTCTGTTATTTAAGTTTTTTAAACATAATTATTATAAATCAATATTATATGTATAGATGTAATGCGTTGTTTATAAAATATTAAATAAAGGTCTGATTTAGTTACACATAATTATTGTAATATCCCGTCACAAAAAGATGCCAACCACACAACACTGCTCAATTTGTCTACAAGTAACGTATAAGCCAAGTAAGTATTACATATTTGAGCCGTTTGGTGTCGAAACTTTGGATCCGCGGGGACCGGGAGCTCATCTCATTTTCAAAAATTTATCTGAGCGCCTGATCGATGCGACGCGTGACCAAAATGCTGGCGCGTATCTGGCCCAACGCATAAGCATTGCCATTCAACGTGGCAATGCGGCCAGCATGCTGGGTACGCTGCCAACTGGTAGTGGGTTTGAGCATTTGGATTATCTTTATCGGTCTGGGGTGATCGATGTGCTTTTTGTGTAGTAGTTTAGTTAGTTGAGTCTGTATATTGTTGTGTTGTAGTTAATAAAGGCGCTTGCCATAAAAAGTAAGTATTATATTCATATTCAGTGATATGGATCCATATTCTTGATGTGTACTGCACAGGAATGGAATTCTTTGCCGCCATTTGTTTCCTGAGACCTACAATATTGGAATTTTCAAGGCTACAGTGAATAGATATCTTCTAGATCGACGAGCTCCATCCTCGGCCACACCGTCGCTTAACATCAGGCGAGTTGGTGGGCAATCGTAGATCTATTTTGCAAAACAAAAACTATAAATTCAAAGTTTAAATATCTTCGTACAAACTACAAAAATCATTTTCTTATCACTTTTATTCTGGTATTTAATGTATATTGCTAAACTTACCATAATATAAGGCACTGTTTCCACAATTACAGTGCCGTAAAGCCTAGTTTCCACGAAGTCCATGAGTGACGGGAACCCACAAGCGGGAGGTTTTATGGTTGTGTTGTTCTAATTACTGATGCTAATCGCTACTTACTGGAATTCAACGGTTTTGTCTAAAGTTAAACGTCAAGCTTTTATGCTACTTTTCTGCGGGTGGTTTGCTTTTATTTCCTTTCTAAGTTTAAGCTTGATTAAGCTATTTCGTGTTGGTTTTTGAGTTTTCACATTAAAATAGTAACAGTGCTAGAACCAGAATATAATTATGTCATTGCTCAGAACTGTGTATAAAATAAATGTTCTTAAAAAATTCTAGTCTCAATAGTTTCCCATTGCGGGCGTGAAACATTATATTTACATGCTTATGTATTATATTATTACTAATAGTAGTTAAAACAATTTATTTATAAACGCATGTTAAAATCTTATTCACTGAATAAGGACTTGTCACTTTCTGTCAGACGGGAACTGTCACTCACGAAAACGGAACAAAACACTGTTTAACTCAAACACCTTTATTCAGCGTTTATAAGTAAGACGGAATAGGAATAATTATAATCTTTGACTAGTAATGTATACGTATTTAAAATATTTATTGTCATCTATTAATTATTTATTTGTAAAACAAACAACGATTATAAGTTCTTGAGATAATTTTTGATTTTTGATTATTAATTTCCAATAAGTTTAATTAATAATGTTTAATGCATTACTCTTTGAATTTTCTTTAGCTATCTGTATATGAAAAGTATATAAATCTATTATTGTTACTACCTACAACTAACATTATAATTTATACATGTTATTTAATGCCTATTAAATGTATAAAATATAAACTTAAAAATAAGTAGGTAATTGTATTTTTAAAATACTCAACTAGGTTGTAAAATGACTTATCTGCTAGTAAGATTTTGGTTTGTTTCTAGTCTTGGGTAGATAATTTTATTATCTTATTTTATCGATACTATCGATAATATCGATAAAATAAGATAATATAAAATAAAAAATAACCTTTAAAACTCGAGTTTTTAACAAAACCAATGAAAAATACTAGTGGCGAATAAAAAAAAAGGAAAAAACTAGTTGAATCAACTGAGTGTAGGTGGCGCCACCTGCGACCTATCATAATTTGCCAGTAGTCTGTCTGTATTTTTTTAATGCAATTGAGTGGTGATATACGCAAGTTCCTAGATTGATGTTAAGCTTCACACTTGCATTGATATATCTGTGTGTCAATGCGCTGCGTTTGTCACTCTGATATATAAGAGGTATCTCGCTGTACCCAGAAACATCACCATCATAAAGTTTACCAACGAGAGGTATAATGTTCAAAAGCCCTACCAAACCAAACTAAAAAACTTTCTTCTAAAACCCTGTGTGTAGTGCCGGCATTATATTGCAGGTCTAATTACTGATGGTAATCTGCTTTTAGTCCGGAACCACGGCGCAGTTTTGTCTGCCGTTTAGGCGTCAAAGAACCTCGGCTCAAAGGGCCGACGTAAAAGTTCACGAAAGGACTCTAGTAATTAAAGCGGGAATGTAATGGAAGTGAATCTGCATGAGCTGAAAGCTTTGAACGCCTATGTTTTGATGACATGTGTATCTTTTAGATATTCGTAGCATTGGTAATGTTACTAGGCAACAAGTTCAACTACCTGGTTTATCCCTCTACAACTTCTTTATCTCTCTCTCTTTTTACTAGCTTTTATTTAACTTGCCCTGTTAGTATGGGACAAATCTTGCGAGTTAAATTAGAACCACTTCCTGTCGTTAGATTAGGTTGAAATTTGGTTACTTACGTAAATTCGGTGACAATGCAATAATATGGTACCATGAAGCTGGTCTCATGATGGCGTCGGAAGGTGGCCATAGGAACTCCTAAACTAAACAAGATAAAACCGTCGAGTTTGGACTCGTTTGAATAGTCTTGACAAGCACTCTTGTGTTACGTGCTATCGTATTCGATTACGTAAAAAAAAAGCTTGTCGCGAGAACACAAACATACCTATATTTTTATTTTTTTCAAAAGAACAAACTAACTTTAATTCTAAGCAAATGATAAGAACGCGTCTAAGTCTTTTGTTGGAATTAAATATTACTTAGTAGATAGGTACGATGTTGCTTGAAATCTCGCGACAAGCTTTTATTTATATCAATATAAATTTTATAATTTAATAAAACGGTGGGTTTGATTGCATTCAAAATTTATTTTCTTTCTTTTAGAGCATTTAAATAAAAGCTTTTTTTTAAAAAAAAAAAAAAATATTTATTTCTGTTTGCTTAATGTTTTTTTATTATTATCTATGATTAACCATCCACGTCTGATGTTAAGCAACGGTGTGGCCGAGGATGGAGCTTGTCGATCGAGGAAATCTATCTATTCACTCTAGCCTTGAAAATTCCAAGATTATATAGTTCTCAGAAAATAGAGATGGATGATTAATGTAAAAATCCGTACTCCACGATTTTGGTTCCCTTTTCGATGCGTACTGCACGCGTACTACGCACAGGAATTCTTTGTCTCTGTTTCTTGAAAGCTTGGAATTTTCAAGGCTAGCGTGTTAAAACGGCTAGTTGAGAGTGATATGAGGGCTACAGATTGGGATATGCGGGAATGGAATATTTGTCGAAATTTAAACACTGCTGATATTATATAGTTTGAAATAAATTATTAAAAGGCTTACGTTTGATATATACACTGGAAATTTTAAAATACGTTTATTTTCCGTTTAAGCTACTTATGAATCAGGTTTAAAATTACTTTGCATTAATTTTATCGTATGAAATTTAAACTTTATTTTCAGTAAATCATTTTTTGTGAACGTTTTTGTTTTATGTAATTTTGTATTATGTAACGTAATTTTCTTCTGCCATTTGCGCGCTATTATTTTTACTACTATCCTAGGATTGTTTTTCAAATTTACCAACACACACACACACAAACACAAAACGCATACTCGCAAAACTTTGTCATTCACAATATTATTGCAATTTTGCTATACAACGTAGATGGTGATGTGTGTGATGAAAATGAAAATTATTTAACCAATTTGAAGCAGTTTTAGAGAGTTCTGTCGCGGGGCAACGGGTAGTTGAAGTTTGGTCCGCGTTTCGTTCGGCCGAGTGCTTTTGCATGTTGCACGGAGTACGTTTTAACAAAATGGATGGCCAACCTCGTAAATCTTGGAACGGTGACGTCTGCTCCCTGGACATTTCCACGTGTCGCTGGATAGTAGAGTTATATACTGACTAATGCGGGAAGTGAATCCGTGTGTTTTAGGAGCGAATCCCGGGATTAAACGTTATGTTTTGAATGGTTTGCCGGGAGTTACGGTTGGCAAAGTGTTGTTCATGGTTATTTGATTTTAGTTCCAGTGCTTTAACATCATTTTTTTAGCTGCTTATAAAATAAATGATCAAGAATTTATACATGAGTAGGAATATTATGAATAATTTAATTGCAATATGCTTATACTTCCATACTGGACTAGAAGAAAATAATCATAGAATGTACCAGCTGCTTGTCTTCCTGAGCAGTGTAAAAGTAAAAAAAAAGGAAAATAGGCCTAATTTTATGTAAGCATAATTGCTTAGTAACTATAAAGGTTCTTACTGGAAACAGGGTAAGGGTCAAGCTATTATCAGCATTACCGAAAAACGTTACTCAACTTTAATAAATGTCTCAAAGTCTCTGTCTTTTTTCCGCAAGTGTCGTTACGTTTCCGCGAGAAGTTGACAAAATATGTGAATTATTGCTCAAATTTGATTAACGTTTTTCTGTAAGACCCTATATAACTATATTGTAGAAGTTACAGACAGGGAAACTTCATAACTATCCATGTCTGAGATGACTGCGTTATCAGTCTCGCTTAGGTAGACGTATTCGTCGACAACTTCGCGAGTGGAGTTCCCCACAGTTATTGGGGTGAACACACGAGTGTAGCCGCTGCGTGTCAGCTGTAAATTAGAAACTGACAATCCATGTCTGAGATTACTGCGTTATCAGTCTCAGCTTTGAACCAATTGTTAAGAGAGTGAGCTGTAGACTGACATACTCTATAACAATAGTCCTGACATAGGCTGTCAGGACTATTGTTATAGAGTCAAAATTACATATGGCCGTTATCTCGTGAACCAAGGTGATGTACTTACTGAGTCTGCCCTTCTCTGTTCTCACAAGATTCTCGTCATGTTATTGACGTGAACAAACATTGATGGGCGCTTGACCATCATTATATTTTATTTCCTAAGTTAGTTCTGTTCGTGATGTTACAAGGGTTCCGAGCATTTGTTGGTGCGTGCTCCATCATCATCATGAGTAGTCTATGTTAAATAAAAACTACGGGTCACTCACGCCTGTTTTAAGCCGAAAAAATCCTTCGAAAAAGACCGTCGAATGCAGTTGAAACTATAGTCAGATTTTTCGGCTTAAAACAGACGTGAGTGACCCGTAGTTTTTTTTTAATTTAAAATGTGTGAAAACCACGTTAGTTTCCATAGTAAAATAGTCTATGTTAGTTTGAAACTGAATTTTGGTCCTTCCTTAAACACCTCTCTCTGGAAAATTTTCCTAATTTTCTCTTTCAGCTGTTTACCTTTCGTAATGTTACCTCAATTTTGTTAGCTCAACTCAAGATTAGTCTGTAATAATACTAAACGCCTAAAAAGCTTTCCTATTTATTTATTTTTTCTGTAACCAATATGAGACTCAATATAATCAGAAAAGTGACCCAACAAAATATTTATACAATTTCATATCATACCAATATATTTAGCGATCCTACGAAATTACTACTTACTGAAATTCATCCGAATAATTTCTGAAGCTGAAATATGTGGGTCGAAGCTTTCATATGAAAACCTAATGGTAGGTGCTATTATATAAATGTGAATTTATTTTTCGATTACGCCATATTACCGAGTAAATTTGCATAACGTTGAAATTAGAAAAACTTTTTCAAGGCAATCTCTGCAATTATGTTTCATCATCATCATCTCAGCCATAAGAAGTCTACTGCTGGACATAGGCCTCCCCCATGGATTTCCAAAAAGACCGATTGGAAGCGGTTTGCATCCAGCGTCTTCCCGCCACTTTGCCACTTTTATGAGGTCATCTGTCCATCTCGTAGCTGGTCTTCCTACGCTGCGCTTGCCGGTACGTGGTCTCCACGGTGGTCGGTGGTGGGTGGTTCGTGGTCAATTAATTATGTTTAGCTTGAGATAATTGTATCAAAATCTATTTAGTATTTTGGTTTTTAAACAAAATAATTGGAACAATATGTCGTCCAAGTAAACGAATTGCGTATTTTGAAGTAGATTTTTTCAGTTTTTGAAACTATAATTAAATTTTAATATTAACATTACATAATATTAATATTAACAATATATAGGCATTATATTATTAATATTAAAATTTTTTAACATTTTTGTTTTTTATGTATTTTTGGTGTTGTCTTCCACAAATAAATGTATGTCTATGTCTATTTAATTATTTGAAATAGTGGGTTTGATGTGGATTACAAAGATTAACTGCCTCGAAATTTCTCTCACAATACTACTTATTAAAATCTACGTCTAAAATCCAAATTTAAATCTATGAGCTCGGTTTCATTTGATAAAGTATCTTCGATAAAGTATCGAATGTCATTGCTGTAAATAGTTTAAGCCTTCCTTTTATCACTGCAGGCGATTTGTTGTTTTTCCTGCGGCGAAGCTGTATTTATTGCTTTCAATTCGACGTCGTTTTGTTGAAACAACAATCCGGCGAATACCGACAATTTAAGTCGTTATTGGAATACGGTTTAATCGAATCAACTTCTATTATTTTCAGGTAAAATTATGCATCATTGAACACTGACGAATGTAATATTTTTTAAAACTTGTGTATTTTATACATTGTATTGCTCGCAGATCAAATATAACAGACATTTACATAATATTATTAACCCTGACGCAAAAACGACGAGGTGTTAGAAGTTTGACGTGTCTGTGTGTCTGTGTGTCTGTGGCATCGTAGCTCCCTTATTATAAAATTTGAGGTCAGGTATAAAAATTATCGCGACATTCTTTTTAAGCAATCAAAATTAAATAATATGCTAACACATTACTTAAAAAATAATTAAGGGAGAGGAAAAATAAATACTCGGCTCACAATTTTTGAGTATTTTTTAAACTGCTATTTTATTCAGGGTCTGATTACATTTCTAATTAAGAAACTTCCAAAGTGTAATTTCAACGTGAGATCTTTCCTCGGGAGATAAAAACTTGGTTGATTATTTAAAACTGTAAATACTCTAAGGGGCGTTGCAGACGTGCTACTTAATGTCGATATTTTGTCGTAGCAACTAAAACCAAAGAAAGTAATTAACTAAAATCATATGTTTATTTTTATTGGCGTAATTGAAAATTCCCGATACAATAATAAAACAATTAATTAGCGAACAAGCGATGCCCCTACAAAACCTACCTACCTTAAAAATTTACCAATTTGGCAATGATATTTTTAAATTTTTACTATAATGTCCATTAAGCAAATTTTAATTGATGGTAATTTTATAATTTGAATGAGTTATAAAGAATGTGGTCCACCATAAACTGGAGTAAATTTGCAGCCAGATTAATTCTGATTATAAAATAAGTGTATATTTTTTAACAAAAATCCATGTAAAAAAAGGATGCAGGTGAAAAGGTTTTTGCAATGTTGTTTAATTATTAAGACTTTGACAATATTTGATTTAAACTCTTAAAGAAACAAGGTATGACTATCTTTATATTTATCGGATACAAAAATGATTAAAGATCTCAATTCGTAAATTAGGTAGTATTTTAGTGGTATTTTTTAATATATACGTGGTTGATATTGTGGCAGGGTTACTAATCGATCATATTTTAAACCGAAATTTCCAGAAAAGTCGCTCGTCTGCAACATGGACAAGGAACCAAACTCGACAAAAGTTTGTGATTTATTCGCGCTATTAATTATTTGCTCGCCCGGAGACATAATGTAATTATTTTGTGGAGGCGAAGTGAAATCCTACACAGGAGGAGGGGTACTAAGGCGTTATTTATATTATAAAAGGCGATTACAAATTTTGTTTACGGCGAAACGGTTAAATTCATAATAAATTTCGTTTGCGCTACGAAATTTGCAAATGGCCGCCTCCGATGCTGAGTCTCAAGTTTGTGTTAAACGTTTAGTTGCTATTTTTGGCAAGGTCTAGTCTACGGTTAAATAATTTATTATTTAAGTAAGACAATTTAGAATAGAATGGAGAATACCTGGTCTAGGCAATTCAAATTTGTTATAAATAGTTTGGATATCAGCTAAAATAATATTTACAACAGCCTGACTTATTAAATGTACAGAGTTGTTTGCGTATCAAGAAACAAAGTCATCATTTAGTAGCCATATTTTGTAAAGGAATTAATTACCGAAATAAATACTACCTAAGTTATTCAAAATTATAAGTACTGGCCGATAAATACAAATAAATAAATTGCCTATTGCAAAAAATGACGGTAGCACCACGAAAAAGTTACGCGTGAAAAAGGGCCCGTATTTCACAAAATATATCAATGACAAGGTCCGAAGTGACCAAAGCAATGTGTGCGCGCTGGTATCATATTTTGATATTTAGAACCTGATATAATGGCAAAATATCTAGGGGTGAGGAAGACACACGAAAGGACTCACGTTTTTCGCTGCTGCTACCACAGGAAGATCCAGGAGATCACTTTGTATAGCACAAATCGAACATCGGACAGTGTTGCATATATGATATTAACATTTTACAGGAAATCACAAAAAGAACAATAATATTTAATTATTTAAAGGGAGACCACATGACCGCCATTAGATCAACGCAACAGACTGTCTCTCATCGCGAGTGGCGCGATATGTGAGAAAGACAAGGATAGGGAGCGGTAATTGGTTAGGAAAATAGGAGAAAAAAGTCTAGTCTTTAGTTCAAATCGCAATTTAGCGTTAGCAATAATAATGTTGTATCGAAAATATAATATTTAGCGAAAAATCCACCTACTGTTTTACTTGTTTTCCTTATTAATTACATAATTATTTAATATGTAAACAATTTACATATATTTATGTATCTATTCTATAGTCATTATGAGACGTCATGAGAATTAAAAACAATTTCAATTTTCAAAAATTTAATCAAAACAAGATAAGTAGGTAAGACTTAAATTTAACATTTAACAGTTAAATTTTACAATTTGTCAAAAAATCATCAAATTAGTTTTACTGAATAACAAAACTAGAAAGTCCTAAGCGTTACATTTTTACCTAACTTTGACAGTTGAAAACATTACGTGACCACGCATCATACTAGTCATTCTGGGATGTTAAATATTATATCTTGTTATATAATTACTAGTTAAATAACATAAAGAATTAAGAGACCACGAGCTTAGTTTTACCAATGTACTACATAGTGCCATCCAACAAATTTAACTGTAAATACGGTGAAACGAGAGAACTATAGAACAGAAATAATTCACCAAAGAAAAACAACAGTAGCTCCCTCAGTCACAATTATAAGGGTTTGCATTGTGCAGTTGCGGTCTGCCCACACTGCACCCTGTATTGAGGGTTAACGAACCGCGTAGAGACAAAAACACAATGCAGTTTGTCAAAACTGTGTGATATATCGTATATTGCGCAGATTCGGGCCAACTCGCCCGCATCGTACGGAGGCGAGATATAAAGCACAATTTTACGGTGTACGATTTTGTTTAGCTATGGTTTTTGTGTGTTGCTGCATGAATTTCGAGTTGGGACAGTTTAGATATTGTAAAACTGGCTACATTTAATTTCATTTCACGTTCGTGTATTAGGAATATTGAACTAGTTAGTTACCAAGTAGGTACATGTTTTCTACCAGCCATCTAGTTCCATAGTACACGCTTTGCTTAGTTTGGGCTAGATGGTGTTGTGTGAAATGTCCACGAATATTTACTTATTTATTTTATAAATTCAAATAATTTATATATAATAACACTTTGACTTTGTTTTAATTCAGTATACTAAACTTAGGAATAAATAATTCAATACAAAATCCAAAGCACAATTTATCCAAAGCAGTTCTATAAAATAAGCACATTTCGCTTCCCCAAAGCACAATATTTCACCGTGAGAAATGTACTACAAAACCCAAATCAAGATAACAAGATCGATGGTCTCAAAAAGTAAACACGTCTCGGAAAAGTGAGAGGAAAACAGCTCGCAAATAATTTTGTCAATATCCGGACCCTTACATTCCAACCCTTGTAAGGAAAATCAATCAATCACTTAAAAAATTTGTCCATCACGGCAACTTGTTAACTTCTATCCGTACGACCTTTTTCATCGGCCTTTTTCAGTACAACGCGTACAAAATAGTGGAAAAAAGTGAGGATCGTAGGTACGATTTTTTATTTCAGTAGATAAGTATTGCACTCAGAATTCAATCGAAATTTTGGACGTTTTATCAGATTGCTTTAAGAAAGAATAAAGATAAGCAAGGAATAAATGAATTATTAATATAATTAAGAACTTTTTTTTTGGTATTATATAAATACTAACTGTGCCCCGCGTTTTCGCCCGCTTAATTACACAAAAATAATTACCGTATCGAGGTATCCAGGTACTCAGCTATATTTACATTAAATTTCATAACAATCCGTTCAACCATTTAGCCATGAAGAGGTAATAAAAAACAGAGACACAAACAGACATAGTTACTTACGTTTTTATAATATCAGTGAGGATCAAAAAACAAATCTAGAAACTTAACTAAGTAACAAAATTCTTAAGTGAGGAATTGCTTAGGTGGTTTAACTCCCAGTTAAACCATTTTCTTCTACAGAAAGCACGACTTTTACTACACTTCGTATGTTATTTAGCGATGTAGTTTCCTTGAGGCATAAAAAAACAGAGCATTTTAATAAGAATAAGAATATTTATTAACCATGTACATATATGTTACAGGTAAGTTAGAATTATACATATTATAAAACAACAAAAAAAAAAAAAAAAAAAAATTAAATTATATAAATCAACTAAACTTTATATTATTAGCATAAATAAATTGATATAGTCTATTTAATTTAAATTATGGTATCCAATAAATGTGAATAGATTTACTTTTATAATCATTTTATTCGCTCTTTTATTTTCAAAATTGTCATCAACTCTAACACAGTAAATATAATAAAAAATACACCATTATATCGACCGCAAACTTGTAATTCTACTCATACGTTCAGTAAACAGACATTCCAAAATAAAAGCACCAACGGCCCGTGTCACCGAAACCTCTAACCAAGGATCAAGTGGCGAAGACTACCATTCGAAACATATTTGTTCGAATTTTACATGCCCGAATTTGTTTCATAAAAATGTCTAATTTCAGACGTTTTAGTTGACACAAAATTTTGATTTCAAAAGTTTGTTTGCAAAATAGATAAGTAACATTTACGAGCCATAAGCTTCACTAGGCTAGATTTTTGTTTTAATATATAAAGAAACCTTCTCATTTACAATGATTCGATTATCAGATATTATATCAATAATTAGTTTAGGTTCGATAGGTTTCTGTTTATTATACACAAAAACCTTCTTATTACAAACATTACGAGCTGTCAAATAAACTTTCGGGATTTTGATAAAGTACAGTATATGTAAATCGTGCCTTTTTCCCTTATGGGGTACACAAAGCATCAGAAACCATGATACCGTTTGACGCCACATTTGATCCTGGTTAGAGATATAGTTGGGAGGGAGAGGGAGAATGTGAAAGGAGGGTGATAAATTGCTTCAAAAAAAGTTTTCGAGGAAACCATATTCGACATTTCAATATTTGGATTATAGAAAGGTAGCCGGCAAAGTCTTACTGTAAGGTACTTAACTCCGCACCTCAGTTGAATCGGTAATGGAGTCGTGAGGGAAATGGTGATATGCACGATATTATTCGGGTTTACACTTTACCAGTCTGTTTGGGGTTTACAGGAATGTTTAGGTTGAAGTGGGTGTGAAATATTAAGACGGTCTGTCTGAGACGGGTGCTGGTGTACGTTAAAGATCTTAGATACATGTCAAGCTAACCTGAGTAAGCTCAGTGAAGCGGAGTAAAAACGGAGAATATAGTGAAATTGAAATTAAATAACTTGTAACTAACGATTTATACTTGTAACTGATTTATTTCGTATATATTAAAACACAAATATGTAATACACGATAAATATATTAAAATTTGTGTAATTTCAATAATAATAATTTGAATAATCTTAAAAAACAACTAATGTAGTGTGTTTGTAAGAATAAGATATAAAAATATACAATAAATATTGAAACTAAGTATGTAATACATTTTTTTTAATAACTATTGCCGTAAATTCTTCCAAAAGCGTCTGTACCTGGTTTATAAAGTAACAAAGTAAATTTCGGCAAAAACTCACTCCCTCGGGAATAATTTATTGTTCCCTTTATCGCTATCTCTGACAGCCAACATAAAGTTGTTGTTCTCAAATATTGCCATTACTAAATTGGCTGGAATTCTCTGGCGCATTGAAATTCAAAACTTTAGAGCTAGTCATTGGAAGTCAATATGGCCTCGCCTCAGCACTCACACAGATTGGAGGCATTCTCGGGATCTCGGAGCGAAGAGACATTGGTCTGATTAACTGAGGTGCTCTGTTGTCTTAAGAGAAGTGTTTTCTCACGATCTCCCTTAAAAATACGAGAAAAGTGTTTTCTTCCCCTAAACATTATCAGATCTGATTAAAATCATAAATAGCCTTGATTATTTTTTACGCTTTGATTATTTTTAAAACTTCGTTGTACCTCTTAATTTAAAAAAATTAAAGGTTAAATTTAAAAACAAGCAAACCGTAAAAGCATAGCCACAAACGGTTCAACCATATAAAAAAAAATCTAAATCATATAACATTTAGGGGTAGAAACAGTTTTCTCCTTTAGTTGAAAACAAATGCGAAATCTACTGTCAAAAAGATCGCGTGGCAATACCTCTATTAAGGCACGGTTCCATTATTGCTCAACGCCATGTAGGTACGTCTTTTTGTAAGTTATAGCAAGTTTTTAAGCAATAAAAGCATAAATGTTGTTGTTTGTCTCATTTTATTTTAGTAAATTCTGGTTTTAGTTGACAACTGGTTGCCACCAATCGCTTTTATTAATATAGATTTTTTTTTGACAGATTCAAAAAGATTTCGAGTTTACAAAATGAAGTCAAAGTTTTACGCAGCGTGCGTAATCCCAATGCGGTCTTATTTCTATATTTGTAAATATATTTTACTAACTTTAACATGTGTAAGTTGACTTACTTAGTATTTTTGAAGAATATTGCGTGTCTAAATTTTGTTTCAACTCAGTGCTTCTTTTCGTATAAGCTCTTAAAGCTAGAAGACAGATGGCTCTCAGACTAAAAGCTTCCATGTTCCGATAGGAAGCTCTCAAGATATCCCACATTTTCCCCGATGCGCTATCTGTTCTGAGTGTTTTCTTTATAAATTCTAAGTGGGACTGGACCAGGTGCATTGTGGTCGATGCAGAAAATTATTATTAGTATAAATCAATGAAAATATCATGGATTAAAACTATAGTAGTTACTTATGAGCCATGCTATTTTCCTTGTTTAAAAAAAATATGGTTCAGCATAAAAATTGCGTATTTGAAACAAATATATTGGTAAAATATAGGTAATGGTTTTGATTAAAAAATGTTTTAATTATTGAACAGCATTCTACAGGTAAACAATTATCTATATTAAAAGATAAGCTAAAACCCGACTGCAGAAATGCTGTTTTTGCAGTGTAACTTACGATTGATACGTTGGTGAGTGTATGTTTTTTGTGAGAAAGTATGCGTAAATCACTGTAAAAGTTTATAAACACGCATTCTTTAGTAAAATCATTTGTTTATTACGAAAAAGTTCACTGGAGGTTACGAAAAAAGTTTTTTTTTGCGAGAGACGCATTATTATTATTATTACAAAAAAATATAGCTTATGACACTCGAGGAGTGAAGAAAAATCTAACGACACCTCGCACATAAAATCGGTCAAGCCGCTTAGGCTGTAGGCGATATAGAAATATACTTAGGTACACCCACATACACCCTCACATCCATACATACACTCGAAAAAACATAACCCTCCTTCTTACGCAATCGGGTAAAAAGAAAACAAAATTACCTGACTGCAAAGGGGAGGGTAATATGTTTTGAGTCTTTACTTATGCTTATGCTTAATTATATACCTCTTGAAACAAATATGTGACTTTGCAAAAATATTGTAAAAAATGCTCATTTATGTAAATTGCACAAACATACTTACTGTCACGAAATGGGTGTGAGTGTACATACACTCAACGTCATAACAAACCCAATATTTCAATCAGTAGGTTACCCGACTGCGTAAGAAGGAAGGTTATGTTTTTCGAGTTTATGTATATATGTTTCTATAATTGATTGCCTACAGCCTAAACGGCTTAACCGATTTTGGTGTGCGAGATGTCGTTAGATTAGTCTTCACTCCCAGAATGTCAGGCTATATATTTTTGTAATAATTATAATACATCTCTCGCAAAAATAAAAATATACGTTTTTTTATAACCTCCGACGATTTTTTTCGTAATAAACAACTTTTCTGCAGTCGAGTATTTTGTTTTTCTCTTAACATAGATACTAGTTACCTACTTGTAAACATACATCACTAGATTGCAATTATCTTGCAATATTTCAAAATTACACCCACAAACCTTAGAAATAATGGCTAGTTAAGTAAAAATACCCTACGGAACCAAAATAATTTAAATTTTAATGACTAGTAAAGTAAAGGTAAAGTAAAAGTCATAATAAAGATATATTTTTTTTTATCAGCCCTGTTTTTGTACAAACTGTCCCACAGCTGGGAACGGGCCATCTTCTCATTGTGAGAAGGGTTAAGCCATAGTCTGCCACGCTGGCCAAGTGCGGGTTGGCAGACTTCAAGATCATCGTGAACTCTCAGACATGTAGGTTTCCTCACGATGTTTTCCTTCACCGTTTGAAGTTGGCGGCAATCAACAATACGCACATAACTTCGAAAAGACAGAGGTGCGTACCGTGGGATTCGAACCCAGGACCTGCGGATCGCAAGTCAGACGGTCTCACCACTAGGCTGCCGGAAACTTCAGTAGTAATAGCCTGAAATGCTAGGAGTACACTATCAAGTTCTAATAAGTAAGTGTTACAGACCGATTTTTTTTATCCAAAGATATTTTAACACTACTGTTTACTCTATTATAAGTTTATTTCACGTGACACCAACTGTCAAAGAAACGTTCACTTGTCATTTATTTTTTGGTGGGATCATCAAAGAGGTTTTATCTCGCACAATTATTTCCCATTTTTTCAAAAATTATTCACGCAAGCTTGTCTGGCACTTGACCAGTTTTTAGTATTAATTGTTGATATACATCAAACACTACAATGTTGCCAATTTTGAAACTAGTATATATTACTGTACAAAAGATACAGCCGTTTAAGGGTAGGACAGACAGACATACAGACACGCAGACAGATATACAAGCCCAAAAATTACACTAGGCCTTCTGTATACGTTCACAAATAATTCGGTTAACTATTATAATGAATCGCAATTATAATTTAAACCAAACCCACTGAACACTGAAAGTTGCTATTTATGAAATTTGTCCGTTTAACCGAACGATACATGAATTTAAATTTCATAAAGCTTTATTAAACCCGGCCCTAATAAAGTAGGAACGAGCATAATTTTACAGTCCGTTGGCTTTGAAATTTTATTCAAATTTTATTCGGCGAGCTTCAATTTCGTTCTTATAATGTAGAAATTAGAGTCGAATTCAAAGTCAGGGGTTTTTTTAAAGACAGTTTATCAGTTTCTGGTTTTATTGGGTCAAGTAACGTCCATTACAGGGTGCCTTAACATGGAATGGGCGTTGCTCCGGAGTTACGTAGGTGGTTACGGTTCCGATAAGTTGAATTAAATTACCTCAGACTTATCGACTTTTCACCTAATGTCCTGGGGTTATGGCGGTGAATTTTCAAATTCAATTTCTGTAGAATTTGAATTGTTTTTAGAGTATTATTTGGTTTTGTATTCCTTCCACCATGACCTTCGCTTCCTAGTCATTTGTAGACCATGACCTTCGCTTCCTATCATTTGATTCAATTTTTACATTATTACAAACTTCGGTCAAACCTTCCCTCATAAATTTTGTTTATCAAACTAACTTCAGCTTTATTTGTTGTCAGACATGACCTCGTATACGAGGTAATTTTTGCACAGTTTTAGTAAATTTTGGGTTTGTTAAAGATAATATGAAAATAAAATTAGTGCAAATAACATGTCTGTCAACAAATAAAGCTGAAGTTAGTTTGATAAACAAAATTTATGAGGGAAGGTTTGACCGAAGTTTGTAATAATGTAAAAATTTTATCAAATGATAGGAAGCGAAGGTCATGGTGTATAATCATAGTGTAGAATATAGTCTTACCCAAACATCGAAAATGCATAACTGTATGTGTATTTACATGTTTGTAAATGTTAAATGAGGTGTTATTTTTTTACCAATTAGTGACACTTTATTTATTCTTTCTTTAGGCTGTGGGTCTGATGCTTTTTGCTTTTTTGTGTAGTTTGTGTGAAGTAGTAATTAGGGTATTTGTTTATAGTAAAGTTTGTGTAATATTTTTTATAGATCATCATCATCATCATCTCAGCCATAAGAAGTCCACTGCTGGACATAGGCTTCCCCCATGGATTTCCAAAAAGACCGATTGGAAGCGGCTTGCATCCAGCGTCTTCCCGCCACTTGTATGAGGTCATCTGTCCAACTCGTGGCTGGTCTTCCTACGCTGCGCTTGCCGGTACGTGGTCTCCACTAGAGAACCTTTCGGCCCCATCGGCCATCAGTTCTACATGCTATGTGCCCTGCCCACTGCCACTTCAACTTGCTAATCCGCTGTGCTATATCGGTGACTCCTGTACGTCTACGTATATCTTCATTTCTGATTCGATCTCGTAGAGAGACTCCGAGCATAGCCCTCTCCATAGCTCGTTGCGCGACCTAGATTTTAGATTTTTATAGATAATGAAGGCGTAATTTACGTAATTATCATCATCGTCAGTTGATTTCTTCGACTCCTAAGGTCTCACATCAAGTTAAGTTTACGACGTTTAATTTAAACAAATTACAAAAAATCATACAAAGAATCCTAATTACTTTGAACAAATTTATTACGAAGATAAAATCATATTTTTTTCTAAATTCTATTAATTATGTCTGGTATTAGGTATTTTCAAGTAATTAGTCATACCGGCTTCTGTTGGCAATTAGCTTATCATCAAAAAGTAAGTCCAATCTGGACATATTCTAAGTAGGTACGTTTCTCGAGCCACGGTCGTAAATTTACTTCAGCTTACATTAACTTTTGTAGGTAATTGTTTTCAGTTTTACATTCAAAATGAGGATTAATGTTATTTTAACTTATCGTGTTTTAACACGCAACTCTTGAATTACGCATTAATTGCGTATTTAAATTAGATAACGCCTTGATATTTTAGAACGTTTCCAAATCAAATATGTTTATTACTAAATAAAATTTAACTTTGAAGCCTTTTAAAAACATCTTTTATTGATATTGGAAATATATTTTCAAGTGAAATTCACTGTTAAATATCTTCACTTCAGACCACTTCTTGGTTGGAGATTGACTAAGATATTTTTCGCTATAAGGAGCCTTGGCTTGACTTCTTGGTTATTGACTTCTACGACAATTGTCACAATTCTACCAATATATTTTTGTCGCTAATGATCGATTGGCATTGTCATTGTTAACTGACAACACCTAAATTACCGTCAGCCACTTTTGACATGTCTTTTGATATTTTTTTGTATATCCCAATTTTTTTAGTGATTTCACCTCCTTAAAATATGTTTGCGAGTATCTTAGCCGATGGAGAAAATTGTCTAATGTTTTATAATGTAGTATTAAATATTTTTTGCAGTACACGCCGTATTGTGCAATACGAGTACATACCTACATGAGTAAACTGTTTCAGATAATGCGATAGAAATGACAGAATATTGTCCTCCATTCTAAGGTTGTCTGAAGAAGATCGCTTTCAACAATAAGTCCGCCTGTTGTGCTAGTCTCTATTTTGTTATTATGCGTTAATAATATGGTGTCAATCATCATTTCCTTGCCCTTATCCCACTAGGTGGGGTCGGCACAGCATGTTTCCTTTCGCCACTTCACTCTATCAGCCGTCATTTCTACATTCACACCCCTTGCGCACACATATCCTCTTTCACACAGTTCATCCACACTTTTTAATAATGAATAATAATCATTGAATGATGGATTGAAGTAGCTGTAACTACTCCCCGGCACACATAAAGAGGTATTTAAATCTTCTTCTTCAACAACTGACTGCTATATTTTATTATGCCTATTTTAAATAACATTTCACTTGATAGTTTTTTAATCATCTCGTCGTCTCATCTAATAATCTTCACAAGGATAACCAACATTCTTTTTGTAGTCAACTTAGTGTGAAATGAAGGCACAATGGCACCTCAGCCTCGGGCGAGGTTGAAATTCTCCCGAAATCTGAAAAAAGATGTCTTATTGGATTGTCGAACGAAATATGGTATTTTAATTTAGTACGATAAATTTACCTTCGACGGAATTTAAATAGATTTACCAATTTTACCTTTTAAAGACTTAATAGAAACTGAGGAGTACTAAGTTGATTAACTTTGTGTGAATGGAATTTATTTTGTATCATTTGCTATTAATAAAATAGTATTAAAAATGTAAAGTTTTTTTATATTGAAATAAAAAGTACTCGCAGTGACTAAATAAATGCCCCGTTAGTTTCGTCTTACAAAACTCCATTTTTAGTTGAACCTCGTCAATGTATGGACACCGTGAAAAATATTTATAACAACAGAATTGCATTGCCATTCAACGTGGCAATGCGACAGCATGCTGGGTACGCTGCCAACTGGTAGTGGGTTTGAGCATTTGGATTGTCTTTAGACCTTTATCGGTCTGGGATAATCCATATGCGTTTTGTGTACCTAGCAGTTTAGTTAGTTGAGTGTGTATATTGTTTTTTTGTAGTTAATAAAGGCACTTGCTCATTAAAAAAATAACAGAAAAAAATAATGCTACATTCAGACTTGTTATAATTGCCATAATGAAACTGTTGCGGAAACTTTCCGGTGGCATTTCTCTTATTAAGTAAGTTCGTATAGACTGAGTGGCCAGCCCTAGTGTCAGAGTTATTAAGCCGCCCGAAATAATGTCTCATATTTTTATAGCTTGGCTTAATTTCTAACGATACGTCTTAATACTCGACTACGACACGTACTCTTATGTAACATTTTGCTTACTCGTATGATATTTTCATGTGCAAGTAAGAATATTTTGATCAACCCTAAATTGAATCATATCACTAAAATTAGCTTAAGCTACTTCGTTTTGGGTCGGGGGTTAGTAAAATTAACAATTTCGAGACAATTATTACAGCTAAGTAAGGTACGCAAGTTATGTTGTATTTAAATACCACCGCTTGGGTGCTGTTTGGTTTTAATCTCAAGTGAGCAGAATGTGCTTATATTAGGGCATAGAAACACTTAGACATCCATTGCATATAGGAGCCATGTAACTTTGAATAGTATTTAATATGAACATGGAAGTATTTTGTTATAGAGTCACATTAGATACCTATCTATTGTATATAGCAGGCATGTAAGGAATAAAGAAAAATAAAAAAAGCAATTGGATGGCAAGAATGGAATTCATTGCCGCCATCTCTGTTTCCTGAGACCTACAATCTTGGAATTTTCAAGGCTAAAGTGAATAGATATCTTCAAGATCGACGAGCTCCATCCTCGGCCACACCGTCGCTTAACATCAGGCGAGTTGGTAGTCAATCGTAGATCTATAATGTATAAAAAAAAAATTAACTTTGCAGGGCATTTAATATGAACATGGAAGTATTTTATTATAGAGTCACATTAGATATCTATTGCATATAGCAGACATGTAACTTTGAAGGGTATTTAATATGAACATGGAAGTATTTTGTTATAGAGTCACATTAGATATCTATTGCATATAGCAGACATGTAACTTTGAAGGGTAAGATTTATGAACATGGAAGTATTTTGTCATCGAAACTAATTAAACTTAAATTTTTAGTAAAAGTATAAATAACACAAGCATATTTTGAAACAAAATCTCGGTCTATATTTGTGTATATTTAGGACCTTAAAGTATTTCTGTCATAAAAAAACTTAAACATATTGAGAAATACTCAAGTACTTAGACACTAAGTACTTAGATACTTAGTACTAAGACAAACATTAAACACGATAGATGACATGATGAATTCTGAATAGAACACGAGTTAACTCCCGATGCAGTAGATCTGCGTTCAAATTGGTGCGGTGCTAAATTAATAGCTGCCAGACTGCCAGTATTACAATCACCTTGATGGATACCTACCGTATTAAAGTGAGCAGTTTACTCTGACAATACGTACTATATAACCTTAATGTAAATGTAAAAGTAAATAAATACATATATGAGATTTTCGATTTTGACGTGATAAGTTTAATAAATCGATGAACCCCGGCTGCACGCACGAAAAAGCATGACTCATTGTCACGTTCCGCCTGAGCCGAGCGTGCAAGCGAGAGCTGAACAAGCGATAGAGAGGCACGATCAGCCTAAGCGTTCGGCTTGTGACGCATCTATCATGACGTTATCACGTAAAATTATCGTCCGTAAACCGACTTTACAGACAACATTTTTTTATCAAATCAAATCAAAATCAAAATTTATTTATTTTCAGATCGAAATCCATAGTTATGTGATTACACTTGAAGCAAATGAATATAATAGGCAATACAACAATAAAATAACAATGCAAAAATAAATCAATAGTCAACGGAGATCATAAATTATAAAATTAAATGTCAAAAACAATAGAATTTATAGTCAATAATATCAAATTAACATTAGCATAATAGAACTCAAAATAGATTTATCATCATTATTATTCTTATTTATTTATTTATCATTATCATTATTACTGTCGAAGGCAATATCAAATTATAAAAACACAAATCAACAGTATAAAACTAAAAATTAAATGTCAAAACTGGCACATTAAATTATAAAAACATAGGTGCAAAATTATCCGTCCTCTCTATTTGGCACAAGGACGCCATGGTAGCACATGTGCCCTTACAAGGTTACTAAGGAAGGGTCCATCGCTCCTCCCCGCCACTACGCTCAGGTAGCTGTTGCCGCTGCCACGCACACGCCGCATCAAAGAGGCTATCCGTTTGCGCATGATGGCTGCAAATCCATCGATGCGAGCCTCTGTGAACATACCTGATGCGCTACAAAAGCGGGGCAGCCCCAACAACATCCTGAACGCGTTATTGTATTGAACACGTAGGGCGCCCACTGTCTTTTGGGTATAGTTGACCCAGAGGCTGCAAGTGTAAAACGATTGACAGTAGGCTCGAAAAAGTGTCAGCTTAACATCTTTTGAGCACTTTGCAAACCTCCGGATCAACATATTACTTCGAACTGCTAGCGCCCTTCGCTCCCTCTCGATGTCCATGTTATCATTGAGCAAGTCTGTTACCCAGTGACCCAGGTATTTGAAATGCGAGACCATTTTGAGAGGAGTACCAGCCAATATTACTTGGGGCACATCTGGGTAATATTTTGTGCCCGCTCTGAACTCCATCATCTCGCTTTTGCTAGCATTGTACCTAAGGCCATGGGCTTCCGCGTAACGCTCACATATACCTACCAAAGTCCTTAAACCACTGATTGAGGGACTCAGCAGCACCATGTCATCCGCGTAACTAATGTTGTTAATAAACACCCCATCTACAGAACAACCTACTCCTGAGCCGCTGAGTTCCTTAATCAGACGATTCACGTACAAGTTGAAAAGCTTCGGTGAGCTTAACCCCCCCTGCCTCACCCCGCATTTCAACCTGTACGGATCCGACAGTGAGCCTGCCCACTTAACTACATTAGACTGATGACTATACCAATATTCAAACAATTTAATCAGCTCTATGGGTAATTCAGTATCTTGGCGTAACTTACGCCAAAGCACATCATAGGACACTAAATCAAAAGCCTTCGATAAGTCTAGAAAACTCGCATATACTGGTGTTTTTCTATTCGTATAGTAATGAACAGTATGCTTGAGACACAATATTGCAGATTCTGTGGAAAGTCCAGACTTAAAGCCGAACTGGGCGTCATGTAAAGTCATATGTGTATCCAATTGCTTATCAAGCATACTGTCCAATACTTTCGCTACTATATAATTACTAATGTCCGACGCATCACCTGTTTTATTTTTCACCAATGGAACCACTACTGTTCTAGTCAAGTTGTCAGGCAGGTAAGAATGTCCAACACACAAATTGAACAGCAAGGCGAGCACACGCGGCAGATGAACCCCCGCATTCTGCAAATGCTCAATGCTCAGAGAGTCGTAGCCAGGAGATTTACCCCTCGTCATGCCTCGAACTATTGCCGCTATCTCTTTTGCCGTGAAAATGTGCAGCCTTCCCTCCCCCGTATGCTCGCTGCCCACCGGTTCATTAGATTTAGATTCGAGTGTCGGTTGAACCTGAAAATGCCGTTTAAAAAGCGCAGCTATGTCGGCAGACCCACTGACCCCCTCCACGCATATAAGTTGCCTCGACTTGGGATTCAATTTTTTCGTTTCCCTCCAGAAAGTATTAAATTTCTTGTTCGCATGTAACTCCGCTAAAATATCCATCTTAATTTGTTGTTCGTGATCTTGACATACATTATACATAATAATAACCTACCTTTTCTCTTTTTTTTTTATTCAATAGTTATAGTTTAAAAAAAAATATGAAAAAATACCGATTCTAAATGCGCTATTTGTTTACTTGGATGATATGTTACCAGTTATTTTTATAAGAACCAAAGTACTCAACCGATTTTGATAAAGTTTATATGGGATCACCTCTGAAGTATGACTACCAAACATGAAGAGAATGATCAAAATCAATGCCCAATTGGCAGAGTAATCTGTTAACAAACACACAAAAAAAGAGAACCAAAAAATATACAATCGAATTGCCTCCTTCTTTTTGGAAGTCGATTAAAAAACCGCCTTCAAAATGCGCAATTTGTTTACTTGGATAACATATTTTCCCGTTATTTTGTTATAAAAACCAAAATAATGAACCGATTTTGATAAAATTTCTATTTGTCTACCTAGGAAGCCTTTATAAGCCCTTCCAAACATTTTTTTTTTTTTTTTTTAAATCGGTCTAGGTGTCTTAGAATAATCGGGGAACATACTTAAAAAACTTAAAAAAGATTTCAATGAATCGGAAACCTCCTTGTCGGGTGAACTATTTGAGAAACCTTGTTCAAGTAAAACACGGTTGTGTTGGGTAGGAATCTGATTTATTAACCATTAAGAAATATACACCCACTACAGTGCACGCACCGATATCGCGTGTTAAGCGTGGCATCAGCGCCATCTAGTGGATTCTGCCGACAATCATTTGCAAACTTCAACATGTCGCCCACCAAGGACATCTGTTGATGTCCTTAATACATGAAAATAATACACTTTGAAATATTGAATAAAGTTTAACAATATCGATTTCTCCAGTGCTGATCTAAAACTAAGTAGATGTAAATGCTCTAACTAATCCGTTACAGGTAGAATGCACAATTTTGACAATGGACGCTTGATTACTGAGCCGTTGCATTTGAGAGTGAAGTCGTCAAGAGACGACTCGTGTGATTTGGTCGGTTCCTGGGTGCTTTGAAAGTACTCTTCCCATGAGCCACCGTGCTGGAGGTAAACCGTCCTCCTTTACTAAAACGACGTCCCCTATGTTAGGTTCTGGGAGTTGCCTAGTCCATTTATGACGTTGAAGAAGATGTGTTAAATACTCGTCAGACCATCTTCGCCAAAACTCCTGTACCATTCGCTGCGTCAACTGCCATCGCTTAAGGCTACTAACCTGAGTGGTTTCTTCATAATTGCGATCGGGAACTGTTATCAGAGGCTCCCCAATCAAGAAATGTCCTGGAGTTAGTGGAGTAGGTAAGTCTGCGCTTCCAGGCATTACTGATAACGGCCTCGAATTCAGGCATGCTTCGACTTGAGTCAAAACTGTCGATATCTCTTCATAGGTGAGAGTTGAGTCGCCTATCACACGCCGCAAATGGAATTTGGTCGACTTAACTCCAGCTTCCCAAAGGCCTCCAAAGTTAGGAGAATGGGGTGGAATTGGATGCCAGGCTGTCCCTTTGTTATCTAGCCATTCGCGGATCTCAACAGCGACGGAAGACTGCTCTACCGCTACCAAGTGTCGAAGCTCCTTTGAGGCACCAACGAAATTGGTGCCATTGTCACTCCACATATCTGTTACGTTACCCCTCCGCGCTACAAATCGTTTAAATCCTGCTATGAATCCTTGTGAAGTTAAATCGCTAATCGCTTCAAGATGTACACATTTAGAAACCATGACACAAAAATACAGATGTATCCCTTGTAGGAATGATGTCCGCGCCCTTTGGAAGTTCTAATATTGATAGGCCCGGCGAAATCGACACCACTGTGCTTAAACGGTCTTGCAGGCCTTACCCTACAAGATGGAAGTTGACCCATCAATTGTGTTTTTGCAGCTGCCGAATATCGTTTGCACGTAATACATTTGCGTACATGAGCCCGAACTAAGGTTTTGGCTGATATGATCCAGTATTTGGTACGCAAATGGCTCAGCATTAACGATGGACCTCCATGTAAGGTATTCTTGTGAGCTTCATCAATCACTAATTTGGTGAAGTGACTATGGTGTGGCAGAATAATGGGATGTTTGGAGGTCTCCTCCAAATCAGCCTTTTCTAAGCGACCACTCACGCGTAGAATCCCATCACTGTCTATTATGGGGCAAAGTGATTTTATCTTACTTTTCGACTTGACTTGCCCTGTTCTTTTTATCTCTTTAATGTCTTCACCAAATTCTTGTCCTTGTACATGTCTTATGCACACTTTCGTGGCCTCTTCTATTTCTTCTCTCTCTAAATATGTTTGATATTTCTTCTCTCCACTCTCTTGTTTCTTCCACTTTAAAACTCTTCGACAGAAAGCTATTACTCTCACTAGCCTTTGTAATGTTGAATACTTAATCCAAATGGGATCTTCCTTTGTGATCTCAGTTCCAACATGTGATTTGATTGCCCTTTGTTCCATGGTCGTAGCTATTGATTTAGGTCTAGAGTAGATGATTATATCATCCTTTAGCCACGACGGTCCTTGAGTCCACAACACATTACCAGCTAGTTCACGAGCTGCTAACCCTCTTGATGCAATGTCTCCTGGATTATCAGACGACTGGACATGTGCCCAGTGATTGTTTTCATAGTTGGACAGAATGGTAGAAACCCTATTTCCGACAAAGGTGGTCCAGCGGCTCGGGTGACTACTAAGCCATGCCAAGACCACTGTAGAGTCTGTCCATAGATGAATGATGCTCTTCGGAATTTGTATTACTTCAGCTACTTCTGCAGTCAACTCGGCCAACAACACTGCTCCCATCAACTCTAGGCGAGGTACAGATTGTTGCTTAACAGGCGCCACTCTTGTGCGAGACGTGATCAAACTTACTTTAATTTTACCATTCTTAGTTTTTGTTCGCAGATACACCACCGCTGCGTATGCTGAAACTGACGCGTCGGAAAAACCGTGCAGTTCTACAAAATCTTCACTATCGTAAGTATTGATCCATCTTAGAATGCTGAAATTACCTGCCTCCGTCAAGTTTTTGCGGTAAGTTTGCCATTCAGACATCAAATCTGATGTTAGCTCTTCGTCCCAGTCCAGACCTGAAAGCCACAGCTTCTGGATGAATATCTTAGACGTGACAACACATGGTGCCGCCCATCCCAATGGATCGAAGAAGCGAGAAATATCTGATATGACCTTCCTTTTTGTAATCGGTGTTTGTTGTGGCGGAAGATTAACTGAATATTGGAACTCGTCCAATTCACAATTCCAGCAAATTCCTAGAATTTTCATGATTCCATCTATCTTTTTATTCTTATGTCCTTCATCCTGGTTTCCTTCAACCTTCTTATCCTTTCCTTCCTCTGAAATCTTTTCATTTAATTCTTTGCAGCTACTTATCCATTTCTGAAGATGGAATCCACCCTTGGTAAGTAACTTTTTTATTTCTGTATGTATTCTTCTTCCCTCTTCAACTGTTCTACATCCTGTCATGAGATCATCTACAAAGAAATCATTTTTTACTCTTTCAGCTACGTCGGGACAGTTTGCACCTTCATCTGCTGCAAGCTGTTGCAGCGTCTTCACTGCGAGGTAAGGTGCCGATGCTGTGCCAAATGTAACTCGTACTAATTTGTATTCTTCCATTTCAGATCCTGGATCGTCGCGCCACACTACTCTCTGAAAGTCAGTGTCTTCAGAAGCTACCTTCACCTGCCTGTACATCTTGACGAAGTCAGCACAGATACTTATAGGGTGCATTCTCCACCGCATGATTATATGGCGTAATGGCTGTTGCAACCTAGGACCAACTAATAATTCGTCGTTAAGGGATGGTGAATTTGAGCTCTTCATTGAAGCGTCGAACACAATTCGAACCTTGCTTGTTGTCTTGTCATCGCGCACTACAGCATGGTGAGGTAAGTAAACCGCTGTGGATACCTTAGGATCGTTTTCAGGTACGCGTTCTACATGGCCAAGGTCTATGTATTCGTGAAATACTTCGGAATAACGCATCGCTAATTCTCTGTTTTTCTTGAACTTATTTTCAAGCAGCAGGAATCTTTTGATAGCGAGCTCTCTACTGTTCCCGTACTGGCATTGCGGATCTTCATCGCGGAATGGAAGTTTGACTATGTAGCGACCATCTTCATCACGGTGGGTAGTCTTTGCATAAATTTCTTCACACCGCAGTTCATCTTCAGATAAAGTCTTCTTCTGAACTCCAGGAATGACAGTCTCTATCTCCCAAAACTTCTTCAGAAGTTCGTTGTCATCAGTCTGGTTGTGTGAACTTATAGAAACATGATGACAATTATTGATAGAATTACTTGTAGAGGAAACCTTTCCTGATAAAATCCAACCGAAGGCTGTGTTTTGAGCTACGGGTAGCCCTGGTGGACCTTGAATTAAACCCTCCTTCAACACTTGACCATAAGCTTCTGCACCGAGCAAAATATTAATTTTGCTTGGTGTGTGATATCCTGGGTCTGCCAGGCTGACTACTTCTAGCTCAGGCCAGTTGCAAGGAACAATCTTTGCTGTTGGCAAAAGTGACGTGATATTGCTAAGTACATACGCATGAACTTGCATGTTGAAATGTGGATCCAGGCGCGAACGAAGAGTCACCGTGACTGTGTATTCGGATGTTAAGGTGCTCTTCTCCCCGCCTATCCCTGAGATAACTGATCTAATTGGCTCTTTCCTGAGCCCAAGGAGCTGTACTGCTGATTCTGTTATGAATGATGCCTGGGATCCTTGATCCAATAACACTCTCAGCAGTTGTGTTGACCCATGCCTTGCCTGTGCTTTGACAAGTGCCGTAGCCAACAAAACTTGCGTTGCCACTGCCGACTCCTTTGAATAATGTGACGTTACGTTTAACGTTGATTGTTGACCCTCTGATAACGTTGCTTGAATATTAGACACTGCTGACTTTACGTTGGCAATTTCATTGACAGTGTCTACCACTGCTGATGCAGACTTTGGGTGTAGCAACGAATGATGACGTCTTTTGCAGACGTGACAAGATGTGCTCTGGCGACACTGTTTAACGGAGTGGTTTAATCCTAAGCAATTAAAACATAGACCTTTCTTTTGAACGAAATCTCGACGCGAATCGTGACTCTCTTTTGCAAACAGCTTACAATATGCAATCTTATGATTGTCATTACAAAATGCACAATGTTTTGTTACAATATAATTGTTGTCACCTTTGACAACATGGTGGGCATTTTGCCGTGAAGACTGATGTTTAACAAAAGATTTAGGTTTACTAAGCCTTGACTCATTTATAAACTCGAGTGCTCTAAATCGGGATTCCAAAAATGCTTCAAATTGTGCGAGTGTAGGTACGTCGTCACTAGTACTAATCTGCATTTCCCACAGCTTGCGTGATTCCGTATCCAATTTATCGCTTACTATGTAAATAATGATGACATCCCAATTACTCACATCAATTTCAAGACTTCTTAGACCATTGAGACACTCCATGGTTGTGTCCAACAAGACCTTGATAGAATTAGAGTCTTCAGATACATTTTTGAGGCTCATTAGCCTTTTCAATAAACAATTTGACAAGTGTCTTTTGTTGTTGTACCTGCTCATCAGTAGCTCCCAGCACTCCTTGTAATTGGTTGACGTAACAGGTATATGGCGTACAAGTTGCTCGGCTTCACCGGTCAACAAGCCTTTCAGGTAGTGCATACGCTGTACATCGTCCAATGACTTGTTGCTGTGAACTAATGACGAAAACAAGTCCTTAAAGGTAGGCCATTCTGAATATAATCCTGAAAATTTTGGTATTTCAATTTTAGGCAATTTGACACTAACATCGCGTTTCACTGACTGAGGTTGATCTACTACTGGTACAGATATAAACTCTAACTTATCTAAAATCTCAGTCAGGTCGCCCTTATGATTCAGATACAATTCTTCAGATATATCATAAATGTTGTCTGTAAAATAAAGATCTCTCTCATGTGCAGCACTTTGAATTATAGTACTATGTGTGGACATAAAATCATTCCACACTGTTTCTAGCTGATCTAATCGTGCTTTCACATATGATCGAGTAATACGTTCTTTGGGTGACTTTTTGAAATTAACTATGGCCTTTTCTATGATAGACTTCCTGTTAAATTGCAATTTGTACAAAGGTTCCATTTTACTAACAAACTACTTAACGATTTAACAAAATCACTAAGTTGAAAACTGATGATTAATTATACAAGTCTATAGAACCATTTCACAACAAGAAATTTGAATGAAAATATTCTATGTTCCAAATTGATACAGAAAATTTCACAAGTCCGTGGAACTTTGTGACAATCAATATTTGTGATGAAAGTCTCGGATCATACGTAGAAGAAATTTTACAAGTGTATAGAACTTTATCACAATGAATATTTCTGATGTGAAATATTACAAGTCTCGGATGGATGCAGAAAATTTTACAAGTGTATAGAACCTTGTCGAAGTAAATAAATTTTCAAATTGGACAGAGGTTCCCCGTCTATACAACTTCTTTCTAACTATTCTAAGTCCTAAACTAGCATGCAAATTTTAAAGTCCCAAAGTTATGTCAAACTCAAATTACTTCACTCTTGAAATATAACTGATTGAACTGAACTGAATGAACACGTTGAACGAATTAAAATGTACTCACGATTTTAATTTCACTTAGCTTCACTTTGTTTCCGGTCTCCGTTTTATTCCAAATGATTGCAGCGCCCCCTAGCGCCAAATTCTTCTTCGTGCTTCTTCCGCCGTTGAGAGTGATCCCCACTAGCGCCCTCAGGCGGTAAGTAGTGGAACCACTCTTGGAGCTGTGGATCTTCCAATATTGCCTCCGGTGTAAGAGGCTGGAAATCCTCCGGCGTGCACTTTAGCGCCTGCCACAAGTGCCGGTAAATCTCCGCAAAAAACAGCCGCGAGCACACAGATAAAATAGTGCTGTATCCGGCTCGATATGTCGGGTGAACTATTTGAGAAACCTTGTTCAAGTAAAACACGGTTGTGTTGGGTAGGAATCTGATTTATTAACCATTAAGAAATATACACCCACTACAGTGCACGCACCGATATCGCGTGTTAAGCGTGGCATCAGCGCCATCTAGTGGATTCTGCCGACAATCATTTGCAAACTTCAACACTCCTTCTTTTTGGATGTCGGTTAAAAATAGGCTGTCGCATGACCGCTAGCTCGCCTGATGCTTAGCGACTGTTGCGGTCAACGATGGAGTGCGCTTACCTAGAAAGAACCTATTCAATCGTGATTTGAAGACACTCTGATTATATAGGTAGATATAGCCTGTCCTTAAGTGAGTATTATCGTCGATCAGTGGTTATTTAAAAATCGTTACCGTGTTTGCTGTTTTATCAGCCCTGTCTGTACAAACTGTCCCACTGCTGGGCGCGGCTTATCTTTTTATTGTAAGAAGGGTAATGCCATCCATAGTCCACCACGCTGGCCAACTGCGGTTTGGCAGACTTCACACATCTTCAAGATCATTGAGAACTCTCAGACATGTAGGTTTCCTCACGATGTTTGCTGTTTACAATTTGATTATTCCAAATCGCCTTTTCTATTTCACATCAGATTTAATACGCTCAAAACATATTCACTCATCCATCACTAGAGGCGATACTTTCCATTTTTGCATTACTCCTAAATAGATTGATTTCCTTGGAAGCGTTTTCAATGCCGCGCTGCTGGTAGGAGTCCATTAATCTTGCTGTGAACAAGCATTGCTCGCACGTCAATCTTTCAAGTCTTATGAACGTAAGCGAAATATTAATAAACTGTTAGCTTCAAGATTTTTCTGAGGAAGTCTTTACAGTAAGTTAGATCAGTTTTATAAGGTAACTTATTCTTTTTACTGTGAATTGAGATAAGAATTAAGTTTCCAACAATGGTTTTTATTTTTTCTAGATAGCAGATATTGTCTGATAAAAACATGGTTTTATTGTTGACATTGTATACATATAAGAAGTTTTAGTTGAATACTTTCTTTTCTAATTGTCCAATAACTCGCGTATAGTATTATTTTGTATTAAGATTCGTTTGAACATCTTAATATAAATAATAAAACTTATGGATAAAGAAGATTCAATGTGCCAAAGATAAAGGTGTAACGGGGAATGAAAAACGAATTTTAAAATGCGTTGCTATAAATATTAAATAAGTAATATGTAACCATAAGACCAATTCTGAAATACCGAAAAAAAAACAATCTTCCATGGATGCATATTGTCGTAAGTGACTTATTGTAAAAAGCCGATGTTTTTACCCGATTGCGTAAAGAGGGTAATGTTTTTCGAGTGTATGTCTGTTTGTATGTATATAAGTGGATATGTATGCATGTATATTTCTATAATGACAACCTACAGCCTAAACGGCTTGATCGATTTTGATGTGCGAGGTGTTAATGACACCTCGCACATATTCGTCTTCAAAAATAAAAAAAGCGTTTTTTCGTAACCTTTAACGAACTATTTCGTAATAAATAAGTTATTTTAGTAGAATCATTCTAAATAATGCGCTTTTATAATTTATTACAGTCATATTACGCATATTTTCACACAAGAAACGTACACTCAACAGCGTATCAAGCGTAAGCGCAAGTTAGACTCCTAAAACTGCTTTTCTGCAGTTGGGTATTTTGTTTTTCTTTTAATATACTCATTATTAGATAATAAATATCGTTGTATATTCGTTCATATAAAAAGTAGTGTACAAGGATGAGTTGAATGTGCCTTTCAAAATATGTTTATTGTTGATATTTAACTACGTCATAGTAAAATAAACGGTTCAACTACAAATCCGATCTAAAATTTTACCCAAAAATGTAATTTTTTTAATGTATTAATTTGCTGTACCTAAGTATTATTTTAAAGCAAGCATGGCACATTGTTTTTTTTTATATACACTAGAATAGGTCTAAGATGGAGCGTTCTTTCTAGTTTCCTGAACGATGATTTTTTAATAAGTTCATTCAGTCATTTTATATCTTTAAAATTGTTTGTATGCGCGAGCGAGACACGATGGTCGAACTTCAGACAAACAGACAGAATTACACGTTAGAAGAACAAACACTATCAGACAACATGATTGCCTGATACCTAAAACTTAAGATAGTAAAAACCATCAAGCCAATAGAACGCTTGATAACACACTCTTCGAACAAGAAAATTAAACCGACCCAAAAGTAATAGCAGAACTCGGCGAGCCGATTGCTTTCCAACTCCTGTTCCTTGGAAAGTCGAAGTTTGTTCCAAGTTACGGCAAATGTTCGGGACAAGACATTGTCTCCATTAAAGATTACGGTGTTCTTCTTACGAAATATTTGACAAGATTAAATGGGGGCTCGATAGCTCTCAATTTTCGATACTGATTTGACTTTGATCGTTAATTTCTTTTTGTAGGTATCGATTTTTGATTGGCATCGAGTGCTTCTATTTTCATTTTGGACGTGGACTTCTACGATTGATATAGAATAGGGATAAAGTGAGCTACTAAATTATCTCAAGTAGGTATTAAAATAAGTAAATCCCTAGACAGAGACTAACTGTATTAGTAAATTTTCTATGGATCAAACATTTAATATGTATTCGTGGGTAGTTAGATTTCAGTATGAAGGTTATATTATATTAGGTAAAATGTGTTTTTCTCTTTTCATGCAAGATATGTTTGCGCTTTACTGCCAACGCAATATTGCGGTCTACAATAGAGCGCGCTTACATACATAGGTTATATATTATGGATAATTATTCAAACTTCTTCTAAATATATAAAAAAACTAAGTTGAACTACGTAAGGTTATCTGAGATAACAAATGCCAAACATCCCTCGGTGGCTTTTTTTTATCATAATAAAACACACAGTCAACGTGGGTAACTTTTACTCTGCGTCAAACATTGTACGTAGCCATTTTAGAAGGTTCTCGTAGCTTCTTTCGGTAGCTACACTCAACATCATAGTTGCACTATGAAAATCACTGTTACGCAGTTGTGTATTTTTTATACCTACCTACTTGTTTTGACAACATTTTCACTTAACTTATTTATATTTATCATTATTCTAGGGAAATTATAATAAAAAATACTATAAAACTACAAAATAATCATAACGGAGTAGCTATCAGTTCATAAAATAAAACACAAGAACATAAAACGTAGTAGGTAGGTAACAGAGTAAATGGAGCATACAAGCTTCAGTAGTATTCATACTTTTCCCCTTTACATATTTAATGGCAGAGCTCCGATAGAGCTAGATCGAGTTTTTGACGTAAATCTACGAATGTGCGGATAAAATTTCGTATTTCAAGGAACTTGAAAGGGGTAGGTACAAGTTTAAGTCATTGAGCTGTATGTACGTACTAGAGAAGCTATCTGAAGCAAAATTATTGTCACATTTTTGACGTGACAACGTCTAATAATTCGATGAACTCCGGCTGCACGCACGAAAAAGTATGACTCATTGTCCCGTTACGTTACGGTCATTGTCCCGTTAAAACATCATCATTTCATCGATGTTTTAATATGACGTTGTCACGTTAAACTATCGTCGATATACCGACTTTACAGACAACCAATTTTTATGGTAAAGTAAACAAAACAGCGCTGGAATAATAATTACATCGTTTATCTACGATTGTAATTATGGTACGATTGATACATGCAACGCAGAATTGCATCTATGATGTGTTTTCTTGCCAGCAAAGCGTCGAAAGCACTCACTCACTAGTAAGCCACTGAGTGAGGTGCGGCGCTCTCGCCGCAGTTGAATGTAACAAAGTAGCTATGAGTGGTGTCTGCTCTTGTACATAAGTATACATACAGCTCAATGGTTTAAGTATTAATTTTTAACGGAGGAGGTATACTGTATGTTTTTTTGTATGTGATCACTGCACTCTGCTAATTATGAATTGATTTCGATGATCTTTTTTTTTGGTTGGTGATCTCATATAAATTTTATCAAAACCGGTTTAGGACGTTGGTTTTTAAAACAAAATTACCTGAAAAAATATTTCGTCCAAATAAAAAAAATGCGTATGTTGGAGTCGGTTATTTCAGTTTTTAACCGACTTTCCAAAATGAGGAGGATCCTATTCCAACTGTATGTTTGTTCAGCGACTACTTCGCCAATTATGAATTGATTTTGATGATTATTTTTTGTTTTGTATTTCTAGACTACAGAAGTTGTTTTATATAAGTTTTATCAAAATTGATTTAGTATTTTGGTTTTTATAACAAAGTATGTGAAAAAATATGTCATCTAAGTAAACGAATTGCGTATTTTGAAGTCGGTTTTTTGAATTATAATTATTAAATCGCAGTTATTTTTCACTTCACTGCATACAAATGAGTGTAATATTTTTCATGTGTATATTTGTTATATTGTTAATCTGACATTTTTACTCCACGCCATCTAGCACTAAGATAAGAAAAATTTGAACTATGAAAACCATATAGCTCGAGTCATAATTTTATGCGTTTTTAGTGTTCCGTACCCAAAGGGTAAAACGGGACCCTATTACTAAGACGCCGCTGTCTGTCTGTCTGTTTGTCACCAGGCTGTATCTCATGATAGTTAGACAGTTGAAATTTTCACAAATGATGTATTTCTGTTGCCGCTATAACAACAAACTAAAAAACAGAATAAAATAAATATTAATGGGGCTCCCATAAATCAAACGTGATCTTTTGCTCGATATTGATAACGGCAAATAAAAAAAAACAGTATGCGTAACCTGAATTCCATTAAAAGTAATTGTTTTGCAAGGTTAAAATGGAGCCAACTCATTTATCAAGTTAGCGTAACTGAAAAAAAAACAGTTAGAGTATAATAGTTCATTTTACTGTTTTACTCCTCCTGTTGATCAACTGTTATATTTAATTGTTGTCGCTCATTTACGTAACAACAATTAAATATAACAGTTGATCAACAGGTGGAGTAAAACAGTAAAATAAACTGTGAAACAGTTGAAATTACTGTCGGTAATATGTTGCTATAACTGATCTAAGCTTTCTCCAACTGTTCAAACAGTAGTTATGACTGTTTGCCGCCTAACTGTTTATTTTAGGAAATGTAAACTGTTAATTATTTATTCAGTTTCCTCAATGGTCTAAAATAAATAATTCTTACTGAAAAATAAGATGTTGCAACTGTGTGAATTCTAACTGTGCAAAAAAAAGTGCACAGTTGAATTTGTTTTTCAGTTTAGGTAGACGCTTGAAATATTCACAGAATATTGAGTTATATTATTAACTTTAAAAATAAATAATTAAATTTAAATAAAATTAATATTTAAGGGAGCCCTCCTTAACCCCCAATACAACTGACATGATTTTTTGCCGTTTTTATAGATAATGGTACGGAAGCCTTCGTGTGCGAGTCCGACTCGCACTTGGCCGGTTTTATTTAGAGTTCTCTCTGTCTGTTTGACAGACAGACGGATATAGCGAATCTATACAGATCTCTTGTTTACAACGGATAAAAAAAAAACATAATATCCATGTAATGTAGTTACGTAACTTATAACGTAATTTGTAACGTGTAACATAATAAACGCAATCTTGTTACCTAAGTTTTCTAGTAATAGATCTCGCTTTCATATTCCCAGTCTGGCTTCCATGAAAAGCCTACTTTGGCTTTCATGAAAGCGAAGGTCATTGCCAAAAGTTACGTAATGAAGACGCTGGCCTATTGACGGAGTGTATAAAACAGTAATATAATTAATTTAAAACAAACTGGAGGCGTGTTAATGTTTTTATTTTTATGCCAGTATGTTAAGAATAATATGCTGTTTCTTCACGTATGGCAGCTGGTACTAAAATAATTAAAAAACATACGCGTGTTTTTTAATTATTTTAGTACCAGCTGCCATACATTTTTTGACCCCTCCTTTGTTTGGAGAATGACATAATTATTTCATCATCTCATCGCGGCTTTTAATCCCTACGTAGGTGATACCGAAAGACACAAGTATTACATATATACTTATATATATATATATATATAATAGAAAAACATAATTCTCCGCGAGATAGACAGATGACCTGATACAAGTGGCAGGAAATCGCTGGATGCAAGCCGCTTCCAATCAGTCTTTTTGGAAATCCGTGGGGGAGGCCTGTGTCAAGCAGTGGACTTCTTATGGCTGAGATGATGATGATGATGATGAACCCTCTTTCTTGCGCAGTCGGTAATAGTAAGTAGTAACATTTTAAACGTAAATACGAGTACCTATAACCCCCATACAAATCGCAATGCAGACAACCGTAACAGCATATTGCACTCTGGCCCTCGTTGAAGGATAGGATACACGATCATCTGGCTTTCCTACCGTTTTGCTGATACCTACATTCACCATTCTTTGAGATGCTAGTGAATACACGGCTTATGTATTTGTTACCTGCAACTTTGTAAGCGTAAAAGAAAACTACCAAACCCTAATCAATAGAAAATATTTCCAATTTTCTATTATAACCACGACATGGACGGAAGACCTCATACAAGTTGCAAGATGATGCTGCATTCAAACCACTCCCAGACCTTTTTAGAAATCTAAGGGTGAAAACTATTTCCAACAGTGGACTGCTTGCGGCTGAAATTATGACTTTTATCTATTTATCTATTTTTTACAAATTTTGTAGGCAATTCAAAAAAAATCACATCCGACGAATCAATTGTCAGAAAAATAACCGAAGCTACCCAAGAATTTATGTTACATTACTATATATTGCGTATCATTCTGCGTTCCGTTGAGTAGGTTGGGAACGTTCAATTTATAACTATCAACTTTCTATTTTTTAATGAAAAAAAGATGTTGTTGATCTGGAAATAATATTTTAAGTCCATGTATTTGTATGTATTTAGTTATCGGAAAAGGTAGCAAACAGAGACAGTTTTTGCTGTAAAACCAATTTAAAAAATAAAAAAAAAAAACAGCAAAGTAGGTACATGTTTTGTGGAGCTCCTTGAATTTTATGTTATTATTATTACTTGCTTACGCAATGGCACTTTCCGTAAAATGTTCAACTTTGTGAGGGTGCGTTAGCGCGTCTCTATGAAAATTATAAGAAAAATGACGCAACTTTCTGCCTATTGTGTATCAAAGATACAACCATATATATACCTTTTAAGGGTAAGACAGACAAATAGCATAGCCTCAAGAATAGGTTCCCGCACCCTTAGTATGGAAGCCTAAAAATACAGTTTAAATACAATGCTAGGTAATGTAAAAGAAATATAGTACCTGTATTTGTTTGTTCTTCATCAATTGCTTCTCGAAATAAATAGGGCCACGAATTCAGTGTACTTCTCCTAGAAAAGACATAACATTTACAGTAATAATATTTCCTGATAAAATAAACAAATGATCTAGAACATTTTGACCTATTCGCTAACAGTCTTCCCAAAGAGGTGCTTAAGATTTTGCCAATTACAAAAGTAACAAGTAACTTTGAATTAGTAATTGGAAAAGTTTTTAACTCTGTGACTTGAAGATTTTTTCTAAATTCTGTGACAAAGTGTAAAACACTTTTCAATGTGGTTCTAATAAAAATTACTACATTTATATATTGGTATCAAAATATGGAACTGTAAAATTAACAGTCTATCACTTTTTTATCTTATGTGTGTATAAAAAACATCGTTTCTTGACAGATATTTCAAATAATTGAACTAAGCGCTTTGGTTCCACTTTATAACCGACTTACAAAAAGCAAAAAGAAGGAGGTTCTCAATTCGACTGACTGTTTTTTTAATATGTTTGTTCAGCGATTACTCCGACAACTAAGAATTGCTTTTGTTGATTATTTTTTGTTTGGTAGGTAGTACCAGAGGTGGTCCCATATTTATTTGATCAAAATCGGTTCATTGCTTTGTTTTTTATAATAAAATAACTGAAAAAGTCATCCAAGTAAACGCATTGCGTATTTTGAAGTCGGCTTTTTCAGTTTTTTTACTATAATTATATTAAAGAAACCTAAATTTTGGAATACGGTGTAAGTGGGTATATGTAAATCGGAGTGTCTATAAATCTCAAGTATCTAAATAAGTTTCGTTTTAGAAAGTCAAAAATAGGCATATTAATGATGATAAACACTGGTCGAAAATGATTCCGAGGTTTTTCACTGTTTCGCTAAGAGGTAATGTGGCGCCATCTAGAATGACTTGCGGTAAGGAATCCCATTTGATTTGGCCAAGCATACGAGGACTACCAAGTACAATAACTTGCGCTTTTACTGGGTTTACCTTGAGGCCGTAGGATTTGCTCCACTGTGAAACACGACGTAAGTCATTATTCACAGCTTCTCCAGCTTCCGAAAGCCATTCAACCGGAGCTTGACAATAAAGTTGTAGATCGTCTGCGTAGAGGTGATAGGAAGAAGATAGATTATTGGAAATTGAGCTTATAAGGATAGCAAAGAGAAGAGGAGTTACGACACCACCCTGTGGTACGCCAGCAGTAGTGTCACACCATAATGAGTATGACTCATTGAGGTGGACTCTCTGTCGACGACCAAGCAGGTAACTCTGAAACTAATCTACTACCGTTGGAGATATGTTAGAGGAGCGAAGAATAGCAAGGAGAATATCACAGTCAACGGAGTTAAAAGCGTTGCTGAAGTCCAAAAGCGTCAGCACGGTTAGATGACCACTCTCCATACCTTGTCGTATATCAAAAACAAAAAAAATAGTACAAACAAAATAACAATATAATAAACAAAGTAGAAAAGGATCGAATACACTTAGCTCACTCACTTAATATGGCTACACCTATTCTTATATTTAAAATTCTTGTTTAAAATTGAGTATGTGAGTAATGAATATTTTTTCGAAATATTAACAAAATCGGCTAACAAATAGCTCTTAAAAAACTTTTTTTTCTAAACAAGATTTTACAACCTTTTGTCACGACAACCTTTTGACTTATTTTGTTCATATTTTATTATTTTTTAATTTAGAATTGCGTACCAAACGTTTCTAGCAAATATTAACATAATCGATCAGTAAATGGCGTCACATGAAACATATCCCTTTTTGGGGGAAGATCACATAAAAATTCCAGATGACAAAAAATATCTTCAAAAGCCTTTACATCAAAGATTCAAAAATGCGACCTGTACGCGGGTACTACCATATAAACATGATGAGGACCACTGTTCACTTTGCTAACACAATTTATTTTGCTTATGGTTTAGTAATTTTCATCTCCACTTATAACACCCACACAGACACCCTTACACTCGCAACTAACTGGAACAGAATTTCCCACCCTAAACACAATACAAGTAAAGTTACCTGAAATTTCCCTCACTTATTCGCTATATTAAGACAGAACACCGTACCTACAAGTTAGCGAAGTATTCCAACTTCACCAACAAAATAAAATAAGCATAAACGAGAGTTAAATTTTCCGAAAGTGCCACACATAATGCCCTGCGCTCGTAAACAAAAAGATAAAACAGTCACAGAGAGAGCTCTTTGCAGCATTGAAAAGAATTCTTCCTTCTCTGCGGGAGTGAAGCATTTAGGGAGTGCTTTTTATGTGAGCATAATTTTCAGCCTTCGTATAAGTTACTCTAGTAGTCAATGAAGGTACGCTTATCAGGAATGTACAGGGTGGCAGTTTCAACACTACCAATATTGACACAGAGTGTTCAGTACTCGATTCTCGTTCCAAATATTCAAACAAAATAGGTGTGACCATCTATTTTGATATTTGACCTAATCATCCTGACAAAAAAAATATGGACACTCAAATCACACACGCCGAGAGTCCGATAGAAAAACAAATTTTTATCACAAATATAAATAAAAAAATTCTAATAAGCATTATGTGACCATAAATAAATTCAAAAGTGTATAACTACGTTAGCGAACATCTTAAATATGTTTCTGGAACTTTGCGAAGGATATAATCCAATTCTGCCACCAATATTACTTGTATAAAAAACCCCTTTATATGAGTTTCTATTGAACGTTATTGGCAAAGTTTGAAATACATTATTACATTTAGCGCTGATGTTAGGTTTTTAGAATTCCGTACAGCAGTCGACGAAAACGGAACCCTTGTAGGATTAAGTACTTTGTTATCAAGACCCTACTTCACAGGAACGCATGGAAGTGTCAAGCTGAAATTAATATCAAATATTCAAGTCTGTTTAAGTCCTTGGAGCAGTTAAAATCAAACTTTTAAGTGTATGCCATCTAAAGATAAGGCCCTTTAGGCTCCGTTCAAGGCGCATATTTTGACGCTCGCAAAGGAATCAAGACCTAGAAGTAATGACATGTAGCACAAGTAAAGGGAAAATTACGAAAACCGTAAATTAGTAGTTACATCACAAAATAATTCCTTTTTGTGCGAATATAAGCTTATTTGCAATTAGTAAGCTAACCGCGGCCTATGTCCATGTAATGTGACGACAGTTTTCCAATGGCAAATTTAAGTTTGTCTCTCAGCGGAATTTATCTTTTCGTTAGAGGAATGTTCAGTACTTTCGTTAATTACCTAATAATTATTTCGGGAATCGAACTATAGGTATTTATATAGGTAATTTTATACAGAACCCTCGTAACGAAAGTTCGACTTGCACCTGAACGGTTTTTTTATATTTTTCTTTCCAAAGTATGCCAGAGAAGTGAGTGCGTAGAAAGATGAAAATATATTCTTATTAAGCACTGTATAAGTTTTTCAATAAACTTATTTTTTTATCAAGTAAGTAGATGTTAGGTTTTCGTATTCGACCAGATATAATAGTAAAATTGAAAAATTATTAAAATTGTATTCTAATTTTATTCAGCGCTGCCAGGTTGAAAACAGACTTCAAAAGAAAACTACTAAACATAAGATAATGATATTTTTTCAACAATGTTTAGAGTTTTTTTTTTGTAAAAATGAAAAATACTGTAAGTATTGACGCATATAGCAGCGCGTATATTAGAGTATGTTCAGCTAGAGAAATAATACGGCATTGAAGGCGCTGCTGTACCTATTTCATTATTTTTTTAACCTCCGACGCAAAAACGACGGGGTGTTATAAGTTTGACGTGTCTGTTTGTGTGTGTGTCTGTGGCATCGTAGCTCCCGAACGGATGAACTGATATTGATTTTGTTTTGAAAGATGAATTAGTCGGGAGTGTTCTTAGCTATGTTTCATCAAAATCGCCTTAGCCGTTTTTTTGGCGGGGGTTTTTGAGTTTTCTAAACTTATACTTGTTTCAGTTGAGACCACAGAATACCATAGCAAGATTTTCTTGAAGACGTTAGGTACTTCCTCTTTTTTTGCCACGATAGAACTTTAAGTTAACAGACTAATAGTGGTAGGAATGTTTGGTCTAGTCCATTTCTCTCAATGTACCTACCACATCACTGCCAGTTGTTCAACGGTCGAACATTTATTGCTTTCTTACTTTAATTTTCTCTTGTTGTATGAAAAAATGCGCAATGTACTGTCTGTACCTTTTAATGTATTGTTATACATATTTTACATATATTACGAGAAACATTAACATTTCAATTTATTTCCATGTAGTAGGTACACGCTTTTTTATTTAAGCATGTATGTGGCCGATAAAATTGTTTTTAGCGATAGTGGATTGCTCGGTCTTCGCTTTACTCTACTGCGCAAGAAGGAAGGTTATGTTTTTCGAGTGTATGTATGCTTATATTACGTTTGTATATTAGATATGTGTGTATGTTTTTGTATTATCTCATATAGCCTAAATGGCATGAATGATTTTAATGTACGAGGTGTTGATAGATTTTTTCAATCAATAATAACAATACAATACTCAATACTCTCTCAAAAATGACAATAAATAGCTTTTTAGTAATCTTCAACAAACTTTTTCGTAATAAATCAGTGATTTTACTAGAATTATTATTATCGTATAGATATATGCAATATACGCGCATTTATAACTTCATCACATCAATTTTACGCATACTTTTTCACAAAAAAGACGTGTACTCAACAGCGTATCGAATCATAAGTTTGACTGTAAAAACCGCTTTTCGTCGAGAATTTTGTTTTTCTTTTAATATAAATATTTGCACCCACATATGTATGAACGTTTTAAACTTGTCTCAGAAAGCAAAAAAAATAACGTGTGTACTGTACTCGTGCGGATTATTGCACCAGAGTAATGAATCCGTTTATATAATTTTCATTATCATCATCATCGCAGCCATAAGAAGTCCACTGCTGGACATAGGCCTCCTCCATGGACTTTCAGAAAGACCGATTGGAAGCGGCTTGCATCCAGCGTCTTCCCACTTGTATGAGGTCATCTGTCCATCTTGTGGCTGGTCTTATCTACGCTTGCCGGTGCGTGGTCTACACTTCGGAACTTTTCGGTCCTATCGGCCATCAGTTCTACGTGCTATGTGCCCTGCCCACTGCCACTTTAACTTGCTAATCCACTGTGCTATGTCGGTGAGTTTCGTTGAACGAGTATTTCACTAAAATTGAAAGTGATCCTAAGAGTACTAGTAGACAATTAGCGGTAGGCAATTCACACCGATATAAGATTTCCAACTAGAAAATAATTAATTACAAATTTTGAATTCACCACTATAAAATCGAAATACGCGAGGATGCTTATTTGATACCACTCGACTGGAATCGAATAACATAATAACTATGAGTATTTTTAATGCAAAAACCTAGCCGGTCAAAATTAAATGAATGAATGAACGCGAAATTTACTGAGGCTTTGAGGCTTTGAACGTATTTACTGCAAATTAATAAACGTGCTACACTTCCAAAAATAAGATTCTCAAATTTTTGCCCGACTGCAGAAGAAGGAGGGTTGAGTTGAGTTGTTTTTTTTTATACGGGCAAGTGCCTTTATTAACTACAACAAAACACTATACAAACTCAACTAACTAAATTACGACACAAAAAGCATATCAATTAAGGTCCCCAGACCAATAAAGGTCTAAAGACAATCCAAATGCTCAAACCCACTACCAGTTGGCAGCGTACCCAGCATGCTAACCACATTGCCACGTTGAGTTGGTTGTAGGTGAGCATGTATGTATGTTTCTATATTACCTCCTGCAACCTAAATGGCTTGACCGATTTTGATCGAGGTGTCCTTAGATTAGACTTTAATAAGGACCTTACTATCTGAGTTTTAGACGCTGGGTACCTACCTACTGGAAATCCATGAGGGAGGTCTATGTCCAGCAGTGGACTTCTCATGGCTGAGATGATGATGATGAGATTTTGTAACACACTCACACTGTTCAACATTTATTTTGGTCTTTCGTCAATATATAAAATTTCAAACGAGAATGAATCATCACTAAACCCCTAAAATTCAATGTAAACTGCGAAATTCCTATATTTCATCAAAGCGAAAATACGGCTTAATTCACCTGTACAATGTAACCAAGCAAGGTGCAGTAACGCAATCTGCGCGCGTCAGTGCCAATGCATTTTGTATGAGAATGGGTGTGAACGAACTCATGTGCGACGTCGCAAATACAAGGTGAGCTTGTTCATGCGACGCGCTTGATGGGTTTGAATGTAAATTGTTGAAAATATGAGATGTTGATGCGAACTTTGGTTGACGTTAGTGGAGTATTAATATATAATGTGTAAATAAATAAATCACGAGTGAATTGGTTTCTTCTAGTGCGCTCCATCGTAGACCGCAACGTCGATTAACAACAGGCGAGGCGGCGGTTAAGTGCATAAAAAATAGAACACTGCCACGACCATAGCTCAGCAGGCAGACATACTACCAAATGAACTACAAGGCCACCCTAATGTCGCAATATATCTATGTATATGAGTAAATATACTTTATCGAAATAAAATATTGTCTTTTTTGAGCTGTGGTAGAAACCTTAGAACGTCAAACCGAAAAAAAATTAAGGTTTATTTACAGTGATCCCTTTGATTACTTTTACCAGCAAGACTATTGAGAAAAGCAAAAAATAAAATAGTACCTAGAAACAGATAAGTGCCCATCCTGTTCGAAGCCATAAAAAATCTAATCCTACATCGGCATCCGTCTGAAGTCCAAAACATTCCGCCGCATTACCCGACCATGCCTGGGCTGGATTGAGGACGGGGGTCGAGGAGAGTCATCATTATAAGTTATCCAGAAAAAAAACGTTAAAAGTACTTTAATTATATTTGATAATACAATGAGGGTCTTATCATCAAATATGTGCAATGCTCAACATGTATTGTCTTTCTCGCTGACACTTGCGGCCAGAAGACAGAGAATTTGAGAAGTTGATCAAAGTTAAGTAAAGTTTTTCGATAAGGTCGCAAGACCTAAACTTCTAGAGATTTAACCCTACAGCGCGTATTGTGCCAGAAGTGGGACATACAGAAAAAGTGCTAATATCTTAACGAAGGAAAAGGTATAGCGCAATCAAGTGAGGAGTAGCAAAAGTATACATTTAGGTAATACATGTGATAGTTCCATTGTTTCGATTATTAGCTCTGGTGTCTTACAAATCAAATTTTGATTTAAAGTTGCGGGTGGTTCAGTAAACGTTCAATTATGTGAGATTAAAAATTATAAATTTTACTGAAAATATTGTATTTTTGGTATAAAAAAATTACTAAACTATTATTATTTAATTTTGCTATGACGTAATATTTGTAAAATATATTTAGTAAATATATGATTTATTGAGGATTTTTCGTATGTTCCTAATATGGGTCATTATGCATTACGAGTAATTTAGAATAATAAACGTTTTTCAGGTGAGACCTAATGAACTTCTGGTAGATGACAAAATTGAGCATATTTTGAATATACCATCGGGTAGTTAAGATGAGCTGAAAGATTCAGAAGAAGATAACGATTATGATTTGATCAGGCTTAGCGATTTGGTGATGAACGAAGTAGAGGAAACACCTAACTTGCTTATGAACGAATTTTTAAAGAAAACGCTCGACAATTTTCCCTCACTGGCAAGTGGCTCATCAGTACCTATCGAGACCAGCATTAGAGAAGTTCAGCTCAATGTTTCTGGTCAAGCTGATCATCGTGAATTGCCAAAATCTTCAAAAGTGCAAGCACCTAGTGCTGCTAGCCAACTGGTGCCACAGTCTGTGCTAAGTACTCCTACAGCTAAATCTGCTACATCACCTTTGACACCTGTCAAAAAGAAGAGGCGATACCTCTGGAGAAAAACTAACTTTCAACCGCCGTCTGCTGGATTTATTGGTGATGATAACTTAGATGAACCAGTAACAGCTTTTGAAACTCCTTGCAATACTTTTTGTATTTTTTTATGAGGAGCCACCTGGAGCATCATCGTCATCTCAGCCACAAGAAGTCCACTGCTGGACATAGGCTTCTCCCATGGATTTCTAAAAAGACCGATTGGAAGGGGCTTGCATCCAGCGTCTTCCCGCTACTTGCCCGGTCATCTGTCCATCTCGTGGCTGGTCTTCCTACGCTGCACTTGCAAGGGCATGGACCTGTATTGGAAAATATCGCCGAGGAATCTACAAAATATAGTATACAGCAGGATCCTTCTAAGCTACAGGTAGTTACTGTAGTAGAAATCAAGAAGTTTTTGGGCATATGTCTTTTACTTGGACTGATTCCTCAACCCAATGTACGGATGTTGTGGAATGCAGAATATTAGGCATATTGTACCACCTAAAGATGTCATAGATCAATTCCCAATCTGGTCAAATTCAAGGACATTTCCAGCATATAAAGGAAAATATTTTGTCAATGCAGAAGTACAATGTTGCACTACACCTACAGTTTTTTTTTATCTCTATTTAAATAGAAATTTAAAAAAAATGTCCTTTCATAAATAGGTTAGATTGTATTTTTCAAACTATTTCGACTTTTATAAATGTAAAGCAAATGAATGTTTTTTATTTACTTCAATAAAACTTGATTTTATAAACTATTTTGGTTTATTTTTTTAGGTACCTTATTATGAAAAACTATAAAACTATTATGAGCGGAATGCATTTTGTGACATATGTGGGTCATACACAAAAACCTACATAACACAAAAAATAATGCATGCAGATTTTTAAAATTATTTTTCCATAAATAAGGGTATCTATTACTATCACATATATTTTTTTCATTACTGAAAAAAAAATCATGCACTGTAGGGTTAAGACAAAACAAAACAAAAGACCCAAGACCCGCACATTTACGGAAAAATTTGCAATGAACGCCAGTCATTTACTAAGAAAAAATGTCTCTCCAAATATTTATTATTTTTATTTGCAATTTATACAAATAAAAATAAAAAAAAACCTTTTATAAAATATGAGAATATTATTGTTAAATTCCAATCAATATGATCATTTGGGGGTCGTATCTAAAGGACTGTAGTCTAATTTTGTTTATTCCTGTATTCACATGTTTTTTGCAGTTGATTTTATTTTATTTATAATTATTTGAACAATACATTTTAGAACCACGAATTCCATCCTAGATTACGCCCACGATAGTGGATATTACAAAACTTCAGTGAATTTCGCGCTAGAACGGTTTTATATAGGCTGTTACATACACTCGGCTTGCCGGCTTAGTGCTTTTATGGGTAGCTCATAAAAATGATAGATCACTGGTGAGGCCTACGCCTTATATTGCGACTGTATAGTTTCGTTTTTCCCGTTTCCCCCTATGTCATTTGGTGTGTTTGTCCCTTTATTTTCTGTGACGAATGTTTGCCTTTTGATCATAGTTCAGATTGCTATAATATTGTTTGTATCTTTCCTATACTGCCAATATTTTTGGGTAAGAGATTGAGTGAATTTTGTACACAATTTCGATGTTATTATAAGCAATTTTTCATTAAGTTGTATTAGGTTTTTAGGTAAAATGGAAGGACATTCCAATAACCAATTGACCAAATTAAAAAAAATATTTAGGCACAATAATCACTAACGCAATACATCAAGCTGAAGACCGTCAGAGATGGAAGCAGAATGGAAGCGAACATTCCCGTTATCCCCCACTGGTGGACATTGACACGGTTTTGAAAAATGTGTGCTGCTGTCTACCACTGGGGGACAACGCCTCATCTTACTACATTATTCTTGTGGACATCAAGACTTACCTACAACACCTAACGGTTATTTTTATCACATTGACACTTTTCAATGCCTGTATTCACAATCGTTCAATATTGGATTGGTCTCGAAAATTAGACTCTTCTCTCAGGCATTCCATTCAGGCTACATACATCTGGTAAATTTCTGTAGTCTTGGAATTTTCAAGGCTATAGTGAATAAATAGTGAATAAACAGACATCCTCGATTATAAAGCGAGTTGTTGGTCAAACGTAAATCTTGTATAAAATTTCGATGAAAAATTTCCCTTGCCACTTTATTTTTTATTTTTATTTTTTAAAGATATATCTACGATTGACCACCAACTCGCCTGATGTTAAGTGACGGTGTGGCCGAGGATGGAGCTCGTCGATCTAGAAGATATCTATTCACTCTAGTCTTGAAAATTCCAAGATTGTAGGTCTCAGGAAACAGAGATGGCGGCTTTCGATTCTTTGAGATTCTTGTGCAGTACGCAACAGGATTGTGGATCGATATCGCTGAGTACGGATTTTTGGCATTTCAACGAGAAATGGGTGGTAATTCGCCGACTTTCTGCTTTCTTTCTTAAAATCTAGCGAGACTTTTTTAAAAGGCACTATAGATGTTGACAGTTTTCCAGTAAAAAATCCGTGCTGCATTCGCAGTCTATTCGAGTCATTTGCAACACCCCACGCTGCCAGCCGAAGCTCAATCAATCATGTGAAAAGAATTCTCGATGTCAAACGGAGGAATCAAATTTCCGCTGTCGCCGTTGCGAAGGCAAAAGTTACTGGTCAATCGGACTTGCAATGTAGTGACAAAGTCAGTGAAAGAGATCACACTAAGGTTTTTTCAGCTCAACTGTGACGGTGAAGTCCAAAATAAGAGAAATACTTAGCCCGGAATGCGAATTGGCTGTTAAATGAAGTTGCAGAAGCATACCTACTAATATTTATTTATTTATTTGCTTGACGACTAATATTTAAGGGCCCACTATGGACTTGCGGCGGGAAATTTAATTAAATTAGGTATTTTTCTTTGTAGTATCTAAGGTAAGTGTTGTAAGTGACCACAATGTTTCCGATAATGGAAGATTATTTTGTATATCACGTCAATTTATTTTTCAACATGATTAATTTATTAATCTAAATATTTTTTATAAAATAAAACAGTAATTGTTCAGAGAAGAGGATACTATACCTTTTAAGGTTGGGCTTAATGTGCCCAGCTATCTCTCTCGCATATCGCAATATTTTTAAACATAAATATTTCATTGAGCCCCCGCTCAATGAAATATCCCCATATTAGAAAAGTGACAAATACCAGCCTACCGGTTCCAGCGGAAGACCAGCGCTGGTTGTTTACAACTAGCATTATCCTGAGCTGGGGCCAGATTGTGACAAAAACATAATTTTGTGACCTATTTTGTGTGTATAATTTTCTATTTTCTGTGTGTTTTTGTTACAATAAAAAGACGTGTGGCACTCGGAGACTGCCGCGGTAAAGCTATTGCATAATAGCTTTACGAGCGGTGTGTTAGGTTATTTTCGTTACGGAATTTCTGGATTCGGTCTCCACGCTCAAGACCCGCGATAGAAGCTATGCAATAGCTTAAAATTATGTCTATGTCTATGTCTGTTAAATAATTTTGTATTATTTAGATAGGAAAATCTAAAAAAAAAAAAAAAAATGAAATAGGTTTGCGCTTGACCATTTTCTTCGATATATATATTGTCTTGGCTCAAGAGTAGCAAAATATATGTTATTTATACTAATCCGACGCCAATATCAATGATATGTATTTTTTTTTAATATTTTTTTATGTTTTCTAAAGTTTTCACGATTGTTAATCATGTAAATCAGAAAGCGAAAATCTTTTCATTAAAGCCTACATTTACCTAACATTTGTGACGTCACTGGTGCGTGTTGACTTCGGGTATACTTTCAGTTCGGAAACGCCCGCGCAGTGACTTTAAAACATACCCGGCCGGAACGAAACGAGTAAAAAAACCTAATGTAACGTATAATCCTAACATATAAAAATAACCATCCCTTTGTCTGTCTCTGTATTCATTGAAAGGCACTAAAATGGGCACAGATTACAGCAAAATGTAATGTCTACTTAAATACTTTGAAATCCTTAATACGGCTATATATATACGTGGGGCGCACGAAAAGTTTCCGAAATGAATAAGAAAAAAATATTTTTAAAGGCCAAAAATGAATTTATTGTTTCTCAAAATATTCTCCCTCTGCGTAAATGCACTTTTTCATTCGATTAAATTAATTAATTGACAGTCAGATGAAACAAACTGCTTTCTACAGCCAAAGAGTTCCATTTTCAAATGTTGTAATTACTTTTTAAAGATTGTTTATGTAAGTGGCCAGTTCCGGAAACTTTTAGTGTGACCTATGTATATATTTATTGTATATCCGAACTTAACACTATAGAGCGTTGTGTGAAGGTATATATTCCAAATACGCATTCACGCCACTCAGTGATTGATGATTAATAAATGTTGTGACGCGCGACAACCTTAAAACTTTATTGGGATTTGGGAAGCGTAAAAAATGAGTCGAGATCTTGTAATTCTTCTATCTATCATAAAATCGCGGTCGAGTCTCAAATATCACTCGCTCAATTTTCTCATAGTTAGCCTAAGTGGTTCCTTATCCGTTTTCATGATAGTTTTTCTTTTGACGTGCCCACGTCTAATAAATCGATGAACGCCGGCTGCATGCACGAAAAAGTATGACTCATTGTCCCGCTACGTTACGCTCCTTGTCCCGTTAAGCGCGCGCGCGCTTGCGGTGGCTGAGGAAGCGGGCGGGTGTGCGCCGCGACCGACCGTCCGCGACTCCGCGTCGCTTCAATTACCATTCCTCGGAGCTCGCGCGCGGACGTATGTTGTCACGTTAAACTATCATCCATAAACCGACTTTAGAGATAACCAATTTTTTATCTTACAATATACTGCGTTACAGCGTGCAATCGGAGTAGGTACTAGTGAATGCGATGCGGAAATAGATTCTGATATCGCTGCTGGTGATACTGCAAGGATATAAGAATGCCGCCTTATTGCGGTCACAAGAAAAATATTCTTTTTGATTGATGAATCAGTGCGATAGCTTAATTTATATATTTTTTATAAAATAACATTTGGCTATTCGACTATTAGTTTTTTTTGTGTGAATACTCTCCGATATCTTCGTTTATTATAAGCCAATTTTAATAATTCCGTTTTATTAGATTATGGTATTTCAGTAGTGGTTCCATAAAAAATATTAATAGTAAAAATAAATAGAGAACGTGTCGCCTTTTTTAGAGTTCCGTAGTAACAACGAAAAACCCTTATAATTTCGCCACGTCCGTCTGTCCGTATGTCACAGTAATTTACCTCAGAGACTATCAGCCCTATATGAATGAAATGTGGCATGTAGATGTGTTCTGGCAACCGCTACAAAGTGTCGTAGTCAAATTAAAATAAAATGAATAATAGGGATGGCACTCCACACAAAGAAGGATTTAATTATTTTTTTCAAGCTCACCCCATCGTGTCAGGTGTCGTTGAATAGGTCTCTTATGTTATTAGAGCTAGAAATTCATGACTATCAATAATAGTAAATCATATTGAATACTCTCAAAGAAAATTATTTTGAACACTCTGTGATAACAACTTTTAGAGATATAGCGATAAATATATAAAACACTTAAATCATTATAGTACTGAGGTCATTGACCTTTCTCAAAGTGGTCTAAACAAAATACACTCGCCAAGTAGTTTTCTTTTAAATTACAGCATTAGCTACGGAACCTTACAATACGCGTGTACCGACACAGTCTTGGCCACTTTTTTTTAAAATACAAGATAGATCTACGATTGACCACCAACTCGCCTGATGTAAAGCGACGGTGTGGCCGAGGATGGAGCTCGTCGATCTAGAAGATCTATTCACTCTAGCCTTGAAAATTCCAAGATTGTTATGAATTTGCCGCTTTACAGACACAGGGTTTCCGTGACCAATGAATTTATTCTACGTTTTCGCTGTTTTTCTTCCTATTATAAATCTATGTGGTTGATTTTCTTTATGAATATGCTCCTTAAAATACCTTGTTCAGTAAAATTACTAATATACAAGAAGAGAAATCCAAGGTAACGCAGAAAGAGAGTAAATAGTGTTTCATTTTAAAGCAGCTTAAATTATGTGCTGGTTGCGGTGGAAAGCTTGTTTCTTTTTTGCATTTGCACGTTCTTTGCACTGAAAAGATTGTATTAATTTTTTCACAAGTATAAATTCAGACACTATGGTTGAGCTGGCTTGCTTAACAACTGCTTGTATTGTGGATTTTATTTTTAATCACATTAGCGAGTCCTTTCATAATAAAAACTGGCCAAGCGCGAATTTTTGTCGTACACCCTAAAAAAGAACAAATAAAGTTGAATATGAAATATGGACCAATGTAGTCACAAAACAGTGTCTGCGAGAGATTACAATCGAGCGCTTATTCTCTCATTCACTCGCACGGATCAAAAAATAAATTAAATTAGCAGACGCAACCTGTAATATTTAATCAAAATAAAGATAAAAAGCGACACATACTCCCAATTTCATGCACATCCTACCAGAACAAATATTTCAACTAAAAGTACGCAACGAGAGTACCAATTTTTCCAACACGTAAAATCGTATTTTACCATTGAGAATATATTTCAAAATGGAAAATTGGACGCAGTTTGTGTCAATATATTAAATACAGCGTACGTCTGTATGACACTGTGTAAACTTTATTTTATTCGGTATCTCCTATAAACGATGATATAATTGACGAGATGTCACTGTGAATTCTTGAATTGTGACATTAATTTGCAATGTAGCAGTAGATAGATAAACGCTTTATTTTACACATCTCAGAATTCACAATCAAGAGAAATTATTTTAAAACAGTATTTGGATATAGAATTACAAACATCAGCTGTTTGATTGAAATGATACAATTTTTAACGGATTTATTGCGTACCTATATATTTTGTATAATTTTATGACCTGACGTTACAAACACAGGATAGACTAGAGGCCTTACCGAAAAACGTTACTTAACTTTAAACAATGCTTAACATATTTTGTCAACTTCTCGCTGACACGTAATGATACTTGCGGAAAGAAGACAGAGAATTTAAGACGTTGGTTAGAGTTAAGTAACGTTTTTCGGTAAGGCCTTAGATGACAGCTGTCTCCCGTTCCCGTAACATTTAAAGCGCCGAGATGGAACACCCCAGGGTTTTTAGTGACTATGCCGCCACTTTGGCGGAGACTCCCACACAACTACATTGCTCCCCCCGGGGCAGATGGTATCCATAAAGGATTTGGGGCCAAAAAAATAATAATAAAAAAAAAATATGTCAGCTGTCTTTTTATAATGAAAATATTAGTATAGTAACTAATATTTTCATTATTAAAAAACCGGACGAGTGCGAGTCAGACTCGCCCATCTAGGGTTCCGTACAAACTAATAGATAAAAGGGGGAAATCATATATTTTTAGGGTTCCATACCTCAAAAGGAAAAAAACGGAACTGTTAAAGGATCACCTTGATGTCCGTCTGTCCGTCTGTCTGTCCGTCTGTCCGTCCGTCCAGGTGTCAAGACCTTTATCTCGGGAACGCGTGAAGGTATCGTGTTGAAATAAAAACCATATACGCAGGTCGCAGATCCATAGTCTCTTGCTGCAGAAAGAAAATTAAAATTGCTCAGTTTTCGTAAAAAAAAGTTACAACCGAATATTTCGTAAAAAAAACGCACGTTTCGACACTCAGAAGGGAATCAAAACCTATGGGGTACTTCCCGTTTACCTAGAACTTTGAAATTTGGCAAGAAGCATTGTGTTAAAGTGCACATATAGGAAAAAAACCGAAAACAGGACATTTTTAATTTAATCACAAAAAAAATTGTGTCTTTATGCAAGGAATGAGGGCCCAAATTAACCGTATCATGTGGGGTATTAAAATATTGGTACTGAATAATCAATAATTTTTGGCCCAACTGGCCCCACGCATAAGCATTGCCATTCAACGTGGCAATGCGGGGAGCATGCTGGGTACGCTGCCAACTGGTAGTGGGTTTGAGCATTTGGATTATTTTTAGACCTTTATCGGTCTGGGGTAATCGATATGCTTTTTGTGTAGTAGTTTATTCAGTTGATTCTGTTTATTATTTTGCTTTAGCTAATAAAGGCACTTGCCCATAAAAAATAATTTTTCCATTTATTAAACTCTTCGTGTGTATCAGCCCTGTTTGCACAAACTGTCCCACTGCTGGGAATGGGCCATCTTCTCATTGTGAGAAGGGTTAAGTCAAAGTCAATTAGATAAGTCCAAATAGTAAAATTTTGTCTATTAAATACATTATTAAATAAAAATAAAGAAATTACCACCACTTTTATATTCTCTAATGAAAAACTGAGCCATAGATCCACTAAATGTACTGACTGATCAGTTTTTGCCACCCTTCATAAATATACTCTCCAAATTATAAGTTTCTTCTACATACACCTGTTTAAGTTGTACGTTGTTATTCAATCAGACAGACACTCAAAACGAAGCGTTTTATAGATATAGAATTTGAGGACATCTCACACTACACCGTTTTACCCAAACTAAGCAAAGTTTGTACTATGGAACTAGATGGCTGATTGAATGCATAGGTATACTTTTTTATAAATGCATACTTATGATACACAGAAAAACCCAGATACAGAAAAAACATCCATGCTTATCATACAGACTTGACAGAGTCGATTTCGTGCGAGACTTAGGTATATGGTTCGATACATCACTAACTTTTAAACTTCATTATAAAACTATAGTTGCTAAAGCAAGTAGAATGTTGGGTTTTGTCATGCGCACAGCAAAGCCATTTAAGCAAATTAATTCGTTTAGAATTTTATATGCATCATTCAGATCTCAACTAGAATACTGTTCCTCCGTTTGGGCACCGATCTATAATGTTGATAAAGACAAAGTTGAGTCGATCCAGCGACGATTTTTAAGACACTTGAGTTCTAAACTGGGTTTAAGGAAAAAACTGCCTGACTATGAAGACCGACTTCACCATTTCAAGTTTCACAGTCTCATTCAACGACGTAAAACTTCCGATTTATGCTTACTCCATAAAATTTCGAATGGTTTGATTAGTGAAGAATTACTTATGAATTTAGAGTTTGTTACACGGAAAAGGTCTAAACGCAGACCCCAAACGCTTTTAATATTCCACCGACTCATAATAATGTAGGACGTAATAATCCACTTCATCGTATGTGTGAAAATTACAACGAAATCTGCTCCGAACTTGACATATTTCAACTGAACTTGTATAGCTTTAAAATAGTACTTCACAAAATGTATAATATCACCATTTAGTCTGATGTTGTTATTTTAACGTCATAATACCTATGGTTAAAAGCTGTGTACAATATTTAGATTAACAAATTTATAGTGTTTTTATAAGGATTCGTTTTTTTAAGTTAATAAGTCTGGTTTGTTAATTGCTTTTGTACCTAAATAAAATAAAATAAAATAAAATAAAATACAAATGTTTGTCCTGGGTGGGAATCGTATCCACAACCTACAGCTTAGCAGGCAGACATACTACCAACTGAGCTGCTAGAACAGTCAAAGACGCTGCTTTTCTCAAAACAGAGATACTACAGAAGTCAATTTACATACAAAGTGCGCTCGATCAACGCACACAGACACCGCTTACAGACGCGATATCTCGGACCAACTGGGACCAGTGCGACCATCCACTAGTTTTTTTTTGGCACGGGCCATCTTCTCATTGTGAGAAGGGTAAGGCCACGCTGGCCAAGTGCGGGTTGGTAGACTACACACTAGACACTAGCTTACTGTAAAGTAAACAATTGTACATAGGAATGCGAATTTATTATACTAAAATTTTAACACTCGTAGTGCATTTCGTCAATGTCGAAATTGTCGTAAGATATTTTCTGTGGCAAATTTGTAATATAATAATAACATTAAAATTGAAATATTTTAGTTATTATTGGTTTATATTTCCGTTTCATTCTCAACAATAAATCAAATAACAAGTTACGAGTGCCACTACCACGATCGTTTTTTGTGCATAAGCCAAAGTTGACACCCCTAGCGACCGTCGAGTGTAGTTATGAAAAGTGAAGTAGGTACATATTACATGTGATTGCCTTCTGTATTTTCTCTGTTTTGTGCTGCCTTATCTGAAAAAAATATTAATAAATTTATTTAAAACATATTATATTAGTTTCATACAATATGAAGTCACGGTCCAGTGGCCATCAATTTATGTTCAATTTATGTTCAATTTATTAAATTTACACTGTAGATGTTTACACTGTAATCCTTTATGGACAATAAAGATATTTTAAAATTAAAAAAATTAATTAATTTATGTTCAAGTCTTTTTTAGGGTTCCGTGCCCAAAGGGTAAAAACGGAACCCTATTACTGAGACTTCGCTGTCTGACCGTCCGTTCGTACGTCCGTCCGTCACCAGGCTGTATCTCATGAACCGTGATAGTTAGAGAGTTGAAATTTTCACAGATGATGTATTTCTGTTGCTGCTATTACAAATACTATTACAAATACTAAAAAACAGAATAAAATAAATATTTAAGTGGGCTCCCATACAACAAACGTGTTTTTTTGCAGTTTTTTTTAGATAACGGTACGGAACCCTTCGTGCGCAAGTCCGACTCGTACTTGGCCGGTTTTATTATCACGCAGCAGAATCTTTAAATGTACGTCAATTTCTACATTATCAAATAAATTTATGGCGCCATATTACGCTAATTTAGTGGCGCCATGAATTGATTTTCCAATAAGATGTCATTTGTAAAGTATGTCCAATGTTAACAAAACTGGAAGTCATTGCCTTCAGAGCATCAGATCCTCTCGTTCACAAGAAAAACAGTGTCGTCTCAGAATTCTCCGTGTTTACCGAGTCTCCGCGAAAAGTGAGCGTACTCGAGTAAGCCATTCGTTGTCACCGCGGCTTGTTTATCTCGATTATCCGAGGCGTTAGCTCGCGATCGCGCGGGAGTAACGTTAGAACATACGAGTGTCGCGGCGTTATAACGCCGTTACGACGCCGCACCGTTTGTTTATGGAGAGGTTTGTGACGGGAAGCTAATTTTTAAGGTTTTTTTTTTTATTTTGTTTTTCAGGTTTTTGATAGTTTGTTTGAGAAATACATGTAAAAAACTGGCCAAGAGCATGCCGAGACATGCATGTAGTAAAAAAAAATTTTGTCTGTAAAGTCGGTTTACGGACGATAGTTTAACGTGACAACGTCATAAAAAAAGCATTGATGAAATATTGATGATGGCGATGTAACGGGATAATGAGTCATCCTTTTTCGTGCGTGCAGCCGGCGTTCATCGATTTATTAGACGTTGTCACGTCAATATTCTGTAACTAGTCCGAAATATGGCTATTACTTATAATAACCATTTGGCAAAGTTATTTTTTAATATACGAAATAAGTTTGCGCTTGACCGCGCGATGTTGCGGTCTAAGATGGAGCGCGCTTACCTAGAAGAAATCGATCCACACCCGATTTAAATACACCCAAATTGTATCCACCAGAATAGATCCACTCAGGAAACGTGGGTATTCCAAAATTTAGCAGTCCTGACGATAAATCGAATTTAGAATTTTCATTCGGAAACATGTTAAAGTTTTAAGGATAATCTATTTTACTCACACGCTATATGTATAATATTAAAAAAATTATTACGATATGGATGGTTTTTTTTATTTTCACAGTCTGAATAAAGAGAATTTTCTCGAAGCAAACAATTTAATTATCATTCGATAAATAAAGATATAAAAATAGTTAAATTTGGACTTGCTAGCTTTCTTGTCTTAGGTACCTCCTATTACATGGAAACGAGGGTTTGAAGATGACAAGGGTTAGGTTTCTACCTATAATCAGAGTTGTGTAATACTGATTTTTTTTAAAGACCTTTTATCAAAATCCCGAAAGCTCTTTTGACAATTCGTCTAATAATCGAAACTTTGTGCTAATAATATGTATGTTTACAACAAAAAGAAACTTGACCTAATGATCTGATATCCAAAGAAGGTTTCTGGATATCATAAAACTAAAACGTAATCTAATAACTGTTCTGGCAAATTTTACTGATGCTAGCAAACCATCAGGGAACCAGGAACTCGTGCTATGTAATAAATTTTGAATCAAGTAGTTTTATGAAAAGGATTCAGGTAAGTAAGATTAATTTTGATTACGCGCTCCATCGTAGACCGTAACTGTCGCTTATCACCAGGTGAGTTGACGGTCAATCGCAAGCCTATAGTCGAATTAAAAAAAAAAGTTTTTCGGATTCGAATTATAGATGGGTTACCGTTCCCGTAAGCACTTTTCATTATATTAATAAAGCTAGTACCTAAAAAGTAATTTTAGATTATCTCGAGAAAAATAAATGGTTAACTTACATGATTTAAAAATTCAAAAGGAAAGTTGAAAGTGTGATTTAGATCACACGCGAGGAAAGCGGGTAGATAGTAGCTATAAGTAGATTTTGGGCTCACAGATGTAGGGCGAAGTTTGAATTCGCGTCACGTTTGAGGCGGTTCCGTATTTTGAAAGTCTGGCTTTGCCTAAGAGTTGAAGTGATCAGACTAACAATTTGATACGGACTTTATGAACTTTACATACGTAATTTGATACGTCTTTTAAGATAATCATTTAACTTTATATTTAAGTTTAGTAAATTATGATATTATATTGGGAGACTTTATGTCCGATCCGTTCAAGAGAAGAGAATAAAAAATAGAGTAATTACGTTTTTTATAGATTTTTAAAACCATGTTAGTTTCCATAATAAAATTGGCTGCTTTAGCTCCAAACTGATGAAATGTGTACTGTATAAAACATTAATGTATTAATCCATTTATAAACCAAGATATAACCAAACATTGTTGGATATCATAAAGCTTAGACATCGAATAGACCAGACTAATACACTATATATTGCATCATCATCAAAATACTGCAGTCTATAAGCCAGCATAGTTGTAAAACATTAAATTACCAAAGTTGTAGGTTGATGACCTACAGCTTTCCTCAGCGGTCGTTACGGCATTACTATGGGGAAAGTTTTCCTATTACATCACGTAAGGTATGTCGGCCGCCTTCTATATTGTGGTTCGTGTAATTTAATTTATGGCGTGAAAATTGAGCGTAAAATTTTGGGAAATATTTACGTGGCCACACTTTATTAAGTGTCTTGAATGTCGAGAATTGGGCTTGGGTTTTTTTTTTTTTTTTTTTTTTTTTATAAAATAGGAGAAGCAAAAAGGCTGACGGCTCGCCTGATGGTAAGCGATAACCGTCGCCTATGGACAACTGCAACATCACTGACATTACTGTTGCTTTGCTAACCCGGAAAGGTGCTTGTAGATACCCTTTTTAAAACGCTCTTTGTTGAAGCTCGGCGGGAAAACCTTCCGAGGAAGGACAAATTAAATTAATATTAATATTTAATAAATTTATTATTAGTATTTAATAAATCATTGTAGATGATCTCTTCGGACCCTAAATGCCACTTCTTGAAATAACCATTCGTAGTGACAATTAAAATGTCCAGAATATATATATTAGTTATTCAACTTAACCATAGACTTCTATGGATACCACAAGTGTATGTACCTAGCGTGTCGAAACGAGCGTGTCAAGTACGATAATAAATCGCAGTTGCCGACCAAGGTTTATTTAATTTCAGGTGATATATATACTTCGATTCAATATTGTGTCAACTAGTTACTAGCCGTACAAGCGCGCGGATGCATTGGGTTGAATAGATTTCGCGCGTAACGCCACAGTCGGTACCAAAAATGTGGTACGCAAGGTTTTCATATAAATTAAGTTGCATGCTCCATCTACTATGTCTGTGGACTTAACCAAAGAGTAGAGGCTCAGAGCGTAGAGCTCAAACATGCATTTTATTCGGAAACAAGTATAAGTTTAGAAAACTCAAAAACCTCAGACAAAAAAAAACGGCTGGACCAATTTTGATAAAGCATAACTAAGGAAACACAATTAAATTGTCTTTCAAACAAAACAACTGCATCAAAATCCGTCTATTCATTTGGGAGCTACGATGCCACAGACAGGAATACACCTGAAACATATATCACCCCTCTTTTTAGGTCGGGGGATAAAAGATAAAAAGAGAGAGAGAAAGAGATAATTATAGCCAATGGCCGCTGGATACAATACTCGGTCTCTCTCGAAATAATTATAGTTTAAAAAACTGATACAACCGGTTTCTCATGGATGCCATTGTCAGAATTGGACCAAATTAAAATGAGACCACACAGGAAGCACCAGCTTTCAAATAAAAAGGAATTATCTAAATCGGTTCACCCAGTTGCAAGTTCTGAGGTAACAAACATTAAAAAAAAAAACGTGTGGCACTCGGAGACTGCCGCGGTAAAGCTATTGCATAATAGCTTTACGCGCGGTGTTTTAGGTTATTTTCGTTACGGAATTTCTGGATTCGATCTCCACGCTCAAGGCCCGCGATAGAAGCTATGCAATAGCTTAAAAATACAGTCGAATTGAGAACCTCCTCCTTTTTTGAAGTCGGCTGAAAAGCTACGGTTTCCAAGCATCGAAATTATATAATGTTTTGTTAATAAAATAACCTTGAGAGAGTTCTCAAAAATAACGTTGACAAAGTTCTAAACGTAACAAAATATAGAGATATTTCTAATGAAATATAATATGAAATACTATCTGACCTCATATAATTACTGCACTTCATCATTACCATGCTTCCTTCCTGACTTATAAGCATCTGGGGGCACGGTCGTGCCCCCGCCATTTGAGCCAGCTTTATAATGTCTTGAGACTATTCTAATGACGTCCGCTCGTTGCGCTAGTCAATTTAAGTATTTTTACCTAATACCGATATGCTAATGACAGTTTGATGATCAAGTTCTTCTGGCCTTTAGAACCAGTTTTATAATGTAGCGATGTATTTTACTTTCCCTACAATATGTTTTATAGGTGGAGCATGCTTGTTATACAAACAGTGCAATAAAATTATTGTTATGTTGCAGCCGTGTATAGTTTCTAATGAAATAAATAACTGTGATGGACAACTATATAGTAGAGAAGGATATAAACATATCTAATAAATGTAAGTATCTTAAATTTTTTGTTTTAGAAATAAAAAAAACAACATAAAAATACGCAATTTGTTTACTTGGACGACATATTTTTCATGTAACATACTTTTGTTATAAAAACCAAAAGTACTGATCTGGTTTTGATAAAATTTATATGGGACCACCTCTGAAGTACCTAAGAAAGTAGAATCATAAAAATTAATTGTTACTTGGGGAAGTAATCGCTGAACAAACATACAAAAAAAAAGGAAAACATACAGTCGAATTGAGAACCTCCTCCTTTTTGGAAGTCAGTTATAAATAAATTCAACAATCAAAATTTATTGGGTTCTTACTTACTTCATCATTATCTCAGCCATAAGAAGTCCACTGCTGGACATAGGCTTCCCCCCATGGATTTCCAAAAAGACCGATTGGAAGCGGCTTGTATCCAGCGTCTTCCCGCCACTTGTACGTATAAGGTCAATAAATTGGTCGATTATATTTATTATTCAACGTCAATACAAAAACGCGATGGATCTTTATAATCTAGTCTTAGTTTTGCCTTTTATTTTTTTATTGTCCTTGCAATGTCGTTCAATTTTGTTATTTTTCAACTAAAGAACGGGTTCAAAGCGTGCAGGTATCTCTTTCGCGCATCACAACATTATTATAAAATTATTGGTTATTTGAAAAGTAATAAATAAATGTGTTTAGTCACAATGAGAAGATGGCCCGTTCCCAGCAGTGGGACAGTTTGTACAAAAAGGGTTGACAAAAAAATTATTAAAAAGTAGGTGAAAACTAAAAAAAATAATTGTTGACATGTTTTAAATTGACTGAGGAGTAGGAAAATATGTTTTTAGGGGTTCCGTACCTCAAAAAAAAACGGAACCCTTATAGGATCACTTTGTTGTCCGTCTGTCTGTCTGTCCGTCTGTCCGGGTGTCAAGACCTTTATCTCGGGAACGCGTGAAGGTATCGAGTTGAAATTAAAACCATATAAGTATACGCAGATATAGTATCTTGCTGCAGAAAAAAAATTAAAATTTTCTTTCAGTTTATTAACTTATTATGTTTTAAACGTTGTGATGCGCGACAGAGACAGCTGCGCGCGTGAAGCTTCATCTTTAAAGCGAAATTAATTTATTGTTTCAGAATCAAAATGAACAAAATAGCACCACTAACTATCGTAGTGCTCTTCGCTTCTTGCTGCACTAACGTTGTCCTATTCGAATCCGTGGTGAAAGAAGACCCTGGCGTAGGAAATTTAGTGACCTTCTTACAGTTCTTATTCATAGCCTTGACCGGTTTCTGTTCTGTCGGCAAATTTGGAACCGCCAAACGGATCATCCCCTTCAAAAAATACATTTGGCTCGTCGCTTTATTCTGGATGACCAGCGTCTTGAACAACTACGCTTTCAACTTTAACATATCCATGCCTCTACATATGATTTTTCGCTCTGGCTCTCTTATGGCTAACATGGCTATGGGGATTTGGATACTGAAGAAGCGATACACACTGTCGAAATATTTGGCAGTTTTCATGATATCAGCTGGCATTGCAATATGCACGATACAGTCAAGTAAAAACATCAAAGTGGCAAGAGAAGCCAGTAAAGATGCTGTAGAGGAAGAAAAGCAGAAATACGTTGACTGGCTTTGGTGGTGCGTGGGAATCGCACTTTTGACTGTTGCTCTATTTCTGTCAGCGAGAATGGGAATCTTTCAAGAATCTTTATATGGTGAACACGGCAAGCATCCATGGGAAGCCTTGTACTACGCCCATATGCTGCCATTAGTGTTTTGGTTGCCAACCATTCTTAATCTAATCAACCACTTTAAGATTGCCTTATCAACATCGCCAGTTGATGTTCTTGGAGTCTCAATTCCGAAACAAATCATATATATCGTTTTTTTTGTGATAACACAAGGTATTTGTGTAAGTTCCGTATATGTTTTAACAAGTGAATGTTCGTCTTTAAGTGTCACATTGACTGTTACGTTGAGAAAGTTTATTTCTTTAGTGTTTTCTATTTATTATTTTAGGAATCCATTTACAGTTGTACATTGGATAGGAACTGTGCTGGTTTTTGGAGGAACGTTGATATTTACTGAAGTTCCTCAGAAAATAAAGGCTTTATGTAAAAATGACCATGAGACTTCGAAAATCGAACAAAATACGAATAACGATATTGTGTCACACAGTAATGATACTCGAGAATATAATGAAAGTGATTTTGATTTCAATAATGATCCAAAACATAAAGAAGCTGAAGTGACGAAATTATGACTTCATATACAATTAATATATATATAAGTTATGTGCTAGCAGTGTTACTTAGTGTCATAAAATTTATGACACTAAGTAACACTGTTAGCACATTACTTAATATACTTATATAATAAGAAAAACCCAGGGAGTTAGTACTAATTTGAATTAAACATAAAAATATACATAGACCCGAAAAATAATGTTCTCTTATACGCAGTCGGGTGAAAAGGAATTAAACAGTTTTATTTTAAAATCCTCACCATAGCTTAACAATAGGCGAGTTGGTAGTCAATCGTAGATCTGTTTTTCGTAAAAAAATATTATGAAAGTAATAATACTCGTATCTCAGTAGGTATATGTTTTTAAACTCTTGATAACAAATAATGCGGTGTTAAATAATATTAATAGTTAATATCCATGCTGATTTTGGTTATGACAGATACATGGACCGATTTGAAAAAATATTTTTTGTTTGAAAGGGTATACTTCTATATATGGTATACTTCCCAGGTGACCCACCTGGGAAGTATACCATATATAGAAGAATAGACAAAGACATTTTATCAAAATCGGTTCAGTATTTTGGTTTTCATTACTTAATAACTGGATATTATATGTCATCCAAGTAAACGAATCCGCACTAACCCGTACTTGGCCAGCGTGGTAGATTATGACCTTATCCTTCTCACAATGAGAAGATGGCCCATGCCCAGCAGTGGGACAGTTCGTACAAACAGGGCTGATAAAAAATTTATAAACGAAAAGCGTATTTTTAAGTCGTTTTTTTTTACGATTACTTGTAATTATTGCGGAGGGTTTTTTTTTCAAGTTACCACACTGTCGAAGCAAAGAGATGATATTTTGTCTCGTTCCTCGTAAAATAATTATTGAAATTAAAGTAATTAATGTTATCATCATCATCTAACAGCAAGAAGTTGATTGATTTTAATAATATTTGGTGGGTAGATTAAGTACATTGACGTAAAAATAAACAGAATTGGTCAAGTGGTTGTCGAGATATGATATGACAACCGACTTGAAATTGCGTGTACTAGTGAGGGCGCGTGGATGTGCTTGATGCATTTTAGCGCTGAATAATTTTCTTGATTTTACTTTTTCTCCATTTATAAAATTATTTGATGATCGAGCGAGCGAATCATCAATTGGCCAAATGTTCTTTCGTTTTTAATACGGCTTCCTAAGCCAACTTTATGTAGGTATTATGAACAGATGACCCAAGGTGAGCTGCAAATAAGCTCTCTCGCGAGGTCTACTGTTCGTAGAACTACTAGTGTATTCAATTATTAGAATACATTACCCAACTTCTTCGATAGGTAGTCAAGAAAAAGGCAGAGGCTCTAGGTAAAGAACTTGTATAGATTTTAAGTAAGAAATGTTACCGCATCGACGATATAGGCGGGCTAAGCCGAGAAACCGTATGACGCATGAAATTCAGGAGCTCACCGCGGAATCCCGATAGAGATCGTACAAAACTAACCAGAAATTCCGCCGCTGAATTCGGGAATTCACTCACGCCGTTCACGGTACCTTCGAGCGAAAAAGTGAAATAGACAATATACGACGTCGGACGGCGGAGCGGTACGGTTCGTTGGCTCTTCGGACGTGACGTCACATGTCCACTTCAAACACGACCGGCGCCGCACAAGTGGTCGTGTCACAAGTATTTTAGCGACGTACAGTTGATAGCAGTGTCTGTGCTTCTCAAAGTTACGTATTTAGCTAGTTGTTTATGTTTGTATTTAGCTTAAACTTTTTTCCGGGACTAACTTTTTTTACAAGATCCAATTATCTCAATTATTAGTCGTTTAATTAAAAACCGATTTTCTTTACTAAACAGCGCCATTCAACTTGCTTCATAAATGATTCGGATACATATATAGCTGTGGCATCTAATGTAACAAATAATGAACTGGGGAGTTAGACAAGTGGTACTTATTCTAATTTCGTGAACGCCAGTAGAATAAAATAGTAAATGTATGGAATTGACATTAGATAACTAAATGTCATGTACCTTCACGTGACAGTTTCTTAGTATTTCGAAGCGTAAACGTTTGCACATATAGAAACGTTTGCCATTTGTCTAATTGGTCTGGCTGGCCAATACACAATGGTCACCATGGTATTGGCAAAATTAAGTCATCTCTAAAAAGTGGGTAAAGTTATAATTGCCAAAACTGGAACAACATACTCTGCGAGCGTGCCGCGGTAGCGGCCGGAAATCCAGGAGCTTTGACAAAAAATGGTGATCCCGAAATACAAATTAAAAATAAATACTAGTTGATGCAGAGATCTTTACTTGATCCACTCACTCACACGCCTACACACACAGAGCGCTTATTTTCCTTTGAAAATAAAATAAATCATTCAAAATAGTTCATTCGCGTGGAACAGCACTGAATCCACATAAGCAAGTAACCCTAGAAAATTAGATTGATTTTATTAAATGCAGCTTATGTAGTTTTCTTAAATAAAATTATTTTCATTTAAAATTCACTGCATTATAAACATAGTGAATATGTTCTTTAGTATATCACATACTTATACGTTCCAACTACTTTGGTCTTTGGAAAATGTTCCAGCGATTCCTTTGCAGCTCAGAAAATACGTACAACAAAGAGTGCAGTTCGATACTTGTATCTATGTGCTTAGCTTCGGTTGGACATTTTCTGGAATGTTCTGAAGTGGACAGTGTGAAGTGAGATCGTATAGCGTGACAATTTTCCAGAATTCACTATGTTGAAAATTCTTTATTGTTACTTTTTGTCATTTACTATCACAAGAAGCATCAGAGAGTCGTAAAGAAGCATTTACCTACGCTTACACGTATATGCTCAGTTAACACCAGAAGTTTTTTTTTTCATCCCATCTATTCGAAAAGGATGACTTGGTCCGCCTTTAAGTGCACCCAAAGGTGGTGTTTTCTTTAAAAAACTTTTAGCGGGCAGTTATGAGGTTTTAATCCTCTTTATAAGTGCGCCGCAATTATCTTTGCCGCGCACTTTTTGAATTTGGAACATCATTGCTCAGCGCCAAAGAAATCGGACGCAAATAAGTTTTTTCATCCTATCTATTCGAAAAGGACGACTTGGTTCGCCTTTAAGTGCACCCAAAGTTGCTGTTTTCTATAAGAAATTTTTAGCGAGCAGTAATGAGTTTTTAATCCTCTTTATAAGTGCGCCGCAATTATCTTTGCCGCGCACTTTTTGAATTTGGAACATCTTAGTGTTCAGCGCCAAAGAAATCGAACGCAAATAAGTTTTTAGTTGTTTTATTATTAGATACTATTTAATTTCAATTTAGTTGTTTCTCTATGTCTTATTAAATAATTATATTAAAATAATATATGAGGCGCCTTTTATTTTCATATAGAGTGTGATGAAAAGTAGAGTGTTTCACTCGGGCGCAATATATATTTTTGGCTCGGGCGACGTACTTTGAATCCCTCACTTCGCTCTGGATTCAAAAAAGCACCCTCGCCGTAAAAATATTATTTTGCTCCGTTATGATACAATCTACTATTTTTGATTTCTTAGGTTTCACGTTTTTTTTTTTTACTTATTTAAATTAGACAACTTTAACGGATTTATCGCGTATATCTATAAAAAATTTAAGGGTCTGATTTTTTGAACACTTTACAACGTCAGTCACAGGTGACACTAGATGATAGTTGTATTTTTTATTAAAAAAATATTAATTACTAAGTTACTACTATTATTTTTATGCAAAATGTTCCCGTTCACGCAGAGGTCGCTAACGGTGTCAAAAAGTATCGCAGATCTGTGTTGAGGCTGAGATTTTATTAATTTGATGACCAGGTTCCATGCAGATAGAACTTGCCAAGCATGATCTCTGTTAAATTATAATATTTTCTTCCAAAGCTACACTATATAACGAGATGCATTCTGTTAATGTAGATAGGCACATAGCGGTTGTTCTAGATGACTTGTGCTTTGTTGCGTCTTAGTGTTGCGGAGTGATGTCGTGTGTTTTACAATGTAATCACCATAAATGATGGTGAGTCTTTAACATCAAATAGCCAATTAACATTGCTTGGACAAAATATACACTTTAAAAAATGTGTGTACTTGCTAGTGGATTTTAAGAAATTTAATGGTCAAACAAATAATTTTATTTTATTATGAAAACTAACGTGATTGAAACTATAGCCGGAGAATTCAGCTCAAAAATAGACGTGACTAACTCGTTTGTTCAAAATAAAAATAATTGTATTTACCCTATGTTTAGTTATTGTTGCGTGAAAGCGGGTTTCCTGAAACTCGTCCTAACTTAGTAGCTGGAAGGAAGTGTGAGCTACTTTCGGAGGCAGTGTTGAACCTTTTATTAACCGACGAAAAAACGGAGGAGGTTCTCAAGTCGACGCGTTTAACGCGACCAAATCGTAGCTCTATAATGTATAAATAAAAAAAAAACATCAGGCGCCTAGCGACTACGTCAGAACCGATAAATCTATTTTTAAAATATAAAAAAAATGATTTTCCTCTTATATTTAGTTTGTACGGAACCCTCGGTGGGCGAGTCTGACTCGTACTTGTCCGGTTTTTTTTAAATATATTTATATATTTTATATTTTGTATCTACAGCCGGATCTTGGAATCTCAAAGCAGAGACAAAACTACAATTTGTCATTTTCAAGGTTAGAGTAGATAAAATATCTTCTTGTTCAACGTTCTGCACCTTCGACCGCACCGTCGCTTACCATCAGGCCAATTTAACAATCTTTTTACTTTATAATCATCGGGCATTTATTCAAGAGCAAAATATGTAAATAACAATATTAAGACATTTTTTTAAACTTATTATGGTTCCGTAGTAACTACGAGGAAGCCTTATAATTTCGCAATTTCCATCTGTCTATCTGTCGGCATGTGACAGTAATTTTACTCAGAGACTATCAGCCCTATATAAACTAAATTTGGCATGTAGATGTGTTCTATAAGCCGCTACAAAATGTCATAGTCAAATTAAAATGAAAACCGGACAAGTGCGAGTCAGACTCGCCCACCGAAGGTTCCGTACAAACTAGTAGAAAAAAGAGGGATATCATATATTTTTTTCTATTTCCCTTCTTAAACCGAAAAATATACATCGTGAAAATATTTAAAAACCTGTTGTAGCTTATGCTACTGAAGCTCTTTCATAAACTACCCCACATGATACGATTAATTCACTTTAAAATTTGGGCCCTCATTCCTTGCATAAAGACACTGTTTTATTGTGATTAAATTAAAAATGTCCAATTTTCGGATTTTTTTCTATATGTGTACTCTAACACAATGCTTGTTGTCAAATTTAATTGTTCTAGGTCAACGGGTAGTAACCCCATATATTTTGATTCCCTTGTGATTGTCGAAATGTACGTTTTTTACGATATATTCGGCTGTATTTTTTTTTACGAAAACTAAGAACTTTTATTTTTCTTTCTGCAGCAAGATACTATGAATCTGCGTATATGTCCCGAGATAAAGGTCATGACACCCGGTCGGACGGACAGACGGACTACAAAGTGATCCTATAAGGGTTCCGTTTTTTTCCTTTTGAGGTACGGAGCCCTAAAAAATAATAATATAGAGGTAGCACTCCATATACCTACATAAAGAATGAATGGGATAATTTTTTTTTCAGCCCTCTTCCCCCCAATTGTGTAGAGTATCGTTGAAAAAAATAATATACATATTTTTTTCTCAGATGCGATGTGTGCGAGATATAGCCCGCTAAAGGTGAAAAAATTTTGGTAAACTATTAGACCTAGAAATTAATGGTTAGTCTTAACAAACACTTTCAACGAAAATTATTTTGAACACTCTGTAATTACATTTCGAGATATTATTTAGGGATAAGAATATAGAAAACACATATATCATTATAGTACTGAGATGGTTATTCACTTTAGTGAATATATATCTTGTAGATCGACGAGCTCCATCCTCGGCCACACCGTCACTTACCATCAGGCGAGTTGGCGGTCAATCGAAGATCTATCTTACGTAAAAAATGTGGTAAAACTGAAAAAAATAAAAAAAATAATCATAGAGCAATATCTCAAATTTATTACACGGGTATGTTATACCTATGCACCTTCTAATTGATGTGATATTTCTCACTGCATCCATGCTTGGTTAATATCAAAGTAGCCTAATTGACGCGTCAGATCCACCATCCAGGAAGCACACATGTAAAAGGCCATCACCCAAAGTTGGATCCGGTTCAACTGTCCGCAATAAACATGGTAACTCTGATTCTAATTGCGTTTCCGTTCTGGGAAGGAGCCCTGTTTTAATTTCTTCTGCCCGGGCAAAGCTATTAGAAACAAAACCGCATTAGATAACGCGTGACCAACAACCAATTAAAAGTTATCGGTCCGGTATTAGCAAAAACTACAGTCACAGTAGGTGTGACTGTATTAACAGTAAGTCGAGTTGAAATATATTTTTCACCTCACAAGCTCGGAAAGATTCTGTTTGTCATTAGAAATCTGAGTGGAAAAGTGCATTTGTCCGCTAGCGTGGAAAGAGTTTTTAAAATTCGAACCTTTCTATTCCATACTTTTCTATACCGCGAGTCCACTGAAAATGCATTAAATACTTATTTCATGTCAGTGCGCCAACCTCATCTCTTTGAATGATCGCACTGACCAGCCACAGGTGGCAGCACTGGACTAGCGTTTTCCTCGCTGTAGTGAGGTGAAAAATTTTGTGTTTCACTCGGCATCAAAGTTATTTTGCATCTCGTACTTTTGAAACCCTCGCTACGCTCAGGATTCTATCCTCTTCATATATATTCAATATATTTCAATCCTAAAATCCTTCGCTTGCTCAGGTTTCAATACAAGTACTCGCCCCAAAAACCAACTTTGCAGCCTTGCATAACAAATAACTATTGTCGACGCAAGGAAAATGGAAAAAAAATTTCGTAACAGACACTCATAAGCTTCGATATTAATTTTAACTGACTTTCAATAATTATAGTTTAAAAAACTGAAACTTCAAAATACGCAATACGCAACTTGCTGTTTACTTTTATACAGACATTTGGATGATATTTTGCCAGTTATTATGTTATAAAAACATAGTACTGCAACGATTTTGATAAAATTTATATGGGACCACCTCTGAAGTATGATCTACGAAATAAAAGAAAAATCATCAGAATCAATGCACAATTGGCTAAGTAATCGGTGATCAAACATACAAAATAAAACATACAGACCGAATTGATAACCTCCTGCTTTATGGAAGTCGGTTAAAAGGGAGGAATACCTATTAAAAAGACGTTTGTTAATATAAAAGTTTATTAGCTTATGGTGATAATAAAGTATTTGAATTCCAAGTAACTGTCCAGCAGCATTTTATCATCATACTCAAGACGACACAATTATTAATGAAATTATTACACTTACAAATGTTTTTATTCACATTATATTGTGTTTTGAAAACTCAAAAACCGTTAAGTTAAGCCGTTTTTATTTGCCGGGGGGCAAAGAAGATTTTATGAAACATAGCTAAGAACAATCCTAACAAAATAAACTTTTAAACAAAAAGAGCTAGACCAAAATCGGTCCATTCGTTTGAGAGCTCCGATGGCACAGATAACACACGATAAACTTATAGCGCCCCTTTTTTTGGGTCGGGGGCTAAAAATATAACCAACATCAGCACAATCAATAACGCTGAGCACAATACTGATTTTATGGCCAGATGATTAACTGCAATATTTCTGTAGTGTGATATTTGTGTACAAGCAAATTGTATCGACAGGGCACGGAGATAAATGAGAATAAGTTTTAATTACTTTCGAAAGGTCGGTTTTCCGGTTTTGGCTCGTATTAGCTGCACATGGATACACAAGATATTTTAACACTGTTTCGGGTTTGTAATAACTAAACGCTTTGTGCGCGAATCCCGCTAATTGAAAAGATAATTTTCTACGTTTACTTACGGTGTAATTTTATTACAAATGTAATGTTGGTGCTTGAACGTAACGAATGGAAGAAAATTAGCACACATATTTGCCCAGCAGTGGGAATACGCTATCATCATCATTTCAGCCACAAAAAGTGAATTTCTGGACGAAGGCAACCTCCATGGGTTTCTAAAAATAAAAGTTTGAAGTGGTCTTCATCCAGAGTTTTTCTATTACTTGTATGATATCGTTCTACGTAGTGGAAACCTAACAAAATACGTTTATTCCCAGTAGTACGGTTGCCAGTCCGGTTGACCGTACTACTGAGACTTTTAATTCTCAGTAGTACGGTTAATGGCGGCTGACCGTACTACTGAGACTTTACAAGTCTCAGTAGTACGGTTATTAACAGTTTAACTACCAACAACAAAATTTTATCGTAAAGAACTAGATAACCGAATACATATTTCCATTAAACATATTATTTAGCGCTTCGCCGGCCGCTACCGCGGCACGCTCGCTACGCTCGCTCGGCTCGCGCGATGTGTTTTTAATGTTCTAACATAACCTAACCTACTAAAAAATATAGTGGCCCAAAAAGTAGGTTAGGTTATGTTAGAACATTAAAAACACATGCGCGAGCCGAGCGAGCGCAGCGAGCGTGCCGCGGCAGCGGCCGGCGAAGCGCTAATAACCGTACTACTGAGACTTGTAAAGTCTCAGTAGTACGGTCAGCCGCCATTAACCGTACTACTGGGAATTAAAAGTCTCAGTAGTACGGTCAACCGGACTGGCAACCGTACTACTGGGAATAAACGACAAAATATAATATATTGTTTACACGTGAATCTTTTGATAAAGTATCGAAGAAATCTATATAAAAGGCTCGAGATAGTTGATAGCCAAACCATCTATAACTATCAGACAAGACCAAACTAGTCTACATTTAGGGACCAAAACAATTTTATTTTGCTTCGCCCGCAAATGTGAATACGTACGTATAAAATACAAACTTACCTTTAAGTTTTACGCAGCTACCAGTCCAAAAACCACTCTCCGGCTACATTTTCCCATGTTTACCCCTGGTATGCCTAATGAAGTATACTTACGTCGGGCTTAGTGCGAATTTGGAATGAAAATGGGAAATACAAGTTTCAATTACCCCGACGGACTCTGTGGCTGTAATGTATTTTAATATTATTTAAGTAATTGTTAGCTTTTCATGCTTACTGCGGGATAATGTGAACAGTAAATCTAAGTTATTGCGTTGTTTTAGGGATGTAAAAAAGTGACAGCTTAATGCTTCACAGAAATATTATAAAGGGTGAAATTTAATTCATGAGCATTCTTTAAACGGATGGACAGACGGACCAACAGACAGATAGACAGACAGACAGACGGACAGACGGACAGACGGTAGAATCTCTGACTGGTAAAAATCACGAGATCTGGCAAGTCAATTGTATATTTAAAACTTTACATAACTATAAGACGTAACCTTTCAGTACATAAGTCTCCGAAAAGAAAACATCTGTATCACATCGCAAGTAAACTCCAAATCTCTCCGACTCTGAATAATTCCTTGCGAAGCGGAGATGACTACGTCTCCCGGGACGCCAGATTTTTGCTGGCGACAACCTTCCATTAGCAGATCTTTTACTTTTTCTATTTACTTTGCTTCCATTTTGATCTCTGTTATTAATTAGACTAGCTAATGTTGCCTTTTATATTGTGCTTATATTTTATTTTACGTAGATGGATAGAAACACTCTTTATTGTACACCAATAGCATATGTAATATGTATACTGTTGGTGTTTCAAAATAAATAAATATGTAAAGATTTTTTTCTTTCATAATCAATCAAAGAATATTTATTGAAATTAAACAATTTTTAACTGATTTATCGATTATATTTGGACGATGCAGTGTTCTAATTGTCAGGTCATAAAATTACGTAAAATATACGCGAAATACTGTTAAAATTACTTATTTTCACAATTGCAAAAATCTTAGCAAATCAATATTATTTGTAATTCATAGTAAATGAAATATAATAATAAATGAAATCACTAACACAAGTTCACTTTTATTTACGTTTTACCATTAGCAAACAACTCATTTAGGTACAGATATCACAGGCTATAAAGCTAGTAGCTCTCGTAGCGTAGCTGGACTAGGTGTTCTCGAACGATCTCCAATGTCAAGCAACGGACGGACCGGTTAGTCTTCGGATGGGTAACCGTGAGTAGCATTTCTTTCTGAGCGCTACCGTGGGTCGGATGACACGTTAAATTGTAGGTCCCAGTTCTATGTTCTTAAAAAAAAAAACAGCAATCGTTAACCCAGGTCAGAAGCCTTTCGGCGGCTTAATAACTCTGACACTAGGGCTGGCCACTCAGTCTATACGAACTTACTTACAGGATTAAAAAAATCGTTTGAACCCGGGGGAGTTGAAAACGTGAGGCCCTGTAGCAATCTCCTACCCTTTCTAAGTTCTCACAAGTTTCTATCTCAAAAATATATCGAACAATGTTGCTTTTATATTGTTTTTTTTTTTACAATAGTTAATTGCAGAAATATCAAATTTCAGTGTGACCAATATATAATATATACGTCGCTTAACATTAAGCAAGTTGGTGGTCAATCGTAGAAATATAATGTATAAAAAAAACAAAAAAATATACGCGTGTATTAATCTCTAAACAAATAAACAATCCAATCCCGGACAGATAAAATAATATTGAAAGTTTATACAGACACCTTAGCTCGCTTTGTTGGTTTGGTCAAAAATATACCAGCAAAAAGCATAATGTTATGTATTTGAAATACCGAGAAAATGAAGAAAACGGGAAAACTGTGAGTGTTAGGTAATTCACTAATCAAACATTTACTTATTAGTAGAGACCGGATTATATGCAACATAAAAAACTTGAAATATGCATGAAAAATGGATAAAATATGCATGAAAATTGTTAAAATATGTAACATAAATTATGAATTTTAGAAAAGTAAAAAAAGGGAAAAAGTGTCAGTATATTTTTTTACTTCTAAATCAGCATTAAATCATTAAATTACGTATTCGTTCAAAATTTAACAACCTTGTAGACTATAAATTATAGTCTTTAGTAATATTAATACTCAATACAATTAAATAACATTTTTTTTTTTTTTTTTAGTGTAGGTATTAAAGAGAAATTTTTTGTAAGACACATTGGTAGGTTACCCTATAAGTGTAGAACTATTAGTTCTACACTTATAGGGTAACCTACCAAAAATGAAGTAAATACAGCGAAAATATGCATGATCACTAAATTTCAGACAAAATATGCAATGATCGCTGAAAATGAGGTAAATATGCAAATGCATATAATTCGATCTCTACTTATTACATGTCGGTGCGATGAATGGTCTACAATAAAAGCCTACCCATACAGACGCATTACGAGTATTTTCATACGTCATAATAAAGACGTCGCTTGACTTGCTCGGTCAATAGGTAAATAATAAAGACTTCGCTTGACTTGCTCGGTCAATAAGTAAATAATAAAGACGTCGCTTGACTTGCTCGGTCAATAAGTAAATAATAAATACGTCGCTTGGCTTGCTCGGTCAGTAAGTAAATAAATAACAGTCCTATAGAATTTTACAACGTTTTTTAATCAATACGCATTTTAGACCTTAACTTGTAGAAACGACACCGACAGAGAAAATCTGACCAGTTTAAAAATACCCTTGGTCAAAATATGGCACTACAACTTTCCTACGGTTGACTATCAGTTTTACCTAAAGAATTCAACAGTGGCTCCCTCATCCATCTCTTTAAGAAAATTGGTCGAAGTATAAACAGGGTGGGAACTAGAGCGTAAAAACTTTTCGCTTCTTGGAGAAGACACTAATGGACACTTGTATCAACTTGTTAATTAAAACTACATCGAAGATTCCGTGTTGATTATTTAACGCAAGATACAGTGGACTTCCTTTATTTTGACAGACTTTATTTATTACTAGCTGTGGCCTATGTTTTTACCCGCGTAGTGATGAAAAACGGTGATGATGATGATAAAATGTACCAAATTTCATAACAATCGATTTAAACGTTACATATTCTTTTTCGCAAAAAAATACCATACAGAATCGCTGTTATACAGTCGGGATTTATAAAAATATAGATCATCATCATTTCAGCCACAAGAAGTCAATTAAAGGAAATAGACCTCCTCCATGGATTTCCATAAAGACCGGTCTGGGCTTGCATCCAGCGTCTTCCTACCACTTATACGAGGTCTTTTGTCCACTTTATAGCTGCTATTTCTAAAAAGGATAATATAGATACTTCTTCATAAATATTAGTGATGCTTTTGATCTGAAAAGTGGTGTTAAAGTAAAAAAAAAGAACTGAAAAAACCGACATCAAAATACGCAATTATTTTACTTAGATGACATTTTTCCTTTTATTTGTTTTTAAAACCAAAGTACTGAACAGATTTTGATAAATTTATATGGAACCTTCTCTGAGCTATTTACCTAGAAAATAAAACAGAATCATCAAAAACTATTCTTAATTCTATTCTATTCAATCTACTTAATCATTGAACAAACACACAAAAATGAACACACATACAGGTGAATTGACCCCTCCTTCTTTTTGGAAGTCGGTTAAAAATACATTAGATCCAGATTGTGAACTCAACCATACAGCAACCCTCCAATTCGACCGCTCAAACTTGGTGCCCATTACCAACACATTAAGAGCAGCAGAGAAACTTCCAGATGAGAGATTTAACCAGTTTTCAATCTAGTATGTGCTCAATATCGCTCCCGAACCATGAGTTAGGTAATTAACTCCGATGTTCGTCCGGGCCAACAGGTCTGCTTCTGTTTGAAATCGACACAACTCCGGCTTAGATAGCTGATCCGGCCAAATATATTGTGTGTTTTGGCATGTCTGTAAAGTCGGTTTACGGACGATAGTTTTACGTTATAATCGATGCGTTACAAGCCGAACGCTTAGGCCGATTGTGCCTCTCTATCGCTTGTTCCGCGCTCTCGCTTGCACGCTCGGCTCAGGCGGAACATGACAATGAGTCATGCTTAGTCGTGTGTGCAGCCGGCGTACATCGATTTATAAGACTTTATCACGTCAAAAATTAAGTTGCGTGGATGTATTGTAAGCACGGCCATGTATGAAAATACCTGCACGTACGTCAAAACTATCTCAAAAAGGCGGAACTTTACCCTATGCCGCGCGCGATGTATCACAGTCCTCACTTCCTTACTCAGTATTTTTTTTAGCCGACTGCATAAGAAGGAGGGTAATGTTTTTCGAATGTATGTATATTTGTATGTATATATGTTTCTAAATGACAGCCTACACGGCTTGACTGATTTTGATATGCGAGGTGTCATTAGATTCGTCTTTGCTTCCAGAGTGTCATGGGCTATATTTTTTGTAATAATAATAATACATCTCTTGCAAAAAAAAAAATGCGTTTTTTGTAACCTCTAACGAACTATTTCGTAATAAACAAGTGATTTTACTAGAATTATTATAAAGAATGCGCGTTTATAATATGTTACAGTGATTTTACGCATATTTCTCACAAGAAACGTACACTCAACAGCGTATCAAGTGTTACGAAATCGTAAGTTAGACTGCAAAAACTACTTTTTTGTAGTCGGGTATTTTGTTTTTCTTTGAATATACATACTTGTTTCATAATTTATTTTTGGAATCGTATATTTTAGTCGTACATACCGTTAATTTTTTGTTTTAATTTGGAATATAATATAAGGCTACAAAACGTTATTACGTCAAAAAAGATACTACTTTTTCGTACTATTTACTTATGAAGCTTTTGCTTTTTTATTGAAATTATTTTAAAATTTTATGTTCACTAACTTAAATATCTACAGGTTTTTTTTAGTACAAACTTTATATTTATTTTATTTGTATCGATATTTCAGTCACCTTTTGAACCAAAATTACACAACCTTTGATTAATACAGTAACACGTTTTTTGTCTGATTGAACAAAGAGATTTTTTTAAATCTATGGTTCCAATAATGTCCTATGTCCTATTTATCCTATCCTTTGTTCTCTTTATAAAGAAAAGCAAAAACAATCCTTTATGACTACCAATTCGCCTGATGGTAAGCGACTTCGCGGCCGAGGATGGAGCACGTCGATAAAATGTTTCCGGAAAATTTACCGACAACACCAGACCTCCCTATTTTAGCTCCTGCCAAAGTTTAAAATTCAATCAATTTCGCGCTTCGCAGGCTTACCAGTCAGCTTTTTGTTCCTGTACTTTTTCCTATACTTCGTTATTATCGATGGCACCGGTCCGGAATGTTATTTTATGTAGATTATCGACCTTATTTACTGAGGCATGAATATTTTGTAATGATTTTAAAACTTTTAATGATGTAAAAAAAAAACAGCTTACTTCGTATCACCTGTCAATGAGTGGACCCGATATTTTCTCAACGTTTAAACCTTCCGTGGACTACAACAAACATTTCAAAACCAAAGTCAGCTAAATCGGCCCAGCTGTTCTCGAGTTTTAGCGAGACAAACGAACAGCAATTGATTATTATTTAAATAGAGATATAGATAGATTATTTGTTTACTACGCGGCTTGAACATCAAAATAGTAAACTGTCTTTCACAAACAGAATTATATATTTTAAACGAGTATTTTTTTTTATAGTCACACGAGATAACAACAGTAAAATACGTATAACCATTGTGGTTAACAATATCAAGCATTTCACAGGCGTAAATGTTCCTTTAACCTCCAGTTCGAGCATTCAGCCGTTAACCAAAACCAAAACAACCTAAAATAACATCACCCTCCAAGTTAAAAGACTTTCAGCGGCAATATTCATAATGTTTACAAACGTATCTCTACTAATATTTGAAGTACGAACGTGTTACTGTTTGTTTGTACTTAATTATGTGCGTCAATACGACAAATTCTGAAGTAAGTTAAGTGTGAAGTATATTACTTAAATTAGGGCTTAGATATCACAGTTTTGATGTTCAACAGCGAGAAACAAATTTCAGTTTCCTTTTGGGTCGTAAAAAATAAATTATCAAACAGCGGGCGGAACCAGAAAGCGCAGCGACTAACTTCCAAAACGATAATCGCGTAGACGTGACACCGTTTATCGTCACGTACAATATAACGTAACCGTTAACGTTAACGTTGTGCCGCTAATGGTCTACTAACTGATGTACGTTCTAACGTTACGGGGAAAAAACAGGAAACAATACTAAAGGAATGCTGAGTACGTGCTTTCTATATACCATGATACCTGAGCTGTTCAGAGTTCAAACTCAAATGGGTGTAGATTTAAATTTTAGCAACGATTATTTGAAGTGAAAACTTCTTTAGCGGCGTTGGGCATTTTTGGGATGGGTAAAAAATGTTAAACTCGCGTCAGGTGTCATGTGACCTGATCGAAAATTCATAGTCCTAACTCGGGGTCGCTTGCGTGAGTGTGTGTTAGTGCCAGACCAACGTATTACATGGCACTGTATAGTTTAGTTCCAGACCAACGTACAAGATGGCGCTGTATAGTCTAGTTCCAGACTAACGTACTAGATGGCGATTTTGCTATTTTATTTCGTAGTTTTCACTTCTGCCGACTCTCCCGGAGTGCAACCCGTTGTTTTTTTTAATTTAAGGCTAGCTCTTAACCGTTAACCTTGCATAGATGACGCCACGGGCTACGATGAATCACACTTGCTTAGCATAAACAGATTCACTATTAATTTAAAAACGTCTGATTATAATTATAAGCGATGACTTGCGCGTGAAAAATATTCCACACTAGCTGCTTCCCGCGGTGTCACCCGCGTAGCGATGTAAAACGGTGATGATGATAATGATTATAAAGTATAACTTATGTCCTTCTACAGGAACTAAAGATTATATGCGCTAAATTTCATAACGATTGGTTCTTCCGTTTAGCCGTGAAGAGGCGTTTGTTGCCTGACAGAGAGACAGGCGACAGACAGATCAGTTAGGGTTGTAGGCATGCCTATATTAATATATTGCTGGTATAAATAACTGAGAAACCGAGTTCGAAATACGCCATGGAATCAATATAAAAATATATAATATATGTATATATTTAAAAAAAAAATGTACTAGGCTGGAAAGTTGTATTTTACCGTCAAGTGTCTGACAGTTGAATCTAGAGCAAGCAAAGGATTCTAGGTTTGAACCACGAGCGCAGCGAGTGGTTCTAGTATAGTGACACGAAATAAAATAACTTTTTTTTTCTCGTAAAAAATTCAAAACTCTGCTAAGAGGAAGTAAATTGTACATTTTTATTTACATTTTACGTAAATATACAAAATTTATAAGTTATTTTAATATATTTATTTATTCGAGGTAGGGTGGGAGGCCATGAGCCTCCCTGTCACTGCGACCCTCGCGGATCTATTGTAACTTCCCTCCTAAGGGTTACAGCACCTCTCCCAATCCCAGATGTGACATAAATCTCACTAGGGACTTTGGGGCGGAGGCCTTCACATCCTCAAATCCTTCAATCCTCTATTTTAATATAATATTTCTTCTTCTTTTTTGTATTGGACCCGCATTAAAGCATTTGCCAGTGTCAAGTATTAGGATTTTTTCAAGTTTCTTGAATAAAACAAGTTGTAAATGTTCTAGTCACAATCTAAGTCACGTATACAGTCAATTTATATGTCGAGTCCTGCTTCAGTAAAGTGGTGGCGACTTTACTAGAAGCTTCTATGGAGTTTTGCCGACAACGTAAAATCACACGTTTTACTGCTTTATTTCACTTGCCCACACTCACGCACTTTATCGAACACTTAATGAATAAAACACCACCATTTTTATAGCATTTATGTTCAAAATAACACAAGTTTACGAAAATAAAACAAAGCAACAACACGTTACTAAGACGTTCCCGCCAAAAACTCAAAATAATATAATATTTAGTGTTTCTTTAAGCTAAGATAGCAACCTCCTTGAAACTATTTTTCTTCATTTTGTGAAGGTGTTATACAAAGAGGTTGGAAATATTTTGTATTGAAAATGTAGAGCTCCGTCGCGTTCGAATTTTGATATTACTTTCCACCTTAGGGAGCAAAATGAACTTTTCCACGCAAGTATTAGCCTTGGAAACCTAACTTTACGAGCCAGTAAGATGAAAATAATTTCCTAAACAGTTTATAAACGACGGCGTTATGCAGTAACAAATATAAAATAAATACAACCGAATTGAGAAACTCCTTTTTAAGTCTGTTAAAAACAGAAGGACTCAGATATTAGAGTATAAGGTATTTTTGTGCTACGTTCAATGATAAAAATAGCTAAGTGGAATATGATTATAATATTAATGCGCCGATAAAAAAAACGTATCGCATATAAATCTCGCACACTATTTATCTAAATAACACGTAATAAATACTTCTAAGTATAATTTATTTATTGGTAACATTATCAAATAACCGCCAAAAGTTTCAGCCATAAAACTGAAAATAGAAGCTTATTTTACGGAAGCAAGTTCATTTGAGCGCACGGTGCGGTCCGTGATTTCAGCACGGTAACGAACCGAGGGCGGGCGGTATTTGTACAACATTGTCTGCGGCCAGGGCGGGCGGGAACACTCGCCGTTACCAGCCGCGTATCTACACTAAACGTAACTAACGAGTAGTTGTTCAATTATGTTTCATTATTTTATGTGCATTACATTGTGTACATTGTTAGGTTCGACTATAAACCCATTTCACCCCTATTTCACGACAGGACTAGCAGAAAGTCGGCAAATTACCACCTATTTCTCGTTGAAATGCCAAAGATCCGTACTCAGCGATTTCGATCTACATTCTTGATGCGTACTGCAAAGGAATGGAATTCTTTGCCACCATCTCTGTTTCCTGAGACCTACAATCTTGGAATTTTCAAGGCTAGAGTGAATAGATATCTTCTAGATCGACGATCTTCGGCCACACCGTCGCTTAACATCAGGCGAGTTGGTTGTCAATTATCGTAGATCTATCCTGCATAAAAAAAAACAAAATAAAACCTTTGTTACAATGACTCTGTTAGATACTGTTTACCTGTTTATTTTTTCGAAAACTAAATTATTATTTTAGTGTTAAAGTTATTCAATATTTTGAAGTGTACAATTAAGAATTTACAAATGGGTAGACAGTTTAAAATTTTTCAACATCCGGTGGGGCAGTTAAATAGTGTTATGTTCCTTTTTCGCGCATGACTGTTCCCGTCTAAGAATAATAAAACCAGATAAGTGCGAGTCAGACTCGCCCACCGAGGGTTCCGTACAAACTAGTAAATAAAAGGGGGAAATCATTTTTTTTTTCCTTTTTATACCGAAAAATATACATCGTAAAAATATTTAAAAACCTGTTTTAATTAATGCTAATTAAGCTCTTTCATATGATACCCCACATGATACGGTTAATTCACTTTAAAATTTCGACCCTCATTCCTTGCATAACGACACAATTTTTTTGTGATTAAATTAAAAATATCCAGTTTTCGGATTTTTCCTATATGTGTACTCTAACACAATGCTTCTTGCTAAATTTTAGAGTTCTAGGTTAACGGAAAGTACCCCATAGGTTTTGATTCCTCTGTGAGTGTCGAAATGTGCATTTTTTACGACATATTCGGCTGTAACTTTTTTTTACGAAAACTGAGAAATTTAATTTTTCTGTCTCCATCAAGATACTATACATCTGCGTATATGGTTTTAATTTCAACTCGATACCTTTACGCGTTCCCGAGATAAAGGTCTTGACATCCGGACAGACGGACAGACGGACAACAAAGTGATCCTATAACGGTTCCGTTTTTTCCTTTTGAGGTACGGAACCCTAAAAAATACAAGTCCTTTATTCAGTGAATAAGATTTTAACACTCATTTATAAGTTAAAAAATATTTACATTTGAAAGAATTTTCTTGGTAACGGTAGAGGCGTGAAATACTCTCCTGGTATACGGTTTTTCTACGGTTTCACTACTAAATAACAAAATAAACCCGGAGTTGTATGAATTAATAGAGAAAGATACCTCTTAAGTACATAGCCTACCAACAAAAATACTTTTAGAGAAAAAGTTTACCGCTAACTTTTCCATAAAAGAGAAAAAAAAATCATAATAAGTGAATGATTACTTCAAAGTTAAAAATGTACCAGTAAAAGTTGGAAAGAAGCAAAGGTACAAGATGCTAATATTTATGATTGCAATCAGTTTTTTTTTAAATACAGTCGAATTAAGAACCTTCTCCTGTTTTGAAGTCGGTTGAAAAGGAAATCATTGAAATTGGATAAAATTTATATGTACAAAACAGTTTCCTTCTGTTGAATGAAAACATGGCAAAGTGCTAGTGAAAGTATATATTCTTAACAACTCCCGTCAGTAATAAAAAAATTAACCGACTTCCAAAAAGAAGGAGGTTATCAATTCGGTCTGTATGTTTTTTTTTTGTTTGTTCACCGATTACTCAGCTAATTATGCATTGATTTTGATTATTCTTTTTGTATTTAGTAGGTAGTTCAGAGGTGGCTCTATATAAATTTTATCAAAATCGATACAGTATATTTTAGTTTTTATAACAATATAACTGGTTAAATATCATCGAAGTGCCTGTAGAAAAGTGAACAGCAAGTCGCGTATGTATTGTATTGCGTATTTTGAAGTCGGGGTTTTTCAGTTTTACTATGATCTTGTCCATGTTTCAGTGCTGCCACAAATTCACACAAAATAATATTATTATAGGTATAACTGAGTTAGTATATGGTGAGACCGTAACGTGTGGTATTTCATTCCAATATGGAAACACAGCCTTGGATCGGATCCAAATGTATCCGTGATCATATTTCTGACGTCATTCTGCCACTGCTGTCCGCTGAACATCATTGGCAGTGTGTTAACAATGCAGACGAGCCGCTGTTTTGTTGGCAGGTACTTGATAGTTAGTGGTTGTTTCATAGCTGCAGCTTTGTTTCAATTGTTTGTAAGCTAAAAACTGTCTGTGTCGGAAGCTATTTTATATATATTTTATAGACAAGTATCACATATAAAAATACCCGACTGCTGTAATATTGGAGAAAATTGGAGGATTTTATAATATGTACGTGGAGTTTTGCGTCAAAACCAGCTTTGGAGGGATACCAAAATAAATAATTGTGAAATAAATATTTTTACTCGACTGCGTAAGAAGAAAGGTTATGCTTTTGGAGTGTATGTATGTATGTTATTATATTGGCTTAAACGCCCTGTTTGTTTTTATGCGAGGCGTCATTACTTTCATGTTCATGCCCTGAGTGTCACATATTTTTTGTAATAAAAATAATACAACTCTAAGACAGAAGATATCAAACAAGTGGCAGGAAGACGCTGGATGCAGGCCTCTTCCAACCGGTCTTTCTGGAAATCCATGGGGGTGGCCTATGTCCAGCAGTGAACTTGTTGTCGTTGAGATGATGATGATGATGAACTCTCACTAAAATAAAAATAAAACCGGACAAGTGCGAGTCAGACTCGCCCACCGAGGGTTCCGTACAAACTAAATAAAAGGGGGAAATCATATATTTTTTTATATTTTCCTTCATAAACCGAAAAATATTTGACACATTCTTTGCTCACCACTCGGATCCGAGTGGGGCGAGGCTATAGTAGCAGCGCCTTCCACTCGGATCTGAGCGAGCGTCCCGTTCATTTTGTGGTAGTCAGTAAACCGCCGGCGTTTGAGGCAGTCAACGTTGCTTTGCGCGGCTACTCTGTAGGTACTTAATCAAAATTCGCCTAAAATGTTTTGGTTCCCAGCTGAAGTGAAGGGTCTGCAGGAGGCGAAGAATGTGTTAAAAACCTGTTTTAGCTTATGCTAATGAGGCTCTTTCACATGATACCCCACATGATACGGTTAATTCACTTGTTAATTTGGGCCCTCATTCCTTGCATAGAGACACTATTTTTTTGTGATTAAATTAAAAATTTCCAGTTTTCGGATTTTATTCTATATGTGTACTCAAACACAATGCTTCTTGCCAAATTTTAGAGTTCTAGAGTCTTTTAGAGTTCTACGGGAAGTACCCCATAGGTTTTGATTCCCTTGTGAGTGTCGAAATGTGTGTTTTTTATGACATATTCGGCTATAACTCATTTTTACGAAAACTGAGAAATTTTATTTTTCTTTCTGCAGCAAGATACTATGGATTTGCATATATGGTTTTAATTTCAACTCGATACCTTCACGCATTCCCGAGATAAAGGTCTTGACACCCGGACAGACGGACAGACGGATAGACGGACAGACGGACAACAAAGTGATCCTATAAGGGTTCCGTTTTTTTCCTTTTGAGGTACGGAACCCTAAAAATGCTCTTTTTCGTAACCTTTGACGATTTCTCTTTGAACAATAAATAATTTTTCAAAGACTATTCTAAATAATGTTTATTCAAACACCAATTCGTAGCTTTGCACATACTTTATTACAAAAACGTACACCCGACAACATTATCACTAGTAACGCATGCGTAATTTATAGACGAAAATCTCTCTTATGTAGTCGGGTATTTTGTTTTTCTTTTAATATAATATACTTGTTATTTATACAAAAATGTCAGTGCTTTGAGAACTGAGATATGTACATCATTTTAAATGCGAGAGTGCGAAGAAATTGGTCACAAAACAATAACTAAAGAAACAACTTCTCAAGAAAAGCCTTTGATTGCTTCTGGCACTGGTTGGAGCAACTTTATCTAGATTGGTCTAATATATAAGAGATATATGTATGTCAGTTTGGGTCTATAGGTGTTATTTCGGTTCTTAACTCGACCGAATAAAGCATCAAACTAGGAGTTTAACTTACCTACATACCTAGAGTTTAGTAGACACCTACGGATAAATACTGACACTAGGATTGATCATTCATTAATTTTTTTTTGTTATTCAAGTCATCAACAACGTCATTTAATTAATAATACCTATATAAAATAACTTAATTCTTATATTATATATTTGTTTATCCGTGTAATATCACACATTTTCTGTTTAAAAGGAACCCGAAAGCAAATTACTAAGAAAATCTGTTAGGTATTCAAGAATATTAAGGAAACGTACCAAAAAATATTGACTTGAGCATGACACAGATAAATATATACACACACACTTTATACTTATTACATCCAAATTTTTGAGGCTATTTATATTTGAGGTGAATAAAATTATATTTAATCCGTCGTTCGCTTGTAACTTAACTGCTCTGAAACGTGGTCCTACACAACGGTTGAGCTGACAACACCCTACAAATATGTCGGGACAAGATACCGACTTTTTAAAAGTTTGTTCTACAACACAGCCAGTACGCCGCAACTTTTTAATTGGCCTTTGTAAAACAATATTTCCCCAATTTTTGCTGTTAACAAATTTTAATCATTTCTTTACAATTAAAAGAGACAAAAATATTAAAAGGTATCGTGTTTTTTTGAGACATTAATTTACCTAACTTCACGAAGCGTGGTGATATATTTCCAGAGAATGAAAATACATATACACACGAAAATTGATGCCTGCTTATGTAATAAAATGTTATCCAAAGAAAACTTTTTGATTTCATTGAACTTTCTAACCTTTCAATGATGCCAGTGTGCTTAGTGCGTTATTGTTAATTATTGTGACTAAAAATTTATAGAAAGTTCAAAACTTACACACATCCGACGGGACTTGAACCCGCATATCCCGATTTTTACCTGGGAGAATGCGCAACGGAGGTATCATCTTAGTTTTTGCATATGCGAGTTCAAGTCATCTCAGATGTGTGTAATTTTTGAACTGTTTATAAATTTGTACATACTTCAGTATGTAAAACACTTAAAAATATCGAATATAATTATTGTAGTAGTGGAATTAAGGTACATTATTGGTTTAAAAAATCTAAGTGATATATAAAATCACCCCAATTTTTCTTACGGGTTAGGCAGAGTATCAAAAACCATGCCGTTTGACGCCACATTTGAGATTTGATTAGAGGGTTAGATGGGAGGGAGAGGTTATTAGGAGGTTATAAGGGTTCGCCAGAGGGCGCTACACACATAACATCGTTTCCGTACAAAAAAATAAATTAAAATTATATTAATGTAGTAATAGTGAAAAAAAATTTTCAAATTATAGTTAACTAGTGACACTTAATAAGTGATAGATCTGACAAAACCAAAAAATCTGTGTAAACTACAATAAAAAAACATTTTAGTGTACAAACTAACTAAGTGCTAAATAACCGGATAAACGAACATTTTCTTTTTAAACTGTGATTAGAATAACTATTTTGTTACACCAGTGTTAAAATAACTCAATAAAAATAACTGTAATCAGTGTTCTTTAAAATATTACAAAACAGTGTCGTTAATTTGAAATTGCGCTTCACGTAAACATAAGTGACCTTTGGACTCTTGACTTGCGCAGTTGAAACAGTTAAATTTTATTTTGAGAGAAAGGGAACGTAAACAAAACCAGTTCTTGTCTGACGTGTATTGGATGTATCAACGAGTCTTTGCTTTTAGTAAAGGCTTATTTTGTCACCTTACTACGACGTTTATTTGACGAAAGAAATTTGGAAAAATACGTTATTTAATGCTAATTGAGGAGTAGTATATAAAATAAAAATAAATAAGAAATATGAATTTTATAACATTTCGGCGGCGTAACCGTTCTAAATCTGAAAATAAGAATGAAACAAATGAAAGCATAATATTATCGGACACGCTAGATGGCACCACAAGTAGCTTACCTGAGATTTCTGACGATGAAACTGAACAGGTGAAGCAACTTCAAGAAAAAATAAACACTTTAGAACTACAATTAAAAAGTGCACACAACGAAATAGAATCCCTCTGTTTAGAAAACAACGAATTAAAGCGCACCAATGCAGAATTATTGAAGAAAAATAAGCTGTTTAAGGTTATCACACAGAGCCCCATTAAATCTAAATTACAAAGTCCTATAAAATCAAAGAGACAACTATCTGCAACTAACAGCACAGATTCACAGACTAAGCTTAGTGACATACAAACAAATTCGAAAGAACTCGTACCACATTCAACCACCTCTAAGGTGCAGGTGCTCAAAAATAATCCTCCTGAATTAAAAAATAATCTCGTAAATCTCAAATCTCGTGATGATAAAATAGTTACGACACACAGTCCAAGTACATGCAAATACCCATCTACCTTAGAGTGTCCACAAGTACAAAACACAGTAGAACTTAGTACAAGCAGCATCAAATCACAACCTAAACCACAACGAATACTTAATAAAATTTGTGTACTCAGCACTATAGGGCAAAATAAAATTATACCAGCTGTAACGAAAATAGACGAACTAGCAAATGAATATAAAGTAGTACATTATCTCACAACCAATGTGGGTGTCAAACAAATGCTCGAAGGGATAGACGCTAAACTATCAAAATATACAAAAGATGATTTTTGTATCATATTAATTGGCGAAGAAGATTTTAGGAAGACACACGACTATAATAATTTAGTTTTCTTCATAAGGGAAATAATTCAAAATATAAAGAACACCAACATCATTATATGTCTCCCAACTTATAAATTGACAAACTCCACAAACTTGCACAACTATAGAGTAGACCAATTCAATAAAAAGATATACTTTGACAATGTTAAACATGAATACGCATATATATATGATTCTAACAAGAAATTGAAATATGACAACACCATGTTTAAAACAATAACTGGAAAAGTTAACAGTAATGGTCTGCGAACAATTTTCCAAGGCGTATTTAACCTTACGAAGAATATCAGTCGACATGAAAAGTATTTACAACAGATAAAAGACGATGAAACAACGCAGCTTTTTCGTGGATAAGCATTTAAATATAATGCATCAAAATATAGCTGGGCTTTTAGGAAAAACAGACCCGCTAAGCGTTTGTCTTAATGAACTTTCAGAGAGAAATAAAACCATAGATGTGTTGTGCATTACGGAGCACAACATGAAAGAAGGATATGAAATACATCTGAACATTCCTAATTTTGACTTGGCGGCATGTTTCAGCAGAAGCCACATCAGTAGGGGCGGCGCATGTATTCTCGTCCGAAAAGGAATACTACATAAAGAACTGTACTATATAAAACAACTTAGCATAACTAACCAATTTGAATGCTGTGCCATAGAATTGATCAGTTATAAAATAGTAATTGTGTGTATTTATAGAGTTCCCAAGTACAATAACTTAAATATCTTCATGAATAAACTAGAAAAAATTCTGCAACACTTATCTAAAAAGAGATATAACAATATTGTAATAACGGGAGATTTTAATATTAATATCCTAAAAGACAATCCTTTGACCAGAGATTTTGAATGTCTATTGTTAAATTTTGACTTAAAATTAGCTTTATGGGAACCCACAAGATTAAGCTCTCAGACTTGTATCGAAAATTTTGCTCATAATTTTAAAAAATGTTGCAGAACGGAAGTGATAGAATTTTCATTGTCTGACCATACAGCTCAAATACTGAAATGTCCTACCAAAAGACTTTGGGTTATTGATACATGGCGTAAAAAACGAAGGGACTATAGCAATGACAACATGATCAAATTTAAATCATGCATTAGTAAATTATCATTTCATGAAATATATGGCACCGTAGATCCTAATCAAGCTTACGAAATCTTTAAGGCAAATTTCAAGTTGTTCTATGACTTGTGCTTTCCTTTTAAAACCACTATTGTAAGAATATCTAAAAAACCCAAATGGATATCTCGAGGTATAAAACAATGTAGCAAAAAGAAAAGATTGCTTCTAAATACGTATAGAGCCGACCGCACAGCCAAAAATAAATCTGCTTATTTGTCGTACACAAAATTATATAAAAAGATTATTAAACTCACACAACGAGCACAAAATACCTATAAAATAAAAACTTCACAAAATAAAAATAAAGCAACATGGCAAATTATAAATAGCTCTAAAATTAATATACCCAGACATCCCATAGACAAAATCATAGTAGCTAATAAAATTATTACAAATCCAAGAGAGATAGCCAATGAATTTAACAATTACTTTATTGACAAAATTGATCCGATTATCGATTCACGAAAAAATTTAATTTCACTAATAGACAGTAACGCCAATTCAATATTTATGAGCCCAACCATACCAGATGATATTTTGAAAATCATTAATGGACTAAAAAATACTAACAGTGTGGGACATGACGGTTTCCACACAAAAGTAATTAAATTTGTCGGTGAAAATATTTCAATACACCTTAGTCATATAGTCAACATGTGCATTAGTAATGGCATATTTCCAGATGACTTAAAAATATCTGTAGTCAAACCATTATTTAAAAAAGAAAACAGAGAGCTAATGAACTACTACAGACCAATCGCATTACTATCAGTATTCGCAAAAATTTTTGAAAAGGTGATTTATAAACAATTGTATTCGTATTTTGAAAAATATGATATTTTATGTAAAGAACAAAAAGGTTTTAGACATAAAAAAAGTATTAATTTGGCTATTTGTGAATTTTTAGGTAACGTGATTTTAAATATTGATAAAAAAAAACCTGTTTGTGCAATATTTTGCGACATGACGCAAGCTTTTGACTATGTAGATCACAACACACTACTTAGCAAACTTCATAAATACGGAGTAAGAGGGAACAGTAACGATTTACTAAAATCATATTTGAGTAATAGAAAGCAGGTAACTGAGATCTCGAAGATTAATCCCAAAACAAAGAGAGAAGAAATCTTCACTTCCTTAGTACGTACCCCAAAATACGGGGTACCTCAGGGAAGTGTGATTGGGCCACTAGCATTTATTTCTTATATTAATGACCTACCGCGAGCAACAAATAATCCAGTTACACTTTTCGCTGACGACAGTACTATAACAATTGCTTGTGATAAAAAAGCATCATATAAAAATGACATTGTTAATACTCTTGACTCAATAATTAAATGGCTTGACAACAATAATCTAAAAATAAATTTAAGTAAGACTAATATAATGCACTTTACGCAACGACCGCACACGACAACTAATTTTGACATAACGTACCGTAACAATACTATAAATAATGTAGAGACAACAAAATTCTTGGGACTAACTATAGATCAAAGGTTGAACTGGAAAGCACATGTCCATGATTTAAATAAAAAACTCAATAGTTCTTCATTTGCACTTTTCAAACTAGCATCAACCCTTAACTCAGACGCTCTTGTAACCGCATACTATGGTCTTGTGGATTCATTATTGAGGTATGGAGTGATTTTCTGGGGTAACTCAACTGATTCAAAACATGCTTTCATATCCCAGAAAAAATGTATAAGAGCTATGTTTGGACTCAAATCAACTGACAGCTGCAAGCCTTACTTTAAACAGCATGGAATTCTAACGCTTCCATCTCTGTATATACTTGAACTTGCGCTATTTGTACGGGCTAATTGTGAGGTGTTTCCAAAACTGTCCACAAAATCAACGCATAATAGACGCGACAATAAAATATTAACACATAGAGCAAAAACACAATTGTTTAGAAAAAGCATATTTGGAATGGGTCCAATTATATACAATAAAATACCTTTAAGTCTAAGAAATCTTACAACTACCTTATTTAAAAAGAAATTTAAAGCTATGCTGGTAGATAAATGCTACTATGATATTACTGAATATAAAAACGACTGTTCCATATGAAAAAATATTTTAATGTAGGTAGTAATTTTACTATGACATAAAAATGTTATGGTCAAAAATATATATTTAGTAAATAATTGTATGACATAAATTAAATAATAATATTGTATTAATAATATAAAATTGTAATAGCGCGCCTCTGATTTGTACGCCTCATCAGGCATAACATGAAGGTCTATAAAACAAATAACATCAAGTGCATGCTACTCATGTTTTATGCAAATAAATTTACTTTGACTTTGACTTTGACTTTGACTTTATAAGGATTAGATTGGATTGGAGGGTAAGATGTAATGTTGGTGACAATATACATAATCATAGATAGTCGCAGACATTGTGATCGTTTACTGCCTGGCCTAGCCACAAGGACAAAAACTGATTGAAAATCGAATTTACCGTCCCCCCCTATCTCCCCTTAAAATATCCCCTATCTACTTAGTTCATGGCATTGTTTGGGTTCCATTGTTGGACCTAGTACATTTTTCCTCCACCTGAGTACATGCCAGCCGATTCCAAATAATGTATTCTAGGACACTTAGAAGAACAACAATCTAAATGTGAAACTAAATAGCTACAGTCGCACCTTCAAAGAGAACCGATAGCATAACATACACGGTATCAAGTCCTCAGACTCGCAAGAAAATATATTCCATGAATAATTCACGCGTCATACATCGGAACTGAATAGCGTTCCAAGGAGATTCGCGCGGGTGAAGGCTCGAATTTACGTTCTGGGTCCAGTTTTGAATTAGATTCAATTCTGTGGAAAAATCTGTACAGAATGTACACTCAACAGTATATCAAGCGTAAGTACGTACTTACTAAATTATACGGTAGCTTTGCGCATACTTTCTCACAATAATATACACTCAACAGTATATCAAGCGTACGTTACAGTACGAAAATAGCTCTTTTGAGTGCTGTTGCGATGCGTCGCTTCGCTCGCCTCGCAGTGTCTGTATCTGCCTTTAGCTCGGGGCGTTTTCTCAAATTCAATAATTTATAGCCAAAAAATAAAAGTACCTACCAGCATAAAATTAGTTTTGACGCGCGGCAAGCAACTCGCCTGATGTTAAGCGACGGTATGGTCGAGGATGGCGGTCGTCGATCTTGAAGATATCTATTCACTCTAGCCTTGAAAATTCCTAGATTGTAGTTGTCAGGGAACAAAGATGGTGGCAAATAATTCCATTCCTGTACAGTATGCATCAAGCACGTGGACTGATATTGCTGAGTATGAATTTTTTGAATAGTATTATATATCTCGGTTTTGATACTGAGTAAGATAACTGAAGTATATTTTTTTCTATAAAAGAAAATTCATTTCCCAACAGTAAGAACGCAAGGATCATTCAGAAAAACTTGTATAAAATATAGCTGCATCCGAAACAAAAACCAGCAAACTGTCACCAACAAAAGACTTACCTTGGAACCTTTTTAAATTACTGCAATTTTATTTGACGATTACAATAAAAAAGCGGTAATGCCTCCCCGGCCGCGAAGCGAGCGGAACATTTTTGATGAAATTCAACGTTCACCATTCGAGTCACGATTCTGTTAAATTTCCCTAAAGATAATAAACATTTCCTGGGTAAATTAAACAGTTGTTTCGTACCGTGCTACTTTTTTCGTTTCCGTTGTAGCTCGTCTGAGGATTTCGGGGAACCGGACCTTCGTGTTTCCCATGAAACTGGGAGAATTTGGCGCGTGTTTGTCTTAGATTTTTGCAAGGAACTTTTATCACAATAGAAGGAGCCATATTTTTTTATCAGCACTATTTGTATAAGCTGTCCCACTGCTGGGCCATCTTCTCATTGTCATTGTGTTTGCCATAAACTTTGCCTGTTCGCTACTCGGCTGTATAAAACGTGTCCGCTTCATTGACCGAATAGACGGCGGTCAAGACTTTGCGTCAAGTTGGCGTCACGTGAAGCTTAAATGTGTGGTAATTTAATTCATTATTTTACACCACCTAACTAGTGGTGTATTAAACGCACGTAAAAAAATATATCGATATTTTTATAACCGCTGTTAGAAATATAGAAGACGTCCATATATTTTTGGCAATAAATAGTGTAATATTGTGTAGTAATATGGTACGAAACACCATACATTCCATCTATTTAGCGTTGCACAAAATTCATAATATATAGATTTTAGATTAGGTTCTTTATTAAAATTTTATAAAATGTTGTATAATATACAAACTGTTTAGTTGCAGCTAGCTAAAATAAATAAAAAACATGTAAGACAAGTCATGTAAGGTTGGCTTTGATTTTGGCAAAATGTTTACTTTCGAGTGATTGAGAGGAATAATGAAAATATTATGATTACGAAAAATTAGATCTTCCAATGTTGCCGAAAATGTATTGTTAAAAAAAAATTGAAAAAATTTTGCTAATATATTTGACCGTCCGTCGGTAGGTCGGTTAGTCAATATGTCACGTTATATTATAATTTGGCAGTAAATATTTTTTTTAAGTTAATTTATTGACAAATTCTGAGCAAGATTTCTTCAAAAACTGCATACAATTTGGATGATTTTTTTTCATTTGCCTATTAAAGCTATTGATACGAAATTGCAATACTCGCAAATAACGTTAATTAATTCGTAATTATTTAACACAGCGTCATTTATAAATCATCAATACCTACTAAAAATGTAACTCGAAACACAAAAGCTTCCACAATATTGTAATTAATTATTGAAATATTGAAATTTAAATGAAAAATAATATTCATAATACAGAAAATTGTACAACGCTTTAAATACTTCACAAAACATAAGTAATAATCATTCACTGCCATAAAACACACGAGCGCATTCATAACGCAACACCAAAACACAAATTAAAATAAGTGATTCCTCTCTAAAACTGCTTGCGGTTGCCAAAGCTCCCGTTGGAACCAGTTTTAACCTAAACGGTTCGGCAAATACACCTTTAGCACTTACCTTAATTACAAATGTAATTATTGTAGGTGCCTCTGTAAGCAATTACCGTTGGTGGTATTACGCTGCCTGTACCGCAAAACGTGGAGTTCACTCGGTTTAAAATATTAGGACTTAGGAGAATCCCGCTTGAGAAATGAGACGCACGTTCTTGTGGATTAGGTTTACGATAAATTTTGCTCTAATATTAAATTTTGTAGCCGCTTCCTGCGATATCGTACGCGTAGATAAATTATCGCTTCTATAACTCTTCCATCCTTCTCCCGCATCACTATCGTCCTGGCCCGGTATTCAGAACTCATTCGGAATCGATTCGGAATCTATATCTCCGTCTCTGTCATTTCCATAGAGAATGTTGCAACAATTAATGAAATAAAATTAAAATAATAATTTAAATTATATAATAAAAAAAATATAATGATAAAATAAAAAATAATAATAAATAAATATATAATAATACAATATATATACCTATATATACATATTTCTTTTTTAATTTACTTAATATTTTTTTTTTTTTTATATAATGATTTTTTTTGTAATTTCCATAGAGAATGACAAAAACGGAAATATAGGTAGATTCCGAATCGATTCCGAATCCGAATAAGTTCTGAATACCCCTACAGCACACCTTTTGGTACGTTTTGTATATAACTGTATTGTTTCTACTCTATTCTTTTTTTTTATTAAAAAAAAAGAATACCCCTACAGCACACCTTTTGGCACATTTTGTATAAAACTGTATTGTTTATTTACGTAATTGTAATGCATAGAGAGTTGCAACTATAGCGTTTCTAAGTTTGTGTTTTTTCCCCTAATGCATAGTACATTTTAACACTGTAGGTACTCCATGCAATGAATGGATATCTACTGAAAGAAGGGAAACCCAGATCCCTCCCAACTGGTAGTTGTATCGTGAATGATTAGCCACAGCGTAGCCAAACACTTCTAATAGGTTTAATACTGAATTATAATAATTTATGCAAATACAACAATATCACAGTGCGCCATCTTGATGAGACGCCGGTCGCGAGTCTATGCCCTAGAGCGCGGCTAGTGATGCGCCCGTGCATAGAGATGGGACGCCGATTACTCGTCCCAATCGGCTAATACTACTAAGTCACGCAGTTTTTCTATTTCAGGAATCGATTTTAAACACAATCACTAGGTTGTTGAATCTTCTTAAGCGATAATCAATCCAGCAAAGTACGAGTTTCACTCGCACACCGAGGCTTTCGTACTACTAGGCATGACACATGAACATGAACACCAGGACTAAAAACTCAGCAAAATGTGCTTTATATCTATATTATTTGTAACTTTATATATATTATTTTCTATTGTAACCTCTAATGCTAGGCGTACACACACTATCAAGTTCAAATGGGTAAGTGTTACAGACCTGTTTTATTTATCCAAAGAGATTAAAAAAAGAAACAAGTGAAAAAGGGAGGAGCTAAAAGAAGAGTTTTCAAGTCAGCGAAACGATTGTTTTCGAAATAAGTTTGGGCCAATAGGATTAATTTTAGAAGCTTCTGAAAGACATGCCTACAAAGTGGGCCAATTACTGATCAGTGACTGGGTCAGTGACTTGTCATAACAACAAGACACTGCAATGAAAGTTTTTTGAATGATTAAGCCACTTTTTTATTTGGTAAGGTACTGATGAGTTCTAAAATAAAACAAATTCAAATACTGTTTCAAGAGCGCTAAAGAATTATTAAATACAACATAAAATTACTTAGAGGTAATTAAAAAAAAAAGGTAAATTGCTATGCAACAAGTATAAAAAAAACAAAATATCCGACTGCAGACAAGCGGTTTTTGCAGTCTAACTTACGATTTCGGTACGCTTCATATGATGTTGAGTCTACGTTTTTTGTGAGAAAGTATGCGTAAAATATAAGTATATAAGTGCGCAATCTAGTTTAGAATAATTATAGTAAAATCATTCATTGGGAAAAAGTTCGTTGGAGGTTACGCAAAAGTGGATTTAAAAAAAAAATGCGAGTCTTTTTGTCAATATTACACAAACATGTGACAACACTAAGACACCCAGGGAATCTAATGACACCTCGCACATCAAAATCAGTCAAGCCGCTTAGGCTGTAGTAAGTATATAGAAACACATACATACATTTACTGCTATGTTGTGTATGTTGCGTTGCTGCGTTGAATGATAATGCCCATTCGTTGAACCAGATAAGTAATTTCATTTACCATTCCTTCTTACTTTTAGAAAACGAGCTCCCGGCCCCCACGGACCAAAACAGCTCAAGATTACTTCATCTCATCTGCTGTAACATAATATTACATACAACAATGTAGCAATTTTTTTAATGTAGTATATATGTATTCTGTCAGCCAACTAGTTCCATAGTACAAGCTTTGCTTAGCTTGGGCTTTTATTTTTCTTTCTGCAGCAAGATACTACGGATCTGCTTATATGGTTTTCAACTCGATACCTTCACGCGTTCCCGAGATAAAAGTCTTGACACCCGGACGGACAGACAGACGGACAGACAGACGGACAACAAAGTGATCCTATAAGGTTTCCGTTTTTTCCTATTGAGATACGGAACCCTAAAAACAAAGCCAAGGGCAAGCAAAATAAAGCCATTAAAAATATTTTTTTAGAATAGTTTTATAAAGGACGGAGTTATGGGGTAATAAAATATTACTGCACTATTATTACTAACGGGACGTTTACCCTGGTTCGTAGTTCAGTATTAACCTTAGAAATAAACGCATCCAAAATGAGTCCAAAAGAAAATATGCAGTGATATTGTGTGTTTTGTCGGGAATATCAATCGAGTTCGAGTGCCAGTGATAACACTCTTCGCAGTAATAAAACAAAGAAAGAGGGTAGACAGATATGTCTGCTCTTAACCGTATCATCCACACCAACATTCTTCAGTCGCCTGTGAACATGGTGCATGTAACTGTGCCAAAATATCGGGAGCTCAAAATTAACGCGAACCACGGTAAATATCCCGTTAATAATAATAGTGTTTTAATGAATGACCGTGATAGTTTAAAAAAGTGTTTAACAAATATTAGGTACTTCCTTCTTTTTGAAACTGTAAAAAGCGGTTTGCCTACAACTACATATTACATAATAATTATATTATAATCGTATGACTAAAACGTAAAATTGCATAGAAAGTAAGTATTATTACAATCAAAGTCAAAATATTTCATCATCATCATCATCTCAGCCATAAGAAGTCCACTGCTGGACGTAGGCCTCCCCCATGGATATCCAAAAAGACCGATTGGAAGCGGCTTGCATCCAGCGTCTTCCCGCCACTTGTATGAGGTCATTTGTCCATCTCGTGGCTGGTCTTCCTACGCTGCGCTTGCCGGTACGTGGACTAGAGAACCTTTCGGCTCCATCGGCCATCAGTTCTGCGTGCTATGTGCCCTGCCCACTGCCACTTCAACTTGCTAAATATTTATTTGTATCAAAATAAATAAATTTATTACTATTTGTATTTGTATCAAAATAAGTTTCCACACTTTCTTTTTCCAATTACGGAGCTACTAAAATTCTTAAATTGTAAATCACTCTCTGTAGAAACAATACACATTCTACTCTACGAGTATCATAGTCCGACCACATCAGTTGACTCCGTTTTCTCACGGACTCATCTCGTCTCATTCGCGAATTAGATCAATTATTTCATAAAAACAACTGAAAATTTACGAACAAAAGTTTCTATTTAATCTTCATTTATAGTGCAATAGTGGTTGTGCAATATCAATACAGTGCTACTTGAGATATATCGACAAAATGAAATACAAATAATCTCAATGCCAATGTGTGTTTAATATGAGTGTGACATTAAAACCGATAGAGGAATATCAACCTTCAGTGACATTGGTAAGTCCTATAATTGCCTGAAACGTTTTACAATGATCAATTAAAAATGTCTGACGTCGATATGTTCATACAGAAGTTTACTTTGCACTCAAGTGGGTATTTATTTTTATAGATTTAATAAAATAATATATTTTTAGTAGGATATTTAAGAAAGGACATCTTTTATTGTTATTTATAGACACTTATTTAATTACCTTTAGTTACCAACTTATTTTGCAGTATGCGTTTTTTTGCGTTGATTTCAGAGCTTAATTTTATTTCAGAAATTATAATAACTCTAACCAAATAAGAGTAGTTCAATCTAGACAGCAGATTGCACAGCGAAAAATAATTATAATTAAGTATACTATGAGAAACGCATCTCATCAGTTTCGTCTTCAATATATAAAAGATTTTGTTCCTTAATTGCTTGCCAGAAGCATGACGTGTTAAAGGTCCACCAAAAGGTGAGTAGCCCAGATAATATTTTAAAGATGAGCGAGCAGTTACTGGTGTTAGCGTAACTTACAGTGGTTTCAAAAGAAATGAGCACCATTTAAAAGTTGAAATTAACCAAAATCTTATAGATAAATCTTATTGTACGAACAATTATTACATTGATAAATAAACAAAAATAACGCACACGCTAACGAAGTACTCTACTAAGTAAGTACCTACATAATATTATTCGGTAACATGTCACCGCAGCTGCGTCGCGCCGCCGGGCCGTCACGCCGTGCTGCGTCACGCGCGCAAAATTATCAGACGCAGTACTTGCGCGCCGTTCGGCATGCGGAGGGTAATACGTATTCTTTACCCTCTTACATGAACAATTTCGCTGGTATTATGGCGCCTTAATTTCAGATGAAATTATTTAAAAAACTGATATTTTGAAATTAAAAAAAAATACAACAGAAGACTGGACTTTAAGTGAGCCTTCTCGCTATTAACGGCCTTGCTCCAATCCGATACAATTTATTCTCCAAAAGCTCTAATTAACACAAGCCGAAAAAGGGCTAAGCCTCTAACCAATGTCATTAAACAGGCCATAGCCTGAATATAGTTAGGGTTTGAGTACGTAACCTTCGGACATCCTTAGGCAGGCCTCATGGCTAAGTGGTCCTTCTGAGCTGTAGCTCGTGAGTTTGATCCCCATCCAGGACAAAAAATTCTGCTGAGCATGGATTTTTGTTCTGTGTCTGGGTGTTTATATGTATCACACATATCTCACTACTCATAGATTCTGTTCACAACGATACTCGATAAGAACTCTTTTATACAAAAATACTGGATTAAAATCAGTTCAGCCTTTTGAAAGCAACGATGCTGTACTTATAGAAATACACACATAAAAACATACTTTTTTGGGTCGAGGGTTAAACCATCTGTTTGTTTGCTACTGTACATATAAAACTTATCTAAGTTTTTAATTATACTATGAAAAATCAAGGCTACAATACATTTTCAACCGACTTAAAAGGAGGAGGTTCTCAATTCGATTGTATTTTTTTAAATGTTTGTTACCTCATAACTTTCGACTGGGTGAACCTATTTTGATGATTCTTTTTTTATTTGGTCCTATTTCCATTTAGTCCAGTTCTGGCAATGTCATCCATGAGAAGTCGGTTGCGTCAGTTTTTTAAACTATAATTATTATTAAATAATAACTATGTGACACTCGCATCTGTTATTATGAACCTTCCGGGGCGCATTAGCGACTGGGAGTGACGTTTCCGCTGTTCCTTAGAAAAAGACCGCCGAATGCAGCTAAAACTAAGTCAGACACTGTTACTCAAAACAGAATTAAGTGTCCCGTAGTATTAAATTAAAAATAACCGTTATTATAAAGACTATTTCACTGTTTGATTGTCCACGTCGCCGGTCCGCGTATAGCTAATCGAGCTTGTTAACTTGGAAGGGCTATGCAGCCCTTGAGAGCGCTAAATACGATCCGATGCCTTCCTAGTCCTAACTATTAATCTTTTTAACAACCAACTTCGGAATTACGGCCGCCATTATTTCTTTGTCCTAATTAAAATAGCTCAATTTGTTTTCAGACTTTGGGACGGTTTTAGTGTCCATTTTGTAGGTTTTGTGGATATCTTTTTACTCCCTTTTAGAAGTTTGCAATGATATTATCCTCGTTCATTGCTTTATATGTGTTAGTTTACGATCGAGTATTTTTAAATTCTACTTGACACTGAACCAAAAAAAAATTTAATTCAATCCGCACTGTGTACTGAAGGCTTATAACTTTGTCTTAAGAGGCTATATTTCGAAATCGTCCGTCTCGCTTGCGCATATCATTATTTTTGAAGATATAAGATTACTGAGAGAATTAAAAAAAACAATTCACAAATTATCGCCAAATTTCCATATTGATCCAAGTTAATTTTCATACATAAATAGGATTTTAAAAATCTCAAAATTATTACAACTGTAGGTAGTTGATATAATATCAGCACAGTATTATTACAACAAAAAGTGTTGCAAAAAGTGAATGGATATCATGCTTTTTATCTTAGCATAGATCTTATTTTAGTGTCAATTTTCGAGTTCTAAATATCCAAAACTTTATTACGTGATTGAATAATATACCTTATCTTTATCACTTGGCTTTGCTATAGTTCATAAATATCATATTTAAAAAAAACTGAACAACAGTTTCAAAACACGTAATTTTGTTTATTTGGGTGACATATTTTTTCTAGGTATTCTGTTGTAAAATCCGAATTCCTAAACCGATTTATACGGCCAATCCAATCTTACCAATCGACCAATCTTATAGCTTAAAAACTAAAACAACCGACTTCAATTTAGACAAAATGGTTTACTTGAATGACATATTTTTCCAGTAATTTTGTTTTAAAACCCTACTTATTTATTTATTTAACTTTTTTATTTTACTGGACTGATTTTGATAAAATATATAGACTTCTGAAGTATGTAATGTTAAGTAGGTAGGTAGTAATCAAACAGAAAAAAATCATCATAATTAGTTCATAGCTGACAGTATGGGATAATAACCATAAATAAAATACAACCGAACTGAGAACCTCCTCCTTTTTTATGTCGGTTTAAAAATATTTTTTAAATAAAGCGGTGGGTTTCTAATCGAATGACATTATGAGAAATATTTTAAAAATCCCAAAAATAAACATCTTAAAAGATTGTATCCGTCAGATTTTTCACATTTTTAAATTATATTTAACAATTTATTATTATGATTTATTATCATAGGAAGCCTTTTAGACGCTTAGAAGAGGAAAATAGAAGAACGAAGCCCCTAAGACAAGCTTCCTGTTATCTTTGTAAATATTTAAACGACCTTTTGCAGGCTATTAGGATATTTTGACGGTTCATAAATTACTTTAAAATATTTTTTTTTAATAATAACACTTTGTCGGTGCAAACAAATCTAACAAATATATTAAAAAGTATAAATACTAAAAGAAAATTAAAAATAGTAACTGCAAAATGTGATCTGTGACATTTGTTCCATTTAATTGTGGAACGCCAAAGAGGTATTATTATTTTCACGATCTAGACCTAAGTAATGTATTATATTCCTAAGTAAATATTAATAAAAATATACATAAGTCACTAATTCATTATGTCAGCAGGTAAAAATAAATTATACAAACAATTCGAATAACCCGCCCTGAATTGATCCTGACACAAAGGTGCCCATAACACTAGCTGCATTACCCCGCTGAATGGCAATGGTCGACCTTTGCACCAGGAAAGAACCGGAGCGAGAGTCAAATATTTGACATACCTACACTTCTAAGTAGATTATATTAATAATAATATTATTATGTTCAATAACACTTTTCTTATTGTCTCTGTCTATTGCCTTACATTATGTTATTTATTTTTACTTTAATATAGTTATGCAGGACATGAATGGAGGAAACGTATATACTGTACCGCCCCCAAATAAGTGGGAACAGGGTAAGAAAAATAATAATATAGTTATGCAAAATTTACAAAAAATACTATTTACAAATACTTGACAACTATGTACATGAAATATTCAAAGTATTTTCACCATATTTGAACAGTCAAAATTCTGGAAAACAATAGAAATTTAAGTTAATAATAAAACGAATTAGTGAACGAAGTTTACGTTACTGTCCTTGATATCAATTAAGCTGTACCTAATCATAAAAAATTACATTATCCTTTCCTCTGAAAAGTCGTTTAAGTATTTGTAATTACATTACTTATTGTGTGTATTTTACCTATTCACATTTTATATACTTACATGCAAATAAAAAAAAACATTTTGAGTATTATGTCATTTTGTATGGACATTAAATAGATGGCGTTACTACCCATCAAGAATCTCAGTAAGACTATTTAGAGTGATATTATAGAGAACCGATGAAACAGGACTCGTCGGGAACAAAATAAAACTCAACCTATTTTTAATAATACATCTAAAAGCCCTAAATGCGCAAGGTCTGACGCCCACTTAGCCGGTTTTTATTAAAATCCACTTATTTACAAAACGTCTACGAAATTTTTCTCTATCATCAAATTTGGAGCGCCGCGACTAGTCATAATAAATTTTTCTCCGCAGATGTTCAAGCCCGTTATTGGATCCCTTACAATATAATACGCGGGTTTCATTTTCACATATTGTTGGTACAATATTCGCATAGAATGATGACTGCTTATTACTTCCTTGTAGCTTCTGCTGCGTAAGCGATTCTGATATTAAGCCAAGTGCTTCGTTTCCCCGGACTCAAATTTGCCGGAGAAATTGGAGAAAGAATATAATATTGAAAATGGGCCTGAATTTTGTCTGATGCTTTTGCTAGTAATTCTTTAGAGGGCAACGAAATATTCGCAGATTTGGTTAAATTTGCTTAAAAGTGATAATTCAAACGTAAACACAGACTAATGATGCTAATCGACAAGCTGAATGAACGCTCTGATAATGATCTCATCATACGAACCTCTAGGAAACTTCAATAGGGCATATGCATGATTTATTTTTATTTGGTCATAAAAAGGCTCACTACAAATAGATCCGTTCCACAAAAACCAAATTAAAATATCTTTAAAATATAAAAAAAAATATGTCATGCTGGACAGAGAGCACACGATCGCGTTAGATGACGCCATGCGTCATGTTCTTCGTACTTCAATATTAATGTAGGTACTGTTTCGCGAGAGAGGGACAGAGCATCCCTTCTTCAAAACTTTAAATGTGTATATCCCGCAAGTTTATTGACCGGTCAAAATATTTTTTTAATAAATGTATTTATGTATGCATTTTAGTATAATATCAATTAAAACTATTATTCCCATGAAAAAAAACATACATTCCTTAGGGGATTTATTAAAATATTATTAAAATTGATGATCGAGGTCTTTTGGACAGTAAAAAAACTAACTAAGTAAGTCTAAAGTAAAATAAACTATAATTAATAAAATTAGCTGAATCGATGTGCAAGTCCAAATGTATTCTTGAATAAAAAATATTCATATGTACTGATGTTATTGTATATATTTGTATGTTGTATTTTTGAAATGAAATAAATCTGTGTTTGACCATAAAATTGCTAAGATATAGATATGAAAATAAGCATCTATGTGGCAGAGATTAGAAGGTATTACTTATTAATATTAATAATTTTATTAATTAGTTCGTCGTCATTCTAGAAGCTATTTATCACAGAATTCGCCCTATTTACATAGGACCTCTTTGCTATTTATATTCACTGGAACATTCCAAATGTGAAATTTTCCGGAAAAAGAACGCTGCTGCTGATCTATCGCTATCGCACTATCGCTGAGCACTCACCTATTTTAATACACCAAATACTACAGCGACAACTGCATATTTTTTTGGCTCAATAGTCTTACTTTTGTTCTTTGTATTTGTGTTCTCTGTTTTTGTCGTAGTGTATGGTGTATAAAAATAAAGTATTTTCTTTCTTTAATTCCACTTTCATCGTGCAGACTGCTAGATTATGGAATACGCTTCTTAAGTGGGTCTTTGCCGATAGATATAATCTCGTTGTCATTAAACCACAATTGAATTAGTTTCTTCTAGGTAAGCGTGCTCCATCGTAGACCTGAATGTTGCTTAACATGTGAGTTTACGTTTAAAAATACCAATATCTGTATCCCTCAAATCTTTAGGTACTTTTGTGTATACTTATATAAGTGGAGCCATACAGAATATACTTTTACGCATGAGTGCGGTTTTAGCTGTACGAGGGCAGAGTTTCAATGTTTCCTGTGAATAGGAAATTTCGTACATTTTAAAGCCTAAACGATGAATTCAGTAAGTCCGTTAGACTTTCGCATAATAAGATCGTCCTTGTCTCAAGTCTTCCAACGAATAAATGTCTCGTTTTAGAATGGTTTTCATGTGTTAGTCTCTTATGTCATTGAACGCATTATTAATTGCCCACATCAATTGATTTATTCCTAACAATGATTCATAAGAATGGTATGCAATAAAAATGTAACTAAATAAAGCGTCTCAAATGCGTCTGTCTATTTTTATGTGTGATCATTATTTTGTTACTATCTTATGTTCATACAGTTCAATAGTTTTATGAACTGAAAATGTTAAAATATTACCATATCATTAAAATTAAACAACTTCGATGTATTCAAACTGGTAGTAATCTTGATTACCGCTCTCTTTTCTCTTGTGCTGTCTCTTTCAGTTCTATATTTTTTCTCTTTTTATGTGATTTATCACACAAAATTTCATTTTATTTCATGCAAGGAAACTCCATTTTGATTCATCCAAGGGAAAATAGAATCTAAGTATTTTGCCCACAATTAATTTTAATGTATGACAATATAAGAATCTGAATGGAAATTGTTTTTTTTTTTGTGGTATAAAAAAGTGCAATAATATTATGTTGATTATTTCTCGTACATATATGTTATAGTTGCATTCAGTTCATGTAGGTATATGTTTAAAAATGCAATGCGAAAGCGGCAAAGCAAACTCTATTCGCTTATCATTAAAAGAAAGGAAACGAATTAGTAATTGAGCTAAGTATACATCCTAAGTAAGTGCGCTAGATATAAATAATTAAAGGATCTAATTTACATCAGAAACTACATTATAACAAGACTAAGGCTGCTACAGACGCTTCCCTACATTTGTCATTTTAATAGCGCCATGGAGCCTCCACCCAAATAAAATTAAGCTAGAGCAAAACATCAAGAGAATTAAATTTTAAATACAACTTGCTTCTAATACTAACGAAATCTGAGGAAATTTCGCGGAATTGTGTAATCTTGGACGAAAGTTAGCAATTTCAATTATTGTTGGATAGTAAATGGTAGCGGCGTTTCACTTTACTGTGAAACAAAATCGGTAGCTAATTAAGTTGAAACATTTCAAGATCGTGAATCATGTTTCAGGGTTATGCGTGTGTTAGTATTGTTAACATAATCATCATCATCACCACCATAATCACAATCATAATCATCATCAGCCCATGCCATCACTGTCACTCAACACGATCTCCCAATTCCGTTTTCAACCATTGACATCTGCTTTGAGGTACGATTTCTAACCAATGGTCTAAAAGAGTAGTTTTACAATGAAGTGATTGCGGTTAGCTTTAATATCGGTCTTCATTGACGGTAAATCAAATTTTTTGGATTTTTTTTTTGAAAGTAATAGCAAAAATGTCAAATAAATATTTTCGATAAATTATTATTTGAATAAATATGATTTCCTGCCAATAAAGACCGATATTAAAGCTATCACAATTATTTCATTGTAAAACCATACTCTTTTCGATTATCGACTGGTAAAAATACTTTTGTATGGAACCACAAACCATTTCTCGTTGAAATGCCAAAAATCCGTACTCAGCGATATCGATCCACATTCCTGTTGCGTACTGCACAAGAATGGAATTCGTTGCCGCCATCTCTGTTTCCTGAGACCTACAATCTTGGAATTTTCAAGGCTAGAGTGAATAGATATCTTCTAGATCGACGAGCTCCATCCTCGGCCACACCGTCGCTTAACAGACGAGTTGGTGGTCATTCGTAGATCTATCTTCTATAAAAAAAAAAAAACTATTTTAAATCTCACTTGCGATGAAACGTACAAAATTACAGTTACTTTTGTTCACTAGCTCAGCGAGCTTGGAAATAGCCTCAACGTTTATATGAGGGATCGTATCCGGAACGAAGTAATTCGCTAGAAAACTAGAGTTATTGATATAGTGCAGCATTTTAGCAGGCTGAAGTGGCAGTGGCCCAGCCATATCTATCGCAGAAGCGATTGCTACTGTTGCACAGATGCGTTCTACAGAACGCGTCTCCGATATTATTATTTTATGATATTACGTGGATACCAGACGATATTAATTTCCAAATTTCATCGTATGACTGGGCGAATTTAGTTGCTAGACAAAGTATAACTAAGCAAGAAATAACGGACTAAGAGATCAAGTTTTAATATTGGAAAGACTGTGGCCTTTCTTACTCCCATCAATCGCTGGGAAGTTAAAATCATATTTCCATATCGTTACCTAAAAATCAAAACACCTTAAAATTTCCCAATTTTTATGACACCGGCAAAAGTGGAACCGCCATTTTGCATAAAGCAATTCCAGCCGTTTACCGTCGTAAAACAAACAACTCCCTCCCCCCTCCCCTCCCCGTCGATTCTCAAATCAAACAACAAATCCGCGTTTAACGGGCCCCGTTAGCATTGCGGCATCGACTTCGCGACAAGCTTCGGTCAGACTCCGCAAACAACGTAAGTATACCGTGTATGGCGTGTCAGTACGTAAACTTTTGGTTTTTGACATCGATGTATTTACTTTATCCGAAATCAAAGGCTGCGGCTTAACTAAAGCACAATACACACCAAATACGCCGACCCAGCTCGCCGGCACAACCTATATACTTTTATTATATTGCAAAGATGCCGACAGAAAATCGGGTCGGCGTGTTTTGTGTATATATTTTTTTATCAGCCCTGTTTGTACAAACTATCCCACTGCTGGGAACGGGCCATCTCCTCATTGAGAGAAGGGCTAGGCCATAGTCTGCCACGCTAGCCAAGTGCGGGTTGGCAGGCTTCACACATCTTCAAGATCATTGAGAACTCTCGGACATGTAGGTTTCCTCACGAAGTTTTCCTTCACCGTTTGAAGTTGGCGGCAATCAACAATACGCACATAACTTCGAAAAGACAGAGGTGCCGTGCGTGCCGTGGGATTCGAACCCAGGATCTGCGGATCGCAAGTCAGACGGTCTCCCGACTAGGCTGCCGGAAACTTCTACTTCTTCTACTTGTGTATATTGCGCTTAATTTATTTTCATGAATGGTTGCTTAGAATTAGTAATACATATAACTTATAACTGTTTTAACGAAATGGTGGCTGAAGCAAGGTAACGTAGGACATCCAGCTGCAAGCTGGGTCGACGATATACATATTAGCAATTGTGGGTTGAAATTGGACTTGATTGACAAAGAACCGAGGAAGATAGCAAGATAAGAGAGAGGCCTATATCCAGCAGAGGGAACGAGAAAGCTGTGGATCATGATGACCTTCTATCACCTATCTGTTTATGTCGGAGGTTAAAGCTAAGAACAAAGTTTAGCAGCAACTAAACTTTTTATAACTGTAATAAGAAAAATCAGTAAATATTACCTCTGTAACATTCTATTTTTTAGATTCCCACCACTCTTGGCAGAAACACGATTGTCAACGTCAGACGACAGTTTACGTCAGTCGACTTTGACATCGGCTGTCCTCGCAAAGTCGTTTCGTAAGCAAAATGTGTAGGTTAACTTAATCACGTGGCTGTTCTCGCGTTTCAAATAAAGTTTTATAATGTCAGTATAGTTTCCTTGTCATAAAAATGAACAGGGATATACCGATGCTTATCAGACATACACATATTCTCAAAATGTATAAGGTTACACTTTGTTTGCTTTTGTAATTATTTATTTCACTCATTCACAAAAAACAATACAAATAACAAAAAAATCATCTAAATTAAATGACAGGTTACTCACGTTTATTGTTGAGTTAAAATTTCCGACTGTAATTTCGGCTGATGCATTGGTCAAAAGTATTTTTTTTATATTATTGATTTCTTTCTAATCGAGAAACCAATAAACTACACAGCATCTACGTCATTACTTGTACCAAACAAGTGCATAGTATAAATGCAAGATACTGTCTCAACTTACAGAACCCAGCGCACCACTAAGCCTGAATAAATTCAGCAAACTTCGTAAGGAGGGCATTAAGCCCTGAAAAATGTCTTGCGGAGCGGCACTTTAGCACTGAATGCGTCAGTGAAACGGTGAACCGATCTACACTATTGTGAATTAATCGTTGTGAAATATAGGAAACGTTTAGAACGCGAGGTGAAATTTGAATATAGAATCAATATTAGAAATTGACATAAAATATCAGCTGTTTCACATAAAAAGTTTCTATGGTACTAGATAAAATGTTTACAGGCTTTTTTGTACGTTTTCAAAAATAATTGAACAAAAATGGTTCGGTTTTGCGGAACAAGCTTCTAGATTAGTAAAATAGACCCTAAGTATATACTTTTTGTGTAGATTATAATACTGTAAATGTTGCCTTATAAAATATTTTCAGTAGATATATTAATTATAAAGTATACATTTTTCGAATAAAGGCTAATAATAATAATTTTTCGAAGAGTAAGATATTAAAGTTGCTAGAAATTTTAAAAGATCTTTCTATGAAGGTAGGTTTACAATTCAGTACTTGGCTTTTAATTTCATCTCTTATGGTTGATTAGGGTTGATTTTTAGCATTTGTTTAGATAATTTTCCAAAAAATATCTCTTTTTTTTAATACAAGATAGATCTACGATTGACCACCAACTTGCCTGATGTTAAGTGACGGTGTGACGGTGTGTCTTAACTTATTATGAACTATCCGAACATTATTAACTATCTATCAGCATTCATTGAACGGATGCCTAGAAGAGATCGTCTTTAGAGATAAGGCTGCCTGTTTAGACACTAACCGTCTTAGTTATAAACGCTTATTCAAAAATATTATTCACTGAATAAGGACTGTCACTTTTGACACACTGTAACTGTCACTTTATGTCAGATAGGAACTGTCACGCGCGAAAACAGAACAAAACACTGTTTAACTAAAATGAGCGTTTATAAGTAAGACGGTAAATCTGTAAGTTTTTCTGCAATATTGTATCTTTTCATTCGGTGTACATTAGAGAGTTTATGTAGCTACGTACACATGTAAACAATTTTAAAATATACTGACAAACTTTTTAACCAAACTATTGGCGAACTTCCGCTACGTCGAATAAATGTTCAAACTTAACAAATAACAATATTTCTCCTTCACACATAAAGGTTCATTTCGAACGGCAATTCTTTAAATTACGCTCAGTACAAGAGAAGTTGGAAAAACATAAATTTTATCCTATTCAACGGTGGAAACTTTTTTCATTCCCTTACAGTTTAACATATTTTCTGCTTCAGAGGAATACAATTGTGAATACTTTATGTTGAAATTCTATTTCGTTGAGTGTAATTTGTTCGGTGGTTGTTTGACGGGTGAGGATTTTTGCAGCCGTGGTCGGGTAAGTGAGAATAGTTGGAACTGACGTGAGAGATTGTGTTTCTGTTGAATCGTTTCTATTATTGCATTGAGTTGAGAGATATTCGTTTTTTTTTGTGTGAATTATTTTCAATATTTTGTTAAGCGAATTGTTGTGTGGTATACCTATATATTTTATTTCAGTATAAGCGCTGGTAGATGTAATGTCAGTCACATTGCCAGTTTGAACACTGAAGAATTAGACGTTGTTGCTTTTCTCGTACGCAATCAGGAATATGAATAGAAATAACATCGACATCGTTACATGGTTGATATTCCGAAAACACGTACGAAACACTTTGGCTCCACTTTCAATGTGCGTACCGCCAAAATGTGGAATGCGCTTCCTTAATGGGTCTTTCCAATTAGATATAATCTAGGTGTCTTCAAATCGCGAGTGATTATGTTTCTTCTAGGCAAACGCGCTCCATCGTAGACCGTAACTCTCCTTTAACACTAGGTGAGTTGACGGTCAAGCGCAAGCCTATTTGTAAGAATAAAAAAAATAATTAATAAAGATTTTAAAAATTTCGATTTTCGGGTGGTTATAGCACAGTATACTTAGTGTACTATGGTTATAGTGGTAGTGTAAACATCTGAAAATACCCTACCTTATTAGTATGCCGACTTGAAAATCTTAGGATATGCGCAGTGTAGCAAGAACAAACATAAACATACTTTCTCTCATGTAAGTTATCAGAATTCTGGCATGTTGTGGGTGATTGTCGTGGGACGTATCTACGTTGTAGATTTTAACCTGTTGAATGTCACGCCTATAACGGATTTCAGTGCAAAATCAAAAAAAAAACTGAAAGTATTGAAAACATATAAAAATAATTATAGATAATAAAACTAAAACAACCAAATTCAAAATGCATAGTTTTGTTTTGAAAAATCAAACTACTATCTATTATTTCTATAAGACTAATCTAAAAGTATCCTTTCATAAAAAAAAAAGTTTTAAGTCGGTTTATAAATGATGGAATTGTGCAATAACAATCATGAAGAAAAAATAACTGAAAATCTCCTTCTTTTTGAAGTCTTCTAAGAACGTCTTCTATTGAAGACGCTAAGAGCACGAAAAAGTGTAACGCGCAAGTAAGCGCGTCTATAGAAATAAAATATGACGCTCAAAAGGTTAACAAAATCTTTTTTCGTCCTTTAATACCTCATATGACTGCAATAAAGCACATAAGTAATTGTAATGAAACATGCGTTAACATTTAACAACACGCTCACGCATTGCTCGTTCCGCACATAAAAAAGTTACCAAAATGAAAAGTCGTAAAGCCCTTTCATTTCCCAGGCAAACTTAAGCACCATAGTCCTTTAACCCTACAGTAAACATTTCATTGCGGTCGCGAACGGCTGAGGTCGAAAAAGGTCATATCCTGGCCGAAACTTCATATCCCGGTGGGCCTATCTCACTCCATAAAAATAATCACAAAACGAAATATCAATATCCGTGAGGAAATCACACGTATAATACTATAGTTTGAAAGTTTATTTTTGTATTAATGTTTGAAACATACGTCACTACTCACTATACAAGCTTACATTTGGAAAACTACAATTCAATCAAATACGTATTTTTTGAGAAAGTGCGTACCTATCTTTTGATACCAAAATAGTAATTGTAAATATATAGAAATATCTTATGTAAAAATACACAACCGTTTACAATAATTACACATATATAAATAATATCATATTTATTATATTATTTTATTAGCTTATTTTATAGTCAATTTCATTAGAGCCAATTTAGTGTGACGTCATACTGCTATTAGAACACAGTGTAAAAAAGCGTCTATTGATATTATACTTGTCAAATAGTTTAAAAATATCATGTAATTACTCCGTACTCACAAAATACTTATAAACAAGTATCAATGTTAATAGAAAAACAAAATACCCGACTGAAGAAAAGACGTTTTTGCAGCCTAACTTATGTTTTTTTTTATTTTTGATGTACCCAGTGTCACTCTCATAACTAAGACGAATCTATTGACACCACTCACATAAAAATCGGTCAAGCCGTTTAGGCTCTAGGGCGTGTCAAAGAAATATACATACATACACTCGAAAAACATAACCTACCTTCTTACACAGTTGGGTAAAAATGGAAATCATTGTAGGTAGACCTACAAAATACGGCTAGTAAAGAAATGACTAGCTTGTGGCGCTACATCTGGCGTCAGTGCTCGTTACGTTATACTTTGCTCGATATGATTCACGATTTTATGACTATCTTCTGTGACATCTATCGAAACTGAGTATCTGCAATACTTTTTTAACCTGCTAGATCCCACTGCTGGGCAAAGGTCTTCGCCATCTCCCTCCATGTCTCGCGTTTCATTGCTTTTTGGGTCCAGTTACGGACAGAATGTGATCAAGTCGTCTTTCTACGCTTTCGAGGCCTTCCTGGAGCTTCACGCCCGTCTTCGAGCACCCATTCATTGTCATTTGGGTGCATTCGACAAACGTGACCCGCCCAATCCCACTGCAATCTGCAAAATATGAAGTAATAAGTAGTAGTAATAATAAGTAGTAGTTATTACATTTCACGTCCAATGTTATAGAATTCAACAAGCAATCTACTCGTTATGATACCTACATGCTTCAAGCATGTATCATAACGAGTAGATTGCTTCTTGATTTTAAAATTGCTTATTTTGATTTCAAAGATTTTATTTTACTGGATTTTACTATTTTATTTACACATGTATAAAAGATTTCAAAATTTCCACGTGATCAACCTTAGTGGACGTATTAGTAGACGTACCAGATTAGAGTCCCATTGGGGGTTTTTGAACTTTCTTTTTCATTGAAATGAATAAAACATTAACGGATTTATCTCGTTTTTAGGGTTCCGTACCTCAAAAGGAAAAAACGGAACCCTTAGGATCACTTTGTTGTCTGTCTGTCTGTCCGTCCGTCCAGGTGTCAAGACCTGTATCTCGGGAACGCGTGAAGGTATCGAGTTGAAATTAAAACCATCTAAGCAGATCCATACCAACTCAAAATATGCAATTTGTTTACTTGGATGACATATTTTATCAGTTATTTTATCATAAAAACGAAAGTACTTAACCGATTTTGATAAAAATTATATAACCAAACAAAATACAAGAACCATCAAAATTAATTCAGAATTGGCTGAGTAATAGTAAACAAACATACAGACGAATTGAAAACCTCCTAATTTTTGGAAATCGGGTAAAAATAAATAAAGACTTTATTTTCGAAATGCCAATACCGTGATCCGAATCTGGCGCGTGTAGTTTATACGAAAACTTTTGATTACGGCGGCCGGCAGTTATGAAAACGAACAACTGTGGCGATATTTGACGTATAAACAGAAATAATATACGGAGTTTCTAATATCGGGCACCTCGTTTTATTAGGAACCTAAACATTGTGACAATATTAAAGTTTTTAGCAGTTGAAATAGTAAAGTTGTCATATCCTAGTTGGCGTACTAGGCAGCTGTTTCTAACATATAAATAAGACCAACAAAGCTGTTTTTTAGGGTTCCGTACCTCAAAAGGAAAAAACGGAACCGTTATAGGATCACTTTGTTGTCCGTCTGTCCGTTTGTCCGTCTGTCTGTCCGGGTGTCAAGACCTTTATCTCGGGAACGTGTGAAGGTATCGAGTTGAAATTAAAACCATATACGCAGATCCATAGTATCTTGCTGCAGAAAGAAAAATAAAATTTCTCAGTTTTCGCAAAAAAAGTTACAGCCGAATATGTCGTAAAAAATGCACATTTCGACACTCACAGAGAAATCAAAACCTATGGGGTACTTCCCGTTGACCTAGAACTCTGAAATTTGGCAAGAAGCATTGTGTTAGAGTACACATATAGGAAAAAATCCGAAAACTGGGCATTTTTAATTGAATCACAAAAAAATAGTGTCGTTATGCAAGGAATGAGGGTCGAAATTTTAAAGTGAATTAACCGTATCATGTGGGGTATCATATGAAAGAGCTTAATTAGCATTAATTAAAACAGGTTTTTAAATATTTTTACGATGTATATTTAATATTTTTTCGGTATAAAAAAAAAAAAAATGATTTCCCCCTTTTATTTACTAGTTTGTACGGAACCCTCGGTGGGCGAGTCTGACTCGCACTTGTCCGGTTTTATTTTAAATGTGTAAATAGGTTTGCGTTTGACCGTATTCCACAATCTTGCAGTAGGTACGCACGATGAAGGTGGAATTAAAGCGTTTCGTTGTTTTTAAATTTGTTTACTGTCGCCTAACCTTCTCTTAGTATTAAGTAGACCAATAACGTCAATCCATAATATTATAATTTAATGTAACTGGTCAAGTGCGTGTCGGGCCACACACACTGTATGCTTCCGTGGTTGTACAATGTTCATCACAATATTTGGACTTTGGCATTTTGTTTGATACTGTGAAACTACAAGTTAGTGGTTCAAAAAATTTGCATTTGGAAAAAACGGAACTCTTCACTTTGTTGTCTGTCTGTCAAGACCTTCTACCGCGGGAACGCGTGGGGTATCGGGTTGAGATTAAAACTATACCTACGCAGATCTCTAGTCCCTTGCAACTGTGAAAAAATCAAACTTTTCGATAATCGTATAAAAAATTACAGCCATATACAAAGTACACAACGTAAAAATAATTAAAAACCCGTTTTAGCTTGTGCTAACGAAGCTCTTTCTTATGATACCCCACATGAATCAATGAACTTACTTTAAAATTTGGACACACATTCCTTGTATAAGCTGCTTTTTTGCAGTCGAGTATTTAGTTTTTCTTTTAATATACCTACGTACTTGTTGAACATATAAATTCATTGAGTAGGGATAGACAAGTGAAAAAACAATTTGTTTATTTTGATACGAGAAGTTTTTCTTTGATATCTTTAAAATGTGTTGAGGAATAGGAAGATATATGTTTTTTTGGCGACGGCTTGTATTAGTGCTATCTGAATGATTTTTTTAATGTTTCTCCTACATTTAAGTAAACAAATTAATTTCTCATTTTTCCAATATCCATAACCAATAATTTTATATGTTAAAAATATTGTGATGCGCGAGAGAGATAGCTGCGCGCGTTGAACTTCACCTTAATGTTTAAAATTCTACTTTTTAGGGTTCCGTACCCAAAGGGTAAAAACGGGACCCTATTACTAAGACTTCGCTGTCTGTCTGTCTGTCTGTCTGTCTGTCTGTCTGTCTCCAGGCTGTATCTCATAAACCGTGATATCTAGAAAGCTGAAATTTTCACAAATGATGTATTTCCGTTGCCGCTATAACAACAAATACTAAAAATTAAAAAAAAAAAAATATTAAGGGGGGTCCCCATACAATAAACGTGTTTTTTTCGTATTTTTTTGCTCAATATTAAAAACGGTAACAGGTAGACGCTTCAAATTTTCACAGAATACTTACTTGTATATTACCTTTCAAAATAAATAATTAAATAACTATAAAGTAAATATTAAAGGGGGGATCCCATACAACAAACGTAATTTTTAAGCAATTTTTACTCGATCTTAATTAACAGGTAGAAACTTGAATATTTGTAAGTAAATATTTAGAAATATATTAACTATAAAAATAAATACCTAATCTAATACATAAAAACTCACAAAATGAAAATAATCCGTGCATCTAAACGCGGTGCGAGCGCCGCGCCGCGGTGTGGTGGTGGCGCGAACGCGCGGGTAGCGGGGGAGGTAACATCACGGAGCGAGCCATAGCCGCGCGTATTCGCGCGAGCGTCGTCATGCTGCCCGGATGTGTATCGAAAACCTACCTATAAGTTTGCAATTTACTACTTGGAATTTCGTTGATTTCTCGTTATTTTATAAACAGAACTAAACTTTGTAGTATTATAGATGATAGTACGGAACCCTTCGTGCGCGAGTCCGACTCGCACTTGGCCGATTATTAATTTAGGTACTTAAAAATGTATCAACCTGTTTAGGTTTACCTATCGAAAACGCCACTCGAATTGAGCTAAATAGATATATAAATTATAAACTTAACTTTTTTTTTTTTACTTTTTTTTTTTTTTTTTTACTTTTTATGGTTGGCTGGAAGAGATCGCTTTTAGCGGTAAGGCCGCCTGTTGTTGCACTAGTCTATTTAAGTACTTTGTTATTACTTTTAAGGTGTGTACAATAAAGAGTTTATCTATCTATCTACCACACTAAAATCTACCAAAATAGGTGTCTACTCTAGATCAAAGAATAACAAAATAATCCGTTCAAGCAACGAAGCATTATGTCAGCAAAAACAAGCTCCCCCGGCGTTGTTTTTGTTTCTATACCTACATATACATTATGTAGACGGTGTACGCTTACATCAGTTTAAACTTAGCCGAAATGTATGCTACGTCAGACCCCGTTTGAATATTCATTGCGTATGGTATCAGGCGCCTCGTTTAGACGAGCCATTGCACTGGGAGCTATCGACTGTATTAAAATGTTTTCAAATTAGATTATTTCATGCAATGATTATTTAATGATGTTTTGGTTATTCTAGCATGAGTAGGATCATGTTTTTCGATTACTTTGCCAATTGAACGTGCTTACGTTGAAGATTGAGAGGAAAATAAAACAAAATGTCTCAGTTGCTTCTCTGCACAATATTGTAAAGAGTTTCAAGGAAATTGTCATTTTTGTAAAATAACTAGCACTTACGAAAATGTTAATTTCCTTGAAAGGAGATAACACACAAAATAAACAATTAAACATTCATATTAGCACTTCTTATTACTATACAAGTGACTGGTATTCCTACGCTGCGCTTGCCGGTGCGTGGTCTACACTCGAGAACTTTTCGGTCCCCTCGGCCATCAGTTCTACGTGCTATGTGCCATGTCCATTGGCATTTCAACTTGCTAATCCGCGTGCTATCTCGGTGATTCCAGTAAGTCTGGATCCAAGCCACTACCATCAGGTGTTTTGGAATCCATGGAGCCTATGTCCAGCACTAACTGAGAAATGATGATGATAATTTCTCTAATAGCCGTCAGACGCAAAAATAGAAGTCATTATACTTATATTTATACAAAACGAAATGTAACATGGGGCTGTTCAGATAGAATGTTAGTTCAAATATTTTTAAGTATTTTTTATTTATTCCTTTGTTATATGTAGATCAGTCATTACAAGAGCTTAGGTATTAATCTCTGCATCAATTAGCAAGATTTTCGTTCTGGATGTTTGCTAATACTCTCTCGTGCAGGTCGTAGTTAAATTGTCTACCAATCTTGGCGAAATTTGTTTGACTAGTTCCATGTTATAGATTTTTTTCGTCATCGGGGATTTTTGATATGTGTGGTATTTTCCCAATAATTACGGTAAAAAAAAAAAAAAAAAGATTTCAAAATACGCAATTCGATTATTTTTAATGCAAGATAGATCAACGATTGACCACCAACTCGCCTGATGTTTTTTTTTTATTCAACGATAAGCTTACGCTTGACCTTCAACTCACCTGGTGTTAAGCGACAGCTACGATCTACGATGGAGCGAGTGATGTTAAGCGAGTGATTGATTAATAACCAGAAAAGTATCTGAAATTATACTACTACCTAATAACATCAGACTTAATTTTTTCCGACGCACCATCTCACAAAACTCGCATATAGGTCGCATCTCATTGGGTAGAATGCGATATGTCCCCACCTCTCACACTCGCATGCACTCAGATCCATCGTGTGCTCCATTAACGTGAAATCCATGCGGTATAGGTTTTCTTTGTTCCCCATTCGCGGCTGCATTTTGTATTGTACATCTTTCATAGTATCGTACTTTGCCGGACGCTGCGTCGGCCGGCTACAATTGCGGACAGAAAATAATGCCAGCTGGAAGTATTGTGAAAATTAATATAGTATTGTTTACATTTCAGTTAAATTAAATTGAACATTCATGTAAGATAAAACTATAATAAGAACTATGACTACACCTCTACTATCTATTTCACTTAAGTATTTTCGCCAGTAAATTACGATTTTTTCTACATAACGGAAGAAAATTGTTTTCCACTCCATACCTGATTTTAACAATTTGTTATATGAGTTTTTTAAACACAAATTTTAAGTACTTCGTGTACACAATTTTAACTAATATTTTTTTATAGCTGTAATATATTTTTATATTGTATTATATGTTAATATATTTTTAGCTGTAAGACCTTATGATGTATACACATTAACAAGCAAAAAAAAAGAATTTTTGAATTTTTGAATTTTTTGAATTTTATAATTATAAGGTATCGTTGGTTATACTTACCTAAAAGCATCTGACTTCAAAATAATATATATTTACCAATAATTTTTTTGTTTTTGTAGTCTAAGTCAAATCGAATCTCAGTATCATGTTAAACACTGTAGGTAAATATTGACCAAAAATAATAGCTGTATCTGCCTATTTGCCGACATAGACATAACTTCGATAAAATAGAGTATATAGGTATTTAATTTATACATTGGGATTTTAATCCAGACCTCAGGACTAAAACCAAATCGTATTCCCTTAAACTACATATAATAGATTCTGGAATAGAGTATGTTAAATTACGTCATGGCTACGAATTATCGGATCGCGTTTCAATTCGCAACTCTCAATACTGGGTCTTTAGGCGTTTCGCACCGCGAGTGGTTCGAACCGCGGTGCGATTCGCCCGTGTACTATTTCTAAATGGGCCCATTCGCACCGCAGTAGTTAGAGCGGTGCGAAAGGCTGAAGACAGTATTTTTTGGCCTACGTGTATTAAATACTTCCAATAACTGTATTATAAGTCCTACTTGCAAAAGTGTCAGTTCAGAAGCAGGTTGGACTCTTTTTGTATTCATTGTTTGAGCTTTAATTAAAAGCCTTTGCATTTCCTACTTTAAATACAGTTTTGACGTTGTGTCTCTTTATGTACCTACTCTAGTTAGAAACCAATACATTTTTTAACTGTTTTCATGGTTTAAGAAATGTTAGTTAAAATATTGAGCTACATTACAATGGTATATACCATTGGGAATTAGATCTTTGTCCAGCAGTGGGACTATAGTTTGGTAAGCTACTTAGTCTCTAGTACCGTCGTAAAGTAGCTTGTCATTCTATATTGTGATTCATTTCGAGGAGTGTGCGCAAGCGCTTCACTACCTACTACCACACTCCTTATTTCACTACAGAACTAGCAGAAAGTCGGCACATTACCATTTCTCATTGAAATACCAAATATCCGTACACAGCGATATCGGTCCACGTTCATGATGCGCATTGCGGAGAAATGGAATTCATTGCCGCCATCTCTGTTTCCTGCGAGCTACAATCTTGGAATCTTCAAAGAGTGAACAGATATCTTCTAGATCGACAAGCTCCATCCTCAGCCACGCTGTCGTTTAATCATATATAAAAGTCGGTGGTCAATGGTAGATCTATATAACATAAAAAAGTTAGCCCTAATGGACTGCACGGCAGATTTGAAACAAACAGACGAACAACAAAGTGATCCTTTAGGGGTTCCGTTTATTTCTTTTTGAGGTACGGAACCCTAAAATAATAGGTATTGTCAACGTAGACGAGGGCAAGTTTGTTAGCGGAAGCATAATATTATTATGAAAACTGGTAAAACATTACAAAAAATCAAGGTGCTGCTTATAATTACATTATAGTAATTTATTATTGCTACGGCAAAGTTTTGTAGTAATATTGAGTTTTCGTTAATAAATTTTGACCCAATTTCGGCCCTGCGTGTAAACAAGAAATGTTGTGATTTATGTAAATTAAAGGTAACTTTCGGTAACTATTTATGTAGATGCAAGTTTTATAATATTATTACTAGGTACTAGTTGTTGTGGTGGTAATTGGTACTGTTGGTGGTTTAGAAGGTACTTTTCGGGTCAAATTAATTGACTATTAAATTTTTTTACAGCCGACGGGACTTGAAACTGATCGAAAGTTTCGACTACCCTACTAATGTGATACTTGCACTCATGTGGTCAAAATGGTAAAGGATCCCACGTACTGATTGGGATGTGCGAGTTGAAACCCCGTCGGGTGTGGAACTATTTACCTATTGAATCGGGTCACTTCTACGACTTTGTCTCGGGTATTTTTCAACGAACTTATCAGAAAAATAACTCTGTCTAAAATGATTAATTAGACACTTGAGATTTAAATGTACTTATATAGTGTTACGTATTGTACTCTCACGTATCAAATATAAATACTCAGTGAGTTTATATGTTTCAAAATGTGATGCGCGAAAGAGATAGCTGCGCGCTTTGAGCCCAACCTTAAATTGTGACTAGATGGCGTTGACCGAAATTATCCACAATCAGCAATATTTTTGGTTCTAGTAGTTTATGAAATTGTTTGTTGTACCTAAGCAAATAAATATTACTACTTAATATTATTATTGCCATACGTAATGGATATGTATGGTATATGCAAAGCTACAATGGTAACCTTCTGTTTTTATCATCAGTGGTAGCATTTCTAATATACTCGTATACATTTTGACTTCTTCCCGTACAAATACCACGTAAGCCTTAGTAAATGGTTGCAAAGAAAACAAAAACTAAATATGATTGGTTAAAGTAATACAACCAAATCAACCTCAACCCATCAAAAAGGCAGCCAGAACCACCCCATGCATATTTCACGGATTCCTTCCGTCAACTGCATTAATTTACTGGGAGTGAAAATCGCGACATTTGTCAACGATACAATAAATAATTCCTCAAAGTGATAAGTGAAAACCGCCGCCTCTAATGGATGTTTAATGAAGTTGATTAATTGCCTGTCGTTATCGCTAACTGCACAATAGAATGACGATGCAGTGATAACAAACATGAATAGAAGAAATGTCTTGCTAATAATCATGTTTTAGAATATAAATTGTCTATTTTGTTTGATAATAAATAATAATAAACGCTCGTCATATTTTGTGTTTGCTCATAAAATTACGTTATTTTGACATAATGTTTATGTCACAGCCAATTTGAAGAATACGCCGCATTACATCACCGCAAGTCAGGTTACAAAACGGCGCTGTTTTCTAAGGCGTTCTCTAATTAATACGGAAAGAAATGATACTTACGTCCTTTGAAGCGGCGGTTAACAATATACAAAAGAAAGATAATTTATTTAAGTAATCTGAAACTTAAAGTTATAAAGTCTTAAATACAGGAAGAGTATTTACGCACATTACATGGAACCTCATCCATTTATGAAGGCAGTTAAAAATGGAAACTATTTCATTTGAGGATTTTGCATAAACTCAAAAATAATAGTCTTACAGCGATGGCAAAAGTGGAGCTGGAAATTTTTCAAGCCGGCAGGATGTCGTCCGCTACCCTCAAGAAGTTTCGAATAAAACAGGCCATCTTAGGTACTGTATCTCTAGTGTAGTGAGTATTCTCGACTAATTCATCATAATTATTTGATGGTGTCGCGGTATGGCGGTTACCTCGTGAACTATTTGACGTCGATATATTCTAAGATAGGAACTTCCCCCAAGTATTGGTGGGAGTAAATTCGTACCTTACTTCCCGTTGATAATTACATTAGTTTGAGAATTTAGCTTGTTAGTTATACATACATGCGTTTTTGAAAGATAAATAGTAAAATAATAATTGTAAGAAATTAATAAAAAACCGGCCAAGTGTGAGTCGGACTCGAGCATGAAGGGTTCCGTACCATTATCTATAAAAACAGCAAAAAAAAAAACATGTCTGTTGTATGGGACTACATATAAGGGACCCTTACATATTAATTTTATTTTAATTTAATTATTTATTTTTAAAGTTTATAATATAACTCAATATTCTGTGAATATTTCAAGCGTCTACCTGTTGCCGCTATCAATATCGAGCAAAAACGAGCAAAAATCACGTTTGTTGTATGGGAGCCCTTTTAAATATTAATTTTATTCTGTTTTTTAATATTTGTTGTTATAGCGGTAACAGAATACATCATCTGTGAAAAATTAAACTCTCTAACTATCACGGTTCATGAGATACATCCTGGTGACATACGTATGGACGGACGGGCGGACAGACAGAAGTCTCAGTAATAGGGTCCCGTTTTACCCTTTGGGTACGGAACCCTAAAAACACTATATGCATCGAATCAGTCATAATAAAATTTATTGAAACAAGGTTTAGCATCGCAGGAATTTGGTACGTTAAAAAATAAAAAACTGATATTTTGGGACGCTTTATTACCATTCTATAATCCTAAAAAATACCCCAAAATATTAAATTCTATGAAGTCACGAATATTTTATGTGCTCAGAATGAGCTCTAAAGTTTCAAGAACTTTGTAAATTTTTACTCAATGCGCACAGTACATTTTACACTTAAATCGTAGGATATATTTACTAGTAGTTCAACTCCATTCAAATTCATTTAATTCGAATACTTAGAATTCATAGTATGTCATCTTTATACAATAGTCACATTTAATAAATAAATAAAATACAAAATAATAATTAAATGTAATTTAGAAATTATATTAAAATTAAATTACAAGCCGCCTCTCCTAACCGCTGCACATCATCAAATTATAAGGCGTCCCTCTTATCTCACTGCTGCACATCACACACTGTGCTCAGATACAATGTGCATTTTGCAGCAATGAGCTATGTAAGGGCAGTCGAGCCTTTCTGCGATCGCGACCATGCTGTTAGGACTCCCCCGCACCCGCCGCACGAGGGAGGCGCATCTCTTACGCATTGTTGCGTAGAAACAATCGACGCGCGCCTCCGCAAACATGTCTGATGCACTACAATAGTCCCATCAACATCCTGAAAGCGTTGTTGTACTGGAAACGGAAAGGGTATATCTAGTTCACGGGCTGCACGTATTTGCGTATAGCTAGTCCACGGGCTGCACGTGTAGAATGCAGTACAGTAAAAGTGAGTTTTATCAAGCGTAACGAAATCATAAGTTATACTGCAAATACAAGCACAATCAGTATTCTGCAGTCGGAGGTACTTGTTGAGCACCGGGCAAACTTACGGTGTACTATCACTATCACCATGTACCTAGTTAGAGATCAAAAACGTATGGTACGTTTTATATACGTCAAAATTTAAATTTTCACATTATATATTTTATTACGACAATTTAAATGTATACACAGTCGAAAGTTTACAACCAGTGTGTGTTACCAGTGATGACATACGGCACTGAAACGTGGTCCCTAACTATGGGCCTTATAAAGAAGCTCAAGGTCACGCAACGAGCTATGGAGAGAGCTATGCTCGGAGTCTCTCTACGAGATCGAATCAGAAATGAAGAGATACGTAGACGTACAAAAGTCACCGATATAGCACAGCAGATTAGTAAGTTGAAGTGGCAGTGGGCAGGGCACATAGCACGTAGAACTGATGGCCGATGGGGCCGAAAGGTTCTCGAGTGGAGACCACGTACCGGCAAGCGCAGCGTAGGAAGACCAGCCACGAGATGGACAGATGACCTCATACAAGTGGCGGGAAGACGCTGGATGCAAGCCGCTTCCAATCGGTCTTTTTGGAAATCCATGGGGGAGGCCTATGTCCAGCAGTGGACTTCTTATGGCTGAGATGATGATGATGATGAAATGTATACAGACAATAGACACAAATAATAAAACCAGCCAAGTGCGAGTCGGACTCGCGCACGAAGGGTTCCGTACCATTATCTATAAAAACGGCAAAAAATCACGTTTGTTGCATGGGATTCCCTCTTAAAAATTAATTTTATTTTAATTTAATTATTTATTATTAATTGAATAATATAACTCAATATCTGTGAATTTTTCAAGCGTCCACCTGTTGCCGTTATCAATATCGAACAAAACGAGCAAAAAAATCACGTATGGGAACCCCATATTTATTTTATTCTATTTTTTAGAATTTGTTGTTATAGCGGCAATAGGAAGTACATCATCTGTGACAGCCTGGTGACAGACGGATGGACACACAGACAGACAGCGGAGTCTTAGTAATAGGGTCCCGTTTTACCCTTTGGGTACGGAACCCTAAAAATACTCTATTTTGGTACAGACAGTTTACTTGGGTAGATGAAATAATGTTAGAATTTTAATTTAAGCTTTAATTTGACAACAGAACAAATTATACTTTATTTAATTAGTCTGCTAGGTAGATGCTAGGTAGCCACTGAAAGTCATTGAGGTTACCTGAGGGGCTGAGGATCTTCACCTAAGATTGTCTCATTTTGTTTTGTTTGCAGATTCACTCACAAATAGGCTTTCTAAATTAACATCAACCTTTGTAAATAGTTTTGATTTCGCAGGCATGAAGTTTCGCATTGTTGAAAATTGTTCTGCTCTGATAGATTTCGCCAAATTTTAATCAAGAATTACGTTTTAGATTTTGAAATGGCTTTAGCAGTTATTGTGAAGTATAAATTACTATTTTAGTGAAGTCAATTTCACTCGGCTCGTATAAATAGCGTAAAGAGCCGTATTGTTTTAGTAGGTATTCAGAAATATTTGAGTAACAGCTTTTAACCAACTTTATTTTTCCAACTTGTCTATGAAAATAGGTTTCACTCATGTATTTTTAAATTGGAGGTGGGTGCTTAAAGAAGGTTATTAGCTATACAGATTACAAAAAGTGCAAAGTTGTTAAACTTTTGCATTTTCGGAATAACTGCAATAAAAAAAAATACAATACAATATTTTAAAAAGATTAATATTTTGCTAAAAGAAAAACAAATACCTGTCTGCGTATTATATCCTAGAAAAAGCGAATATCGACGCCTCACACAATCATTATCCCTGTATTGTTTTTTGCAAACGCTATTGTGAAATATTTTACTCCATATCACTTCGAGAACTGAGACACTTCGTACATTTAAATTCGTCCAACAAGCTTTGTCAAAAAGTAAACACACATACGTCTCAAAAAACAAAACGACACTTCGGCACACGAATAACAAGTATCTATGTTAAAAGAAAAACAAAATACCCGACTGTAAAAAAGCAGCTTTGGAGTCTAACTTACGATTTCGTTACGCTAGATATGCTGTTGAGTGTACGTTTTGTGAGAAAGTATGCGTACAATCGCTGTTAAAGGTTATAAATGCGCATTCTTTAGAATAATACTAGTTAAACCACTTATTTATTACAAAAAAGTTCGTTGGAGATTATGAAAAAACACATTGTTAATTTTTACGAGAAATGCATTCTTATTATTACAAAAAAATATAACCTTTGATATTCTGGAAGTGTAGACAAATCTAACGTCACCTCGCACATCAAAATCGGTCAAGCCGTTTAGATTGTAGGCGATCATATAAAAAAACATACATACGTACCTACCTACATACCTTTATACAAACAAACTTACATACACTCGAAAAACAACTCTCCTTCTTTCGCAGTTACGTAAAAATAGTCTAAAACACTTTTCTACAAAGTAGACCGCTAGCTTCTTCTTTTCGTGTCAACGGTTCGTTTTTTTTTTTTTTTTTTTTTTTTAAATCTATTATTAAACTATATTTGACCAGTAGGAAGCCACAGAGATGGCAGTAGTATTGGCCTCCCACAGGTCATTCATTGTGCAGGTATTAGGGCACTAGCACTAGCACTAGTACTAGCGGTACTTCAAGTATATACTGCAGTTATCTTTATCACTTCTAGTATATTTTGATAGGCTACATTTAAATCACTTGTTTACGATCTTTTCGAAACACGCCGAGTACTTTATTCGCTCCACGTGAGTCCATTCCATCAAATTTATTCAGTGGGCAGGCAAATCTGTGGATTTCCATAAACCGTTGTTCACAACAACGTTCAGGATCAAGTAGCCGGAATCTCTGCACCGAATGCCGTATCTTAGAGATACGTGACTTTATTTACATAAAAAAGGGCCCATGGAAAGTGTGCTTTTTTCGGATCGAAGACGCTATGATTGATACAGGGTTCCCGGGAATGATTTATATTTTTTTCAGAGTAACGTTGAGTGTTTTGAATACATTGTCTGGAGAGGTGAAGATTGAAATGGAGGCTGTCAAGGGTTATAAATGTTTACACAGTAAGGTTTTTTTTAGCTAACTTGATAGACAGCAAATAATAAATTACAATCGAAAAACAGATTTATTAAATATCGTATAATTCGATGTGCTCTCTCCTAAGCAACATCGTCGCTAGGCATTTTGGTGGACAAACATGGATATTTTTTTATTTTTTTTGTTATCAGCCCTGTTTTGTATAAACTGTCTCCCACTGCTGGATGCGGGCCATATTCTCATTGTGATAAGGGTAAAAAACCTTACTTGATAATAAATATGATGTAATGTTTTTTTTCCTTCATTGGCAGCATATTTTTAACCGACTTCGAAAAAGGAGGAGGTTATCAATTCATACCGTATATATATTTTTTTTTATGTATGACACGAATTACTCCGCCATTCGAGAACCAATTTTTGTGTTTTCTGAATTTGTGTATAGAGAAAGCTCTCAAGTTGGTCCCATAATTATTATTTTATAAACATCGCTTTGTTACTTTTTGAATAATCTCTAAAAATGAAAATATTTTTATTGTATTCCTGAGTAAGTGCGTCAGATTATAGAATCGTAGAGTTCCATCTACACGTTTTTCTTTGCAAGAGTGTAAAATATTAAGGATTACCGTATAAACATCTGCACATTTTCTAATCTTCGAAGACGAGTATTTGACATTCAATGACAAATCGCATTCTAGACAAAAGAAAAAAGAGCGAGTCGAAATAAGAGGTCACTTTAAAAAGTATACAATCATGCAGTAGGTATTTAGTAAATTGCGTTTGAAGTCGGTTTTTTAATATAAAAATTATATTATTAACCTAAAATACAATTTTATTATAATTATTTGACCACGGCCAACGTTAATCTATTCTTTTCCTATGTTACGAATGTAACGCAAGCAGTTTGAGTATTTGCCTATGTCAATTGAGTGATACATTTTTAAAATGGCAGTCAAGTCCAAGTCACAAAAAAAAATAAAAAAGTCTACATTAAGTCATATAGCCACGTTTCAATAGTCCCCAGATTATATGTAAATTCGCTGTACTTATAATCTGGACATTATGATACACGTTTTTTACTTAACTATAACAAAGCAATATACAATCTACACATGCATAACTAACTAATCTACTAAACAAAAAGCATATAGATTACCCCAGATCGATAAAGGTCTAAAGACAATCCAAATGCTCAAACCCACTACCAGTTGGCAGCGTACCCAGCATGCTGTCGCATTGCCACGTTGAATGGCAATGCGTATGCGTTGGGTCAGATACGCACAAGCATATTTGATCACACGACGCACCACATCGCTCATAAATACATTTTTGAAAATGAGTTGAGCTCCCGGTCCCCACAGACTTAAAGTCTCGACTCTAAACGCCTCAAATATAACTAATAATAAATATTTGTGGACATATTCCCTACTATTTAAACTATAATAAATTCAACAATTAAAATAAAAAAAATCATATCATCGGAAAATGAAACAGCGACGATATGATTTTTTTCATGTCCACTCACACTATTTCTCTTGAATTTTAAGGAGTGTACAATATAGAGTTTATCCATCTACCTATCACATCTCATCAACTACTTAAGAGCTATTCTTGTTCCATAAAAAGAATTTATATTCGTATAAATAGTAATAAACCAGGAACGAGAAAGAATATAAGTTCTAATTATTAAATTACCAATTATTAATAAATTATTAATTATTTTTAATTCTATTGCCTATTAAGGCAATAGAAGATATGAAAGTCACGACTCAGGACGGATTGACTGAGAGTTTTCGTTCTAAATACAAATTATTTGTCATTTTTGTGAGCAACGTTTATTATATTCAACTGCGAGATTTATAAGCTCGGGTAATATCCGGAGACTCGGCTGCTTAAGCGCTACTTTCGAATTAACTCCTGGCCGTTTTAATTTTACGTCAATTAATCTGTCTTATTTTACTTTTCATTAAGTCGAAATTAGACAATTTTAATTACCAAGGAAACAATTTCAATTGGATGCAGTCTTTGAAGTCGACTTTCATTAAAACGTTAAAAGGATCGTTAAACTGGCTTTAAATTCTTTTACACACTTCCTTGCTTATTTTTGGGTTGACATATTTTTAACTCGGCGAAGAAAAAAATATTGTGAAAAAAGTTTTTACTTTCCATTTTTTTTTCGTTTTTGAGGGCTTACGGCGATGCCCATCTTGTACATTTTCCAGTGTCCAGTGTTCATTGTTTTGAAGTTTTTGAATAAAAAGTCGTCTTAGTACATCGTCAAAGAAGGCTTAGCCATAGTCAAGATCAAACGAATGAGTTAAAGAAAAAGAGAGAGGAAAAACAAAGGTCACAGTCAAGTCCTAGTCAAAGCTTAACCTTAAGCTTAAAGCGTCCTAATCAAGTACAAAATCAACAACTTAGAATAATAAAAAGATTAGTAAGCAAGAAAAATAAAGAAACGTTAAATAAAGATTACTCAAAACTATTTAATATATGTAAAATTTTACCAACTGAAACTAAAATTAATTAATTATTAGGTATTATTAGACCAGATCCAAAGTAATACATTTAAAACAGTGAAAATTTTCCACAAGCAAACCCGTAAGGCAGCTAAGTCACAGTTGGAAATACATCTATAAGTGGAAGAATTATAACGGTAAGCGTACACTAAAATGGCTAATACCTAGGTTATGCAATGAATTACCGGAAAGATACGAAAAACAATTTAGAAACAAACGTAGGTATAAGGTAGCATTAAAAGGATTGTTGCTAGACAAAATACCAGAGTAAGTTAATACGTATTAAGGTCTTTCTTTTCACTGATGGTGCAGTTGTCCATATGCGACGGTTATCGCTTACAAGCAATAACCACCGCATATGGACAGCTGCAGCATCGGTGACATTAATATTGCTTTGCTAGCCCGGAAAGGTGCTTGTAAGCACCATTTTTAAAACGCTCTTTGTTGAAGCTCGGCGGAAAAACCTTTAGAGTAAGGACATTCCACAGTTTACTTATTCGCGGGAGGAAGGAGTGGGAGAATAGGTTCTCCGGTAATACTGTACGGTATTTCCAGTTATGGAAAAATTATGTGTTTCATTACATTCCTTACAAAATACCTGCTAGTAGTAATTTATTGCGCAAAATTTTTGGTTGGTATATTATAATGCAATCATTTACAATACAAACTATAGGTACCTATAGTATTGTAAGGTGTACCTGACCAGTTTCTATGTTTAAATGCTAAGGAGAGCTAATATTTTTTTTAAATTAATAAATATATTCTGTAATTATTACACTATAATTAACCGGGATTTAAGAATCGAATAAGAGAAACCTCTACCCCTAAGTAAGATTTATTTAATATAAAAATGAACTCCTCTACTTATTTGCCGACGCATATTTATTTATTTTGCACCAACAAAACATTTTGTGGACAGCGGTACGAGTAAACGCTGTATTTTTTTTCTTTTGGTATGTTTCGACCAAATCTGCAAAATAAAAACACGGAAATGTGAAGACCGCTTTTTGTTCTGTTTGCTTTCTCTTATTTTTGGAGTTGGGAAAAGAAAATAGTAAAATGTGGAATATTTTCCGTGGTGTATATTAAATGCTTGTCTATGTTTGATCAGGCAGATTAGATACTGTTTTTGATCTTTAATGGCAGAAAAACTCCAAAAAAATAAGTTTTTTTTAATGCAGACATAGGTTTGCGCTTGACCGCCAACTTGCCTCATGTTAAGCGACGTTGCGGTCTACGATTAAGCGCGCTTATCTAGAAGAAAAAAATATTTGCCATGATTTGTTTTGAAATAGAGTTACAGGGAATGAGATTTTATCTATAGAGAGGTTGTACTCATTTGAGTATGAAGTAAAAGCATGGCAAATCTCAGTTTCGAGGATAACACACATCCTTAAGGCCTTTTACGAGGCCTCGTAGTATCTTGGCCATATATATCTTGATATTGCAATTTCTAAGCACACAGAATGGCATTGTCACTGTTCACAATTCAGGACACTTAGCCACTAGCAGCGTTGCCCAACGAGTCGCGACTGAAGACGAATTAGACCTTGCTTGAGGTTTACTACGCAGCGCCGACGAAAACCTATCTACGTATCACTACATCATTGATTATTTTGACAAACGAAATCGGTTCAATCAAAATGTTAACACACAGAATCGGATAGTGCAGCTGTTTCATATAAACGCGACACTTTTTAACCGACTTCAAAAAGGAAAAGGTTATTAATTCATAGCGTTTTTTTTTTCTATGTACTAAGTTATATTATTTCATAGCAGATATTTTTTTTCCATGTATTAAGTAAATTTTTTAATGCCTTGTGAACATTGATTGAGTATAACCCTAATAAACACATAAAAATTCAAATGGTATTTCCGTAATCGTACTTGGAGCTCTGTGTTCAAACGTCAAACACACTCGCAACAAGGTGCGTTCGAAAGATGCAGCGACGGAAGGATTTTCTATATTTGTCGTAGATATAGCTATTCACTAGAAATGACAAGACAAATAAAATTTTCCGGTCTGTCTTTGAGACTCAATTGTACCTACTCGTTCACTGATTTTATTGATAGTTAAAAGTAACTTTAGACTAAAACTATAGGCTTTTTAACCGACTTCCAAAAAGGAGGTTGTCAATTAGACTATATATTATTTTGTATGTTTGTTATGCGATACTCCGCTAATTATGACTTGATTTTGATGATTCTTTTTTATATGGTAGATAATAGTTCAGAGGTCCTAATAAATTACAGGTAAATAGTATACGAGGTTATATAATAAATTATAGGTAATAGTCCTATATAAATTTTATCAAAATCGATTCAATACTTTAGTTTTTTAAACAAAATAACTGGAAGAAAAGTCAGCTAAGTAAACAAAATTGCATATTTTCAAGTTTGTTGCTTGAGTTTTATTAAACTATAATTATTAGGCTATAAAATCAACTTGATCGGTTACATTACAAAATATTATATTATAATTTTTCAGATTGCTTAGTTAACAACCTAAGGAACCCTTATAGTTTCACCATGTCCGGCTGTCTGTCCTGTATTTTTATATTTTTTTCTTTTATCAAATATCGGCGGCAAAAACTTTTGAAAGATGACCTTCTATATATTAATGAATCAAGAATGGGAGAAGCGGAAGACTGTGCTGATTTTCAGCTGCGCAAAATGAGTAAGCTCTGAAGGAGTCAAGAATTTCGATGGTGGTGCTACAACGCAAAATTAGGTCAATATTTCTTCAAGAAATTCTCAAGAAAAACAAACAGTGCAAATGAAAAAAAGAGTTTATATCTCTTCGGAGACCAAGTGGGTCTTTCATGTTGGTGTGATTCGAACTCGAACCTGAGCTGACAAGCCATATGCTTGAAGTTATTATGTAGATGACAACTAAGCGTTTTGCTTCCACCTTCCTAATGCGAACTACTTGGGAATGGAATGCCTTGCCGCTATCTTTGATTCTTGAATGCTATAACCCGGTTGTCTTCAAGTCTAGAGTGAATAAGCATAGTAAGTAATTCTAGGTCTATGTGCTTCATTTACGGCCACAGTATCGCTTTTCATCAGGTGTGCTGGTGGTCAAACGTAGAGCTATTCTATGTATAAAAAAATTATATCAGACATGGAGATGATCTATCAATGGCTGTGCAAAGCAAAACCCACTGACCCACCCGAAAAAACGTCATAATAGTACGCTTTGTTGCGGTACTGAACACATAATGCTTCCTAAAGCACTCCGGGGTTTGGAGTGCTTTAGGAAGCATTATGTGTAACTGTCACTTCTTAGCATAAAATTTTCTAGTTGATATCGAAAACTTCCAGAATGTTAATATCTACGTCCAATACATATTGTGGTTGCGGCGGGAAATGCAAAATGAGTTGCAAGTGACAGGCGCATTCACGCGAGCGGTTCAAAAGAAGTCATCGTTCTTCTGCAAACAATGTTGGGTACGAGTATGTCATATGTATGGTAATGCAGCTATGTATCTTGAGAATGAAGCTATCTGAGAGAAGACTTCAGTTTTCTTTTTTAGGGTTCCGTACCTCAAAAGGAAAAAAATGGAACCCTTATAGGATCACTTTGTTGTCCGTCTGTCTGTCAAGACGCAAGGGAATCAAAACCTATGGGGTACTTCCCGTTGACCTATAACTTTGAAATTTGGCAAGAAGCATTTTCATAATAGTACACATAAAGGAAAAATTCCGAAAACTGTTTTAATTCAATCACATTTTTAATTATGTAATTGTGTTTATTATTTTTATACTAAACATTATTGTCGTCCCATATACCAAAGTATCTCAAGTCGAAAGTTTTCAACCAGTGTGTGTAATGATGAAAGAAATTATACATCTAAAATAAGTTTGTCCCATAATCACAAAAAAAAAACAACAAAAACACCGAAAGATTATCTTTGTTGCATTGCAACTTATCAACAGTCTTGATTGCAACGGCCAAATGAGATAAAATTGCACATACAATAAAACATCTCCCTTTTTGGTATATTTTAGCGCAAACGCCACAAAAGAAGGGTCCATCCGACCGCAGAAGTGGCAATTTCCTAAAACCAAAGCTCCATTAGAATCTCAATGCAGTCGACAGTGCGAGATTTCCTGGTGAAAAAGGGGTTTTATTTCAGGCAGCCACTCGCGGGACTACTTCGTCACGTAGAAGTGTCACCGGAAACGTGCTCGAGTCACACGGGCCGCCCTAATGTGACTACTCGGACGGGCACAGTGGCACGCAGAAGGTCAAGTGCTTTGGGGTACTACATGGGGTACGTTTGACGGGAATCGAGGGTGACTTGCGGATAATAATCATAACTGACAGTGCTTATAGCGTACATCTTCTTCAGACCATTTTCACTTTTTATTTTTATATTTTTTTATTCAGTGATATGATTGTTTTATCCGACTGCGTAAGAAGGAGGGTTATGTGTTTTGACCGACAACTCAAGTGATGTTAAGCAATGTTTGGTCTACTAAATAAGAAATTATTGGAGAGTTTTGGCGGAAACGTCTTAGTAACGTGTTGTTGCTCTGTTTAATGTTCCTAAATTTGTGTTATTTTAAACATTAATGCTATAAAAATGATGGTGTTTTATTCATTAAGTGTGCGATAAAGTGCGTGAGTGTGGGCGAGTGAAATAAAGCAGTAAAAAGTGTGATTTTACGTTGTCGGCAAAACTCCATAGAAGCTTCTAGTAAAGTCGCCACCACTTTACTGAAGCAGGACTCGACTTATAAATTGACTGTATACGTGACTTAAATTGTGACTAGAACATTTACTACTTGTTTAATTCAAGAAATTTGAAAAAATCCTCATACCTGACACTGGCAAATGCTTTAATGCGGGTCCAATAAAAAAAGAAGTAAATTATTTCGATCATGATTAACAAAAATCATGTTATATTATCGAGAATTATCCATTCATAAGCTCTATTACACTTTTAAGCAGCAGTATGTAAACACGATTAAATTAAACACAACTTCTGTTAGTTGATGCAGAGATTTTTGTTCGCTTTGCTCACTCGGTGCAAAAGTGCACAGATATAATAGGATAAGATAAGAGTGCGTAAATAATATAATTGCGCGTGTCACGCATCCCAAAACAGACTCTAAAATTGACTTGTGCAAGTCCAAGGTCATCTCTTTTAACCCCCGACCCAAAAAGAGGGGTGTTATGAGTTTGATGTCTGTATTTATATATTCGAGTATTTATGTATCTATGTACCTTTCGCGCCGGAATATAAAAGTCTATAAGTCTAATTATTGTCCAGGGCTAAATTGCTTCTAAGTCAAAATGTACAATGGTCAAAATATACATATGTTAATGATATTATGTTTCTATGTGTGTACAGACAGACACGCATTGTAGATTTCAAACGGATGGACCGATTTAGTTCTAGTTTTATTTATTTGAAAGAGTATTTCATCGAGAGTGTTCCTAAGTTTCATCAAAATTGATTCAGACTTTTTTTTGTCGCAGGCTTTTGAGTTTTCTAAACTTCTACTTGTTATACACGACGATCTACATGATATACTTACTATTGAAAAGTTACACGATAAACCGTCTCAATTTCGACTTAACTTACTGCATATTTTCACTGTGCACCTGAACCCGTGCTAAATGCCGTGCCTTGGGAATTCCTCTGATCGGAATGTATCGCGTGCCAATTCCATTGTTGCTCAACGCAGAACGCTTCATCATTTATCCCTAGTGATATAATATCCGGACTATATACTCCGTTGGGAGAATTGCGAGCGGTTGAGGACAAATAATGCCATATTTTTACTCTATTTCTGGCTAAATCAGGCTTCGATGTGAGTGTACTAGCATTGTATGAAAGACAACAAGTATAATAAAACAAGTATAAGTTTAAAAAACCCAGAAACCTTCGACAAAAAAAACGGCTAAACTGATTTTGATCAAATATAGCTAAGAATACTCTCGATGAAATCCTCTTTCAAACAAACAAAAAAATAGATCAAAGTTGGTTCATCCGTTTGAGAGCTACGATGTCACAGAAACTGTCAATAAAACCGGCCAAGTGCGAGTCGGAATCGTACACGAAGGGCTCCGTACCATTATCTATAAAAACGGTAAACAAATCATGCCTGTTGTATGGAAGACCCCTTAAATATTAATTTTATTTTAATTTAATTATTTATTTTAAAAGTGAATAATATTACTAAATATTCTGTGAATATTTAAAGCGTCTACCTGTAGCCGTTATTATTATCGAGCAAAAACGAGCAAAAAGCATCATGTTTGTTTTATGGAAGACCCCTTAAATATTAATTTTATTTTAATTTAATTATTTTATTTTAAATTAAACAAAGTTATATTGTTATGTATGTATTTAGTGAATATACTGAGCGTCTACCTGTTCCTGTTATCAATATCGACCAAAAACGAGCAAAAAAATCACGTTTGCTGTATGGGAGCCCCCTTAAATATTTATTTTATTCTGTTTTTAGTGTGTTTTGTTATAGCGGCAACAGAAATACATTATCTGTGAAAATTTCAACTCTCCAACTATCACGGTTCATGAGACACAGCCTGGTGACAGACGGACGGACAGACAGCGAAGTCTCAGTAATAGGGTCGGACCCGATTACTTTTTTTACTATTACCCTTTGGGTACGGAACCCTAAAAATGAAATACTTCTCTAGACGGACTTCACTTTATTCTGGCAATAAAGATAATTATCAGAGTTAGTTAGCCGAGGTTGCTGAGATCATAGGCGGTTGAGAAACTGTCAATTCGTTGACTAAGTACTTAACCAGGGAACTGAAGGATTTCTCTCTCATCTATTAATGGGGCCGCACGTATTATCGCATGTAATAATAAAATTATTCCCCCCTTCCCTCCAAGGCAAACAGTGTCAAACCGCTGTTTATTTAATGGTCAATGCTTACACGCTACATTAAGCGTTCCTTTTTATACATACTCCCATTTTCCTTAACCATTACTAGCATATTGTATAGGCGGCTAGGCGTGTCACATCCGGTAAATATTTCCTTTTTCCTATTCGAAACCTCCCTGAAATGTGATAATAAAATAAAATGTTAAATTTGGTCTAAAGCCTGCCTGTAATTGAAAAATAAATGGTCAAAAGTGTGCCAAGTCACTTATAATTGTTACAAAATTCCGTAGGCAGTATTATATAGACAAGTGTGTATATTAAAAGAAAAACAAAATACCCGACTGTAGAAAAGCAGTTTTTGCATTTTAACTAACGATTTCGTTACGCTTGATACGCTGTTGAGTGTACGTTTTTGTGAGAAAGTATGCCTAAAATCACTGTAAAAGAATATAAATGCGCATTCTTTAGAATAATTCTAGTAAAATCACTTGTTTATTACGAAATAGTTGGTTAGAGGTTACGAAAAAACGCATTTTTTTATTTTTGCAAGAGATGTATTTTTATTACAAAAAATATAACCTGTGACACTTTGGAAGCGAACACGAATCTAATGACACCTCGCATATCAAATTCGGTCAAGCTGTTTAGGCTGTAGGCTGTCATATAGAAACATACATACATACATCATAATATATACATACAAACATACATAGATACGAAAAACATTATAACATTAAGGAAACTATTCATGGATCCTCCCGAATTGATAAAATCTCGGTTTTTTCAAATCGCGAGTGAAAGTTAGTTATTCAAGGCAAACGAGCTTCATCGTATGCCACAACGACTTTTTTAAATCAGGCAAGTTAGCAAGCCCTATTGTTTCATTAAAAAAAAACGAATTGAAGAGGATTACTAGCTATGACCGCTTTGTAAATAATGTAAGTTTAATTGTGAGATATTGAATTTTAAACACGAATTTTACCGGCAGAAGTTGCCGCGACAACTATGCTAATATCTTATTCAAATTTTAACAATTTTGATATGACATCATAGTTTTGAAACAGTTACAAATTATTAGGATCAATGTCATTCGGTTTCCAGCCTACACAAAAAACTTTTAGATAAAAATAAACGCATTTATGCGTAACCATTCCTTTTGACACAAAAAGAGAATCATTTCGAAAGAAAACGAGACAAGCAATAAAAAGATAAACAATTCTTTACTAAAAAAACATCATATAAAATCTAACAAACTGAGGAACAAACGTTTGGTCTCATCAAAGGTCGTGAAAAGTTACAATTGAATTTTCTCAGCGCCTTTGAGAAAGTATAAAGGCAAAGGGATAGTTTCTATGTAAAATCTCCGTATTATTGTCGCTTGGATGCAAATTGGCTCTCTAAGTCGATGGAGCTTCTTGAACCAAAGAATGGTTAGAGGAATAAAGAGAGCTTTGGGTGTAGGGTTGCCAGGCGTCCGTATAAAGCCGGACATAGGCTTTTTGATTGCGTGTCCGGCCAAAATAAACAGTGTCCGGCTTGTCCGGCTTTTGTTAGGTTTTTTAGCAAATAAGCGAGCACCGAGAGTGGACGAGCGCAGGCGAGTCAACTGCAGATAGTTTTCCTTTTAATTTCATCATATATTCTACTAGACTGTTTTTTTTAATCCTTGATTTTTCATTAGAATTTAGCAAGATTTATGGATATAATCAAAAAAATTGGTTATCTGGAAAGTCGGCTTACCGACAATAGTTTAACGTGACAACGTCATAACAAAACATTGATGAAATGATGATGATGTAACGGGACAATGAGTCATACTTTCACTTTACGTGCGTGCAGCCGGCGTTCATCGATTTATTAGACGTTGTCACGTCAAAAGCTTGATTTTACAAACTATTTTTTTGTACCTATTAATTAATACTGAGACACAAAATCCTAAATAATGTAGGGTGTCCGGCCTTTTTACCCAAATATCGGACCAAACTGACTGGTCTGTCCGGCTATTAGGATTGGCGACCTGGCAACCCTTATTGGGTGTCTGGCGCGGGGAAGAATCTACTTGCCGGTGCATGCATAAAGATGAGGGCAGGAGTTACTTGCATTTTGTGTTACTACAAGCTAGTAGATCTAGTTAGAAACTGTGTGGATATAACTATCGTGGCAGAAATGAGAACTAACATCCTGGTTGAATAAAATCTTGAAATATAAACAGCAGCGCCCTCCATTAGTTTATTTTTACCAGTCACATAAGCACAAAAGTTGAAGTCTGAACATACTCTAGATATAATGTTTTATAAGGTTATGGCGACTATTAAGGTTATGGCACTAGGCTGCCGGAAACTTTTTTTGTTAATCATTGAAATTAAACAATTTTAACGGATTTATCGCGTATATTTTGTGTTATTCTATGACCTGACGTTTCTAACACTGCAGCGTCCGTGGTCACAGGCGTGACTAGATATAGTCTACTCAGGTAAGTATAGATATAGTCAGGGCATTTTTAAATCGAATTGAAGTCGCGTACAGGTCCTATTTTTTAACCAATCTATCGATCAGCGATATCGGTCCACGTTCTAGATGCGTACTGCACTACGCAATATTTTATCTAAGACATCCCAAAAGTCAACGTTATTCTTTGTTGTAGCTCCATTGTGTGTTGTTTTTAAGTCGCTTTTATAAATTTATAATTTATTTTTATAAGTACCTATCTGTCTATTTAGAAGAAGACATGAATGTAAGTAAGACGATAACAGAGGCTACTGGCGTCAATGACCACTGTACATATTTTTTAAACCCCAATGTCGTTCAGAGAATACTGAAGAGGCTATCAAGTCTCCGAGTAAAAAGAGAAAACGTCATCTGAATCTTTGTCGGACTCAGAATCCGAAAATCATTCCGATGAAGAATGACATTTATAATATTAGTCATAATAAATAAAAATAATTGTAAAATCAAAGTCTATTATTTGCTACACTCATAAATATAACTGTAATCATATTATTTCCTAAATAACAACACGAAAATTTATCTTGAGATGTCTCTGCGGTGACAATTCCGTGTGTACCCGTGCACACCCGCCGCCCCGCGTCCCGTATGTCATCAGGAGGGTCGACTTTTGGCGGTCGAGCTATAGGTACTTAGTTCTAAGTTCTTGAAACAAGAATTTTAAATATTCGATATTGTTGAATGTCTTACCAAGCCTTGATTGGTTTAAGCAAAAAAGACTGTTGAAAGTTTCGACCATCCCGCGTGACACCTCCGTAGTCAAAATGGTACAGGCTCCCAGTTGCAAATCGAGATAATGCGGGTTCAAGTCCCGTCGGATGAATGTATATATTTTTTTTCAATTAAGAGGTCAATAAATAGGTCAACAGGTTGTCAAGATTATGAAATCCCGTCGAAAAGCGGATAAGTTTGGAATGGAGTCATTTGTCGACCGATTTTGATAAACGAAACGTTCGATACTCAATTTTGAACAAAAATTCCGAATATATGCAGTAGATCACCTTGCTCGCGAGGTCTAATGTTAGTAGAACAACTAGTTCTTATATACTGTTGAAACAACGTAGTATATTCGGCATTACGAGGAGAACCTCTTGACCTGAACTGACGTAGATAAAAGCACTACGACCTACGCCCTCAGTAATACGCTTTACTACTTGAAAATACATACTTTTATCTCGTTCACTCATGTAACATTTCAAGGAGAGTAATAAAGAGAAGTAGATTGTTACGCGGGATAGTTTAATCTACCTGTCTTTTCAGTAGGCACTTAGGGTGGATAGTGCTTCAGTACTCGAGTAAAAGCTGACAAATTGAGGTCTAGTCTTCTTGAGAATATTGTGGACAGTTTTAGTATAAGGTATGAAACCTAACGTAGCTGTTTTATTACTAGTCTTATCATATGTTTTCTCCTCTATAGAGATGAAGTTTTGTTGTCTTTTCCATTGTTTCAGCTATTATTAATTTGGACCTCATATTTTAGTCACCGTGAATATATTACATTGCTTTGATAAAAACTGGTGTCTTAATAGTACATTATGATACAAGTGTGCTAAGTTGGTCATTAAAGTCGAGGCGGAATTGCAGCCTGAGCCGAAGGCGAGGGCGTAATAGAGCCGAGAGTGTAATGACCATAATGCATACGCGTTTCATACGACGTTTTTCAACACACTTGCGAAGAAAAAACACCCGTTTATAACAGAAATATTTAATTATTGAAACAATATCCAAAAATCAACAGATGTTTCAGTTGTAGCATATTTCATTCTCTTTGGTTGCAATATTCGTGCCTGTTTTATTTCTTTATGTTATATTCTCGGTTGCCAGTACGATTTTCGAGTGAATTCTTTTTGTTATGGGCCGGTATGGTATGGTAGAAGTATTCATCTCTGATTGGACTCTGACAATCTAGTAGGCTTAGATTGTGTGTGCGCAGGTGCCCTTGCATTGGTTGAATTCATTATGCGCGCGCAGGTGCCCTTGCATTGGTTGTAAAGTAAAGACACTAGTGCGTAATATAAAAGTCAAAAGCACGCATGCTTAATAAGATACTTTTCGGCCATAAAAACGGTTGAATAAGGGCCACTTTACGTGTGTTGAAAAAGTTTTTTTGAAATAGGTATCATCATCTCATCATCTCAGCCATAAGAAGTCCACTGCTGGACATAGGCCTCCCCCATGGATTTCCAAAAAGACCGATTGGAAGCGGCTTGCATCCAGCGTCTTCCCGCCACTTGTATCAGGTCATCTGTCCATCTCGTGGCTGGTCTTCCTACGCTGCGCTTGCCGGTACGTGGTCTCCACTCGAGAACCTTTCGGCCCCATCGGCCATCATTTCTACGTGCTATGTGCCCTGCCCACTGCCACTTCAACTTACTAATCCGCTGTGCTATATCGGTGACTTTTGTACGTCTACGTATCTCTTCATTTCTGATTCGATCTCGTAGAGAGACTCCGAGAATAGCTCTCTCCATAGCTCGTTGCGTGACCTTGAGCTTCTTTATAAGGCCCATAGTTAGGGACCACGTTTCAGTGCCGTATGTCATCACTGGTAACACACACTGGTTGTAAACTTTCGACTTGAGGGACTGGGGAATATAGGACGAGAAGACGCTTTTAAGTTTCCCGAACGCTGCCCAGCCGAGTTGGATACGACGATTGACCTCCCTCGTAAAGTTGGACCTGCCTAATCGGACCGTTTGTCCTAGGTAGACGTATTCGTCAACAACTTCAAGAGTGGAGTTCCCCACAGATATTGGTAAATTGGTGGAAATAGGTATAAAGTTTTTAATTTTAGAATATTAACTAAACATAATATCGCAATCGTCAAGCCAGGTCAGACGCCTTTCGGCGGCTTAATAACTCTAACACTAGGGCTGGTCACTCAGTCTATACGAACTTACTTACGAACCGCGGATGCCGGTTTTCACAGAGAAAATCGTTGATTATCTTGCACAAAAACATGCTTTTTTTATATTTTCCTTCATAAACCGAAAAATATACATCGTAAAAATATTAAAAAACCTGTTTTAGCTAATTCTAATGAAGCTCTTTCATATGATATCCCACATGATACGGTTAATTCACTTAAAAATTTGGACCCTCGATCCTGGCATAAAGACACTATTTTTTGTGATTAAATTAAAAATGTTCAGTTTTCGGATTGTTTCCTACATGTATAACTCTAACACAATGCTTCTTGCCAAATTTCATAGTTCTACGACGTAGTTCGACGTAGACGATAGTTCAACTGGAAGTACCAGGTTTTGATTCCCTTGTGAGTGTTGAAATGTGCGTTTTGTACGACATATTCGGCTGTAACGTTTTTTTACACAACAGTTTTTTTTTTTATCTGCAGCAAGAGACTATGGATCTGCGTATATGGTTTTAATTTCGATACCTCGATACTTTCACGCGTTCCCGAGATAAAGGTCTTGACACCCGGACAGACGGACAGATAGACACACGGACAACAAACTGATCCTATAAGGGTTCCGTTTTTTTTCCTTTTGAGGTACGGAACCCTAAAAAAGTTATTTGCCAGAAACCTAGATTAACCGACATAGTTTAGCGGACTAGGAGGTTAATTATGTTAACTCTTTAAAACAATAAAATATATAAGTTTTTTGTCTTCAAATACTGTTATGCACTAGTAATAAAATTTCCTGAAATGCAGCGCACTCTGTGAATTCATGGCCACGCAGTACATTCAACAAATTGTTGGAAGTAATGTAGTACATTAAAACCTTAGCACCACGTTCATAAAGGCTATTTTTGCTGTAATAAATGGGCGTATTTACGCGGCACTATTTTCACTTTATACACAAACTAAGGAACTACAGAAGGATAACTTTATTGTTGTATTATTGATTTATCTTTATTAAATTGACCGAAACAGCTGTATCACGTCTTAAGTATATGAGTTGAAAGACGGACGAATCCCCTCGCTCCTCCTCTGCCCTGCCCTTAGCTTCTTTCGTCCCACCGCTCATATACCCAAGGCGCGGCACAACACTTCCGTTCAAACTATAACTTGTCTATTCATGATATTATTTATTCTGCACTGTCATCCTTTTGATGGTAGTGCATAACAATGGTGATGAGTTTTGGCGGGAACGTCTTAGTAACGTGTTGCTGCTTTGTTTTATTTTCCTAAACTTGTGTTATTTTGAACATTAATGCTATAAAAATGGGGGTATTTTATTCATTAAGTGTTCGATAAAGTGCGTGAGTGTGGGCAAGTGAAATAAAGCAGTAAAACGTGTGATTTTTCGTTGTCGGCAAAACTCCATAGAAGCTTCTAGTAAAGTCGCCACCACTTTACTGAAGCAGGACTCGACATATAAATTGACTGTATACGTCACTTAGATTGTGACTAGAACATTTATAACTTGTTTTATTCAAGAAACTTGAAAAAATCCTAAAACTTGACACTGGCAAATGCTTTAATGCGGGTCCAATACAAAAAAGAAGAAGAAACAATGGTGATATAGAATCAAAATTGCCAATATTTAAAATTTATAATCAACTTGTTAACGTTGTTAAGTAATAAAATAGAATAGTCTGAAAAACTTAAAAAATACGCTCAATCTTATCAAATTATTGTATTGTCATCGGTCCTCAATAAGTTTATAAAGTTTGAATGAAATCTGAGCGTTTGAAGTGGGTCGAAATCATGTTCAAAGTTTCCGTTACATACATGCGTACTATCATACATATGAAGCTAATAAAAGCGTGTTTAAAAATTATATATTTTATTGCTTGATATTTGTAATACAGTGAATAACTTTATGATTCTTCACATACGGTTCTATGGAACCACTATTGTATATGGTTTGCTTATACTCGTTTTGTATTGATCCAACTTGCCCCTCTACTATTATTCTGTCGTTGTAAAGGCTAGGAAACTTTATGAGCTTTATAGTCCTGTCGAGTCGTGCGGTCCATTATCATAAATTGGAATTTATTTGGTCCCCAATGACGTTTTTTAACTCGTACCTGAGGCTGAAAGTGCCTCTCTGAACTTGGCACATACTTTAAAATTAAATTAAAACTTTAGACAAGTCAAGGTTGGTTATATCAAGGCTCTAAGAGTTTTCAGTCTCTTTAAACGATGAAATTACTTTTTCATTTAGACGCAGACTCAGTCACTCGGTCTTTGAAATAAAAACGAATATGAAAGGTCTCTTTTTATTAGAGACTTTCATTTAATATTCTACTGGCAAGTTACAAATAGTAATATAGTCTTTGAGGCACAGAATTTATATTTCTGTTAGAAATAAGTTGATATGAACAATAGTTATATCAAAAATGGAACATTAAATTAAATTTAATGTTATAAATTTCCACGTCCCCAATATGGTGACTTTATTTTTGATCGAAGAATGTAATAAAAATTAGTAATCTTGTAGGTACTTTTTTATTTTATTTTATGTAGCACATGCTCATTGTGACTAAAAATGTCATCTTATAAGGTTTCTGTTTTTTTTTTTCATTTGAAGTATAGAACCCGAATAATTATAGTTTAAAAACCAGCCAATTGCGAGTCGGACTCGCGCACGATGGGTCCCGTACCATTATCTATAAAAAACAACAAAAAAATCACGTTTGTTGTATGGGAGCCCCCCTTAAATACTATTTTATTTTAATTTAATTATTCATTTTTAAAGTGAATAATATAACTTAATGTTCTGTGAATATTTCAAGCGTCTACCTGTTGTCGTTATCAATATCGGGCAAAAAAATCACGTTTGTTGTATGGGAGCCCCCCTTAAATACTATTTTATTTTAATTTAATTATTCATTTTTAAAGTGAATAGTATAACTTAATGTTCTGTGAATATTTCAAGCGTCTACCTGTTGTCGTTATCAATATCGGGCAAAAAAATCACGTTTGTTGTATGATTATGATTATGAGTTTGTTAAATATTTATTTTATTCTGTTTTTTATTTGTTGTTAAAGCGGCAACAGAAATACATTAGATAAGAAAATTTCAACTCTAACTATCATGGTTCATGAGATACAGCCTGGTGACAGACGGACGGACGGACAGACAGCGGAGTCTTAGTAATAGGGTCTCGTTTTTACCCTTTGGGTACGGAACCCTAAAAAACTAAAAAAACCGACTTCAAAATACGCATCCGTTTACACGGATGATATTTTTTTCAGTTATTTTGTTATAAAACCAAAATACTGAACCGATTTTCATAAAATTTATAAGGGACCTCTGAATAATTATCTACCATATAAAAAATTATCATCAAAATCATTTCACAAGTAGCGGAGTAATCGGTGAACAAACATACAAAATAAAAACATACAGACAAATTAAGAACCTGCTTCTTTTTGGAAGTCGGTTAAAAATTACAAGGATTTTAACATCAACTAGTCGTTTAACGAAGGTTCGTGACTACATAAGCATGTACCTACGTCTAGTAAAGTTACCGAAAACGTTTACAGAATAAACGCGTGTGTTTGTTTACTTAACCCTTCATTTGCTTGCTCTAATTGCTGAGAAGACTTGTCCCGTGTAGTACGCGAGTGAATATCAAAATAATGTTCAATTCATGTAGTTTTCACATTATTTTAATTATGTTCTTAGATTATTTTAAATTAATGAAAATAGCTTGTAAATGTTGAAGTTCACTAGCTTTATTTTTATAGCCAGAGTGCATTAAATAATTAAAACAAATCTGTAGTAAAAATGTAATAAAATTATATTTTTTTTATATTAATTAAAATAACAAAAAATTATAAATGAATACCCGAGACGGATGAAGCTCTAAATATAATCCAAACACTTAAATTCACTACCATTTGGTAGCGTCTATCTAGTTCTTTAAGTCAGAGAATCCCATCTCTATTACAGAATGTTTGCGTTTCGATGTTTTCCTTCTTCTTCTTCTTTTTTGTATTGGACCCCGCGATTAGCGATTTGCCAAATATTGTCTAGTCTAGTGTCAAGTAATGAAATATTTTCTTGAATAATAGGTACAAGCTATATAGTGATCTAGTCACAGTCTAAGTCACGTAAACAGTAATTTTCCAATTTAAGTCTTGTCTCAGTAAAGTGATGGCGATTTTACTAGAAGCTTCTATATGGAGTTTTGCCGACAACGTAAAATCACACGTTTCACTGTTTTATTTCACTTGCCCACACTCACGCACATAATCGAACACTTAATGAATAAAACACCACCATCTTTATAGCATTAATGTTCAAAATAACACAAGTTTAGGAAAATAAAACAATGCAACAGCATGTTACTAAGACGTTCCCGCCAAAAAACTTCGATGTTTTCCTTATTGGAGGTATAATTAAGGTGGTGTTTCATTGGGCAGCTTCTAATTACATACTGTTATTTTTAGGACAAAGAACTACTCCGTTGAGTAAATAGGGAAAATGTTACTATAAATATAGTCGATATTATGACGTCTTATTTTGAGTGATTGTATTATAAAGATTATTGCCTGGATGAATTATTATGTATCATGATTATCGTGTAGGTATTTGTATCATGTTTGGGCATTGTTTGCTGTTATGGTTTGTTTGATTTGTTTTGGAAGGATATTTCTTATTTAATTTGTAAAGATGCACACGCCCACAACAGGCTGTAGTCAGCTACACAGCATTCAGATAATCTGAGCACATAATGCTGAACTATGAACTGCTCAATGTTTTTTTTTTTTTTTAATTTATTTATTTATATATAAAATTAATACACATATAAATTGATATAAAATCATCTAAAAACCTAGTTAGGTTTGTCTAGGTTTTGGATCCGGCATATAAAAGGTCGGAATTGTGAACTATTGCATTTGCTTATTCATCCCTGTATCTCTATTTTTATCATTATTTATGTATCTTACTGATCCAAAGTCAAATATATACCCAGAAGCCATTTTCTTGGCCTTTCAGCACGGCAACGCTGCGACCGTGATGGGGCATCTAGATCAGGGTCTGCATGCGAGGGGCTTGCAGCCTTTCAATAACATTGGTTCGGTACGGATATGACTTTGTTTTTTACATAATAATATAATTATTATGTAAAAAAAATATGTATGACTAGTATTTATAACGCTGCGCTGCGACCGTGATGGGGGCATGTAGATCTGGGTCTGCATGCGAGGGGCTTGCAGCCTTTCAATAATATTGGTTCGGTACGGATATGACTTAGTTTTTTACATAATAATATAATTATTATGTAAAAAAAATATGTATGACTAGTATTTATATTTTTACTGAATAAATTATATAATATAATATATACTTACCCAAAGATATATTTATTCATTGAAATGAACTAGAATATATTATATTCTACACAAATATTAGGGGTTTGCACACTAAACATAATATATTTATATTTTTTTGAATATTCACCATGAAACGCATTTTACATATTCTTAATTTTATAGTTTAAAAACTGAAAAAACCGAATTCATAATACGCAATTTGTTTACTTGGATGACATTTTTTCAGTTATTTTGTTATAAAAATCAAAAAAACTGAACCAATTTTGATAGAATTTATGTGGGACCACCTCTGAAGTATGACCGAACAAAAAGATTCATCAAAAACAATTCATAACTGGCGGAGTAATCGCTGAACAAACATACAAAAAATTGATATAGTCGAATCGAACCTCCTTCTTTTTGGAAGTCGGTTAAAAGTAATAATAAGCTTAGATAACATTTCTGATCATACTATTAAATAGTGTGATCAAACAAATTGTGTAATTAGTACGTTAAATTTTAAATTTTTCTACCACAAAAACAAGCTAATTCAAATTATTTACCGTCTACAGTATAAAGTTAAATCTTGTTGAAATAGATTTAAAGAGCCAAGGCCAAATCATTCAAACGCCAGCCTACAAGTTTTCCGGGTTGCTCGAAATTCGACTGTTCTCTAAACAAATTAATCTTAAGTTCTCGATATCGGGTGTTGAGAAATAATTTTCACTTTAAATCAGGCTTTTTGTTCCTGAGTGTCTTTCAAGGGTATTCGTTAATTAGCCGGGTGGAGTGAAGCGACTATTAACTACGTAATAAAATATAATATAAATACAAATCTATTTGCTAAATATTTCAAAATGCCTACTAATTATAAGTTATGGACTCAAGTGGTGTGTCAAAAGCTTTGATTGCATGAATTATACATTAAACTTTAAAAACTAAAAGCTTTGCCGAATACAATATATGTGACCTTTAGTTTACCTTTAAATGACGTCACAGAACCGTCTTTTTTAACTGTACCAAAAGGAATTTTTAAATAGTTACATTAGAAATATTTACACAACACAACACCTACAAAAATGTCACTGTCATTATTAAGTAATTTTTTTTAATGTAATCATGATATATTTCTATTCAGACGAATTTGAGAAGTCATCACGATTTTTTCTTTAAAAAAATTGGTTGTCTGTAATGTTGGTTTAGGGACGATAATTTAACGTGATAACGATGCGTTACAAGCCGAACGCTTAGGCCGATCGTGCCTCTCTATCACTTGTTCCGCGCTCTCGCTTGCACGCTCGGCTCAGGCGGACCGTGACAATGAGACGTGCTTTTTCGTGCGTGCAGTCAGCGTTCATCGATTTATAAGATGTTATCACGTCAAAAATATTAAAAAATAACTACTGAACAGAATTCAAAAATATTGAAATTAGTTCTTTTAAATAACCCAATCTACCAAATACCTAAAAATATTTGTAAACTACCGAAAATAAACTTTACATACCTCATTCGACGCTAAAGCGCGGCGTACTAGCGCTGTGACGCGTGCTAAGTACGCATTCTATTTGAAAAAGTCCTATATAACCGACTTCAAAATACACCATTTCGTTTATTGGATAACATTTTCTTTTTTTTTTAGTCAGCCCTGTTTGTACAAACTGTCCCACTGCTGGGAACGGGCCATCTTCTCATTGTGAGAAGGGTTAGGCCATAGTCTGCCACGCTGGCCAAGTGCGGGTTGGCAGACTTCACACATCTTCAAGATCATTGAGAACTCTCAGACATGTAGGTTTCCTCACGATGTTTTCCTTCACCGTTTGAAGTTGGCGGCAATCAACAATACGCACATAACTTCGAAAAGACAGAGGTGCGTGCCGTGGGATTCGAACTCAGGACCTGCGGATCGCAAGTCAGACGGTCTCACCACTAAGCTGCCGGGAACTTTTTTGGATAACATATTTTCCAATTTTTTTATTTTAAAAACCAAACTACTGGTTCAATTTTGATGAAATCTTATCCTTTGAAATATAAATAAAATCAGAGGATTTTAGCAGTTCATAAAGGACGGAGTTATGAGACGCGACGATATTACATTAAATGTGGTCAAACACCTGGCCTGTAGATCACAAAATAAAGTACTACAGTTTTGCAATACACATCTTTATTCTATGAAAAAGTAAAATGACTTACAAAAACCGAAAAAATAACTAAATCACCTGAAAAAGTTCTCAGACACTTCCTTATATCAACACTTCTGTCCGTACAACAAGCTATTATTTTAAATGGGATCACTTCAAAATTTAATTTTCAAAATGTTTACTGCGTAATAATTTTATTACCGCAGGCAGCGGTGGGTGATTAAAATGACAAATGCTCTGCAGAAACGGGCTTCGCTGTTACCATTTTTAAATGAACAAGCTTGGTTGAGGTAGGCGAGTCTTGACTGATTCCACGGGGTGGGAGGTCTCAGAGAGTTTCGGGTGGTTAATCATTGTGAATTGTCTGTTGAAATACGAATTTGCTGGATGTTTTTTTTTTTTTTTTTTTTTTTTGTATCTAGATGTATACCTACACATAGGCTGAAATAGTTTAAAAGTACGTAATCGGGTATCACAGCTGAGCGTCGACACACGCTTATTTTTAATTTTAATTTTTAGGTATAAAATCATTCGATGATGTTGAATATGATAGATATGTAAATAAACATGCAAATGTAGATAGTTTTAACCCCCGACGAAGTATAGATAAGTACCCATACACTAAGCTGACTAAGATATTTCTATATGCCTATTAAAAACAATAGTTATTAGTTTTACTAATCTGACAAATAGGGAACACGCATGATTTATTTTTATTTTGTCATAGAAAGCTAGCTATAAAACGATCCATTCCACAAAAAAAAACCTTCTAAAATAGGTCTCTTAAAATAAGACTAATTTTAATTATTTAATAAAAAAAACAAAGATGTGATGTGTGAAAAATATAGCCTGCCAAAGGTGAACATAATGTGACCACGAACCCTGTAGTGTTCGAAACGTCAGGTCATAAAATTACCTAAATTATTAGACCTAGAAATTCTTTATCAACCATATTAGTAATAAATACTTTCAATAAAAATTGTTTTAAAAATTCTGTGATTACAACTTTGCGAGATATTATAGCGATAATTATATAAAACACTTAAGTCATTATAGTACTGAGTAGTCTTTGAGTAGTCATTGACTTTTTTGCAAAGTAGTATAAACAAAAAATACTCACCAAGTAGTTTTCATTTAAAATTACAGCATTTGCTACGGATCCCTACTATACGCGTGTCTAAACACGATCTTGGCCACTTATTTTATGTCAAGTTTCGACAAGATTAGTTTCAAAATATGATCTGTACATAAGTTATCAAAAACAAAGAATATTTCACCTAAACGGTTTAATTAATAATTTCAGCCAAGTTTTAGCTAAATTCATTTTCATGCAGCTTAAACGTCAGAAACTAGCAGAACTCTCTGGAAAGATTAAACAATAAAGCGCCAACGGTATACATCTGATACTCGCGCTTCACGCATACTTGTTTGAATTTCTATGCGCAACGTTGCACTCGCAATGAATTCTTGTTGCATAACACCGACCCCGTCGGAAGTACCCGGTGCGTTTTATTAGAAAGCATTATTAGCTGTTTGCTGCATAGAAGTTATAAAGGGTTCAGACTCTTCAGTAGACTTTGAAAATGCCGTTAAACTATTCTGAGATATTGATTTTACAATTGATCGTTAACATCTCAGCCACAAGAAGCCCACTGCTGAACATGCAACTTAGTCTATAAGTTTCTTAAAAGGACTACGCACTGCCATTAGAATTTTCTAATCCTACGTGTTTTGAAACGCATCATCATCATCATCTCAGCTATAAGAATTTTACTGCTGGATATAGGCGTTCCCATAATCATCATCATCATCTCAGCTATATGGACTGCTGAACATATATATATTTCTGGGCATAGGCCTCGGACCATGGACTTCTAAAAGATCGATTGGAAGCAGTTTGCATCCAGCGTGTTCCCGCCACTACGCTGCGCTTTATAAGTTACTTACAAATTTGAAGGTTTTATTCACGGATCCTCCGCTATCTGTCCGTCTGTCTGTTTGTATATAAATAGGTAAAATTTTAACTGTAATATCCCTATTACACTTTGAGATTTTTGCATTGCTACTGAAGAAAAACGACATGATAGTTTTTCTGAGACAAAAACTAGAGAGTAAGTTTCTGGGAATTGGAAAATCGTCTATGTGATAGACCTTTCCTTGAGTTTTCTGATAATCAGAATGTGTTCATCATAAATACTAACAGTTGATATGGATTTGGATGCAAGTGATACCAGAGTGACTCCTGTACGTCTACGTATCTCTTCATTTCTGATTCGATCTCGTAGAGAGACTCCGAGCATAGCCCTCTCCATAGCTCGTTGCGCAACCTTGAGCTTCCTTATAAGGCCCATAGTTAGGGACCAGGTTTCAGTGCCGTATGTCATCACCGTACCACCAAGTGGACCACGTACCGGCAAGCGCAGCGTAGGAAGACCAGCCACGAGATGGACACATGACCTCATACAAGTGTCGGGAAGACGCTGGATGCAAGCCGCTTCCAATCGGTCTTTTTGGAAATCCATGGGGGAAGCCTATGTCCAGCAGTGGACTTCTTATGGCTGAGATGATGATGATGATGATGATACCAGGGTAAGTGATACAGTTTCTCAGAGGAAATGATATCCTCTGAGAAACTGTATCAAGATTACCAAGATGTTGTAAGCTTAGATATACATATAAACAAGTATCATATTGGAACACATTTAAAACTTGTAAAAATATAAATTAAGCGGTGTTTTATAAACAAAGTGCTCTTAATACAGTAAGTACTAAATAAACCAACAAATTAGGAAAAATCTAAATAAATAGATCATGACGGCGAATAAACTCCTATTTTTGAAATAAATTCGTTCACACCAAGTAATTGCTAGCTCTGGTTTCATAATTTTTGGTTCGTCTGGAAGTACGGAACTTTCAATACCTATACGGGCCCAACTCGTACAAACTTGATTGGTTTTGTTTGGTCTGTTAGGTATCTAACATTTAGATTTTCCATGCAAAATAGTAGTTGATCTTTCGCGAGAACTTCAAAGAGTCTTACCTCTAACATTCTAGTAACACACGTGCAGGATTTTCTATATATCTGTTTTATTTCCTTCACTTACAGCATCATCAAACTGAAATTTACCAAGCCGACATAATTCACCTTATTTGTATTCAAAGCAGCTCACACCGAGATGCAGGAATGCTTGTAGCTAAAGCGAAATGCTATAAACGTTACGGCTTTAATAAAACCCTTTAGCAGCTCTCGAGCTTCGAAGTCACGGACGGAATGATACGCTGGGATCATGTTTCATGTAAAACTATGACTTTTATAAAATATTCTTATTGTTATTCTAGGTAGTGTGAACTTCAATTGGCTTAGCATACGAAAAACTAATAGTGAGAGTGAATATAGCCTTTGCTGCTATCTGAGGGACAAACTTAGGGATTCAGTTTAAGATCCTATCTCGAAAGTTTTGAAGAAAGATTATTTAAATTCCAAGACGCCAACATAGATTAGTAGACTATCGTTTATCATCTAGTGAGTTAGCGGTCAAGCGCAAGATTATAATATTATCGGATATAAATAAAAAACAAAACTGGTGTAAACAGATGAAAATTTATTACGGCTCTGTTTATCGCCCACTTTTATTACATTTTCTTACTTTGTTTAGTTTTTAAATACACCTTTTATCAATTATAAGAACAAACAATCAGTCTAGATTTGAAAATTTCAAGATTAGGTGTAATTTAGTTTTGGAACCAAAACCGGTTGGAAGGCATCGATCTTTTGGCCGAAATATCGTGAGTTTTTTCCGGTTCATTTAATAATATAAACAATATAATTTAGTTCTTCAACCTATAGCTAGTTAATTTCAGATTGTTTTTAGATATTCTATCTATACAGGCAAAAGTAAAATTATATTTAAGAATATTCCACATACCAGCAGAAACAAGCAATCTAACTACGAGTATATAACTATAACAAAGCAAGTCATTTCAGTCTAATATAGCAGTAAATGAAAGCTTCGTTGCAGAAACTGGCATGTTACATGTTCTCAGTTATTCACCGTTCTATTTGAACTGCGCCAGGGTAACTTGAAATCAAATTTGCAATGCCTGACATGACATGGCGTGGTCGAAACGTGGGAATGGAGAATTGCAACTTCTGTACCGTCTTGGATTTGATTCAGTTGCAATGGTAAAATCGCCCGTATGGTATTATTTTTATGTGGCATATCATTATACTCTTATACGCTAACAATAATACTGATTAACCTTTAGGTGAATGTGTGATGAGTGTATGTAGTGAGTGAGTAAAAGTGATTGATGAATGAAGTGAAAGAAGTGAATGTGAGATGCAATAACGAAATGAGTGAATGATAGGTAAACGTTCTTGGTGAAAATGATTTCATAAATTATATTAGGTGTGACAATAACCGACAGACATACTTTGAATGTTGAGGTCAATCAATGGGTCCTTGTGTCAATGGGGCGTCATTATGAACAAGTTTTGCTGTAAGGCCAAAAATCTTCAGCCGCTTTGAAACTTGTTTCGATATCGAATTATTATGACTTGTATTAAAATCAAATTAACGTTGCCGAGGTGGCGCTCAAAGGCAAGACTATCTAGAAGGAATAATTATAGTTTAAATTCTTTTACTTGGACGACATTTTTTCAGTAATTTTGCTATAAAACCCAAAGTGTTGAGCTGATTTTGATAAAATTTATATGGGTGGTCCCATATAAATTCTGAGGTTCCACAAACCAAATAAAAAATCATAAAAAAAAATGGTTGCCTGTAAAGTCGGTTTACGGATGATAGTTTAATGTGACAAAATATGTCCGCGCGTGAGCTCCGAGGAATGATAATTGAAGCGACGGTCGGGCGCGACGCACACCCGCCCGCTTCCACCGCGTGCGGCTGTAACGGGACAATGAGCGTAACGCAACGGGACAATGTGTCATATTTTTTCGTGCATGCAACCGGCGTTCATCGATTTATTAGACGTTAATTGTCACGTCAATAATACATATTTGGCGGAGTAATCGCTACCTACCGTATGATCATTTAAAATATAACCAACATCCAGTAAATAATTGTCAGAAAACACTTACATCTCTATACCAAATGCAATAACCCACGAATACAAAACACATATATAATAAAATTCCTAACACGATAAAAAATGAGACTTCTGATAAATGTTTCCAAACCAAATTGCGCAATCTTTTGATACATAAATGCTATTATGAAATTAATGACTTCCTGGATAAATTCTAAGAACTAAGCGATTTCAACTCTAGGAAACCAAAAAATAAATTTTAAGCAACATTTAGCCCTAGTTTTTGTAGTTTTTAAGTCTTGTTTCAACCTATATATTTTATTTACTTGAAAAATGTATGTTTGCAAACCCCTATAACAGGGTATGTACCTAACTTATTTAAGTTTGCTCTGTACGCACTGCAATAGTAAATAAATATCGGAGGACTTTTTTTCACACAGCTCCATCTAAAACAAACCTTGTGTTGTTAGATTCAGGCAGCTGAAGTATTACTTTTTGTAAGTAAATAATGATACAAGCACTCACTATTACATCTTAGTACTTAACTTATTACAGCTTATATTCAGCCATTTTTCGCAGACACATTATTTCTCTGGTAAATTTGCTACATGTAGTAGAAGCTGAAATACGACGCTATCCTCATCGGGCGCATAGAGAGAGCACGCCGAATATGAGTTGTGTCAATATTAGCATTAGTTCAGGTACCTGCTCAAAACTTGAAGCAGTGTGTCTGCGGTGGAGGTAATACAGTTACAGACAATCCAAATATTTTAACTGAACACAGAGAGACGAAAGCGATGTTCACCTAGCACACACGCTTTCTAAAATAGAGCTCCAACGTTATTATAGGAACTACACAAAATATACCTACTTTTTTTAATGTCGATCTAGAAGATATTATATTCACTCTAGCCTTGAAAATTGCAAGATTAGCTCTCAGGAAACAGAAATGGTGGCAAAGAATTCCATTCCTGTGCAGTAAGTACTTTAAATATACACGATTATACAATTTACAAAATTACAACATGAGTGTTATAAAATGTTATAATTACGTGTATCATAGTGGCTAAAATACAAATAAAACATTATTGAAGCTGTAAAATTAAATAATGGCTATATTAAGTAAACGAATGCTATTTATTCGAATAACACCTTTCATTCATGGAACACTAGAGTGATAATACTACTGTAGCTAGTAAATAATTTGTACCATTGAACAAGCGTCATAATATCCATACCGTATCCTAAGTAAAGCCACGTTGCTACAAGCACGTCGGATGTGCATAAAATGGCGTACAAACACTCCCTTGTTTCCTCAATACACGGTTGAAACAGTCTTTCTCAAAGTGTGGCTCGTGGTCCACCATTGGACCGTGAGCAAGTATCTAGCTGATTTCGAGATCGAAATATTATTAATTATCAGTTATAACTTTCTATAAAAAAAAAACATCTTTTTATTCTTAATATTTAGAATTGAATTGACATTTATTTGTTCTCTTTAACGTTTTTTAGCGGGGTTTTGTATTTCTAATAACTTTTATTTGATAGTTAATTGACGAGAATTCAAAAATGCATAGTTTATGATCAAACTTGAGACAAAAAAATTTTCAACCGTACCTAATTGTAAGCTTATATAAAGTATCTGTTTTCAGGGAAAATAAATACAATATTTCTGCAATATTTATTTTCAATTAAAAGAAAAAGCGGTAAAATATTATTTTACTTAATTGTACGATAGATAAATTGTGGCATATCATAAAACTAAATTTTATTTTAACAAAGCTAAAGTTTCCCTAGATTGAAATATATTTTTTTATTTCAATTTTGTTTTATTGAAATAGTCAAACAAATACTTATAACTATGTCATCATCATCATCATCTCAGCCATAAGAAGTCCACTGCTGGACATAGGCCTCCCCCATGGATTTCCAAAAAGACCGATTGGAAGCGGCTTGCATCCAGCGTCTTCCCGCCACTTGTATGAGGTCATCTGTCCATCTCGTGGCTGGTCTTCCTACGCTGCGCTTGCCGGTACGTGGTCTCCACTCGAGAACCTTTCGGCCCCATCGGCCATCAGTTCTGCGTGCTATGTGCCCTGCCCACTGCCACTTCAACTATGTAATATATAATTATTGTAGTTATATGTTTGTGATTATAATTTTTTAGTTATTTTTTTAGGCTTGTGCTTCACCGTCAACTTATCTGGTGTTAAGCGACAGTTACGGATTATAAAACGCTAAATATTCGAAAAATATTTGACTTAGTCATGATTCAAAGTTGGATCATGATTCTCACAACTTTGGGCGACGCTGGTGTAAAACATTACATAGCTGTGTATTTATAAGCTCCCTCTATACTGTAGTGTTATGTCAAACAACGTTGGGCTAATTTGGCCCCGAATATAATTGCAATTTTGCGGTATTTGTTAGGTTAGGTTACGGTGAAACATTAGTGTACAAATTGTACAATACAAGTACTCCTAGCCTATAGCCTCTTGACTCACTACAGCGACGAGCCATAAGAATTGTTGACGATCCCAAGCTTACCGATAAGCTAGACTCACTTTGTCTGCGTAGAGATGTGGGATCCTTTTGCATTTTCTTCCGCTTGTTTTTCAAAATTTAACAAAAATATTTAAGTTATGACATTTGGGAAATGAAGACGCATCTACCATGTGCATTAAAATAGGTCAAACTTTTCAGGCTATAAGGGGTAATATATAACAATACATACAAATCCACATACATACATGTCACATGTACGTAAAAAACATTACAAGCACTCGAAAAATATAACCCTCTTTTTGCACAGTCGGATAAAAACAAAATAGTACGGGTATTTTGTTTTTATCCGACTGTGCAAAAAGAGGGTCATATTTTTCGAGTGCTTGTATGTTTTTTACGTACATATGACATGAATGTATGTGGATTTGTATAATCCACATACATTAAAAAAATATATAAATAGATTATTGGATTTTTACACAATTTTTGGTTCCAAAAATAAATAAATGATATTCAGTTATGTGTTCATACAACACTAAACATTTTAGAAACACCTTTAATTTTTTTCCGGTACAGTTACAGTAAAAAACTCTCTACAGCATTGTATTAAAGTTCAAATTACTCTGTCTTATTAAAGTAGTAACATGTTGAGAATGCCGAGATTTCGACGGAAACTCAATTCAGTAATCTCGCATAATTACAACAGGCCGCGAATGTTAATGTTCCGTTTTTACCTTCCATTCACGGAACCCTAATAATTTAAATTTTAATGCTACTAGGATTCACCGCTACATTTTCAGCTTTTGTTTTTTTTTCTAGCTACCTACATAATTAGAAAAATTTATTTCTTTTCTGGTACAAATACTTCAGTATTTTATTAATAATATTATTTTGTAGGTCAGTTTAATTTTAATTAGTAATGTATAACTTTATTATTTTATCTGAAGACTTCATTCTATAAATTAATTTGAATACGCATGCTCCATGTTTGGAAATTCATGGGGGAGGCCTATGTGCAGCAGTGGACTTCTTATGGCTGAGATGATGATGATGACGCATGTTCAACAAGTATATTCTGTGTCCCGCAGTTCATCTGTTAGTCTAGTAAAAATAAATCCGTTTGTATGGAGCAGATCACAGTATTTGCAACTGGGGGAGATTCTTTGAAATTATGATAGGAAAATAACAAAAAATCATAGATCAACAATAATCCCCGATTTATAGACTAGCTGCGTTCCGCGGTTTCACTCGCGTAGTTATGAAAAAACGGTGATGATTATGTTGATGATAAGTAGCTTATGTCCGTCTCCAGGTCCAAAGCTATCTCTATACTAATTTTCATAACGATCGGTTCAGCCGTTTGAGCGTGTAAAGATAACACAATTAGCTTTTATAATATCATTATGAAATTGTGTCGAATGTATTTCAAAACACCAGTACATTCATTTAAATAACAATATACTTAGGTGTCTTTTATGTTGTCACAAATCTTATTTTTACTAGACTATGTCATTCAAAATTCAACAGCGTATCAAGCGTATCGAAATCGTAATTTCGATACGCTGTTGAATGTACGTTTTTTTGTGAGAAAGTTTTCTCAAAGTAGTTTAATTTAAAACATACTTCACTACTATTTAACGCCTAATTTTTGCGTTATAAAGTATGCCAGATCCTTTCACATATTATGATGAGTGATAAACTTACCTGTTACGAAGGCTTATTTTGGACTTCTTGTATTCATACACATGATATAGATAATGATATTCATCGGTGAAATAAATTAAAACTTGTATAAAAATATTAGTTGTTGCCTTATTGTTGCATAATTTTTGCGGAAGGCCTAATAGTATGTTATGAAGTCGGACCACAGGTCGGACGAATGACCACTGATGCAAATGACACAAAATTTACTAGTTCTTTGTTATCTAGATAATTTTGATAGACGGTCACTAATGAACAAAAAACTCTCCCAAAAAATACTATCACATGTCATGTTAACCCGTTTCTCCAAGTATATTCCTTCCTTGTCATTCACCCCGCTTAATTACCTCCAATCGTTCCCCACTCCATTACGTATGCGTAACTACAGTGAAAGTAATTAATGAAAACGTTGAAACGTTTTATAAATTATACAAATAGATGTGGCAAGATCTAAGTCATTAGGCGAGCACTTATTTCCTTCATAGTCATGTAAGCGAGCAAGTCAATGAATAACGGTCTATAAATAAGGTTATCTTTCTTGAAGATGCTATGGAATACTGAACACAGGCCCATGGATTTTCGAAAAGATCGGTTAGATACTTGCATCTAGCATCTTCCTGCCACGTGTATGAGGTCTTCTGTTCAACTTATGGCTGGGCTTCCTACGCTGAGCATTCTGGTGTGTTTTTTTATTTTGTAGAAATAGGTTTGCGCTTGACCGCTAACTCGCCTGATGTTAAGCGACGTTGCGGTCTACGATGGAGCGCGCTTACCTAGAAGAAACCAATTCATTCGCGATTTAAAGACACCCAGATTATATCTATCGGGAAAGACTCACTCAGGAAGCGTATTCCACAATCTTGAAAACGATAAAAGTGGAACTAAAGCGTTTCGTTCGGGTTTTTGGAATATCTACCATGAAACGGTGACGCTTTTACGCATGATCTCCACTCGAGAACTTTTCGACCCCATCGGCCATCAGCTCTACGAGTTACGTGCCTTGCCCATGGCACTTCTACTTGCTAATCCGCTGGTCTATGTCGCTTACGTCCGTGAGTTTGCGGATCACTTCATTGCTGATATAGAATTATAGATTCTATAACACACATAGTAATGACAAATAATATGTGAACTCTCAGCAGCTGTATTGAAATTATTTGTTGTTGAATAATATGTTCTGCTGTATATCAGCCCCGGAACCCGACATAAAATTAAGACGCATCATCACTGGGCCAAAAAAAAAACACAAAATAAATTTGGAATGGTTATCTTTCTGATGGAGAACTGTATTACAAATAGTATTAGTTTTTACCCGACTACGGCTACGAATACGAGAACGACGATTTATTCATTTTTAGGGTTCCGTACCTCAATAGGAAAAAACGGAACCCTTATAGGATCACTTTGTTTTCCGCCTGTCCGTCTGTCCGTCCGACGGGTGTCAAGACTTTTATCTCGGGAACGCGTGAATATATCGAGTTGAAATTAAAACCATATACGCAGATCCATAGTATCTTGCTGCAGAGAGAAAAATAAAATTTCTAAGTTTTCGTAAAAAAAAGTTACAGCCGAATATATCGTAAAAAACGCACATTTCGACACTCACAAGGGAATCAAAACCTATGGGGTAGTTCCCATTGACCTAGAACTATGAAATTTGGCAAGAAGCAAGAGTACACATATAGGAAAAAATCCGAAAACTGGATAAATTTAATTTAATCACGAAAAAATAGTGTCTTACGCAAGGAATGAGGGTCCAAATTTTAAAATTCTTTAACCGTATCAAGTGGGGTATCTTAAGAAAGACCTTAATTAGTATAAGTTAAAACAGGTTTTTAAATATTTTTACGATGTATATTTTTCGGTATAAGAAGGAAAAGATATAAAAAATTATGATTTCCCCCTTTTATCTACTAGTTTGTACGGAACCCTCGGTGGGCGAGTCTGACTCGCACTTGTCCGGTTTTTATTTGTGGTATGTTCACACAAATTTACATAGATGTCGCACTGATTGCAAAATCGTTTCAATATTCACTCGTTGATTGCAGAAAAAACAAATATAGGAAACTTTTTTTGGGCCTCTAAGTCACGCCCTAATTCTAGAATCATTTTAAAAGTTTTTTTTTTTTTATCAGCCCTGTTTGTAAACTGTCCCACTGCTGGGAACGGGCCATCTTCTCATTGTGAGAAGTATTATTTTATTAGACTTCTAATATATTATTCAGACTTCCTATTATTCTATGAGACTTCTATTGCAGTTTTGAGATAGAACCGCAAAATATAAACAACCGCATTCCCTAGAATAAAACATAGCTACTTTGATAGCATCAAAGTGGTTTTAGAACTAGCAAAGGCGTGTTAATTTCCCACTCGTAGGTACATATCGCTTATAGGACATCATAGGTAGTAATTATCACTCCTTCACGCCACTAATAGATACTTTGTTGCTTTATACCAACTTAATACCTAGACGTCACGCGATGAGTTATTAAGTGCTAAGATTGAACAACTAGTATAATACCTGACAATTAAGTGTTCTATACCGGATATAAAGCTTCCTTAAACATAGGCTAGGTTTTATTAGATTTTTTTATTTTATTTGGGTTACAAAAAATATTTTTTCTTCCATCATAAAATGTTGAAGGATCTAGATGTTTTTACCGTTTGATTTCGGATAAATCACTTGACCAATTTTGCTCATATTTAAAAATCTTGTTTAAAATATTTTTAAATAAGTATTAATAAAATTGGTCGGTAAATAACGCTGCAGCAATTTTTCTCAAGTTTTTGGGGAAATACTCCACTTATACCACCACTATAGCAAGTTTCGTCAAGATAGGTTGAAAAATTAGACCTGTACGTGAGTACAATCAAACATGCAATCACAAAAGAATGGAAATCTTGCTTGATAATGCAGAATGCGGATCTACTTCATTTCGCTTCGATCGCTCGGTCAGTCATATAAAATTTAATAACGTCACCTTCTTTCCAATACAGACGGATAAAACAAATAAGCAATGTAAAAGCCAGCTCACACCGGTTCCACAATTTCACTTTCAGTGCTTGGAACTTTGCATAAAGTGTCTGGGAGTCAATTACCTATTCCGCTCGGAGCGGCAAACGGTGGTCCCCGGCTTAATTCGCTTTCCTCAGCTGATCAAAACGTTGCTCGCAAAGCTTTCAGCTCGACCGATACATTGTGAAGGTATAAAACTCTGTTGGAAAAATACGGCTTAAAGTTATATCTTCTTTTTCTATTTATATATCTTCTATCTCTATCTCTATATTATATATATAAAAATCAATTGCTGTTCGTTTGTCTCGCTAAAACTCGAGAACGGCTGGGCCGATTTAGCTGATTTTGGTTTTGAAATGTTTGTCGTAGTCCGGGGAAGGTTTAAACGTTGACAAAATATTGGATCCACTCATTGATAGGTGATACGAAGTACGCCGGGTCATCTAGTTTATCATAATATAAAAATAATAAATACATATTTGTCGACATTTTACACAACACCACCTAGCCCAAACTAAGCAGACGGCGATGGTAAGCGATAACCGTCGCCTATGGACAACTGCAACATCAGTGACATTACTGTTGCTTTGGTAGCCCGGAAAGGTGTTTGTAGACACCCTTTTTAAAACGCCGAAGTCGTGATTCATCATCATAATCATCTATAGCATGTTTACATCTACATCAGATGATACTATATGTAGCGTCCAAACCCTCGGTGGGCGAGCCTGACTCGCACTTGTCCGGTTTTTTAATTAAATGTGTTAGCTGAATCTATCTTCCGTTTCTGTACTGCGTTATGTATTATGGTACTTTGAAATAGATTGTGCTGTGTAATATGATACTGTGGAATATATTGTATGTGTGATATAATACTGTGGAATATGATGTGATGTGTGTTATGATACTGTGGAAAATGATATAATACAATGTGATGTGTGATATGATATTGTGAAGTTGATTCGATGATAAAACCGGACTGCTTGTTACTGTTGTTTTCTTGTTTTTAAGTTCAAATCATTTAACTTTTTTTCCCTTCTATGCATACCTTTCGTAGTCGCTATAAAACATTTTACCTTTACCACAAAGATAAAAAGTTAGTGCTCAGTAATAAAAACCAGTTTAAAACATGCCATTGTAGGTAAATATAATTTAAAAAAATTCTCAAGTCTGCAAATTCACTATTCTGCACAAAGGAAACTTGTATACAATCATAAATTCCCATCGCCTTTCAGCTGTATTCAGGCCGGTGTGTTCCCTAAATCATGCCGTAACAGGGTCCCATTATCCCCTGCACCTTATTTCACTTCGTTTAATATCTCCTTTTAAACACCGTGACTGCACACCTTTTGTGTTAATTCGTCAGAATAGGCCACCATCGCTGGTATACTCGCAATTTACCGCTCCGTTGTCAATTAGGACAAGGCCCAGTTTCTTGGTACAACTAACCACATTAATTTTACATTTTTACTATACAAAAATAAACTTTAACGTTATGAGAATAGGGGAGGATAAAATGGATTGTTTTCTCGTGCAGAGCTGTACGTCGCTTTAATTCTCCCTCGAATTGGACGATAATCTGTGAGGTCGTTTATTGAAGTGACGAGTTTGTTGCGAATTTGTTTTAGAATTAATTAAGGATTGCATTAAGTTAATTAAACGATGAATAAAGTGCCGCATTTAACCATTTATAAGAACTGTTTCTTATTTTTCTTATGGATACATTTCTTTAAACAACTGAGCTTTGAAGTTTTGGTCAATTGCGTATCTGGCCATGCACGTATCTGGTCATTTGCGTATCTGGTTAAATGCGGCTAATGGCCTCTTGCGTTCTTGGTCATATGCGTCGATCCCTATTCAGAGCTTAGAACTTTAACTAACAGCTCAAAAATCTGTGTGGTAATGCACTGTGCTTCTCACTATGACACATTAGATATCAAATATTAGTTTTCTCATAAAATTCATTGAAAACAGATACTTCCACTCTACTTCTTTGTGACTGCATAACAGCCAAGAGTTCTTATTCTTAACCGACTTCCAAAAAGAAGGACGTTCTGAATTTTACTGTATATTTTATTTGTATGTTTGTTTAGCGTTTACCCCTCCAATTATGAATTGATTTTGATGATTCTTTTTTGTTTCGTCGGTCTTACTTCAGTTTCATATAAGTTTTATCAAAATGAGATTAGTACTTTGGTTTTTATAACAAAATAACTGAAAAAAATATGTCACAAGTAAACGAATTCCGTACGATTATAAAATTTCTAAGTGACCACCTCTGAACTTTTTCCAACTAAGCAATAAAAGAACCATCAAAACTAAGTCATAATTGGCAGAGTAATTGCTAAACAAACATACAAAAAAATATAGTCGAATTGAGAACCTCTTTCTTTTTGGAAGTCGCTTAAAAATCAATTTGTAATTGGCAAAGTTAAAGCAAACGTGAAAACGTAGTAAGCATGCAAATAACAGCAGTCGAACTGAGATCCTCCTCCTTTTTGGAAGTCAGTTAAAAATACATTTTACTTGTTTGACCATTGTACATATTTTAAAGCCCATAAATTGCATGGTGGATTCTCCCAGTACTTGAATCGGTTCAAGTGCAAGGAGAGTCCATCGTGCATCTGTGAGCCAGGCGCTATTGAGGACGTGCTGCACGTGTTAATAGATTGTCCGGTTTACGCGCGCCACAGATTCAACATCGAACAAAAGTTAGGTATCAAGATTGCAAAAGATAAATTAAATGAACTGTTGACTTGCAAAGATAACATGGAATCCTTTATCGATTACTGTCTACAAATTTCTAAACTTGTAATTAAGAGAAACAAGACCAGATAAATAATATTTTGTTCGGATATATATTAAGATATATAACCCGAAGCAAAAATGTAAAAATTTAGATATATATATTATGTAATAGTAGAATAAAACAGTAAACATAAGGATAGAACAATAAGATAAAGTTAAGACATTAATTGTACAATATATATACATACTAGATAAACACATACAGCAGAACAATGTAAAATTTTAAAATACATTTAGATATAGATTGATAAATATGTAATAGAAACAAGTTTAGCCCTTCAATCCTTGAATTAATATCAGGGAAAAAATAGCTTGCAATAAAAAAAAAAAAAAAAAAAAAAAAAAACCCATAAATTATAATTTGCGAATCGTATACCTAATAGATATTTTAAAAACTTTGAAGTACTAAAAAGTGCTCTTAGAGTTTCAGAAAATTATTACTTATACTTCTCCATTTTTAAACTTTGACTTATTTTATCAGCACTTAACTTTATTATTAACAAGATTTAATGCTTCCAGAGATAAGGATTATAGTGTTAGCGGCTCGTCTCTTCAGATTCAGTCAGATCTCATCTGATATCTTTTTGTCAGTGAAAGTGGCATGACAATACGAGACATGACAACCAATTTTACATTAAATGTTTTTGGTGGGGTCGTTATTACAAAAAATATAACACGCGCACTTCAAACTCGGTCAAGCCGTTTAGGCTGTAGCGATCATATAGAAGAATACATACATACAAACATACATACACTCGAAAAACATAACCCTCTTACGCAGTCAGGTAAAAAACAATAACAGGAAATTTCTGGTACCACAAACATTAACTAAAATTTTGAGATTAACATTTTAACACAAACAATTTATTGTGAATAATAAACTCTAACACTATCAAAAGCAAGCGTTTCTTGCTCCAAAAAGTATTAAAAAATATTTGCACGTTGTCGTTGATTTTAATTAGAAAACTTGAACAATTAGGTGCCTTGCTCGGTCCGCTAACTGGCCGGCATTGTGTAAAGGCCGTCACATACAACCCTTGGACTGATCTGATCCAATCTCACGATCCAATTAGAATGTCATCTGTGACCAATGGCCGTGTAACGCGTTGAGATCGACATCGACACTAAAAATTTATGAGACTTCCAGTCCGTGAAATTGTTACTAAAAATTAATAATGGCCATAGGAATAATAAAATACAACAATAACAATTTTAATATAGAGTTTAAGTTTTTTTCAATATTTAAGTATGTTTCTTTTTTATAAGTTTATATTTGTGTTGTAAAAAAAAAAAAATTAAGAATGTAAATAAATAAATGAAATTTTAATATCAGTCGTTACGTAGTACTTTGTCGTTAGTATTCACATGCTAGTGAGTTAGTGATTTGGTATTGAATAAATTTTTATCGATATGGAATTTGTTTTACACAATGAAACCAAAAAATCTTGAAATAAACAGAGAATAATAATTCCTTGTTGAGTGATAAAATCTGTGCAAATTTTATCTAGCTACAAAGCTTACTAAATTGCTGACCGTTTCATTTGAAACTCACTATTATTATTATTCTATCAATAAAAATTGTAAAAAGGTCTTAGACATTACTAATAGTGAAATTAATAAATATAAAATAAACAAATAATATGCATGTCTATAGTAAAAACCTCTATTTATATGAATAAGGTATTCAGTTCAAGGATCTTCCTAAATTTATAATGCGTTGTAAGATTATAATATTTATCGATCATAGGATGAAGCGTCGTATGTGAAGACCTTAAATTAAAATTGTTTTATTTGGCGCCTGCATTGCACGTCTGTCGTTAATCCATGTCGTTCAAGAGGTCTAATGAATTATATTAAGTCTGATAGTAAATATCTACTATAAATTGGAAATTCATTAAAGTTAGCTTTAGCTGTCGATATTGACAAATAAAACTTTATCTCTCACTAACTTTATAATACCATTTGACATACCAGTGAATCGAATGAAATCTACAATAATCTTTTTATACGACGAATACTTTACGTAATGTTGAATGTTCAGTCAATTTTTATGTTTGATGTATAACATCTAAGAAAGTCGGCTGCTGGCGAGGAGATACATCTCATTGCTGGCAGGATTGGTAAACCGGTGGCGACGCGTCACCACGCCAACTGCCGGTCTAATGGGGTGGCACTAAAGTACCTATCTATGATTACCTATCTCTGTCGCTCCCGCGTGATTACATTATGCTATCGCGCAGGCGCAACGACCAGTACATCGAAAATCATCGAAATAAGATTTTTAGGAAATAAAACTAGTGTTTTCCTATTGCATGACACACCTACTATTAAATAACAAAGGATATTTATTTTTGTAGCCTAAATATATATAATATATTTGTATATATTTTATATTGTTTAGTATTTATATATATTATGTTTTGTGTAAGTATTTATGACAGAATTATATTATTTATTATGTACAGTACATCACAACCTCCTTTTCAAATTACCAGATCTCATATACCCTAAAGTTGCCTGGGGGAATTCGCTCTTTGCGATAAGATCGCCGTTGTGCTTTCAATAGGTTTAAACTATATTTAAGTTAATCTGTATGGATGTACAATAAAGTTATTCTATTCTATTCTATAAACGTAATTATCGCTATATGTAAAGTTGCTAATAAGTTTCCGGTAGCCTAGTGGTGAGACCGTCTGACTTGCGATCCGCAGACCCTGGGTTCGAATCTCACGGCTCGCACCTCTGTCTTTTCGAAGTTATGTGCGTATTGTTGATTGCCGCCAACTTCAAGCGGTGAAGGAAAACATGGCGAGGAAACCTACATGTCTGAGAGTTCTCAATGATCTTGAAGATGTGTGAAGTCTGCCAACCCGCACTTAGCCAGCGTGGCAGACTATGGCCTAACCCTTCTCACAATGAGAAGATGGCCCGTTCCCAGCAGTGGGACAGTTTGTACAAACAGGGCTGATAAAAATAATAAAATGTAAAGTTGCTTCTATCCTAACCTTTGATTATCTAAACTTTTGAAGGCCATAAACCCGACCCGTCTAGCTCTTTCGTTCCAGACAGCTGTTCTCGAGTCACTCCAAAGGTATTAATTACAACAGATTGAACGTCCGTTTGTCTTGCCCTTAATTGGACCGACCTGTGGCTTTTTGAATTAACGCCAATTGGAGCTTTAAATGCTTAACTCTTAGTGGTACTCATTCAATAAGCGGATAATTTAAACATTTCACCGTCCATTACTCATTTTTTGTGACTTCTCCTCCAATGTTATGTAAAGTGCAGCAATGTGGAGTTAGTATGTGGAATTAGTCGATTGTTCTTTTATGATTGACAAGAATTCATTGCTGCATTCGTTAGAATGTGCTTATAAGAATGAGTTCATTTGAAGCGTTGTTTTGTAATGTCTTACAATGGTGTAGCGAACGAAATGGTGAGTAGGCAATAATTCGCGTCGAGCATTTAGCACCTGCTAGTGGAGGCTATGAATCATGAGTTAATTTTAATGTCTCCCGGAGGACTTGAATACTTGTTCAGTGTTAGCATGTAATTTTGAATTTGTTGTAATATAATTTAAGTTAATTAGCTTAGTAATCATGTTTTTACTAAAAAGTATAGGTTTCATTGTCACAAAGTTGCCTTCGATAAATTAGTGTCGTTTTTTATTGAAAACTTTCGATGAGTGTCTCCAAGTTAATTATGAATAAATTGACTTTTTGGTAAAGTAAAGTAAAAGTATTTTTTTTAATGCATTAAGGTATTACATAGTCTAGTGTGTACCGACGGCAAGAGTGACGTAATATGCCTAAAAAGACCTGTTGAAAGTTGCTGCATTTTGCTAGAGGCGATTCGCATTACAAGCTAATTAAAATAATCACTTCTATACTTAATCCAAAATTATTTATTATTACAGTAATTTCAGGTAGGTACTATAAATTGATAAGCATTGTTATATCTGTATCAATTTCGGAGAAGACAGATTTCGTGGAAAGCTTCTCAAGTATTAGACTTAACAAGATTATCCTACCTCAGAATTTTAATATTAGGTTAATATGACGTATAAATAATAATATTTTACGAATAAAATGAACATGAATATGAATATTACCTTACCAGCTAGAACCACTTTACCTACATAATTCTTAGAACAAAAGTAATTTATTTCAAATTAAAAACTAAGAACAGTATTTTTTGACGAAAGGGAAAAAAGGATCTCGGTCTGTTGTGAAGTGAACACTGTGTCTTTATTATTAATCAATATTAATTGCCAAATGTGAAGTAATTAGCACCAAACTAACCAGAAAATATAAATCAGCCCGTCGATTACCAGAGTGAGTGTTATCTAAACAAAACTATGAAGGAAAGTGCATAAAAATCTTAATGAAATTTCAAAATAGCATGAATCACTTTGATTATAATATTTAACTACCCGCATTTTTTACAATTTTTATTATTAAAACAACCTTCATTTTCTACTTCAATTGACATTATTTACGTACTTCGTGAGTGAATGATTGAACTGGAAATAAACATTTGAAAAAATGTCACTTGACAGTGGCATTCGAAGCTATGAAGTGTTCCAAGAATAATTATTGCTTGTCAAAATTTTTAGCCTATTATCATGGAATGCTAAAAATAATAATACTGCATCCTTAGCTCGGAACACATTTTTCACATGAGTGTTGCCAATATAACCTTACCAAAACCTACCTAAATAAATAAACGTTTGCATGAAAAAAAAAAAATATGAATCCCATTGAGCATAACAACGTAAATACTAACTGTAGAATGAAGCGAGCACATTCAATGAGCAATATTTCCTTCGACACCGCGAATTCGAGCCTTGAATCAAATTTGACGACACGAAGTGTGGTAAATATATCGAATGACGAAAATACTGCTAAACTTATAATGCTAGAAGAAAAAACAAACTTATTAAGTATTCAAATATTATCCGCACATGCGGAAATTGATAAGCTGATCCTAGAAAATGGAATTTTGAGCAAAGAAAAAGAAAAATTGACTGAGAAATGTGACAAACTTCAAGAAATAATTAACAATTATAAAAAAATACGTTTTGAAACTTGCTCTACTCCAAAGAAACCTACAAGAAATATAAAACAAAGAAAGCACTTACAAATAGACAAAAATCCTACAGACGAGATGCAACAATCGACGTTTGAAAATTCTATAATTCATATTAATAGTTCTATTCAAAATTTATCTGTCAGTACTCAAGATATATATGGAAAAAACGACATCACCCAGGAAATAAATTCAAACATTGAAAATAATGACAAAAATAAATCAAAACAAAAGCAAGTAAATACGAAAAAGATAAAAGTAGTTATAATAGCAGATCAGCAAGGTCGAAATCTACAAAAAACTCTTCAAAAAATTATGGGAGACAACTACGAAGTAATCTGCTTATATAAACCAAATGCAAAAATGGAAAGCATAACACCACTAATTGCGTCAGAACTAAAGACACTCACAAAGAATGATTTCGTGGTGTTAGCAGGAGGCATAAATGATGACAATCCATTTAAATTTAAAATTCACACTAACCAATTACTACAGAATTGTACACATACAAATTGCTTAGTATCAGAAGTACCATATAACTGCAATTTGAATGAAAAAATGCTAAACTCCGAATTGAAACTATCATGCAAAATATTGGAACAAACGCACTACATTGACATGGGATACAGCCGCTGGCTGCCGTCGAACAAAACGATCGCTAAGCATATTTGCGAAAGAGTGATGAAATTTATACTATGGATAAACTACAACAATGAACATATTAATAAAGTAAAACAATATAAAGACTCGGAAAAGATGCTTGCTAATCCAATAAAGGCAACCCCAATAGAAAGACCTGGTACAATACCATATTATTTTCAGAGAACGGAAAAACTATACCAGCATTTACCAAAAAACAGTGTTGAACAAAACGACCATCAGTTTTTTCGAGACCAATAGAGAAGATGACAAATGCATAAAAATATTGCATCAAAACATATCAAGCCTGACTGCAAAATCAAATGAACTTCAAGTAACATTAGAAGAATTTATACGAAACAAAGAAGAAATTGATATTCTTTGTCTAACTGAACACTTTGTACAAGAAAATGACATTAAAAATATTAACATTTTGAACTACAACCTCGCAAGCTACTTCGCTCGGGATCAGAAAAGAGGAGGATCCTGTATTCTTGTTAAGAACAATATAGATTTTAGGGAGATATCGGAAATTAAAAAGCTATCTAAAGTTTCTGTTTTTGAATGTTGTGCAATTGAACTTGTACTGTACAAAATTATTGTTATTTCAGTGTATAGAGTACCTAAACAACAAAACTTAAAGAAATTTATGGAATGTCTAGAAACCCTCATGTCAATGTTAAGCCTTATGAAAAACAGGAAAATTATTATTTGTGGAGATTTTAACATAAATATACTTAAACAAACAAAAGAAAGTATAGAATTCCAAAATATTATTTCAGACTATACATTTAAATTAGGAATAAAAGATGTAACGAGACTGTGTAGTAATACTTGTATCGATAATATCATCCATAGTAACATAAGAAATTGTAAAAGCGAGATTCGACATCTGAATCTATCTGATCACTCTGCTATATTATTTAAATGTCCTGTTAAGCAAACTTATTTCTTGAAATATTGGTATGTTAAACGGCGCGTTTATAGTCAAGAAAATTTAAATAAATTTCAATCATGCCTAGAAAGCTTATCTCTTAAAGATGTTTATGAAGAAAACGATATTAATCAAGCATATAAAAACTTCCATGATACTTTTAAACTATTTTATAACCTATGTTTTCCGGTAGAAAAGATTAAAATTCAGGCAAAACAAAAACCTCGTTGGTTAACGCGTGGTATTAAAATATCCTGCAAGCATAAAAGAACTATTTATCTAGATTACAGGCACAAAATTCAGACAAAAGAACAATATAAGAAGTATAACAATATATTACGCAAAGTTATAAATAAATCACAAAAAATTCAAAATAACAACGAAATAGATAGAGCAGAAAACAAAACTAAAGCTACCTGGAAAGTTATTAACAGTTATGAACCAAAAATTCCTAAAGCCCCAATTACCAAAATGAAATACAAAAATAAAATACTAAAAAACCCGGTTAAAATAGCAAATGCATTTAATGACACTTACATTGATTTGGTGAAAAATCACATAAAAACTAACAATAAGTCAAAAATAAATACAAAATGTAACAACACAGATAAAATAGCCCAATCGATATACCTTGAACCAACGTCACCTCATGAAATAAATAAAGTAATATCATCACTAAAAAATACAAACAGTGTGGGCCACGACGAAATATCGACCAAAGTAATTAAACACTGTAAAGAAATATTAGCAGCTCCATTATCTTACTTGATTAATTTATCAATAGAACAAGGGAAGTTTCCTGACCTTCTCAAAATTACAGTAGTGAAGCCAATTTATAAAAAAGGCGATAAGGAGTCTTGTGAAAATTATAGACCCATTGCAATAATACCTATTATATCAAAAATATATGAAAAAGTTTTATACAATAGATTATATAAATACTTTGAAAAATATAACATTTTAACTAATGCACAATACGGATTTCGAAGAAATAGGTCCACAACTCGGGCAGTATACGAAACAATGAAAACAATAAGTGAATGCCTTAATAGCAAGATACCTGTCGCAACAATATTCATGGATATGTCAAAAGCATTTGATTTTGTCTGTCATAAAAAATTATTGATGAAGCTAGAATCATACGGCATTAGAGGAGTAGCATATGACCTATTAAAATCATATCTAAGTAATCGTCAGCAATACACAGAAATCATACAGATACAAAACAACATAGAAGTAATCTACAAATCCAGATTGAGATTTGTAGAGAATGGAGTGCCACAAGGAAGCATATTAGGACCTTTGCTCTTCCTTGTTTATATAAACGACTTACCGCTAGCTGTAGATCATCAAATGGTTCTATTTGCAGACGACTCGACCTTAATAGTTAAAGGCTTAAATTTATTAGAATATGAAAACTCCATTAACGTAGCATTTGGGGATATCATGAGTTGGTTTTATAATAATGATTTACTTGTGAACTTAGAAAAAACCAAGACAATTCAATTTCGTTTTCCTCAATCAAAAGAAAAAGATATAACAATTAAATACAAAGACAAAATCATTGAACATGTAAAAGAGATAAGATTTTTAGGATTATTAGTGGATTCACATTGTAACTGGAAGAGCCACACTGACCACGTTTGTAAGAAATTAAGTCGATTTGTGTATGCATTGAGAAGATTAACCAAAATAGCTTCACAAAAAGCAGCTCTAAGCGCTTATCATGCAAATGTGTCTTCAAACTTACGATATGGATTATTACTATGGGGAAACTCAGTAAATGTTAAAAAAGTATTTATATTGCAAAAAAAATGTATTAGAGCACTAACTGGAGCTAAAAAAAGGCAAAGCTGTATGCCATTATTCAAAAAACTGAAACTTCTGCCTCTCGCTTCTATGTATATTTTAGAGGCATGTCTATTTGTTAAACAAAATATTAACAGTTTTGATGTAAAATTCACTCGAAAATACCGCAAAACACGTAACAGATACAATGTAATACCGGCACAAGGAGCAAAAACAAAATTTTACGAAAAAAGTTTTTATGTAATGTGTACCAAATTGTTCAATCATTTACCTGACAATATTAAAGAAATGACATTTGGTAAATTTAAATATATTCTGACTAAGTTTTTACAAAATAAATGTTACTATAAAATTGACAGCTTCTTAAAGGACATAAATATTGACATTCCATTTAACAATCATTAATTAACTATATTATTATTATTATTTTATTGCTAATTTTATGTTTTTGATAATTTTAATTATGTGATTCAATAATTATATTGTAATGTATTGCATGCCCAAAAGGGTAGCTGTTGATACATACCTGCTATTGTAATAACAACACTGTAACACAGCCTGGCAATAAATCCTTTGACTTTGACTTTGACTTTGACTTTGACTTTCCATAGATCCCAGCTGTGTTGTACGTTGGGGACGTAACCGGGTTATGCGGGATTGTACCCACCAAAACCCCCCCAGTGGCCAGCCTTAGTGCTAAACGGAGGACTCAGGGTTCTCGTGAAGAATACAAACCGGAGCCCTCAGCACTGCCATACAGTTGCTCCTGCCTGGCTCAAACGGCCCTACGACCGTTTGAGCCACTCTTTCTGGTGTCCATCTCGTGCCTGTCCATCAGACAAATAACACTAAGTAGTTTAGTTTATTTTAGTTTACTAAAATTCAAATTTGATGCCAGAAGAAATATTTTTTCCAATCACTTACCTTTGAAAACTTTTCTAATAATTGATAAATCGTTAAAACAGATAAAACCAATAATAACTTTTAATAATATTCATCATCATGATTTACTAACCACCTACCAAATTTTATATTATGTATTTTGTTATACTTAAGTAGGTACTGCTCGTAATGCTGAACATGTTGTGTGCACATTGTGTTGGAATATGGTTTAAATCAAAACTTATCCCATTCTTTTACTTATATTTAATATCAACTATATTCTGTTTAGTGTATTAAATAAATAAATTAATAAAACAGGCGTGCGCAGTGCGTGGAATCATTTAGGGTTCAGATCTGGAATCATCTTTCCAAAATTTAATGAATTATTGTGTGTTCATGCATAATTTTTATTCATTTATTTATTTACATTAATAATTTTAAATTTTTTAGATTACAATTTTTTTTGTGCTTTGGTGAACCAGTTTTTGTCGAAGGTGTCCAGTTCGTCCCGCCACCTCTTACGGGGCCTGCCAGCAATGGAAAAATGAAGGGGAGGCCTTTGCCCAGTAGTGGGACACTTCAGGCTAAAAACAACAAAAACAAAACAATAATATATATGTTTAATTTAAAAAAGAACATAGATAAGTATTGTAAAAAACTTAAAACTAGGGTTCCGCTCTAATTGTTATTATTAGGTATTATTTATCGTATAAAATATTTATGTACATTTATATATAAACCCATATAACATACATATAGGTTTATATAAGTATTATAACTTACATAGACATTTACATGTGTCTAGTATCTGTGTATTCATTACTTGTAATTAGTTTACTTTTAAAACTTTTATGTATGCTTAGATATTCAATCTTATATTAAAAACACCACCGCCCCTTACTACCTTAAGGTTGTCTAGAATAAATATCTTTTAGCGATAAGACCGCCTTTTGTGCCATTATCTTGTATGTATATTTTGATATGTTATTAGTTTTGTGGTGTTATGTGGTTTAATAGTGTAATTTGATTGATTGATTGATTGGAAATTGGAAAATATGTTTTTGCCGTGGACCATTATAAGTCGCAACCGGGTATGTCTGTATTTGTAACGAATTTTCTATGAGATAGTTCTCAGTTACCTTGTTTTTTTTTTTTAATGTTCAATGATATTTCAGCCAATTGTAAACAGATTTCATTTTACTTTACACTAGACTGTGCAAGAGAGAGTAGGTATTTATTCTTTGAGTGTGTATGTACCTAATTATGTAATATGTAATTATGTACCTCAATGTCTCGTAGTTGCTTCATTTGCTAGATTTTTAAGTTAATCGGTCACCGATAATTATAGTAAGGTCGTTCATAATTCACAGACCAAGGTGCTAATTATTGCAGAAAACCTAAGACATAAACAGGCGCGAGCCAACCTTACACCGCTATAAGAGATGAGAGTAATGCCCCTGGAGAAATCCAGACGAGCTCTTAAGAACCTTTGCACCCGTTGAAATAATAATAATTCAGTGACTTTAGTTAAGTCATAACATGCTTATATGCACAAAGTTATATTAGATTATGGAAGAACAGATGTTTAATTTTAAATAAGATAAATTAAGTAGGTATACCAAATTGGCGCCGATCACGAAGGATAAATAATGTAAAAATCAAAACCCGACTATTAACCCGTTATTAGTTTTTTTTTTTATACTAGATAGATCTACTATTGACCACCAACTCGCCTGATGTTAACCGACGGTGTGGCCGAGGATGGAGCTCGTCGATCTAGAAGATATCTGTGTTTCGTTAAAAATCGAAATATCTGAATGAAACAACATACTTATGACGTTCTGTAGATAAATATAAATGTAACGATATGTATATTGCACATATTTGGCGAAAGAAGATAATTAGTAACACAGGAAATTATTAATAATTAATAATTCATTAATCATTAATAATTAAGAGGAGTGAAGAGGAGACCAAAACTAAGCAGTGGGCGGATAATGGTTGATGATGAATGAATGCAATACTAATAACAACTAAAATACATCTGAAAAATTACCCTCCTTCTTGGTCAGTAGTATAAAAATATTTTTACTGCACAGTTGCTTATAGGCCATATGCCACAACCACAAAACTTCATCGCTTTTGTGGCAAGTGGTGACAATCCTCAACCGTATGCGGTGAATTTAATATAAAATGTACAAAAACTGCATGTACACGTACAATGGCAGTATTTTGTGGTTGTAGCGTGTGAACCGTTGCGTCGTGTGGTGATCCTAAAAATCCGCAAAATGTAGTGTTCTAACATTCAAGCTCTATTTTTGCTTTCGGACTGACAGTTCCACTGCTAGGTTGCACTAGATAGATAGATGAACTTTTTATTGCACACACCTCAAAAGTAATAACAAAAGACTTAAATAAACTAGTGCAACAACAGGTGGCCTTATCGTTAAAAGCGATCTCTGCCAGGCAACCATGGAATGGAGAAAAATTACAAATATTTATCATACGGGGTGCGCAACAGGATATTTAACAAGTATCATTATAAACTATAAATAATGACATAGATGTTCATACAAATAGTAATTACATACTAATAGTTAGATAGAGAGGAATAATATATATACCAATAAATATTAAGATTTAATATAATAATAAATACTTACAACAAAAACAAAACGTTATACATTATAAAAAAATAATTGACAATTTAACACTAATGGGCACAGCAGGATTTTCATGCATTCATATTTGAATAAAGTTTCACTTTATCGGCTTTTAGCGTTAAGGCCGCCGATTGTCACACTAGTTTTGTAAGTTTCTTTGTTTTGCAATTTTGAACCAATTTTGATGAAACTTGGCGTATAAGTTCTATGGATTATTTAAAAAAAAATAGTCGTCGGCAATTTTTGATAGGAGTTTGATGGGTTCCCATAAAAAAAGGGGAAGTTTATTGCGACGTTAATTACCAACCGATTTTAATGATATTTGGTAGGTAGATTAAGTACACAATTATTACAACTTGACGTAAAAATAAACAGAATTGGTCGAGTGGTTGTCGAGATATGACAACCAACTTGAGTTTGCGTGTAACAATGAGGGCGCGTGGATTAGCTTGATGCATTTTAGCGCTGAATAATTTACTTGATTATACGTTTTCTCCATTCATAAAATTATTTGATGATCGAGCGAGCGAAGCGTCTCTGCATCAATTGGCCAAATGTTCTTTCGTTTTTAATACGGCTTCCTAAGCCAACTTTATGTAGGTATTATATATAGATGACCCAAGGTGATCTGCAAATAAGCTCTGTCGCGAGGTCTACTGTTCGTAGAACGACTAGTTTTATTTAATATCTCAGCTATATTTAACTTAAATCTCGGGTCGCAGCCCGATTTAATGGGCATCAGTGGAGCCGAAGCCAACACTGAGAGGCCCTTTATATAAAATAAAATAAAAATATAGTTTTTTGGTACGTGGATAAATTTAAAATAAAAACTACGGGTCACTCACGTCTGTTTTGAGCCGAAAAATCCGCTTGAATAGCTTGAATAATGAGGATAGACGATGGAACTATTGTACAATATGGAATTTGACAAATCGGGGCTATTGAGATGAAATGGTTATGACATATACAACTAGTTTATTGGCTGATGCTCCCACACAGTGAGTAAGATCAGGTACTTCTGTGTGGGAGCATCAGAATAAAATAACGGCACCTGCCAATTTCGTCTCATCATACAAAACTGTTGAGGTAGGTGATGACTTGCCACTGAATGGGCCTCCCAGTGGCCCCGCATGCTGGCGCCGAAGATCAGTTATATTATTATTACAGTTACTAGATACAAAAAAAAAGTTTAGAGGCGTTTTTTTTCAGGTTAATGTAACTGCATATTTGCCGTTGAAAATGTATCTTATATCTCTGGCTTTCAAATTCTGTGTAAGTATGCAAGTGTGTAGTTGAGGTGTTATGTTACTTACCTCCTGGCTGCTAAGTAATTATTAAGTCAAGGCAGCCCCGGCTTAGCCATAGTAACTGCAGTTAGACTTAGTGTAGCTAGTTTTATCACGTTATACAAATTCGCGACGAGGAAGTCTTGATGTGAATTGATGGAATTTAATTTATGTAAGGACGTCGAAACAAATATGTAGAAGCATTGACGTATAGAAGATATTATTAGGAGTTCTACGCATAGCAGACTTCCTCGAGAGCAAACTTTTTTGTGTCACAAACCGTGCTCGCGAGGTCTTCTACTCTTACTCTAAATTCATATTCTGAATTGAGTATCGAAAGTTTCTGCCAACTTAATTCAAATCGGCCAGCAAAATAATCTTTGCAAACTTTTGGACCGATTTTTCTCAAAGCATTTTTTAGCAATTTTGTTTACAAATAAATATCAAACTTTTTTAGAAAATATTAAAATCGGTCAGAAAAAGGCGCCTTTTTTGGAGAAATACGCCAACAATCAAAATTCCCTGACATTAAAAAATCTATTAGATTATGAAAACTGTATTTATAAACCAAATTTCATAAAGATTGGTTGAATAATACCACCTGTACTAACAAACATCCGGGCAGAAGGAAAAAAAAAATACTGCTTATCATATTATTGCACTACTTATATTCTTTCTGCCTCAAATGTGAAAGTAGCACGGGTCCATGAAGCGATGAAAGATACAGCACTCCATGCGGTTTTGTTGCAATGCTTATCGTGACAAAGGTATTATGTTACAAAGAAAGATGTCAGCTCACACTTAGCAGGAAGTGCGAACTCTAGTCACGCTCGGTTTAGTTACAAAAGTAGCACTTTGGAATTCACACGAGTGTAGGTGTTGGAAAAGCTTTCATGATCTTATTTTTAACCTCTTTGTTTTTTTCACTAACCATACTGAATAATTTAACTATAGTAAAAATTCAGGACTGTATCAGACACTGCAGCGTTTGTAGTAACAAAATTGGACGTTTTTTTCTCTATAATTTATTATAATAATTTTAAAATATTATTTACTCCGATATTTCTTGTGTCTATGCAGTCTGATACCATAGACTTCTTCTAGAGACAGGCCTGCCCTAGTGTAGGGACCACTTAAACGTCGTGTTTGTATACTTTTTAAGAAATAAATTAATTTGAATTTTTGATTTTGAAAGTAAACTCACGATATTTTTGGTCAAAGGATAGATTTTTCAACCAGTTTCAAGACTCTCAGAGCACCTTTTTCAAGGCCTGAGTGAATAAACCTTTTACGCTTCTTTGCACCTTTGGGTTCGCTCAAAGCTGAATATGAGATTCTGGACAGTGCTGTCACCATTCAAAGGCATTCGGTCCTATCACCGAGTAATGAAAACTCATGGAAGTTTAAGCAGAGGAGCAGCAGTCATAATTTTTAAGGAACATTAAATAGCCATTCGTTTTTTTTTCCACAGAACTGAATACATAAGTAGTAGGGCCTTTACTTGACTGTCCTACCAATACTATCAGTAGCTATCAGTTACGATTAAACATTTGGCTAAGCCCCCACTGCAGGCTCTGCTCTACGTCCGGGTAGCAAGGCGCAACATTAATTACCCCTGAAGCCCAATCTATTATTTAGGTCGGACAGGTTCATTCGTGAACTCGATTGAGAAGTTTCCTGGTTACCGTTTTACAGCTGGTGAATTAGCAGAATGTTGATGGTTACGAGAATTGACTCCTTTCATTGGGAGATGTAGTGTTGAAAGGTGTTTTTGTTGGATTTAATGGCAGGTTTGTTTTCTATTGAAGGAGCAATTGAGAGTGATGTTTTTGAAGTGAATTGATGGAAATGTACCTTTAGCTAATATAATTAAATCAGAAAAGTACGAATTTTATTCACACACCGACGCTTCCGTACTCTTACACGAAATTTAGCCAATTTTATATATTTTCTATTCAGTGGCAATGACTCCAAAGCTCAGCTGTTGCTATCGATATTTTGAAACTTCTGATAGCTATATACTTATATCTAGGTTTAGGGTTTTATAATATTTCAATAGAAATATTGTGACAACTTTAATTGCGTGATTAAATGATATGAAATATCACTAATAAATTTTGTAAGTTGAGAACTTTTGAGCCTTACCGAAAAACGTTATTTAACTTTAACCATCTTCTTTTCGCAAGTGTCATTACGTGTCAGCGAGAAGTTGACAAACTATGTTAAGCATTGCTTAAAGTTAAGTAACGTTTTTCGGTAAGGCCTTGTACGTTTTGTGCTTCCTAAGACGTTATTAAACGGGAAATAGACTAGATGAAGTTTTGACGTATAATATTTACTATAAAGAAGTTTCACTGCTAACTTTCATTGAGAAATCAACTCAATGGTATTTTGTATTGTTACTAAAGTTACTTAACCGAACCCGAACGAAACGCTTTCATTTAACTTTTCACACTGCTAAAGTGTGTTATACATTTCCCGAATGAATCTTCCCGATTAACAGGATCTATTAGGTCTTGTCATTTTAGCTCACTAGACATTTTGGCTCACTGGACCTTTTGGTGCACTGGACATAGTAAACCTGAATTATAATAGGTTCTTATGATATAATTTGGGTGTTTTTAAATTACGGGTAAATCGCATTATTCTAAGCAAGCACGTTCCAATGTGAACTACAGCTGCATAAAGCATAATAAAAACTAAATAATAATATGATACTAAAAACATCATAAATTTTGATTAAATCTACTTAAACTTTATAAATAATAGTATGTCGCAGCAGAATCATTGCAAAACCTCACGATGTATGCAAATTTGCTGAGGCATCCCACGAGACCGGTCAGTCCACTGGTTTCATCCCAACTTGGCTTAAACAGTCTACTCTTACTAAACCGCTATTTTTATCCTTCACCTATCCACATAAGGTTAGTATTACTTTGGCAAGTGTGTTATAGTATTTGGACGGGGATTGAATACTTTATGCTGTTATTTTACATGAACATTGTGATTTCTGACAGAATACGCTATGAGAAAGATTTTGTTGATTTATCGTGGGCATCTAGGGATGTATTAGAAGTTATAAGGCGTTCGTCAGGATTTTTGGGTCCAACGCGCTTGTTTACTGCATCTGTTACTTTTTTTACGAAGTTAATAAAACTTTGGATAAAGAGATAAACCTGCCAAGATTTTGTCGGAGCTGTATAGGGATTTCATTTTGTTTGATATCATTTTGGTTAATAAGCCCGAGTTATTGTTTCACAGAGTGTATTTTTCATTTTTAGCGTTCCGTACCTCAAAAGGAAAAAACGAAAACCTTATAGGATCACGTTGTTGTCCATCTGTCCGTCTGTCTGTCTGCCGTCCGTCCGGGTGTCAAGACCTGTATCTCGGGAACACGTGATGGCATCGTGTTGAAATTAAAACCATATACGCAGATTCATAGACTCTTGCTGCAGAAATAAAAATCAAATTTCTCAGTTTTTGTAAAAAAAGTTACAGCCGAATATGTCATAAAATGCGCACATTTCGACACTCACAAGGGAATCAAAACCTATGGGGTACTTCCCGTTGACCTAGAACTATGAAATTTGGCAAGAAGCATTGTCATATAGTACCTATACAGGAAAAAAAAAGAAAACTGTACATTTTTAATTTAATCACAAAAATATGGTCTTTATGCAAGGAAGGAGGGTCCAAATTTTAAAATGCTTTAACCGTATCATGTGGGGTATTATATGAATGAGCCTTATTAGCACAAGCTAAAACAGGATTTTAAATATTTTTACGATGTATATTTTTCGGTTTATGAAGGAAAATATAAAAAAATATAATTCAAATATAAAATGTTTCAATATTTGAGTTAAATTTTAGTAAGCAATATTTTAGCAATACTTGCATATATTAGAAATATATTCTCCTACAACATTTGTTGCAATAAAAAATCGTATAGAACGGATGCCTTTTGACGGATTATCCTTTGTTTACAAACTGTCAATCAATCGGGCCGCGGATAGGCACTTCTAGTCACTTTTCGAAATAAACTTATTTTAGTCATTGTCACAAAGAGTGGTGGCTGACCGGTGTTCGTCCAAGTTGACACGAGTTTGTTTGACACGAATATAACTAAAATAGGTAGCTAAAGTATATACCCCACAACACTAGTCATCATCATCATCATCAACCCTTGTCCACCCACTGCTGAGTATAGGTATCTTTAGCAAAAAACATCTAGTAATTTAAGTTAATTAAACTCAAGTCAGATTAGATTATCGTTATCAACAGTAATGTATTAAACTACATAGGTATTTAACAATAATTATAATTAAAAAAAACTGAAACAAAAACGACTTCAAAATACTCAATTCGTTTACTTAGTCGACATATTTCAGTTATTTTGCTATAAAACCTAAAGTACTAAGCCGCTTTTGACAAAGTTTGTATGGGACCTCCTTTAACGTATTACCTACCAAACAAAAAGTTAATCATTAAAAACAATTCATCATTGGCGAAGTGATCGCTGAACAAACAAACAAAAAAAAAAACATACAATCGAATCGAATCCTTCTTTTTGGAAGTCGGTTAAAATACATTAATCCAAAAAATGATGACCTTACAAACATGTTTAGATGATTAATAAATAGATGAACGTAATGTTATAAATATTATTATCATTGTCTTGCTCTTATTACCTATTCATCTAGGCAAAGTAGATACCTACAGCATGTTTTTTTTTCGCCACTACACTATTTCTATGCCACACCTGTTGTAGCTAGTATAATATATGTTTTCTTTTTATTAAAACTTGAATTTTAAACTTTATTTAGGTTCATTTCAAAAATGATTCAAACAATAACATTACAAACACACTTAGAAACAAAAAGGTAACTATCAAGTGCAGAGGACACAAATCCAGCCTCTTCCGCGAGTGTCGCATAAAACCTAATAACAGGAATATTTCCTACTAAGGGAAATTCCCAGACGCCAGTAAAACATAGCCTTGCGACTGCAATAGTCCGAGATTTATGCGAGGAGTCAGGATTACTGCTCAAGGGTCAAGCGTTAGTTTTACTAGTGACCTCTGACAGTTTTTTAATTGATCCCTAGAGTAGTTAAGGTATGTCGAGTCAGGTATCACCTTCTTTGCAAAAATACGTGTTAAAAACGTCATCTGATTTGAACATATTATTTGATTTCCACCTATCATCGTGAAATAAATCAAATAATGAGTGTTTTATATTTAAGGATTCGCTCAACGCGCGCAGCTATATGTCTCGCGCATCACAACATTTTTAAACATATAAAATTATTGAATAGGGATATTAGAAAAGTGAGAGGTGAATTTGTTCATTTAGACAGGAGAAATATTTAAAAACAAGTTTTCTTTGATAACTTTTAAGTTGGCTGAGAAATATATGTTTTTTCTAATTCTGTCGCCAGTATAAATTATATCTGAATAAAACTTTTTTAAATGTTCCTCCTCTTTATATAATATTTAAAAATATTGTGATGCGCAAGAGAGATAGCCGCGTTGTTTAATCACGATCTTAAAATTCAACAAAACCTGAAAGAAAAAAAGATTTTTTGTATGTTTGTTACCGCATAACTTCGTCATTTATAAACCGATTAAGTACAAAAAAATATTTTTTATTTAAAAGAATATACTTACAAATGGGCCTCATAGAAATTTCATCAAAATCAGTTCAGTAGTTTGGTTTTTTAAAACTTGCACATTTGCAGTCGGTTGTTTCAGAGTTTTGAACTATAATTATTTAATAAGTAACATAAAACTACAAAATCTATTTTGTGGGAAACCCCGTCTAAAACCGGGCTCTACTAGTGACTGCATTAACAGAAATACTAGTATTTCATCATTCATGCTCACCATTGAAGGCTCCTTCTTGCGGCGGCGTCGTGTGGCGGGTCGCCCTCTTCCCTAACATAATTATGGTTGAGGAGGGCGCTGGCTGGCACATGCGTCATACTCGTGATAGGGTGCTGCTTGCGGGTCGCTGGTTTGCTCATGGTATACACACAACATGGTGATAAGTTACTTAAATTATAACAAAATAATCTTCCCGTAACTATAAGTAGTAAACAATAGTAACAAAGTTTGTAATTATGACAAAGGTCACGGACCCTGGTGACTGTGGAGCTAAAAATAAATTTAAAAAAAACTTATTTTGTGCAATACCAATAGGATATATACGTCATGGTGACTTAAAGTTGTTTCCACAGAGAAAAGCGTCACAAGTAAATTTTCTGGCAGGCCTCAATTTACTCAGAAACAAGTTTGTTCATCCCAAAGGTACAAAGTAAACTATTTGTCGTGCCGTCAAGTTATTTACATTGTGTTAAAATAAAATAAAAACTATTTATATGAACTAGTTAGATATATAAATAGAGAGTTCCTTATATTTTATGACTAAAGATAGGCTTAATAAATGAAACTACGTCAGTACTAACCAAAACCCTCGCGTTTTTTTAAATTTTAAGTTTTGATGAATAAATTTTTTATTTTCAGGCAAAACTAGTAAAATACCAATAAAGTTATTTAATAAAAAATCGACTTCAAACAATGAAATTAACCGAAAATTGAGAAAAATAACTGTTACATTTTTTTATATACTTATAGTCTGCCACGCTGGCCAAGTGCGAGTTGGCAGACCACACAATAGAGAACTGTTACATAATACGGGAAAATTAAATAAAATTAGACGTCTACCTAAGCAGGTTCCCTACTTAAGTACGTAGGTAACCTAACTATTTTTTAGGTTAGTGCCAGTTCCTAGGCTATCACCAATAATTTCTAGACTGGCACAGACTTTGGAAAACAAATATATTGAATGCTATAATATATTTTGCGATCCCATATACTATCCCACCAACAATTGTATCTGAAGCCTAAATTTAATAACTGGTCACCAAATATAAACAAACTATTAAATCAAAATTGTGTTGGCAAAATCGTGTCACCCGAAAAATAGGTTAGGTTTGACTGCGACAATACAATTAATAACTGAATTAAAATGGGTATTTAATTTTTGTAATCATTTACTAATCTTGGAACTAAAATTATTTTTTGGTGTCATTTTTACTATATTCAGGAATCAATTAAACATAAGCCAAAAAATTGTTGAGGTACTATAAGTACCGGCTTAGGTAGACACTCGGTTTTGATTTAATTTTTCCATATTATGTATCAGTTAGTGTTTGTCCCTTTTTAGTTAATTTGATTGTTTTGAAGTTGATGTCAATTTTTAAATAACGTTTATTGGACTCTAATAATTATAGTTTAAAAAACTGATTTCAATATTCGCAATACAATAGATATGTAATCGACTTGCTGTTCACTTTTCTACAGTCACTTAGATGATATTGTATCAGCTATTTTGTTATAAAAACCAAAGTACTACATCGATTTTGATAAAATATATATGGAACCACCTCTGAAGTATGACCTACCAAAAACAAAAAGAATCATGAAAATCAATGCACAATTGGCTGAGTAATCGCTGAACAAACATACAGACCGAATTGACCTCCTTCTTTTTGGAAGTCGGTTAAAAAGCAAACACTATCTTGTAACAGTGGCTATATCAGATTAATTGTACCGTGTACTGAACTAAATTATATCCATTTGCAAAGTTTCGTATTAAAATGATACTTGCACATAAGTTAAAATTAATCTCTCTTTTTGTAATATAATCACGTAGTAAATAATAAGCTATTTGTTAACGTGAAAGTTAGCAGCACATATTTTTCTAAGAATAACAAATATGGCCCTTTAGTTTCATTCTGAGTACGTCCACTTCGCGATTTATGTCACCGGGTGGTCGTCGCTGTGTGGACTTGACTTTACTGGCAAATGGAGTTCTCAACTAATTTACATATGCTTTAAGGAAGATTGAAGATCCGTGGTTTAGTTAATGTTACTCTATAAATGTTTTATTCTACGCTTTATGGAAGCAAGTAGGAGACTGCGTTCTCTAGTAGTTGAATGCATCCAATTTTGCCAGGATCAAATTTAGATTCCTCAAAGCTTAGGAAAATATCTTACAGCTTTCAACTGTGATAACGCAATGGCACTCATAAAGAAAGCAGCAAACTCTTTATTCAAGTTGCTTCCTCTAATTGTTTTTTTTTTTATATTCGATGTACAGATTTCGTCTCTTCAAATTCTTATTATACGTATAGATATAGATAGAAAGATGTATAGATGTCCAAATTATATTTTGTTTATAAAAAATCGATGGCAAACAATATTTGCACATGTGCGTAGAATGTAAATTGCTAGCTTCTTTGTTCCCTGAGATATACAATTTGTGTCTTTTAAGGTCAGTGTGAATAGGTCTGCGTGCTTCATTTTCGACTACATCGTCGCTTTCCAGCGCTGAAGTTAATCAGCCATGTTAGTACAAACTGTCCCACTGCTGGGCATGGGCCATCTTCTCATTGTGATAAGGGTAAGGGTATTATTCTAAGGGTAACGCTGACTTATTCTCAAAAAAACTGTCCTATCTGTATGTATATTGTTATATTGTTTTAACCGAATTAAAAAAGAAGGAGGTTAACGATTCGGCTGTATTTTATCAAAATATATGAGGATACAAAGCTTGTACTACGGGAACCAGATGGCTGATATAATTATTTACATGGATACTTTTTTTTAAATATATATATATACAATTAATACATATACATACCCAGACACAGAACAAACATCCTTTTTCAGGAGAATGTTTCTCGATCGAACCCACGACCTACAGTTCAGAATAATAATAAAAGGCAGACGTAATACTGATTACGTCTGCCTGCTGAAAAGGTCGTGGGCATGGCTGAGCCATGAGGCCTATCAAGAGGTTCAGTAGTTCAATAATTAAATAAATAATTATTCAATAATAGTCTTGCACTTGACCGCTAGCTCGCCTGAAGTTATTTTTGTTCCAGCTGTACTTCCCCCGACAAAAGCCAGGCTCATTGTCAAGCTGAACATATTGCTTATTCAGTTTTATTGTTTTGTTAATGACAGAACTGGCCAGTCGATCGCCATGCCATATGTGAATCAAAAATTGAACATAAAATAAAATACATAAGAAGACAAGCGTACGTGTTTTTTGATGAACTAAATAAGTTCACCGAAGTTAAACAACGCTGCAATCCCAGATGAAGGATGCTTATCTAAAAGAAACTTGTAAACACCCAGCAGGCTGTTTTTGCCGTGCGAGAACATGACAATATTTTATTATGAATGTTTATCTCTTTTTTGTTCGATAAAATGTGTAGAAAAATTTATCACGGCACACATCTTAGGCCTGCGGCTTATAGAATCTATTTTCTGCGGGATTTCCATCTAATAACAATGATTAGTGCATGCATCATCCAGCATTATGGTGCGGGTTAGCTTAGGTCAATACAATTACCCCTAATTGAACGGTCGAGAGGGTTATTAAGCTCGCACTTTAACGTAATACAATTTGTTAGTACTTAGTACTCGGCTGGGTCTTGTTGTGACGCGTTCTGTACTCAGTTCAGGCTCATTTGTGTCATTGGGTATATTACTGAGAAATTTGGTAACTTTTGAAGGAAAGTTTCATTAAAAGTTTAGTTTTTTGTAACAATCAATAGACGGGTGGGGGATTTGTGTTAACTTCGGTGTTTTTAATATTTAGTGATTTGAATCATGTTTAATGAGTGAAATTTAGGGTGAGTTAATGTTTTGTTTATTGTTATTCAATTTAAACAACTTTTAACGGGTTTATTGCGTATATTCCGCGCAAAATATCCGTTAAAAGTTGTTTATTTCAATATGAGGCAATATGTTTTTGTGTGTTTTATTTGTCTGTAATTATATTGAATTATTTGTAGTGTTTTTTGAACACATAATTGTTATATGCAACTTGTCTGGTCCTAAAATTATATTATAATCACGTGAAGTCACTTACGTGTATCTATTTCATTAATTTTAAGCATTATTTACAACAAAATGTACAAAAATTACATAGTAAAAAGTTTTTTTTTACTTATTTTTTTTTCTATTTCTATTAGTAGTACCACGCGGTACTACTCGCATAGGTAATATTCTTCATCACACATTCAAACCTTTTTTGTGGTAACAAAAAATTTTAACAATCTGCTAGGAGAAAGTAAATTGTACATATTTATTTACATTTTACGTAAACTCACAAAATTTGTAAGTTATTTTAATATCTAGGTAATATTTAGTGTAAGCTAAGATAGCAACCTCCTTGAATCGAACTATTTGTTTTCATTTTGGGATGGTATTATACAAAGAGATTGGAAATATTTTGTATTGAAAATGTAGAACTCCATCGTGTTCGAATTTTGAAATTACTTTCCACACTAGGGGGCTAAATGAATTTTCCACGCCAGTATTAGCCTTGGAAACCTAACTTTACGAGCTAGTAAGATGAAAAATATTTCAGCATTGTGAATTCTTAAAACTTTTTAAGAATTCACAATGCACTGTTTTTGCAATACAAAATACTGAGAAAATCCCTGCGCCAGAAAATACGATCACATCAATCAATGTAAGTAATAGCAAAAATTAAATTTAAGGGGATACTCTTTTAAAGCCGCGATTTCACTGCATGTAACTTTTTATTAATTGAAATATTATTTAATGTACGCGATAATTCACAAGATTATAAGTGTATCAATTGGCGGAGCAAACTTATAAATAAATATTATTATAAATATTTTTATTTAATATGACTAATATTATAAATGTCATTCTTCATCGGAATGATTTTCAGATTCTGAGTCCGACGAAGATTCAGATGACGTTTTCTCTTTTTACTCGGAGACTTTCTCTATTCAGTATCTGTCTCTGAATACACATTGGATGAGGAGTAAGAAGGTTTTACTTTTCAAGCTTACAAAAAATTTCACGGTTGTAAACTTTTTTAATAAGACCTTTCTTCACCCGCTCGTTTTTTTTCTTCTGTCAAGAATAAGAATAAGATCTTATACTATTTTATTTCTTGTTTGCATCCACTTATAATCGCACTTGTAATAAAATATTTATATTTATCTTTATTCGTTGCATCTAAATATTTTAATAATATTTAGACACAACAAAATACTATAAAAGTCTTACTAACATAATACAGAAAATGAAATAAATAATAATCACCGGACGAAGACGCCAATTTCAGTTTGTTCCTTTGAAAATAATTCGCTAAATTTAATAATAGTAATAATATTATCTTTGCTTGACTTTTTAACTTTTTATCACGCAAACTCGGTAATTCCATATTTGTTGTTGGATGTAAAGACGTGAAATAATTTCGTGTGTAGCGGGCACAAGCCTACAACTGCTCGAACTCTTAACTACCAAAATGTCACCCGATATCAGCAGCCGACATCCGATTGACTGATTGGTCGAGCGCACCCCGCCCCCGCGTCCCGCATATCATCAGGAGGGTCGACTTTACGGCGGTCGAGCTCTAATAATATTAAGATAATTATAATATATGTAAAAATGTACAATACGCGTTTGTGTATTGTACATTTGCTACACGCTAGAACGAACCAATGTACTTAAATATAGAAATGAAGATATCCTACTTGAAACGGAATAATACCGAAAATGGGCTACATACTTCTGTAAAGAAAAGCTGTTACGGCTTAGCAGCGCAACTTGCTAAACATGTTGTCACGACACATCGGTCGCGCGTTGTTTGTAATGTTACACGTAGCCAACACCCGGCTTAAGCTTCCGTATTAAGAGCGATGTGTCTTGACGTCGCTAATGGGGGGTCACTCGATCATTTGTGGTTCGACGTCGGGGAATTCCGATGTCAGTAAACAAGCCCGATTATTGATCATGGGTTTTATGGGGCTTCCACTTCACCTAACTAGAGAACTTATTGAATTTAACTTTAAGTTGTATAATTTCAAGACAACAAAATTACATTTTCGATTTAGGTTTTTTTTTCTTTTGCTTTTGGGTTGTCAAGCAATTTTGAATTCGTGTCTATTTTAATGCGAAACGAAGGAATATAATTTACAATTGTTATTATTTTAATAAAAAAATATATTTTTTAAAGTTTGGCGTATATTTTAGGAGGCGTCTTATTTTGGGATGTACATAGGTATTAGAGAAGACTAGATGATAGGTATTACTACTACTATTTTAATATGTAAATGTTATCAATATCTACGACCGAATGTTACAAATTCCAAAAATGAACTTCAAATCGGTTAGCAGGTGCTACTTTTTTTTTTTTTTTTTTAACTCTATTGATCTACGATTGACCACCAACTCGCCTGATGTTAAGCGACGATGTGGCCGAGGATGGAGCTCGTCGATCTAGAAGATATCTATTCACTCTAGCCTTAAAAAATCCAAGATTGTAGGTCTCAGGAAACAGAGACTTGCAAAAGACTCGGCAATCAAATTAATAAAATTTCAACTCTGGCACAGATCTATTCATTTTCAAACGTAAAAAAAAGCGTAAAGAATATTTCGTATAAAATAATAGGCGGTAAGTATGGTAATGATATTTATTCATATGGAAAATGGGATTCTTGTCATCTAGTTTTGCCTGTGAACACTAACACTACAAAATGTTTAAAATATGAGATCTGAAAATGATCAATCATTCATTTAAATTTAATTTTATAATGGAATTTCCTTTCAACAATTGTGTTAGAAATTACCAACTCTGTCTCACTCACACATTCCTATTTGAAACTATTCATTTAGAATTACATACGCTACGAAACTTTGTGGCGTCACAAAATACTTAATAGTAGAATAGCAGATAGAGTAAATAAGAGCGAATTTGTCCTTCACTATCACTTAAACAAAGGGCAAAACATGTTCTGCGTTTAACACAATGTATCGCATCTCAAGTGTTACTTGAATATCTTCGGCGAATATACGATAATCTTCGCCGAATATATCTTCGTTACGCTAAGATACAAGGTTTCCAGTGAAGTGTATTTTTAGTGTTTACTCCACAGATATTGGATCGCAGGTATTTTTATAAAATGCCAGAGTGTCACGAGCGGAATATGACGGAGACACTGTATCACATAATCTTCTTGAAGTCTTGGAAATCGCCGCGTCATGTATAGCAAGTTTGTTCATTTTATCAATTCTAAATCTTGAATTCCTTAGAAATGTCGTTACGAATGTATCGATATTTAAATTTTGCTTATTATACAGGAGAAAATTAAAATTGTATTAGGTATTGCACGGCAAGTTCAAAAGAAATTACGATCTTGGGGTTGATTGTTTATTCAAGCGTATTTATACGCTTTTGTAGGTAATCTCTGTTATTTACTGTGGGTTTTGACATACTGTAAAATTTCACTAAATTTATCTAAATGTATGTCAAAGAAATGGTAGAAGATAACTATCTTGTACCAATTCTTTAACTATTACTTGAGTAGGTAAGTCTATGTTATTGGAAAAAGACAATTTTACAAAATATTCAGAGTTCCGTTAACCATTAAAATTTTGATGCACATTTTATACAGATATAATTCGTTTCTGAAAAACTACATGTACAGTTTGGTTTTAATTTTTAATTTTAATGAATAGATCATTTTTAGATCAACGTGCTCCATCCTCAGCTATATCGTACCATCAGGAAAGTTGGCATTCAAACTCAGATCTAACAAATAGAGTACCTTTTTATTATTTATATCTAAAAGCCCTCTTGAGGTTGGCTTCGGCTCGCTCAATGAGTTTCAAAATATCCGGGCTAACCCTTTTAGTTAAACGAAATATTTAAAAGACTTCTAAAGGAAGCTATATTGGTATCTTTTGCGATATACAAATTTATCTTAAAAGAGTTCAGATTTCTATCAGAAAAGTGTCACTCAAAATCTATTTCTAAATATACGGTACGAATTGAAAAAGTAATTAATAATTTTGAATACATAGATAATTCTAATATTGCGTTTTCCCAGATCAAACTAAATTTTACTAAATTGAATTAGTTCACAAACAGATCATATCTCATTACCTAAACAAATATCTTAATTGAAAACCTAGACTAGTAATTTCTATTTCATCCCCTAAATTCCCGTAAAACATGTCTCATACAAAAGCTTGTCAGTGAAATATTCAATTATCCGCGTCGACGTGAAATTAGCCCGGCTAATAGTTTCATCAGGAACTTTGTTACTAACATTTTAGTCGTACCCTCGGTTTTACGTTTTACAAGAGTAAGGCTAGCACACACTAGCGACAAATAGGCGACGAGTTGATTTGCGTTAATAACTGCAAATAACTTTGTCGCCTTTTTACTTTTCCTTTTTTAATTGTTTAAATTTTGATCGATATTTTGTAGCGACATAAAATTGTTTATTTTCTTTTTTCAATTTGAGATTGTGGAATTCCACTCATATAAATGAGTGGAATTCCACAATCTCAATCCACGGACTCTGGAATCTATGTCTTATAAAAATAATTTATTTTACAGTTTTACATACTTATACTAAGTAAACGGATTACATAAAATATTGTTAAAATTTGTTTTTGTTGTAGAACTAATTTTAAACCTCTTACTTACTTATTGCCTATCTTTTCTATAGCCCTGACCCTGACATATTATGTATTGTGCTTCTTCTAATTTCATTATTATTTTCGTAAATAATTACACATATTTCACTGGCCTGTTATATCAAATATCTTTCATCCATCTTCTTTACATATTAGTATGATAAATATATAATTTCTATTAAGTAAGTTATGTAAAAAAAAATGTTGTGTAAAAAAATATGTATGTATTCATAGCAAGAAAGAAAGAAAGATTTATTTTAGCACACAGACACTACAGCAACAATAGGATATAAGAAATATGTTTAATAAGTAATAATCAGTAGTGTTCATTGTGGTTACTTAGTATTTTAACATCAGTTTTAGTACATAGACTTTCAAAATAAATACAAAATATCATTTTTTTTTTGCCAGCCCTGTTTGTACAAACTGTCCCACTGCTGGGAACGGGCCATCTTCTCATTGTGAGAAGGGTTAGGCCATAGTCTGCCACGCTGGCCAAGTGCGGGTTGGCAGACTTAACACATCTTCAAGATCATTGATAACTCTCAGACATGTAGGTTTCCTCACAAAAAATATTCAAAAAAAATATTGATGGCAGTAAATCTAATCAAAACTTGTATGACTAAAATCCTCGCTGTATCGAGTGTGCTCGGGCTCTGTTTCTGCATAGCACTTCAACATTTTACAGAATTAACGGTTATCTTAAACTTTATACCGTGTAATCGACGAAGAGTGGGGAAACTCAGAGAATTTATTTCGCGAAGCTACTTTTGCTTTGTTACTTTTGTGACCGAAATAAAGTTTCACGAGGTGGGTTACAAAAAGTACTGAGAGAATGCCATTTAGAAACGTAATGCAACCGAAATTGGAGAACACAAAAATAAAGCAGTTATCTTTCCTATAAAGATTTACTTGACAAAACTAAATCTATATTGCTGCTGCAACTGTCTTTTATGACTTGTTTAAAACTTCCTGCGTAATTGATAAGCAGCGGTATAAGAATAATTGTACGAGTTTTTTGTATACGTGTATATGGTGATCCCACTAAAAACATTTCATGTAAAATTGGTTGCCATGTGTCGCATTGTCATGCCACTTTCACTGACAAAAATATATCAGATGAGATCTGACTGAATCTGATGAGCTAAGCCGCTAACTCTACAAAATCTAAGGCTACAATACTTATCTCTGTAAGCCTTCAATCTTGGTAAAAAAGCATGGCTTGGCCGTTTTCCGACGGTCAGTTACAAACATATGTCGCATAACATGTCGTACATGGACAAGGAAGAAAAGAAACTAAAAGTTTGGCTCTTGAATGTTGTATAATTGGAATAGTAATGTAATAGTTCCATGAAAGTGAAACGACCAAGCCATGCTTTTTGACCAAGATTTAAGGTTTACAGAGATAAGTATTGTAGCCTTAGATTTTGTAGAGTTAGCGGCTTGGCTCTTCAGATTCAGTCAGATCTCATCTGATATATTTTTGTCAGTGAAAGTGGCATGACAATGCGACACATGGCAACCAATTTTACATGAAATGTTTTTAGTGGGATTTAATTTCTTTTTGTAAGAGACCCTGTAATTTCTGCAACGTTATGTTTTAACGGAATGTATTTCCCTGTGCATCTGTTATCATTTCTTTAGCAGTACACTCTCTGTCATAGCCTGTTTTTCTTGTTGACTTATTACTTAAAATAGATGATAGCTGCTGTAACCTTCAATTCTGATGTGGCGCCATACTATAGCGCGTGAATAAGAGTCGGTTTCCAGATACACTCTTCAGCACAAGTATAAAGTTGCAAATCATCCCAATATTCTACAACATAACGAACAATAGCACACCTTAACTTGCAACGCCACATCAAATACGGTCTTCTATAGATTGAGTAAATGTCAATGAATGGAAAAGGCATGAACCATTTCCAGGCATACTATGAACTGTAGTATAGACGATAGGGCCCTAGCCCTTCTCCCAAAGAAATTGTTTCGTTACTCATATTGTTCGTCTTATTTCCTTTTTATAGGAATACGTCCACTAAACCAACTTTAGATTTATTCTTGTATCCAGAATATTATTCAATAACTTAAATTCTTAACCTATAACCTAATACCCCTTCTCTAACAAGATCGGTCCCGAATCCAAGCTTCTAAATAAGCTCTCGGTTGAAAGTATTATAATTTTCTGTGTAAATAAGTCCCTAAGCCTAAGTAAGTACTACCTAAAACAAACCAAGTCATCAATTAAAGTCGAATAATGTATAATATATATATAACATACAAACCTATAACCTAATGTATAATTGTATATATATATAATACAAACCCATATTTACTAAACAAACATGAAACAACGAACGAAAACGATACTATTTATCCTTATACCAAACAAACCAACCGTTATCATAAACGAGAACCAAATCAGAACGAACGAATACACAACACAGACCAACCATAAATACGGAATACATAGGTGCCTCAGCGTGTCGACTTCCAAAATTGATTTGCGACAGAGCGCGAGAAATGATACCGTGTGCTAACTTGAGGCGCACGCCATCTAGTATCGCCTTTTGAAACTAATTAGATAAACGATCCTCACTGAGTGGTAAAATTGTCGTATTTTAGATGTGAATCATATCTAAAGTACAAAAGCTAAATAAATGAAACTTTGTATGTTTTATAAATGTACTGTCTACTTTTTATCCTGAAAATTTGGGCTTTCTAGTATTATCCATATCGAAGTTATGTTGTGTTACAGAAATATAGACACACACACAAGATCACACTTTAAAAGGGTTGGAGGGTGAAAAATACAAATATCGTAATTTTTCTGTTGTTTATGTACCAATCGTAGTTTGCATACCAAATTTCAGATTTCTGAAACTTCAGGAAGTACCCTATCTTTTTGATTACACTCAGGGGGTGTGCTCCCACAAATAAAGGGTTGGAGGGTGAAAAGTAATAATATCTTAATTTTTTCGTGGTTCATATGTAAATATTAGCTTACACACCAAATTTCAGCTTTCTAAGACTTCAGGAAGTACCTTATATTAATTATTGATGAGAATAACGTAATAGCCCCCAAATAAGGGTAGAGGGTGAAAAATACAAATATCATAATTTTTCTGTTGTTTATGTACCAATCGTAGTTTGCATACCAAATTTCAGCTTTCTACTACTTCAGGAAGTACCCTGGAATATTGATGACGAGAACGGGATAACCCCAAATAACCCCAAATAGGGGTTGGAGGGTGAAAGTTACAAATATCTTAATTTTTCTGTTGTTTATGTGCAAATTGTAGCCTACATACCAAATTTCAGCTTTCTAAGACTTCAGCAAGTACTTTATCTTTTTTATGATCATTAATTAATTTGTGCCAAATCGGCTTATTTCAGGTATTAATAAAATCGAAAGTATAAAAGCTAGATACATGAAACTTTTAACATTTTATTAGACCGTGGACCACACTTGATCCTGAAAATTTGAACCCTCTAGTGTTATCGAGGCCGAAGCTATGAGGGTCTAAAAATCCGACGAATGTGTTCGAGAAAAGATAGTCCCGGCCGTACCCGCTGGCTCACATAGCGGGTGCACGGCCGTGCCCCCAGATAGTGTGTGTGTCCGACGAAGTGAGCATCTACAACTTGCACACGTATAAAAATCGCCCGCAATTGTGACTTTACAGTGTGCAGTGTACGTACCTATATTATATAATTTTATAGTTTAAAAAACTGAAACAACCGACTTCAAAGTACGCTATTTCGTTTACTTGTAATATTAGTAAGGATTAGGCTATATAAAGTTCATATCATCATGTTCAGTTGGGTAATAATTAAACAAGGCGCCCAAGTGTTTAATTAGCTCTATTTTCTCCATATACACATTAGATGACGAAGAATTTACTTTTCAAGCTTACTTAAATCCTTATTCCGATTGTAACATTTTTAAAGAGACCTCTCTTCACCCGCTCGTTTTTTTGTCAAGAATGATATTTGTCAACGAATGTCAAATGTTTCGTCTTCGAATATTAGAAAATGTGTAAATATTTATACCATAATCCTCAAGATTTGACTCTTTTGTGAAGAAAAACGTGTCAGTGGCGCTCTGCGATTCTATAATCTGACGCACTTCACTCAGGAATCCAGTGAAAATATTTTTAGTTTTAGAGATTATTCAAAAAGTAATAAAAGCAATGTTTCTAAAATAATTATGGAACCAACTTGGGAGCTTTCTCTATACAGCTTTCTCTATACGCCAATTCACGAAACACTAAAATTTGTTCACGATTGAAGGAGAAATTCGTGTACATACATAAAAAGTATATACGCTACGAATTGATAACCTCCTCTTATTAAGTCGGTTAAACAGCGAAATTATCTGTAGGTCTCTGTTTGTTACATTATCTCGAACCGATCGTTACAAAAGACGTACTTAACTCGTAAGCACCATTTTACCATTAGCATCATCACCGTTTTTCATCATTACGCGGATCAGGCCACGGGGAACAGCAAGTTATTTAATGATTGTGTAATATTATTAATCTTTAATTGTGTAAATATTCGGCTTCAGTTGTCTGACAGATATAACACGCGTTCAAGATTACAGAGAATAAGTATCTTCTGAGTCTGTGTTCTTAATCTTCGGCAACATCATTGCTTTCCTACAAGTGATAAAGTTATATTGATCATAAGGTTACAGATGTTCCAAGTAAATTTTTATTAATTCTATTTCACCTATAACTTTCAATTTAACTTTTTTAAACTATCACGGTCATTCATTAAAACATTATTATTATTAACGGGATATTTACCGGAGTTCGCGTTAAATTCAATCGCCCGTAAACATGGTGCATTATAACTGTGCCGAAATATCGGGAGCTCAAAATTAACGCGAACCACGGTAAATATCCAGTTAATAATAATAGTGTATTAACTTTCAATTTTCTTTCAACGATTGTGTCAATTGCTGATCTGAAAATAGCTAGTTCAAGAGGATCACCTTACTGGCACCCTACTTTTGAAGGTGACTACTTTTGTATGTCAATTTGAATGACTTGCTATCACATTGCTAAATGAAATTATATATGAAAGGGATGGGCGAGAACTGGACTCTGGATGACTTGTGCGCCATCTACCGATGCGCTCGAGTCGACGAAGAACTGTCAACTGGTAAGTTTTTCCTTAACGTCAGTCAGAAGAGCATATATAATAAATGAAATTAAAAATATTCTTAATATACATCTTTGATAACTATATTCACTTCTAAAAACTAAATTCACGGTCTAATTTCAATATTCTTTCAACTAAATTCACTTATAAATAACTGTACATCATTATGAACAACTTTATAACGAACAATAAAAAAAAAACTTATTTAACACATAAATTTATTAACACTGTGGCTCAGTTGGTAGTGTGTTTACGTCTACCTGCTGAACTGAAAGGCTGTGGGTTCAATCCCCACCCAGGGCAAACATTTGTGTGATGAGCATGGATGTTTGTTCTGTGTCTGGGTGTTTCTATGTATCATATGTATATATTTACAAAAAAAAGTATATATGTATTCTATCAGCCATCTAGTTCCATAGTACAAGCTTTGCTTAGTTTGGGCTAGATGGTGTTGTGTGAAATGTCCACAAATATTTATTTATTATTATATATTTATTTACTGTAAAAAATATAGACAACTAAATTTATTTTGGAAATTTTGAATAATTGTAGAAAATTCTTTATTGTGTTACATAGAAGCAAAAGACGACTAGCGAATTCGATTAAATGTGCTCTTACACTAAACATAAAAACATAATTAGCAAACAAATTCCTAAGATTAGTAATTAGTATTTATTCGAAAAAGCAATTCGAATACGCATATTGTTTAATTCTAGAAAATAACTCAAGTCAAATTTTCAGCGTCCCATGAGAAGATAAACAGACTTCAATGTAATAAATGTTGTTTTCAACAATTTTCTCTCAACTAATTAAAATAACTCAACTGTATGTAATGATAGAGAATATTCCAATTTCCAAGATGAAATATGATAAATAGAGGCGGAACCAAAACGTATGCTATATTTCAGAACTCAAAATTTATATATATATATATATATATAAGTCGTTTTTAGGGTTCCGTTGTCAACAAGGAACCCTTATAGTTTGCCTTATATCCATGTTAATCTGGGATCTAACTCAATGACTCTTAATAGTAGAAAAGCTTTAATTTGGTACGGGTATACAATTATACATAATTATTAATCACGCCAACAAAATAGTACAATAAAATGTTGGTAAAAAATAAGGCACTTTTTTACATGTAAAGTAGGGGTTGCACATTTTTCAATTTTCTATTTTTCAAAGGATCTCTTTGCGAAATATTAAGCTTTAAAGTGATAATTTTGCTAGAGTTGACGTCGTTGTCCTATCATCCTGTCATCTAAACGGCTGGTCATGGATATGTGAAAAAAATATCCTGTAGCTTAAATAATAAAATTAATAAAAATAATACTATCACAGCAAAGTGGGCTTTACAAGTTAACGAGAAGTAATCGATCAACTTAAAAAATATATGTTTTAAGAATAAAAATAAAAATATCGTGCAAATTATATATATTTTATATAATAGACTGAGTGGCCAACCCAAGTGCCAGAGTTATTAAGCCGCCGAAAAACCTCTGACCTGGCTTGACGATTACTTTTTTAAGAACAAACAACCGGGACCTACAATTTAACGTGTCATCCGACCCACGGTAGTTCTCAGAAAGAAATGCCACTCATGGTCACCCATCCATAGACTGACCAATTTATCCGTTGCTTAACATTGGTGATATTTTGAGAACACTTAGTCAAGCCACTGTAACATACAAATTAACGATTTAAATTTCATTTAAACATTTAAACCGTTAACACGTATGTTCACAGTATCCATCAATGAGCACGGACTACTACGGAACTTCTACTGCATGTGGCCCGACTCACACTTGGCTGATTTTTTTGATCCTCAATTTAGTGGAGATTTGTCTCAGCTTGAGAAATTTTCTGTATCCTAACAATACTGCCGGCAACAAACACCTACATATATAAAACATTTTTTTACCTGTGTTATTTTTTGTGTCATCTTAAAGACATATTTTCAATTAGATAGTCAATAGTCCGTAGAGCGCTCGTATCGGCCAATGTTCCATGCGTGCTTGAACCACCGGGGCTCAGCAGATCCGACGGCAAGCGACCGGACGGTTTGACACTGGTGCCTTGGAAAAATGGCAGATGCTTAGTGTGGGACGCTACTTGCGTCAACACTGTCGCGGCCTCACACCTGTGTCGTACCGTCCACTCACCAGCAGCGGCGGCAGAGGATGCCGCTAGCAAAAAGCGGGAGAAATACGCGGCAATGGAGCTACAATATTATTTTGTACCCATCGCCGTTGAAACCATGGGCAGTTGGGGAGCGGATGCCAAAGGCCTCGTCAGTGAAATTGGCCGAAGACTGAAGGACAATAGTGGTGACTCCCGTTCTGCTTCGTTCCTGGTGCAAAGGTTGGCTATTGCCATACAGCGTGGCAATGCTGCTTGCGTTGTGGGCACCTTTCCACCAAGGTCGATGCAGGATGGGTTTCAATTGACGAAATTTTAATTTTAATTGATCACTTTTTTACATGCTTTTAAAATTGTTTGTTACATTAATCTTAATATGATTATTAATTAATTCTTATTTAATTATTATGATTCTTTGTTATTACTTATACCCTTAAACTCATTTGTCTCTTATTAATAAATATATCAATTAAATATATAATTGTGTAATAAGAACGGGATCGACGCATTTAACCAGATACGCAAATGACCTGATACGTGCATGGCCAGATACGCAATTGACCAAAACTTGTGTACGCAATTGACTATAAACTGAAATACGCAATTGACCAAAACTGAAATACGGCTATAAACTTGATAGGCTGAGAACACAAGACATACCATCATCAGCTAAACGTCTACGTTAGTATATTCGTAGAGCATCTACACCGCTACAAACGTAGATCCACTACGAAATTCGTAGCACAAGTTAAAAGCCTTTCCTTTATCCTTACCTACATATTGTGTGATCTAAGCCATATACAAAGTGCTCTTTGATGTAAGTAAATAGGCAAGATGGAGTTTATAAGCAAGCACTGAAAGAAATACCTACCTATAATGTGCCTTGATATTAGATCTACTGATTATACCATGTATTCTCTTGGATAAGCTGTTTTCCAATAACATTGGAGATGATAACTATTGATATGAAGATGTTTTTATATAAACAACATTGTTATTATTTGCTACAAACATAAATAATACTTTTGTATATATGGTGAATAACAAAGCACGACGGACAAAAAAAAGAATCATTGTATTTGTAATTTATAACTGACATCAAGAAGGAGAAGGTTCTCAATTCGACTCTGTTTATTTTTGTATTTGATACGCGATTAATTCGATTATGAATTGATTTTAATTATTCTTTATTTGTTTGGTAGATCATACTTCAGAGGTACCTCTTTATAAATTTGATCAAAATTGGTTTCGTATTTATAACAAAATAAATAGAAAAATATCTTCCAAGTAAACCAAGTTGCGTATTTTGAAGTCGTTTCAGTTTTTTTAACTATAAAATTGATTTGAAATGTCAGGAAAATTTAATCTAAATAAGAACTAAAACTGTACGTACGTAGACGTACAGGAGTCACCGATATAGCACAGCGGATTAGCAAGTTGAAGTGGCAGTGGGCAGGGCACATAGCACGTAGAACTGATGGCCGATGGGGCCGAAAGGTTCTCGAGTGGAGACTACGTACCGGAAAGCGCAGCGTAGGAAGACCAGCCACGAGATGGACAGATGACCTCATACAAGTGGCGGGAAGACGCTGGATGCAAGCCGCTTCCAATCGGTATTTTTGGAAATCCATGGGGGAGGCCTATGTCGAGCAGTGGACTTCTTATGGCTGAGATGATGATGAAGAACTAGAAAATAATGTAAAATTTAATAATTTTCGTACTTATTAAGCCCCTTTCAAAAGTACTTGTACATAGTGACACTTCATACCTACTAGTCTCTAATTATTATCCTTGTTACCCTATTAAAATTTTCATTATACAAACCTATGTCACAGAATAGGAAATAATATACAAGAATATAAATTATCCGAACCTTATATTTTCCATCACATTCATTGACCGCAACCATAGACTTCTATAGATACCCGAAGTGTATGTACCTAGCGTGTCAAGTACGATAAACAATCGCAGTTGACGACCAAGATTTATTTAAGTTTAGGTGATATATACTTCCGATTCGATATTTTGCCAACTAGTTACTAGCGTACAAGCGCGAGGATGCATTGGGTTGAATAGATTTCGTGCGGATGGAACATTCCATACAAAATCGTTTATGTGACGTCCACAGTCGGTACCAAAAATGTGGCACGCAAGGTTTTCATTTCAATGAAGTCACATGCTCCATCTACTATGTCTGTGACCACAACACACTGTTGTTAATAATAAAGTGCCATTAAAACACTGAGTGAAATGGACTGTTACTCAGAAAATTGACTTTTCCAATGAATTCGTAGTGGTCGGTGATTAATTATACCAATAACGTAGATGCGTTGTTTGCATATCAACAATAGTCATTATTCCTATTCTTATTCAATCAATCAATCAATAACACTTTATTGACACAACAAAAGTAATAAAATAACAAAAAAACACTCATAAAACAATGGCACAAAGGGCGGTCTTATCACTAACAGCGATCTCTTCCAGACAACCGTAGGATGTATGTGCGTCTTATTCGAGGTGTAAATATGTTTGCTTTTTGTACTTATAGAGTTAAATTTTTTTAGAGCTACCAGTCACAATAGTTAGTTTGACTGAACTCACAGCTCATTTAGGCAGTATGTCTGCCTGCTAAGCTCTAGGTCATGGGTTCAATCCCCACCCAGGACAAACATTTGTGTGATGAGCATGGATGTTTGATATGTGACTGGGTGTTTCTATGTATCATCAGTATGTATATACAAAAAATAAGTGAGTATTCTATCAGCCATCCTGTTTCCATAGTAATTTGCTTAGTAGCTTTGCTTAGTTTGGGCTAGATGGTGTTGTGTGAAATGTCCACCAATATTTATTTATTTATTATAATAAGTGCGCAGTTCGTACAACTAGCTTATCTATGGTAAAATCAGCGACAGCGTTAAACGTATGGGAACGAAATGCGTAACCCAAATTATGAGAGTTCCTCTGTATTATTAAACGTCAGAATTCGGACTGTTCCATTCATTAACCGACTTCGGAAAAGTAGGAGGTTATTTTGTTAAAGTTTTATCATGTGTAATAGGGAAAAAGTCTATAGAATGGATTTAATTGATTTAGGATTCATCATTTGACGACTTGTTAAATTTTTACCCGATTGCATAAGGAAAAGAGTAAGGCTTTTCAAGTGTATACATGTATTTTTAAATAAAAACGCGACGCGCCTTGCCCGGGAGTGACGTGTGTGCTGCTCCTTTGAAAAAGACCGCCGAATGCGGTTGAAACTATAGTCGGATATTTCGGCTCAAAACAGACGTGAGTGACCCATAGTTTTTATTTAAAAATGTGTGAAAACCACGTTAATTTCCATTGTATACATGTACTTATGTATTTAATATGTATGTTTCTATATTAGCTCCTACAGTCTAAATAGCTTTGCCGATTTAGATGTGCAAGGTGTAGTTTTTTTCGAAAATATTTTTATTGTTATTCGAAAATAGACTTGCGCTTGACCGTCAAATCACCTGGGTGTTGTTTCGGGTTTTCGGAATATTAACCATGTAAAGGTGTCGCTTTTCCGTCCTTACATACATATGTCTTCACTCCCTAAGTGTAATAGTGTGTTTTTTGTTATAATACGACTCTCATAAAAATAAGCAAATACGCTTTTTCGTAACCTCCAACGAACTTTGTCGTAATAATGATAATTAGGTATTTATATTAGTAGTTTTAAAGATCGATAGCGCCCTCTGATTTGCACGCCTCCTCAGGCATAACATGAAGCACATTAAAATTAAGAACACCAAAAGCATGTTATCACTCATGTTTAACGCAAATAAATTTACTTTGACTTTGACTTTGACTTGACTTTGAATAAATAAGTGGTTTTACTAAAATTGTTCTAAATAGTGCGCATTTATAGCTTGATATAGCAATTTTACGCATATTTTCTCACTAAAAACATGCACTCCACAGCGTATCAAACCAAGTCTATCAAAATCGTTAGATAGACTGCAAAAATCGTTTTTCTGCAGTTGGTATTTTGTATATAGAAACATAAATACATACACACCTTTTTTTTAAATACATTATAGATGTACGATTGACCACCAACTCGCCTGATGTTAAGCGACGGTGTGGCCGAGGATAGAGCTCGTCGATCTAGAAGATATCTATTCACTCTAGCCTTGAAAATTCCAAGATTGTAGGTCTCAGGAAACAGAGACAGCGGCAACAGGAATGTGGATCGATATCGCTGAGTACGGATTTTTGGCATTTCAACGAGAAATGGGTGGTAATTCGCCGACTTTCTGCTAGTCCTGTAGTGAAATGGGGAGGGTCCTTCTACTTGGTTAGTCAGATTTTACCAAATAAACTTTTGACCTTTTATATTCCAAGCACGTTTTGATTAGATCAATTATAATATTTACTTTATTTAATCAACTGTACTGCCTACGAGGATACTTAAAATATAAGTACCAGCTCCCACTGCTATTGTTGAGATAAACTATCTCTTTGCAAATATTGGATATAATAATATTAAATTATCTGGATTGTTAGAGGTGAATGCTTACAAGCTGAAATTCGCTGAAATATCAAAAGTGATATTATATTATTTAATATTTTGGTTCGTAACTTCGTCTTCTAGCGTTTAATAAAATATATTGTAGAAGTCGTCCCAAGTTTGTAAGAAAGTGTTTTGTGAAGTATAACATGGATATAATACCTCGTCGTAGTGTGGTAAATATTTGGTAAACCTTTAGGTTTATATTAGGGGTGATATTGGATTTAGGTCCCATTGTTTGAGTTTGTATCATAAGTATGTACCTATATGTTTACGGTAAAATGTATATAAGTATTAAGTTTAGCTATCGAGCTCCAATATCACAAGCTTCGCATGATTTGGATATAGTGTTGCGTGAAAATGCCCACAAATATTTATTATATATTAACCGACTTCGAAAAAGGAGGAGGTTATCAATTCGTACCGTATATATATTTTTTATATATGTACACGAATTACTCCGTCATTCGAGAAACAATTTTTGTGTTTTTTAAATTGGTGTATAGAGAAAGCTCCCAAGTTGGTCCCATAATTATTTTATAAACATCGCTTTATTAGTTTTTGAATAATCTCTAAAAATGAAAATATTTTTATTGTATTCCTGAGTAAGTGCGTCAGATTATAAAATCGCAGAGTTCCAGCTACACGTTTTTCTTTGCAAGAGTGTCAAATATTAAGGATTATCGTATAAACATCTGCACATTTTCTAATCTTCGAAGACGAGCATTTGACATTCAATGACAATGCGCATTCTTGACAAAAGAAATAATCGGCCAAGTGCGAGTCGGACTCGCGCACGAAGGGTTCCGTACTATCATCTATAATACTACAAAGTTTAGTTCTGTTTATAAAATAACGACAAATCAACGAAATTCCAAGTAGTAAATTGCAAACTTATAGGTAGGTTTTCGATACACATCCGGGCAGCATGACGACGCTCGCGCGAATACGCGCGGCTATGGCTCGCTCCGTGATGTTACCTCCCCCGCTACCCGCGCGTTCGCGCCACCACCACACCACGGCGCGGCGCTCGCACCGCGTTTAGATGCACAGATTATTTTCATTTTGTGAGTTTTTATGTATTAGATTAGGTATTTATTCTTATAGTTAATATATTTCTAAATATTTACTTACAAATATTCAAGTTTCTACCTGTTAATTAAGATCGAGTAAAAATTGCTTAAAAATTACGTTTGTTGTATGGGAGCCCCCCTTTAATATTTACTTTATAGTTATTTAATTATTTATTTTGAAAGGTAATATACAAGTAAGTATTCTGTGAAAATTTGAAGCGTCTACCTGTTACCGTTTTTAATATTGAGCAAAAAAATACGAAAAAAACACGTTTATTGTATGGGGACCCCCCTTAATATTGAATTTTTTTAAATTTTTAGTATTTGTTGTTATAGCGGCAACGGAAATACATCATTTGTGAAAATTTCAGCTTTCTAGCTATCATGGTTTATGAGATACAGCCCGGAGACAGACAGACAGACAGACAGACAGACAGACAGACAGACAGCGAAGTCTTAGTAATAGGGTCCCGTTTTTACCCTTTGGGTACGGAACCCTAAAAAAGAGCGAGTGAAGAGAGGTTTCTTTAAAAAGTTTACAATCGTGAAGGATTTAGTTAGTTGCGTTTGAAGTCGGTTTATTAATAGAAAAAATATTTATAAATACGATCTTTTAAGATTGGGTGGTGCTGGCTACAAATAGAGAAGAATGGAAAAAAATAAAAATAAAAACATATAAAATCACGCCTATTTTCCCTCAGGGGATAGGCAGACCGTCAAAGACCATAAGAACGTTTGACGCCACATTTGATCTTGGTCAGAGAGTTAGATGATAAGAGTATAAGAGGGGATACGAGGTTAAGATGACTATAAAATACCATTTAGTTAATTAAAAAATATACTTTAAGCGGTCTTCAATGTCTACCAACCTACATGTAAAGTTGTACAGCCGGTAAACAAGCAAAGAGCAGTCACCCCCCTGGGGAAGTCCACGGTTTTTGACAGAACACGCCCGCATGACTCATAAATTATGACTAAATTAATTTATGTTTTGCCACTTTCCCTTCAAACGATGGGACTGTTTACGGCGATAATAAAATTATGTGGGTATTTCGACATAAATACGCGTTTTATGAGTTGAAATATAGGTGATTCAAAGTCGTCAAGAGTTATGGATGTAAGGTGAGATGGAAGACGCATTTAAGGGATGAACGTAAATGTGGGAACGAGAAAGTTTTGTATGTCCATTTTGTGTTTTTTTTTATCAGCCCTGTTTGTACAAACTGTCCCACTGCTGGGAACGGGCCATCTTCTCATTCTGAGAAGGGTTAGGCCATAGTCTGCACCCTGGTCAAGTGCGGGTTGGCAGACTTCACACATCTTCAAGATCCTTGAGAACTCTCAGACATGTAGGTTTCCTCACGATGTTTTCCTTCACCGTTTGAAGTTGGCGGCAATCAACAATACGCACAAACTTCGAAAAGACAGAGGTGCGTATTTATTTAGCTTTTCATTATCATGATGTAATTCCGAATCTATTTTGTTATTATATTGTTCTATGTTTTGTTTAGTTTTATTATTGTGTAAAGAAATCATTATAGTAAAGGACTCTTTGACTCAGTTTTCAATCACATCACATTTTTTATGTTTAGTCTATGTAAGTTTATCTCTATTATTATGTATTTAATATACCTATATACCTACATATGTAAGTACTATTTGCAAGTAAGTACCATTTGGTCATAAGATTTGTGTCCTGTGATTTCACCACCGTCACCGTTTACTTTTTTGTTTCTCTTTTACCATCTAAAGGTTATCTGGAAGAGATTGCTATTAGCGATAAGGCCGCCATTTGTACCTTCCTAACGCCCTAATCATGTACCTTATCTTATTTTTACTATGGTGTCAATAAAGTGTTTTTGTATTGTATTGTATTGTATAGATCAAAAAGTTTGTATTGATAATAAACAAATCCGTCAAGCAAAAGATAATTCACGCTTGTCCATGTGTCGACCTTAAAAATATTTTTTTTTTTACTTGTGCCAAATAAAGTAATTTACATGTTCACATTTACATTTTCTCATTGATAATCTCCTCCACGTGTCTTAAAGTAGAAAATAAAAGTTACGGCCGTACAGTCCCTCAATTATGTAGGAATTCTGAAACTCCATACCGAATTGGTAGTCGTCTGCCGCTATCTGCCTCAGCGCCGGCGATTGACGAAGGTACACTGACAGGTGTGTCGTCCCGTCCCGAGGGATACACCAGGATATCCCCGTTATGTTCGAGTGACCGAGTTTCCACAAAAATTCTCCCGGTTTATCCCTCGGTGACGTTTGAATATGTTCCGTACAAGTGTGCCATATTTTGCGCTAACGTACTTTATGTTTATTTTTTCGTGGATATATTATGTGTTGTCATGTATTCCGTATTTTTATGTTAAAATCGTAACAATACTTTTCTGGTGTATAAATGTGTTTTAAAACGGGCATGTATTTTTTAACTACAAAAAAACAACATATAAACTATAGGTATTACTACAACTAAAAACATGTAAACGAAATACTCCAGAACGATGAAGGTCGACACATAATTCCAAATTCAAAATAAAAAGTACACAAAATTATATAATGTACATACAGTTTATAGTAAAATTTAATAAATGGTCTATAAGTGTTTTTGTTACACATAAATAGATAAAGGAAACCGGTAAATTGTTTAATTTTGACCTAGTTTATAAACCAACCCGCATTCAGTCTGCTGGTGTGCATGGAGTATGAAACTGCGCTGATATATTGAAAGGTACATGTTAAAACAAATCATGATAAAATGCAGCAATTAATCAATGAAACTGTGGACCAAACGGTCGCGTAAAATATTTTGGATTTAACTGAAAATTGGGGCGGCAATGTGCTGCCTTTCTGCGTGACCCATAGTTTAAGAGATAGGAATAACACCTTGTAATTTTTAACCGACTTCCTAAAAGAAGGAGGTTATCAATTCGGTCTGTGTGTTTTTTTATGTTTGTTTACCGATTACTCAGCTAATTGTGCATTGATTTTGTTTATTCTTTTTGTATTTGATATGTCATACTTCAGAGGTAGTCCCATTTAAATGTTATCAAAATCGATATAATACTTTGGTTTTTATAACAAAATAACTGGTGAAAAGTGAATAGCAAGTCGCGTATGTGTTGTATTGCGTATTTTGAAGGCGGTTTTTTCAGTTTTTTAAACCTTAATTGAGCAATTTATCATCATGCACTCAGCTACTTGCCCATTGAACTTTCCCAGTGGATTTCTAAAAAAATGGAAGCGACTTACATGTAGCGTCTTTCTACCACTTGCATAAGGTCGTCTGGCCTTGTGGCTGGTATTCCTATGCTGCGCTTGCAGATGCGTAGTTTCACTCAAAAACCTTTCGGCTTCATTTCAGGCAAGTCTGGGTGACCAAAAAGTGTTTTTTTTTATAACAATAACTTTGGTAGACTAGTAAATGATAACAGCTGACGAAGACAACACAGTGACAGGTGTGTCATTCAAGAGTCTAACGGGATGCTCAGCGGAAACTGGGATAGTAGGAAACATGCGGAAAACGGTATAGGGGTAAGCGGGACAAGAGTGAATGCGGGTTGTTGTGAGAAGAGGTGCCATATGCACAATAACATATGTTTAGGGAACGTTGGAAACATTTAATTACATGTCATAATGAGACATTGAAAACAGTTCTAATTTTGACTGTCACTTTAGAAAAAAAACTGTTAGTGAAATTGAGAAAATCGCATTCTTTTTCACGAAACGCAAAATCAAATTAATATAAATCGTATAGCACAAAACAAAAGAATCGCTCATTATTTGTAAGAGATAGGAGAGAGAATAATTTAAATGCAGAAATGAGAATGGAACTTTTTTTTCTGTCATAAATAAGCTTGCGTTTGCCCGACTATCCACCAAATGTGTTAGTTGCTAGTCAGCATAGTAACTGACGCATCAGCTGAGTTGGCGATTTTGTTAGTTAAGCCCTTATCGGACCAATAGATATTTTGGGCACATAAACATATATTTTTGTTTAATTTGACAATATAAAGCACGTTTTTGATATAATTGATAAAAATCAAGACTATAACCCAATAAGATTTTTTCTATTGAAAGGTTATACTCATTGAATATGAAGTAAAAGCAAATCTCAGATAAGAAACTTACTTAAAGTCTTTTAGTATCTTGGCCTTATAATATATCTTGGTGTTGACCTTTTTAAACACATACAATGATATTGTCACTGTTTACAAGTCACCACACGCGTCTAACAGCGTTGCCCAACGTTCCACGACTGAAGATGAGTCGGGCGATTACCTTACTTGAGGCTTGCCACGCAGAGCCGGGAAAAACTTATCTAAGTATCATCATTGACCTACTTTATAGATATACCTACTTTTTATCCCCATTAGCGACTTGACAGAAAAATAACGTGCAACATTAAATAAAATTATTACCTGTTACAAAGTTTTACTAGTGTAACAGTTACGAAATAAAATATTTATTTTACCAGTCACAAACAACCGGCTGTGTAAGTCATCACTGAATGATTTATTTTGATAACTGCTCTCTGATACAATACTTATATACATGAATAAGCCCGCATAACTAATGCACTGGAATTAAAAAGCAATAACCGACAATAGGAATGGTAATCATCATTCAACTCTTCAAGAATGCACAATCATTTTCAATGGCTCGGTAAATAATAGTCCATGTTATCGATTAATAACTCAGATGGCATTCAGAGAAGAGCGAACAACCGGAAAATAACGGAAATGAACATTTTCACAATATTTTGTTGAAGTTATGGGTAAGTACTTTATTGTATTATTCACACGAATGAGTTTTATAAACGGTCACTGCTGTTGGATGAAAACTGTATCAATTTATTTTTATATATACTTATATTCAATTAACTGTTATCCGCAAATTTACGGGGGACGAAAAATTACCGATCCCATTACGCTGTCGCTTTGAACCCGCTCCGCTCCTGCCTCGTTTTTTTTGTCTATTCCCGCTCCAATCCGAATATTAAAATTTATGGAATTGATTCAATAGAATCTTAGATTACCCCACATCAACACCCTAAAATCTTTCAAACTATATAATATAATGTCGATTAGTCCTAAAAACATTTTTATGATTTTTTATAATGTTTGTGAGTACGCGACATATATTAATGACTTAAGCTCTGCCTCCGAACATTACTTTGAGATATAACATGTAAATGTCTCTTTACTTTGTTCTATCGTAACCGTAATATTACCGGTAGTAAAAATATAACCGGTTATAAAACTGGGACAACCCTAACCCTACCCCTTGACAGTCGGCATTCAATGCTATTTACTATAACGAATTTCCATTACGATCATTAGTGTTGTACTAATAATGATGTATGACCGATATCGATGTGTTCCAACACAGTGACATGTCAGAACTGAATTATTGACGAATAGCGAATGCGCGATAACGTGTAAGCGTGCTCCATAAATTTTAATGTGGCAATAGATCGCAACATTGTAGTGAATAAAAAGCTCGCTTTACAACGTTAGGTATCGGAAGTTAGACTTTGTATGTCGTAAATATTTTCGTACGTAAGATTGTGAAGTGGATACATTTTCATGTGAAAACAATAAACGATATACTACCGGAACTAGGAATAATGGTTGCAGGTATTCTGACTACGTTTTTCAAATTGTAATGTAGGTGTATTATCTATTCCAAGTTAAACGCCAGTTAAATAAAAACAATATACTATGGAATAGAAAATGTGGAGTTTAATACAAAATAATAATAATAAGTTCTATTTACCTTGGGGACCAGCACGAAGCCTACGAAAAAAATACTTTAAAACTATTTTTTTTATATAAAAATTCAAGAAAATTTCACGTATAACAACTTTTTTTAACGAACATACAAATAACTCCGAGCGAAAATTCCGAAAATTCCGAAAATTAATTCTAAATTTAATAGTATTGTAGGTGAAAGTTACTCTTTGCCATTTATCCTGAAATAATTTCATCTGTTATTGGCAACATTTTCCTTATAGCGACAGCATATGGACTGGATGGAGGCGTGAGAATAATATAAAATATTATTATATAATTCGTAGTAGATATTTAAATTTGCCGTGGGGTACCGGCTTTGCCGTGGGGTACCGGCTTTGCCGTGGGGTACCGGCTTAGAATAGTACCTCCCCCTCTCTTCCCGTGGGTGCCGTAAGAACCGGCTAAGGGAAATACTACCAGAGATGGGCAGCAGCATCCTCTGCGGAAAACGCTACCCACTGCGCTCGCCAACCCGCATGCCAAGCGTGGCGAGTAATGGCAAAACCCCCCCTATGACAGACGACAAAAATACCAGGCCCCCAGTCCCCGGCAGCTCCGCTATTCCGGACTACGGTAGCGGTCCCGGTCACGGCGGAGCAAGGGGTGCTAAGAATCTCCGGAAGAGATCCGGCTACCACCCCCTGCATAAACGACGACTGGCCCTGGTAACACACAATATTCGCACGATGAGGACAGACGAGAAGCTAGCTGAGCTGGAAGAAGAAATGAGTAGGTTACATTGGGATATCCTGGGGTTATCGGAAGTCCGACGAGAGGGTGAGGACACGATAACCCTGAAATCCGGTAACCTACTATACTACCGGGAGGGCGACCAACAGTCCCAAGGTGGTGTCGGGTTTCTCGTCCACAAGTCCCTTGTTAACAACATTCTTGCCATCGACAGTGTATCGAGCAGGGTTGCGTACCTGATACTCAAAGTATCCAAGAGATATTCGTTGAAGGTCATCCAGGTATACGCACCGACCTCGGCACACTCGGATGATGAGGTGGAGGTGATGTATGAGGACATTAGTAGGGCCATACACACTTCTGAGACCTATTTTAATGTTGTTATGGGGGACTTCAATGCGAAGCTGGGCAGGAAATGCGAAAGTGAGTTGAGAGTGGGGCAATTTGGATATGGACAACGGAACCCCAGGGGACAGAGGTTGGCCGACTTTCTGGAGAAAGAGGGACTCTTCATGATGAACTCTTTCTTCCAGAAGCCACCTCATAGGAAATGGACCTGGTTGAGTCCCGACGGTTCTACGAGAAATGAGATAGACTTCATCCTGACCACCAAGAAACAAATATTCAATGATGTCTCTGTGATCAACATGGTTAAAACCGGAAGTGATCACCGAATGGTACGAGGCACTTTGAATATTAATGTTAAACTTGAGAGGTCCCGTATGATGAAGTCTACACTCCGACCCACTCGCGCCCATATCCAAAACCCCGAGAGCTTTCAGCTCGAACTATCAAATCGCTTCGAGTGCCTGGAGAGCTGCGCATCGGTGGATGAGATCAATAACAGGTTTGTGGAAACTGTCCGTACGGTGGGCGCGAAGTTTTATAAACCCCACCGTACAAATAGACCGCAAAAGCTCTCGAGCCATACCCTCGACCTCATGGCTGAACGACGCTCATTGCAACTGCAGTCTTCCGGTGACGCCGAGTCATATAGGCGGCTCAATAGACTCATATCAAAGTCTATGCGACACGACATCCGTACCTTTAATACTAATCGTATTAAAGAGACGATAGAGCGGAATAAAGGCTCCAAAGTGTTCGCAAGAGACATGTCTATTGGGCAGAGCCAGTTGACGAAGCTGAAGATGGAAGATGGCAGTATAGCGTCGACTAAAGCAGAAGTCTTGAGGGAAATCGAGAGGTTCTATGGACAGTTATACACATCGGTCGCAAAACCTGTTAGCAGTTTGAGCAAAGATCCAAGAGCCAAACTGACTCGACATTATACCGAAGATATCCCGGACATCAGCCTGTACGAGATTAGGATGGCCTTGAAACAGCTCAAGAACAACAAGGCACCGGGCGACGACGGAATTACATCAGAGCTACTGAAAGCGGGTGGAACACCGGTACTGAAAGTCCTTCAGAGGCTCTTCAATTCCGTCGTGCTTGAAGGTACAACGCCAGAAGCATGGAACAGAAGCGTGGTGGCGCTGTTCTTCAAAAAAGGAGACAACACTTTGCTGAAGAACTACAGACCCATCTCGCTTCTGAGCCATGTCTATAAGCTGTTTTCAAGGGTCATCACGAATCGTCTTGAACGCAGGTTTGATGACTTCCAGCCTCCCGAACAAGCCGGTTTCCGAAAAGGCTATAGTACCATAGACCACATCCATACGCTGCGGCAAGTGATACAGAAGACCGAAGAGTATAACTTGCCCCTTTGCTTAGCGTTTGTGGACTATGAGAAAGCCTTTGATTCGATCGAGACCTGGGCGGTGCTTGAGGCTCTCCAGCGATGCCGTATTGACTATCGGTATGTCGAAGTGCTGAAGTGCTTGTACAACAACGCCACCATGTCAGTCCGAGTACAAGACCAGAACTCAGAGGCAATTTCATTGAAAAGAGGCGTGAGGCAGGGAGACGTTGTCTCTCCGAAACTGTTTACCGCCGGTTTGGAAGATGCCTATAAGCTTCTGGAATGGAAAGGGCTCGGCATTAATATTAACGGCGAGTACATCACTCACCTTCGGTTTGCCGACGATATAGTAGTCATGGCAAAGTCGATGGAAGAGCTCAGTACGATGCTCGAAGACCTCAATAGAGTTTCCCAACGGGTGGGCCTCAAAATGAACATGGACAAAACGAAGGTTATGTCGAACGCCCATGTAGTGCCCACCCCAATATCTGTGGGGAACTTCACTCTTGAAGTTGTTGACGAATACGTCTACTTAGGACAGACGGTCCGATCAGGCAGGTCCAACTTTACGAGGGAGGTCAATCGTCGTATCCAACTCGGCTGGGCAGCGTTCGGGAAACTTAAAAGCGTCTTCTCGTCCAATATTCCCCAGTCCCTCAAGTCGAAAGTTTACAACCAGTGTGTGTTACCAGTGATGACATACGGCACTGAAACGTGGTCCCTAACTATGGGCCTTATAAGGAAGCTCAAGGTCACGCAACGAGCTATGGAGAGGGCTATGCTCGGAGTCTCTCTACGAGATCGAATCAGAAATGAAGAGATACGTAGACGTACAAAAGTCACCGATATAGCACAGCGGATTAGCAAGTTGAAGTGGCAGTGGGCAGGGCACGTAGCACGCAGAACTGATGGCCGATGGGGCCGAAAGGTTCTCGAGTGGAGACCACGTACCGGCAAGCGCAGCGTAGGAAGACCAGCCACGAGTTGGACAGACGACCTCATACAAGTGGCGGGAAGACGCTGGATGCAAGCCGCTTCCAATCGGTCTTTTTGGAAATCCATGGGGGAGGCCTATGTCCAACAGTGGACTTCTTATGGCTGAGATGATGATGATGATTTAAATAGAACATTTGAAAATCGAACTATCTATAGTTAACTGTAGTTAGTATAACTATATATAGTTGTATAGTGTAGTGGTACTAAAATAATTAGACCTCTGCGAGTAATTGGTAAAAATGTTCATTCCTGTTCATTCATTCGTACATCAATGAACTAAAGTAAACGAAACATACATATACGAGTATACCTACATACATTCACTCGAAAACCACAACCCTCCTTCTTACGCAGTCGGGCAAACAGAGAACTATTTGTAGACAAATTTAATTTGACTGCAATATTATTTACTCCACCTGTATAATATTTTAATTTGTCTGTGTTGTTAATAAACGATTCAGGGCTAACGCAAGATTTCGATCCGTCGCTCGCTCATCGCTACCACCAGGGACCAAAGCTTTAATTCATCACACCCATTACCAATTCCAAGGGAAACATTGTTAATTGAATTAAAACCCGGCTTTGTACCAAGTCGGCATGATAGGTTGATAGGCTACCTACCACCGCTGCTAATAAAATTACCATTAATATTAAATCAATAGAAACGACGATATCAGGAATTCTGTTAATGGAATTTGTGATACATTGTTCTGCTAAATTAAAGTGACTGTAGACATAGATAATTTATTGAATAATCTTAGTTGCTACACAGAAGTAAATGAACGTGAATTGAGTATTCATCGGACTGAACATGCTCAAATCGCATCAGATAAGAAGCTATTTAGTTTCGAGCAGCGCCGTCAAGTAGCATGTCTGTCTATTTTCTACAGGATTCATTTCGGGGAGTGTGCGCAAGAGCTTCACGACCTAATTCCACCATCCCCATTTCACTACAGGACTAGTAGAAAGTCGGCGAATTACCACCCATTTCTCGTTGAAATGCCGAAAATCCGTACTCAGCGATATCGATCCACATTCTTGTTGTGTAGTGCACAAGAATGGAATTCTTTGCCGCCATTTCTGTTGAAAATACCTCCTGAGACCTACAATCTTGGAATTTTCAAGGCTAGAGTGAATAGATATCTTCTAGATCGACGAACTCCATCCTCGGCCACACCGTCGCTTAACATCAGGCGAGTTGGTGGTCAATCGTAGATCTATCTTGCGTTAAAAAAAAGCTTGATAATCCAAAACGATATTCATCATTAATTATAATCACAATCAGCTCATGTATCGTAGAATCAGTTATATTGACACAAATGAATGAGGTTGAAACTATAGTCGGATTTTTCGAATCAAAACAGACGTGAGTGACAACGAAGTTTTTATTTAAAAAGATAATTATTAGGTAACTATATTTTTTTGGAATTGTTCATAACTATGTTTGTTTGAATAGGAGAAAAAATTCGAGAAAAGTTGTAATCAGATATCATTTATATTGGTGAAAGTATAGTGAAAAACATATATTCTTCTCAGCTAAAGTAAAAGATATCGAAAAAAAAATTTGTAACAATTCTCCAATCTAAATAAACAATTCTGTTTCTTACTTTTCTAATATCTACGCTGCACCTTAAATATATCGCAAAAATCAACTCGGTAAGCTTTCATAGGTACTTTACATTAGCTTTCGCTATTACGGGACTTTTTGTTACATAAGTTCCAGTTATTTTTAAACTGATAAAATGACAATGTATAACGTAGGTAATCATAGAAATAATACCTACCCGACATAAAACAATGTCGCACAATAAAATTTCGTGTCATGTGAAAACTGGCGCCCAACGAGTGGTCGCAAAAGCGGCTACAAAACATTTTATGAGCTACAGCGAAATTTCTCAAGCAAATATTGCTCATGTCGACTATCCCGAAGAAAACCACCGGGCTTAGGCTAGTTATTGCCCGGCCAAAGAGAATTACACACAAAGGCTGTGACTCTAAGGGGATCAAAAGATTCTGGTGTGACGGAGTATCACAAGGTGCGCCGTTATGACCGCAGTTACATTTGATGAAAACTGGACCTTACAGTTTTGTTGCCACATTTACAAGAAATAATTTTTAGGATTCCGTAGTAACTACGAAGAAACCTAATAAATTCACCTTGTCCGTCTGTCTGTCTGTATGTCACAGCCATTTTATTCAGAGACTATCAGCACTAAAGAAACGAAATTTGGAAAGTATAATATATATTTTTCTGTGAATCACTACAAAATGTAGTATAAAGGAAAAAAAAAAACAGAAGTGCCACTAAATAATAAGGAATGGATTTTTTTCTACTCCACCTATCTTGTGAAGTATCGCTAAAAATTATCTTTAAATAAGACTAAAGTCTCATATAAAGCGATAAATATGTAAAACACAATTCGTTTGTACAAAGTGGTCTGAACAAACAATACTCGCCAAATAATTTTCTTTTAGGTTATAACATTAGCTACGGAACCCTGACATATACGTGTATCGAGACGGTCTTGGCCACTTATTTGAAAAGGATTCATAAAAAGCAAACTTTATTTAATTTTAATAGTAATACAATTATAAACGCGCCGTCACACTTGTTACTTGTTATTACTTTTTTGTGGTAATCTTATATACACATGAACTCATTTTACTTCAAATACCTAAATCTATGAGATGCTACAATTTTGCTGATGTCATTATTCACTCAAAGATAATTAACCATAACTTTGTATAATCCGTTTTTTTAAAGTATGCTTTTGTGAGGATCTTTATACCGAAAATTAATAGTTTTCCTTTAATAAGTGTCTATTGGAGCGAAGCGAAGCGTTCCGACATCTTTATTAGAAAATATTTCCTTGAAAGTTTCACGTTACCGGGACTAGAGCCAAATTTAATTCAATTTAGTGAGTGATTAGCGGGTACGGTGGCTAAGGCGGCAATTAAGGATAGAGGCATCTAGTAGAGGGGCAGACACTCAAGATTAATTCATTAAACACTTTAATTGCTTACTTTCCCCGGAAATTTCCAAGAGGCAAAGTTCGCAAGACAAATATTTTATCAAGCATGACAGTTGATACAGGGGGTTGGAAAAGTTGATATATTAATTAACTCGTGAATAAGTCCGTCAGGGCTGAAGAGTCACTCCGTTTCACGCGTGCGCAGTCGCGGTCTCTAGTTACGCCCTTTCGTAGTGTGAACGCGGCATCCATAGGGTGTACACGGACTGTGTAAGCTCGATGTATTAACCTAAAGCGTAAAGAATTTTGTTGTCAACGGTGGGGAAAAAAGTTTCGTGACTATGAATGAATAATGGAGAAAGTAACTAGTGATATTGATTCAAAGTGCGTTTCAGAGTTTTTCTGTATTGTGTTTGTTACTGCTGTGCGTGTGAGCGTGTGTTTCACGATTAGCGCGGAATGTTTGTATTGGATTACGGTGAGTGGAACTTTCGAGTTTACTATTTACTATTTCGAGTATACGTCTTATACCTAGTTTGGTGTCGTAATTGCTCGTTGTAATAGTGTGGTTAGCAAAATTTTGCAGTAATAAATTTTATTTCATGTGTGATTCCATTGATTTTACGGTTGAATTGAATGTAGTACTGGAGTGTATTAGATAGTGCGATATTTTAATGGAAATAAATTTCATTGAATTTCAGAAAAACTTTCAAGGTAATTCAGACTCTGGAAATAATAATAATATATTAGGTTATTTTTGATATTATTCATTATATTATATTTATTTCCTTTTACAAGTATAGTTGAGAAAAGTCAAAAACTCCCAACTAAAACGGCTAAACCGATTTTGGTAAAACATAGTTATGAACAATCTCGGTGAAATCCTTTTTATTAAACTAGCCCAAAATCGGTACATTCGTTTGAGAGCTATGATGCCACAGACAGATATACATATACACACATTAAAACACCCCTCTTTTTAGATCGGGAGTCAAAAACTATAAAATAGTTAATAATATGTAAAAAAAAAGAATAGTTACAAAACAATGTATTCACAAAATGGCTTTCAGAAAACGTAACCCAGCTTTCGTAAAGTACATAATCCAATTCAGCATGAACATGACTTTTATTCAATTTGTGGTTGAATCTTTCCTCTTATAAATTACAATTAATCCAGGGCCATCTCAACAGAAAAAAAGCTTATACTCTTCTATTTAAAGCGTAATAAAAGACGTATAAAATTGAGCTTTTGGATTCTTATAGTTTGTACACCACTGCAATGCAGGGTAATAAGTTTCTATATTTTCTCTCACAGCCTAAATTGATAATTAATACATTTTGATTAGCGGTGATCATTCATACAGTTAACCTTTTAGTCCAGTAAAAATAAGATTTGTGACAACATAAAAGACACAAGAATATTGTAATTTAAATGAATGTACTGGTGTTTTGAAATACATTGACACAATTTCATAATGATATTATAAAATCGAAGTTTGTTACCTTTACACGCTCAAACGGCTGACCCGATCGTGATGAAATTTAGTATAGAAATAGCTGTAGACCTGGAGACGGACATAAGCTACTTATCATCATCATAACCATCATCGTTTTTCATAACTATGCGGGTAAAACCGCGGAACGCAGCTAGTTTATAAATGGGGGATTATTGTACATCTATATTTTTTTAGGTAATTTCCTATTATATATTTTTTTTTTCCTATTAAGATTCCCTCAAAGTACATTTATTGTGATCAACTCCATACAAACGGATTTATTTTTGCTAGACCTGCAATTTAACAATCCACAACATAGTGCTGCTTATTCACCTTTTATTAAACAGGGTTGATTTTCATTACTTAGTTTTCTTTTAAGAACAGATTCATAGCTTTATGACATTTCATGTTCTACAAATACCATCAAATGCAAACAATTTACAAAGAGTAAATTAATAAATTAATTTATCGAGCTTTTATGCTCAATGTTAAATTCAAAAAGATTTTTATTGTTGAAATATGTAAGAAGTTTGCTATTATGATTTGTAATATTTGTTGATAAACTTGCGTTAATCCATTAAATCTGCAGTCTAAGTCGGCCTTGTGGCTAAGTTGGTAGTGTGTTTACGTTTACGTTTACCTGCTGAACTGAAAGGTCGTGGGTTCGATCCCCACCCAGGGCAAACATTTTGTGTGATGAGCATATGGATGTTTGTTCTGTGTCTGGGTGTTTCTATGTATGTATGTATGTATGTATGTATGTACATATTTACAAAAAAAAAGTATATATGTATTCTATCAGCCATCTAGTTCCATAGTACAAGCTTTGCTTAGTTTGGGCTAGATGGTGTTGTGTGAAATGTCCACAAATATTTATTTATATTTATTTATTTATTTATTTATTTATTTATTTATTTATTTATTTCTTTATAAGGTGGAGCAACCTTACCTAGAAGAATAAAATACCTAGATAAGTTATTCGGTAGTCAGAGTTAGAAAATACTTTCATATAGTACAGCGTATTTTACGATACATGGTACATACAAGTATCTTTACTAGTAAGTACTTTGCTATAATAAAAGATAAGCAAAATACCCGACTGCATATGAGCAATTTTTCAGCCTAAGTTATGATTACTTTACGCTTTATATACTGTTGAGTGTACATTTCTGCGAGAAAGTATGCCCAACTGCATTGCTAAATATATTTAAATGAGTATTATTTATAATTATTTTAGTACAATCACTTATTCGTTACGAACATGTTCGTTGGAGGTTACAGAAAAGTGTATTTTTTTTTCGAGCGTTGTTTAATTAATATTAAAAAAAACCGGACAAGTTCGAGTCAGACTCGCCCACCGAGGGCTCCGTACAAACTAAATAAAAGGAGGAAATCATATATTTTTTATATTTTCCTTCATAAGCCGAAAAATATACATCGTAAGAATATTTAACACATTCCTTGCTCACCGCTCGGATCCGAGTAGGGGCTATAGTAGCGGCGCCTCCCACTCGGATCCGAGCGAGCGAACGTTTGAGGCAGCCCTCATTCCTTGCATAGAGACACTATTTTCTGTGATTAAATAAAAAAAAAAAAAAAGTTCAGCAGGTAGACGTAAACACACTACCAACTGAGCCACAGAGCCAGTCAGCTACCTATATCGGCTACCTCTAAGGTATTAGCAACCAATCAAAAAATAATCATCAAAAACAATCCATAATTGACGCAGTAATAGCGTAACAAACATACAAAAAATATACATAAGGCATTTAACCTTCTTCCAATAAATAAAAGATTTACATTGGGAGTAAAGAAATAAAAAATTGCTTAATTCCTAGAAAAATTAAACTTCATAATAAATATACCCGACACCGTCGTAATTACAGGTACATAACTAGGTATAGATACATGCCTAGGTATACAGGGTCGACCCTAGTATTAACATTAGGAAGGTTTAACAACAAAATTTAGCTCATGTTACAAATGTATGTCTAAAACTAACAGCTTAATTCCTAGAAAAAGAAAAATTTCCATCGAAAGTATACCTTACACCGTCGTAATTATAGGCACGTGACTAGTATACATATACATGCCTAGGTATACAGGGTCTCATTTTGTTCTAACAACAATGGCAGGGCAGTAAGTACGTGAAAACACTAATTAGACTCCAACCTTCAGTGTTTCCGAGTGTTATTATACGCTTACTTTAATAAGAGGTTCCTTACGCTTTGTTATATAAATTCGATTTGGTTTAATGGAAGTATGCTTATTACTGTACCTAAAAGATAAGGAGAGAATGTAAGGGGAAATTATAGTAAGGAATGGACTAGGGGAGAACTGTAATACAGCGGCAGTCACAATAGATCTCCATAGGTCGCAGTGACATTTAATCCGCCTATCACAATTAAAAGAAAACCGGACAAGTGGACAAGTGCGAGTTGGACTCGCGCACGAAGGGTTCCGTACCGTTATCTATAAAAACGGCAAAAAAATCACGTCTGTTGTATGGGAGCCCCCTTAAATATTATTTTTTATTAATTTAATTATTTATTTTTAAAGTGAATAATATAACTCAGTTATTTGTTTATTTATACTTATTCAGTGAATATTTCAAGCGTCTACCTGTTACCGTTATCAATATCGATCAAAAACGAGCAAAACATCACGTTTGTTGTATGGGGACCCCCCCCCTTAAATATTTATTTCATTCTGTTTTTATTAGGTATTTGTTGTTATAGCGGCAACAGAAATACATTACCTGTGAAAATTTTAACTGTAATCAATAATAAAATAACAAAACAAAACCGAAAAAATGCGAGTCAAACTCGCCCACCGAAGGTTCCGTACAAACTAGTAGATAAAAACATATATTTTCCTTCATAAACCGAAAAATATACATCGTAAAAATATTTAAAACCTGTTTTAGCTTATGCTAATGAAGCTCTTTCATATGATACCTCACATGACACGGTTAAAGAACTTTAAAATTTGGACCCTTATTCCTTGCATAAAGACAGTATTTTTTGTGATTAAATTAAAAATGTCCAGTTTTCGGATTTTTTCCTTTATGTGTACTCTAACACAATGCTTCTTGCCAAATTTCATAGTTCTAGGTCAACGGGAATAGGTTTTGATTCCCTTGCGAGTGTCGAAATTTGCATTTTTTACGACATATTCGGCTGTAACTTTTTTTTACGAAATCCGATAAATTTTATTTTTCTTTCTGCAGCAAGAGACTATGGATTTGCGTATATGGTTTTAATTTTAACACTATACCTTTACGCGTTCCCGAGATAAAGGTCTTTACACCCGGACAGACGGACAGACAGACAGACAGACGGACAACAAAGTGATCCTATAAGGGTTCCGTTTTTCCTATTGAGGTAGGGAACCCTAAAAACAATAAACATTCCTTTAAAGCAAACAATCAAAATATAAATTTTATTAAGCCCTTCATTAACTGGGATCGTGTCTAAAAACAATTGACGTTTAATCCCCCCACTCAGCTAAGTTCAAGTTAAAATGTTTATAGAGAGGATATAATTTCAAAGTCCGCAGTCAGCAAGGCACTTGATTAAGATTAAGGGGGATTAGCCTGGAGACGTCCTAGTGAGATGGCTCCCGGATTATTATTAATGGATAGGGGGAATGACTTTTTGAGTCCGGGAAAGCCGCCTTCTCATCCTCGCTCGTGTACGGTGATCCATGTCGAAGATTGTTTGGGTTTAATGACGTGTGATAAGAATAATAATTAATATAATTATGTTACCAAAGATACTGTGAGAAATATAAAATAGTAATAAAGCACGAACCCCGGAGTCTGTGCAGATTAATTTTGTTAAAAAAATAAAAATCCGGACAAGTGCGAGTCAGACTCGCAATTCATTTACTTGGATGATTTATTTTTTCAGTTATTTTGTTATAAAACCAAAATACTGAACCGATTTTGATAAAAATTCAGTGGGACATAATGGGACCACCAGGGAAGTATGCCCTTTCAAACAATTAGGATTTTTTTCAAATCGGTCCAGGCGTCTTCGAGCTCCGAGTAATCATAAAAAAATAATAAAAAACCGGACAAGTGCGAGTCAGACTCGCCCACCGAGGGGTCCGTACAAACTAGTAGATATAAGGGGGAATCATATATTTTTTTACATTTTCCTTCATAAACCGAAAACTATACATCGTAAAAATATTTAAAAACCTGTTTTAGCTTATGCTACTGAAGCTCTATCATATGATACCCCACATCATACGGTTAATTCACTTTAAAATTTGGACCTTCATTCCTTGCACAATTTTTTTGTGATTAAAATAATGTCCAGTTTTCGGATTTTTCCCTTTTTTTTTTTTTATTTTTTTTTAAAGGTTTTGTTCTATCATTTTTTTGGCGTGGTAAATATGTATACCCATAGTAAATTACAACTTTCTAGTACTAATAGTCTTTGAGCTAAGCCGTGGACGGGCATGGCGAAACTATAAAAGTTTATAGTTGACTACAGAACCCTAAAAACTACCCCAAAATGGGCACTACCCCAACGTTAGAGCACCTATCATTTGTTCTAGAGGTACTGATTTACTTTGTTTGTTTATTAAACCATGTACTTGTTTCATGTACATTTATGTATTGATCAATGCCTAAATTAATTATTTATTTTGTCTTATTTATTTACTGTTTTATTATGATTTTTCACGTTCAAAAGTGTACCGAATTGTATGTACCAAATTGAAATAAATAAATTAAATTGAATTGTTTTTTTTTTCAACCAAAACTTAAGTTTATTATGCCAATAGGCATTCAAACCCACGCCGCGGCTTTAAGTATCTATTGAATAAAGTAAACTAATGAACTACATAAAAAATAGAAAGTCCATTGTTGGCGTTCCATCCTACGCCCTTCGCATCTTCTGAAATATACTTTATCGATACAAAATAATTTCATAACATTATTATTTTAATAGACTATGGTCTTACCCTTCTCACAATGAGAAGATGGCCCACGCCCAGCAGTGGGGCAGTTTGTAAGCAGGGCTGATAAAAAAATATCATAACATTATCACTTGAAACCCCCAATATAAAAATATATTAACAAATTTTGAATTTGATGATACATAGCTAAGAATTATCTTTCAAACAAAAATACTAGATCAAAATCAATCCATCCATTGAAGAGCTACGATGCCACAGACAGATACACAAATACACATATACACAAAACGAATTCATAACACCCGTCTGTTTGTATCGGAAGTTAAAATAAAAAATAACATAAAATCTATTAAAATTTAAAATTAGAAGTCCAAGGGACATAGTTATATATAAATAATAAATATTTTATGCTTATGTAAACATTGAAATGTTCACCTACTGCAAATGGCGTCTTAAAAATCACTACCAACCGAATCTATAAAACGAAGATAAAACTGAGTTTTACTTCTGTCTGCACGCTAACACTGACATAAACTCCGTTTTTACGAAAAAAACTGACCAATAACGTGACGAGGAACACGTATGATAGGGTTCTGTAGCCATTGAAATATTAAACAAGTAAGTACCTATCTTAAAAGAAAAACAAAATATCCAACTGCGATTGTCGTAGTGTAATTTACGACTACGTTAGGCTGAAATCCTAACTCAATATCCTATTGAGTGTACATTTCTGCGGAAAAGTATACGCAAAGGCACATTAAAATTTATATAAATTTGTCTTTCTTATATACTTACCACTATTCAAAAACATAGCATAACCCTTGTTAGCGCACTCGGGTAATAAGATTTTTATACAAATAGAATAAATTAACTTTATTGTACATCCATACAGAGTAACTTAAATATAGACAATAATCGGAGTTGAAAATACAACGGCGACCTTATCGCATAGAGCGATTTCTTCCAGGCAACCTACGTAGATCCTACATAGGTAGATCTACGATTGACCACCAACTCTCCTGATATAAAGCGACGGTGTGGCCGAGGATGAAGCTCGTCGATCTAGAAGATCTATCTAGTCACTCTAGCCTTGAAAATTCCAAAAATGGACTCGAATAATAAATATTGAGGACAATTTCACACAAAATTAATCATTCACTGAACAATTTTCAATGGCAGTATCTGCAGGATCAGTATAGTTGGACTTATCTCACACATATTATAACTAAAAAAAATACGAGTATAAGTTTAGAAAAATCAAAACCCCTGACAGAAAAAAAAAACTAAAGTGAATTTTATGCAACATAGCTAAAAACTCGATGAAATATTCTTTCAAACAAAAAAAAAACATAATATGTCCGTCCATTTGAGAGCTACGATGACAGACAGACACACATGTACACAAATACACACGTCAAACAAAATGTCTGTGATATACGAACAGTAGACATGCTCAATTTATGGGGTTTCTCGTATTTTTACGGAACCCTAAAACGAACGAAGTCAAGTGTGATAAGAATATAATGGCATAAGAAAAATATGAGCATGAAAACGACGCTTTTGTGTCGGTTTAGTGGAAAGAATATATTATTGGTATCGAACTCCGTATCGCGGAGAGAAAAGTGGGAAAAACACTTTCTCACGAGTATTTTAGTGGAAATTCTTTCTATACATATGAAGTACCTATTGCTGTATGTAAAATATTTACAGAAGTGAGTGAAGTGAGTGAACACCTTAGGAATTTTACTGTCCAGAGATTTCTACCTCTGTAATTTGATGTCTTTTTAACCGGCTTCAAAAAAAAGGAGGTTATCCATTCGACCTGTATGTTTGTAATAATGTCAGAATTGCACAATTTTTATTATTTTATTTTAATAAATAATAGCAATTAAAAAAAATTAAACCGACTTCAAACTGAAAAGAGAGAAATAACACGATAATAAGCATAGTATTGATTTGTCTACCTAAGTAGGTACGTAAACCAACTATTTTTTGAGGTCGGTGTCAGGACCTAAACTGTCATCAAATAAGTCCTATATTAGGTGAACTAGGTGTATTCGTCTTCATTTCCTGATGACTTTTTCGTAACTTCCAGCGAACTTTTTTGTAATAAACAAGTGATTTTACTAGAATTATTATAAAGAACGCGCATTTAAAATCTTTTAATATGGATACTCATTGTCTTTAAAAATACCATGTATAAAGATCAATTCAGCTGTAGTCATACCTTTTGTCAGTCAATTCAATATCACCATAAAGAATAACTTGATTCAAATCTGATAAAGTTTCAAGTACATATATCCGAACATGTAAATAACTAAGGTAGAAATAAGGTTAAAATACCTTTCGTTGTAGGTACAGAAATTTCGTCAACTTTCTGACCCTTCTTGATTCATAAATTTTTTGACTTCTGAGAAATTTTAGAAGGTCGACCATAGAGTTGTTTAAGTACTTATAAGGAAAGTTGATATAATGTCACACCTGAAATTATCCTGAGTAGAGTGGTTTTTATATACTTTTTACCTGATTACGAAAGAAAGTGCATGTTTTGTATGTACGTGCCTATGTGTATGAATTTAAGTTATCTCTTATAGTCTAAACAGAACAAACATTAATGTTCATTACATAAATTGGTCCTGAGTGGGGATCGAATCTGTGACTTACAGATTAGAAGGCACAACTACCAATTGAAAAAGACAAAAAATAAAAGAAAGACAAAATAAGGAAAAAAGTTGAAGGAAAGTCGAAGTGGAAGGAAGTCGGAGCATTACCACCCATTTCTCATTGTTATATAAAAATCCGTATTTAGCGATATCGGTCCACGTTTTTGATACGTACTGAACAGAAATGGAATTCTTTACCGCCATCTCTGTTTCCTGAGAACTACAATCTTGGTATTTTCAAGGTTAGAATGAATAGATATCTTCTAGATCGACGAGCTCCATCCTCGGCCACATCGTCGCTTAACATCAGGCGCTGGTGGTCAATTGTAGATCTATCTTGCATAAAAAAGAGTATATTTTTGTATTTTATTTTCTTAACATACAGAAAAAATTACGATTTCTCTTATTTTGAATAGGTAACAGTTTTGTTTTTCTTTGTTATACTAGTTAGAAAGTAAGAATCAATTTAATGTAAGTAGGAAAGAACAAAATTCAACATTTAAACAATTTTTTCTGTGCCACCTCAAGCTAGTAAATTAATTAACACAAGTAAGTTTATTTGAGTTAAACCACGAACCATATGTTCATTAACATTTTAATTTAAAACTAAAACATTTATAAATTAATAAAAAAAAAACTTATTTCACATCTTATAAACTGATCATACCTTAAAAAAACATAATAGAACCAATTTCTATAAAAATTACATAACTCGCGTCTGAAAGGAAAGCTTTTAAGCTGAGCATACACTGACACCTAGATAGGTATAGCGACCAAGACCCTTCCACTGTCACCAAGCATGCTCATAACAAAGTAGCCTCAGTGGAGTAAGCGGCGGCTTTATAAGGGTAAAACTGCACTAGGATAAGCTTTGAAAAGAGTAAAAACAGTGGTATTTCGTTGATATACGAACGTGACCTTGAAAGTTAATAGTCCAGTCAAAATAGACATTCAAGTTAGCCATAATTCGCATAGAGCTGAAAATAAGTATAGACGTTAAATAAACCATTATTAATGAAATGTCAAAAATCCCCTTCGATCCTGCTTCTGCAAAAAAAAATCGGCTGTAACTTTTTTTTACGAAAACTGAGAAATTTGATTTTTCTTTCTGCAGCAAGAAATTATGGATCTGCGTACATGGTTGCGTGGATGGTTTTAATTTCAACACGATACCTTCACGCGTTCCCGAGATACAGGTCTTAACACCTGGACGGACGGACGGACATACGGACAGACGACAACACAGTGATCCTATAAGGGTTCTGTTGTTTCCTTTTGAGGTACGGAAACCTAAAAATAGGAAAAACCTGATTTTTTGACCTTGTTTTTTTTTTCAGAAGTAGGATCGAAGGGGACTTTTGTCATTTCATTAGTAATGGTTTATTTAACGTTCAACCAATTTTCAGCTCTATGCGAATTATGGCTAACTTATATTTTTTGTCTAATTTGACTGGACTATAAAATATAAAGCGAGGAAAGGTTTCGTTTCATATTATTGGTATGATTTCAAGAAAAGTCACCACCTTGTTCATGTAGTTCGGCGAGAATTTGACGATGACTGATTTTACTTGATTTTGCCTGTAGATGTGTATTTATATATAATACATAATGAACACTTAATAATATCATCATCAACATCATCTCCGTCATAAGAAATCTTTGTCTAGCAGAGGTTAGACAAAGATTTCCAAAATAACAAATCGGAAGCGGCCTGTAACCAGCGTCTTCCCGCCACTTGTATGAGGTCATCTGTCCATCTCGTGGCTGGTCTTCCTATGTTGCGCATCCACGTGTGTGATCTCCATATAAAAATATTATAATTATTGACTGATATTGAAATACATAATTAAATTTATGCTAAAATATCACAATAAATAGAGTGGCTACAGCGAAAATATAACTATGTCGGCTTTTAGTTGAAGGCCTTATCAAATTCAAATTCAAATTCTTTTAATTCGAGTTAATACTCATAGAAATCACATACTAATAATACTATTATAATCACATAACATAATAATAATTAAGAAATAAATAAAGTAATAATAATAATACAGTAAAATGTCAGTGAAAGTCATAAAATTAAAATTATCACTTATCACGATTTTTTTAGACAACTTTACAGGGAAATGTAGAGATGCAGTTTTTCGCACTGATAAGAAGGGGCTTTATATTAAAACCTAATTTTACTTCCCTGCAACTTAAGTTCATCGACTCTTTCTAATTTCAAAATGGTAAATGTACAAAACATTTGAGTACAATAGAGTGGAAAAATAAATTGCCAAGTGCGTGTTGTGCCATGCGCAATGTAGGGTTCCGTAGCTGCACATCTTCTGTTTGAAGTTCACATAAATCGAGAGAGTCATTTAACCAATAGAAGGAGGGGGGAGATACATAGCTCTAACAAATTTTATCACTTCAAAACATATTATTTCACAAAGCGAATCCCTAATTGAAAAATGGATTTGTACACCCCAAACGTTTTTAACACGATTTTATTAGGTCGACCTGTATGTAATGAAATCTAAGGTAACTAATTTAACCATCTTCCAAGGATCGTAGCGTCATGAAAATTGGCAGCTGTATGTAGTTCTGATGACAATACAATAATATGGTACTGTCGAACTGATCTGATGATGGAGCCGGAAGATATGAACTAGAACTTCATGATGGAACGTCGTATCATACATGTGTTTGGATTTCTTAGAAAAGTCTTGTAATTAACTTTGACCACAATAATTTGTAGCGTGTTTTTTAGTTTTTTAAACCGTAATTTATTTGATTATCTATGTAACAATAACCCACACGATGGCGTAGATGAAGAAATCTCCATTTTACATGTAGGGGAAATACGCAAAAAAATTGTCGAAATTTTATTCTACGACTTTTTCGTCATTATTAATATGTATGCTCATGCCAATTACTGTTTTCTAGTTCTAATAGTCATACTAAAGCTGCGGACAGACAGACATGGCAAAACAGTAAAGGTTCCTTATATTTACTACGGAACCCTAAAAACTTTGTGTCACAACGTGGTTACTCTGAACGCATGCTAGTGCGTTCAAACCTCAAACAGTGGCTTTATAAATGTGCTGGCTTATACGCCCTCGAAGCATAAACCCGATATAATTTAGTGGTTCTTTGTAATTTTAGGAGGTCATTAGGGTAGTGCCAGTTTTGTTACGTATACCTTGGAGCATTGCATGCTTGCTCGACTTTGTCGGTGTGATTGGCATCCACCAACGATACTTTTGAAATGAATATGAAATGAAAATTATTTATTCCAGATGTAAATCCATATCCATTAAATTAAATTAAATTATCAAATCATAAAATGAAATCATAAAAACAATTAAATTAAATTAAAATAACTATTTATATTATTAAAATAAATAACTATGAAGTTTCCGGCAGCCTAGACGGGAGACCGTCTGACTTGCGATCCGCAGGTCCTGGGTTCGAATCCCACGGCACGCACCTGTGTCTTTTCGAGGTTATGTGCGTATTGTTGATTGCCGCCAACTTCAAACGGTGAAGGACAACATCGTGAGGAAACCTACATGTCTAAGAGTTCTCAATGATCTTGAAGATGTGTGAAGTCTGCCAACCCGCACTTGGCCAGCGTGGCAGACTATGGCCTAACCCTTCTCACAATGAGAAGATGGCCCGTTCCCAGCAGTGGGACAGTTTGTACAAACAGGGCTGATAAAAAAAAATAAAAAAATAACTATATTAGATATAAAAAAATATGAATTAAAATAAATTAAGTATAATAAATAAATTCATGCTCATTTTATGTTCATGCTTGGCACGAAAGAGCACAAAATAGAGAAGAGTGGCGTCTTCTAGTATCGGAGGCCAAGACACATTTTGGGTCGCTGCGCCAATAAATAATAATAATAATAAATAAATTAAACTTTACAACTGAAACTTACTTAAAATTAAACTTTTGTTACCGTATTTTATGCTGGATAGTTTGTTAGATTCAGGTGAATTTAAATTGCACATTATTTGTATAAACTAGCTGACAAACGACAATAACACCAGTGTTATAGGAAAAATTATAGATATTATTTGCTTATGTCCTCGTTAAAACTATAATATTGCATAGTTCTAGACCGTACTTGATGACCATAAAAAGAACAACAAAATTTTGTCATAAATGATTGGAAATTTACCAAAGCTTAGATGAAGGATGTAGCTTTCGCTATAGTTGTAATTGTCCAAATTAATATGTACTTTGAAGATAGCAATATGATTTCATGTATTATTTTATCTCTCATGAAATTTACATGGATTAAAATTTAAAAAATTACACATTTTTCTTGTTATTGAGTTGGAGCAAGTTATTTGCTTTGAAATATTGAATTTTAGTACAATAAACATACAATACTGTATTGGATATTTTTTTAGATATTTTTGAGTGTTTTAAACACTGAAGTATCTACAAATTTATAGACAGTTCAAAAATTACACACTTCCGACGGGATTTGAACCCGCATATCCCGATGTGTACTTGGTATGTTTGTTTGGTCCGTGACCAAAATGGTAAAGGCTCCCGAGTACAGATTAGGATATGCGGGTTCAAGTCCCGTCGGATGTGTGAAATTTTGGAACTGTCTATAAATTGATCTGTATTGTATTCCAATTTTATGGTTTTTACCAGAAGTAGGAAGTACTAACTACCTATCAGTACTCACCTCTGTCTTTTCGATGTTATGTGCGTATTGTTGATTGCCGCCAAATTCAGACGATGAAGGAAAACATCGTGAGGAAACCTGAGAGTTCTCAATGTTCTTGAAGATGTGCGAAGTCTGCCAACCTGCACTTGGCCAGCGTGGTAAATTATAGTCTTACTCTTCTCGAAATGATAAAAAGGCCCGCGCCCTGCAGTGGGTGTGGCAGTGGGCTGCAGTTTATACAAAAACAGAGCGATTTTGATTGAGTAATGAGTACTTAAAGTAATATAAAATAAATAAAATAATATATGCGAGTATAAGTTTAAAAACCTCAAAAACGCCCCAAAAACGGCTAAATCGATTTCGATGAAACATAACCTAAGAACACTATCGACGAATTCCTTTTTTAAATAAAAAAAAACTACATCAAAATTGGTCCATCCGATTGAGAGCTACCATGCCACAAACAGACAATCAGATACACATACATATATACAGATACACAGATACACACGTCAAACTTATCACTTCCCTTTTTTTGGGTCGGAGGTCAATAAAAAACGTGTTTTCCCAAAAAACCGACTACTCATCACGCTATACATATAATTTAAACAAATTATAACGCAAAGACCTCATACAAGTGGACAGATGACCTCATACAAGTGGCGGGAAGACGCTGGATGCAACCCGCTTCCAATCGGTCTTTTTGGAAATCCATGGGGGAGACCTATGTCCAGCAGTGGACTTCTTATGGCTAAGATGATTTCGCAAAGAAAGCTTTCGTAACCGCTATTTTAATAAAAGTAGCTTTTTTAATTAATAGAGAAAAGTATTGATGTCATACGCAACAAAGTCACCCAGTTTAAGTAGTAGAGGATCTCTGCGTTACTACGTAATACGTATACCGCATTATAAACTAGGTTAAGTGCGCCACAAAACACAAAATTGCGTTCTATTGAACGACGGTTCGTTCGAAGCGATCTATTCAAAGCATCAAATGAGAAAACTCTCGGGGTAGTGATTGGAAAACACGACAAATAATACGCTCTACTCGTTTGACAGTTTAATTACGTATAAAAGAGTAGCAACACTATAAAATCATCATCATCATCATCATCATCATCATCTAACCTAACCTAACCTAATCTTCTCTTCTCAGCCATAAGAAGTCCACTGCTGGACATAGGCCTCCCCCATGGATTTCCAAAAAGACCGATTGGAAGCGGCTTGCATTCAGCGTCTTCCCGCCACTTGTATGAGACACACAAACTTGACACTATAAAATAAAAGGGTATAAAACAGTATTTTCTTTCACGGACGATAGGTATATTGAATCCGAATTGGAACGCAGGATTCTAGCGTTAACTCCCGACTCTAGCGACCCTCGCTAAGAATTCAATCCCAAGCACGGCAAGGGATTAAAATTTTGGTACTTAATATATGTTTTTAGGGTTCCGTACCCAAAGGGTAAAAACGGGACCCTATTACTAAGACTTCGCTGTCTGTCTCTCTGTCTGTCTGTCTGTCTCCAGGCTGTATCTCATAAACCGTGATAGCTAGAAAGCTGAAATTTTCACAAATGATGTATTTCCGTTGCCCCTATAACAACAAATACTAAAAATTAAAAAAAATATATATTAAGGGGGGTCCCCATACCATAAACGTGTTTTTATCGTATTTTATTGCTCAATATTAAAAACGGTAACAGGTAGACGCTTCAAATTTTCACAGAATATTAACTTGTATATTACCTTTCAAAATAAATAATTAAATAACAATAAAGTAAATATTAAAGGGGGCTCCCATACAACAAACGTAATTTTTAAGCAATTTTTACTCGATCTTAATTAACAGGTAGAAACTTGAATATTTGTAAGTAAATATTTAGAAATATATTAACTATAAAAATAAATACCTAATCTAATACATAAAAACTCACAAAATGAAAATAATCCGTGCATCTAAACGCGGTGCGAGCGCCGCGCCGCGGTGTGGTGGTGGCGCGAGCGCGAGGCGGTTGCTAAGCAACGGCCGCGCGGGTAGCGGGGGAGGTAACATCACGGAGCGAGCCATAACCGCGCGTATTCGCGCGAGCGTCGTCATTTTGCCCGGATGTGTATCGAAAACATACCTATAAGTTTGCAATTTACTACTTAGAATTTCGTTGATTTCTCGTTATTTTATAAACAGAACTAAACAACGGGTTATACTCAAATAGATAACGTGTTTAGCAATATTGACTTAAATGCTGGCACGTACTGTGCACTATTTAGTTACCATAGCCCTTTATGGATATAATTTCGAATTGAGCAATAGATTTTATCAAAACTACCCGAAAAGCAAGAATAAACTCTCATGGATTTATATAACAACTAAAACAGACTAAAAATTAGTATACCTACAACAAACGTGATTTTCTATAACAGATGATAGTACGGAACCCTTCTTGCGCGAGTCTGACTCGCACTTGGCCGATTTTTAGTACATACAAGTGGCGGGAAGACGCTGGATGCAAGCCGCTTCCAATCGGTATTTTAGGAAATCCATGGGGGAGGCCTATGTCCAGTCCAGTGGACTTCTTATGGCTGAGATGATGATGATGATGTTTTTAGGGTTCCGTACCCTAAACTGCTGCTGTCACTAGGCTGTATCTCATGAACCGTGATAGTTAGAGAGTTGAAATTTTCACAGATGATGTATTTCTGTTGCCGCTATAACAACCAATACTAAAAACCAGAATAAAACAAATATTCCAGGGGGCTTCCATACAACAAACGTGATTTTATTGCTCGTTTTTGCTCGATATTGATAACGGCAACAGGTAGACGCTTGAAATATTCACAGAATATTGAGTTATATTATTCAATTTAAAAACAAATAATTAAATTAAAATAAAACTGATATTTAATCCCATAAAACAAACGTGATTTTTTTTCCGTTTTTATAGACAATGGTACGGAACCCTTCGTGCACGAGTCCGACTCGCACTTGGCCGTTTTTTTGTCATGGTTTTGGTAATTATTGCATGTTGAATTCAGTCATAAAAAATTCCATTCATTGTATTGAGAATCTCCTTTTTTAACTCGGTTAAAGTACATTCTGCACGATGACAAAGAATTCTTTTTAATCGATTAAAAATAATCGAATATTGCATTTATCTATTCAAACAGAATCCAATAATGCATCCGATTAACTCTATTGAACTTACCGCTTCTCTAAATTAATAAATGGATCTGCGCTCGAATTTTAATCACAAGACAATTTTGCTGCGAAGTTATTTTGTTTTTCAATGAAGCAATTTTCATCGGGTGCTGTACGACGGGTGCTGTTATTTCTTTTCAGTATGGCACAAAAGCGTAGCGAGGATGCTAGCGAACTTTTCTTTTTAATTATGCGCTTCATGTTAAAAAAAAAAAAAAAATATATGAATATGTCTAGATTCATAGTGTAGTTAAAGTAGTAGAAATCTTTTGCAGATACCGCCCCTATGTAAATAGGGCCACGAATTCTGTGGAGGCCGCTTTGCGAAATACCACATTGTACCTAGTTATTCTAGCGATAAAATTAGAACCAAGAGCGCTTTAGTTTCTGTATTGCCTGCATAAATAAGTAGTATAGTGCTTTTAGTGCTATATTAATATTTTTAATTTTTAATACCGCTTAGAGTGGCGCCTCTCTGTGAAATAATTGCGTAGGGGTATCGTTCCGCTAAAAGAATTTATTCGCTTCTATAAAAGTAAAGTTTAGGAATTCTATGGTCACCTTCTGACTTCATCTTCAGACAAGAATATTATTACTCTTGACGGGCTATTATTCGTCATTCCCCCTTTTATCTACAAGTTTGTACGGAATCCTCGGTGGACGAGTCTGACTCGCACTTGTCCGGTTTTATTATTCTTGACGGGACGTTAGATGAGCTAGTGTTTTAGTTGGAAACTGCAGTCGTTAGGTGCCGCCAACAGCTACTCCAAATTTTTACGTGGCACCATGCTAACGGGAGGCTACTCACTTTTCCATTCGATTAAATTACTATTAACATAAGCGCGATCGTCCTGTTCCGCAAATACATTCGCGACCATTTAGAAATTATTTTTTTCTACTATCAAAATAATTTTCAATGCATGTGAATTTGACTTAGAGCAACGTTTTGCGACTTGTCATTTTGGCCCTCTGGCCTTTTTTGACACTGGACCTTTTGAGTCTTGTCATTTTGTGTTAGTGGATCTCTTGGCTTACTGGACCTTTTGAAATTAACTTACCATTTTGGGTCGCGGGACCTCACTGACACTTCTGGGTCATTGGACCTATTAACCCTGCGCCACCTAAGTCTGTTAAGTTTTTTACAAACAACTATCATGTTTATAACTTATAATACACACATAATACGTCCATATACCATCACATGTATAATTTTGGTATGATAGACAAAATCCCCCTGTTTTCTTGAAATTGTATCCCTATTGGAAAATATGAGTAGGTAAGCGTTGTAGGAAGTGATAGATTTACCGCCCTCGCGTTTTTTCCTGTTAGTATATATATTATGTGTGCCGCCTACTCCATCGCTGTCATGTGCCAATCATGCCAGTTTTATGGGCTTACGTCATCCACAAATTGAGAAAGACAATCTACTTAGTCTCCAAGGACGATATTTTGACGTTAATATGTTTCATTTCCTGATTCTTACTGACAAAACACTTTTTTAAACTATCACGGTCATTCAATAAAGCACTATTATTATTAACGGGATATTTACCGGGGTAATATCGAGAGCTTAAAATGAACGCGAACCACGGTAAATATCCCGCTAATAATAATAGTGCTTTACTGACAAAAGCCTCAATCACGAGACAAAATAGTTTGAACGCAGTTTTTCAACATGTATGTATGTCAAGATCGCACTACCACACTTATTTTAGGAGAATCGTTGTTGCGCGATATTTTGCCAAAAAATACGCATTTTTCATACAATAAGACTAAACTGTTTTCTATGCAATGATGTTTTCCCTAGCTTTGCGTGGCAAGCCCCAAGTAAGGTAATTGCCCGACTAGTCTTCGGTAGTGACATGTCGAGCAACGCTCTTAGACGCGTGTCGTGACTTATGAAGAGACAATGCCACCTGTGTGCTTAGAAAGTGTAACACCAAGACAAAATGTAAGGTCAAGATACTAAAAAGCCGAAGTACTAAAAGATGCGGTCTTATCCTTGACAGTGCTGAGAACTGAGATTTGCCATGCTTTTAATTAATCAAGGAATATAATCTCTATTTAAGTAAAATCTCATTGTTTCTACCCCTAAACATTATCAGATTCGGTTAATAATTGTTTTTATATGTTGAGAACCATTAATAGCTATTTCACTACGTTTTTAGGGTTCCGTACCCAAAGGGTAAAAACGGGACCCTATTACTAAGACTTCGCTGTCTGTCTGTCTGTCTGTCTGTCTGTCTGTCTGTCTCCAGGCTGTATCTCATAAACCGTGATAGCTAGAAAGCTGAAATTTTCACAAATGATGTATTTCCGTTGCCGCTATAACAACAAATACTAAAAATTAAAAAAATAAAATAAATTACGGGGGGTCCCCATACAATAAACGTGTTTTTTTCGTATTTTTTTGCTCAATATTAAAAACGGTAACAGGTAGACGCTTCAAATTTTCACAGAATATTTACTTGTATATTACCATTCAAAATAAATAATTAAATAACAATAAAGTAAATCTTAAAGCCCCCCTTTAAGATTTACTTTATTGTTATTCCCATACAACAAACGTAATTTTTAAGCAATTTTTACTCGATCTTAATTAACAGGTAGAAACTTGAATATTTGTAAGTAAATATTTAGATATATATTAACTATAAAAATAAATACCTAATCTAATACATAAAAACTCACAAAATGAAAATAATCCCTGCATCTAAACGCGGTGCGAGCGCCACGCCGCGGTGTGGTGGTGGCGCGAGCGCGAGGCGGTTGCTAAGCAACGGCCGTGCGGGTAGCGGGGGAGGTAACATGACGGAGCGAGCCATAGCCGCGCGTATTCGCGCGAGTGTCGTCATGCTGCCCGGATGTGTATCGAAAACCTACCTATAAGTTTGCAATTTACTACATGGAATTTCGTTGATTTCTCGTTTTTTTATAAAAAGAACTAAACTTTGTAGTATTATAGATGATAGTACGGAACCCTTCGTGCGCGAGTCCGACTCGCACTTGGCCGATTATTTTATTTTATTTACACTTTTAATTTTTTAACTTCGGAACTATAACAAAATTTAAAATAGCAAGCCATAGAGCCATGGGCATTTGTGATTTTAATCAGATAAATAAATAATTATCGTAATTAATATTAATTTTTCCCAGAGTGTGATTTTATAAGGTACGACAATTCATAAAATAGGTACGAATCATTTGTCTTAAGAGAACTGGTTGACGCGCGATACATGTTTAATGTATTTGTTTGGGATATCAACATTCACATTAGGGGAAAAATAAATAGTAGATAAAGGTTGTGGTTGAATAAATTCAACCACAACCCATTCACTCATTCTCATTTTCTTACATTAGGTAAAGCCACGATTGACTAGCAATCGCATGATGTTAAGATTGTTAAGCGATGGTGTGGCCATGTCCGATATTTTTAATGTGTTACTATATATTACTACATTACTACATTACGTATCCATTATGCATGAAGGATATTCTTTATTTTTATTTTATAGAAGATAGATCTACGATTGACCACCAACTCGCCTGATGTTAAGCGACGGTGTGGCCGAGGATTCTTTTTATTGATTGGTAAATTTAAGCATGCTACAATACCCTGATTGTTAAGAAAAACTTCCACTACTTGATCAACTTTATGATCGCGAAAGATACAACAGTTTTACATAACAAACAACACATTTTTTCAGAGTTAATAAACTTTCAAAAGGGATCGACGCATATAACCAAAACGCAAGAAGCCAATAGACGCATTTAACCAGATACGCAAATGACCAGATACGTGCATGGCCAGGTACGGCAATTGGCCACAACTGAAACACTCAATTGACCAAAACTGAAATACGCGACTGGCCATAGCTGAAATACGCGATTGCCCAAAACTAATTAGAAACCTTAATTAAATATAAATTTTAGTGTACGGTAGAGGTTTAAGTGTACCTTTGTCTTACCTACGTCGAATTACTACAAAATTATATTCATAAAGTCTGTTATATTCTGTTCTGTTCTCCACTCCACTCCACTCCACGGAACCCTCGTTGAGCGGACTTTCACTTGGACTTGTCCGGTTTTTTTAAAAGTTTCACCCTGTACTTATCAGTGAATTTTAAGAGCAAAAATATATTCCCAGATATTTTTGTCTCAAGCCAAAATAACCAACCTCTCACAGGTCGCCTGTTTTGTGTAGGCGTTAGGAATTTTGTTAAGCCGCGGTTTCGTCAAAAATCCTATAAGCTCCATGATCCGTAATTTGTGAAATCCAGACGAAGCATATATAAAAATCTAAGTAGGCTTTACTGAAATGGAGAAAATTATACAAAAATCCTCGTAGGCTTGGTTCTAATTGCGGTGGAGGCGGCGACGGCGAAACTATTAATAGCATTTATGTTATATAATAGCATTTAACATTTAATTTAGTTTGGCAACCCGCACTTGACCAGCGTGGCAGACTATGGCCTAACCCTTCTCACAATGAGAAGATGGCCCGCGCACAGCAGTGGCACAGTTTGTATAAACAGGGCTGTTAAAATAATAAATAAAAGAAAATAGCATTTATGTTATAGTACCCAATTAAATTATTAATAATTAATAATAAATAATAATAATAAATAATAATTAATAATTAATAATAGTAGCGCTTGTGGCGTACCTTGAATAAGTATTCTAGAACGAATCATGAATGTCAAGCAATGGACAGTCTTCGGATGGGTGACCGTGAGTGGCATTTATTTTGAGCGCTATCGTGGGTCGGATGACATGTTAAATTGTAGGTCCCGGTTGTTTGTCATTTAAAACAGCAATCGTCAAGCCAGGTCAGAGGCGTTTCGGCGGCTTACTAACTCTGACACGCAATCTATACGAACTTACTTTATGCCTTACGCCTCGGCCACATCGGCTGGTGAGTTAATGGTCAATCGTAGATTTATCAATATAGTCTAGTAAAAATAAGATTTGTGACAACATAAAAGACAACTAAGAATATTGTTATTTATATGAATGTACTGATGTTTTGAAATACATTTGACACAATTTCAAAATGATATAAAATCAAACTTTGTTACCTTTACACGCTCAAACGGCTGAACCGATCGTTATGAAATTTAGTATAGAGATAACTGTGAACCTGGAGACGGAAACACGTTACTTATCATCATCATAATCATCACCGTTTTACATAACTATGCAGGTGAAACCGCGGATCGCAGCTAGTTTTGAAATCGGGGCTTATTGTGAATTTAGGTTTTTTAGGTATTTTCCTATTATGATTTGAAATAATCCCTCAAGTTGCATTTAGTGTGATCAGCTCCATACAAACGGATTTATTTTTACTGGACTAATAGGTCACGCAACGAGCTATGGAGAGGGCTATGCTCGGAGTCTCTCTACGAGATCGAATCAGAAATGAAGAGATACGTAGACGTACAAAAGTCACCGATATAGCACAGCGGATTAGCAAGTTGAAGTGGAAGTGGGCAGGGCACATAGCACGTAGAACTGATGGCCGATGGGGCCGATAGGTTCTCGAGTGGAGACTACGTACCGGAAAGCGCAGCGTAGGAAGACCAGCCACGAGTTGGACAGATGACCTCATACAAGTGGCGGGAAGACGCTGGATGCAAGCCGCTTCCAATAGGTCTTTTTGGAAATCCATGGGGGAGGCCTATGTCCAGCAGTGGGCTTCTTATGGCTGAGATGATGGGACTAATTGTAAAAAAATCAATTAATGTTAGTATCTATTAATTAGTTAATGACTTCAAAACGTTATCTTACATCTATTTATAGAAACTTCCCCTCGAAACGTCCGTCACAAAAAATAGCCAACAAAGTATTTCATCTGTACTGTGTTTTAGTTCACTTCAAATGCTCAACTTTCTTTGATAGGTATTAAGTTTTGATACCTCTAAGTTGGACGCCAGCTCTAAGTCTAATGAACGCCTAGTTTACAAGTATGCTTCAAAACTTCGTCTAGTTAGAGTCAGATAGAACTAAGTTTGGTCAGTATTGTTGTACTCGTACTATGTTTTGTGATAATTATAATGTGATATTCCAAATGTACACCAACTCCGTACTCAGCGATATCGATCCACGTTCTTGATGCGTACTGCACAGGAAAGGAATTCTTTGCCGCCATCTCTGTTTCGTGAGACCCACAATCTTGGAATGTTCATGGCTAGAGTGAATAGATATCTTCTAGATTGACGAGGCACGCCGCCACGCCGGCCACGCCGTCGCTTAACATCAGGCGAGTTGGTAGTCAATCGTAGACCTATCTTACATAAAAAATAAAAACCGGACAAGTGCTAGTCAGACTCGCCCACCGAGGGTTCCGTACAAACTAAATAAAAGGGGGAAATCATATATTTTATTTATATTTTCCTTCATAAACCGAAAATATACATCTTAAAAATATTTAACACATTCCTTGCTCACCACTTGGATCCGAGTAGGGCTATAGTAGCGGCGCCTCCCACTCGGATCCGAGCGAGCGAACGTTTGAGGCAGCCCTCATTCCTTGCATAGACGCACAATTTTTTTGTGATTAAATAAAAAATCGCCAGTTTTCGGATTTTTTCCTATATGTGTACTCTAACACAATGCTTCTTGCCAAATTTCAGAGTTCTAGGTCAACGGGAAGTAATAGGTTTTGATTCCTCTGTGAGTGTCGAAATGTGCGTTTTTTACGACATATTCGGCTGTAACTTTTTTTACGAAAACTGAGAAATTTTATTTTTCTTTCTGCAGCAAGATACTATGGATCTGCGTACATGGTTTTAATTTCAACTCGATACCTTCACGCGTTCCCGAGATAAAGGTCTTGAAACCATAAGGGTTCCGTTTTTTCCTATTGAGGTACGGAACCCTAAAAATGATTTCAGGTTTGTTTTACAAATACTGTGTATGATAACTAGTGACTAAATGAGAGACTAAAAGAGATTGCTCTAAGTGATAGGGCTGCTAATTAAAAGCCTGGCCAGTCGCAGGTTAGCTTTTAGCGATAAGGCCGCCTGTTGTCAAACTATATTATATAGTCTTGTAAGATGTTCGGAAAGTTTTGAAATTGTCAAATTTTATACAATAAAGTGTTTATCTGATAGTACTATCTATTTTCTCTATATTTTTAAACGACTTCAAAAAGAAGGCGGTTCTCAATTCGACTGTATGATATTACAAATGTAGATCTACTGATATGAAATTCCCTTTGGAAATTGATTAGCCCTAGTGCCGGTAGATATATTATGTATGGTTTTTTTTTCACTAGATATAATACAGTACAATTAAAAAAAATGAAACAATCGACTTTAAAATAGCAAATTCGTTTACTTGGACCACATATTTTTTAGACATAGACATAGACAGAGATTTATTGTGACAAAAAAACATACAACACTAAATAAATATCATTCAAAAATATAAATCATACACAAAATACTTATTTATCATGTTTTTGTCACAATCCGGTCCCAGCTCAGCATAATGCTAGTTGTAAACAACCAGCGCTGGTCTTCCGCTGAGACCGGTAGGTGACGTCATGCACGTCACGCACGAGCGAATACAATAAAAATATATTTGTAATAATTAAGTTAATAATTAAGTTTTAGGGTTCCGTACCCATAGGGTAAAAACGGGACCCTATTACTGAGACTCCGCTGTCTGTCCGTCCGTCCGTCCGTCCGTCTATCCGTCCGTCCGTCCGTCAGTCACCAGGCTGTATCTCATGAACCGTGATAGTTAGACAGTTGAAATTTTCATAGATGACGTATTTCTATTGCCGCTATAACAACAAATAAGTACTAAAAAATAGAATAAATAAAATATTTAAGGGGGCTCCCATACAACAAACGTGTTTTTTTGCCGTTTTTATAGATAATCGTACGGAACCCTTCTTGCGCGAGTTCGACTCGCACTCGATTCGCACTCGCCGGTTTTTTCAAGTTATTTCGTTTTAAAAACCAAACTCCTGAACCAATTTTGATAAAATTTATATAGAACTACCTCTAAAATATTACCTACCAAACAAAAAAAAAAATATCAAAATCAATTCAAAATTAGCGCAGTCATCGCGTAACAAGCATCTATGAAACATACCTTTTTGGAAGACGGTTAAAAGTAAAATGTCAAATGTTTGTCTTTCTATCACCTACTTAAAAGTACTTTTTGACTGTTTATAAACCGACTTACAAATCACAAACAAAATTCTTTTCGTTGAATATAGGTACATTTCTGTATCAAAGTCGTCGCAGTTAAAAATCTGTCTCGTCAAAGTGAGCGGCGCATAAGTGAGTTACGTCGGAATCCAGCGGCTGAAAGCGCTGCATTTTTAGAACACCCCGCATTTTTGTCGTATATTTACGAATTGACAGATTCAGAGCGACTCTCAATTTGTATTTATTACGTTGGGTGTTTTTTTTTCTGTTTTGGTATATCTACATAAGTATATAAAATAACTTATTTTATCTTCTATGGAGTAGGCAGAGTATTAAAGTTCATGAGGCGATTTGACGGCGCTTTTGACGGCTTTTAGAATGTTAATGTTGACATGGCTGTTAGGCTAATCCCCTGTGATTAGCCCTCCAAATACACTAATTTATCTATTAATTCCTTTAACTATATAGGTGTAATAGTCACTTGAATCATGTAAGTATAAGTTTTACTGGTTCAGTTCACTCGTTTAACAGTTTTAAAGAAATAACGGAGTTAAATTTGAATATATTTTTTTTACATTATTTTTTTCTACTTTATAAAAAATCTTTATAAAGAGTTGTGATGGAAAGTAATTGAAATTGAACGACAACTGAAACTGACGATTTGTATTTACTTTACGACTTTTACTGCTCGCTGAAACTTTAAATGTTCAAGTTTTTGTCTCTTTTTATTTCTTTGATTTTTAAATTATAAATTTGCTAAAGTCCCAATAGTATATTAGGAATAAAAAATGTTTTTTAGGGTTCCGTACATCAATGGGAAAAAACGGAACCCTTATAGGATCACTTTGTTGTCAGTCTTTCCGTCTGTCCGTCTCTCCGGGTGTCAAGACCTTTATGTCGGGAACGCGTGAAGGTATCGAGTTGAAATTAAAACCATATACGCAGATCAGAAAAATAGTGTCTCTATGCAAGGAATGAGGTCTGCCTCAAACGTTCGCTAGCTCGGATCCGAGTGGTAGGCGCCGCTACTATAGCCCCTACTCGGATCCGGGTGGTGAGCAAGGAATGTGTTGAATATTTTTCGGTTTATGAAGGAAAATATAAAAAAAAAAAATGATTTCCCCCTTTTATTTAGTTTGTACGGAACCCTCGGTGGGCGAGTCTGACTCGCACTTGTCCGGTTTTTTTTATTAGTCTAGATGCTAACGTTGCTTCATTATTAATCCGGAATGTGAATGAATTTCAATATACCACTTCAAAACTAGATGCAAATTGGGAGAAGCGATAAAAATTCAAGAAAAAAATTTATGATTTAGTACTTATCATTTTAGATAGTTACACGAAAAGTCGCCGTGAAACAATGTAACTCCACACGGTACGCTAAAATTCCATCACTCTTTGGTTACAAGATAAGCAAACAAATGGAATGTCACCTCTACATTCTTATCTGCACTCTATCTTATTATTCTATTAGTTCTGTTTGAATTGCTTTCGTTTCAACGTGGCATGCTACGTGTTAATTACTTTTTAATGGAATTACGATCAATTTGGTATTGAATTAGGGATAAAACATTTTGTTGGCCATTATATTATAGCTTTGAAAGTACGCTACTTTATTGGACAAAATGGTGGAAATTGTTTTTCTTTATCATAATTATTTATAAACAACCGATTTCAAATTAACTGCAAGCCTTTATTGAATAAAAAATATTTAAAGATGAAAAAAAATTGTGGAATATAATAGTTATTTGTTATACAAGAGTGCAAAGTTGCTTTTTAACCGCATGCTCAATTTTGATGACTGAGCAAGCGAAGGATTCTAAAATTGAATCACGAGCGCAGCGAGTGATTCAATAATTAGAATCCTGAGCGTTAGCGAGGGAATCAAAAGAGACCCGGTGAAAAATCTTTGCACTCGAGTGCAACAATCACAAGATACTTTTATTTCAGTTTAGGTATTAACTACTACATTATGATAGGTAAGTATTACAGAATAATCTTTAAATTATAACAAATAATACTTAGGTATAATGGTTGATGACCAGATGAAGCTCTTTTTAAAAATGACACTAATTAAGGATAGGTGTCGATATATATGTCTTTTTTCAACTTTTTGTTGCTTTTAGCATTGAATACGTACTCCATAGAGTGCTTGATTTCTTGGTCTCAGATGAAAATAAAATATGTCAGCAAAACGTTTTCGTAGAAAGTTTTGGCTCCTTTAGCTAGTCGCCACGTCGCCATATCGTACTGTTTCAAATAATTCTCGCGTGATTGTTGAGGGAGAAAGTTCATTTGCGCATTATTAACAATTTCAGTCAATTCTATTGGCGTCAAATAAACTTCTTCGTCGCTAGAATCACTCATTTTAGGTTTTTCACTTGTTTTTAACCTAAGATTTTAATAATATGTCGTGAAAAGAAAATGGCGCCCGCAAAGCAAATAAAAAAAAAGTACACCAAGAAGTTTCTGAGTCTGAGTTTTTAACAAATTAAAAAAGGTTGTATGATAAATTCGGCACCATGGAGGTAGAAGTAAATAGGTTTAATGATGTTTTGAATTCACAAACTTAGTGCACAGAATGTTCTAAATTTGAATTTACTTTATACTCTAGCGGATAAAAACGGCTTTTACACTCAGATATCGAAGAGCAGAAATACTCTTTCCGAGATGGGGGGATGAAAAATATTTTGCATTACTACTATTACGGTGGCATCTAGCGACTTTGTTTCATCTTATGTAAAGTTGTAGTTTGATTTACTTATAATTTTTTTTCTTTTTTTTAAATAGGGCAAGTGTCTTTATTAACTACAACAAAACAATATACAAACTACACATAATTAACTAAATTACTACACGATGGTAATAAGTAATAATAGTTAGTCTTATAATTAGTCTCACCATTGAACCATTGAAGAGACGAGCTAACTTAGTCATACAAATCACCAAGGCCGTAGCCAGGAATTCATTTCGGGAGGGGGGGACGGGCTAACCCCCTACCTACCCCCTGCCTACGGCCTTGCAAATCACTAGTGAACAAGTGAATAAATGATCGGAAATAAATAGTAAATACCGAAAAACGTAATCCTCTTTCTTGTACAGTAAGGTAAAAAGGCTACACTGCATTACCATCAGTAAGTCCTAGTTAGAGATCCTTTTAAAAAACAGGTCATAGTCTGTTAATAAATTTTTTGTGTTTTTAGGTGATTGTTCACGCTTGGATTACACAAGAATATTTTTAGAAACGGACTCCACTAACGGACGTACAGATAGAAGTGAAACATTTAAGATACATGTAGGTTCCATCATTTAAAATTAACGGTGTTCCGCTTATAGACTAAGAGCGGGCAGTATGTTTACTCATCTCATCGTGTAACAAGATGTGAGCTATTTAGGATGAAGTAAATTAGTAACGTGTTTTTAAATGTACAGAGTTGTCTAGGCTAAGCCTGGAGCGTTTTGTATAGTTAACACAAAAAAGTTTTTTTTTTTGTGTCCACTACAATATCAGGCAACAAGAAGTACATTCGAAAGTGCCTATCTAGAAGTGCCAAAATAAATATGGTTGCATAAGTCTCTTCTTATTACTTAATGACGTGATTGGTATTATTTTTGGCACCCTAAAAGTAGACTGAGTCATGAAAGCTACGGGGCTAAGCAAGGCAACCATATTGATATTGGCACTTCTCGATAGGCACTTTCGAATGTACTATTTGTTACTCGATGGTGGTGGACACCCCAAAAAATAGTCACATTTTTGCTAACTGTACAAAACACTCTAGGCTTAGCTTAGGCAGCCCTGTATATTTAGAGACACCTTACTAATTTGCATCATCCTAGATAGGTCACATCTTGTTACCCGATAAGGTGCGTAAACATACGGCCCGCTCTTAGTCTATTGCAACATACGTACCAAATTCGTATAATTTAAATGAAGAGAAATCCCTCCGTATTCCGTAGACGTCTGAATGAGCAGCCACGAGTTGCGACGCGTTCATTTGCCGTTCCGATCTGCTACCGAAACCGGATGTTATTATCACAATCGGATTAGACAAAGCCGTTTCGAGAATACGGGGAAGATTATCTCTCGCTAATACGGAGGTAGATACACCAACTTCTGTTTACGTTAGTCTTTGAAATGTAGAATAGGTTAGCTCGCTAGGTACATTGCAAAGCGCGCAGCTATCTCTCTCGCGCATCGCAACATTTTTAAACGTTTAATACCACTGGCTAGGGATATTAGGAAAGTTAGAAATAAATTGTTTATTTAAATTATATGAGAAATATTTATGTTCGCCCTGGGTGGGGATCAAACCGACGACCTACAGCTTAGCAGGCAGACATACTACCAACTAAACTGCCAATAATAAATACATTACATACCATGTGATCGAAGATCACGACCACACACCTCGAATAAGCACATACCAAAAGAATACCTAAATTACCTAAAAAGGCTACATTTTAATGCTGCAAAATTATCTTTATAAAGCTATTAACAAAATCTTGGGTTTTTTGCCCTGTCTATGCCAGTCTTTTTTAAATCTGTACTACACGTGGGTCGAAAGACCTCTTGAGATTTCCCCTAGGTATTGTTCTTCGTGGCTTTTTAAGCATTCTGTGTCAACCGGTAAGAGCTTAGTTGAAAAGATGCTCCCTAGGGGTAAGAGATTCATAAGTAAAAACGAGGTTTATTAAGCTTATAATTTTCTTCGCTGTCTAGAATCATAGTTCAAAGGTCGTAATAAATAAAGTATCCTGGGTTTCTTTTAAGCTAGACTGAATAACCTTAATAGGTACCTTCTTAAGTTTGTATACTTTATCTTCGGCTATTTCGCTTTTCAATATACGAGTTGATAGTCTACAATATGTAGAGAAATGTTCAAAGAAGTGTTGAAATTAAACAATTTTTACCGGGTTTATCGATGAATGTAAAAAGTGAACGCCTTAATAAAAGTAATGAATAAATATTTTTCTTTTGTATTTTTTACCCGACTGCGTAAGAAAGAGAGTTATGTTTTTCGATTGTATTATATGTACATGTATGGGTCGCCTCCACTTCCTGAGTGTCATAGGCTATATTTTTACGATTCCGTACCTCAATAGGAAAAAACGGAACCCTTATAGGATCACTTTGTTGTCCGTCTGTCTGTCTGTCCGTCTGTCCGTCTGTCTGTCTGTCCGTCCGTCGGGTGTCAAGACCTTTATCTCGGGAACGCGTGAAGATATCTAGTTGAAATTAAAACCATATACGCAGATTCATAGTATCTTGCTGCAGAAAGGAAAATAAAGAGTCTAAGTTTTCGTTAAAAAAAAATACAGCCGAATATATAGTAAAAAACGCACATTTCGACACTCACAAGGGAATCAAAACCAATGGGGTACTTTCCGTTGACCTAGGACAATGAAATTTGGCAAGAAGCATTGTGTTAGAGTACACATATAGGAAAAAATCCGAAAACTGGAGATTTTTAATTTAATCACAAAAAAAATGTGTCTTTACGCAAGGAATGAGGGTCCAAATTTTAAAATTCTATAACCGTATCATGTGGGATATCATATGAAAGAGCTTAGTTAGTATAAGTTAAAACAGTTTTTTAAATATTTTTACGATGTATCCTTTTCGGTATAAGATGGAAAATATAAAAAAAAATGGTTTCCCCCTTTTATCTTCTAGTTTGTACGCAACCGTAACGTTTGTGTAACGTTTGTTGTGATTGTATTAATAATAAGCTAGACATTGATATTTTTACTCCTAAACTCTCATTCTATGCTAAATCAGTGAAGGATATCCTCTATACCAATCCATAAAATAGATTGTAAAATAAAATCAATTGCAAAATGAATAAAATTTAGATTTGCTTACACATATTCACCTATGTAAACTTACAAAATATGCATAGCCTCTATTGTTTCCCTTTGTTTCAATATAATACCTAAAATGTGTTTGCTCAAATGATGTATACATGCTTTGGAGTATAGTCTGGTTCTGATCGATTGTCACATGTTATCTTATATTATGTTAGGCTATATTCTGTTTTGTATACTTAAATAAATAAATAAAATAAAACCCTTGGTGGGCAAGTCTGACTCGCACTTGTCCGGTTTTTTTTTGTAATAATAATACATATCTAAAAAATAAACAAATCGTTTTTCGTAACCTCCTACTATAAATATTGTAAAGAATGCGTATTTATAATCTTTTACAGCGTTTTTTCGCATACTTTCTCACAAAAAACGTAATAGTCAACAGCGTATCAAGTGTAACGAAAAGTGACTGAAAAAAACTGCTTTTCTGCAGTTGGATATTTTGTTTTTCTTTTACTTGTTTTAGTACATTGTTTTGTAAATCGTATTTTATTTTTTACAAAATAAATACCTAAGTTTAGCGTCTCATTCTCGCTATCCTTTCCGGTCCTGTGTGAGCCTTATCTATTTCCACCCGAAAGAAAAGTTATTTTTGCTAGTTCTAGCTACTTTTTAGGGTTCCGTACCTCAAAAGGAAAAGGAATCAAAACCTATGGGGTACTTGAGGTACTTCCCGTTAACCTAGAACTTTGAAATTTGGTAAGAAGTATTGTGTTAGAGTATAGGAAAAATGTGTAAACTGGACATTTTTAATTTAATCACAAAAAATAGTGTCTTTATGCAAGGAATGAGGGTCAACATTTTAAAGTGAGTTAACCGTATCATGTGGGGTATCATATGAAAGAACTTTATTAGCATAAGCTAAAACAGGTTTTTAAATATTTTTACGATGTAAGTATATTTTTCGGTTTATGAAGGAAAATATAAATAAATATATGATTTTCTCCTTTTATCTACTTGTTAGTACGGAACCCTCGGTGGGCGAATCTGACTCGCATTTGTCCGGTTTTTTTATTTATTAATAACTACATATTTAATTTATTACTTAACCTTGTATGCAGACCCTGATCGGAACATTCCCAATATTGTAATTATTTCACAAAAAATCAATAAAGTAAGAAGTGGATGAGAGTAAGTAAAGACTTTGAATTAGAAATAAAGAAAAATGTAAATTGAATACACTTACGAATAAAAATTATACCTACTGAAGTAAAAGAACAGAAATACGGCTTCAATCGTGATGTTTAATCAAAAGTTAAAGTAACTCCGAACTTTTCAAAGGACTGTATGAGGAGATGGTTGGACAGTTTCTTTTAGAGTCTATTTAATTTGCTGTATTATAAAAGTTAGGAGAGACATGGTAAGGAATTAGCTAAGTTTTGATGCAGAATGGGTCAAAAGCAGCCGTAATTTTTGTTGGTTTTTGACTGCCCAAAGAGTTGTTCAACTTTTAGTGCAAGTTAGAAGGAATAATAGTAAAATTATCCTTATTTAATGAGCCTTTCTAAGATATATACTGCCTTACCGAAAAACGTTACTTAACTTTAAGCAATGCTTAACATATTTTGTCAACTTCTGTTGGCTGACACGTAATGACACTTGCGGAAAGAGACAGAGAACTTAAGACATTGGTTAAAATTAATTACGTTTTTCGGTAAGGTCCTTGAAGTTCTAAGTACTTAGTTCCATAGTCACTACTTACAATCATTACGGGGAAAGAGAGAAATTTACCGGGTATTTTGTCTGGGGTTGTATTCCAAGTGTTAGAGTAGTATTCCAAGAATTGCGATCTGTGTCTGTGAACGTCTGTCGCGGGAATCTATCATGTAGATTTCCTCAGGATGTTTTCCTTCACCGTTTGAAGTTGGCGGTACTCAATAATACGCGCATATTTTACTATGACTGGCCTTGTGGCTCAGTTGGTAGTGTGATTACGTCTACCTGCTGAACTGAAAGGTCGTGGGTTCAGTCCCCACCCAGGGCAAACATTTGTGTGATGAGCATGGATGTTTTTTCTGTGTCTGGGTGTTTCTATGTATCTTAAGTATATATTTACAACAAAAAAAGTATATATGTATTCTATCAGCCATCTAGTTCCATAATACAAGCTTTGCTTAGTTTGGGCTAGATGGTGTTGTGTGAAATGTCCACAAATATTTATTTAGGTATTTATTTATGGAAACTAACAATACGCATATAACTTCGAAACGACAGAGGTGCATGTCGCGGGATTCGAACCCAGGGCTTGCGGATCGCAAGTCTGACGGTCTCCCGACTAGGCTTCCGGAAACTTCGACTATATCACCATTACATTAATGAAATACTCAGAATTTAACAATATCTATAAAATTCTACAATCGTCCCTGGTCCACCCTACACGACATAATGTCATTAATGTAATGTTTATTCTACAAAATATTAGTTTTCTTTTCAATTGCTTCGTATTTGTAAACTTTGAGGAAAAGATAAGCACCAAACTAACAAGACGTATTGAGGTTATGTTATGACATACTTGACTTTTTTGACATATAACTTTTTTTTTAAATATCCGTAATCATCTACTATTATTGAAAAACCGGACAAGGCGAGTCTGACTCGCCCACTGAGGGTTCCGTACAAATTAGTAGATAAAAGGGGGAACATATATATTTTTATATATTTTCCTTCGTAAATCGAAAAATATACGTCTTAAAAATATTTATAAACCTGTTTTAGCTTGTGCTTATTAAGGTATTTCATATGATACCCCACATGATACGGTTAAAGTACTTTAAAATTTGGACCCTCCTTCCTTGCCTAAAGACCCTATTTTTTGTGATTAAATTAAAAATGTCCAGTTTTCGGATTTTATCCTATATGTGTACTATAACACAATGCCTCTCGCCAAATTTCATAGTTCTAGGTCAACAGGAAGTACCCCATAGGTTTTGATTCCCTTGTGAGTGTCGAAATGTGTGTTTTTTCAACTTATTTGGCTGTAACTTTTTCTAAAGAAAACTGAGAAGTTTGATTTTTCTTTCTGCAGCAAGATACTATGGATCTGCGTATATGGTTTTAATTTCAACTTGATACCTTCACGCGTTCCAGATATAAAGATCTTGACAGACGGACAGACGGACAGACGGACAACAAAGTGATCCTATAAGGGTTCCGAATTTTTTCATTTGAGGTACGGAACCCTAAAAAAAGACAATGTAACACGATAAAGGAGCCTATCCCTAAAACTGGGTTTCTAATTACAACTATAAGAAAAAAGTATCCCCATTGTATTAATAACGATAACGGCACAACAACGCCCCACTGGCGGTATTTTTTAAAAATAAATTTACTTTCAATTTCTGTTTTTTAAATTAATTTACTATGTTTCCTGACTAAAATGGAGATATTTACCATCCATCCAGTGTTAAAGACTGGACATAATTAATAATTTCTAATAACTTCTAATCGCCTAAGGCTGAGGCCCCATGTTATCCAGCACGTTTTTGCCTATTAAAGCATGGATAGCATGGGGCCGGGCGTTTCTACCCTCATCCTCTAACCACGGTCAAATGTGGTGTCAAACGACCTCACGGTCTTTGATGCTCTGCCTACCCCCGTAACGGAAAATAGGCGTGATATTTGTATGTATGTGCATTATTAATTAAATATTATTAACCCCCGAAGCAAAAACGACGGGGTGTTATAAGTTTGGTGTGTCTGTGTGTGTGTCTGTCTGTGGCATTGTAGCGGGGAAAAAATAGCATTTTAAGCTCTAGGGGAAAAGGTATATTTATTTTTAATTTTTATCTGTCACCAAAGAGCCTACATATACGAAACAGTCTTTATTCAAAAGTAGATTAATCTCTTTGGAATATATTTACATTCACTTTGCAAACATCTCGTAAAATATCCAGAATTGTACAAATGTACATATCATTTTTAATAAAATAAATTTTGAATTATTGTGTTGGATTATTTTATTTTCTCGCAATCGTAGTGAAAAGTAGAGTGTAACACACGGCGCTAAAAACCCATTGTAACTCGGTTTCTATTTACTCCCTCGCTAAAGCTCGGGATTAAAAATCTACCTCGTTACAATGTGTCATTTTAGCCCCTTGTATAACAATCTACTATTGTTTATTTATGTTTGAAAGGTGAATTAGTCTCCTGACTCTGCTGTGTGTTCATAGCTATGTTTTATCAAAATCGGTCTAGCCGGTTTTTTTTGTCTGGAGTTTTTGAGTTTTCTAAACTTATACTTGTTTTAATTTGTGTGTCCTTAACACAGCACTAAAAGCTAAAATTCGAATACGGATTTATTAGTGTTGTAAAACAAATTTATTATTTTATCGCTAGGAAACGAAATACAGTAATTGTGCACCCACAACTGAAAATGAAATAAAGTTGTCAAACTTCACTACTTATTAACTTTCAATATTTGAACAGTCTCACGCGAAGTAACAAAATGTCTGGGTATTCAGCTGAAATGTCGGCAAGCCGTTGAACCGTTTCGAACATTTAGGTCTGTCACGCACAACCCGCGTGACTACAAGAACCTATAGATATTCAATAGGTTCTAACTTAGAGCGGACTTGTTCGTCCGGTTTTCGTGTCTCGGTAAGAGTGTATATTTATTGGACTTACTCGTAGTATCCGAGTGCTGACGCAGTGACCCGTGATCAGTCTTTGCTCTTCAATATTGATTTATACAGATCATGTTAATGTTGGACTCAGTCTGCCGTTTCCTTATTTTTTAAGAATCTTTTGTATAATATTGGATTCCGAGAAAATATATATCTATATAGATACATATATTCTTTAATCAATACTATAAACTCTTTAAATGTATTACACAAGTCTTAAATTGTAAACAATCGTCACTTATAATATAGATACATGTCAATAATAAATAGAAAATATGTCAATTTAATCGAACAGAGTTCCCCTTATGGAGCCCTGCCGAAAAGTCCCCATCATGCTGGCTGCGTTACCGCGTTGTATCGACAGAGAAATATGTTGCATCAGAAATGACCCGGAGCGAGGGTCACGTCCCTTTTCTCTCAATCGTCGCCCCAGCTCGCTTATGAATTTCCGGGCTTCGGAGCACCAAGGACCGGCCGTTTCGACGGCAAACGGCACAAAGTCGTACGCTTGTTCCAGGCAGGAATATTTGAGGTGCTTTCCTTTAGCAGCTGCCTCCGTTCCCGCACCGGCGACCTGTTGAGTGGACGGGAGGTGGCAGGATGCAAATGTGCATACGCACGTTGCATCCCACACGAGACAGCGGCCTCTCCGCCATGGAACCAGCGTAAGACCATCTGGCCGCTTGCCATCAGTACGGGATAAACCAGTGGGCTCCAGAACACAAGGTACTTCGGCCGACACGAGGGCACGCCTCAGAAGGTCATTGATACCGTGAAGCTATAGATATATAATTAATAAGGCTGTAACTGGTCAAAATCTATTTTTGTGTAATACAAAATCTTCGATAATTTGGAATTGATTTCAATGATTCTGTTTGGAGAAAGTGTTTCAATCTGATTTTGTAAAAAAAAAATCTTTGTTACAGAAGAATCCTATAGTAAAGGTTCCATATTTACTACAGAATAGAAAAAGTCAGTGTAAGATTTTGAGTTGTTGTTTATTCTTACAAAATACATGTTAGTTCCCATAATTATTTCTAACCTTTATCAAAATTATGTTTTGATTAATTTCCGCTCAAAGTAGGGATTACCACATCCCTAGTTTTAACCTAGATTATACAAGCGCTTTTACGGAAGCTCAAACTTCTCTCTGGCCGAGTTTTTAAAGACCTAACCTGATCGAAAAAGTATAATCTTATTATTATATAAAGGGTAAAAAAGGTTTAAAAAGTGTCTACCTTTTTTAGGCTTCCGTACTAAGGGTGCGGGAGCCCATTCGTGAGGATACGATGTCTGTCTGTCTGTCCTACACATAAAACGGCTGTATCTTTGAAACGATGATAGTCTCAAAATTGGCAAGATTATAGAGTTCATACAATTTCAAAAAATAATTTACTAACAAATACTAGATAATATCAGTTTTGTCATATTAAGAATAAAAAATATTAATTAACGTTGTCGTAAAAGATATATGCGATAAATGGCACTTACGGATTACGTCATTATGATATTTTTTTACTTTAGGTAGGTATGTACACACACGTCGCAAAGTCATCTTGTTCATCAAAGTCACGATAATATGCAGTCGGGTATTTTGTTTTTCTTTTAATATAGATACTTGTTTCTTTTTACCACTATACATCTTGTACTGGGCTGAACATGTCTGTCGCATGCACGATGATTTGTGGGCCAAGATCTCTACACAGTGGGTTCCGCAGGTCGTCAGACCACTCGGCAAACCCAAGCGGAGATGGCGGGACGAACTGGACTCCTTTTGCAACAAGTGGACACAAAAATCTAAAGACCGTGAAGAGTGGAAGGAGGATAGGGAGGCCTTTGCCCAGCAGTGGGACGTATCAGGCTAATAATAATAACCGCCATGTGGGATGTTGACTCGACGATCATTGTCCCGATAGTCGTTTCGGTGAACGGTGTCATAGCGAAGCGAGCCTCGACCAACATCTCAAGAGCCTTTTGCTCGATGGTTGGGTCAAGGATCAGATACAGAAGGCAGTCATCCTAGACACGGCACGTATTTTCAGGAGGTTCCTCTCTCTGTAGGTCCTGCCGCCAGCAGCTTAGGCCCTGCCCCGCTGCCGGCGGCACCCTAGGTTTAAGTTTTTGTAATGTTTTTAATGTTTCTATAATTGTTTTTATAGAAATATTGTAAAAAATTAGCTAAAAGATATATAAATAAATATGTGAATAATAATAATAAAGCATCTTGTATGCATTGTACATTGGAATTAATCAAGATACTTCGTAAAAATACCTAATAAAATTGCTGCCTTTGTACAAGTCGCATAGTTAACTCAAACAGTGAGAAGCAAAATGAGCTTCTATAATTATTTTAATGATAATTAGAATTTAAAAAAAAACTGAAAAACCCGACTTCAACATACGCAATTCGTTTACTTGGACGACATTTTTTTCAGTTATATTGAAAAACCAATAGACTGAACCGATGTTGATAAAATGTATATGGGACCTTTAAGATATGTATTACGTACCAAACAAAAAAAAAAAGACGTGTGGCACTCGGAGACTGCCGCGGTAAAGCTATTGCATAATAGCTTTACGCGCGGTGTGTTAGGTTATTTTCGTTACGGAATTTCTGGATTCGGTCTCCACGCTCAAGGCCCGCGATAGAAGCTATGCAATAGCTTAAAATCATCAATAACAATTAATTATTGGTGGAGTAATCATGTCATCATCATCATCATAAGACAAAACATGACTTTAAGTGACCATATCCACTGAATACCATATACACATCATATGACCACTTTGTGTACATTTATAATTTATACAAATAAATTATCTTATTAACTTATTATTATTACAGCACTCAGCAAATAACATAATAAGGAAATATCGTAAAGAAACTGATTTACTCATATAACCTTTATAGCTCCGCCCCATAGATAGGAAAATATTTTACAATGTCTACTTAATCCCTTGAGGTTAAAAGTGCTATGTTTTTTTATTAACGATGTTTTTATAACAAAAGTATTCTCCGAAAATTTCGCAATAAATAGGAATAATCATTTGTTTCGATTAGGGCTAAGTAACTTCGAAGGGATTCCATAGACAGACACAGAATACAGAAACAGAAACACAACTACAGAAACGCAATTGATATTTTAGACTTCTCAAAATAATGATCGTGCAAATGCTACGATTTTTGTTTCAAGTTCTTAATGACATAAAAATAAGTTCAAAAACTAAAACCTGGCTACTGAAAAATCACGCTCTATAATGTATGAAACAAGAAAATGTAATAAATATTTTATTGTATTTCATACATATTCATAGTGGTCGTATGGTACTTTGCAGAATGTATTGTTTTGTTATAGTAGGTGTCGCATACGACCACGGTTATCCTCTGAACATAACTATGAATATGTATGAAATACAATAATATATTTATTACATTTTCGTGTTTCATACTTTTTAGAGTGTGATTTTTCAGTAGTCGGGTTTCAGTTTTTGAACTTATTTTTTATTTTTAATTATTTTGGGGTCTTTGCAGAGCCACATCAGTTTTTGTTTGTCATTTTATGTGTTAAATTATAAGTAATTTAGAAGTGATGAGGAAACAAATGAACATAAATGCATACATATTTACTTATCGATCAACAAACACATAACCCTCCCATTAGATGCGACGCCGTATTCAGGTAATTTAAAAAAAAATGTTCTCATAATTTTGATAGGATATATACAGCAAACGGTACGCTTGACAAAAATATGATGTCCAAACGCAACCTTCATTTGAAAATCCCTGTTCAATGATAACACATAATGATGGGGTGGGGCGAAAAATATTTTTTTGTTCTAGACTTCGTGCCTCCTGTAGGGCGCCATATTCAATTTACTGTGACGTTACATAGCCTATAACCAGCGGACAACCAAGAAGCTTCTAACGACATCTAATTTGTTAAATTATGATCATCATATATCAAAGTAGTTTAGAAGTTATGAGGGAATAGATAAACATACATACTTATACATACACATACCGGTCAAAAACATAACCCTCCTTTTTTCTTCGCCGTAGTTGGGTAAAAACAGTTGTATTTTTTTTAGATTCTTATACCCAGTTTATTTTCGTTTCAATTGTTATCAATTGAAACGAAAATTTGTTTATTAGTTTGTTAATTTAATTACCATAATATTGTATTATCATGAGCATTTTATAAATATGCCAAGTCGATACTTGACAAGTTGGTTAGAATCGGTTGTAAATAAGTTATTGAAAAATCGAGTGCTAGACATAATAATAGTAACAAATAAATAAATAAATATTGGAGGACATTTCACACAACGCCATCTAGCCCAAACTAAGCAAAGCTTGTACTATGGAACTAGATGGAAACTTGAAACAAAGATAACAAACAACCAAAAATAAAAGTCAGATTTAATAAAAACATTTAAATAATTTACTAAACTTATTTTTGCGATACATCAAATCTATCAAAGATACCGGTAAACATGTTAAAGTTAACCTTAAAATGAAGTTACCCTTCTGATTATGTAGGTAATCTGCGTTGGCAGATAATCCGATCGATATTTTCGGAGGCCATGCTTTTATATTTATAAAGCAGTTACCTCTCATTAACCGAACGTTATGTCGAGAGAATTTCCTTTTACGTTCAATTATGAGCATAAATAACGTTAACCTGCAACGTGAAGATATTTTAATACGAAAACTTTTGAAGGTAATGGAATATTCTTGCTTGGATCCTTTTGGAAATCTTTCGGCTTTTTTTAACATTTTCATTATTTGATTTGCGTCTGATTTTTTTATGGGATTGATTTCAGTGAAATAGTATAAAAATAATAATATAAAAAATCATATTGATTTTGGCATTTCTAGATTGGTATTTTCGAATGTACGACATGTTACCCGAAGGTGGTGGATACAAAAAATGGTCATATTTTTGCTAATTGTACAAAACGCTCCAGGTTTAGCCTAGGCAACCCTGTACATTTAGAGACACCTTACACAGACACCTAGTGTGCTTAGAGACACCTTGTGCTTCATCCTAGTTAGCTCACATCTTGTTACCCGATGAGGTGGGTAAACATACAGCCCGCTATTAGTCTAAAGTGAGTAAAGAGTGAGTTTTTTCTAGGTATGGTGTTTATACATACTAACTCAAGAAACATGTTTTTTAGCGCCGGAAGCTAAACTGGCAAGTAGGCAAAGTGTAAAACAAACTAGTCTCAACTAGTTTATACTAAAATAACTAATTTAAATGTATTGTACCCGGTAGTTTCGTTTACTAAGTAGAACAGGTATAAGGCACCAATTTCATTATGAAAATTAAATGTGATCAAGTATTATGTCCATAAAAATAAAATATATATTAATATAATCTACGTTGAGAATAAATTTGTATAGAGTTAAGCTCATAAGCCGATCATCCTTTAATTTAACACTATGCCCTGCCAAATAATAACTAAAATCAACTGAATACAATAATTTATTAGTGAATTCATACATTTACACCGTATAACGTTATATTTCTGAGTGTTTGTATTCATATGGAAGTCATCGACGAAATTTCGGGCAAACAAGTATTTATGTTAAAAGAAAAACAATTACCCTGCAAAAAAGCGGGTTTTGTAGCCTAACTTACGATTTCGTTACGCTTGTTATGCGGTTGAGTGTATGTTTTTGTGAAAAAGTATGCGTAAAATCGCTCTAAATAGTTATATATGACCATTATTTAGAATAATTTTAATAAAAACACCTGTTTATTATGAAAAATTTCGTTGGAGGTTAAGAAAAAAACGCATTGATTTAATTTTTGCGAAAGATGTATTATTATTATGTATTAGGTATTTATGAAAAAAAAAGTACATATATATATATATGTATTTTATAAACCATCTAGTTTCCATAGTACAAGCTTTGCTAGGTTTGGGCTAGATGGCGTTGTGTGAAGTCCTCCAATATTTATTTTATTTATTATTACAAAAAATATAGCCTATGACACACTGGAACTGAAGACGAATCTAACGACGCCTCGCACATCAAAATCGGTCAAGCCATTTAGGCTGTAGGCGAACATATAGAAACATATATATACATACACTCGCAAAACAACACTCCTCCTTACGCAGCCAGTAAATATACATTAGTCTATTACGTTCCATGCTAACCCTGCAGAAGGCCTAATATACGCGTCACGAAAAAAAAAATCTATTATTTTTGTCGTGAGAGAACGTGACAAAGCTATGGAGTTTATAAGTCTATCTCTTTTTCGCTCCACAAAACTTGTAATAGGTAGATAAAATTTTACCGCTGCGCATATTCTATGCCTGCTGAACATAAATGCAAACGAAGAGTAAATTAAGTAGTATCATCTGAACAAGCGTGTTCCACCTTTTCTTTACTTTGGTCAGATGAAGTCATGAGCCACATGAAAAATATGAGGTTGAAAAATTTATTCTAGAGTTTCAAGCCCGAACAATACTTACTTATATTCCAGTTTCACCATCAATCTTAGAGAATCACAAAATTTAGATACAAAGTCAATATAGCACAGGCCATCATCGAAATTTGATATTACGATGCAAAATTATTCAAATTTAATACAAAACGTAATTCCGCCATAGAATTGGAGATTTCGGTCTGATTATCCATTCCGTTAAAACATTCGATTATTTTGGTGGAGATTTGACGACTGATTTTAAACTGAATGCGTAATAGGAGGGGACGAGATTCCGCCGAATTCCGAACGGGATTTTTATCGAAATTTCCAGAAAGGTCGTTTGATAGGTTTGCATTGAACTTGTTGGTAAAACACTGTCGATTATATATTTTGAAAATAATAAAAATGAGCACATTCTTGCAGTGTTGAACACATACACTATGAATGAAGTTATGGTTGTCGCTCGTCGCGATATCTATTGGTTTCTCAGCGCTTTTAAAATGCAACGTGTTTATCAGTACTTCAAGATGAAGTTATCCACCGCCGATCGGCCGTGGCCAAAAATGGCTTTACACTTAACGCACAAGATGCTGGCAACAGAGGTTTTAGGGTAAGGAATCTATAAATACGTGTTTAAAATAAATCGATGCCAAAGTAGATACATATTATTAGATTGCTTGACTTGCCAAACTCTGTTGGAAAGTGCGGAGACAAATATAAATATACAGTCGTTTTTTGAAAAAAGTTTATACTTAACTACGAAAAATTTTGTGAGCTTGAAAGTCTACTTACCAAAATTCCAATGTGTGTAAAGAAAAATTGAAGTAGGTTGTTCAGTTTTCTATAAACTTTAAACTTGTGTTCACGCTTTACCCAAACTTACTTGCTTACTTTACTTTAAAAGTATTGAAATAGCGCGATATACTGGCGAGGAGTTCATTCCGAAGGTAGAATAACTACCTCATCTTTATGTATATATACTATATTTAATTTTTACTCTTGACTTTGTTATTATTACTTTTTTTCTGACATATTGTTGTAACATTTTTATTTTATTATTTATTGGTATTTCTTTATACGAGTAACGCGATGCTTAAGACATTATTTAATCCTTAATAATTATTCAATAATTATCTTTTTTGTAATGATTGTTAACTATTTTTTTTTTATATGTTTATACTAATGTGAGATGTAATTTTTATATAAAATTATCAATAAATATATCAATATCACGCCATTTTATTATTACGTATTTTTTAGTTGAAGAAGCATCGCGAACCTTTAAAATTGATTTCCTAAATTCTGCCAGGAAATTATTCAAATCTATCACAACAAGAATTAAACTTCGCGGAAGTTTGACGTGGTTCTAAGCAGTATACAGATTTAGGATGCTTCCGTCGAAATTGAGATTAATAAAACTCGGAAATTCTCCAGATTTCTGCCGGAGAATATTAAAATAAATCTTGAGATATTACGAAAATTATTTCTTTACAAATATAAAATGAGTAATCTGATCGGCGTTATTGTGCGCCTAGCAACTAAAAATCCAACGAAATTAGGTATTACCCGCAGTTGGCAAAGATATAATCTTACTTTCCTTCATAAATGTAGCTTTTACGTTTTCAATCGACTACCTATAAAGACAGTTTTTTTTTTGAGGGCATGTGTTTAACCTTCGACCCAAAAAGATGGGTGTTATAATAAGTTTGACGTGTGTATCTGTGTGTCTGTATGTGGCATCGTAGTTTTTGATCTAGTATTTTTTTTCAAATTGGATTTCATCGAAAGTGTTAGCTATGTTTCATCAAAATTGCTGCAGCCGTTTTTTTGTTTAGTTTTCTAAACATATACCTGTCTATGTTTGTACACGTCATCTATACCATATTTAGCAGTTTGTCAATTTTTGTGAGTAAGTGTCAGTCGAATATTGTTTTATTTTTTTCCTACGCTATCTCTAAACCAAATTTCAACATTATCGACTCAGCTGTTAGTTAGGTAACATGCACAGAAATACGAGTATAGTTAGCAAAAAGCAGCTTACGTGGCCTTTGAAGTTCTACTGTGACTGCCGCTGTATTACAGTTCTCAATACTAAGACTAAGATACTAATACTTAAGAACTGTAATACTGTAGGGGGGAGGGGGGGGGGGACTGTAATATAGCTCGTTACTCGTTAGGAAGCCCAGTACTTTCTTGGGGGAGAGATATGTTTGATCTGATCTGGCTGCAGAATGTACTTGCCCAGATGAAGAAACAAAAACTACTTTTATGCATCAATATTCATATTCAGCCAGAGTCAGTCAGGTCACAGTCACAATCAGTCAGGGACATAGTTACTTTTAGTAAACTAGATGTGGTTATAGCCACCTGATTATAAATAATAAATAAATAATAAATATTTGTGGACATTTCACACAACACCATCTAGCCCAAACTAAGCAAAGCTTGTACTATGGAACTAGATGGCTATATTTTTGTAAATATATACATATGATACATAGAAACACCCAGACACAGAACAAACATCCATGCTCATCACACAAATGTTTGCCTTGGGTGGGGATCGAACCCACGACCTTTCAGTTCAGCAGGTAGACGTAGACACACTACCAACTGAGCCACAAGGCCAGTCAAAATAATTATAGTTTTAAAAACTGAAAATTCCGACTTCAAAAAACGCAATTCGTTTACTTGGACGACATTTTTTCAGTTATTTTGTTATCATTTAATCTTTTCGCGATTTTTTTATCTACTTGCACACTTAAGTAAAATAGAGCAAACTTTGATTTTTAAACTGATCTACATTTTACAATTAACTATCTTGACCGTATGCTGTAAGAGAGTACTTAGGAAAATCAAAGAAAATGCTTCCTATGCCACCTTATTTTCAAATTCATAAAGAACTTAAAACATTAGCAGTCACAATTTCCGTTAGAAACAAATTCATCGCATTTTACAACTTAACATTTTGAATAATAAAAATCTTTGTGGTTCTCCACAATTCTTCTTATCTAAGACAGTCTCGTCACACTGCCAAGTTACTCACGCCTGCTATAAATGAGGCAATTTCTATGAATGAAACATTCCATGATAATGGAAGATAAGAACTCCGTAAAAAAGTGAAGTAAAAATCCACAGTAAAAGCACAAAAGTGTCGTGCAATTCGTCAGCTTGCAATGCCGGTGGGTTACGGCCATAATCTCGAGCGTTTGTATAGAAATGCAAAACAGGTTTCAACGTTTGTTTAGTAAGTCTTCGAGGTAAAATAAGCTGGAATTAGGTATGATATAATAACTTAATACTTGCACAAGCTGGGCTCGTCACTGATGCTGGGTGACGTAAATGTTTTGTTAAGATTGCTTTATTTTATGAAAATTTACATGAGCTGATATGGATTACATTAAAGAGTTTATCTATATTTTCTTACTGCCTTACTATAATATTATAAAAGCGAAAGTAACGCTGTCTATTTGTTACCTTTTCATGACTAAACGGTTGAACCGACTGTTATGAAATTTTGTACAGATATATTTGAGAGCCGGAAGACAGACATAGGTTACATTTTACGGCCATCATTTAAACAACGCATAAAAAGTTTCTAATCGAAATGGTGTTCAAATTCAAATAAACCTCTTTGGTGTCAACAAAACATTATCACCAAGGAGGTAGTATCAGCAACCCCGCAAGTGTCTTAATTAAACATAATTACACACTACATCAAATTTCCTAATATAAATTTAACAAAGTTAGGTACATCGAGGGTTTCCTTTTACTCATTACAATAATGACTACTTATTTGTCAGCTTTGATGTTAAGGTAATGGGGACATTATTACATTTCAAAGACAAATTTTGCTCACAACAAAAGCTTTCGTCTAAATTTTTCGGGCAGTGCTCTTAAATTCTTATGCAAATGACATTTGCCTTTATGGGTATGTTTATGGTTTTTATTAAGGTTGAGAGTCTCAAGCTTACAAGGTGCACGTATTATTTTTCCTTTTAGATTGTTTCGCTTATTGTTTTTTCCTCTGTGTTTGTAGAATCTCTTTTGGCCGATTTTACTTCTAGTGGCCGTTTTGATTTTCGAGGACCAATTTTTGTGAAAAACCGTTTTATAACTTTCAATACAATCATAATCGCTTAGAAATAAATAAATATTTGTGTACATATTTGTGTAGACATACTACCAACTGAGCCACAAGGCCACTCAATGAAATACCTTACCACCTTCCTTGTTTCCTGATAACTACGAGTATTACCCTGGTATCTTCAAGTCTAGAGTGAATACCTAAGTACCTTCTAGTCATTCGTTAGATAGTCTAGGTAATATCAGTGGGACCCTAACTAGGCAATGCCTGTATCGGTGGCTCGCGCATAGCGGTTTACATGAGGAATTTTGCACGTCTTCGCCTGGATTTAACTATATAATCTTATAAATAGTTCTATTTGTAATGTCATCATAAAAAACAGTAACTATATGTTCAAAAAGGCATTCCGCTCCAAAAGGTAAGAAATTTGATAGATAGTTTTCCTGCAACTAATTTCAAACTAACTCCAACTACTCGCATGCCACAGTTTGCGCGAAGACAGTGCACGCAACTGCGTCAAAATATCAAGACCTCAACCCCATTTATTTTTGGATTCGTAAAGCCTACGCTTGACAACAATACGCCTAATCGAATGGAACTTTCAGTTGTATTTGCGAACATTTATGGCTTACATATTAGTCTTTCTCAATATAGAGTACCTACTTTTGTACTGTTTATGGTAACTGTTTTGCGCAACTTGTTATGTTTAGCTGTAGGATTTCCTTGATTGGTAAATCATACGCTGTTTTTTTACAGACGTCAAAAAGAAAGAGTTTAACAGTCCGGCTGTATTTTCTTTTTTTTTATGTATGTTACCGCATATCTCCGTCATTTATAATCCGAATTATTACAAAAGGATATACTTTCAGATTGATTCCTTAAAAAAAACATTAGCTTGGTTTTAAACAGTTTTTCAGTTTTTTGGATCAATATATTATAGAATAGATTGATTGCAAAATAGATTGATTCCCTAAAAATTTCATCAAAAAAATTGATTAATTTGGTTTTAAAATAGTTTTCCTGTTTTTATACTTTAATTAATTTGGCTAATAATTGTGTTTTAATTATTTAAAGAATTTGTTATATTCTTATTCTTTAGTTTTAATAAAATTACAACAACATCCTACTTTTAGTTTATAGCTGGATATAGGCTACTTCTCCAACATTAATCTGGCCAATTTTCAAATTCCTGCTTTCGACCACTGTAAACTCTAAGGTTACCTGAAAGAGATGGCTATAAGTAACAAGGCCGTCAATTATTACACTAGTTTTTGAATTCATTTTCTTTGGTTTCATTTTAAATTCATTTTATGTTGTGTACAAAACGATTATTTTGTAAATTCGAAAAAATATACAGTTGCGGAAACCATTTAGGAAACATACTATTGTTTTCCCAATACTTAAATATGGTAGTTATCAAGTTGGTATTATAAAGATATTGTCACTAAAATTACGGATAAGACAGATACCGAATACTGGTTCAGCTAAATACCACCTTGTCTTATAATCCTTAAGGTATAATTTTGTTTGTTCCAGGTCCAGTTTCGGCCGTGTAGCTCTAGCGGGGTCAAGTTACATAAGTGTCCATGTCAGGGCGTAATTTCATAGATTCGATATTAGATAGATAAATAAAATGTATATTGTGAAGTGGGTGCGGAGGACGTTCACTGCTTTTGTCTTGCTGGCGATGACGTCACGATCGGCTACGCAGAACACTGTTATAACAAGTAAGTTTTATTTAAGAATGCACTCAAGCGCAGCTACTTATCTTCAATAATGATTTTAAAGACACTTTTCAGTCATAACAAAATAGTGATTATATTTTACTATTTTGTAAGAGAAACATTACGTACTACTTGCATTGTACGTATGAATTCATGATCGCTTCCTAACGAATAAAATGCACCGTGTATGAATCTATTATGACGATTTGTTTCACCATCTGCGCATCACCAACAAAATACTTTTAATATTGTTTATCTATATGAACTTATCGTATTTATAATTATAGTTAGATAGATAATAACAAACAAACACTATCGATAAAAAAATAATCATCAAAATCAGTTCACCCAGTCGAAAGTTCTGATGTAACAAACATAAAAATTGGTTGTCTGTAAAGTCGGTTTACGGACGATAATTTAACGTGACAACGTCATAACAAAACATTGATGTAATGATGATGATGATGTAACGGAACAATGAGCGTATCGGGACAAGAGTCATCCTTTTTCGTGCGTGCAGCAGGCGTTCATCGATTTATTAGACTGTCACGTCAAAAAATAGACAAAATAATCCTAAATCTGATCTTAGTATAAATACTTAGGCTACTCTGGAATTTACCTTTAATATTCTCTATTCTCACAGATTACTTCTAATAACACAAATAGGCTCTACTAATAATAGATAGATTGAGTAACTAACATGAGAATGTGGTTTATGGATGGACGAACCCTCAATAGCAGGTCTGAACAGTACGGGAGCTATTGGCTGCACATGAAGCGACCTGTTCAGCACTAAACGTTTGATCTAATGTCAGGCTATCTATCAGTCAATTGTCCACTGACATGGGTATAGCTTAGTTACAAGTAGGCTATATGTGTGTGAATACAGGTGGTTTGATCGGCATCTGAATTTATGCGGGTGATGTGTCTGAAGCTTTGAGTATACAGCCAAATTTGGTTTATTTATCTGAGGTCTGAAGGCATCCTATCCTATCCTAGGGGTATCCTAGTGAGGACTGTTATGCAAATGTTATTTAAGATCGTTTTTCCTGTGTATGTAAATAAATAAAATAAATAAATAAATAAAGGCTTGTGAATTGAGTTGGTATTCGTTTCAGTTAGTTTAAGTTTTGGTCTAGTTGTGTTTCAGGGTTTATTCTGAAAAAAACATCGTATGTAATAATATCACGCAAAATTAAAACTTTATATTTGTTAAAATAATATTCATATCAATTGAGTTGGCGTTCAGGCGCAAACCTATTCGTGATTTATGAAAAAATAACCGGTCAAGTGAGTGTCAGCCACACTAATGTGACAAAAAATAGCTTTAAAGCTTAATATTTCGCAAACGCATCCCTGTATTGAAATATGGTTTTAGCACACGTCCAATATTTATAGATTGCCTATATAATAATACTCCACATGGTAGGGTAAATGGAACGAAACCCTAAAAATAAAGTAGTTCCGTCAACGATAATAAATAAATATTAGTGGACATTTCACACAACACCATCTAGCCCAAACTAAGCAAAGCTTGTACATGTAAAAGTAGATAAATGTGAAGAGGGACGTGAAAGAAAACGAGATACGTAGCCATGATTCATTTTATTTTATACCCACATTATTTACATGCAAATCTACAACACCCAAAGTACTATGGAAACTAGATGGTTGATATAAGACATATAATATATATATATATATATATATATATATATATAAGAAGAAACACCCAGACACAGAACAAACATCTATGCTCATTACACAAATGTTTCCCCTCCCATCCATGGGATCGAACCCACGACTTACAGCTCAGTAATTACGATAATAGATAATCCTTACGAAAAACGCATCTCATTTAACCTTACAACATTTCATCATCATCATCATCTCAGCCATAAGAAGTCCACTGCTGGACATAGGCCTCCCCCATGGATTTCCAAAAAGACCGATTGGAAGCGGCTTGCATCCAGCGTCTTCCCGCCACTTGTATGAGGTCATCTGTCCATCTCGTGGCTGGTCTTCCTACGCTGCGCTTGCCGGTACGTGGTCTCCACTCGAGAACCTTTCGGCCCCATCGGCCATCAGTTCTACGTGCTATGTGCCCCGCCCACTGCCACTTCAACTTGCTAATCCGCTGTGCTATATATTACAACATTTATTTTATTACTATTTATTTTACTGATTCTTTCCCTCCTCCTCCTCTATTCGTTTGCTCACTGCTGAGCGTCGTGATGCTCCCGATCCTGGTGTGGCAGATGACGACAAATCTCTTTCCATCTCTGACGATCCTCAGCCTGATGTATTGCATCAGAGATTTTCGTGCCCAGATTTTGTGACACTTGGTCGGACCATCTTATTGGGACTGATTCTTTAACAACAACAAAAAATTCGACAAATCCTAACATCCAGAACATCCCACCCTCAAAAACGAGCGTATGCAAAGAATCAACCTCAAATATTTAGGGAGCCGTATTTATTAATATACAATGTGTCCGCTACATAGAAAAGGAGGGATATAAAGGCATGTCCTGAATCGTAATGAAGCCCGCACAAGGTAATATTTGAGTTTTGTTGGTCAGACACGGAAAGTTTTATGAACGACCTTGGCGTGGGGTCATGCTTAAAATGCTTCGACAACGCACGGAATTTCAGATATCGAGATTTTCACGTAATTATTTCGTGAGTTGAGTAATATAATAGAAAAGTTTTTTAGATAAATAAATTACTGGAAAAACTTAAATCTAACATATATCTAGTGTGTTTACGCTTCGATGTCTTCAAGCTGGTACTCTTCTGCTTCTGTCTTCTAGCTGGTACTCTTGACGGCTTCGATGTCTTCAAGCTGGTACTCTTTTCGACACTTGTTTCACCTCTTCACGTGTCATCTTCAAGGTTCCTTGACTCTTTCTTTCTTTCTTGCAAGAATCGCAAGAGCTCGCTTGCGATTCTCCGATTCTCGCGCAAAAACCTCGCGAGCGTAGACTAAGTATTTCAATACGACTATATTTTTTTGTGTTACCTTCATCATTTATAAACCAATTTGGAAAAAAAAACTTTTTCTTTGTTTAAATGAATATACTTTAATATTGATTCTATAGAAATTTCAACACATAGGGTTCAGTGATTTGGTTTTAAAAACAAAATTGCACATTTTTAAGTTTTTTAAACTATAGATATTATTATTTTTATATTTTATTCACAAAAACATGACAAATTTATGAGAAAACCCATTTCACGTTATGAAACAATAAGAAGTGTTGTTTCATAAGGTGTTTTGGCTTTTAAGTTGTTTTGGCTTCCAACAAAAAAATGCCAACGGTCCCGGTTCAAGCTGTCTTTTTCCAGCTGGCAACTTTTTAAGCTTGTACAAGTTCAACACGATGGTAAATTAGAATAAAAATACTTAAGTACCAAAAGATGACTCAAAACTTAAATGATGCGATCTTTGGCTTCTTGGTGACGCATCCGTCTTAGTAGCGGAAGGTCACGGGGTTAATTCCAGAACGTTGCTTAAATGACGAATTTAAATGTATATTTAGAGGCTGGGAGTTCATTGTCTATGTCATTATAATAAAATGTAATTTTTACATACATATAATCACGCTTTAATTCACTTATGGGGTAGGCAGAACATCAAAAAGCAACAAGCCGTTTGACGCCACATTTGACTGTTACACAGTTAATTTATAGTTATAATACATAGTTAATTAAGACGGATATATAGATAAACTCTTTATTGACACACCTTAAAATTAACAAAAAGTACAAAAGGCAATAAATGAACACTAACGTATACATATTATATGTATACGCTAGTGTTCATTTATTGATATCTGACAGGCCTCATGGCTCAGTGGTAGTACGACTGCCTCCTAAGCTTGTAGGTCGTGGGTTTGAACCCCACCCAGAGCAAATATTTTTGTGATGAGCATGGATGTTTGTTCTGTGTCTGATGTTTCTATGTATCATAAGTATGTATTTACTTAAAATTTAAAAAAAAGTAAGTATAGGTATGTATTCTATCAACGCTCTAGTTTCATTAATAGAAGCTTTGCTGAGTTTGGGTTAGATGGTGTTGTGTGAAATGTCCACCAATGTTTATTTATTTATATATACTTACTTGATTTATTGAAATGAAACAAACTTTAACGGATTTAACGCGTATATTTTACATAATTTTATGACCTGACGTTTCGAATACTGCAGCGTCCGTGGTCACAGGTGAGACTAGATGACGGTTTTCTTTTTTGTTAAGAAAATATTAATTGCTGCCACCTATTATTTTTATGTAAAAAGTATCCAATGCACGCAGAAGCCACTCACGGTGTCAACAGATCTCATCGCAGATCTGTGTTGAGGCTGAGATTTTATTAATTTGAGGACCGGCTCCCACAACATGATAAATGCATGCATGATGAGTTTTATGTAACAATCACAATAACCTCTAGTAAAAATAAATCCGTTTGTATGGAGCAGATCACAGTATTTGCAACCGGGGGGATTCTTTGAAATTATGATAGGAAAATAACTAAAAATCATAGATCAACAATAATCCCCGATTTATAAACTAGCTGTGTTCCGCAGTTTCACTCGCGTAGTTATGAAAAACGGTGATGATTATCATCATAATCATCACCGTTTTTCATAACATATGATAAGTAGCTTACGTCTGTCTCCAGGTCCAAAGCTATCACTATACTAATTTTCATAACGATCGGTTCAGCCGTTTGAGCGTGTAAAGGTAACAAAATTAGCTTAAATAATATCATTATGAAATTGTGTCAAATGTAAGTATTTCAAAATACCAGTACATTCATTTAAATAACAATATGCATATTTGTCTTTTACGTTGTCACAAATCTTATTTTTACTAGACTACTTAGAAAACATTACTTACTTCACTGTTCTCATAATTATAAACAACTTATTACTACGAGTGTAAGATCAAATCTGAAACAGCGAACAAAAAGCACATCCTCAAAAAACAGGTGTTTTTTTTGTACCAACTACAATGACATTACCACTAACTTACATTTTTTTTTTCATAATTGGTTCCGTAATAAAACTTTAGTACGATAACGATAATTACAATGAACCTTCCAAGTATATTCATAATTCACTGATACTCCGTATAATTTGGTGAAACAATTAATTTTAACGAAGGTTCAAACACATTTCTGCCTACACTGGCATTACTCAAGCCCAAGACTTGGAGCTCAACCTTATCACAGCCACCTTACCCTCGTACTCGTATATTGCAGACGCTACAATATGTAAAGTATGTCCTATTATTTACCGAACACAACTAATATATCGTTCTTGGCAAACATATTGCAAAGTAGTGATGTAACAGATCAATTGGAATTGTTTCCATTGTGCTTTTTGTTTCCAAATCTGGTACCAACTTATCTTCGCCTAAACTAGGCTTTCATCTTTGAGTTCGATACACTATTTTCATGTAACGTGAGAACTGGCACTAACGTGTGACAGTCAGAACGCTCCATTAAGTCTTTGGCAACGTAGGGTTATTGCTCTTCTTTAAGATATTTTTCTTGACCGAAACTCAAAGCTCAGGTCTAGGATTCGTACCCGCACCTCTAACACAAAATCTAATCTAATACAATCTACTAAGTTAGCTTAGCTCACAACTGAGTTAAAATACCTTTCAATCTTTGTGTAAACTTACATATATATTATCACGCCTATTTTCCCTTACGATCTATCATTAGAAACCATGAAGCCGTCGACGCCACATTTGACAGTAATTAGAAAGTCATTTGAAAGGGTGAAAAATTAAAAGGTGAAAGCACAAGATGTACAACATACGTATAAGTATAATACGTACCGTTAAATATTAAAAAAAAAACGTTTTTTCGTTGACTCTTATTCACATTAGAATACATATTGATAAATGCTCAGCTCGCTACATCACTAGGTGGAAGGGTCGCGAACCCATCTCGGCCGATCGGAATATGATTGAAAGTCCCCACAATACGCGTTTGCCAACTATTTCTCACATAACAAAGTCCCTATTGTGTCTAATATCAGAATATATTCCGCCAGGGATGGAGCAATAAATATGCCCCTCTATATGCTCGATAAACGAAACTGCTTTTTAGGTACGTTTGGAACTGTTTATTTGAGACTTGATCTAAGTACTTACATAAGTAAATCGATTTCTTTTGTGCTTTGATGATTGTTTTTTAAGATTTGTGCTTCTGTATAGTTTTTTGGTATGCTTGTGTATATTCATGTACTATTTACTAAATAGGTTTTCCCCGGCTCTACGCGGCCGGTCTTAAGTAAGGTAATTGCCCGACTCGTTTTCAGTCGCGATACGTCGGACTCAATTAATGTCGTGAATCAATCTTATAGAGCATATTTGTTAGGGCAACATTCATCAGTAAATTACGCGTTTTTTATACAACAGGAGAAAACAATTTTCTACCCTTAATTATTATTTGATTTCAATATTTTTTTGTCTGCCCTGTTTTATACAAACTGTCCCACTGCTGGGCGCGGGCCATCTTCTCATTATGAGAAGTGTTAGGCCATAGTCTGCCACGCTGGCCAAGTGCGGGTTGGCACACTTCACACATCTTCAAGATCATTGAGAACTCTCTGACATGTAGGTTTCCTCACGATGTTTTCCTTCACCGTTTGAAGTTGCCGGCAATCAACAATACGCACATAACTTCGAAAAGACAGAGATGCGTGCCGCGGGAATCGAACCCAGGACCTGCGGATCGCAAGTCAGACGGTCTCCCGACTAGGCTGCCGGAAACTTCCGGAATTTTTTATATGATTGGAACTATTAATGCCAATACGGTTTACTTTATAAAAATTAGCGGTAAGGGGGAATGACAGGACCTACCTTATTGGTATTCACAAGAGAATAATAGTATTACTTTACGATTGATAAATATAAAAAACACACAAACAACACTATAATTAATTACACAATTAAATTGACAACACCTTTTTTTCAATTGAATTAATTAATTTCAATCGTTTGATTTTGTTGGTCCAAAAGAAAAATCTATTATTAAAAAAAACTAAAATGTAGGCATTCTACATAAGTTAACTTTATTCTGTAATAACTGAATACTTAGCAAAACTTTAAATCCAAATTATTTCATTTGCTTATTTTTCACGTCAAACCCTTCAAACCTTGAAGGTATATAAAATTTTATCTGAAGTAATCTCAAACACTAAGCTGCTAAAGCTGATTTTCAAAATGCACCTTGCAATACCCAAAAGAAAACCCGAGCATTTCATCCAGACGCTTTTGTACGGTTATCTACAAAAGGTCTATCTAAAGATCTTATTTCTGTAATAAAAGGCTCCAGCGTAAATCTTAACGACATCTAAGGGTCGAACACACAAAAAAACTCTTTAAGCTTAATGAAGCAAAGATAGCAGATGTTAAATGAAAGTGATAACCTAATGGAGATCAATAGAAATAATGTAGCGGTATATTCTTTTACATTTTGCTTGTGTTTGTTGCATTGGTAACTCGGTGGGTTTATTTTTTAAAAGCTTTTATTCTACTTGCCCTGTTAGTATGGGACAACTCTTGCGAGTTAAATTAGAACCACTTCCTGTCATTAGATTATGTTGAAATTTGGTTTACTTACGTAACTTCGGTGACAATGCAATATGGTAACATGAAGCTGGTCTCAAGATGGCGTCGGAAGGTGGCTATCGAAACTCCTAAACTAAACGAGATAAAACCGTCGAGCTTGGACTCGTTTGAATAGTCTTGACAAGCACTCTTGTGCTACATGACAGCCATGATCTCAAGATGGCGTCGGAAGGTGGCCATAGGAACTCCTAAACTAAACAAGATAAAACCGTCGAGTTTGGACTCGTTTGAATAGTCATGACAAGCACTCTTTTTTAGTCTAGTAAAAAATTTTTTTTTTAAACAAACTTTTATTGAATTGCTCTAAAACGAAGAAAATAAATTTTATATTGATATAAATAAAAGCTTGTCACGAGATTTCAAACTACATCGTACCTATCAAATAAGTAATATTTAATTCCAACTAGACTTAGACGCGTTCTTATCATTTGCTTAGAATTAAAGTTAGTTTGTTCTTTTGAAAAAAAAAAAAAAAAAATATGTTTGTGTTCTCGCGACAAGCTTTTATTTATATCAATATAAAACGTCTTTTCTTCGTTTTAGAGCATTTCAATAAAAGCTTGTTTTTAAAAAAAATATTAAGTAAAATTTTAATTTTATTTAATTTTTTTTTTTATTTAAACTACGATACGATATTAAAATGTATACTCGATTTTTAGCTTTATATTATATCTGTAGAGCTGTAGACGTGCGAAAGTTACCGACATAGCACAGCGGATTAGCTAGTTCAAGAGGCAGTGGGCAGGGTACATAACCTGTAGAACTGATGACCGATGGGGTCAGAGTTCACGAGTAGAGACCATGCAGCAGCAAGCGCTGCTGGAAAATACCAGTCACAAAGTGGACTGAAGACCTCATACAAGCAGCAGAGAAGACTCTGGGCGCTGTCCGCTCCCAACCGATCTTCGTGGAAATCTATGGGGGAGGCCTATGTCCAGCAGTGTACTTCTTGTGATGGAGATGATGATGATTATTATCATAGCTCTCATACAGAAGTATAATACATAAGAAACACATTACACATACCTTTTTTTCTTAGAAATACTTTCTTAGGCAGTCTATTTACTATCTCCAGATGTCAGATCCATCCAACTAATTAGAGATACGGCACGTTTCGAACAAAGTATTCAAAACTTTTCATTAAATTCTTTCCCTCCAATCCGACCAATAAACGAGCTTTGTGTACAAATGGAAGCGAACGAAACCGTTTAAGGGAAAGCATTTAAATTAATTCGATAAGCAAAAAAACAGTTCTTTGACGCAACAATGACCGTAGAGCCACACCGCTGAGTAGAATATATTGCAGAGACACAGTTTTTTGAAATGGTGAAACAAATATTCTAGAGAAAATGAGGTACACATGTACGCTTATGCGACAGTTTATAGTCTTATTCATAAACCGTCATAAACTTCTGTTAAGCACATTTTAGCTAAAATATTCTTTGTCAACTTTAGTCAGACAGGATCTATCTCGCGCGAAAGCGGCACAAAACACTTTTTTAACTAAAATGTGCTTATTGTTAGTTTTACTCAGCTAGTTAAAACACTAGGCGAAGAAGATTTCAACACACAGATTAAATCGCTGACAGATGCTGAATTTACAATTTTACCTATTGGGTAGACCACGGGCACAAATAAGTGCCCGTAGAACACCTTGATAAACCACGTAGGTGGACCACGGGTAAGAAACCGTATATTCCTTGTAGGTATCAATTAAGAAAATAATTTTCAAAGCTCTGTGCGTAAAATTACGGAACGGAGACTATTATTTAATTTTATAACTTAATTAATTATACATAGTTTAAAAAACCGACTTCATAATACGCAATACAATACATATGTACGCGACTTGCTGTTCACTTTTCTACAGGCACTTGGATGATATTTTACCAGTTATTTTGTTATAAAAACTAAAGTACTTCATCGATTTTGATAAAATTTATATGGGACCGTCTCTGAAGTATGACCTACCAAATACAAAAATAATCATTAAAATCACAATTAGCCGAGTATTCGGTGAACAAACATACAAAAAAAACAGACCGAATTGATAACCTCCTTCTTTTTGGAAGACGGTTACAAATTGATGTAACTTGGTTTGTTACTTTTTCTCAAATTAAACCCAAATGCATTATTTTTTATTCAAAGTTATGAAAACTATATCTCTGCAAGATTACCAGCTCTGTAACGCCGACCCACTGCGCGGACGGCGCGATAAATCTGAACGAAGCAGATAATGTCTAGCCGGTTTGAAACGGCTGCGTTTTGTTTGAGGACAAAAACAGCTGATAGCAGTTGCAAATTTGTTCTGTAACGATTTGGACACTTCAAGGGCTTTTGAAGGTTTCTTCAAAAACACGATTAAACATTGCGATAGAAAACAGATTTTGTGAATGATTCATGATGACAAAAACGGGTCTAGAAGTTTGAGTACATGTGTGATGCTGATTTGATTAGAAATTTACTTTACTAACACGTTTATTATATTTAGTGTTAAGTCTCGCGGCTATAGTGAGTGACCGAAGAGAAGACAAAACGTAAGAAAATACATAGATATCATTCATAAAATGCATCTATATCTTTTGTCTCCTCTATCGTTTCTCCCTTTCACGTTCACGTTGCTCTTTTCGATAGGTGGACTTCGTTTCTTCTCACTAAAAGCGCGCAGCTATCTCTCACGAACATTTTAAACATACACAATCAATACAGAAGACATAGAAAAGTATGAGAGAATGATTAGAAAATATTTCACAAAAAGTTTTAATCCAATATCATTTATATTGGCGACGGAGTAGTGAAAAAACATTTATTTTATAACTCCTAAGCCAAGTTAAAAGATATCGAAGAAAAACTTAAAACATTTCATCTATCTAAATAAACAAATCTGTGTCTCAGTGATTTTATATGTTTAAAAATCTTGTGATGTGTGAGAGAGAGGTAGCTGAGCTCTTGGGGCTCAAGAGGCGCAGCTATCTCTCTACCTCTATCTCTCTATCTCTCTACCTTAATATTCTATATCAAAATAAAACATTCCAATGAAATATATTCCACATATTTCCGTATACAAAATACGTTTAGGGCAATAGTTGCGCTACAACAATTCTATTATCATACTAAAACAATGTATTTGAAAGTAATACATTACACAAACAAGAAACTTCCCCGCCACCTGCCTCGAATAGTTGCCCACTTTCGTCACAGAATGGTTAGTAACGTACTTTCATCGCGAAGATGTCGCGAATTCCCGATAAACTTCGGTTTGACCTGATTTCCCGCTTCGAGCCTTCTATTACTCGCAATCGCTGCTTGTTATCACTTATTAGTTAATAAAAGAAACAAGAAAGAGTGAAAGTACACATTTATTATAACATTTATTTATTATATCTTGTCATATGTTATTTTTTATACAGTATTACACGTTTTCATTCGGCCACCAACTCATCTGTTCTTAAGCGATTAACTAATTCACTCGTGATTTAAAGACAGCTGTAGAGATTAATAAGATTAAGATTTTAAGATTATAATCTTAAGATTTTTAAGATTAGGTGTATCTATCGGGCAAGTCCCACCTAGGAAGCGTTTTATTCCACAATTTACGAGTCCGTACGATGAAAGTGGAATTAAAACGTTTCATCGGATTTTTGGATTATCCACCATGAAACGATGACCTTTGTTCGTATTTCTATCCTTTAGTAATCCCTAAGTAAAAGCGCGGCTTAACTTCATTTTTAGTAATCGTCGATGTAAAAAGACGCGGTCACTCTTAAAATGGGTGACCATGATACCCATAACCATAACCCAGCGTTTACATGGCGTTTCACAAACTAGGTACTCTCCACATTATAAATACACGCGCTGTAGTATGTGTCCGTCGGCCTTGGAACAAGACTTCAGTATGCCTTATGCCAAAAAATATAACAGCTACGTAATAGAATGAGATGCATTTAATGTTTGTCTGCACATTATATGTATTAAACCTGGATTACTTTACATAATTAATATCTTATAAAAAAAATACACGTTAAAAGCTAGCATTTCATTTTCACGCCTCAATCATTTTTATTTCAAGTACAACCCTAAATTGAATAGATTGCGAAACTTTCACAACTCATTAGCATTCTGAATTCCTTTCTTCATAATTTACCGTTCTAAAAGAAGCTGAGAACAAAAAGTAGGGGAAAAGAATAGCCTGGAATACCTAGAACCTAATAATCATAAAACAAGAAATTTCCAGGTCCTTAATGAATTTTTTTGAATAATAAATTACGCAGCAGATTCCGGTAATTTTGTATTTAATTATCTTGCTTAAGATCTATAAAGATATTGAACTATAAAAGTTAGTATAAAGTTAGTATAATAATGTGTTTAGCTATGTGCTTGTAATTTATTTTTGTGGCATTCTTGGAATATATTGTGCATTTTCAAGTAGAAAGATAAAAGTAACTAATGTAGATCTTTAGGTCATTGGCTATGTATGTACACAAATTGTGTCTACAGTTTCATAATATTTGAAAACAAAAATAATCTTTTTTCAGGATAACTGTGGTGATAAGCGTGGCCTTTTAAATTGAAATTAGACTATTTAGTAGTAACTCCAAAATGTAAAAGGCAATCCCTATCTTTTTTATACCGACTTCCAAAAAGGAGGAGGTTCTCAATTCGGTTGTATTTTTCTTTGTATGTTTGTTCAGCTATTACTCCGCTAATTCTGAATTGTTTTGATGATTATTTTTGTTTGATAGGTGCTTCAGACGTGATCCCATCTAAATTTTATCAAAATCGGTTCAGCACTTTGGGTTTTATAACAATATAACTAAAAAAATATCGTTTATGTAAACAAATTGCGTATTTTGAAGTCTGTTTTTAATTTCTTAAAATATATTTATTAGAATGGTAAGAAAAACCCTACAAAAATGATATTTGAACATCAAAACATACAACGCTCCCCTACATGTACAATCACACCCCCACATAATATTCCACAACGTGAGCAAAATGTTCAAATGGAATTTTCACTAAAACACAAGACATCATTTATTACAAATTGAGTGTCTGATTGATGATTGATTTGATTGTATTGATGATTTACTTAGATAAGTAGGTACACAAGCTTATATTGTATCGCAAACTAAAAAAAATATTTCTAACGTAACTTTTCTAGTTGTATAAACCCCTTATCTAACCCCATTTGGCTCCATAAAATATTAAACGAACGCTACTATCAATTTCACCCCTAATTGTATTAACCTAATTATTTTCTAAACCATTCATGAATCATTTAAAACAGTTCTAGACGTCAAAACGATCCAATGAAATGAAAATAAAACATTTCTTTAATAACTCAATATATATATTATGTGTACCTAAACTATTATCAGCATTTTGTTTTGATCAATGCTTCTATATTCTTCTCTAATAACCATCATCACCATAAAGCCTAATTTTATCTGTCAAATTGTTTAGTCCGAGTAGAATTGTAAAGAGATAAACCTCCTTCTTTTTGGAAGTCGGTTAAAAATAATTAGCTACCACCAAAATACAACAGTTACTTCCCTAACAACAAAGTTTCCAGCAAAACCATCACAATTAGAAACGTTCATCACACTTTAAATCTCGAGATTTTTGCGTTGACGTCTCCAGGCCAGTCCTAAAGACAAAGCAAATAATAGCTCCAGAGAATTGGGGCAGATGGCATTGTTCGTGTAATCTTTACTGTGGGGAGCAAAAAACGGCCGGTTCAGCCTCTGATTAAACCCTGATCTGGCCATTGCCACTATAGATTAGAGCCAGGAGAGTCTTGCGGCGTGCGAAATGATTTTGTAGACGATCTTGGTTATATTTAATGGCTTGTTTAATGGGATGGGGTGTCTGGAATTGTGGCGCAATTGGGGTTTAGGGCCGAATGTTTGCTTTCCGATGTCTTCATTTTAGAGGTTTTTCCCTTCTGTGGATATCCGGGTTGGAAGACGTATCTGCCACTTTTCATTTAGAAGAGAAAGGTATGATTGCGTAGGTAATAATATGACATTACACTTTTACCTAGGCAATTATTTTAATATTTGAATATTATTTTTTGATTTTAGATGGCTAATTTTGACAAATAGACTCATCCGATTTTTTACAACTAAATGACAAGAGGAGCAAAAGACTCGTCTGCTTGCCTATATCTTATGTCACACAGAACTGTGGATTTTAACAGTTCTGTGAGGCAATGTAAGCAAACGCATTCTTTCAAATTATATTCTAGAATTTGATCGCTCGCATTCATATCACTTGCAAACGCTCTTACGTTAATGCTTTGAGAGAAACCTATTCGAATTTTAATTCTATCAAAAAAAAAAACTATCAAAATTTTGTTGATAATTTTGGAAGTCAGGAAAATTCACATGTGAATTCCATTCGATAATTTCAAAAGCCTTTTACAATATATTAATCAAATTGTATTCCTAAATAGAATTACTTTTATCATCATTTGACTACGCCTTTTATCGAAAAAGGTATTCAATATACCCACAGGTCGTCATAAGTTCTCCTAAATATTATGAAGGGTGGCAATGACAAATGGCACCAGAACGGAATCGATTGAACCAATTTATGTCATACATTCGTCTGCTATTGGGAACGGCCGTGAGGCTAACAAATGATACATTCATAACGTGTTACCTTCATATCAATGACCCTTTGAAGGTAATTAACGATTTGATTTTCTGAAAGAATTTGCGGAAAAAATGCTAAATATTTTGATAAGTTTGCAATGTTTTTTATATATCCCGATATTCCTTCAAACTCTATGCTTTTAGTGAGATTTGCTATAGAAAACGTAGGTAAGTCGGCCAAAGTACAATCCGCAACCGGAAAATGATGTTCATCATTATTCATTATATGTAAACAATGAAATGGTAGACAAGGCAAACAAGCACTGAGGCAACGACTAGTTACCACTGGTCGTAAACTTTCAACTTGAGGCACTTAGATATAGATATTCCTTACCATCAAGTTAACTGTCCGCTTTTTTTGCTGCCCTTTGAAAAAATAATCTAGAATACGTAATATCGCAGGTCAAAACAAGACATCGCCATTTTCATTTCACAGCAACTTAGATGTTTTCGCAGCTGACTCGGAAACAAAATTCAAGAGTATCCGATCTCAAACAGTTCCTTTACTGTTACTGCCGCCGCCATAAGGCGCAAAGCGCGCCGATAAAGGGATTATGGATCGCGGCTTTTTATTTTTATTCGTCCAAGTTACGCAATACCGTGGTTCGACGTTATTGTACACTCGCAAACCTAATGACAAACTTGGGGGTTACTTTGTGGGACTACTCTTTTAATTCGAACCGAAATTTCGATTCTTGAAATTAATTATAAAACAATACTGATTCTTGCTGATATTTTTTATTTATTCGAAAATAGGCTTGCGCTTGACCGTCAACTCAAGTGGTGTTAAGCGACAGTTACGGTCTACGATGGAGCGCGCTTGCCTAGAAGAAACCTATTCACTCGCGATTTGAAGACACCTAGATTATATCCAGTCGGAAAGACCCATATATATATATTATTAGTAGTATTATAATATCTTGTATTATAATATGGTGTTTTGTATTATAATCGAACAATCTTCTATATTGTGAAATGAGTGTATTAAAAGATTAAAACATCACTGATTGCAAAATGTAGCCTGTGACATCGACCGAGTCATTATCATCATCATCATCTCAGCAACAAGAAGTCCATTACTGAACAATTTCGCGCGTATTTTGTAATTTATTTGCATACAACACGAAAATTTTATACAACAAGTGCATAAAAGATGTTACACTAAATTTGTGCCGATTAGGCGTACAAATTTCAGGTAGCTGTCTACCTGAAATTTCATGCACAAACGAAAAATTTAAAAAAATAAAATTTATTTGTTAATAGATTAAAACAAAAACCAAAAATATATAAAATATTACAAAGCAGAAGCAATAAAAGATACACATAATGTCAATAAAATTAAAATTTGTAATTTAAAAAATAATTCATAGAATAATAACACTTCTGCAATAACAATGTAATGTATGTATGTTTGTAATTTTTTTATTACGTCGTACTAAGTATCTTTCAAACGGCTAAATGGGTCGTTTGATTCGTCTCAAAACCCCAAGTGTATTTTGATAGGTGTTTTATAAATCGAAATGGGGGATTTTAGCGCTAAATCGTAAGTCGTTAATATTAGTTTTTTAACCGAACCTATCGAATAAGATATCAAAATGAAGGAAGATAAACAAAAATACTATATACCTAGATAAATATATTTAAAATTTAATAGAAAAAAATAGGAATACCTAATTAATTGAAAATTAATGCATTGAAATGGTTACAACCATTTATGGTTTTTCACAGTGTAAATGTCGCTCAGCAGTCTAGTATTTTGTTTATCTTTTAACACAGATGCTTATTAGGGTTCCGTACCCAAAGGGTAAAAACGGGACCCTATTACTAAGACTTCGCTGTCTGTCTGTCTGTCTGTCTCCAGGCTGTATCTCCGTGATAGCTAGAAAGCTGAAATTTTCACAAATGATGTATTTTCGTTGCCGCTATAACAACAAATACTAAAAATTAAAAAAAATAATTAAGGGGGGGTCCCCATACAATAAACGTGTTTTTTTCGTATTTTTTTGCTCAATATTAAAATCGGTAACAGGTACCTAGACGCTTCGAATTTTCACAGAATATTTACTTCTATATTACCTTTCAAAATAAATAATTAAATAACAATAAAGTAAATATTAAAGGGGGGCTCCCATACAACAAACGTAATTTTTAAGCAATTTTTACTCGATCTTAATTAACAGGTAGAAACTTGAATATTTGTAAGTAAATATTTAGAAATATATTAACTATAAAAACAAATACCTAATCTAATACATAAAAACTCACAAAATGAAAATAATCTGTGCATCTAAACGCGGTGCGAGCGCCGCGCCGCGGTGTGGTGGTGGCGCGAGCGCGAGGCGGTTGCTAAGCAACGGCCGCGCGGGAAGCGGGGGAGATAACATCACGGAGCGAGCCATAGCCGCGCGTGTTCGCGCGAGCGTCGTCATGCTGTCTGGATGTGTATCGAAAACCTACCTATAAGTTTGCAATTTACTACTTGGAATTTCGTTAATTTCTCGTTATTTTATAAACAGAACTAAACTTTTTAGTATTATAGATGATAGTACGGAACCCTTCGTGCGCGAGTCCGACTCGCACTTGGCCGATTATTTTGTTACTTTTTCACGGCTTAACGAATTATGGTAAAATTTCGTACAAAAGTATATCAAATAATCGTGATACTGTTAGTTATAACACTTTACAAACTGAACTTCAAACTTTAGTTAGTGAGTTATAATGATGAAAATAATTACATCCAAATTTTGGTTAACTTTATAACTTTAACTTCTTAGTAATTGAGTATAATAAAAATCATTGATGCGAGAATCTTAGAATTTACTCATGTATTATAATTATCCAATTTCTTAGCAAGTATTCATTATTACATACATATCTATCTTCAGTAAAAGAAGAAACTTATGAAAATTGTAGCGAAAAGATTTCCCCCGGGATGGCTACGTACATCTCTAATATTATCCAAGTTTCGCAAACTTCGCGTGTAAAGTTCTAGTAAAATTTTAATATGGGTAATTTATTTTTTGTTAAAGCTTTTATCTTCTAATGAAAATGGGCGATGAAGGATTTTAACCCTTTCAAACATCGGACCTTTCTGGAAACCTCGCTGAAATATAAAAGTTGTCGTTTAACCTTGGAATATGTATGTACTTACGAGTTGTCAATGGACTTTCCGTCTCTTTAAAATACGCCTACAAACATTGAAATTAAAGGCTGTGTAACTTAATTTTGATGAAGAACCTACATACTACTGTAATAAATATCATCATCATCTCAGTCACAAGAAGTCCACCGCTGGATATAGTCCTACCCCATGGATTTACAAAAAGACCGGTTGGAAGTGGCTTGCATCCAGCGTCTTCCTGACACTTGTATGATATCTTCTGTACACCTTGTGGCTGATCTTTTTAACTTTTCGGCCCCATCAACCGTCAGTTCTACATGCCCTGCCCATTGCGACTTCGACTTGCTAATCCTCTGTGCTATGTCGGTGACTTTTATACGTCTACGTATCTCAAGAATAGCTCGTTAGTAAGTTTGACCTTCCTTATAAGGCCCATATCTAAATAAATAAATATAGCTCTTTCTGATTTTTAGGCTTAATACCTAAAAAAGAAATGGGGAACCTTTATACGATCGTCATTGTAAGTCGAACTGTTCTATCAAAATCCTTTTTCCTTGACACAGTTGGAATGAAAGTTGAAATTAATAGCTATAAAATCGGGCAAGTGCGTGTCGAGTTTTGTAGTCACCACAGTATGCGGACTTAGAAAAAGCTTTAGTTTGATACTATGGAATACTATGAATATATTGAATAAGGTGGTCCATGTTTAGAAGAAAAAAAAACACGGGGCACCACATAATTTGAATTTATAGAACTATTTCGTTATTTGTGTTGATTTTTTTGTTTGTTTTAATTTGCCCTACGGGCAGGCTAAGACCGTTTGGCCATACTGTCTTGTCTTATGTATAATTCTCATTATAAATCTCAGTAAAGTGATGGCGACTTTACTAGAAGCTTCTATGGAGTTTTGCCGACAACGTAAAATCTTACGTTTCACTGCTTTATTTCACTTTCCCACACTCACGCACTTGAGCGAACACTTAATGAATAAAACACCACCATTTTTATAGCATTAATGTTCAAAATCTCTAAACTTGTGTTAGTTTAGGAAAATAAAACAAAGCAACAACATGTTACTAAGACGTTCCCGCCAAAACTCTATTTGTATTGAACCATGTCGAAATTTTTTTATTTTGCTTTTTCACCTCACAGGGACGTGGACTCGCGCGGTCAGTGTATCTGCCATTTTCAAATTGTGTCTTGTATATCTTGAGTCCCGTTTTGAGTGTTATGTGTCTTGTTTTGTTCTGTCTTATCTGTTTAAAGTGAATTTTGAATAAATTTTATCCAACATTAAGGCTTTCATACAGATACAGATACAGATACAGATTTTATTGGTGAATCATTACAATATGTCACACGTCAAAAAACACTATACAATAACGAAATGATAAAAAATAATAACAATAATATAAGTACATATGATTCATTGATTCATATACATGCTATTATGTCATTTGTGACTACGCAAGTAATACTTTGCTCCGAAATATTCTTTTAGTGAGTAGTAGGCTTTGCTGACCAAGAACTTTTTCAGTCGAAATTTAAATATTGCGTTTGAATTTGATTCCCGTATGTCGTCAGGAAGCAGGTTATAAATATCGGGACCTTTCACGTAAACGGACTTGCCTGTTTTAGTGAGCTTGTGTTCGACCGCTTTAAACTTATTGTTATATCCAGTGCGGGGAGTGCCGTCACGATTTTTGCCCAAGCGCTGGAATTTTTGCTGGTTATTACGAGCAAACACACTCGCCTGGTATATAAGTATAGATGGCACGGTCAGTATGCTTAACTCCGTGAAGTACGGTTTAGCTGACTCGTCCCATGGTATCTGGGCTATCGCGCCCAGATACCATGGGATCGGCATACAAGCCTAACTGTCTCGTCTTGTCCTATCTGGTCTTGGCTTGTCTACTTTTCTTATATTCGAAATGAAAATCAGAGAGTTAACCATGGGTAAAAGACCTATTTATGCACTCGTACTATTGGTGCCCTCACTACGCTTGTACGCTAAGCCATCCGTGCCTAAATTGGTTACTTTCTACCCTTGTGCAACAATCACTATTAGGTAATAACGCATTTTCACCTTCTGTTGTATAAAAATATGCTTACAGCTACCTCCAGCACTTTATTCTGAAAATGGCCCTCGCATAAAAACAGGCGTTGTCGTAAATAAACAAAACCAGTGCAATTTTAAGCCCGCCTTCTTTCAGAGGAAGAGAGATGTTTTTCTCAGGAAATACATTTGGGCCGAAGCTAAAATGCGTTGAGTTCTAAGAGAAATAGCAGCCGTATTGTTGGGTAGATATGTCTAGGTTATATTGCTGTACCATTGACGAGCAGTAAGGGCACACCTTTGGAATAATTCATGCACGATTTGAAGTGGCCAAGACCGTATTGAAACTAGCGTATGGTTGGGTTTCCGTAATAATATCACCAAAAAGAAGATCACTTGGCATCTATTGGTTGTTATGGCCAGTTTGCAAAAAGTCAATGACTTATGTACTATTAAATGTTTTACGTATTTATCGCTATACCTCAAAATTGTGTGATTGTAGATAATCTCTATATATATAAAAATCAGTTGCTGTTCGTTTGTCTCAGTAAAACTCGAGAACAGCTGGGCCGATTTAACTGATTTTGGTTTTGAAATGTTTGTCGTAGTCCAGGGAAGGTTTAAACGCTAAGAAAATATCGGGTCCACTCATTGATAGGTGATACGAAGTACGCCGGGTCATCTAGTTTAAGATAATTTTATTGTGGTGGAAAGTTTTAAATATGTTATATTGATACGGTTAATCTTGAATTTATGACACTCATAATACAAATAATGATTATCATAGCTTAGTAAAATTGTTATGAAATAATATGGACAGACAGGTAAAAAGACATACTTGGTGAATTTACATAATATAAGTTTTCTCATAATACTTCCAGATAATAATGAAAAAGCTAAATAGAATAAGTGAATTTTAATTTACAGATGAAAAAAAAGAAATAAAATACATAAATTAGGAAATCCACCCTTAAGCAAAAAAACTGTGTGATTAATAATTCTTATAATTTTTTTAACCCATATAACTATTAAATACCTATAGATGTAAATGACTCTGCTGCCTCCACATTTTCTTTCCTCGTTTGGCCTCAAGTCTATCTCTCAAATGTATCAGATGGTACGAATGTATTTCCTCGCCTCCAAATTATCCATCCAAATGCCCATAAAGCTATTTTATTAGCTTTCTGTTCAGTGATCCATTCAGTAGGCTAGCTCTGCACGTTTACAGAATTGTTGCATATAATCAGTAAAAAGCGAATTTGTCGTTAGAGGGCGCTATTTTAAATAATGACAACGTTTTGTTTTGTAATATTTAATTTTATTATCTAAATATATTTTATCACTTATAATTCAGTTAGTGTTTTCTAACGAACACTGTGTTTATTGTAAAGATAAGACACTGCACTATAGTGGTTTTGACATAATATTTCTATTCATACCATCAGCAATTTTGTTGCAATTTCGGGGCTCCATTAAATATGATTATTATTATATTGTGTATGTAGTAGTACATGTACATGATCTAATAAATTAAATAATTCTTCATATTCATAACTTGACACTAGGATTTTTTGTGTCGAGGATACCATGAACTACATACAAATATAAGAAAATTTAATAACAAACCCCTTTCCTTCCCATCTGACCCTTAGCCACATTAAAATTTGGTGTCGAAGTTGATGTTCTGCATGCCCCGTAAAGGAAAATACGAATAAGTGTGATTTTACGGGACGTAATAATTTTAAATGAAAAAAATAAAATGCCTGGAAGTTATTCCAATCTTACGCTTCGAAGACAGATTAGGTGCAACTAAGTCACACAGGTCCCCAAAAGATAATAGAGCTCAATCATCATCTATTTACTATCATTTTAGTATTGTGTTGGAAGTTTAAGAAGGAAAACGCGGTTACATGCCACAGTGTCACGGGGAGATAACGCGGTGATGAGGGAATCCCATTCCCGCACCGATTGTAACGCGAATGCGGGACCGATATCACGTTTGTTGTCTATGCCCATACTGGTTCATTCGCCAATATTGTTGTATAAATCATTCGGTCGGTCCGATACGCAGTCCGTGGACCGCAATGCCGTTTGTCGAAAATAGAAAGAAAAAGCTTTTCCAAACGGAGAAACGTATGGGAATGTTTTTGTTGGATTTTTTTGGCTATGAATTGATATCAGTCGATATTTTTTTAGATAGAGACGAGTGTTCGTTTATTTGTATAAATGAACTACTGAGTAGCGTAGCAAAAGCAAACAGTTCAAAACATTTCCATAGACAAGATAAAAATACCTTTTGTTATGGCGAAAAATGCAAAAAATACCTACTTAGGAATAATAAATAGATGTACATACAGGAAAATACAGACTGGAATACTGAGATCCGACTTATACTCCGACTTATACTAAGCATTTTTTCGGTATGGCAATACTAAACATTATAAAGTTATAGTTATTTTCAATTTTATAATAAAAGTATATTAGGTATATCACATAAATTGGCATAGTAATACGCCAACGCTACGTTACGCTACGGTGCAATAAACGTAAATTAAACTGGATAACAATTCATGTCCTATGGCCTAAGATCCCGCTATAGGACGACCTTCACCTAGCTGGTTAATGGATGTTTTTTTTTTATATTCAATTAAATATGTCAATAAATATATTGCAAATGGGTTGTCTAAAAATTTCAGTCCAGAATGATTAATTATATTATATATATATATATATTTTACTTTTCACTGATTTTTGCTAATAGACAAATTCCTTACCAATCGTAAGTATGAAGCCCATAGAATATGCAAACGTTAGGTTGATTATTTTTTTCCCGTTACAACTCTTGGGTAGGCAGGTATAAACAGGTAAATCGATACTAGTAACTTGCACCAATCTGGTTAATGAATTAAAGTTAAATAAAAATAAAGATCATTTACACATACCTAGATAGAATTTGTCTATTAACCAAACCAGTGAAATGTTTTAAAAAAAAGAAAAAAAAAAAAAAACATATTGTGGACTGAAATTTTTTAGACAAGCCATTTGCAATATATTTATTGACATATTTAATTGAATATAAAATAAATTCATCCATTACCAAGCTCGGTGAAGGTATAGCGGGATCTTAGACTACTAGATTTTCTAACAACAGTAGTTGACTAAATAATCTATATATATAAAAATGAAACCCGTTTTCCGTTGTCACGACATAACATGAAAACGGCTTGACCGATTTGGCTTATTTTTTTTTTGTAGTTTTCTAATACTCTGTACAAGGTTCTTACGGAAACAAATATTAAGAAAATCTCTCAGAAAGATTGAAAAATATACATTTAATTTTGCATATTTTAAAAAACGCGCGTAACGAATGTCAACGTCATTCAATTTAAAACAAAAGAATCTGTGGTAATCTGTGACAACACATAACCGCGTTAATAATAATTTTATATGTTTTTGATAAAGTTCGTTTTGTTTTAAAGACTAAGTAGTTTTTTGTTTGCTAATAAGTGTTTGTTAATCACGGTAAGTTCACTTCACTTCATATCGATTTTTGGTAACTTTTGGTGACTACACAATATCACCGGGTCAACTATCTAAAATAATTTGACATGATAGACGTTTACGTAAACTTTACAGGAAAAATAAAACGATGTCTCTAGGTAGCAGCACTCTTGACAATTATATGTACTTGATTGACGAAATTTTGTTCAGAACTCTCCGACTCTCTCTTGGTCGGTTTTGTGACTATTGACGATGATTTGACATTCGACTTCTAGACGAAACGAAGTTCGCCGGGTCCGCTAGTTATTGTATAAAAAACTGAAAAAAAAAAAAAAAATGCAATTCGTTTACTTGATTTATTATGTGTTCTGTGAGTTGGATGACATATTTTCCCAGTTTTTTTTTTGTTATAAAAACCAAAGTAGGTACTCAACCCATTTTGGTAATATTTATATGGGACTATTACTGAAGTCTGTATTAGTTATTACTGTGTAGTGGGATTTTGACCTACCGAACAAAATAAAAATCATCAAAAACAATTCATAATTGGCTAAGTAATCGCTGAAGAAACATAAAAAACATACAGTCGAATTGAGAACCTCCTCCTTTTTGAAAGCCGGTTAAAAATAAATATGTATGAATTCTTTTACCATTAAGATTTTTTTTATCTTCCAAATAGAAAATTAATTTCCTGGAATCGCGAGGGCGGCATCGCATTTCCTCCGCAAATCAGCGTTGTGGCCACGTGACCAGCCTCTTATCTGTCCCGTGAAAGATTTATAACTTGGGTGTAACCACAGTTTATCTTAATCTTGCTCCGGACTTTATATCTCTATCAGCGGATGGGGGCGGGGAGGGGCGAGGAAGGGTTCCTACGTATCTTATTGCGTACTCGTGTTTAACTCGTTACGGGAACGAAGTTACATTTCTTAAATATTATTTCAAATTTTGATGTTATATTATATGTTCGGCGAGTCAGACCGGCGAGATATTAACGGCGAGTACATCACTCACCTTCGGTTTGCCGACGATATAGTAGTCATGGCAAAGTCGATGGAAGAGCTCAGTACGATGCTCGAAGACCTCAATAGAGTTTCCCAACGGGTGGGCCTCAAAATGAACATGGACAAAACGAAGGTTATGTCGAACGCCCATGTAGTGCCCACCCCAATATCTGTGGGGAACTTCACTCTTGAAGTTGTTGACGAATACGTCTACCTAGGACAAACGGTCCGATTAGGCAGGTCCAACTTTACGAGGGAGGTCAATCGTCGTATCCAACTCGGCTGGGCAGCGTTCGGGAAACTTAAAAGCGTCTTCTCGTCCAATATTCCCCAGTCCCTCAAGTCGAAAGTTTACAACCAGTGTGTGTTACCAGTGATGACATACGGCACTGAAACGTGGTCCCTAACTATGGGCCTTATAAGGAAGCTCAAGGTCACGCAACGAGCTATGGAGAGGGCTATGCTCGGAGTCTCTCTACGAGATCGAATCAGAAATGAAGAGATACGTAGACGTACAAAAGTCACCGATATAGCACAGCGGATTAGCAAGTTAAAGTGGCAGTGGGCAGGGCACATAGCACGTAGAACTGATGGCCGATGGGGCCGAAAGGTTCTCGAGTGGAGACCACGTACCGGCAAGCGCAGCGTAGGAAGACCAGCCACGAGATGGACAGACGACCTCATACAAGTGGCGGGAAGACGCTGGATGCAAGCCGCTTCCAATCGGTCTTTTTGGAAATCCATGGGGGAGGCCTATGTCCAACAGTGGACTTCTTATGGCTGAGATGATGATGAGTCAGACCGGTTGCTGGGATAAAGAGAAATGAAATCAAACACACACACACACACAGAGAAAGAGAGAGAGAGAGAGAGAGAGAGAGAGAGAGAGAGAGAGAGAGAGAGATAAAGTGTTCTACACATCATCATCATCATCTCATCATCTCAGCCATAAGAAGTCCACTGTTGGACATAGGCCTCCCCGATGGATTTCCAAAAAGACCGATTGGAAGCGACTTGCATCCAGCGTCTTCCCGCCACTTGTATGAGGTCATCTGTCCATCTCGTTGCTGGTCTTCCTACGCTGCGCTTGCCGTTCTACACAGCGTATATGGAATTTATACCTTCACACAACGCTCATAACGCAGAGACCGTGTTGCTGTCGGGTATATTTTCAAACCCAGAAAGCGAAAATCTATTCACTAAAGCGTACCTTTACCTAATATTTGTGACGTCACTGGTGCGTGTTGACTTCGGGTATACTTTCAGTTTGGAAACGCCCGCGCAGTTATTTTAAAACATACCCGGCCGCAACGAAACGAGTAAATAAAAACCCTAACCTAACCCTAGATTAGGTTAGGGTTTTTTTTTATAAAACCTGACCAAACCTTACCTAACCTAACGTATAATCCTAACATATAAATATAATGTCTCTGTATACGTTGAAAGGCATTAAAACGGGTATAGATTACAGTATAGCAAAATGGAATGTCCTACTGGAAAGTATACCCCAAAAAAATGTTGCAGTCCTTATTTTTACTGTATACCCGAACTCAACACTATGGAGCGTTGTGTAAAGGTATAAATTCCAAATACGCTTTATACACAAGAATGATTTGAAAGCCGCCTAATGTTTCACTAGAACGTAAATCTTTTCTTGTAAATTAGTCTAATTAGTGTATTGGGTAAGGCGTAAATAATAAAGAGTATCTATATCTGTCTACTAGATGTCCCGCAATGGCAGTTTTTTTTTAATGTGAATCATGGTATCGCTATTATAATCTAATAAACTTCTATTACTAGTATAGGTCAGTTTAATTCGATCGAGTTAAATTTTTATGTAGGTACTCATATGTGGCCTTACCGAAAAACGTTACTTAAATTTAAGCACCGTTTTAAATTCACTATCTTCTTTCCGCAAGTGTCATTACGTGTCAGCGAGAAGTTGACAAAATATGTTAAGCATTACTTAAAGATAAGTAACGTTTTTCGGTAAGGCCGATGATTTGGATGACAACGGGGGCAATTTTGAAACACCACTAAACTGATTAGAATTAAAAAAATATAGATTTCAAAACAGTAATGAAAACTGAATTTGGTTCGTATTTTGAATTTAGTTATTTTAAGAATTTTAATTAGTTTATTTGACTGGCCTTGTGGCTCAGTTGGTAGTATGTCTGCCTGCTGTGCTGTAGGTCGTGGATTCAATCCCCACCCAGGGCAAACATTTGTGTGATGAGCACGGATATTTGTTCTGTCTGGGTGTTTCTATGTATCATATGTATATATTTACAACAAAAAAAAAAGTATATATGTATTCTATCAGCCATCTAATTCCATAGTACAAGCTTTGCTTAGTTTGGGCTAGATGGTGTTGTGTGAAATGTCCACAAAAAATATTTATAAAATAATGGTGCCTATGAATGATTTTTTATTCATATTTACTATTGGGACTTTTATTATTTAAACATGAAAGTCAAATTGTATATTCTTAATCTATTGATAACTTGAGAAACCTATGAATGGTTCGCTAAGTGACATCATTCTAAATCCAATATGGCGGAATCCCAAAGATAGTGAACTAATTATTTTCTGCACCTCACCATACGGGTTTGCTGAGAAAAAAATCGAAAATACGTCTTTTAAAGTGTTTTATTTTATTTTTAGTGAATATATTTCAAATGTCTTTAAAGAAACATTCCTGAATGTCAAAACATAAATATACTCTATTCTACGTAGAAAACACACTCACTTATGCTTAAAGACTCCATCTAAGGTGCTAAATTCAGTGATATCAACATTACATACTTAGCTTTGAGAATCTCGCGTAGACCGCGAAGTTATCAAGCTAAGTAGGCGTAAGTTACGTTAGCTAAGTAAATAAACAGTGTAAACTATTTAGATTATAGAACAACTAATAAATAATTGTATGAGCTTACCTTTTAGAAACTCCATATAAGATAGAACAGAGCCCTTGAATTTTCTACCTGTATTGTGTAGAAAAATTATGTATATCTTGATCCATATGATCAATTTCTAGCGAGACGCGTTTCCAACTAGTAGAGAGGTCTGAGCTATTCTTTTGATAAGGACCACCGAATATGGTTGAAACTATCGTTGGATAATTTGAAACAAAACAGACATTATTGGCCCGTTTATTTCATAATTATAGTTTAAAAAAGTGAAGAACCGGATTATTTAAAAAATATTTTGAAAATCTAAATTATTTGAATTAATATGTAAGGGGTTTAATTAGATTTCATTGGGCTCGGACGTTTTTGAGGACTGACGCTAAATCCCGTTGATACTAATAGTCGAATTGAAAATCTTCTCTTTCCTAGTCTAAGGATAAACTAGCTAGTAAAAAGCAATCATCAATAAGATTAGGCGATACAGAAATAGCAGAAAGTCGGCAAATTACCACCCATTTCTCGTTGAAATGTCAAAAATCCGTACTCAGTGATATTGTCCCACGTTCTTGATGTCCACTGCACAGGAATGGAATTCTTTACCGCCATCTCTGTTACAAACAGATACAGTGAGAGTTGGTGGTCAATCGAAGATCTATCTTACGTAAAAAAATCGTTTATAAAAACTCGTTTAAAATACCTGAATATAATAATATGTTGGTAGTCTAGTCGGGAGACCATCCGACTTGCAATCCGCAAGTCCTGGGTTCGAATCCCACGGCACGCACCTCTGTATTTTCGAAGTTATATGCGTATCGTTGATTGCCGCCAACTTCAAACGGTGAAGGAAACATCGTGAGGAAACCTACATGTCTGAGAGTTCTCAATGATCTTGAAAGATGTGTGAAATCTGCCAACCCGCACTTGGCCAGCGTGGTAGACTATGCCCTTACCCTTCTCATAATGAGAAGATGGCCTGCGCCCAGCAGTGGGACAGTTTGTACAAACAGGGCTGATAAAAACCTATAATTATATTACTCACAGGTTAGTTCCCAGTGCGGTCAGTACCTTATTCTTTTCACGTTTTCCGTCGCAATATTTTAGAGAGAATTTACCACATGACTCCTGTTACTTACGGCTTGCGAAGATTAAACTTTATGTTAGCCATAAAAACTGTAACCGGAAGTAGCTAAGTAGAACTAAGCTCTTACTAACTTTGCCCTTAAAAATTTTGTTGGTTGTCTTTTAGATGTTGTACATTTCATAGAGCGGAAACTTGGTTTAACTTTAGGGAGACGGAAACAAATTATTTATGTTTTTAAGAGGTTTTTTAAAAGAGGTTTTTCTTCAGTCTTCGATTATATATTTTTTTTTAGATTATATTTTTCGGAAAAGAATCGAATGGACAAGGAACTCTATGCTATCTCCATTTGTGTGTCCGTCCATTTGTCTGTTTTTATTTAAATTTTTAACACAATTTGAGTAACGAATATAATATAATTATAGTTAAAAAAAATATGAAAAAACCTACTTCCAAATACGCAATGAAATACATACGCGACTTGTTGTTCACTTTTCTACACGCACTTTTATGATATTTTTCCAATTATTTTGTTATAAAAACAAAAGTACTGCATCGCTTTTGATAAAATTTATATGAGACTACCTCTGAAATGTGTCCTATTAAATACAAAAAGAATCACCAAAATCAATGCACAATTAGCTGATTAATCGGTGAACGACCATACAAAAAAAAACATACAGACCGAATTGATAACCTCCTTCATTTTGTAAGTCGGTTAAAAACAAACAAATTAGTTCGCCTGTTCGTTGTATAATCATATTTAGGTACTTCTGAAATAATACACTTTTAATAATGACCTGAATCCTTATAAAGTTCAATTATAACAACTCTTCGAACAAAAGCTTTTGTATTTAATTGTTAAGTGGCAGCTAGGATACAAATGCCCGAGGTAAAGTGGGAAAAAAGTTTTCCTACCAAATAGGCTAATATTTGTTTGCTTATAGTTTTCTAGGCTTCAGTATAATAAAAGTGCCAACGTGAGCCTCTTAATACACTTTTGTTGTCGGTGCTACTTTCAAACCGCTCTAGAGTTTAAACCGTCATTATACGTATGTTGTTGATTATTTTTAACCGACTTGCAAAAGAAAGAGGTTCTTAATTCGACTGTATTTTTTTTTTGTTTTTTGTATGTGTGTACAAACGGTCTTCAAACGGTGAAGGAAAACATCGTGAGGAAACATGGCCTTACCCTTCTCACAATGAGAAGATGACCCGCGCCCAGCAGTGGGACAGTTTGTACAAACAAACAAAACAAACCAAACAAGACTGATAAAAAAAAATGTGTTCAGCTATTATTTGGCCAAATTGAATTGATTTTGATGTTTCTTTTTATTTTGTTTGGTAGATCATACATTAGAGGTGGTCCTGTATAAATTTTATCAAAATCGGTTCAGTACTTTAGTTTTTATAACTAAATAGCTGGAAAATTATATTATCTATGTAAACGAATTGCATATATTGGAGTCCGTTTTTTTTTCAGGTTTTTAAATATAATTATTTCAGATATTTATATAAAAAAATCGGTTAGAAACGGTCTGAAGCCAGTGTCTTCCATTATAATTAAATTGTGATTAGGCTTTGTATATTTGAAAATGGTAGCCTAGAAAACAGTAAAACAGAAAATCTTGAAAAAAATTAATATATCAACTCATACGACCCAATAATTTTAACCATCTCAAACTCCTACGGCCATACGGCCACTTCTTTTAAAGCCCACTTACGTATAAGTTTGACTAAAAACCGTACATAAAATAAGCCCACCCGTAATACTAAAAAATAAACCTTATCGCCTATGATATAAGGATGAATACAAACATGAGTTCAGTTTTCAGAGAGGACGTTAACGAAAACTCTGCAAACAAAGTTCAAAAAAGCTGAAAAGCTTGCCGTCAGTGACGAAATTCCCATTCAAAGGCTTTTAAAGTTAATTTCTCTTCATTTGGTTCTATGCGATAGCGTTGAGGGGCAGCACTATATATGTGCCGCTTTCCAATATTTGAACATTATACATATTATAAAATATTTGAAAAAATGTGAATTGTGTGATTCCACCTACCGTAACAAAACAATACATTCTTCAAAGTAACATACGACCACGATTATTCACTGAACACAACTATGAATATTTATGAAATACAATAAAATATTTATTACATGTAAGTTGTTTATCATAACGAATAGTTTGTACTTAACAATTTCAGATGAGAATATTTTCTTGTTTCATAATTTTTAGGGCGTGATTTTTCAGTAGTCTGGTGTTTGAAAATGTTTTATTGAAACATCCACCATGAGAAAAATTCGCTTTATATTATTTATCTGATATATCTTATAAGTGAAATTTAATTGTACCAAAAGTACTTGTATGTTCTTTAAAGAAATCACATGTCTATTTCCGTAAGATAAGTAGCTCAGCAAAAAATAATGTGATGTCTGTGGAACGTTCACGCGCTGTTAAGCAATTCTTTCTGAAACACATGATCGAATCTACTGTACTTAGTCGAAGATTAAATGACATAGAAGAGAACAGAAATTAGTGTTATTTATCTATCTAATACCTTTAAACGAGCAATTCTTGTATATATATAATCTGAATCTCGGAAACGGCTCCAACGATTTTAATGAAATTTGGTTTGTAGGTAGATTAGGGGACGATAAATCGATCTTTCTAGGTTTCATTTATAGTGAACCCAGGTTTGCTCGTATTTTCAGTCATAAATAATCCGAGCGGAGCTCGATCACCCAGGTATATAGGTTACTTATAGGTTTATTTATGGATGGCATGAATTTTACAAATATTAATCTTCCTAAAGTTTTTTGTTGCCATAATATTAAAATATAAAATTATTTTCGTGGAAATGTCAAAAATTCGTACGTAACAATTTCGGTCTAGGTTCTTGATGCATACTGCGAAAGAAGTATATTCTTTGCCGCCTTTTCTGTTTCTTGCTAGAGCTAAAATATATTTTAAAAGCAAAAGTGAATAGATATCTTCTAGGTCGACGTGCTTCATCCTCGGCCACACCATTTCACAGAGTGTGAGGTGTTATGTTTTATCGGATATCTGTCGGATTTTTTTCGTGCGGTAATAAACATAAAAAATACAACCAAATTTAGACCCTCTTACCAGAACCAAAAATGTAACCGACTCCAAAAAGGAGGTTCTCAATTCGGTTGTATTTTTTATATTTGTTACCGCACAACTCCGTTATTTATGGATCGATTTAGAAAATTATAGTTTGTCCCATTGAAATTTCACGAAAATATGTTTAGAAGTTTGGATTTTAATACAAAATGGCACATTTTGAAGTTAATTGTTTCAATTTTACAATAAGCGCTCCGAGAAGTTTTGAAAATGAGATGAGCTAGACCCCTACGAACCCAAAGTCTCAAATATAACTTCTTTTATTTCATAAAGTCTTTCAATTTTTACAAAACTAACAAGTCTTTCAAAACTTGAGATTCAATTTCCCAACGCATTATTTCGCGCTTCCCAACGCTTCCTGAGCGGATTTTCCCCGATGGATACAATCTGGTTGTCCTTAAATCGCGAGTGAATCGGTTTCTTCTAGGTAAGCGCGCTTCATCGTAGACCGCAACATCACTTAACATCAGGTGAGTTGGCGGTCAAGCGCAAACCTAGATTGTATATAAAAAAAACAATGAAACTGTAAATATAGATTGAAAGTAAACCACTCGACCTTGCAACAACTTAGTTCTCAGAATTCAATTACGTTTCCCTGTTTGTTTTGAGTTGATGACGTACTTTTTCAATCAGCGAACAAATCATTCTTTGTCTGTATGTTTGGAGTCTCTATGAGTTTCCTTTGTGTTTTCTGAAACAATTCTAAGTGATTGAGAATCGATTGTTGATTCAATCGTATATGATTTTAATGAGCTGATGATGACAATAGGTCTTTTCATGATATTATCCTTTATCGTGGCATTTATAATAAGGTTGTGAAATTCAGATGATACATGAGTAATACGGCATCTAAGATTTTGTGTTATTGTTCAACGTGTACATTAATGGTTTTGTAAATTACAATTTGATTTTCTTTTTATTCACACGCGATTTGAAAACAATGTATGTAAACGGTTTTTCAATAGGGACGCGCGAACTTTGACAGCGCATAGTGGCCATCTTGGCCTCAAGCGCCGGCGGTTTACTGACTACTACAAAATGAACGGGACGCTCGCTCGGATCCGAGTGGGAGGCGCCGCTACTATAGCCCCTACTTGGATCCGAGTGGTGAGCAAGGAATGTGTTAAATATTTTTACGGTGTATATTTTTCGGCTTATGAAGGAAAATATAAAAAAAAAATTATTTCCCCCTTTTATTTAGTTTATACGGAACCCTCGGTGGGCGAGTCTGACTCGCACTTGTCCGGTTTTTTATTTTATTTTGAAATGATATTTTTGTACCATGAAATTATTTATAAATATACCTACATGTACATACATGCATATAGCTACATAATCATATAGTAAAGATATAGATAGAAATTAGATATGTATAGACAGATATAGATAATTATAAATTTTAATATTGATCTCGTAAACACAAATTCACACTCAAATGCTTTAAAAAACATTTTATATATTACGCTCAGTTACTTTAAACACGGCATATTAAAATAAGCAGTAAACTGTACTCACTCACTTACACGTCAAAAAAAAAACATTAAGCTCTCCGAAGAGATTCAATTTAACTTTCACGCCTGCACGTCTCCGACTCTTTAATTGGCACAACTTTACCATACATGCAAAGAGAGGCCCATTAACAAATTGAATGTGTCACAAATTATAATTATATTAGGGAAATGGCAATCTTTGGAGAATTCCAAACGTGGCGCGACACGCGACGTGTCAAAAATGACAATTTATTTGCTGCAGGAGTGTTTTGAATTTATTTGATGTCACACTTCATTATGTGGTTGATTTACAACTCGTTTCAAGAGTAGGTACATAAACTCTCTATTGTACACCATTAAACAAATACAATATTACAGACAACTTACAAAACTAGTGTGACAACAGGCGGCCTTATCGCTAAAAGCGATCTCTTCCAGGCAACTGTGGCTGATGGAGATGGAGATCAATTTATAGAAAAAGTAAAGCGGGTGTGTGAAATTATGTCGATATATTATAGACCGGTGTCTAGATAGTTAAATTTCTCCGCAAAAAGACAAGAAAATAAAAACAATCATTATAAGTACTAAGCAATCTGTCTCAAACATTTCCTATAATGTGTATGCTTATCCATCTACGTAACCGAAGACTCCATTTATAACCTTATTCACATGCATATAATACACTGTCGTATTATCTTTATTACCCCAGTTGTCCGATTAGAACTAAAAAGCGTACTCACCTCACCACCTCCTCACCTTTTAATATACCCCAACGGTGATTTACTCAAGTTTTAGAAGTAGCAGGTCAAACTAGAAGTCTAGATTCATTAGCAATGTAAAGTACTCCAGCGCCACCTGGCGCCGGGTGACCCTATGAATTTTGCACTGGATTACTTGCCTTCACTGGGTGCTGAAACTACATTGCAGATATAACTTATTTTGTTTATACATCTTAAGGTACCATGGGTGCTGCACACGCGCAACATAATTTTTCTTAAAGTTTGTTAACAATTTATGCATGAAATTTGGCAGGTGTTTGTTTTGTAAATAGCCATAAAAATGTAGAAAGATAATCAAAACAGAAAAATTATGAGTTGTAATTCCGTTTTTTTTTTTTTTATCAGCCCTGTTTGTACAAACTGTCCCACTGCTGGGAACGGGCCATCTTCTCATTGTGAGAAGAATTCCGATTTCCTTATCTATAATTATAGGTAGAATCTTAAATTTATTTTACATATCCAGACTATTGGATGAACTTTTAATTAATTTGCAACATCCTTGGTAAAATAAAACTATTAGGTGCAACGTATTCAAAATAAATTTTATTTTGATATCTGTCATTTTGACCAAAATAAAAGTAGGTACAGACATTTAAAAAAAATCACGTTACGACGTTTAGTTATTTTAAAACTATCACAGCGATTAAATGTTTTTTTTTTTAGTTAAATACATTCAATATTTTTGTACAAAAGCTTTGGTGCGCCTGGCACCTTAAAATTTGAATAACAAATAGATTAACATTGTGTGAAAATTTACAATCTTCATAAGGTTTGTCACACAATACCAATTACCATGTTATGAGTGAGGTTAGATGGTGGTTAAATGCAGAATGATTTTAAAAAATTGCTACATAAAACTGTGTCTGCCTTGAGTACTGCAATGCCGTATAATCTCGTGCTCAAAACTAATTTTGCTAGCACTGTGACCCAAAATGTATCTTGGCATTTGATACTAAGTGGAGACGCCGTTTCTTTATTGCACAAATTTACACCAAATAAAAAAGTTTTTTTTATAATACTTTATAATACCTTAGTTTTTTTCCATCATTTTAAAAAACAACGCACAAATTTTAGCAAAATATCATTTTGTTCGTGTTTTTGTAATGCACCATGAAACGATAAAGTTTTTTCGTGAGAGTCAACGATTTTATTATGGATCGATATCGACAAGCATTTCGCATCAGCGCTCAAAAACGTCCGAACTCAATGAGGTCTAAAGCGCCAACATTTAAACCATTTGAAGGATTAAAATAATTTTGATTTTCAAAATAATTCGAAGTGGCAGCTGAAAAGGAGTCTCTAAACTGTTCAGTCTAAATTAGACTTAGCGCGGCGAATTAAAGGTTAAATCAAAATCTGTTCTTCATTGGGAGTATCGGTCAAATAAGTACCTACACTTTGTTCATGAATTTTGTTTCAGACTTTGTGGCCTTCATTGGTTATAGTAAAGATTAATGAAGAATAAGATCATGTTTACAATATCTATTTCTGAAATTATATCTTATGTTTTTTTATGTAAGCTCCAATAAAAAATAAGTACTTGAAGAGGTTATAATCAAAGTATGCCAGGCTTCTATTCGTGTAATTTACAAACATATATATTAAGTAAATTATTTAAGTAAATTCTATGAACGAGGAGCTGTATGTTACCAGATAGCTTTTCAGCTCCGTCGAAACGTAAAACTTTCGTATCCACCTCCACAGGAAGCTCTAATTTCTAAACAATTACAAAATTTTAATGACAAAATAACTCCTTTCTGAAAGCTTTACAAGTATACGTGGCTCAAATTTCCTCCATACAAAACTTCTCCAATGGCTTTGTACAAATTAATTTACAGATATTTTCTAACTTTCTCACCGACAAAACTTCGGCACATCATAAGAACTGAAGTTATCTCGCTTAAAACAATGGCACAAACAAATTTTCATTGAAGAAACAACACGCATAATGAAAGTGTAGTATAAAAGTTTGTAATAGACATTTTGAGCATCAGTGGAGCTGGGAAGCATTTCATTGGTAATGGAGACGAAAGTACAATGTTAGTAATATAAGTAGTCTTTCTTTGACTCGCTTTTATACGTGAAACATAGCTAGTTAAAACTACTGAAATATTAGGTGACGGGGGGCAAACCGATTAATCAAAACCGATCCATTTGTTTGATTGAACGATGTAGCTTGGTGCAACGCAGTCTTAGGTATAAGCAATAATTTCTTCAGAGATTAGGTTAAATTATTAGGTATTAGGTAAATTATTGCTTATACCTATACCAGGATCAACTAGTTTGGCCTAGCCTAAACTGGTCTATTATGCATTGTTTTATTTCTAAAACCAACATTTACCAACCGTCACTGGTAAAACCTAGCATGTACTAAATTCTAATGGTAAAAGCCCGATAAAATCGTTTCTTTTTTACATATTCTTACATTTACCGACTCGTGTTGGTAAACCCTAAGATTTACTGGTAAAACCTAAGATTTACCAATATACGGGCTTTTACAGTAACATATATACCAACAATGACGAAATTAAATATTTTGATTAAAACTTGATTTGGATCGAGAAGTTTATAGACGTCTATATGTAGCTGCTTCGAATTATTTTGAAAATATAAATTATTATATCGTAGATAGTTTGTAGTTGGTAATATGTAAATAGCTTTAAAATTAATAAATGCATATATAAATTTTGATAAGACATATCATCCTTATATCGTGTAAGTAGTCTAAAGTTTGCCGCTTTAGACCTCATTGAGTTCAGACGTTTTTAAGCGCTGGCACGAAATCCTTGTCGATATAATATCGTTGCTCTTCCTAATAAAATTAATATAAAATCAGGCAATATGACAGAATTTGTTACAAGTATTAAAACAGAGACAGTACTTTGCCCGGTTCGTACTTTATAATTCAATTGTTTACTTTGTCTGGAGTGCATGAAATGAACTCTGATTAAGTACCATAATAATGGACTGCATGAAATGAACTCTGATTACCATAATAATTGATCACTAGACATTATGGGAGACTGGACAATTTTGAATACTAGAAGTTTTGACCCACTGGGCGTTGTGAACGAAAATATATACATCCTCAAAACGAAAATCAACACCTAAAATATAACTCGGTCAAACTTTCAGCGTAAATTACAGATTCGCAAACCTATATCCCAATTTTTGTAAGTATATCATAATTTCACAGAGCCAATCCGTTTTACACGTTCCATATTTTCATAAAGCTTTGATCATAAATTACTTGGTGTTTCGCATGAAATCGGTAATGTTCTGGTTCGCGCTTACCGTACATGCCGATAATATACATATATTACGGCATGTACGCAATCTCACTGAATACATAATTATCTGAACAGCTTGAGTAGGTACTACTACATTTCTAATGATGCTGAATTTTGAATGGACACCTAATTAGTAGGTATATTAATGGCTGGTAGAAGCTCTGTTAAGAATTTAATACTTGGTGTAAATGATTTCAATCGTTGCTTTAAGTCAATTTAAATGTGTTTTGCCGCTTTTAGGGTCCCGTAGTTAATTACGAACCTTTATAGTTTCGCCATGTTCGCCTGTTCGTTCGTCTGTCCGTTATGCTAGGGCTACATTAGCGGACAAAGATTCGTGTCGCGTTGGCGCGCTAAAATCATCGTGCAACGGGCATACGTGATGTTCTTGTCTACATTAGCGGACTAAGATTCGTGTCGCGTTGACGCGATACATCTTGCCGGGTTGTGTTGTGGTGTGCTGTGCAGTAGAGACATAATTTAAAATGGAGGAAGTAGTGGCGTTGCATTGATGTTTTTTTTTTTATACAAGATAGATCTACGATTGACCACCAACTCGCCTGATGTTAAGCGACGGTGTGGCTGAGGATGGAGCTCGTCAATCTAGAAGATATCTATTCACTCTAGCCTTGAAAATTCCAAGATTGTAGGTCTCAGGAAACAGAGATGGCGGCAAAGAATTCAATTCTTGCGCAGTACGCAACAGAAATGTGGATCGATATCGCTGAGTACGGATTTTTGGCATTTCAAAGAGAAATGGGTGGTCGGTAAATTATTATTTATTATAATTGTACGAGTATCATTTGCATTTGCTTTTCCGTTACTCCACTCCATGATGATCCACCAAAAAACTCAAGCACCTTCGTCCCGCATCAATGATGGACGACAGTGAAGTGACGTAAGTGTAGCCACCCAAGCGAATATTGTCGCGACAAATCCCTTTGATGCGCGCCAGCTTACCGACAGTGCCCCGATAATACATCGTCTGCGCCCGAATACCCGGCCACACTCATCGCGTTGCGGCTAATGTTCGCCGTAGCCCGCTAAGGAAGCCCAGGCATTAGCAAAATATTAAGATTAAAAGTTATAAGTACGGAAGCCTATTCATGAGGCTACTGTATCTGTCTGTCTGTCTTTCCTACATTTAAATGGCTGTAAGTATCTTTCAAACAGTAATAGAGTACAGAAGACTCCGTATGTTAATGAAACTCGTACTTTGCCGGAATTATTTAAAATACATCTACTTTCTTATAACATTCGCATTGCTTTTATCCACAAAAAAGAAAAAATGCATTTACGGTTTCAATCAGTATTTAATTCCACTTGCAATACCGCCAATATAGTTAAAAATATGCGTCCATATTACTTGTACTTCTAAAATTATGGTATCGCGTAGCTAGAATCACATAGTTTAATGTCGACAGTACTAGCATATTCAAATGGGTTAACCATAACCCTACCCTTACTCTTACCCTTCTCATAATTAGAAGATGGCTCGCGCCCAGCAGTGGAACAGTTTGAACAAACAGGGGTGATAAAAAAAAAACATTACAAAAAAATATGTCTTAATTTATTTAGCTTTCTTTTACGTTTTTGCCTACTTTTACATTATGACATATGCCGTGAACCCCGGCTAGTCCGTTTCTCTACATACTTTTATCACGTAGCTACTTTATGTTTACACTGAACCTGAATGGCCGTCACAGCAGAAAATATTTGAAGACAGATGCATATCTTCAAAATGGCAATAAATAGATCATAATTTCTCTTCTTCTGAAAGAACAAGTGGTGTGACTTTCTAACACGTCCATAATACAAATAAAAAAACAGACCAACGGTTTACTAATGGGGCGAACGAAAATATTGGGGCAAATCCGTTTTAAACTAATCTTTGCTAGCAAATAAAATGGTTAAGCATTCCATGCAAGCAGCAATGGTTAGAAAAATGATAGGGACTCAATTTTGAAATTCATGGTAAACGACAAATACTAACATTTAATATTAATTTAATGAAAACTAATATTTTATTAAAATATATGTATATTTATCTCAAAACATCCTATGCATACCAGTTATGTCGTAGATATGCAACCTATATATTAAACAAAACCCATAAAGCAATATCATTGTTTTTGTTCGTAATCGTGAGACAAAAGTACATTATGATACAAGTGTAATGGCCATAATCCACACGCGTTTCACACGACGTTTTTCAACACACTTGCGAGGAAAAAACACCCGTTTATAACTGAAATATTTAATTATTGAAACAATATCCAAAAATCAACAGATGTTTCAGTTGTAGCATAATTCATTCTCTTTGGTTGCAATATTCGTGCCTGTTTTATTTCTTTATGTTATATTCTCGGTTGCCAGTACGACTTTCGAGTGAATTATTTTTGTTATGGGCGGTATGGTAGAAGTATTCATCTCTGATTGGACTCTGACAATCTAGTAGGCTTAGATTGTGCGCGCGCTGGTGCCCTTGCATTGGTTGTAAAGTAAAGTCACTAGTGCGTAATAGAAAAGTCAAAAGCACGCGTGTTTAATAGGATACCTTTCGGCCATAAAAACGATTGAATAAGGGCCACTTTACGAGCAAGTGTGTTGAAAAATTACATTGTCTAACCGTTCGAATGGTTTAGAGCGCTATCTATCCCGTAACGGAATTGTTTCTAAGCATCTTCGTTTCTCTGAAGTATACCATCTGTTATTTTTTTATCTGTATTTGAGCCCGAAGAGCCATTCCATTTACGATCTCGCCGTACATTACGTTTATTATGTACGATTTACGTAACAACAACAATTTATTCGGTTTTTGGTGCACGCTTCATTGCTGAATATTAGTGGCAGCAAAGGGCTAAAAATAATCTAAATGAGTGCACTTACATTAAAATTTAAAATCTCATACACTAGATGTATATTACTTATATATCACCACCTTTTATTCTCAGTTAAATAAGGTCACCAATGTCTCGCTTAGATTTATTTTGCACTAAAAATACATATAACTATTATTTATATTAATAGAAAAACCGACCCAAGATACCCGACTGCAGAAAAGCGGTTTTTGTAATCTAAATTATGATTTGATTACGCTTGATACGCTGTTGAGTGTACGTTTTTTGATAGAAACTATGCTCTAAGTTACTGTACTAAGTTATAAATGGGCATTCTTCAGAATAATTCTATACAAAACATTACCTTATACAAAACATACACTAGAAAAACATAGCCCTCTTTCTTACGCAGTCGAGTAAAACAAAATGTACTTCGCAGATCATATCTCAGTATCCCAAAATAATGTCAATGACAAGGTCAAATAACTGCAGAAAAAAGAGGCGTCGTGGTGGCAGTCAGTCTGAGAAGCATACATGTTTCTCATTCTTTCGTATGACACTATCTCTGTTTATTTATCCTGCTGATTCCACGTTCTCCACGACACAGTCGGCTTGACCGCCATATTTAATGTTTCGCATAAAAAAGCCAAAAAGTTCGATTTAACAAAAAAATAACGGCGTAATACAAGACATCATACAAGTGAAAGGAATAAACGAAGGAAACCAGTGTTTTTGAAAATCCATACAGGATGGCTATCTATGTTCACCGGTGAACTTTTTGTGGTTGAAGTTGAAATGATGATGATGATCGTGAATAGAGTAGTCGAAGATGGTAACCTTATAAAGTGATATTTAAGGTAGGCTCACGAAACATACTATTATATTCGAGACATATATATTTAGGTAAAGACATTATCTAGCTAGAAGGCATAAAAACAAAATATCTATGTAACCCGGGTTATAAAATATATAGGTAACCTGGGTTATTAAAAAATATACTAATCTACAGCAGGCTTAATAACTATTTATTATTTTATTTTCTAAGAAATGTAATTAAATGCAACACTTTTTTTTTTTTTATAGAAGATAGATCTACGATTGACCACCAACTCGTCTGATGTTAAGCGACGGTGTGGCCGAGGATGGAGCTCGTCGATCTAGAATATATCTATTTACTCTAGCCTTGAAAATTCCAAGATTGTAGGTCTCAGGAAACAGAGATGGCGGCAACGAATTCCATTCTTGTGCAGTACGCAACAGGAATGTGGATCGATATCGCTGAGTACGGATTTTTGGCATTTCAACGAGAAATGGGTGGTAATTCGCTGACTTTCTGCTAATCCTGGTGAAATGGGGAGGGCGGAATTAGGTCGTGAAGCTCTTGCGCACATTCCCCGAAATGAATCCTGTAGAAAATAGACAGACACGATACGATATGATAGATTTACGGCGGTGCTCGAGACTAAGTAGCTTCTTGGCAGCTAGTTTATCGTCACCGATTAACCTCACAGCTCGCCGGTCCACTGATTCTGAAGCTTCCAGCTGATACTTGGCTGATCCATCAAAAAGGTGGCAGCAGTACTCCATACACGATATCACATATTTTTTGTATGTGACGCAAAATGAAAATTATATAATGACGAGACAGAACATGTACCGCATTAAGTATTGTTTTATAAAAGACGATATATATAAGTATATAAATATGTGTATCATGTTTTGTCAATAAAAATCTATCTATCTATCTATCTATATTACATAAAAAAATGGAAATATCATCAATAGCGGCATGAATAACGCCTGCTAAGAAAGTATTTATTGCGCCACACATCGAGGTTAACAAGATCGTGAAGCCAAATGCTTCCAACCTTTAAGAGCTTCTCAAATATTCATATTCTCATCTACCGGTGAATTTAAATTCAAGCGCTTACTTGCTGAATGGAAGGACCTCGCTTCCATAGCGAAGATCAACCTGTAAATTGCATAAGGACAGTAGTTTATGATAACTATAAACCACTACCTGCCACTTCTCTATCCTGATTCCTGAGAATTACAATTTTGGAATATTCAAGACTAGAGTTAAATCCTTTTGAAATATTTTCTAGAATAGGGCGCCATTCGTTTGTTATGTAAATCTATTTTCATTTTTTAATTTAAATTTAAATCTATTTTTAGTTTTGTTTTTGACCCCCTCCCCTATATAAGAAAAAATATTAATACGCTAACCCTCTCCCCTCTGTTTAATATTTATTACGTAACATTTTTAAGGAAAAAAATAAATACATAAACTGAAATATCAAACTTTAAAAAGTATGAAACAAGAAAATGTTCTCATCTGAAATTGTTATCAGCATAATTTATCATTCATATATATCTTTTTTAATACAATAAAGCGTCCGTGCGGGAAAATACTATAATAACAAACTGCCTTACCGATAAACGTTACTTAACTTTAAGCAATGCTTAACATATTTTGTCAACTTCTGGCTGACACGTAATGACACTTGCGGAAAGAAGATAGAGAACTTAACACGTTGGTTAAAGGTTAAGTAACGTTTTTCGATAAGACCCAAAATGGTTACCTATCTACCATCCGAATTGTAAGTATCTGTCCAGTTCTTCATTAGACTTATTTATAAAGCAAAATAATAATTGCTTGCTATCTTGCTACCAACAAAACAGTAATTTGTTTTCTATCTATAGAATCTTTATACTACCTTGCTTACCCCGAAATCGTAGGCGGTCAAAAGGATAAAATACTCTTTGATTTATGTATTGGAACTCTCTAACCAAATTACAGAGTCATCTTGAACCTTTTTAGGGTTCCGTAGTCAACTACGAACTTTTGTAGTTTCGCCATGTCCGTCCGTCTGTCCGCGGCTTAGCTCAAAGACTCTTAGTGTTAGAAAGCTGTAATTTGGATTGAATAATAGCTATTAATCATCCCGATCACGATAAATAATAATAGTGTTGGGATGTGTGAATATAACATTTTATGATTTCGTAGTAAACAAGGAACCCTTATAGTTTCGTTATGTCTGTCTGTCTATCTGTCTGTAATAAATTATCATGTGCAACTTCAGAACCCTACTTTGCGCGTGGCACAACACACACTTGACCGGTTATCAATTTAGGGATCCGTTTGTGAATATTAGTTTTAAAGATAAATATTTGTACCTCTGCCTAAACAACTTAAAAGAATTATGAATAAAAATGTTGTTCATAGCAGGTATAAAACAAGAGGGCCTGTTTTAAATTCTCATAAATTGGGATGAGCAACTACGGTACCTTACACTGCGCGTAGACCCAAGAGAGGACCCGATACGCGCTTGGCTGGTTTTTATGGATTAACAGTGTAGTAATAGAACTTTTTTGGTTGTAATTAAACTACAATTACAGACTCTAATTGTAGTGATACTTTCAGGGTCCGTCTGGAGTAGTACCAGTATTTTGCAAATTTTTCAACCACCAAGTAGCTACATGTAACCACTTAAATACCTTTATGTTTTTCGAGTTTATGTATGTATGTATGTTTCTATATGACCGCCTAAACGGCTTGACCGATTTTATATGCGAGGTGTCATTAGATTCGTCTTCTCTTCCAGAGTGTCCTATCCTATCTAAAATAAATAAAAAAATTGGGTTTTTTCGAAACCTCTAACGAACTTTTTCGTAATAAACAAGTGGTTTACTAGATTTATTCTAAAGAATGCGCATTTATAATTTTTTTAACGTTTTTACGCATACTTTCGCACAAAAAACGTACACTCAACATCATATCAAGCGTAAGCTAGACTGCAAAAACTGCTTTTCTGCAGTCGGGTATTTTGTTTTTCTTTTAACATATCCGGTTTACTTGTTACATATCTGGTCAAAATGAGTTATAATATTTAATATCACAGAGTAACGAGCTCAGTGAGTTGTCATACAGGGTTTTATATATTTGAAATACAAAATCCTGGATGGCATGTTAAAGACAAATTTGTAACTTAACGCAAAGCAAGCGCCTGAAAAAATAGTGAATTATAGCACTAATTTATACCAATGAAATACATGTGCTTAACTGCACTCCAGCTACCACATAAGAAGTTTTTCAACCCTCCCTCCGTGATAAAATGTTCGCAAGCCGTGTTTATTCTACATAGCTTTGTTAAATCGGCAGCGTCTCGACTAATTCTACTAAAACACGCAATGGTGCGAGTGAAATAATTTTAATAGGATTAAGTAGGCACTGAAGAATGTTTGCGCATAAAATAGGTGCTTAATTATTCTAGACTGTTAATTTAAAAAAACGATTTGTAATTGGAACGATAAGACAAATTATAGCTTTTCAAGAGTTAAAGGTAAGATTATATTTTCAGAAGGAGGCTGCTGGCTTCGCAACTCTGTTGGTAGTATGTTTGCCTGCGAAACTGTAGGTCGTGGGTTCGATCCCCACCCAGGACAACATTTTGTTCTGTATCTGGTGTTTCTATGTATCATAAATATGTATTTACAAAAAAAAAATGTATTTATGTTTTCTATCAGCCATCTAGGTAGTTCCCATAGTGCAAGCTTTGCTTAGTTTGGACTAGATAGTGTTGTGTGAAATGTCCACCACTATTCATGTATATTTGTATATCATTAGGTTTGACTTGCGTATAAACATATTAAGAATATTAACAAAATTTACACTTTGCTGGATTGTTAAAGTTTCATTGTCCTAAAATATGGAAAGTAAAACTGATTCGATACAATAAATGAATAAATACAGTTAATTTATTACACGTACTAAGATAAATTATAGTAATTATTATACGTACATAACTTGTAAAATATTAGCGATTGCCTGCATCATCTTCTGCGTAAAACCTCCTGCTTTCTTTAAGCATACGACTCGGTTCCTGCCTGTATCTGCTCGCTCCGGCTTTGCTCCTGTTCCAATCCTATCTCGTTCCCGCATTGCAAAAAATTGTTTCCAATTGTACCACAAACGTGTTCTAAATCTTTAGTGATAACCAACAATATTTTAACAAAAACAAGTTTTGCCCGTAAACGTCCACCCGTCGTCGATCGGTAGGCTTGTCGTGGTTAAATTTAATAAATAGGTAAACCAGTCTCAAATAAGCACTACTATTAAATCAAAGCATTTGAAATACACATGCTCGAGGATTTGACTTTAAATAGTAACTGGAACACTGGAAAATTCTTGCTATAGTTTTCTATAAGCACTCATATTGATTTAGAATTAAAACCAGTTGAAAAAGAAACAACACAAGGTGGACAGAAAATATCATACAATTGGCAAGTAGCCGCTGGATGCAGGCCTCTTCCAACCGGACGTTTTAGAAATCCATGGGGGAGGCCTATGTCCAGCAGTGGATTTCTTATGGCTGAAATGATGATGATAATGAAAAAAAAAACCTCAAATCCAATAAAGAGCCGGCGAAAAAAATTGGTACGTTTTTATATTGGTCATTTTTACTTTACGCCACGGCGAAAAATACTCTACTTACAATACACCTTGTATTTTTACGTTTTCTCATTTTCTTCCATACACTTCAAATTCTTTATCTCGAACGTCGGTACATAAAAGAGCAGGTAAAATGACCTATATTCTTATATTCTTTACATTAAAAGGTCGCCGCTCTCAATAACAGACCGAATTGTTTAAAGCACCCCTATACCGCCGTAACTTTAATTTTCGTTATTAATTTGTAACGTACAATAACTTGAACGTTCATTTTGGCATTAAAATAACGAAGGGCGATTTGAAATTACAGTGAATTTCTTTAATGATTGTTTATTCGAAGTCATTTTCTAAAAGCTGAGTATATTGAACTACGAAATTGTATAGAAAACTACTTAGCAATTTACATTTTTACGACCTAGATTTTTGACATATACTTTTTATGTAGAACTACATAGGTTTGAGCTTGACCGCCAATTCACCTGGTGTTAAGCCGCGTTGCGGTCTATGATAGAGCGCGCTTACCCAGAAGAAACTAATTCACTCACGATTTAAAGACACCCAGATAATATATATTCCCAAGAATAACATAAAGCGCAATATACACATATTCCGCCTTCTTTTGTCGCCAACTTTGCCGACATAGACCCAAACTATGCCATAGGCCGCCAGTTTGTGTCGGCGGGCTGTGTCGACGGGTTATCGGATTTGGTGTGTATTGCGCTTTTGAACGTGGTTCCATTGCTACGTACAACGTTGCTACGCACGTGGTCGTAGCTTCGCTTTGTTAGACAATGTATGGGGGCTTACTACGAGCCACTGCTACACTGCATACAGTTGTGTAATATATAATGATAACACGTATCCTTTTAGCAATGGTGGCCTATGTACGGATGCAAAATAATAATAAAGCGTAGTGTTTTAGCAAATATGGCTTAGGTGAAACTTATATACTCTGCAGTTTTGTTATTATTGATAAAAGTACATACGACTTGCCGGCTCGACTGGAAACTTCAGCACTTTGACGAGCGCTAGAAGGAATAATAATGTTACATGATTGAGCGAGATGCACTATGTTCTGTTGTAATTAGAGTAGAAACTAGATAGATAGAGTAAATGGTAAAGTAAGTACCCTATAAGATTTATTTCGGTGAGTGTACGCAAGAGCTTCATGAACTTTTTCCACCCTACCCATTCTACCAAAGTTAAAGCAGAAAGTCTGCACATTACCAGCCATTTCTGATTTAAATGCCAAAAATTTGTACCTACTAAAACAATTTTGGTCAACATTCTTGTGGTGTACTGCACAGGAATTCCCTATTTGGCTAAAGTGAATAGATATTTTCAAGAACGACGAGTTCTATCCTATTTTCTACTACTCGTCTATTCATAAAATGTCGAATGATTTAGGAAGAGGTTGTATTTATTAGTCAATGAATATTTTACTAGTTTTGAATGGCTAATAACGTAGCTAGTTTTATGTAGTGTTTGAGTGTTTTACTCAGTAGTAAAGTAAAGCCGTTTGCACGTAAAATAAGATCGTAACGCTAGCTTTTATAGTACAAGCCAAGTGCTAACTTTAGATTAGGATAACATTTTGACTTATTTGAATGTTACTATGGAAAGTATCGTGGTTCTAACAGATTTAAAGAAAGGGCTATTCTTGATTTGTTTACAACAAGGGTTCTGGAACCGCAGACCTGATTACGTTTCCGATATTAATTTCGGTTTGATACCTCCACGCGTCTCTGAGGAGAAAGCTCTTGAAAGACAGAGAGACTGACAATGAAGAGATCCTATAAAGGTTGTGTTTTCTTTTTTGGTTCTGAAACCTAAAACACGGACCGCTTGCGTCTATTCAAGTTATTGCAAAACGTGATACTAGCTTCAAATTACACGTACGCTGCTGCTTTTGCTGCTTTGAAGAGGATCATCGATTGTAGTTTTTTTTTTTGCGCAAGATAGATTTACAATTGACCACCAACTCGCCTGATGTTAAGCGACAATGTGGCCGAGGGTGGAGTTCGTCGATCTAGAAGATATCTATTCACTCTAGCCTTGAAACTTGAAACCCCCAAGATTGTTGTTCTCGTAGTAGTTAGAATTAAAGTCCTACATTTTCATTCAAAACTGTGTGAATAGCTATAATTTAAACATTATTATAATTTGATTTTTATATTTTATCAGCAGGCTTTTAGATAATCATAACGTTATAAACAACTTTTTGGGTTTGTCGTCTTGAAGTAATAAAACAAATACTTTTTGTATCTTTTTTGATGGTTGAACACCATGAGCATTTTTTAAGTAACCTTTACTTTACCTGTTATTAATATGTATGTTTGTTAAATTGAGTGACGAGAAGAGCATATACCCATACAATGCAACCTTTATTATACCCATGTTGTATCCTTCAGGGAACAAAGAAGGCGGAAATTAGTTCATTAATTGATTTCCCATGTAAAACAAACAATTCTATCATAGTAAGGCAGAAATCTGAATCCGAAATAGAAATCCAGCTACAAAACTCTTTGGGCTCGTCGCTCACTGGTAAGTCAAGGCGCGGTCGCGGCACAGTCGAGGCGCGTTGTTTATGTTAGAGTCGAGGCGCGGGCGGCTATACTTCCTTCACACATTACAGTGTAAACACGTCTACGCACGAAACAAAATAACAAAATGGCGGTGGAGTCGCGGCGCGGTCGTGCATTGCACCCCTGCCGCGACGCCGTCGCGACCGCGCCTCGACTCCACGTCACCTGGGACGCGACTCTAGTGTGTGGGCGCACTGCCATTTGAACCTGAAGGAAACGTAGAAGCGGCGCGCCGCTTGTGCGCCCGTGCCTCGACGCTGCCTTGACTCCAGGTCGTGTGGGCGACGCGCCTTAGAACGCCAAATAAGTACAAAAATACTAATTATGTGATACTAGGTATATGTATTACTAAAAAAACTGCAAAGAAAAGATGTGCCATAATAGCATAAAAATGTACTTGTATGAGGTCATCTGTCCATCTCGTGGCTGGTCTTCCTACGCTGCGCTTGCCGGTACGTTTTTACTTTATCATCAGTGATAGTTATAGTTATAGTGAATATCAACGGTTTGTATGTTATATGCTAAAACACAGCTATAGAAACAATTTAAATGTGTATTAAGTACAAAAAACGTAATTCGAACAACGGTTTGACAAGAACTCACTCAACCATCAAAAACATACAAAAATATGATTGAACCTGAACATCCCCAGTAATAACAATTCTCACTTTCCCCCGAGGTCAAAACCTCCTCATATCATCAATAATACTTGTAAATTGACTTGCGGGCGTGTCCTGAGCCCAGTATAAAAATAATTCTTGTTAATTTTTATGTAGCATGCAACACGCTCGGTTGGCGTGAAAGTTTAGAGCTCTGTTGTAAACATTGGAAGGTTTTAATAGGCATTTTGTAAGCGATTTTGGTGATTTCTGCCCTGAACTGGTCAAGGATAAGGTACACTTGAGCCGTAATTGAGGTCAGTTTATTAACGGTTGACAGGGCAATTTTTACTGCGTTATATTACATTGTAAAGTTTGGCAAGCCAAAAATGAATAAATTAGTTGAGTGATGTGGTTGAGTGGTTTGGATCAGCCCTAGATCTAGAGGATGTGAATGAGGGTCTGGATAGGTATTTGCTGATCTTGGTACAATACTAGTTGGTAAAACTTAAGGTCACTTCCAATGATGTATTATACGTAGATAGGTTTTCTACGGGTGACACTTGATGTGACAATATGCGTGACACTTTTTACTATTTGCAGTCATCATCCAAGTCACAAGAAGTCAGTTATTGGATATAGGCATAGGCCTTCCCCCTGGGCTTCTAAAAAGACCTGATGGAAGCAGCTAGTATCCAGTCTTCCTGCCACTTATATGACGTCATCTGTTCACAATGTGGCTGGTATATCTACGATGCGCTTGCCATTGCGCGGTCTCCACTCGAGAAGAGAACTTTTCGACCTCATTGGTCATCAGCTCTACTTGCTATGTGCCCTGCTCACCGCCACTTCATCACTTCGATAATCAATTTACGATCACTTCGCTAATTACTTGTCATGAAATAATTATCATCATCGTAATCATCTACAAAAAGCCCACTGGACTTAAGCCTCCCACTATAGATTTCCAAAAATATCGGTTAGAGGCGGCTGTAGTAAAAAAATATTTAATAAATGTGATTTTTCTAGTAAATAAACACCACATTGTCTGTCTGTCTATATTAATGTATCATGAAAAAATAAAAAAAGACGTGCGGCACTCGGAGACTGCCGCGGTAAAGCTATTGCATAGCATTTTTTATCAACTTATGTAATTATAATTATTTATTTATTTTATTTATGCAGTATTCCTCTCTACTCCGACCGGCACAGCGGTGATACTTTTTAGTTTTTAGTTTTGCCATCTATCGATGAATAGCAGAACTTTTAATGACTTTTTGAAATATCACGCTTGTCTCTTTAGTTCTGCAAATCGCCTCTAGGTGGCATTGGTTGTATCGGCGTTACTGCGTTAGGTTACTTTTGTTACGGAATTTCTGGATTCGGTCTCCACGCTCAAGGCCCGCGATAGAAGTTATGCAATAGCTTAAAAAAGAAGAAAAAAAACATGTTTTTCTCATTTCAATCCTTAAAGAAAATGTGGGCGTCACCAAAGGGAACTTATTAGGCCCCTAATGATTGATGTTATTCGATAAGACAGACGACAAACATGAATTAAGTATGAGGTAATGAATGGAACCAATTAATAAAACAGTCAAGGATCGATAATACAATTCAGTACTCGCATAGAAACACGAATACATGAAGAATACATGAATAGAATATTAAATGTATAACCGAATACCATTGTAGGACATATTATAATCATGTTAGCATGTACTTTCCTGGAATTTCCAAGAATTCCTCCGAAATATCTGTGGAATAAATTGAACGTGTAATCTAAGTTGATTGAAGACTATACTACTTATGTTGGTAGAAATGATTTTGGTTTGATTGTACCTTATTAGTATAATAACGTATCTATAATTTATCATAAGAATTGAATGAAATGGCTTTTGAGATCGATATCTTTAAATTGTCGTGATAGTAAAAAAAATTGTCCTACAGAACACTAGAAAGCAACATCACAAGTTTTCGTCAAAAAATCATTTTGATCCAAGTTAATTGTCGTACATAAAAATCATTTTTGCGTAAAAAAATTGTAAAAATATTTTTAACTAAAAACTACGGGTCATTCACGTCTGTTTTGAGCTGAAATATCCGACTATAGTTATAGTGTAGTGCAAGGCGCGTCACCGACCGAGAGTGACGTGTGTGAAAAAGACCGCCGAATGCGGTTGAAATTATAGTCGGATATTTCGGCTCAAAACAGACGTGAGTGACCCGTAGTTTTTATTTAAAAATGTGTGAAAACCACGTTAATTTCCATAGTAAAATTGTAAAAATATTTTTTATGTAGGAATATTAAGTTGGATCATAATTAATTTTTTGTCGAAAACTTGTGATGTTACTTTCTAGTATTCTGTTGGACTACTTTTTTAATAAATTCAACAGTCATTTTATATCTTCACATCGTCGCTTAACATCAGGCGAGTTGGTGGTCAATCGTAGATCTATCTTCTATAAAAAAAAAATGATATTCGTAAACGAGACGGACGATGGCCAAACTGCAGACTCTTAAATAACATAGGTATTTTTGCTCGTTAGATAGAACGCACGTCGCACAGTTTTGATTTTGATGAACAGATTATAGAATTTAAAAAATTTGGTTGTCTGTAAAGTCGGTTTAAGGACGATAGTTTAACGTGACAACATACGTCCGCACGCGAGCTCCGAGAAATTATAATTGAAGCGACGCGGAGTCGCGGACGGTCGGGCGTAACGTAAGCGTAACGTAACGGGATAATGAGTCATACTTTTACGTGCATGCAGCCGGCGAATTTTTAGGACAAATGAAACTTATGGTTAACAAACTTATGGAATCAGAAACTCGTGCTATGTAAAGGTTACCCATATCTATGTTTTGTGATGCAATTGGTTGTCTTTAAAGTCGGTATACGGACGATAGTTTAACGTGACAACGTCATAACAAAACACTGATGAAATGCAAACGTTACAATGAGCGTAACGGGACAATGAGTCATACTTTTTCGTGCATGCAGCCGGCGTTCACCGATTTATTAGTCGTTGTTACGTCAAAAAAAATATACAAGCACTATTTACCCGACTGCGTAAGAAGGAGGGGTATGTTTTTTAAGTGTATGTATATACAGTTTAAGCCAAATATAACGACTAATCGTTTTTAGCGACGATAATGCAACCTCAAGTTTGGTTTCATATAGACATACTATGAAAACATATCCGTATATTACGACTCTGTTTTAAGCGACCAACTGCTTAAAGCGACCTATTTTGACAATAAATCGTTCCGTTATAACGACGTCACGCAGCGTTTTGCTTACAATTTACAATACTCCGCCGCCCCGCCCCGCCCCGCGTCTGGTTCGTCGTCCCGCGTCCAGGCATTCCTTAGCTCACGTAAATTACAGTCCGTTTTTTTATTTGTTGTGTCAAGTTTACGTGCGCTAAAATTAGTTCCGTGAAGTCAATGTGTTTCTCAATTGAGGAAAAAATGTTATAATATACCGTTTAGAAGTTGGTGAATTAAAGGTACCCTTGCGAAAAAAATTGGCGTGTCTCATTCTACAATATCCACAATAAAGAAAAATAAATAAAAAACAAGCTTAATTTATCTGGTTTGTGCGTCATCCGGTTAGCACGGCAAAGTGTCGCCGGTCCCTTGATCGGTCCCGGGTCGTTATATCCGGATTCTACTGTATGTATATATAAGGGTGTATGAATGTATGTGGTTATGTATATATCTATACGATTGCCTACGGCCTAAACGGCTGTAGGATAATCATTTAATTCAATTAACAAGGAAATGAGTTGATATATCCCGAGATCTATTAATAATATAGACATTATCATTTATATGATAATCACTGAATCATCTCAGTATGACAGTTAATGGAGATTAAAGACCGAGATAGAACAACTATGTAGAATAGATCATTAAGTGATTAATTTTGAGTTTTGACTGATTATTCATATAACAAAATCATCATTTTAATATGTTATTTTACTAGAAATTTCAATTTCTGTTATAAAAACTGAAAAGCCGACTTCAAAACACGAAAACCATCTTAATCAATTAAAATTTAGCGAAATAATCCCTGAAAAAACATAAAAAAGTTGAATTGAGAACCTCCTCCCTTTTGGAAGTCTGTTATAATTAACTTTTCGCGTAAGTGAATGAGTTTTAATTAAGGATAAATTAAAATATCTTTTGATAAAGTTAATAGATGAAAATTTACTTAAAATTTCCGTAAATTCTAAGCATAAAGTTTAATAAAAAGAAATCACTTAATAGCTTTCAGGAATATTGAAGTCTATGATCTTAAAAAAAATCTCAACATTGTGTGTACGTATTTTTAACCCCCGACCTAAAAAAGAGACGTGTTATAATTTTCAAGTGTATAGGTCTGTCGTATCGTCGCTCTCAAACGGACGGACTGATTTTAATGTAGTTTTTCTAAAGAAGATTTCAGCAAGACTGTTCTTAGCTATGTTTCATCGAAATCGACTCAGCCGTTTTTTTTTTTGTCAGGGCCTTGAGTTTTCTAAATTTATACTTATTACAGTAGGAATGTGTAAACAACAGTAACATACCATTTCCAATATTGAACCTTTCCAGTTTTCACATGTTTGGTTTTTCCCTACCGCAAAACTCATGAAAAATTACCGTTTGAATACTATGAAAAGCCTTTTTCTTACGTTGTGATATGAACCCATATCTGTCTGCTTGAAAGACTGGACTCACGGTACTATACGGTACAGATTATGTAATGAGACAGAGGTATCTACCTACAATTTTAATAGACTTGTTAAACATTCTGTCATTCGTTATCATTCACAGCCTTTTCTGTTCCTCTGCTATGTATAGGCTTATCATGCTATCTGCTTTGATCCTGTGTCAATCTATTCCAGGTTCGATCCGTGGTAGATACAATATCGTCCACCCATCGAACCTTCTGTAAGAAACTTTTATTGATATACATTTTTAAACTATTTTAAGACACGCAAGTTGAAAAATACACACAATTAAATTTTTAAAATTTTAATAAACGTCCTAATCATCAGTAAATTTTAAATAATTATTAGGTATGAAAATCTAAATTTTATTCACAATTTAAAAATAAATTTTACAAAGAAAATTAATTACAATAACATACCAATTATTTTTTAGGTTTCGTGATATCTTTTACACAAATAGGCGTTTGTGTACGGGATATCTACATAATTTTAAGCTCTGACCTTTCGAATCCTTTGCAGAGTTTGTGGTTGCAGGTCAGACTATTCATGCCAGGACCAAGATCAGTCTCACCTGCAACCACCTGGTGTCTTAATTTGTTGTGAAAATACCTAGCAATTGATCTGTGCATTATATTGTACCTACTAAAAAAACCGACTTCAAAATACACAATTCGTTTACATGGGTGACATATTTTTCCAGTGATTTTGTTACTGAACCAATACAGTGGTCCCATAGGCATTTTGATAACATTTCTATGGAACCACCTGGAAAGTATACCCTTTCAAACAAAACAATCACATCGGTCCTGGTGTCTCTAAGTAATCGGGGAACATACATTAAAAATAAAAAAGATTCCGACGAATTGAACACCTCTTTCTTTTCGGAAGTTGGTTAGAAATATGGAATGTGGATACATTAAAAAAATCATACCACAGTAATTCATACTCTATATTATTAATAACAATAAGTTACACGTCATAAATAATAAAAAAATAATGACAATAGTTATTATTAATAATATAGTGTTTACTGCACATAGTCAAAATTACATTTATAGTATGTAAACAGTTAATTAAATATTACTATGTCAATAAATAGTTATTTACATTTGATTGTCGTTGATATTTCATATCTTCATTCATTTTATATCTACAAAAATATTCGTATGCGTGAGCGTGACGTACGATGGTTGAAGTACGATTTATCAAGCTCTTGCGTAATTTACAATATCTACTGATCAATAACTTTTTGAAATAATATTCTGACAGATAGGTCTACGATTGAATACGAACTCACCATAATTATGGTAAGCGAGGATGTGGCCGAGGATGGAGGTTGTCGAAAAGATTGCAACTGCAGGAAACAGGGAAAATGGCAGGGAATTATGTTGAAAATTCCAAAATTGTATCTCTCGGAAGACGGCAGGGATTTTCATTCCTGAATAATGGTTTGTAGTTATCCTTCTGTAACATAATATAATCTGTAATGCACGCTTCGTCGACAAAAACATATCATCCGCGGTTCGCTGCCACTCGAGCTTTTTGTTTATTTCCTAACGTATGTATTTATACAGAGCGATGAATACCAAAAAAGGTTAACAGAAAGCAGGTGCGTGTACCATACTGTCCGGCGGAAGGCAGTGCTCGCCTGTCATTCCTTGTTTTGAGCTGGGCCGAGGTGCGAGGTCGAGCGTGTATGATTTACTCCTGTTTCTGTTTTGTCAACTAGTTAAATTATTTTAATTTGTTCTATTCATTTACCTCTTTAACTGTTATATATATATTTGTGGCGTACTTTTATCATTGTATTATTTTTGAATTCCTAATTACTAAAACGTAAAATTACTTTCCCCCATTTTTACCAACTTCAAAAAGATAATTAATGATTCTGCTGTATTTTTTGTTTGTTACCGCATAAATTCATCATGTAAAAACATATTTCAAAGGGTTTTTTTGTTTGTAAGAGATATTTTCAGATTCATAGAATAAGGTATGTTTCATAGAATTTTTATCAAAATCGGTTCAGTAGTTAGATTTTTAAAACAAAATTGTATGTTATTGATAAATCAATATAGTTGTATATCTGGGGGCACGGCCGTGCACCCGCCATGTGAGCCAGCGGGTACGGCCGGGACTATCTTTTCTCGAACACATTCGTCGGATTTTTAGACCCTCATAGCTTCGGCCTCGATAACACTAGAGGGTTCAAATTTTCAGGATCAAGTGTGGTCCACGGTCTAATAAAATGTTAAAAGTTTCATGTATCTAGCTTTTATACTTTCGATTTTATTAATACCTGAAATAAGCCGATTTGGCACAAATTAATTGATGCTCATAAAAAAGATAAAGTACTTGCTGAAGTCTTAGAAAGCTGAAATTTGGTATGTAGGCTACAATTTGCACACAAACAACAGAAAAATTAAGATATTTGTAACTTTCACCCTCCAACCCCTATTTGGGGTTATTTGGGGTTATCCCGTTCTCGTCATCAATATTCCAGGGTACTTCCTGAAGTAGTAGAAAGCTGAAATTTGGTATGAAAACTACGATTGGTACATAAACAACAGAAAAATTATGATATTTGTATTTTTCACCCTCTACCCTTATTTGGGGGCTATTACGTTATTCTCATCAATAATTAATATAAGGTACTTCCTGAAGTCTTAGAAAGCTGAAATTTGGTGTGTAAGCTAATATTTACATATGAACCACGAAAAAATTTAGATATTATTACTTTTCACCCTCCAACCCTTTATTTGCGGGAGCACACCCCCTGAGTGTAATCAAAAAGATAGGGTACTTCCTGAAGTTTCAGAAAGCTGAAATTTGGTATGCAAACTACGATTGGTACATAAACAACAGAAAAATTACGATATTTGTATTTTTCACCCTCCAACCCTTTTAAAGTGTGATCTTGTGTGTGTGTCTATATTTCTGTAACACAACATAACTTCGATATGGATAATACTAGAGAGCCCAAATTTTCAGGATAAAAAGTAAACAGTACATTTATAAAACATACAAAGTTTCATTTATTTAGCTTTTGTACTTTAGATATGATTCACATCTAAAATACGACAATTTTACCACTCAGTGAGGATCGTTTATCTAATTAGTTTCAAAAGGCGATACTAGATGGCGTGCGCCTCAAGTTAGCACACGGTATCATTTCTCGCGCTCTGTCGCAAATCAATTTTGGAAGTCGACACGCTGAAGGAGGCACCTACCTAGGTATTCCGTATTTATGGTTGGTCTGTGTTGTGTATTCGTTCGTTCTGATTTGGTTCTCGTTTATGATAACGGTTTGTTTGGTATAAGGATAAATAGTATCGTTTTCGTTCGTTGTTTCATGTTTGTTTAGTGAACATGGGTTTGTATTATATTTATATATACAATTATACATTAGGTTATAGGTTTGTATGTTATATATATATTATACATTATTCGACTTTAATTGATGACTTGGTTTGTTTTAGGTAGTACTTACTTAGGCTTAGGGACTTATTTACACAGAAAATTATAATACTTTCAACCGAGAGCTTATTTAGAAGCTTGGATTCGGGACCGATCTTCTTAGAGAAGGGGTATTAGGTTATAGGTTAAGAATTTAAGTTATTGAATAATAGTCTGGATACAAGAATAATCTAAAGTTGGTTTAGTGGACGTATTCATATAAAAAGGAAATAAGACGAACAATATGAGTAACGAAATAATTTCTTTGGGAGAAGGGCTAGGGCCCTATCGTCTATACTACAGTTCATAGAATGCCTGGAAATGGTTCATGCCTTTTCCATTCATTGACATTTACTCAATCTATAGAAGACCGTATTTGATGTGGCGTTGCAAGTTAAGGTGTGCTATTGTTCGTTATGTTGTAGAATATTGGGATGATTTGCAACTTTATACTTGTGCTGAAGAGTGTATCTGGAAACCGACTCTTATTCACGCGCTATAGTATGGCGCCACATCAGAATTGAAGGTTACAGCAGCTATCATCTATTTTAAGTAATAAGTCAACAAGAAAAACAGGCTATGACAGAGAGTGTACTGCTAAAGAAATGATAACAGATGCACAGGGAAATACATTCCGTTAAAACATAACGTTGCAGAAATTACAGGGTCTCTTACAAAAAGAAATTAAATCCCACCAAAAACATTTCATGTAAAATTGGTTGCCATGTGTCGCATTGTCATGCCACTTTCACTGACAAAAATATATCAGATGAGATCTGACTGAATCTGAAGAGCCAAGCCGCTAACTCTACAAAATCTAAGGCTACAATACTTATCTCTGTAAACCTTAAATCTTGGTCAAAAAGCATGGCTTGGTCGTTTCACTTTCATGGAACTATTACATTACTATTCCAATTATACAACATTCAAGAGCAGAACTTTTAGTTTCTTTTTCTTCCTTGTCCATGTACGACATGTTATGCGACATAAGTATGTTTGTAACTGACCGTCGGAAAACGGCCAAGCCATGCTTTTTTACCAAGATTGAAGGTTTACAGAGATAAGTATTGTAGCCTTAGATTTTGTAGAGTTAGCGGCTTGGCTCTTCAGATTCAGTCAGATCTCATCTGATATATTTTTGTCAGTGAAAGTGGCATGACAATGCGACACATGGCAACCAATTTTACATGAAATGTTTTTGGTGGGATTTGTATTTTATTTTTAGTTTTTATTTTTGTGATTTTCATTTGTTATGTATTATTTACTTAATAAATCGTTTAAAAGTTGCTTTATTTCAATGAACAAAAATCGCGAAAATCTAAGAAGAACGTAACCGCAATGTAGTATTTTGGAATGGATTTGATTTATTTATGAATTAAAAAGAGTCTTTAAAACTTGGTATATTTTTTTTATTTAATGCTTCCTAATTTTTTTTTAGTTAGAAATTATTGTCCTTGCTTTCAGTAGTGCTATTAGAATAATTACTATTATGTAGTCAGATTTTATTTTTGTTTTTATAATTTGCTTGTCTACAACGCCAAAGCTAGACTAAAAAATACTACTGGGCTTCTTATTTTATTTTTTCATTATTTTATTACTTGTTTCGTCCCACACTCTCACTCACTGTTGTCTTTGAAGTAACCTTGTTCTCTGAAACTTTGTTTATCTGATCACACAACTATCTAGAGGCAATTTTATTGTTTTTCATTCTCTTCCCACTTTTTATTCAGTCTTTTAGTATTCTAAGATTATAATAGGCATGTTTGGATTATAAATTAGTCGTTAAGATTTTGAAAAAGTAATCACACTAACAGACACACAGACAGAAGGTACACACACAGGTCTGCTCTTGACCGTACCATCCATCCACATTGTTTAGTCGTCCGTGAACATTGTGCATGTAACTGTGCCGAAATACCGGGAGCTCAAAATTAGCGCGAACCACGGTAAATATCCCGTTAATAATAATAGTGCTTTAATCACACTATCATTACAAAGGCGAAAATTTGTGTGTGTTTGTATGTTTGTTACTTCTTCACGCTTAAATGTCTAAAAGCTTGTTTACTTCGCACGCTCGGTCAATAAGAAGTACTTATAACCTTGTTTTTGGTGAGCCAGCAAATCAGCTTGATTATTTCGAATTAAGATTCGGCAGGCCCGAAACAACGTGAATTTTTGTAAAATCAAGCTAAAAATATGAGAAAACGCGAGCTGACCGGCGCGACGACCACATCGAGGATCGAGGAAAATAGAAAAGCGAAAGTAGAATGTTGAATGAACTGCTTGAAATAAAGAAAGCAAATCAATATTATATAAATATATATATAGATATATTTTTATGTACTATCTACAACAACTATAGACTACATTTAAGCCATTCCACCGAAGATATAAGTTTACACATAAAACTACACATTATCCCACAGGCGAAAAAAAATCCACACAAAATCCACAACACAGTATTCAAACTCGGATCCATATGTATTTGTCTTATTTTATTGTGAGAAAGTCGATAAGAGCACATGACTTGTCCTATTTCCACGGGGATTTGCCCGCTCATGGCAACACTGGTACACTTAAGCAGATAAACACCAGGATTTACTCGCGCGAACAAAATAAAATACTGTTCCGATTTGGTTCCGATTGAGATTTCATTCGGCGGATCCGATATGGAATTCCAAGGTCCGATAATATAGAATTAGAATTTGTCTATTAAAAACAACAATTAGGTAATTGTTGTTTTTGATAGACAAATGCTTTCATTAAATTTAACTAAAATATATACAAACAACATAAATTTAACTAAGTAAACTACTTAACAAATAATAATTAGTTCTATGGCGTTTATTTATGTTTCTAGTCTATGTGGATTATTGGAGATAGTTAAACATTTTGCTGAATAGGTTATCCATATAGAAGCCTCGGTGTGCGAGCGAAGCTCGTACTTCCCTGGATTGATTTTTATTAAATTCTTGTTGTATTATTGTTCCAGGTGGTCCAGCATCGACATTAACGGGCACAGTGACTCGCGTCTCGGCCGTGGTGGGGGGTGAAGCCATGCTACCATGCGACTCACGACCACCCCTCCGAAACGACAGCCTTCTCCTCGTCGTGTGGTACAGGGACGACGATCCTGTTTACAGGTCAGTGACCATTGAACATCCAATCGAGTTCAGATAAATTTGAAATTGCGGTAAAACAGCAATGGTTAGGTTAAGTTAGTTGAAGCTCGTGTGATATTTGGGGATATTCTGAAAAAGTTAATTTACTTGTATTTATGTGGAACATTGACGGGTCAATCCGACGTTGGTGTAGTGTCAAAGGCAAGATGGTTGAAACTGAGAAAGTGCTAGGAATGATGTGCTCTGGGTAAGAATGAGAATCATCTACTAGCGAGCGGCTCAATTTTTTTGATATTTTTTAGGGTTCCGTACCTCAATAGGAAAAAAACGGAACCCTTATAGGATCACTTTGTTGTCCGTCTTTCCGTCTGTCCGTCCGTCCGGGTGTCAAGACCTTTATCTCGGGAACACGTGAAGGTATCGAGTTGAAATTAAAACCACATACGCAGATCCATAGTATCTTGCTGCAGAAAGAAAATAAAATTTTGCTCGGATCCGAATGGAAAGCGCCGCTACTATAGCCAATCCAAGTGGTGAGCAAGGAATGTGTTAAATATTTTACGATGTATACTTTTCGTTTTATGAAGGAAAATATAAAAAAAAATATGATTTCCCCCTTTTTTTTCATATTCATAATAATTTTCATATTGAGATAAAAACGGAAAAAGACCAATTATTACAATTATTTTATTTAGTTTGTACGGAACCCTCGGTGGGCGAATCTGACTCGCACTTGTCCGGTTTTATTTTTTTACGAAACTGAACTTTTATTCACGATTACTACATTCATAGTGAAAACATTTTACGACAATAAATTGATTTGTTTTGGCTTCTTCGTTTAATTTTACTTACTAGACAATTAAAGTAAGATTTTCGATAAAAAATATTATATTTCAAGTGACCCTGAATAAATAATCTTACACAGACTTTATCATCATCATTATCAACCGTTTTCGATCAACTCCGAAGTATTCGTTTTCTCATTAGAGCGCCACACCAAATTATACGAGTACAAGCAAGGCTTTCACGTTCGTATATTGCTTTTTTTCTTGCATTTGTGATCTTTTATCAATGACATTCCCATCATGTATCAAAGTCTCAAAATATTATATACTGTTTAATTTACATAACAAAGATTGGATAAAGTAAGAAATAGGTAAATCTAAAAACATTGTTTAAAAATTACGTGTAAACTGGCTACTTCTCCAGCACGTCCGCTCCATCGTACACGGCGACGGTCGCTATAAAATAAAAGAATATATATATTTTCCGTTCCAAATATTTTCATCACTGCTACAATCCTAACCGGGTTTTAAGCCGTTGAACTGCCTTATGCAACAAGTCGACGTTAAAAATTCAAGCCACCTACTTTGAAGGTAACTTACCGCCTGCTACTCACATACGTTCCGCTCGCTTGTGATGTATTTCCGACAGACGTGTTGCATTTTTCATTGGGCTCTTACCGCCCGTGCCAGAAGGTTCGTTTTTGCTTAAAACTAAATTAAAGACGATTTCGCTCTCCAATCCTTGAGAAATAGATACGTATTGGTTCTTCTTTTATTGTTCGATTACATAAAAAGGGTGTTGTACAATGGCCACACCATCTTGTGATATTTGGCTCTGGCAACATCTTCCTTCTTCTCGGCTAGCGCTCGAATGTCAAGTAGGTACGTTTTTTTTTGAAATATTTCTTTAAAAAACTATTTGAACGAGTAATGCATATTATTTATAATGTCAAGCCTATTTCAAAGGGTTACGTAATTTGTGTGAAATTTATACTTGTCTTATTATAGCCTTTAACAAAGCTTTGCACTGTGTGACTGATTTACATACAATACAATAAATAATTATTGGCTGACATTATATACAACTAGCACAAACTAAGAAAATCTTGTACTATGGAAACTAGATTGCTGATAAAAAAAAAAAAAAACTACGGGTCACTCACGTCTGTTTTGAGCCGAAATATCCGATTATAGTTTCAACCGCATTCTGCGGTCTTTTTCAAAGGAGCAGCACACACGTCACTCTCGGTCGGTGACGCACCTTGCACTTTAAAACAACTTTAACTTGCACTTTTGTTTAAAAATGTGTGAAAACCACGTTAATTTCCATAGTAAAATTTCTGATAAAATATATGTATACTTCTTTTGTAAATTAACTACAACACAACAATATACAGACTCAACTACTACACAAAAAGCACATCGATCACCCCAGACCGATAAAGGTCTAAAGATAATCCAAATGGTCAAACCCACTACCCGTTGGCAGCGTACCCAGCATGCTATCCGCATTGCCACGTTGAATGGCAATGCTTATGCGTTGGGCCAGATACGCGCCAACATTTTGGTCACGCGTCTCATCAATCAGGCGCACAGATAAATTTTTGAAAATGAGATGAGCTCCCGGTCCCTATTTTGTAAATTCATATGATGTATAGGAATATCCGAATATCCAGACATAGAACAAAAATCCATGCTCATCACACAAATATTTGCCTTTGGTGGGGATCGAACCCAGCTAAGCAGGCAGGCGTACTACCAACTGACCTGCAAGGCCACTCAAAAAGGAAATAATACAGAAGTAGAACTATGTGCCGTCTTCTTTGTTTTCATCTTAGGATTTTCATGCTTAGAGTGAATAGATATCTTTTAGATATCCTTGCTTCATCCTCGGTCACATCATCGCTTACCATCAGGTGAGTTGGTGGTCAATCGTAAATCTATCAAATGTAAAAAAGAAAACACTTAATCAAAACTCCTTGGCGAAAAAAATCTATAAAAAATTTAACCAGCGTTCCAAGATTCTTAAAAATTGGTTAAAAACGACTCCTTAGGCACAAGCCTTTAATTGAATGAATAGTGCTTACAATGACTAAAAAAATTACACAAACTCAACTTTACCTTCCGTCAGAAATTTCCATAATCGCTGATATTAGCACCATCTATGGGCCATATTCTTTAAATATCAAAGAAAATGTTACTGCCTATATTCCTCTCTTCTCTCTTTTCCAAGATATTCATCCCACATGGTGTTGGATTCAGCTTTCCAGCTTTTACTTCTCTGCTTTGGTCGTTCCTCGATGTCGTCGTCGGTCGAGTCACATTCCTTCATGTCCGTTAGAACTACAGCTTCCCACGTTGTATTACCTACCTCTGGATCTTAAACTGGGGTTGGAGAGTTGTAGTGTTAAATTCCCTATGTATTGTGGAGGCTTGCTCTTCACATGACCATACCAACACTGCCTACTCCCCTGCAACTTCTCGGTGGCATCACGTACACCCAGGCTACTTAGTACGTACTTTTTTGGATTTTCCAAAATTGGATTATTGTTTATTTATTCTAAAATATAGGCTTGTTCTTGACCGTCAACTCGCATAGTGTTACGCTTAGCACCAGTTACGGTCTACGATGGAGTACGCTTGCCTAGAAGAAACCTAATCACTCGTGATTTGAAGAAACCTAGATTGATTTCAGACAACTGGACAGTTAAAGGTCATGAAAATCTTGTAAGACTAATATTTTTCCATGTTATTTGTGATTGGAATATTTTGCCTGTTGACATAATATATATAAAATTCATTTTTGGGTTTTTAATTATTAAATTTATGCAAATATATATATCATGTGGTAAACATTTCTTTGTAACTTATTATTAAAATAAATAGAATGACAGAACATAATATATGTACATAATATAAATATGCCAGTTAAACTTTGCACTTCCAGTAAGGGATAGGATATAGTATTACTAATATTTTATATTATAACCCAAAACCTATATACTATCTATATCCACGCTAATAAATTGATTTGATTTGCTATATACAACAAAAACGAGGAGACGTTTGCTATGAGGTAATTTTTCGGGGGATTTTGATAATATAAATGTCAGAACTATTAGACATTATATTCAGAATATTTATATTTATTTCAGTTTATCTCATCTCAAACCAAATAATGTTTAGGTATAAAGTTTATTTACAAGTAACTTTATTCTTCTTGTATGATTTAGTCTAATCACTAATCAGTAGGTTTTTAGATTAAAAATCTGTTTTGATATGAACTATATTATTTAACTTAGTTTAACGCAAAATCTAACCAAAAAGCAACTCTCGATAATCGAATTCGAACCAAAAGTTTCCAATCTGCAATTTCACCGAAACCGACAAAAAACGTAATTTCTAATTCTCTTAACGCAAATTGTATTACAAATCCTCATTGGGCCGGCAGTTCTATCTCCCACGATGTTCGTAGCACTTGTAGCAGCCTCTACGAAATACGTAGCACTCGTAGCAGTCACTACGAGGTAATCGCTACGAATAGCCCCGGAAACACTTTTACGAGCAATTGCGTCAAATAATTAGATGGGTATGGTAATTTGCCTGTTTAGTTTTGGTCGTTTTCCTCTTTGTTACATGCGTTACCGTTGCTTTACAAACGGATCAACATTGTTTGTTCTATGTATCAATGTTATCAATAGGGCTTAAGATGCGCCACAGGAGGAAAATCGTGCAACTTGAATGGAAATGTGTTGACTTAAGTTATTTAAGAAATTCTGAGTACAGGGCATGATGTGAGAATTTAGGAAATATCACATTGGTTACCCTTTAGTACATGTTACAAGTTTCACTTGAATTTTTAAGGCTTCGTTCTCATAAGGCGAATGGTCAGTGACTGGCTGTCTGGCGTTTGACTCTGAGCGGTGAGTCAGTAAGCTCAAAATGTGTTGGTTAAGTGACGAACTTTTCACTGAATGATCTGCACGCAAAATGCTGCAAACAGCGTGCAGTACGCGCTGTATGGACACTATAGAGTGGCGCACTAAGGGCAAATACTCAGCCGCTCACTGTTTACCTTATCCGTATAAGGCTTTAACTTTGGGTTTGCTTTTTCCGTAAAAAGCTTTAATTTAGCTTTGTGATATTTTAAGCTAAATTTTTGCAGAAATGTTCATTTTATCTTGCACAAAAACATCAATTTCTAATTAAATTATATCAAAATACTGAAAATACTGACTGCAATCAGTACTAGCTAAAGCAAGATTTTAGTAAATATAACGAAAACTAGTAAAAAATAGTAACATATATTTATTTTTGAGGTCTCTACTTTATAATAAATCATCATCATGATTGTCATCATCTCAGCCATAAGAAGTCCACTGCTGGACACAGGCCTCCTCCATGGATTTCCAAAAAGATCGGTAAGATATGGCTTGTATTCAGACTCTTCCTGCCACTTATACTCTGTAATCTCCCTACGCTGCACTTCTTGGTGCGTGATCTCCAATTGAAAACTTTTCGGTCCCACTGGCCATCAGTTCTACGTGCTATGTGCCCTGCCCACTGCCATTTCAAGGCCTATAGTGAGTGACCACGTTTTACTGCCATATCTTATTACTAATAAATACTCAGTACCAATAAATCTCATGTACCTACTAAATAAAAAGAAATGAATACGGTCTTTCAGACAAACGCGTAGCACACTCTCGTAGCTCACATTGTGAACTATCTTAACTGTAAGACTTCAAATAAATATTAAAAAGGTTTTCACAATTGTAACTCATTGAAATGAAACAAATTTCAAAAGATTAATCGAATATATTTTACATAATTTTATGACCTGACGTTTCGAACACTTACTTTTGTTTACAAATTTGTTTCATTTTCATACACGTTTCAGAACCATATATTAATATAAATTTTATCTAATTAACCAATATATACAGCATGGCTACTTTGCTAAGAATGAATTTTTAATAAAGCTTAATTGCTCAGCTAAGATACTTAAAATTACTCTGAGTAAAGCTCTCAGAACGCTCAGAAAATTCTCATAAATTTATGATATTACTTATTTTTAAGGTATTCATTTCGTAAAATAATATCACGGTTTAGTAGTTCTTATATTATTTTCACTATGCCATAGAAACGAAATCTATGAATTATCAAAATTACTTAAATAATTTCGTTAAAATATATTGAAAAATACTACCCATACGCGAGTACTAACACCCAAACATCCGAGAAGATGAAAGCAAAATTTTGCCAGTTGGCACAACGCTCGAACATACAAAACGTTTTGCGTGTTCGATTTAAAACATTGGTATATAGATAAAATTTATTTTAATTTCATTTTCAGCACAGTCGGATAAAATACACAGGCCCAGGGTTTGATGAAAACCTACATCATACGAAAACACACGAGTTGAGTTAGCCCCATTTCGGTCGAGCGGCCGTTGGGTAGAAAAGCTCAATTTACTGGCTGCCCATTTTAGTAAAAATACGAAAAATTTAATTAGTCCATTCACTTATGTCCAGAAAACCGACCTACGCTGGAGGAAAACAAAAAAGATGCGAACAAAATATAACGGAACTCATCAAAGGGTCTGGACCCTTTTTACTAGACCCTACGTTGATTATACAAAACTGGTACAGTGCGAGCCCAATTATTTAGCTCATCACATTATTTTATCTAAAATAATAATAATAATATGGTGGGCGAAATGTTGCCACCAGCGGGAGCCGCCAGCGTTGTTACAAGTATCAATATATAATTAATATATAATTATAGTTTAAACTCAAATTCATTTTCTTGGATGATATATTCTTAGATGTACATTGTTATTACTTTTAAAGTGTGTAAAATAAAGAGTTTATCTTATCTGTCTATTTTCCAGATATTTTGTTAGAAAAATCAAAATACTGAACCGATTATGATAAAAAAAAATGCAAAAACTATTGAAATATGTTCTACTAAACAAATGAAAAACAACATCAAAATTCATAAGTAGCGAAGTAACCGCCTAATAAATATACAAAAAAAAAAATAGACATATCGAGAACCACCTCCTTTTTGGAAGTGGTTTTAAAAAAATTGAGCTAATTTTGGAGTATTAAGTTCCGCTTAATAAGACGTTGAGTGTACACTTTCACGAGAAAATATGAACAAAGTCTCTGTATAAGCTGTAATAGTACATTGTAACCCTAGGGGTGAGAGTAACTTATTTAGTCCCGAGACGGGATTTGGCGCACGAACGAAGTGAGGGCGCCAATATTTCGAGGGACTAAATAAGTCTTTAACCCGAGGTAAACACTGTGCTTTTCATTACGAATACAAGGAAAGTAAAAATAAAAACATGAATTAGCTACAGAAAAAATGAGTAAATTTTATTTTACATAGATCAAAAACTTTGTTAAGATAATTTTATTTAAAGTTTATAAAATATATATTATTTAATCAATACTTATCTTTATGTTATTTCAATTTTACATGGCGCTGTAATTGAGAGGCTTTAAAGAAAGTTAGACATGGCTCGTGAAAATAGAACTAGTTTTTTTTATTTATTTGACAGCTGGCAGTTGAAAGTGATTCTCCCTAGGGCTGAAAGTATTACTTTAAACCCGCTCCTCAGGCAAAAATTATGTTTAAAATGTGTCCTATAATTGCCTTAAAAATGTTTTCTACCAGAAAATCTCAAACAAAACTGTAATAGATTACTTAAATCAGGTTAGCGTGATTATTTCAGTAAGTTTCCTCAATTTACGCAGTTGCTATCCAAGGTATGTTATTAAAACGGTATCTGAACATAGATTATAATATTAGGCAGAGGTATAAGTCGCTAGATATCGATGACACGCCTTTACACTAACGAAAAGGAACTAAACAGTTGCAGGTGAAAACCACAATTTGATTGTGATATTAGAAGTACCTTTATCGGCCGAGTGAGCGAAGTGAACAAAATAGCGAAATTTGTGCTTTTTTCTGTCCGGAGGTTTATGGGTAGTCGCGTACAAGTCATATTTTTTAACCAAGTTTTACTATGTTTGGTATACAGTATACAACTTTTCTATTTGCTTATGCTCGACTAACGCATGCCAAGTGGGATTACATTGTTAGAAGATACATACAAGAATAAGCAAGTCAAAGCTTATTCTTTACTTGCAAATTAAATGCACCCACACTCTCTCTCTATAATAGAGAGAATGATCTCTCTATTATATATTCTATAAAGTATTTCAAAACATACGTTATAATAAAAAATAAAATAAAAATTCAATAACCTCGTCAATAAGTATGAGGATGTAGAAAACGGTCGTTCAAATTCTTCCAGTCGTTTCTCTAATGATTTCCTACTCTATGCTTCACAGCTCGAGTGGTATTTCGAAACAATAAATCTTGACTAATAAGAATTTGTAGCTGTCCAGCGAGTGGATACATGTGGTTTGTGGTGCTAATGGTGGTGATAAATAATTTAATAACAGCTGTTAGTAATGGGGAACGTAAGCAGGCGATGTCGGGAGAATGGAATGTTTAGTGCTCCGTGTGAATTATTTGTAGAGGCTCAAATAATTGATAGCACCTTTGGAGCGTTGAACCGGTGGATGTATTTGAATCTTTTGCGGTTAATCCATACTTAGGCAAGTTAGTATGACTAGTAGTTCTACGAACAGTAGACCTCGCGAGAGAGCTTATTTGCAGCTCACCTTGGATCATCCGTACATAATATCTACATAAAGTTTGCTTAGGAGGCCTTATGTAAAATTTTGGCCGATTTCGCAATTTTAAGTGATTTTACAGACCTAATTTCACGGTCAAAAACTTTTTTTCCATAAGTTTAAGCACCCTGAAAGAACAATTTAATTTTAATACGCAATTAATACAAAAAATAGGATATGTTTATATGCCCTTAATTAAAAAAACAATGTATATTCTTATAAAAACAAATAATAATTTTATAAATGGAGAAAACGTAAAATCAAGAAAATTATTCAGCGTTAAAATGCATCAAGTGTTACACGCAATCTGACGTTGGTTGTTATATCTCGACAACCACTTGACCAATTCTGTTGCTGCTGTCTGCTGACCAATTTTTACCACTAATTGTAATAATTGTGTACTTTACCTACCTACCAAATATCATTAAAATCGGTTGATAATTAACGTCGCAATAAACTTCCCCCCTTTTTATGGGAACCACCCCTCTTATCAAAAATCGCCGAGGATATTTTTTTTTAATAATCCATAGAACCTATACACCAAGTTTCATCAAAATTGCAAGTTTTTCGTTCCGTTGCAAGTGAAGCGATGGCTTAGACAGCGTGTGAAATGGTGAGGCACGATATTTTCACAATGAAAACCATTTCAATTAAGTTCACCTGGACGATTAAGTTGCATCGTGCAGTTGCAGCCTCTGACGTATAACTGTCTGTCTGTCTGTCTGGTTGCGGTGGCAGGCGGGTAATGAGAGTCCACACCACATGTAGATCGTCCGTCCGGCGTCAGACTTCCACGGGACCCGGTGAAATGCCCTGGAATTGGGTTTAAGCTCTTGAATGACGAACATGTGGACAAAGCTTGGAACAAAGGAGTATGTATTTAAAAAAAAAGTATATATGTATTATATCAACCATCTAGTTTCCATAGAAAAAGTTTGCTTAGTTTGGGCTAGATGGTGTTGTGTGAAATGTCCACCAATATTATCTCATCCCAAAACAGATCTGCAAGACCTGTGGATACCATGAACGAGTTTGACGTGAATAGAATAAGTTTTGCTTAAAATAATAGAAAGTATATTTTTCATTTATTTATTTATTTTCTTAAGTATCCATTGTTACAATATTTTTCATATAATCACATTAAAAACATTATAAAAACCTACACCTCGATTGCCACCGGCAGCGGGGCAGAGCCCAAGCTGCTGGCGGTGGGGGCTACAGAGTGAGGAACCTCCTGACAATGCGTGCCGTGTCCAAGATAACTGCCTTCTGCATTCGAAGAAGGTATATTTTATTATTATTTTATCAGGGACACTGCAAAGTAATTGAACCATCCAGGTCTTAAAATTATGTAAACATATGTGGCAGATCCGTTTAAAGTTATTTAATGAGTGACAATCACAAAAACTTATGATACCATTAATCACGTGTTTTTATTTATTGTGACCATGTTTTATTTTTATCAAAATAAATGCACGTGTAGTGTGTGATACTGTTACCAACGAATATTTTTATCAACGTATTGTTTGCGTAAAGAAGCGATAACATAATCTTATGCTATGCTAACAAGGATCTACCTATGTTAAAATACAAACAAAATACGCGACTGCAGAAAAGAGGTTTTCGCCGCCTAACATACGATCTCGTTACTCTTGATACGCCGTTAAGTGTACATTTTTGTGAGAAAGTATGCGTAAAATCGCTGTAACGTATTAAATGAGCATTATTTAGAATAATTCTAGTAATATCACTTGTTTATTACGAAAAAGTTCGTTGTGTTTTTATTTTACTTTTGTTAAAGACGTATTATTACTATTACAAATAACGTATAATACTCACCCTGAGTATTCACTTCACTCCCTAGTGAAGACAATTAATGACACCTCGCACATCATAATCGGTCAAGCTGTTTAGACTGTAGGTGCTCATATTGAAACATACATACACATATTCTAACATACCTACATACACTCAAAAAACATTACCCTCCTTTTTACACAGCCGGGTAAAAATGTGCATACACGTGTTTCACTTTGATTTTATTTTGCATGCCTATAATTATCTTAATTTTAAACGATTTCTAAATATATAGCCAATTGCGAGTTACCCCACGCGCAAACTAGGGTTCCGTAGTTGTACATCATAATGTATGTGAATTTAAAACAGGCTTTCCTATCGGATAATATGAACGTACGAGTTAACTTATGCTAATTTAAATGAATTTTGTTCAAAGTTTTCATTTCTTACTTTTCTAAGTAATTTTTGTGAGTTTCTATATATTTATTAGATACTATATTTATGTATTTGATAGTTTTAATTTCATCATAATAGGTATGTTTTTTTCGTATCTCCAAGGGCAAAAGGATGCAAAAAGGTGCATTGTCATCGAAGTTACATACATATAGTAAATTTTACACACTTAAAATTAGAACTTGACTGGAGTAATTAAAGTCGATTTGAAATCATAAAATCGAAATTTAAACATACACTATGGGTACCTTGTTTAATTTCCGTTGAAAATAATAATATAATTATAGTTAAAAAAACTGAAGCAACCGACTTCATGGTTATAGTATAAAAAATTGAAAAGTATCGACTTTACGCAATTCATTTATTTATGTGACATTTTTTCAGTTATTTGATCACAAAAACCAAAGTCCAGCACTTTGGTTTTTGTTACCTAACTTAATCGATTTTGATAAAATTTATACGGGACCATCTCTGGACTATTAACTAAGCACACACCTACTAAACAAAAAAGAATCATCAAAATCAATTCATAATTGGCGGATTAATCACGTAATAGACACACAAAAAACATACATTTGAATTGAGAATCTCCTTCTTTTTGGAAGTCGGTTAAAAAGAGATGGGCTTGAAAGTGCAGAAGTCAGATCTGGCCCACAGTTCGTCAGTAAACATACGTAAACACTTGTTCAGATAATTTTGTGCAAAGCACGTGTAATAACAATATTGTTATTATAACATAATGACTATTTATGTTTATTTTAATTGTTATCACGTTTGTCGATAACAGCTCACCTGTGGTGTGGGTTTATCTATAAAATAGATTAATACATTGGTCTTACTATCTACTTAGTTAATAAAACATAGAAGGAATTTGGCAGATAGTAAATTTATACGCAGAACAAATAAGTATATAAATGCAAAATCCTTATATTTTTGACACAATATTTTATTTGGGTTTCCGCGATATTTATACTGGACGTTAGAAAGACAGAAAAAATTTGATAATCCTGGAAAAAAGTCATTGATATTAAGATAATTTTATTGGTCCATGCACGCTAAGATTTAGTATTTAGTATGTAGATAAGTATGTTCTTTCGATGACATTATACGATAGTATGAGAAAATTTTAATTTTTGTGCAATTATTTAGTTCACAGTGAGCAGCTTTATCGTAAAAAAAGTATTTTTGAACACAAGAAATGGTTATCCCAAAACAAATTGATCTCTGTTTTTTTTTTTTTCATTATGTCAAATACAATTTAAATTATACCAATTGTCAACAACTTCTTGTCAAAAACCCATTTTAAATTAATTGAAATCTTGACCTATGGGCCAAGATCGTCACACAGTGGGTGCGAGATGAATGACGCTGTCCAAACATGCCTAGGGAACCCTGGCATGACGATATTGCCATTTTTTTACGCAAGACAGATCTACGATTGACTACCAACTGACGGCCGAGGATGGCTCTCGTCGATCTAGAAGATACCTATTCATTCTAGCCTTGAAAATTTCAAGACTGTAGGTCTCTGGAAACAGAGATGGCAGCAAATAATTCCATTCCTGTGCAGTACGCATTAAGAACGTGGGCCGATATCGCTGTGTACGGATTTTTGGCATTATAACGAAGAATGTGTAGTAATTCGCCGACTTTCTACTATTTCTGTAAAGAAATAGGGAGGGAGGAATTAGGTCGTAAAACTCTTGCGCACACGCCCAGAAATGAATCCTGTAGATTCTACACAATTCTTTTCTGAGAGTGTGTGCATGAGTAAAGTAGCATGTCTCTTCTAATGTGTAATATATACTGACATGCTACTTTACGAAGGTGCTCGAGACTAAGTAGCTTCTTGGCAACTAGTTCTTAAATTCCAAAAAGATTGGCAGCCGATGGGGTAGGACCGCGACTTGTGGAGTAAAGTGGGCAAGAGCGACCTTTGCCCAGCAGTAGGACAGGGTAGAGGAATAAAAATAATAATGACTTGAAGTACTCTTATATAATAATGCATAAGTTAGCATTTGGCAAAGGTTGATCAGAGTTCAATATGACCTAAATACTCAGTACCTCTAATTATAAGGAAAATTGCATCACAAAATTGCGGAGAATTTAATAAATAATTTGATACTAATATTGACCTCTTGTGACATCACTAAAATTATATCAGTGTTTTGTTTTTGATATTGATATTTATATTTGTGGTAATAAAGCGACCTTTGGTTATCGTTCTTACAAACATTGCTAATAATATCAAACTATAATTTTTATAATGCGTAATAACTACAGTTGATGCTTCAAATCAATAAATTATTGATTTATGATTCGTATATTATAATTTCTATTTCTAAAACAATGACTAGACACCACACAAACATAATTATTTTTCGCTACGCTCAGAATGTCTTTGGGAGACACTATCAAAATATATACTAAATTGTATAGCTAACTCGGATGGTATTGTATTCAAGATGCATGACTGTGCATTTTTGCCTGATTCTAAGCACTTTTGTGAATATTGTATCTTTCTAGCTAGGGCAAATAAGTAATAAAAGAAAGTAAATTATATGTCAATATTTTATTTAAAACCCATTGCACTTATGATAGTACAGTAATGATATAAATACTTAAAATTATTAAATAAATTACCTCATTATTAAACCTAGCAGTCGAATCTTATCAATGTTTCACAATATTTATAATATAATATAATTACAGAAATAATAATAATTATGTTAAAAATATTATGTGCATAACTAAAAATTTATATCACGTTAAATTCGTTGAGTCAGATAAAATATTAACGTTGGTGAAATTGTTTTGCTATACCACATTTTACAATTTGGTGGAAGCAGAGATTCTGCCGAATGGTACCAAACCTGCAAGTATTTGTTTTCCCATATCAGCATCAACCTTAGCGAACATCTTCACTGCCCTTTCTTGAATGAAACCAGAAGCTCCCTTCAATGCATCAACCAAGTTAGCAACTACGCGTTTACGTTCCTCAACATCCATAACCTTTTTATACAGAGCAATAGCTTGGCTGTAGTTGTCTTCAGTTTCACCACTGTCATATCTACCCACTACTCCACTAAGAGAATATTTGGACTCCAGACGGGCAGCCCGCGGGTCATTCTGAGGTCCTGAGAAAGAGTTGGGGAAGTAGTTTGGAGCGCCATCCTGGTTAAATATGCATTGGGGACCATCGCGTTGGTAGTTGGCCACGTTTGAACGGGGGCAGTTCACAGGGAGTTGCAAGTAGTTGGCACCGAGACGATGACGATGAGTATCGTTGTAAGCGAACAGACGTGCCTGCAGCATCTTGTCAGGAGAACCCTCAATGCCGGGCGGCATGTTCGAAGGGCTCATTGCAATCATTTCTACTTCGGTAAAGTAGTTCTTCGGATTTCTATTCAGAGTGAATTTACCAACAGGGATGAGTGGGTAGTCCCCATGAGGCCAGATCTTAGTCAAATCGAATGGATTGAATTTGCACTTTTCGGCTTGTTCCATGGTCATTACCTGGATGTATAGGGTCCACGACGGATAGTCACCTTTAGAAATAGCATTGTATAGATCTCTTATGCTGTAATCGGGGTCGGTAGCAGTCAGTTGTTCGGCTTTCTGAACGGGCAGATTTTTGATGCCTTGGTTACTCTTGTAATGGAACTTGCACCAATGTGATACTCCCTTTTCGTTGACAAATTTGTAAGTATGAGAAGCGTAACCATTCATGAATCTGTAACCATCGGGGATACCACGGTCACCGAAAGTGTAGATGGTTTGATGAACGCACTCTGGTCTCAAAGTGATGAAGTCCCAGAACATGTCAGGGTCCTTCAAATGGGTGGCCGGGTTGCGCTTTTGAGAGTGAACAAAACTAGGGAACAGGGTTGGCTCTCTGATAAAAAATATTGGGGTGTTGTTTCCTACAAGATCCCAGTTGCCTTCTTCAGTGTAAAATTTGACTGCAAAGCCTCGAGGGTCACGGACTGTGTCGGCCGCACCGAGTTCGCCTGCTACCGTTGAGAAACGTACAGCGATGGGGGTTTTCTTTCCAATGGTGTTAAAAACTTTGGCTGCGCAGTACTTTGTGATGTCGTGGGTAACTTCGAATTCACCGAAAGCTCCAGCGCCCTTGGCGTGCACCACACGCTCCGGAATACGTTCTCTGGTGAAGGATGAGATGACATCGACGATGTGTAGATCCTGCAGAAGAGCAGGTCCCCTCTCTCCAACAGTCAGGAGGCCAGCTTTGTTGCCAATCGGGTTACCGGATTTGTCGGTGAGGGAAGGAGCAGTGCCCTGAAATGAAAAAATATAGATAAAAGCAGATAAGACTCATTGATAAGTACGACTATTATAATCCTCAATACATCGTTAATCACATGGTGACAAGATTACACTATGTACACGTTAAAAAACATCAATATACCTGAAGAAATGCGATTTGAGCACGTGATTGCTATGAAAATATTGTACGTTAACTAATTATTTGCAAAAATATTAGTGAATTTGATTCAGAATTGTCCGCATAACCTCTAACTTTGTAGCTTTTTTTGCAAGAAATATTGTATCGAAAGTTAATGCTTGTGAAATCTACTAAAATATTTAGTACCTATAGTGTAAGTAGTGAAAATATAAAACATTTGGAATAACTTGGGGTCCGAACACGAAAAGTTTTATAAACAAAATATCATCTAGATTGATCGACGCCGCTAGTGGCAAGAGGGCTGGCTTATTCCTCGCTCAAATAATATCGTTAGCTATTTAACGCGGGAAAGCGAGTAAAATTAATAGCTACTTTGTTTCGGGTCAGAAATTGTCTGTACGTCATCATCATCATCATCTAAGCCATAAGAAGTCCACTGTTGGACATAGGCCTCCCCCATGGATTTCCAAAAAGACCGATTGGAAGCGGCTTGTATCCAGCGTCTTCCCGCCACTTGTATGAGGTCATCTGTCCATCTCGTGGCTGGTCTTCCTACGCTGCGCTTGCCGGTACGTGGTCTCCACTCGAGAACCTTTCGGCCCCATCGGTCATCAGTTCTACGTGCTATGTGCCCTGCCCACTGCCACTTCAACTTGCTAATCCGTAATGTAGTCTGTATGTTATTAATTAATAAATATATTATATATTAAATGAAATGTGTATGAGAATTTCGTATGTATTTAAATTGAATTATTAAAAAAAAAACAACGTAATGTAAAAGGGTGAACTATAAGATAATTAATAAATATGTGATAAAAAAAATCTTACCACCGATTTAGCATAGTTGTTCAATTGTTCAGTAGCGGGATCTCTTCCGGCCATTTTGTTAGTTTTTTTTTGTATTTTTTTTTTGTAAAAGAACGGAGCCACTCACTGGTGTGCGTCCGCTGACAAGCTCTCAACTACAAGCCTCGCGGGTAACGTCCTATCTTTATATAGTTGCATCAAATGTTCAGATGATAAAAATAATTAAAACAACGCCATTTTTATCGCATTATGTTACCCTGTGACCGGGATCGTAATAAAATGTAACAATGTTATGTAAACAAAAATAATGATAGACATGTTATTTAAAAATAATTGAGAGGTTAAAATGTGGCCAACATAATTTACATTACAGTACTGAAAAATTGGACGTGGGCCGATTTTATAGGATTTTAGCCAATCCTAACTCTGACGCAGCTAAAGAGCTGTTTGACTGTGTAAGTCATCTCAAGTGATCAATGGTTTAAGAATATACAATGGGACTGTCATGTTTAAATAATTTAGAGTTGTTAACGACTTTTCAAGAGTTTCTAACGAGATTTCGATGGAACTAATGGTCACAGGGCTAGTTAGGATCTGAAACGGTAGCAGTTGAAGGATTATTTATGTAGATGACTCAAGAAAAGTTAACTGAAAAAATTAGGAAATAGGTTACAAATGGTTTCTCCAGTGTTAGTTGTATCCGAACCATATGTCATGGTAGATGGAAAAGAGAAACTTTTCCTTTTTCTTTTAAAGTAAATTAAAAAACATACACATATATTATATACACATACCTTACCGCATTTTTTATCGCATAGGTACATTTCGGCGAGTGTGCGTCTGCTTTGCATGATCTCATTCCCCCATGCCCATTTTTCTATCGGACAATAAGGTAATCGGCCAAGTGCGAGTCGGAATCACGCACGAAGGGTTCCGTACTATCATCTATAATACCTAATGTTTAGTTCTGTTTATAAAATAACGAGAAATCAACGAAATTCCAAGTAGTAAATTGCAAACTTATAGGTAGGTTTTCGATACACATCCGGGCAGCATGACGACGCTCGCGCGAATACTCCGCTCGCTCCGTGATGTTACCTCCCCCGCTAACCGCGCGGCCGTTGCTTAGCAACCGCCTCGCGCTCGCGCCACCACCACACCGCGGCTCGGCGCTCGCACCGCGTTTAGATGCACGGATTATTTTCATTTTGTGAGTTTTTATGTATTAGATTAGGTATTTATTTTTATAGTTAATATATTTCTAAATATTTACTTACAAATATTCAAGTTTCTACCTGTTAATTAAGATCGAGTAAAAATTGCTTAAAAATTATGTTTTTTGTATAGGAGCCCCCCTTTAATATTTACTTTATTGTTATTTAATTATTTATTTTGAAAGGTAATATAAAAGTTAATATTATGTGAAAATTTGAAGCGTCTACCTGTTACCGTTTTTCATATTGAGCAAAAAAATACGAAAAAAACACGTTTATTGTATGGGGACCTCCCTTAATAATTTTTTTTAAATTTTTTTTTTTGTTGTTATAGCGGCAACGAAAATACATCATTTGTGAAAATTTCAGCTTTCTAGCTATCACGGTTTATGAGATACAGCCTGGAGACAGACATACAGACAGACAGACAGACAGCGAAGTCTTAGTAATAGGGTCCCTGTTTTTACCCTTTGGGTACGGAACCCTAAAAAACGAAAAAGCGATATCGTTACATGGTTGATATTTCAAAAACACTTACGAAACGCTTTGGCTCCACTTTTATTGTGCGTACAGCCAAAATGTGGAATGCGCTTGCTGAATGGGTCTTTCTGAATAGATATAATCTAAGTGTCTTCAAAGCGCGAGTGAATAGGTTTCTTCTAGGCAAGCGCGCTCCATCGTAGACCGTAACTGTCGCTTAATACCGGGTGAGTTGACGGTCAAGCGCAAGCCTATCGTCGAATTAAAAAAAAACTATATACATACACTAAAAAACATAACTCTCGTTCTTGCGCAGCCGGGTAAAAATTTCTAACCTGTAAAATGCAAAGCGCCACTTTTTCATAATTCCATAATTCAAAGCCGTACATTCTATCAAAGCCTGCAACGAAAAAATGGCGCTTTCGACGCACGCTCGTTTTGCATGGAATTCTGTGTGAATACGGAAAAAAACGGGCATAAAATATGTTTTGACAAATGTTGAGGGCCGCCTGAGATTTTTAATGCTGTCACATCCATCAGTATTTTTTCACTGGAGTATGCTTTGGTCATATTCGGCCGTTAAATTGATGTTAACAGAATGGGGTTGGAGTATACGTGGTTAAACAACATTTGGCTGAACGATGATGCTCGTGTTTTGTGGACTGTTACGTAAGGTTTATATATAATATGCTGGTGCTTGCTTTTCGTACGTGTTTTTTAATTGTATTTGGACCCACTTAAATAGTTTGCCAGTGATAAGTATTAAGATTACTTCAAGTTTCTTGAATAAAACAAGTTATAAATGTTCTAGTCACGTATAAAGTCCGTTTCAAATTTGAGTTGCACTTCAGTAAAATGGTGGCGACTTTACTGGAAGCTTCTATGGAGTTTTGCCGACAACGTGAAAAGACACGTTTCTTCGCTTATTTCACTTGCCCACACTCACGCACTTGATCAAACACTTAATGAATAATACACCACCATTTTTAGGGTTCCGTATCCAAAGGGTAAAACGGGACTCTATTGGTAAGACTCCGCTGTCTATCTTTATGTCCGTCTGTCACCAGGCTGTATCTCATGAACTGTGATAGTTAGACAGTTCAAATTTTCACAGATGATGTATTTCTGTTGCTGCTATAACAACAAATACTAAAAATTAGAATAAAATAAATATTTAAGGGGGCTCCCATACAACAAACGTGATTTTTTTGCTCGTTTTTGCTCGATATTGATCACGGCAACAGGCATACGTTTGATATATTCACAGAATATTGAGTTATATTATTCACTTCAAAAATAAATAATTAAATTAAAATAAAATTCATATTTCAGGGGGGCTCCCATACAACAAACGTGATTTTTTGCCGTTTTTGTAGATAATGGTACGGAACCCTTCGTGCACGAGTCTGACTTTGACTGGCCTTGTGGCTCAGTTGGTAGTGTGTTTACGTCTACCTGCTGAACTGAAAGGTCGTGGGTTCAATCCCCACCCAGGGCAAACATTTGTGTGATGAGCATGGATGTTTGTTCTGTGTCTGGGTGTTTCTATGTATCATAAATGTATCATTCATCATTATGTATATATTTACAAAAAAAAAAAAAAAAAAACTATATGTATTCTATCAGGCATCTAGTTCCATAGTACAAGCTTTGCTTAGTTTGGGCTAGATGGTGTTGTGTGAAATGTCCACAAATATTTATTTTTTTATTTATTTATTACTCACACTTGGCTGGTTTTATTATATCATTAAAGTTCGATGTACTGACAGCGTGGGTAACTTTGACTTTGCGTTAAACTTTGGACATAGCCTGGTTTAAAGATTCTTGATTTTTTTTATCAGAAGATGAGGAATTAAATTGATTGATGAATGCATAAGTTGTAATCGCCAAACATTATAAATGTTAATTTATGCATAAAGTTGACAAATGTGATAGAAGTTTTAGAAGTTTTCCACCATTTTCTAAGCACAAGAATTTGTGGCTGAAAAATGTATGTCCAAGATTTCTGATTTAATTATACAAAACTTGTTTAAATCTCATGAGTTTTATTTAATATCGATAAAACATTGATCTATCTTACCGTTTTAACCAATATTTCTTGGTCTTATTTAGTTTTACTACGTAAAAATATTGTAAATAAAAAAGTCTACGTATATTCTTTAACTGTGTGTGTAACATTGACAATGAAGTTTCAGGTAATTATACACCTAAAATGCATTAATAATGTGAATTATTTCACTTCTATGTCCGTCAGAGATGTTTTAAGCAATATAATGTGGTCGAAGATGGTAAGCATACATAACACGGAATAAGAACTGGCTCTCAAGTAGGTACTTAGTTGGTTGATAGTCATGGCATCGTTAGGTGCTTAACGATAGATTTTCCACTATAACTCTCAAGTGGAAAAGCTATCGTTAAACACCTAGGCTGCAAATCGAATACTCGAACGCCATAATTCAGTTTACTAATGATATTTTTCCTACACGGAAGATTAGCTCGCAATTTCTTTTTCAAAAGGTGCTTTCCAATATATAAGTTTGATAAGTTGAATGCACAACCAACTGCGCAGACGTTGCTTCACTTTAGCACTTTCTACATTTCTAGGGCCTCGTTATCAAGTGCTAAAATAAATTTTACTACTTTATCGGCGTAATTAAAATATATCATGAAAACACTTTATATGGGAATAGTGTAATTACAAGGGAGGTACTCTTGTAATTCCTCTACACGTAAAGTAGGGATGATTTTTTTCTCGTATACCCCTTGGCTGTAATTGGATAAGTATTTCAAAAATATATTATTCAATTTAGTATTCCATATTTGTCTTCATCTCTTTTGCAAAATATTAAGCTTTAAAATGATAATTTTTGTTAGGGTCAAGTGTCTCTTCTCCACTGGACTATTTCCTATCAAACAGAAGAAAGAATTTATTTATTTATTTATTTTAGAAACACCAACAGTATACATATTACATTGACTTAGTAGGTAATCTCTAATATAGGTTCTGATATGTATACCTGAAAGAAAGAAAGAAGAATCATAGAAATCAAGTCATAATTGGCAGAGTAATCGGTAAAAAAACATATAGTCGACTTAAGATTTTCATTCTTTTTAGAAGTCCGATAAAAAGTGGAAGTAACTCTCCTATCTGTTTGCTTGTTATATTTTCACGGTCAAACGGCCTATCATCACCGATTCCCATCACTATGCTGGTGAAACTGCGGAACGCAGCTTGGTTATTTATATAACATCCTAACTAATATTATAGAAGCGGAAGTGACTATATTTTGTCAGTTTTTTACCTTTTCCCAAACAAATATCTGTAAACAGACATAAGCTATGTTTTATTGTCGCAATCACCATTTTAACCATAATGCGAGTGAAAAAACTAGTTCAGTTTTTTCATAGGACTTAATAAACGTGAAGGTTGCCTAGAAGAAATATCTTCAGAATATAGCTTATTTTAGAAAAAAATTATTTACCGCTAAAAGCTTTAGCGGTAAATATATTTCCGTGTCTCTTGAATTCTTATCATGTACCAACTCATTTATGGTGTCAATGTAGAGTTTTTATCTGTCTGTATTTTGAATTCATATCAATGTTTTCGAATAACATGGTGCTAAAATACTTTATCTGACTTGTTTTTTTTCTTTGTCGCATGTATCTCTTGCACAATAACTTTTATATAACATAATTGCTTAAATTATATGACATGATTACTTAAAACATGAACGTACACAATTATTAAACATCTCAATTACATCATGGAAACAGAATACTGTAGGTACACCAGTTTAGAAGAATAATTTAGACGGGTAAAAACATGTGAAAAAACGATAAAACATGCGTTACACGGAGATCGGAAAAGCTCTTTTTTGGGGTCAAAACTCCCTGAACTACATTTGACCCAGTTCACACGCGGCATGTCTAAATTTTACATAACCCTCGAAAAATTTCAATGAGACGTGAGGCGCACTGCGGCAAACTGGGAAATATTGAGACGACGTTCGCTTGAGAGTTAAAGGTCATGTATGTCGAAAATTGTCGATCATATTTATAAGAAAATTTGAAACCGCAAATTTCGCCAGTACATTAAGTGAAAATTGTTTGCTTTTTTTAGCAAGATAGATCTACGATTGACCACCAACTCGCCTGATGTTAAGCGACGGTGTTACCGAGGATGGAGCTCGTCAATCTAGAAGATATCTATTCACTCTAGCCTTGAAAATTCCAAGAATTTAGATCTCAGGAATGGATGTTAATGATCTTAAGTTATCAAATAGGTAATGCTCAGTTTGTCCTAAATTATTTATATAAATAAGTTTTAAAGACATTTTTCCCTGACTGCACAAGAAAAAGGGTTATGTTATTCGAGTGTGTCTGTATGTATGTATATATTCATTATTATTGCTTCCTACAAACTAAACGGTTTGACCGATTATAATGTGCGAGATGTTCTTAAATTTGTTTTTTCTACTGGAGTGTCATACCTAGTATTTTTTTAAATCATAATCATAATAAAAGTCACGCAAAAATAACACTTATAATTTAACCGTATCGTCAGGTGGACTTTTTCATCATAAAAAAAAGAGAAGAAGAATTATTCCAAAAAAAGCTCATTTAAATACATTTTACATACTTAGCGCATACTTTCTCGCCAAAATGTTAACAGGGTATCAAGGTAACGCAATCGTTAGTTAGACTGCAAAAATTGTTCTTATGCAGTCGGGTATGTTGTTTTTCTTTTAATATAAACACTTGTTATTTTTAGCGACGGAACGGAGAATCGTCATCTTCGTTGTAAAAACATTTTTTTCCAATTTAATTAGAAAATGTGATCTATAATGTTTAAACACACACACAAATATACACCCTCACCTTTGTCCATTACAAAAGTCAAACTTATGTAATTAGAGTATTGTCGAAAACCCTCTTTTTAACTATCACGGTCATTTATTAAAGCACTATTATTAATAACGGGGTATTTACCGTGGTTCGCGTTAATTTTGAGCTCCTGATATTATTAACGCGAACCACGGTAAATATCCCGTTAATAAAATAGTGATTTATCGAAAACCGTTAGCCAAATTTGGGCAATGCTCAACATACATATTTTGGCAACTTCTATTCATAATTAAAAAAAAAAAGTAAAAAATCTCCAACCAATTTTAAAGATTATGGCGAAACTGTATATGCAGTAAAACCTCATACTGTTCTAAAGTACTGATTAATGTGTTTGAATTTTATTTTGGTCTCCATAGCGTATTTACGTGATAGTTGTGCTGTGGTTAAATGTCTAGCTAGCGGGAGAAACAACTATATTATTATTTTAAAATAAAGTACTTACAGATTAAATATTTCAACGTTCAATTAAAAATTTACTAGGCTGATTTTACTCATTCATGTGACCTAGTATAGAAGTAATTAATTTATTAGTGCCTAGTTAGTTTATAATTCCAATCTCGATAGCCTTGATTAATGAGGTTTGAGTTATTTCAATGTAGGTGCCTATTTACTCACTACTCTATTTACGAAATGTTCAAACAAAAAATTGACAATGCTTTTTTTAAATATTATACAAATTACTCATTTAAGAATGAGAATTACATTTTAATAAAAAAATATTTCAAAAATTAAAATCAGACTACTGATATCACGCTCTAAAAAGGATGAAACAAAATAAATATTTTATTGTATTTCTTACATATTCATATTGTGTTCAAAGGATAACTGTGGTCGTACGCCACCTACTGGAACAATACATTATGCAATGTAGTATACGACCACATTTATCCTCTGAACACCACTATGAATTTGTAAGAAATACAACTTTTTTTAACTAAATTTTCTTGTTTCATCTTTTTAGAGCGTGATTTTCCAGGTGTCGGGTTTTAGTTTAACACTTATTTTTATTTAAATTACTTTACTTTGACGAGATATATCTCGCAAACGGTACGCTTGATAAAAATATGATGTAACAAACCCTACCTTTATTTAAAATCCCTGTTTAGTGATACCACAAATGGTGATGTGATGGGATTCATGTTTTCTACTTCTAGTGTCTCTCTAGAGGGTGCCATATTCAATTTAATGTGACGTCTCATAGCCTATAACCAGCAGACAAACAAGATGCTTCCAACGACACCTACTCTCTATTTGTCTTTTCTATTCTGTGGTGTTTCTACGCCAATATTTGAAACTTCGCAGTGCTGGGACGTTGTTGGCAGGACAATCTAATGGTATATTCTATACGGAAACTTTGGCGTGATAAATTTTGAAGTCGTTTTGCTACATGCGGTGACTTTGGAACCAAACTTGTGTCCTTAGTATTAGTTGAACAGATTCAGTAACAGATGTTAACCTATCTGTGATCCAAAATACATTTTTACGAATCTTATTTGCCCGAATCCATTTCGTAGAACTGTTTGATTTCAGATATTATCTTGAAATGAGTTTTCAATTTGTTAGAAAAAAAAACCGGACAAGTGCGAGTCAGACTCGCCCACCGAGAGTTCCGTACAAACTATTAGATAAAAGGGGAAAATCATTTTTTTTTTATATTTTCTTTTATAAACCGAAAAATATACATCGTAAAATTATTTATAAACCTGTTTTAGCTTATAATAATGAAGCTCTTTCACATAATACGGTTAAAGAACTTGAAAATTTTGACCCTCATTCCTTGCATAAGACCCTATTTTTGTGATTAAATTAAAATTCAGTTTTCTAACTCTAACACAATGCTTCTTGCCAAATTTCATAGTTCTAGGTCAACGGGAAGTACCCCATAGGCTTTGATTCCCTTGTGTGTGTCGAAATGTGTATTTTTTACGACATATTCGGCTGTAACTTTTTATTACGAAAACTGAGAAAATTTATTTTTCTTTCTGCAGAAAGAAACTATGGATCTGCGTATATTGTTTTAATTTCAACACGATACCTTTACGCGTTCCCGAGATAAAGGTATTGACACCCGGACAGACGGACAACAAAGTGATCTATAAGGGTTCCGTTTTTTTCTTTTGAGGTACGGAACCCTAAAAATGCAATTTGGCTTATCGTACGATTTTAGAATATCGGTTAATCGGTTGACCAGCTTAATACTCTAATGTCAAGGTATAAAATATGTGTTATCAGCAGGATAAGGGGGGCTGGCATTTACGATAAGATAATTGTGAACGATGACGTTTCTATTCGATATTATAAGTATTTTGTTTTTTTGATAAGGGAAGAGACCACAACATTACCACTAATAATTATTCAATATCAATGACTAGCTACATCTCACGGTTTCACCTCCTATTTTGTGTGATAAGCTTGGATGTTTGTTCTTTGTGTGGGTATTTCTATGTATCATATCTTATATATTTACAAAAAAGTATATATGTATTCTATCAGCCATCTAGTTCCACATTACAAGCTTTCCTTAGTTTGGGTTAGATGGTTTTGTGTGAAATGTCCACAAATATTTATTTATTTATTCCTATTCCTTATATCCAACAGGAACTGTTAACTTTTTTGGGTTAAGAAAATGTGATTTCAAATCTGTTCAGCTATTTAAGCGTGAAGGAGTGACAAACTCACATTCACAACTTTTATTGTTATAAAATCCTAGATAAGTTTATCCGACTGCTCAAGAAGGAGAAGGTGTTAAGGTCTAGAGGGGATTGATAGATAGATAGATCTTTATTGTACACACCTTAAAAGTAATAACAGAGTACTTAAATAGACTAGTGCAACAACAGGCGGTCTTATCGCTAAAAGCGATCTCTTCCAGGCAACCATTAGGGAGTATGATATAATATGACTTACAGTGACAGGGGTTCAGCATGTCGCCTACATAAACGCCAATTTCCTTTAACTTTTAAAGTATAACCGGGAAGCAGCAAGTACATTCTATGTTTTTCTTTTTCTCCCAGTCCAGCATACCTGCTTACATAAATGAGAAGATAGGATGTCCCGAGGGACATTGGCGATGAAAGAACAATACACATATTTCATGAGATGGATTTTATTTTACTTATATCTGGTACAATATTCTTAAATCCATTTAATTAACTTAACTGTGCTTTTCAGTAAAATTGACGATGGTCTCGACAACAGTTTTTTTTTTTTCGCTATGCTCAAAACAGACCAAAAAAGTGGGAGAGAGAAGTCTAATTCTAAGACGCGCACACGGGTAGAAAAGAGATCACGATAAAGGAAAAAATAAAACTAGTGTTCGACTAAAAGGAAAAGAACATTGGTCAAATATATATGTATATATATAATATTATTAACAGAGTAAAATCAAAACCCATAGCGTAGTGCAAGACAGTGCACACAAATCACATATTATCACATTGTTTTCCAGAACTTTTAAGAATTCAAAGACGGGGATGTTTTTTATCGTTTAAAGAAACGGTCTTTATCAATACTCACTTTGAAAAGGTAGAGACGTGTATATTCATTATCATCATCACAGATAAAAAAATCACTGCTCGACATAGGCCTCCCTTATAGATTACCAAAAAACCGATGGTAGCGGCTTGCATCCAGTGTCTTCTTGCCACTTGTATGAGGTCGTCTATTTCTATGCCATCTTACTTAGGTACAAGTTATTTTAATACATATATTTTGTTAAACTGTTTGTAAAAAAGTACCGTATATTCGTTAAGTTAAGTTTGTTTAGGTATATTCTTTACTATCAAAGTTAAACTTTAAACTCAATTTCGCAAAGTCTAATTTTAATTGTTGACGCATTTAAGTTACGTTCACGATATGCGCTGATGTTCAGAATTAGGGCCTCGGACTGATTCGATTTATTATGATTTCAGTTCTAAATTAATTTAAATTATAATATTATTTACTCGTACAGAGTTGTTAACTTAGACATAAAACAATAAGTACCACAACTGTTACTTCCGTCCGCGTACAAAACGCGTCAATTTTCCTCAACACAAAATTTTATCTCAAACACGTAGTAAACCCCATAAAAGGTGATATCAACCATTATACTGCCACAAATTGTCCATTTAGAAATTCCGTACCTTCAAACCAAAAGTTAATACGTGAAGGGCCTTAATTTTACGGAGTTTTAGGCGAAAAACAAACAAACTGTCTACTAAATTTAATTCTATTTTCATTATTACTGTTTGCTTGGGTCTGCAGGTCGTCTGCGTTAGGCAAAGTTGGCCAGCTTAATAGAGGCCGTGAATTAGTAGGTGGCTTCGAGGATCCTCATGTTTGCTTTTGGTTATCCGATTGGCGGATATTTTTATGTTTTTGGGGTTCCTTACCTCAAAAGAAAAAAAACGGGACCCTTATAGGATCACTTTGTTGTCCGTCTATCTGTCCAGCTGTCTGTCTGTACGCCCATCTGGGTGTCAAGACCTGTATGTCGGGAACGCGTGAAGGTATCGTATTGAAATTAAAACCATATAGGTACTACTATCCATAGTTTCTTGCTGCAGAAAGAAAAATCTAATTTATTAGTTTTCGTAAAAAAAAGTTACAGCCGAATATGTCGTAAAAAACGCACATTTACACACACTCACAAGGAAATCAAAACCTATGGGGTACTTCCACTTGACTTAGAACTATGAAATTTGGCAAGAAGCATTGTGTAATAGTACACCTAAAGGAAAAAACCGAAAACCTGACATTTTTAATTTGATCTCAAAAAATAGTGTCTTTATGCAAGGAATGAGGGTCCAAATTTTAAAGTTAATTAACCGTATCATGTGGGGTATCATATGAAAGAACTTCATTAGCATAAATTAAAACAGGTTTTTAAATATTTTTACGATGTACCTATATTTTTCGGTATAAGAAGGAAAATATAAAAAAAATATATGATTCCCCCCTTTTATCTACTAGTTTGTACAGAACCCTCGGTGAGCGAGTCTGACTCGCACTTGTCCGGTTTTGTTTTGTACAGCACTTTTTTTTTTACAATTGCCTTTTTCGCCACACCAACATCCGGTCAGACCCAACGCATCTGATGTACACTGAAAACATTATGTGCCATATAATTTCAGCTATCGCCTTGATTTTTTGCTAAGTAACCAAAAAAACTGTTTTAGTAAACAACTTAAAACAGCGTCAAACAGTTATATCAAATAATGTAACAACAGTATTGTTTACACGCGGAAGTTGAAACCATACCAATTAATTGATGTTCCTGCTATTATTTTACTAATTACTAGCACAACGAATTTATTGTATTTTAGAGAAACTAGAGTGAACTAACCGATTAATACAGAGATTCGAAACTGGGAATTCGTGTTAATTCGACTCAATATAGAATATTACATATTTAATCACACATAGCACGCAGAACTGATGGCCGATTGGGGCGGTAAGTTCTTCAGCGGATTTCATAACAAGTATCTATATTAAAAGAAAAACAAAATACCCGACTGTAGTAAAGCAGTTTTTGCACTTACGATTTTGTTACGCTTGATACGCAGTTCGGTGTCGTTTTTTTTTGTGACAAGGTATCCATAAAATCATTGTTAGTATATGATTAGGTATCGGTCAACCCAGGACATTATATTAGTGAATTTTGTTTTAAACTTTACGTCCACGTGATGAAGTCATTGATGCAGAAGAATTAATATCACAGAAAGACAAAATCATTAATATATTCGATTAATATTTTCAAAAATTCCCACCTCTATGATAATGGCTCCTCCAATTATTTGCGAGAAATTTAATTACGGTATAGCTTTCAAACGTATGAGTCCGTAACTTTATGTTTATTAAGCAGGAACTTAAACCATTACGGTTAACTTTGGCAATTAGTAAGGCATCGATTAGAGTCGTGCCAAATAATTCGAGTGGCTGATAGTTAGGGATGTCGTTTGTTTTCCTAGTTTGTATTCGAATATTGATGAGGAAGAAATTGAGTTTGTTTGTTGTCAATAAGACTGTAAATTGACATGTCAACAAGAGCGTGTCGTGCCACAGGCAATGTAGGGTTCTGTCGTTACATGTCATAATTTATGTGACCTTAAAATAGGGTCCCTTGTTTGATACTAGGAATATATGAGTAAACATATTATGTTAATTTAAATAAAATATTAATTTTTGACTTGTTAAGTAATTATTTTAAGTTGATCATCTATAACTCGATAACTTGTAAAGCTTACTTAACCGTGATAGTTTTCCTTTTAATTTCATCATGCATTCTAATAGCATGATTTTTTCATAAGTCAATCGATTACCGGGTAATCGATTGACTTTGGAGACACATGACTCTAAAAAAATATTACTTCAAACTAAATTTAAAAATGGTTTCCGCAAGCCTCTAATATTTTTTGATTGCTTATCCAATGATACCCCACACGATGGGGTAAATGAGAAAAAAATAATTCATTCGACTGGCCTTGTGGCTCAGTTGGTAGTGTGTTTACGTCTACCTGCTGAACTGAAAGGTCGTGGGTTCAATCCCCACCCAGGGCAAACATTTGTGTGATGAGCATGGATGTTTGTTCTGTGTCTGGGTGTTTCTATGTATCATATGTGTATATTTACAAAAAAAAAAAGTATATATGTATTCTATCAGCCATCTAGTACCATAGTACTAGCTTTGCTTAGTTTGGGCTAGATGGTGTTGTGTGAAATGTCCACAAATATTTATTTATTTATTCCCACTTTAGGTGTAGGGGAGGCACCCCAATTTAAAAAAAAAAATATTCTATGAGTTTCTCAGCATTATTAATATGCATATCTATACTAAATTACAGCTTTCTAGTACTCATAGTTTTTGAGCAAGGCCACGGACGGACAGATGGACAGACTGACGGACATGGCGAAACTATACCTAAGGGTTCCTTGTTTACTACGGAATTCTAATTAGATGTAGTAATAAAGCGAGCAGAGTGTAGGTCGTCCTGGTGCAAGAAACTTTGGCGTTATAATATAATTATTGCATAATTTCAATTTTAAACGAGAGAACGTAATAATATTACACAACTTTTTCGACTATTCCCGTTGTCCCCCAGTGGGGGATACGGAAGTGGGTGACAACGGGAATAATCGAAAGCTATTAGTATATCTCTTTTTTTATTCGACAAATAGAGTAGAAAAAATATTGTCGAGGAAAATTTTGCTGCATCTTGGGCCGGTTAGACTCAACTGGTACAGGGCTGAAGCAGAAGGCATAACAAGAGAGTCATATTGCAGTGGAGTACAAGATGCTGTAAATGAAGAAGATAATGATCCATCACCATTTTTCAACTTTCTCTTCAGAACTTTGAAATTACATGTACTTGATGATTATGTATACTTATTTTTTATACAAGATCGGCTTGCGCTTGACCGCCAACTCACCTGATATTAAGCGATGCGGTCTACGATGGTATGCGTTTACCTAGAAGAATCCACTTACGATTTAAAGACACCCAGATTGTATCCATAGGATCATAAAATCGCTTAAAAACAAATAAAAGTCTTAATCTATAACAACATTAGTTAGAGGTGGCAACTACCGCACTTCAACTTGGTAATAAAATTTCACGCAGCCCCCTAGAGGGTTGGGTTCACTCTAATTATGCAAAGAGACTCCCCCTCCCTTCAAACTTCTGCGCCTATCCGTCAAAATTTCAAGAGAATTGTTTTTATTAAATTATAAACAAGCGCTGAACGAGTTCGGGGAAGGCCTTGCTTTGCTGATGAATTTATTAGGTGTCAAAATTCGAACATTTAAGAGGTAAGTTGAGCGTAGTTGTTGCCATTACATTATGTGTTTTGTTTTTCATAGAGTTAGAGTGTCAAGAAAATCTATATCAATTTGAAAACGTATAAGTACATAACACGTACACGAATAAAGTATTTAATTGTTACTACCATGACAAAATATAATTTTGCGAATTATTTCTTTGTTCTGAGATTATTTGAAGTTCTTGATATCACAATTAAATTACGTTGTAGATATTCAAAATAATGGTATAGAATAATCTATTTCTTGCTGGTCTCTTTTTGTTGTGAGGTATTTTTATTATATTTGAGATACCTATTTATACTTGTATTTTTAAAATGATCTTTGATATTCACATGAAACTACAACAAGTATTGTACATACTTTATAGAAAATACTTATGCTCCGTCAATTCATAATTTCATATAAAATATAATATTCGTGTACACCATCAATTCAAAAGGTTGATAATTTACAATTAAATTTTTTAGGCGTAACATAAACAAAAAAATATAATATGGATCTGTAATTTTTCCATAGAAATAGAGAAAACTATTTCTATTTACCTGTAAATGTTTGTCAATTTTTTTAAATAATAATTATAAGTATATAATCACATATGACAGTTGTCAAATTCGTCCAGACCCAGTTTAAACCGATTTTTTGACTATGCATGGCATGAGATAACATTTTCATATCGTATGACATTGCATTCTGTGTAAGCAATGGTTATTAAAAAAGATCAGTTTGATCCAGTTATGAAGTAATATTGGTAACTGCTATGTACTGCTATACATAGACTACAACCGTTAGATCTAGACTTATGTTTCTTCCTTCAGCTGTTGAACTTTGTAGATTCAAAAACATCCAAAAAAACAAAGAATACCAAAAGCACATTAAAATACTAATACATCAAAGTACAAGTTTCACTCGTATACTGAGGCTTGCTTTACTCCTTTAAACATGAGACAATACATTATATCAAAATAAACCATACAATCTGTGGGTGTTGTGTGAAAATGTCCTCCAGTTTTTTTAAAAAATAATTATATATTGCAAATTGCCAAGTTTAATAATAATATTAAACATGCCAATTTTGAGACTTGTATCTATTGCCGTATAAAAGATACAGCCTATCTGTAAGTGTACGACAGACAGACACCGTAGCCTCACGAATAGGCTCGCGCACCCTGAGTTCGGTAGTCAAAAAAAAATGTTTATCAAAGTAGTAATCGGATTTTTTCTTTCACATAAACAAATACGTAGACTGCTTACCAGTCCTCTTAAATTGACAATCATGCATTTCCTTGTTTTGAGTCGACGTATTGTTAGTACGTTCCTAGAATAGTTGATACATTATGAATGTTCATTTGCGCCTCTCGGGAAATAATTCGAGCAGTGTTACAAGATTGTGTAAGTTAACAAGTAACTTTTGAAACTTGAATGTTTGGAAGACAAATTCTAAAATATGATTTGTATAGGTATAGTAACACAACATTTGTTTTGTTGTTGATTATAATGCATTAATGGTTTATTAACTATGGGCCTTATAACGAAGCTCAAGGTCACGCAACGAGCTATGGAGAGGGCTATGCTCGGAGTCTATCTACGAGATCGAATCGGAAATGAAGAGATACGTAGACGTACAAAAGTCACCGATATAGCACAGTGGATTAGCAAGTTGAAGTGGCAGTGGGCAGGGCACATAGCACGTAGAACTGATGGCCGATGGGGCCGAAAGGTTCTCGAGTGGAGACCACGTACCGGCAAGCGCAGCGTAGGAAGACCAGCCACAAGATGGACAGATGACCTCATACAAGTGGCGGGAAGACGCTGGATGCAAGCCGCTTCCAATCGGTCTTTTTGGAAATCCATGGGGGAGGCCTATTTCAAACAGTGAACTTCTTATGGCTGAGATGATGATGATGAATGGTTTGTTAGATTTTTGTAATTGTTAACCTTGTTCGATTCTTACAAGATGAGGGTAGATAAAAATCTTTACCTACTCCATCCAATGATTATACTTATATATTCACTACTATCAAACGGTGACGGTTATTCGTTTGTCAATTTTCGCGTACGACGCACGTTGTGCTCTTACCTCGCGAAACGACGCCGGGTCATCCATCCAAGATGCTTCAAATAAGTACTTAAGAAGAACGAACATTGAAGCAAAAAACACTTCTCAAAGTCCAGTGCAGTCCTCTGCGTATCACACTTGATGCTGGACCAATGCGGCGGTTGTGGATTGTAAGGTTGGTGGAGCGTTTTCTTATGCCCTTTGTCGTCTTGCAAGGAACAGTGTCTTAGACACTTCTCAGTCCATTAAATATAATAATACCAGCCACAGGAGACTGCGACTATTGGAAGTATAAAATAAATTTTTAGGTATTTGTTTTATGATTTTATTTGAAATTTTGAAATAATTTAAGGAACTAATATCATTTTTTTTATTGATGTTGTTTTTATATTTTTAATATTGTTTTAAAGTTTTGTAGTGATGAGCGCTGTGACCTAGCCTAGTACTTTTGTAGTGATGAGCGCTGTGACCTAGCCTAGTACTTTGTAGTGATGAGCGCTGTGACCTAGCCTAGTACTTTTGACTAATCTTCCCATTAATTGCATAACCTTTTATATTTCATTGACCCGAAAAAAATTACTTAGAGCGCCTTTAACATTATAATTCTATAAATAAACACAACACTGTATACCTACATCTAAGAGGGCTTGTTATTTTATAAACCAAATGGGAAGTTTAGTCAAAAGTACAAGGACAACTTCTACGGTTTCAGCGCTCCCCACTTGTTATAAATATAAAAAACCGGACAAGTGCGAGTCAGACTCGCCCACCGAGGATTCCGTACAAACTAGTTGATAAAAGGGGGAAATCGAGGTACGGAACCCTAAAAACAACATCAATCGCAAAAATATTGAAGTAAGTTCCTAGAAACAGTTATGTTAACCAGTTAACCCATGCTAATGAAAAATTTTAATGTAGGTAACTATTTTACACCCAAAAAGTTAATGCAGGAAACTTAGCTCGCTTCGCTCACTCGATCAAGAAATATCTATCACCACGATATCAAGTTTTATAGGAAAGCACAAATATTCTCACACAGATATACAGATACACACGTCAAACTTTAAACACCCCTCTTTTTGGTCGGGGGTTAATTAGAATAGCAGCAATTTGTATGATTATTATTATAGGTCTAGTAAAAATAAGATTTGTGACAACATAAAAAACAACTACAAATATTGATATACTAATGAATGTACTGGTGTTTTGAAATACATTTGACACAATTTCAAAATTATATTATAAAATCGAAGTTTGTTACCTTTACACGCTCAAACAGCTAAACTGATCATTATGAAATTTAGTATAGAGATAGCTGCGAACCTGGAGACGAACATACGCTACTTATCATCATCATCATCACCGTTTTTCATAACTATGCGGGTGAAACCGCGGAACGCAGCTAGTTTATAAATCGGGGATTATTGTGAATTTATATTTTCAAATTATAATTTCAAAGAATCCCTCAAAGTGCATTTAATGTGATCAGCTTCATACAAACAGATTTATTTTTACTAGACTATTAGTTTAAGAAAACGTTGAGACAGTTCTGGCACTCTAATCGCTTTATCTTTCTTAATTTTCTCGTAAACTATTTAATGACGGATCCAAACGGAAGTTTGTCGTGAAAACCTGCATAACGTGAAACCGCCCACAATCCTCACCAAGTTACACGTTAAATTAATTACAATGTACATGCAAAGTTCTGAACCATGTGCCGGTGGTGGCGGAGACGTCACAGATTAAACACAAATAGATGGACAACTTTCATAATAGTAGACTGACTGAGCGAAAAAGCAAGCGAATGTGTGAATCTGTAAGTTGACGTGTCCATATTCTTTTCATTTAATTATAAGTATATCGGTTTTCTATATTTTGAGCTTTGTGTTCCATATAACAAGTATTGAAAAATCAAAAACAGCCTTTTTAACCCAACTGCATAACAAGGTTAGTATTTCTGTATTACTCTGAGAGCATAAACGGCTGGACCGATTTTGACGTACGAGGAACCGTTAGATTTGGCAACATTTATTTGCAATAAAAATAATACAAAATCATATTTTTACCACAAAACGATTGATGATTACTTACATAGAAATAATAAATAATGTTTTTCCTTTTTTTTTCATTCCTGCTTTTTTCAGAGTTGACCATCTATTTATCACGTGATCTATATCCTACCTAGTAGAGAAGTCGTTGGGTAATTACGTCGTCTTTGCATGTAGTTACATGTGATGAGAGCTTTATTAGGTCACGAAAATTAGTAGTTGTTTCTACGAATTCGCTAACAATGTAGCACATTTCTTACTTTTCTAGTTAAATTTGTCTTCAACTGCTAACTTTTACAGTGAAAAACTGAAAAACCTACTTCAAAATGTGTTTTGTTTCATAACCAAACTACTGAACCGATTTTCATAAAATTTCTGTGGGGCCAATATAAAAGAGTAGTCTTAAAAAAAAACATAAAATTTCAAGTCAGCTTATAAATCACGGAGTTATGCGGTAACAAACACAAAAAAAACGAAAAAAAAAATACAGCCTAACTATGAACCTCCTTCTTTTTAAAGTCGGTAAAATGCACTTGTTTTTCGGACATAGGTACTGTTAAAACAGATTTTAGTTTTGCTAGGTAGCCAATCACCTAGCAAAACTAAAATAATTTACATTGTATTGTTTGTTAAAATCATTTTCCAAGAACATAATATGTTGTCATATTTTATGCACATAATGAAATACCTAGACAATTCCATCTCTGTAAATTAAATTTTAATAAATAGCTCACAGAATGGATTTTAATATTGTCTTATTGCAAACTCAATTAACGAAGAAGGAAGATGTATTTCCGCTCAAAGCTATCGGCGTTTATTTGATCCAATTTCCCTATTCAGAGATCGTTTAGCGTATACTTAAGTAGCATGATCTACTATATAGATAACTATGAAGTGAACCAATTTATCTAACAACATTTTCTTTTATCTATAAGATTTTGTTTGTTCGCTTGAATGATGATACTCGCCATCCAAGCATAAACTTCAAAATACGCAATTACGTTTACTTGGATGTTTTTTTCCAGTTATTTTGTTTTAATAACAAACTGATTTTGATGATTTTTTTTTGTTTGAAAAATAACTTAACCTAGTACGAGTTTATTTATTTATTTATTTATTTAAGACCAACAGCTTATTTACATTTTTGGAACAAAAATACTTAATTAATAAAATTAGCCATTAATAGGTCTATCTTAATAATTTCTAATGAAATGGGCGGATATAAAGTTAAACTAAAGTTATCATCGATGAAAATATAAGTACAGACATATAAGTAAGTCATCATCATCATCTCAGCCATAAGAAGTCCACTGCTGGACATAGGCCTCCCCTATGGATTTCCAAAAAGACCGATTGGAAGCGGCTTGCATCCAGCGTCTTCCTGCCACTTGTATGAGGTCATCTGCCTCATCATCTGAGTTTGTAGCGACGTTTCAAAAGAACATGTGTAACCGTTTTGATGTTTTTTATGGAAATGTTTTTAAGTTTTGTAAACTTGTTATTATTAAAAGGTCTCCGCTTGACTGGAGACTTGCCTGACGTTTACTGCGGTTTATGATTGGAACTTCATTTTGATACTTATGGGATATCGCCAACTGACGTTCCTACACGTACACAAGATTCCTGGAGTACGTCCATCAAACAAACGACAAATCAGAACCATGGCTTCCAATCAATTTGCTATGAAGCACTGCATTGTGAACCAAAATGCAGGCGAAGAAACTGCAGAGAGGAAACTACGCTAGGAGCACGCATCTTGCTACTTCACTTCTTGAGATAGAACTCTTATTCAGGACTTGATTTTTCGAAGTAAAACATCTAATGTGGCTGGACAATTAGACTGATGGTCGTGGTAAAGGTGCTCAGTAAAAGATTGATAAAGAATTGTTTGCTTTTCCTATACACAATAGTTTCGATTTTTGACATCTTCCAAGTCTCCCGCGGCGGCATTTTTTTTAAATACGAAATAGATATACGTTTGACTCTCAAATCATCTGATAGTAAGTCTAGGTAAATCGATTAGATCTAGTCCTGTAAAGTCCAAGGTTTTTTTTATTTATTTATTTATACATAAATTAATATACTAAAATATCAGATAAAGTTCTGTAAAAACAGAAAAGGCGGCAATATCCAGCCAATGAATTGATGATTGAGCCACGTTTCATTGCTGTATGTAATCAATAATAATATACAATGGTCGTAAACTTTTGACTTGAGGTATATTGGACGAACAGACGCTTTTGAGTTTTCCGAACGCTGACCAGTAGAATTGGATTTGACGATTGAGCTTTCTCGCCAAAAATAGTATAATATCCAAAATTTATGATTTGGGGAATGTGCGCAAGAGCTTCACGACCTAATTCCACCCTCCCCATTTCACTACAGGACTAGCAGAAAGTGGGCGAATTACCGCCTATTTCTCGTTGAAATGCCAAAAATCCGTACTCTGCGATATTGATCCACATTCTTGATACGTATTGCACAGGAATGGAATCCTTTGCCGCAATCTCAGTTGCCTGAAATCTACAACCTTGGAATTTTCAAGGCTAGAATGAATAATCGACGAGTTCTAATCTTCGGCCACAACTGTCGCTTAACATCAGGCGAGTTGGTGGTCAATCGTAGATCTATCTTGCATAAAAAAATTGAGGCGATTCATCGTATCCTCCTTAATCTGTGCCAAAAGCTATTGCCGCTAGTGCATGAACAATAGTATGCGTAGGTAGATCAATACGGGCAGGATAATGGGAACTCCGATTTAGTTCGCTGTGACTTGGCTAACTTTAGTTTATGCCGGTGCTTGATTAACACTTGCTACTTGATCACAGCCACTTAAGGCAGCATGGTTGATGGCACTGTAATAGCATCATCATTATCATCATCTCAGCCACAAGAAGTCCACTGCAGGTTATAGGCCTCTTTCATGGATTTCTAGAACGACTTCATTTCAGGATAGACCTGACGGAAACGGCTTACATCCAGCGTCTTTATTCTACTTATATGACTGGCCTTGTGGCTCAGTTGGTAGTATATCTACCTGCTAAGCTGTAGGTTGTGGGTTCGATCCCCACCCAGGGCAAACATTTGTGTGATTAGCATGGATGTTTGTTCTGTGTTTGGGTGTTTCTATGTATCATATGTATATATTTAACAAAAAAAAGTATATATGTATTCCAACAGCCATCTACTTATAGTTCCATAGTACAAGCTTTGTTTAGTTTGGGCTAGATGGTGTTGTGTGAAATGTCCAAATATTTATTATATTTATTTATATGAAGTCGTCTGTTCATCTTATGACTGATATTATGCTGCGCTTGCCTGTGCATTCTCTCTGCTCGAAATCTTTTCGTGCTAATCGGCCATCAGTTCTGCGTGCTATGTATCCTGCCTTCTGCCACTTCAACTTGATAATCTGCTAGATATAAATTTATTGAATGAATTTTTATTATTTTGAAACATGCGCCTAATGATAACGACATTTAAAAAAATATTAACAAATATAATTATTTTTGTTATTTAATTAATAAGTATGACACTTATAGAAATAAACGTTCAGATGTTAAAAGATTTTAATTAATATGTCGATTTAAATGTCTTTTAATGTTTTTATGAGTGACTTTACGAGTATAACCTTAAATTAATATTTATTAAAAAAAAATTATCTATATTATAATAAAAACTAAATGCCCAACTGTAGAAAAGAGGTTTTTGCAATATAACTTACGATTTTTTTACGCTTGATACATTAATAAGTGCATGTTTTTAATGGTTTCTAAGTTTCACGTTTTTTGTGAAAAAATATGTGTAAAATCACCAAAGGCTATATATGTGTATTCTTTAGAATAATTCTAGTAGAATATATTAATTACTAGATGACGGTGTACTTCGTATCAGCTATGAATGAGTGGACCCGATATTTTCTCAACGTTTAAACCTTCCCTGGACTACGACAAACATTTCAAAACCAAAATCAGCTAAATCAGCCTAGCCGTTCTCGAGATTTAGCGAGACAAACGAACAGCAATTGATTTATATATGTATATATATATATATATTACGAAAATGTGCGTTGCAGTTTACGAAAAATCGTTTTTTATATAAATAATTTTTGTGAGCTGTATTATTATTATTCCAAAAAATACTACTATTGTAATGACACTTATGAAGTGAAGATGAATTTAATAACACCTCATACATCTAAATCGCTCAAGCCGTTAGCTATAGGAGCTCTAGAAACATATTCACGTAAATACCCAAATACTACCATACAACAAATATACACTCGAAAAACATAACCCTCCTTCTTACGCAATACGATAAAAATTCAATTCAATAACCTCTTTCCTAATATTGTTTTGAAAACTTTTTGCATCGGAGTTAAAAAACTGTATTATCGCACAAGAACCAGATAGCAGCACCAGTATGGGCCTGTTAAAATGTAAAAAATTACTTATTAGCATTTTATAATCTTGATCTTTGGGATTTTACTTGTTGACGTGTCCCGAAGTAATTTCTTAACCGATTTTCTAACACAACTGAAACCATCATTTATTTCTTTTCTTAGTAACACAAAACAACCCCTCGTCTAGCTCAGATAGTTTAAAAACTGACGCTATAAAACTAGTTAACTCCCCGCATAACTAGTTTAAACTATCACCGCTGTTGGAACAGGAGTGATCAATTCACAGCTCTGAATCGATGGTAGGGATGGACCGCCTGAATGGTGTTCGGTTAGTTCGTAGTTAAACAGCAGTTTAATGGTTGATTAAATTCAATGCTTTTGAATGTGGCCGTCGAATTGTGGTTTTTAGCTCAATATCAATGGTTATTTTGATTGAATTTAAAGTGTTGTCTGTAACATAGAAAATGCAAATATGCGATGCCGTAATCTAACAAAAAATAATTTTCCAAATGACGGATTATATTATACGGGCTGTAGGAGGTAATATAAGAACATACTTACATGCATAACTACATATACAAACATACATACACTCGAAAAACATACGAAAAACAAGTAACTTATCAATAATCCAAAATATATTTGTTAGAATCTTACTTGCCCGAATCCATTTTATAGAACTGCCCGATTCCAAATGTTTACTTACACGAGTTTATGATTCCAAAAATTTGTTAGCCATCTGTTTAATTTCCTGTTTTATTATATTTAGAAACCTTCATACTTGCAAAGATTCGGTTATCAGACAAGTTGTCAAATAGACTTTCGGGATTTTGATAAAAAAACCAATTTCTTTTTCGGGTAAATGATATTCGGTATTTCGTAATTCTGATTATAGTTAAGTAGCCCGACAAACGTAACCCTACTTCTTACATTACTTTTATTTTATTAATTTGAGATATATTTACTTTTTTCTTTCACATAATTTGATGGACATGTAATTCGATAGTTTATTATTCTTTTAAATTCATTTGACATGTATTTTAATGGCATATTCTTATTTTATAAATGACTATTTTTATTTTTCGCTCAATAAACGCCTCTTTTTACCCAAAAAAGGACGGTTATGTTTTTCGAGTGTATGTATGTATGTTTGACCGGTTTTGATATGAGTGGTGTCAATAGATTCGTCTTAGTTGTGAGAGTGACACTGGGTATATCAAAATTAAAAAAAAAAAAGTTAGGCTGGAAAAACCTCTTTTCTGCAGTCGGGTATTTTGATTTTCTGTTTGAAGTTAGTTATAAAATCATCCACTATGTGATAAATTCGTGAAACATACTACGTGTGTGTTATGTTTATGTTTAAAAATAAAGTTTCCTATAGGTACGTTTCGTCGAGACAGCCAAATTGCCGCCCCGTGGTCACTGGAACGAATATTCGGAACGACGTCTCGTGCCGTTGCGAGGAGATTGAATTGCATGTTCAGCTCCTGTATAGATGTCTGTGTGAAGTGTTTTGAACGAAATTACTAACATGGGTAGGTACCTAGTACCTAGAGTACCTATGTCTTATAAGCTATGGGTTGTAGATTCCCACCTAAGGTAAACATTGAGTGAAGAGCATGGAATGTTTGTTCCGTGTCTGTTTCTATTTGTTATAATTATGTATATATGTATTTAAGAAAAAAGATATATACGGATTTTATCAACAATCTCGTTTCGATAATATAGTTTATTTTTGATAACGAATTTTTTGAGCTGTTATTTAAATATTCGAGATGTTATTATGATCAGTTCAAAAACATATTGAGCAGTTATTTAATTTAATGTCGGTTGATTAATTATTGCGACAGTAAAACATGGACAGTAATAAAAAATCAATTAGTCGGTTATTTTATCATACAATGTCAATTCTAAAAATAATTGAGCAGTCCAATAACTGAATGAGCGGTAAAAATGATGGAAAGTTATCTATGTACCTATATATAGGTATAAGCAATAATTTCTTCAGAGATTAGGTCATGTTTTTTTTTTTAATACAAATTATAGATAATAATTTTTACCACCCATTTCATTATTTTTTATTGCTCATTTTTGTTTACTTTACTGTTTAGTTTTAACTGCTGAACTAGTTATTAAACGTGCCATTTATAATTTTTAACTTACCAAAACTGCTATTTACAACTGCCTCTTTAAATCAGTGCCATAATATTAAATTAAATTCCCCCACTTTTCAAGTCTAGGCATGTAGGTCTTTATCAACAACTTTATCAAAGGTGATATGAAAGGAGGTGATACTTAACAAGAAATAACCAACGATGACATCTAGGTCTAGATGCCATCGTTGGTTATTTCATATATTATTAAGTATTGTCACAAGGAATATCCAACGATTGGCATTATCGAACGATGGTATCTAGGCCTTTACCTCTAGATTACCAGAGGTAAAAACCTAGATGCCATCGTTGGTTATTTCTTGTTAAGTATTGTTACCTTTGATAAAATTGTTACGCCACGTCAGCACACAATTCCGTCCATCGCAACACACGCCTGCTCACGGTGTGGACAATTATGTCGTTCTTAAACCGCTTTAGTCTGGTTTATTCAGTCACCAAAAAAGGTGCCACCTACATCATAACACTTCTTAAATTATCTGTAACAGATGTCAATGCCATATGATGATGATGACGATTGTCACGAGCAGAACTAGTTTATATATAAATATTTGTTTGTCAACAGTTTGGACACGCGAATCACAGGTCCGACCGGGCACTGGTCGGACGAGCCCTTCCGGGAGCGAGCGCGGTGGTACAGCGCCCCCTCCACGGGACTGCGGATCCAGGATGTGCAGGCGCGGGACCGGGCCACCTACAGGTGTCGGGTGGACTTCCACTTCTCACCTACTAGAAACTATAGGATCGCGCTTGATGTTATCGGTGAGTTATTCTATTTCTCTTTCACACATCGTAGTAGCTCCGTTCCTTGGAGTTCGGTATTTCTCTAATCTGTATTACATAGCCCATGTAGCGTGAATTTGACGAGATAAAATTAATTGGAGCTAGCAATTAACTTATAAAATATTAGGTTGTCACGAAAACTTACGACCTTCTTCAGTTAAGTACTTCTAAAAAAAATGTCACTATAATGTAATAACAGAAGCAAGTTTTAAAATAAAATAAATAGATTTTAAAATTACGCCGAAACTCATCAAATATAATTAAGTATAATAAATATTATGTTATAAATAAAGTATAGAATTTAGATATGTTAAGGAAGACTAAGTAATAAGAAATTAGAATTGGTAGATCTTCTTATATGTCTTAGTCCTGACCGTAATAATCACATAAATAAAGGTCGCGGTTTCTGTTCCACTTTTATATATCAGTGTAAACTTTTTTCAGCTATCTTCTAGGCGATTGTCATCTACTTTTATTTTCAATCCAACACCCCATCAAATCCTTTTGTTTCATTGAACAGCATCAGGCCCTTGTATAATCCCGCGAAGACGCCAGGCAATTCGCGAAATTTACTATAGTGCCCATAAAGAAGACCCTTTTCTTTATTGCTGATACCTGAAAACTATATTCCGTATCTCGGAAACGATCTGCTGGAAGGCGAAACTCTTAAATTCTCACCTAATCTCGCTGCCGTATCTACGCTCCCCTTTTTTGTGTTTTAATAAAATAATTCACCGAAACAGAGGGGGGTAACAAAAGCTATGAAAAGTCGTCGCCGACACCGCGCTGGGCGCAGGAGGGCAATCTCGATAAAAACTAGTAGGAGCGATCGTAAACTTGACCCTCTGTTATCCTAGTGGAATCGACACGGAAACTCGGAAACTCCAAAAATGCCTTGGGATGATTTATGGTTCACCCCCCCGATAGTAAAAATGTGGGTCAGCGTGGGAATTAAAATTTTATTACGCCCTCTACGCACCCTTGAAGATGCGTCGAATGAGCCTAATGGTGGAATGGGTTACCTGCTTATCTTACGAGAGTAGTAACTTTTACGATATTTCTAAGAGGTAACATTCGGTTTTATGGCGGAATTAACAGTGAATACTGAAGGAGTGGACGCGCGTAAAAATGCTATCGTCATCGGGTTTGATTGGAAGTAAAGTAGGAAGACTACGGTCTCAACGGTGGATTCAAATAGAGCAATTTATTTATTTATTTATTTATTTAAGACCAACAGCTTATTTACATTTTTGGAACAAAAATACTTAATTAATAAAATTAGCCATTAATAGGTCTATCTTAATAATTTCTAATGAAATGGGCGGATATGAAGTTAAACTAAAGTTATCATCGATGAAAATATAAGTACAGACATATAAGTAAGTCATCATCATCATCTCAGCCATAAGAAGTCCACTGCTGGACATAGGCCTTCCCCTATGGATTTCCAAAAAGACCGATTGGAAGCGGCTTGCATCCAGCGTCTTCCTGCCACTTGTATGAGGTCATCTGCCCATCTCGTGGCTGGTCTTCCTACGCTGCGCTAATATATAATGCGCTAATATATAAATGCGCAATAGTGTAGCGAAGTCTTTAATTCTCTGATGATTTAAGAAGACGGGATAGAAAAGAATGACGAAATGGAAACGTTCCTGAAGATAGTGTGGCGAAGAGAGAATAAACAGAATATTATAAAGAATAAAAAATATGTGAGCATCCCTGCAAGACATGGAGCGAGGTGAAGTAGGCCGCCCAAGACAGAACGGAGTGGTGAAAACTTATATCTGCCCTCTGCCCCGACGTGGGGCCTTAGGATGACAAAGAAAATACCTCAAAAGACATTCAGAGTCACCCTATAATATCGTAAAACTAATCATTTCTACGATATGTACGGCAGCTATGATTCTCCAGTGAATTACTCCATTCCGAAATATTCCGGAGACGATCCCCGGAGAAAGGCTGTACCTAGTATATTTCATAGCTTTCTGTGTATTTTAAACCACTCTAACTGCGAGCCAGTAAAATTTTATATTATCCTATCATACCTAAAAAAAATAATTTTAAAAAGTTAAGTTTCTTTAGCTAAAAAAATCACCAATTCGAACTTTTACGGCATTAATTATAAGAACCATAAATTACCGCTGTTATCATCGCCATAATAATCACACGGTTAAAACGCTCGTAAAATTATATAGATTACTTCACTCAGACGGTTATTACAGACATTATTAGTAGAACATAATTATACAGACAACGCTTGTAATTTTTACCCTTCAAATTCATAACAATTAAAGGAAAATACTAGTGGTTGAATACCATCAGAATACAATCATTGGCTTGCCTAGACATAAGTCTGTGATAAGTAATGGATGTTAAATCATTGTACAAGAATGTAAAAATTAAAGGGCTTATTTTGTTTGACGTCAAAGCAAATAATTATATGAGGTCAAGTATGCCTCGTTCACGTGTTCGTGCTTAGGTCGTTTAAGATGTGACCTCGGCTCCGGAATAGCTACAAGTGTATAATGAGGGTATTTTATACGTAATAATGCTTACAATAAAGATTCATGGAGAGGGCTATGCTAGGAATCATTAAAAAATCGAATCAGTTACAAAAATATCTGTAGATGAATGAAAGTCATCGACATAGCACACCAGGTACTCAAGTTTTTGAAGTGAAAACTTCTTTAGCGGCGTTGTGCATTTTTGGGATGGGTAAAAAAATTTAAACACGCGTCAGGTGTCACGTGACCTGATCGAAAATTCGTAAGACGACTTGTTATATAATTAATTTTGAAAAATTGAAAGCTTTGACACCGCTTGTCTAAGCTGTCAGAGAGAAAATTTTAATATCAACAAAGTAAAAATACGTTATTTTCAGATTTTCTTATAACAAAATATACTACGTAAAGTAGTAAAATCAGTTACAAGCAAGCCCAGTGCTGGAAGAAGCATATAAGAAGATAATAAGCGGTAAAATACCATATGTTTAAACAATTGTCCTAGTATGGAAGCACATCTCATATAAAAAATACAAGGTATGTAATATGTTAACATTATACACTACAATCGAATTTATAACCTCCTTCTTTTTGGAAGTCGGTTAACAATGGTAAAAAGGGCGGTCTTCAGTGTAACAAGCAATTTGCCAGAAGTTAGCTAACTTTGTGGTCTATAATGTAGGTACTTACGTTTTTCCAAAAGAAACCTAATCATTCGCGACTAAAGATATCTAAATTTTATCTATTGACAAAAACGCACTCGGAAAATTCATACTCGTATTATAGTTTTACCAATAGTTTACAAATACACACTATACAAGTATAAGTTTAGAAGAAAATCCTCTTAAAAAAAAAACTACCTATATCAAAATCGCTCTATCTATTCTATCAAAATCGTGTGAGAGCTAAGATGCCACAGATAAACATGGCAAACTTATAACACCTCTTTTTTTAGGTCGGGGGTTAAAAATTGGAATTAGAGGATAGGCCTTAGAAAATAAGTACAATTTTAATAAAACAGAACAGTTTGAAAAGTTCTTGTTTATGTTGAAGGTATTCTCACTGAAACTATTCTCCCACGACTTGAAAAAGAAGATTTTTAGCACAATAAAAGTTAATATTCAACGTCTACAATACCAGTAGAATTTAAATTTCAAAATTTAATGTATATTATTCAAAATATAATAATTTTTAAATAATTATAGTGCAGATAAATTATAGTTTATGTTGGAATTATATTTTATATTACAATTTTATACTATTGTTACTCCGCGTGATATATTTTCATTAGTATGTATTTTAACAAAGCCAAAATTAAATGAAAAAGAATGAAAATAAATTATTTCAAGGTATAAATTAAAAGATATAAAATACAAACAAAACATCAATTTTTACGTGCCGTGATATTCGAATATTTACACTGTTGTTGCAAATATTGTATTATTCAGTGACCTATTATTTCACGTACCTACATATTGGACGTTAACAGCCTTTTTAACCCCGGACGCAAAAACGACGGGGTGTAAGTTTGACGTGTCTGTGTGTGTATCTGCCCGTAGCTCCCGAACGGATGAACCGATTTTGATTTTTTTTTTTTTTTTTTTTGTTTGAAAGGTGAAGTAGTCGGGAGTATTCTTAGGTATGTTTCATAAAAATCGGTTCAGCCGTTTTTTTTTGTCGGGGGTTTCTAAGTTTTCTAAACGTATACTTGTTAAAATTGTTAAGTATCCTATTCTCTGTATGCAATTTTATGTTTTAGTAAATAGAACATTCTTGTACCTACAACCGGCTAAGAATCTTACATGTATACAATCTGTCAGTATATCCATGCCTGTCATTGTATTAGCCATTACACTATAATTACAGCCGAGTCGAAGGTAAGGTATACATAAAACTAACCCTGGGTATATTGCGTATATCTCGATAAAGGCACTCCCGGTAAATTTCCTGCGTTTATCTTTTGAAATCAACAAGGGGAAGCCAAGGGTTAAGTTCATACCTAAGCGGGGCATGCAACGGCTTTAAATTAGATTGATGATAAATAAAAATTAAATAATCAATTATTTAAATTGATACTTTCTATCTTATATAGTTATGTACTAACTTTTTATTGATTTTGACATTGACAATGTCAAATAAATGTGTACCTATATTTGAAAAAGCCGGATTTTTTGTTTTATTCGCAATATAAGCTACATAATCTAAAAAACTTTTTAGGCACAAGCTTTCATTGATGCAATGAAAAATGCTTACGGTAAATAAATAATTATAGTTAAAAAAAAACGGACAAGTGCGAACCTATAACCTAACGAGAGTTACGTACAAACTAGTAAATAAAAGGGGGAATCATATTTTTTTTATTTTCATTTTTATACTGAAAAATATACATTGTAAAAATATTTAAAAACCTGTTTTAACTAATGCTAATTAAGCTCTTTCATATGATACATGATACGGTTAATTCACTTTAAAATTTCGACCCGCATTCCTTTCATAACGACACTATTTTTTTGTGATAAAATAAAAAATTACCGGTTTTCGGATTTTTTCTTAAAAGTGTACTCTAACATAATGCTTCTTGCCAAATTTAAGAGTTCTAGGTCAACTGGAAGTACCCCATAGGTTTTAATTCCTCTGTGAGTGTCGAAACATGCGTTATTTACAACATATTCGGCTGTAACTTTTTACATGGCATTTTTTCCAATAATTATATTTCATTTCATCAAGAAGTTCCAGTACCTATCGCATAAAGATAGGTACCTACTAGACGTTACGGTATGGTTTGATCATCAGGGTCCGTATTCTGTATGACTATCGGTTGCGTAACGTGAATTTGAGGTGGGTGCGTCTACAATGAAAATTAGACTTTGGTTTCTTAAACTTTAAGGCTAATTTTCAGTGTCGTCACGTTCACGTAATGCGGCCGATGGTCATACGGAATAAGGGCCCTGATTAGTTTCTTTACATAACATAATCGTTACCGTCTTGATATATTTCTTCAATCGTAGTTCAAGTCACTTTCTGGGAATGAATCAACAATTTTTGGATTTATACACGTTAACTACTAGGCATTTTTTTTAAATAACATTAATTTATAATTACAAGTAATTACTGTCAACTAAGTAACTGATTAACTTTGACTCTGCGTCAAACATTGTACGTGGCCTTTTTAGAAGGTTCAAAATATATTTTTTAAGAGATTAATATCAATACGGCATAGGCAGAGCATTAAATATTAAGGGGCCGTTTAACGCCGTGTTTGAACTTGGTTAGATGGAAGGGAGTGAAGAGTATCTCGAGGATATTAATAAAAACAGCACAGTACGTCCACACAGAAAGATATTTTTCCAAAATGTCCGTCAACTCCTTGAACGATTTTGTGGTAGGTTTATCGGGCGTACACAAGTTCACTAACAACTCGTAGGCCGCTGAACCCATCATCGTGACCAAGGTGGGCACTTGTAAACTGGGTTCTATCTTATTCACCAAAAAATATTGTTCCAAGCGTTCGACGTACAACCGCCTTATCCTTCGTCACATTAAACTCGGAAATCCTGCCGACCGATATTGTACTTCACTGAATAACGGTTTATTATTATTTTGCACACGCGATTTCATGTAATTATCGTCGCCACTGAAGAGTATCTCGAGGATATTAATAAAAACAGCACAGTACGTCCATACATAAAGATATTTATTTCGCGACAAGCAAATGGTGCAGCTACCCACTTTGACAGTACAATCTTTTTTATATAATACCTTACAGGGAGAAGGTGTGTAAAAGGTGTTATGTATAAAATGATGACTTGCAGTGACAAGGGTTCAGCCCATTACCTACATAGCGGCAAAACATAACACGTTACACATTTAAAAAAAAATAACTTGAACGCAGTGGCCACACTGTGACCACAGTTAAGAGTTATTCAGCAGTCGCGCTGCACGTTCCGGTATGACAGGCGCTTATCTTTTGGGATCAACAAAGGGAAGTTACAAGGGTAACGAAACTTTTACGGCTGGAACTTTTTCACTGAAATAAAACAAAATGGCCGAAAGTCCTTCACGTATTGTATTGCGTAGGTCCGCGTACGGATATTATGTTTGTTTAATTTTTATTTTGGTGAATATCAAACAGTTGTTCGGTGTTTCATCTTTGACTTTGTGATTAGGTGAAATTATTTCGGATTGTTTTATTTTGGTTTGTTTGTTTCGGTGGATTTCTTTGAGACTGATTTTAATTAAATGAGTTTACGTGTATGCATAAGTTTTTATGTCTACTTGATTGCAAACAATGTCCGTAGGTTTTTTTGGCAAATTGACGCACCTACATGATTTTGAAAATTATTAAATTCTGTACTGATGAAATATGTGAATGTAATATATTTTTAAGAATATATAAAAAGTAATGTATCCCCTATGTATCACCCTAGTTTCTACTAATATGATAAAAACAATCAATTTTTTTTGTAGTGTTATTGCCGCGATGGATAATTTGCAAAACGTTGTAAGGTTTTGAGTTTTTGCGTATTAATGTTTACTTTGAAATGATAGAACTTTCTCGTAAAGGCATCTGAGAAAGTGCCATACCTTTATTACCGCATAATATGTTTTAATATATAGCAAAGATAATAGTTTCGGCGAAACGTCACAGAAATATTTTGTCTCTATGTTTCATTAAAAGTTATTGCTATAGAAATGGTGCTTTTAGGGTTACGGGCGAAATTTACTGGAAGTGGCAAGTACACTCCATCGTAGACCGCAACGTCGCTTAACAACAGGTGAGTAGCGGTCAAACCTATTACAGCATAAAAAAACTAAAAGTACTCGTAAGTTGGTCAAATACTTACATGATTTGATTAGACACACCGACACAGGTGAAACTATTTATTAGTTTCACCTGTGTGTGAGCTTGTAAAAAAAAATACAAGAAGTTAAACTGATATGTTTGCCGAGATATGTTAGAGTATTACTAAGTAAAAACAGAAAATTACTGGAAAAGAATTAATGGCTTGATAAGAGTACTAATTCCGAACAAATAAAACTGGCAAACAAGTAAAGTTGGTCCCAATGTCTTTGAGACTCTTTTGCCACTCCATTAACTGTTAGGTTTTATTGCGCTCTGCGAACATACTGATGCCGCTATTTTCTTTTGTACCCTTAGGAAGTACTTTGTAGTATATCCTAGGGATGTAATTTAAAACTTTTGAGTCGTTATAGCGGCAGGGAGGGATATTACTGTCTTAAATAAGATGATTTTTTATTTTCAAATAAAATAATAAACTTTTTTATTTTAAACAAACCAGACGAGACATCTTTCGGGAGTGACGTCTGTACTGCTCCTTTCGAAAAAGACCGCCGTATGCGGTTGAAACTATAGTCAGAGAAATCGGCTCAAAAATAGACGTGAGTAACCCATTTGTTCAAAATAAAAATATGTAACAACCACGTTAGTTTTATTCTGTTTAAAATGGTTAAATTAGACAACCGTAAATATGGCAGGCAAAAAAAACTATTTGACTTACCTATACCATTATGTTTGATACAAAATAATAAATGTATGTATAAATGTTGTTTTACTTAACTGTACTTAAACTTCCGTGAGTATTCATTAATATTATTTAAATAACCGGAAAAACTCACGATATTAATCGGTCAAAAGAGCGATGTCTTCTAACCGGTTTCGAGACTCTCAGAGTCCCATCCTCAGGGTACACGTGCACCTGGAGTCGGACAACATACTTTGTCGATCGGTTGTTTCACTTAAACTATGTAAATAATTATTTCGTTTAATTTATTAAAGCAATAATAGAATGTAAGTGTTCATCTTCAAACATTTTTTGTCAAAATGGTTTTAGAATCATTTCGAAGAGGTAATAAGCATTATAAAATAGTATTTGTCAACGACACAATGCAATATTTACATAATAAACAAAACCTACATATACATAATAAATTCATTATAAATGTGACATTTAGAAGGCACTGGCTCCTATAATACAGGTAAATAACCTAGTATAGGGGTCAGGGACTTGCACAATAATGTATGTAAATTGAGTCAAATAAAGATTTTTGTATTTTGTGTTTTGTATTTGTAGTACATAAGTTGTTTTTGTCTCTGTGCAACTCGAGTCCATTCAGAACCATTTAGATAGCCTACATCTCGTAGATTTAATTAAAATTCAATATAAAATGCTCAATTTTAATATTGAAGCGCTGACGTCACTGTGTTTAAACATGCGGAATATTCAAGTTAAACCGCCGAGCGAGCGAAACGAAACAATGAGCGACGCAGATGTTCATTTCGGTAAGCGATGCCAACACGCAGTGAAAAAGATTCAAGATTTCATTTGAACACTTTTATATCATATCGTTTTTAGGGTTCCGTACCGAAAGGGTAAAAACGGGACCCTATTACCAAGACTCCGCTGTCTGTCTGTCTGTCCGTCCGTCCGTCCGTCCGTCCGTCCGGCTTTTACCAGGCTGTATCTTATGAACCGTGATAGTTAGACAGTTGAAATTTTCACAGATGATGTATTTCTGTTACCGCTATAAAAACAAATACTAAAAAACAGATTAAAATTAATATTTAAGGGGGCAGTAAATACAACAAACGTGATTTTTTTGCCGTTTTTATAGATAATGGTACGGAACCCTTCGTGCGCGAGTCCGACTCGCTCTTGGCCGGTTTTTACATATAGAGCGTAGCACGTAAATACGTAGCACTATTTATAGCGTACAATTCTTCGTAGCATTGAAGATGTAGCATACGTAGACTACTCTACGTATTACTATGCTACACTCAGATGTAGCATACTTGTACGTAGCGTAGCTTACGTATGCTATATCCAGATATAGCACACTCGTATGTAGCATAGCTTACGTATGCTACATCTGAGGAGTTAGAAAAGATGGTATTCCAATTTTGTCAATGCCGGTAGAATAGAAAAGCTTTATAGTACCTCTATGAGAAAAGTAAAAAAAAAGTGGTCAAGTTACATAACTGTCAGCATAAATAGTGTACTATAAGCGTCGGATATGAATGCTTCACATGATTGTCGGGTTCCGCGTCCATTGCTCATATCGGCCTTTTGTTCCGAGGCGGCAAAAAATTTACGTATCTGTGGAATGGAAGATCCGTATCCGGAGGTGAAGAATTTTTAATTAAAACTTTTTTATGAAACCTTAGTATTGGTTTCACTAACGTAGTAATTTAATATCTTAGTTCAATGAAAATATTATATCAATAAACTTTATACAAATTTATCACGTAATCTTTTATTATTTTATTAGGCGACGTTTAATACACTTTGCAGTGTTTATTGACGTTGTTGAAACTAGATGAAGTGTTTCAATTTATTATAGAAATATCAATATCTACAACATGTTTCGAGCAAAATATTTTAGTAGTTTTCTGCACGCCACAAGTAAGCACTACACGATAGAAACAGATGTACTGCGTAAGTACGTAATATAGGAATAAGCACTTAGTGCTTGTGCAAGCTGACTTGTGTTTTATTGGATTGTAACTAAAGTTTATATCAAATTAAATGTATTGTTTTCTATGATTTTCGCCATTGTTTTTCATTTAAATTTATTACATTTAAAAGAATCACAGTCTGATCATAAAAACATGTTGAATATACGTAATTTGTTTAATAGTAATAGTATAATTTTTTTTAATTTCAATAAATTAAATGTGCTTGCGGAATGCCACTTCTGCACTTTCTAGTACTTACAAGCATTCTTTAGTAGTTTTTGAACACTTTCCTAAATACATAAATGAAAACTAGATTTTTTTCCACCGTCCACCGTGTCTGTGGTCTCAAAGTCCGGTATTCGAACGATGGAAGCTGTTCTAAGCTCAGGTCATAAATATATGTAAAATATATGCGATAAATCGGTTAAAATTTGGTTCATTTTAATCTAGATCTTGTTTACTAGACATACTATATTCATATTTTGATAGATTTAGCTTATTTTCTCCGTTCCATCACATTCTGACATTTAATATGTCACGAAGGTACAAGGATAAAGTATATTTGTTCCAATTTTCCCACAAAGTAACAGCTGCGAGTACAATCACGAAAAAAATTCTATGTTTTAGGATCTACATATTCGGGTAGGCTTATCCACAGCTTATCTGATGCTTATCTGATGTTCAGCGAATGTCATATCAAATTTATATTCGAACACATCGATACTAGGAAACTTAACTCATAAAATCTGTGTCATGGACACAATACATATATCTTACGTAAATAATGTTACGGGAAGTGGGTACAGAGATTGGAAGAAAACTGCGCTATATTTCGTAAGAACGCAAAGCATGCTATTGAATGACACTGACCACTACAAATCACTTTAGTCTTTAAATACACTGACAATACGTGCGTATATGGAATTTATACCTTCACACAACGCTCATGACGTCAGAGACCGTGTTGCTGTCGGGTATATTTTCAAATCCAGATAGCGAAAATCTATTCATTAAAGCCTATCTTTACCTAACATTTGTGTCGTCACTGGTGCGTGTTGACTTCGGGTATACTTTTAGTTTGGAAACGCCCGCGCAGTTTAAAACATACCCGGCTGCAACGAAACGAGTATATAAAAACCCTAACCTAACCCTAGATTAGGTTAGGTTTTTTTTTTATAAAACCTGACCTAACCTTACCTACCCCCCCCCCCCCCGCGCCCCAAACTTCCCCTCTGACCCTCTTCCCTTATTCCTCCCCAACAACCCATCCTTATCCAAGGGAAACAGGGTGTGAGTATACCATTAGCCCCTCTGTTTCCCTACTCCCCTCCTCTCAAAAAAAAAAAAAAAACCTTAACTAACCTAACGTATAATACTAACATATAATAATTTAAAAGTTTAAAAAACTGAAACAACCGACTTCAAATAACCTCCACCTTTTTCGAAGTCGGTTAAAAATAACCATCCCTTTGTCTGTCTCTGCATTCGTTGAAAGGCACTAAAACTTGAAAGTATACCCCAAAAAAATCTTGCAGTCGGGTATACTTTGAAATCCTTAATACGGCTATATACATATATATTTATTGTATACCCAAACTCAACACTATGGAGCGTTGTGTAAAGGTATAAATTCCAAATACGCGACAGTACGTACAATCTCAACGCACTTCCGTCACAGTCTGCGTACGAATCGAGCGAGTACATACTATTTCTCAATCACTTCACAACACTATATCACTCACCGATATTACTCACTTTTCAATTTCGCTTGTAACTTTTCTTCTTCTTTCCCTTCTTTCCTTGAAGACCCAGCCTTATGTCATTCAGCACAGCGCCGTGCTGCGCCGGCTTATATTTCGATCCGGCAGCGTGCCGGATGACATGAGGCCACAGCCTTAGCTCACTTGAAACAGAACTGGTCTCTATCTCTCCAGTCGCGCAGCTCCTTCCTTATATACCCTGCAGGACCTTCTAGAAGCTTCAATTTCGATAATATTTTCGTTCGTCTTTTGAAATTATTTATTTTAGCCATTTGTTCCGAAATTTCTAGAATATTGACATGATTCTTTAATTAAATAGTCGGGAAACATTTCTCACTAGAAACTTCCACCAAATATCCAAACATCTTAAATGCCCGAGGCGTGGATTGCCCACGCCTCACCCTCAACCCAGTAGGCAAGGGTCGTTACCACTGGGCCATTCGGCTCTTACGTCTACCGCCGAATTTCTTCTATACATTAAAGTCACCATTACGTCACCATCATTAAAATAATAATAATATTAGAGGACATTTTTCACACGACAATCTCTAGCCTCAAACTTTAGTATTAAAGTATTTTATTTATTGACGGTAAAATGTACTAAAAGTTCAATCAATATAGTTAAGTAACGTCTCATAAAAGGTTTCTCAGTAAATCTAATAAAGGGAATAGAAAACATGAAAGCTGACGCCTTAGGCGGCCAAGTATTCAGAAAAAGTCAAAGAAAAGGTATTATATTGTGACCTAGCTTATCCGTTTTCTGCTGAGGTCATTTTTTCATGAATAAGAATACGCCTTGTATCTTATATGCTTTATAGTGTGAATTTTTATCATCGCCTACGACTTATGAATTTTATACGTTTGAATGAATTGATGGTATTAACAATGAATATCTTCTGTGGGATTATAGTAAAAAATCTTTGTTATATTATCATTACTTAATTTTTTAAGAATATTCACACAAATTTCTAACACAATGTTTTCAGCTATTTTTTTTAAACGTTAGATCTACGATTGACCAACACTCGCCTGATGTAAAGAGACGGTGTGGCCGAGGATGGAGTTCGTCGATCTAGAAGATAACAATTTCCTCTAGCCTTGAAAATTCCAAGATTGTAGCTCCCAGAAAATAGAGATGGCGACAAAGAATTCCATTCTTTTGCAGTACACATCAAGAATGTGGGCCGATATCGCTGAGTACAGACTTTTGACATATCAATGAAGAATGGGTACTTATGTGCCGACTTTCTGCTTGTCCTGTAGTGAAATAGGGGTATTAAATCCTGTAAACTTTTTGTTACCTCTCCTACACGTAAAGTGGGGACGAATTATTTTTCTGATCTATCTCATCGTGTGGGTTATAGTTGAATAGATAATTCAAAAACATTACGTATGTGTAAATTCACATACATTTTGTGATCTGAGACTACGGAACCTTAATTTGGGTGCGGCCAGACACGCACTTGGCTGGTTATTATTTTTATATAAATATTGTATTACAAGCGGTTGCAGTAAGAATTATTACTACTTAATTCGATACTAAGATAAGCTCTATGTCACATGTTCATGAGAGTGCGTAATACTAAGTTTATTCTCATTTTGTTCCAGAATTACCAAGCAAGCCCGTTATTTTCGATGAGTACGGTAAGGAGATCTCCGGGACCGCGGGCCCTTACAACGAAGGCGGGGACTTCAAGCTTATTTGTTCCGTAAATGGAGGTAAGTGCAATTTGCACACATTTTGATATTCTAGATGCTTCTTGCAGTTTCACTTTCTTAAAGACACTCTTAAACTGAGTGCCTGACTCAGTTTTCAGTATTTTTACCTGATGGTCTAAGAAGTTTTATACCCAATTGCTCAAAAAAGGTAATGTTTAGTACCTAATATATGAATTTTAGTCTAAAATGTTTGATCGTTCTTACCTCTTGTAGCTCAAACGGCTGGGCCGATATTTTTGTGTGTGAACGTGTGTGACGACATTAAAAAAACTAACAGTTTTCTAATGTTGTCGAATATTCATCCTTAGTGCCTTGTCGTTAGTTGTGGTTTAGTTTTGAAGCTTCCGTACTAAGGGTGCGGGAGCCTATTCGTGATACTACGGTGTCTGTCTGTCTGTCCTACATTTAAACGGCTGTATGTTTTGAACGGCATTATATACAAGACTCAAAATAGGCAAAATTATAGAGTTTCAAAATCAAAATCAGCCTTGTATATAAACTGTCCCACTGCTAGGCGCAGGCTCTATATAAAAAAAAAACATTTCTCACAATGTATCTTCTCATCGTGAGAAATGTTTTTTTATAGGTTTTATTTATTTATAGAAGATAGATCTACGATTGACTACCAACTCGCCTGATGTTAAGCGACGGTGTGGCCGAGGATGGAGCTCGTTGATCTAGAAGACATCTATTCACTCTAGCCTTGAAAATTCCAAGATTGTAGGTCTCAGGAAACAGAGATGGCGGCAAGAAATTCCATTATTGTGCAGTACGCAACAAGAATGTGGATCGATATCGCTGAGTACGGATTTTCGGCATTTCAACAGAAATGGGTGGTAATTCGCCGACTTTCTACTAGTCCTATAGTGAAATGGGGAGGGTGGAATTAGGTCGTGAAGCTCTTGCGCACATTCCTCGAAATTAATCCTGTAGAAAATAGACAGACATGCTACTTTACGGCGGTGCTCGAGACTAAGTAGCTTCTTGGCAGCTAGTTTATCGTCACCGATTAACCTCACAGCTCGCCGGCGGTAAGGCTATAGTCCACGCTGGCCAAGTGCGGGTTGGCAGACTTTACACATCTTCAAGATCATTAAGAACTCTCAGATATGCAGGTTTTCTCACGATGTTTTCCTTCGCCGTTTGAAGTTGGTGGCAATCAACAATACGCACATAACTGAGGTGCGTGCCACGGGATTCGAACCCAGAACCTGCAGATCGCAAGTCAGGCGGTCACCCAACTAAGCTGTCGGAAACTTCAGAGGTTACTTTGATGTAAATATACAAACTGGTAAGAGCGAGACAAAACGACACCTTACGACGATATTCAAGTAATAGGACAAAATGTTAATAAGGCCTACAAAGATGATGATAAATCATGTATTTTATTTATTTATTTATGATTCAAATTAGCACCGTAAACACGAATTATGCTAATGATACAATTTACAAAATTTTAAAAATAAGTACCTATGTCAATTCAGAGTGATAACAATCATGTCAAAATTAATAAATTAAGAAGTACCTATGTCAATTCAGAGTGTTAACAATCATGTCAAAATTAATAAATTAAGTCAAAGTCAAAATGAATTCAATTGAAGTAACAAAAAAATATTTATTACGTAATAAAAATTTCACAATTAAATAATAGTACCTGGGCTACCGAGCTCTACTCGGATTTTTTATGACTGAAAATACGAGCAAACCCGGATTCACTAAAAATGAAACCTGCACAATGCACATGTTCGAGATTCATATATTCATATATACAAGAATTGCTCGTTTAAAGGTATTATATTAATTTAATTATATAAAAATAATTAGATAGATTGGATCCATAATTATGAAGAGAGATAAAAACATAGCCGTATTCTTAACATTTTTAAATAAAAACTACAGGTCACTCACGTCTGTTTTGAGCCGAAATATCCGACTATAGTTTCAACCGCATTCGGCGGTATTTTTCAAAGGAGCAGCACAAACGTCACTCTCGGTCGGTGCACTCACCGTATTACCGGTGTAGTCGGATATTTCGGCTCAAAACAGACGTGAGTGACCTGTAGTTTTTATTTAAAAATGTGTGAAAACCACGTTAATTTCCATAGTAAAATCGTATTACTTCTACAAACTGTATTCTGTACTATACTGTAAAAACTGTATCCTTACTTATATATTTATTTCACTAAATATAAGACTCAAAATAAACGAATCAATTCGAAAGCCACGTATGATGTAGCTACAACTCATTTTGAACCAAAACAGGAAAAATCCGTAAATTATGTCTGTCATGTCATTCCGGTTCTGATTTTATGTATCTTGAATTGATACAATTTGCTTACCTTCATCATGGAAATATGTTTGTCTCATTTTTTCTTGTAGATTATATATTTTCTGGTACCTAATGTAAATAGACGGTATGTCGCTTCGTAGGTCGTTGAGCTTATTCTTGGAAAAGTCGTCAATTTTTTTTTGTTTCTCGTTAAAAAGGTCGCAAGCGAACGGTTGAGATCATTCATTGCGTTAGTACCTAAGTGATGATAGCGAGCGAATGACTAATTGAATATCGTTCGAAAAAAATAATATCCATATATTTTACTATCGAGCGATTCAAAATTTGAGCTTCCGGTGAAATGTCCATTGTCCTGCTTCAATTCATTTAAAAAAAACAATCATCATCATCATCATTTCAGCCTTGATCTGAATATTTATAACACAAGAGTGCATAACTTGTAAAAAACAAAACAAATAAAACGGTTCCGTACCATTATCTATAGAAACAGCAAAAAAATCACGTTTGTTGTATGGGAGCCCCCCTTAAATATTTTTTTATTATTTTTTTTAGTATTTTTTGTTATTTCGGCAACCGAAATACATTATCTGTGAAAATTTCAACTCTCTAACTATCACGGCTCATGAGATACAGCCTGGTGACAGACGGACGGACGGACGGACGGATGAACAGACAACGAAGTCTTAGTAATAGTAAATTTTGAATGTTAAATCAAAGTACCTACTCTCATATGGTATTTAATAATAATAAGTAGAAGAAAGAGTTGGATTGGGTACACCAAAACCTGTATGATTTTTAATCATTTGTAACTTCATCAACAGGAATTCCAACACCAAGACTGCAGTGGCAACAAGACGATAACATCTTGGCGACACTAGGAGCTGGAGACCTTCAGGCGTCAGGATCAGCCAGGACTCTAGTATTGGTAGTCAGAAACGCTAGCAGAGAACATCTGTCTTCAGCTTACACTTGCACCGCTGATAATACGATGCTGGCGCCTCCACAGAAAGCGACCGTGAGAGTAGACCTTTTTTGTGAGTGAAATCTCTTAAATAATAAATAAATAAATATTTGTGGACATTTCACACAACGCCATCTAGCTCAAACTAAGCAAAGCTTGTACTATGGAACTAGATGGCTGATAGAATACATATATACTTTTTTTTGTAAATATATACATATGATACATAGAAACACCCAGACACAGAACAAACATCCATCCAAATATTTGTTGAAATTGTGTATTTCGGGTAGTAACCAACGATTAGCCACGATAATGCGTGGCAGGCCTATATTAATTGAATATCTTGTGACAGAGATGTTGTTTGATCTTTGATTGACAGGATCAATTCAACAAACGCCATTCGTTCACTAAATCGTTCATTCGTTCGTGTATATGGTCAAATTAGGTAAAGTTATAAAAGCTCATTATAGACTGGAGGGTCGATAAACTGGGCTTGTAAAAGCTCCCAGAGTTTCGTAGTCAAAATGGTATAGCCAGATCTTGGAGACGCTGAGTCACTTTGCTTACGAGCAACTATTTAGATCTACTAATTGATAGGGATCAAATAGACCTTTAGTAATAGATCAAGTAGCTTTAAGCACAACGATGACACCAGGTGTTTTTTTACATGTTGACTATATACCGCATCTATCTATATATATTTTTTTTATCAGCCCTGTTTGTACAAACTGTCCCACTGCTGGGAACGGGCCATCTTCTCATTGTGAGAAGGGTTAGGCCATAGTCTGCCACGCTGGCCAAGTGCGGGTTGGCAGACTATCTATCTATCATGTAATTATCAAGCTTGCCTTGAGGATAGGCCATTAGTGAGGTTTTAGTTAAGTAGTTTATAGTAATACATTCTTAAAAAGGAGAATGGGTGGCACTCGTTGCTAAGCTAAGCTATACCAATCTGGTCGAAAGATATTGTATGACTCAATTAAGCTGCGTATCCATTTAGGTTCTCGGACACGGAGTTTTACCCTTATACAACTTTTCCAGTAGAGTTTACCATTTCCTCGTCCCGTTTCAAAAAACGCGCGTTTCATATTAAAATAATTTGGATTTGGAATCTACAGCTTTATGTCAATTTGCGTTCAAATTATTATCAAATTATTCCAATCGAATACGATTTCGACAGATTGTGAACATGCGTATAGGAGTAACGAGTAGTAAAGAGCGCGACTGTCGTGTTTGTAAAAAAATAATTAATCATCTACCATAATTTGTAATTACTGAGGCAAATACAGAGTACTTGTTTGATACCTATCGTTTTTTTTTTTTGGGTGAACGTACAGAAGACACGATAATGTAAAGGAAATAATGTAAAGAAAAACATAACTCTCTCCTTTTTACGTAGTTGGGTTAACAATTAATGATGGTGTATATTTCATATTACAGCATTTAGCTCAAACTAACCAAAGCTTGTACTATGGAAAATAGATGGCTGATATAATGTATGTATATTCTATACATATATTTTTGTAAATAAATTATTATGATACATAAAAACACCCAGACACGGAATAAACATTAATATTCAAAATGTTGACAGCATGTTGCGTATGCTGCCAACTAGTAATGAGCTTGAACATTTGGATTATTTTTAGACCTTCATTGGTCTGATATCTTATTTATGTAGTAATTTAGATTACTTTATATATTATTTTGTTATAACTAACAATATATTCTTACCAAAACTCAATCTATTTCAATAGCGAAACCAAACAAAAATCCCCAAAAACATCCAATTCTTGCACAAATCCAATATCCGTAACCCGCAAAGACTTCCATTCAGCGGCATCGGTGCAATATTCTTATGCGCATTTGAGAACTGCTTCGACCAATAAAAGATTGGCTACACCCAAGCTTCGCAGCTGGAAAGGGTTACATAACACTTGATGCGGATAACTGTGCACACAATATATACCTCGACAAGAAAATATACTTCGCCAGAACACTCTAGAGAAGTACAGAGCTATTTTCGTGTTATATTGGCTTAGTTTATGTAGGGGAGGGCTCCGTCTATTTTCCTTTGTGATAGCGTTTTGATGTATTGAGATCGTGACGGAATGCTTTTAGAATAAGTGTAAGATATACAAACCATCTAATGTACGAGGAAGATCGCGTCAGGAAGAATCGGAAACTATTGATGTGGGGAAACTGAAATTGTATTTTGTGAAACTATGGGAACAATGATATTTTATCTATAAAGGGGTTATACTCATTGAATATGAAGTAAAAGCATGGCAAATTTCAATTGTCAGCACTTTCAAGGCTAAACATACAATTGCTAAACATACTTTGAAAAGTATGTTTAGCAATGGACTGACGATAATGGGAGGAGTCATTATACCTAATTATAACACTCCTATAGCGTGAAGTGTGACATGACCTCATTTGACATCAACTTTTCTCTCTGGGTAGATCGTGCTCAGTGGAGAAAGGTTACTGCCGATGGCATTAAACACCATGATGGTACTTGGCTGGAGGTGCTAGTACAAAAACGTTCCCGCCGGCATAACGTAGCCAATTCCACCAACTTAGCACCTCCAACTAACAACCAAGGATTTGTCTGCCAGTGGTGTAGCCGCAACTGCGGTTCCCGGATTGGCCTATTCAGTCACCAACGACGGTGTAACTCCACTTCATGACGCTGCTTAAATCATCCGACAGGATGGAACAAGGCCCATGATGATGATGATGATGATAGTGTAATCTATAATAAAATATATAATAAAATGATTAGAGAAGACACCACACCTTTAAACCTTTAGATATTGTACCTACTATGATATAGATAAAAGATAATTCCTCTGTTACAGTGAAACCTCTCACGGTGGAAATCCTGTCAAAAGAGCAGCCGCTGTCAGTGGGCCACAAGACGGACCTTTGGTGTCAGTCCACGGGGGCCAGGCCCCCTGCAAACGTCACGTGGTGGCTGGGAGGAAAGCAACTTAAGTCAATTAATAAGAATATGGTGAGTATCCATAATTATTATTAATTTTTTTACTTATTTCATTAAGTCCATATGTTCCGCTCTAAACCTGAGCGTACTAGTTCGGATTCCTAGGGGTAGGAGGGTCTGAGGGATAGTAGGTAATGAAACCACGAATCACCACAGATTTGATTTTTTAAAAGCTTTTATTCTACTTGCCCTGTTAGTATGTTAGTATGGGACAAATCTTGCGAGTTAAATTAGAACCACTTCCTGTCGTTAGATTAGGTTGAAATTTAGTTTACTTACGTAACTTCGGTGACAATGCAATAATATGGTACCATGAAGCTGGTCTCAAGATGGCCTCGGAAGGTGGCTATCGGAACTCCTAAACTAAACGAGATAAAACCGTCGAGTTTGGACTCGTTTGAATAGTCTTGACAAGCACTCTTTTTTTAGTCCAGTAATTTTTTTTTTTTTTTTTTTTAATACAAACTTTTATTTAAATGCTCTAAAACGAAGAAAATAAATTTTATATTGATATAAATAAAAACTTGTCGCGAGATTTCAAACAACATCGTACCTACCTACTAAGTAATATTTAATTCCAACAAAAGACTTCGCGTTCTTATCATTTGCTTAGAATTAAAGTTAGTTTGTTCTTTTGAAAAAAAAAATGTTTATGTTCTCGCGACAAGCTTTTATATAGATCAATATAAAATTTGTTTTATTGTCTAACCGATTACCGACTCATGTTTATATGTGTCCATCGCTGCGCGTCTCTATATCGCGAGCTAGGATTTCCGTCTTCGTTTACGAACGACATCTAGTTTACAAAATATAAACTAGGTGAGTAATTATGTTCCAAATTAGTTCAACATACATCGCCCACGAAGGACAAGGTATTAACAGTATTATTATACTTTTAACTAGTTATTAAAAAATTAACAGTATATAATATCAGCTGGTATGACGGACTTTTAGTGTAAAACATCATGCTTTCAATATGTAATTAATGCTCGTACGAGTAATTTAGTACGTAAGCTTTATAGCTTACGTACTTTCCACAATAACAATAAATTTATTCGTTTGTATTCCAATGTTCGTACCGCCAGGATTAATAATAATGTACACTGGTGTCAGTACTGATATGTATGAGTCATTTAAAATAATAATAATATAATTTATGACAAATAATTATATTTTAAAAATGGTAAATTTAATCACTATTATTATTAACAAGATATTTGCCGTGGTTCGCGTTATTTTCAAGACCATATTTACTCCTCACAAAAAGATAGCACAACTGACAAGACTGTACTTTTTAGATACTTACTTGAAAGTTATTAACATATTGTGAATGAAATTTAAAAAAAAGAAAAATAATTTAAAAAATACACCATTATCTTCAAATCATTATAAAATAACTATTATTATTTACACTCGTTATCATTTGTTCTAAGAAATAAATTCATTATCATTATAAAATACCTACGTATTATTATTTAACTCCTTGTCATTGGTTTTAAGAAATCTACTAAAAACCTCACAACGTCTATTTACGGCAGAAAAAGCAATTCTTCACGTATCAAAAACCAATTCCGCTCCCAGGCAGCTTCCAATAAAATGCTCTTTCTCTCCACAGGGCCAGAAAAACGCGAACGAAACGCAATCTCTGCTGCAATGGGTGCCTTTGAAGGAACACAACGGGCAAGTCCTTATCTGCAGAGCGGAGCATTACAAGTTCAATCGCTCCACTATCGAGAGCAAGCTACCCTTAAATATTTATTGTGAGTGCATCATTTTACGTCCACTTTATTCGGAAAATCGTATTTCTTTTCTTGGCTATATTACTGTAAAAGTGTTGTATTTTTTACGTGGTTGCGCAAGTTGGTAATATTTTTTTTTACGCTGTAATTCCATCAATTTCATCGTTCTGACTGCTGAATTGTGGAATACGCTTCCTGGGGTGGTCTTCCCGATAGATATAAACAGGGTTTCCTTAAATCGTGAGTGAATTGGTATCTTCTGGGTAAGCGCGGTCCATCGTGGACCATCATCGTGGATCGTGGTATTATAGTTAAATTAAAAACTTAGTGAACAAACAAATCATTAGTTTGATTATATATTTGTTACGTTTGCCGTCTAGGTTTTTGTACCATCAGTTCACAACCCTGTGTGGTAATAGTGTGGTCATTTCTTTAAGACATATTAGTTGGCTTAAGGCCCTGAGGTGATGCAGCTGTCTCGCTCTAATTATTATTGTTATTGAAAGTGGGGGTGATAGATCCTGAACTGACGTCCCGCATACACCCCATGGTGCATTTCCCTCTACCAGTCTTCCCGAGTCATCCTAGCTCTCTTACCCGATGCTATGATGACTCTCTTTAATTTTAACTCTAAGTTGAGTTGGGGGCAATAGGGCTTGTACTGACATCCAGCTTGGGGTGTATTGTACATAGCTGTCTCGATCACGCGTAACTCTTTTTTTAGACAAAAAATATTATTGTATTTTTGATAAATATGCAAGGTTAGTCTAATTCCCCCTTCCTCCCGGACCTCGACAGCGAGTAGTCGTGTGTAAACCGCTATAAAAATTTTATTTTCGTCGAAAAACTACAAATTCAGTAAATAATTTAAGAAGAAATAATAGGAGTGCATAAACGAAAGGAGTTAGCAGGACGGCGATTATTGCAAGTCACGTTTGATAGCGGCCATCGAAGCAACAGATGCAACAGGTACTTGGCACCATTTAATTTAACCAACCTGCGCATACGGCATCGCCTACAGGTCGACGAAGAAGAGAGCGCAACAAGTGGGTGGTACCTGTTATTACAACTGCACAAAACACAAACTCCGACTAAGACGGTACTTGTATTGGACAACCACCTGTTGATGACACCAATCAAATCCCTGCGTACACGACGAATGTGAAACGCTACTTATATTGAACAGCCATCTGTTGATGCCACCAATCAAACCCCTGCGCATACGAGGAACGTAAATAAAACACTTTATATTGGACAACCACTTGTTGATACGTCGGCCAAAGAGGTAATATTCTTTGCGTACATATCAACACCAACTGCCGTTTATAAGCGCCTGGTACATTGAACGTTCGCACAACATTCTGGTTAGTTTCAATTTATATTGCTAACAAATAATATAGATTGAATATTCGCATTCCTGTTACTTTATAATCTCCTAGTATATTCTCAACATGTCGCTGCATGCAACACCAACACAAGCAAAGGAGTTAAAAACTCCGGCTCAGAAACGCGCTCGTACATTCTCCGACTCGTTCACGAAATCTCCGTCGCCTATAAATAATGATAAACTCGGAGAACTAATGGACAAAATGAATCAGGTCATAAAAGATGTGACTGACATAAAAACTGAGATATCAGAGTTGCGAAAAAGTAATTTAGAAATGGAAAAATCCTTTGAACGAACCCTAGAGTTTTACAGCAAAAATTACGAGGAAATGAAAGAAAAGTTAATTTTGCTCGAGAATAAGGGAACTGAACGAGATCAACTTTTATATAAACTAGACAGCAAAGTCGAAGAGTTAGATAGACAGCTCAGAAGCTCTAGTATTGAGATAAGAGGAATCCCCGCTAAAGTGAACGAGACGAAAGCCGAACTAACTGCTACGGTAGAAATACTTCAGGAAAAACTTAAATTGGATAATAATTATGCACCCATCAAGGATATCTATAGACTCAAGGCTAGATCAAATGGAGAACGTGCAATAGTAGTGGATTGTACTACAACACTCCACAAAGCCAATATTCTTTTAGCAGTTAAAAAGTATAACGCCAGCCACACTACAGAAAAGCTAAATACACAGTTGTTAGGTATTCAATGCAAAAAATCTCCTATATTTATATCGGATTTCCTGACGCCTAAGGCCAAGAGACTCTATTTCCATGCCCGTGAATTTTCAAGATCTAACAAGTATGACTTCTGCTGGGTTACAAATGGGAAAATCTTCTTGAGGAAAGTTGAAGGTACGCCACCAATATTGATTACCAACGAGCAAGAATTAGAAAATTTGAAGTCAAAAAACTGATGAGACTACACTTAAACATACATATTACTGCGAAGATATTTTTAACTATTATATTAAGTCAATTTTTTTATCAAATTACTCGTTTACATCTATCTCTTATTATGTTTCTCAAAATGTATCTACAGTTTTTGTCACACACACACACAAACACCATTTCCAGTACCTACTCACACTACACTACTTTTTACTACGTGACCATTGTACAATCTGTTATCATTATTTCTGAAGTGCCACAGTTGCACGTTGCATGCTATTGCCTACTGTGTACTTTTTCAATTACTATATTGTATCATGTCTCTCTACATCTTTTACGATCCCAAATCAATTTTATTTATTATGGATAAAGTTCATCAAAACGTGTTAAGTAATCTCATAGATGACCTAACAATTTCAAAAGCTATTACTTGTGAACCAGAACTGTGTAAATCTCACATTTCCGTAGGCAAGAAGGCACTTAGCATACTGTCTCTCAACATAAGAAGTGTTAATAGAAATTTTGACTCTCTCGAAATATTGCTTAATAGGCTTGGTTTTCATTGTGATTTGGTGATACTTACTGAATGTTGGATAGAGAATTCTAAGCCCTTTCCTCAACTTAAAAACTATAAAACAGCTTACACCAAAAACTGCATAAATCAGAATGGTGGAATTATAGCATATTCGAAAATAAATTTGGATATAGTTATAGAGGAACGGATTTTTAAAGAATCGAATTGTCTCTTGATAAAAATGGGTAACAGCACCGCTATAATAGCACTATATAGATCCCCTTCTTTTTCAAATACTGACTCCTTCATTACAGACTTAGATGAACTCTTAACTAACATAAGAAAATACCAAACTATCGCAGTTCTAGGCGACCTGAATATTGACATAAAGCAAGATAGTACTGATGAAAATTCAGACACTTACCTTGAATTGCTTGCAAGCCATGGTATCCTCCCTAGTCACACTATGATCACCCGAGGCCACAAATGTCTTGATCACACGATGTTAAAAACTAAATTAGAATGCTCTACAATAGTAATAAAAGCAGATATAACTGATCACTCACCAATTCTTCTAAACATTAAGAACAAACAAAATTCAAACTCGTATACCGTTGCAAAAACCAGATCAATAACAGACATACAAGAAATTAGTAATCAAATTAAATCTAATGATTTTTCTAATATCTTACTTACCACAGACGCTAACGAAGGAGCTAGTATGCTTGTCAATCAACTAACGGACATCATCAAACATAATACTCGGACAGTGGAGATTCCTTGTAATCAACGTATAATTAAACCGTGGATTACTCCAGGATTACTCCGCTGTATTCGGACCCGAGACAAAATGCATTCTAGACTAAAACTAAACCCTGATAATGCCATATTAAAATTGTCTTACACTAGATATAGAAATTATTGTAATAACTTAACTAAGAACCTAAAAAATATGTACCATAAAACTGAACTTGACATAAATAAAAACAACTCGAAGAAAACTTGGCAATTAGTCAAACAAATTACACATACTGAAAACCAAAAAACAGACAGTGATCCACTACTTAAAACTAAAACCAACTCGCTTGACTCCATTAACCATGTTAATGAATACTTTGCAAATGTTGGAGTAAACCTAGCAAACAAAATAATAAGTAGTTCACACAATAACACACACAATATAACGGAAATAAGCTCAAACTTGCATTCTCAAGTTAATTCTATAGGTGTTCTGTCTACTGATGACATGGAAATACTTGGCATCGTTAATGGTCTAAAAAATGACTGCGCTGTTGGTTACGATGGAATCTCTACCAGGATAATAAAACAGTCAGCTCCTACGCTAGTACCTTTGATCACACATGTTTGCAACCTAAGCTTATCTTCTGGTCAGTTTCCACGAGTTTTCAAAACATCTATAATTACTCCTCTTCACAAGAGTGGGAATAGAGACAGTGTCAATAATTACAGACCGATATCTATATTAACAGCCCTTTCAAAAGTCCTAGAGAAAATAATAAATAAACGTTTAATATCATACTTAGAAGCTTATAATCTACTATCTTCATCTCAGTTTGGCTTTAGAAAGGGAAGATCTACCGAAGATGCTATAACTGGACTAACAGATTATATTGTAAAACAGTTAGATGCTAAAAAGAAAACTATCGGTATATTCTTGGATTTAGCTAAAGCCTTTGACACTGTCTCTATCCCTATTCTTCTGAAAAAACTGGAACGCTTAGGCATACGTGGTATTGCTCTGAACCTCCTAGAAGACTATTTGACAGTAAGAACTCAGAGGACTAGAGTAGGTACTGTGATGAGTAGTGAGGCCTCCGTTAGCTGCGGAGTTCCTCAAGGTAGTGTACTGGGCCCTACTCTATTCCTCTGTTATGTTAACGACTTGTGTAACTTACACTTAACTCATGGTAAAATTGTCTCGTACGCTGATGACACAGCTTTAATTTTTGTTGGAAATAGTTGGAAAGAAGCTCATGATAATGCCGAAAAGGGACTAAAAACTGTTATGGAATGGTTAAAAGGGAATCTCTTAACTCTAAATGTCGACAAAACTATGTACATGACCTTTACGTATCCACATAGTAAGAAACCTTTTATTGAAATCAAAGCTCATGAAAAATGTGCTGTAAATGGTTACTGTGACTGCACTAAAATACGACAAACACAAACTATAAAGTATTTAGGCCTGATCATTGATGATACACTCTGTTGGAAAGCACAAATAGTCCAATTAAGTAAACGAGTACGGAAACTTATATTTGTTTTTAAAAACTTACGTGAAGTCGCAGACCTTGATCTACTTCTCAAAGTCTATACAGCGTTGTGTAGATCTATACTAACGTACTGTATCACTATCTGGGGTGGCGCATGCTCGACATATATGTTGATACTTGAAAGAGCACAGCGAGCCGTACTTAAAGTTGCATTAAAAAAACCGTTTTTATATTCTACATATCAACTATATAAAGACTGTCAAGCTCTGACTGTACGCCAGCTTTATATTTTTAATCTGACTATGATGCAACATAAAAATGTACATACAAACAAAATTAACTATACGAAAAGACGAAAGGATAGAATACTATCCGAACCTAAATGCAGAGCTCATTCAGCAAAAAAACACAAACTATTTTTAAGCCCATACATATATAATAAGATTAATAAATCTATCAAAAGTTTCGTAACCTTGAACTTTTCTGAAGCAAAACTAGCCTTATTTGATTGGATTTCCAAATTAACTTACGTGGAGACGGAAGATTTACTTAAAATTTTAAAATAACAGACTGTCAGTGTAGTACCTGCATTTACACATCCTCACACGAGTACACATACATTCATACACACAGATACGTAGTACACTCACACCCCCCTCACACACACACACTCACACTCACACACACACACACACACACACACATATATTCATACACCTACAGAAACTCACATATACACTCAATTAAACTAATGCACTTAAATTTACTTTGTAATGTGATAATGTTAATATTGATTTAAAATTAAGTTATTTTTTCTGTATACTCGCACTTTATTGTTGTTCCCTGAAGGTACACTGAAACCTACAATACAAGCTCTGCTTAGTGTAGGTTCTGTGAACTCTCTATTAAGTCACCGTAAGCTTTGATTGTAAACATTATAATTGTAACTTACTACATTAGAATGGCGTATGTATCTATGACAATAAAAAAAAAAAAAAAAAAAAAAAAAAAAAAAAATAAAAAAAAAAAAAAAAAGGTATTAGGAAATAACCAGAATATTTTTAGTTTGATTATCGAATATGGGTATAAATAAACGGCAAAAAGCAATTTTTGTGTTTTTACGTTTATTCCGGCCAAAATAACATATTACAAAAACAAGAGATTTAAAATAAAAATACGTTGTAACAGAGTTATTAAGAGGCTGATGGATAATTTTATAACCAATAAAATTTGTAGCGCGCAAGCAAGCCAGGTGCAGCGCCCATCCCAGCACCTTAAATCAGGTAATTATATTGAAAACAGTTTCATAACAGTATCATTAGTAAATTAACTGTTCTACTTTGTATTCACATAATACGAGAAAACTTGCGTATTCATGAAAAAAAAAACAGAAAAGAAAATTATACCAAAAAAATATACGCTACGAATTGATAACCTCCTCCTTTTATGAAAATGGTTAAAAAGACTTGGCACAATGGAAAAATAAAGAGTGAAATATGCGAGAAATTCACTTCATGAGCACGCCACATAAGTAAGAAAATAGGTCAAACAAACGCCTCTCTAAACTGATATACGAATACTCTGTTCCTTATTCCCCCTCATTTTTCATTCATTCGCCTTTCAGATCGCTCAGTGTTATGTTTTCTAATACAGATATACCAGAGGCGACGATGCATCTCGGCGCTAAAATGAACCCCAACGACATTGAAGAGGGGGACGATGTGTACTTCGGGTGCAAAGTAGACGCCAACCCCCCTGCTTATAAAGTAGTTTGGGAGCATAATGTGAGTATGGTTCGGTGGCATTTTCGTTCTTTTTCGGGTCATTTGTTGTCAATTTTTTGGAAACAATGCGAAACAATAGATAAAATTCTATTATAATGATACATGCTGCTGTAAGAGTTTACTTTTTTTTAACGACTCGCCGCATCCGGTGATTTTAGCAGCATTTTCACATCGCTCTGCTTGTATTATGTGTACCCCCCGCGAGTAAATGCTAGTATGAAATAAGTTTCCTGAATCAGTCTTTCCGATTAGATTTGATAATAGTATCTTGAAATTGCGAGTAAACAGGTTTTCTCTAGCCAAGCGTGAACAGTAAAGGTCGTTTAACATCAAACGAGTTAGTGGTCAAGCGCAAGCCTATTTATTATACTGCGCAAGAAGGAGGGTTATGTTTTTGAGTGATTGATTTACACGTATGGCAGACTATTTCTTGTAGCTATAAAAAGGTGAATTTATTGTTATACAGTATTTAATGCACGCTACTGTATTAGCTGTTATCTTGATCTATATTTTTAGGACGTGAAAAATTATCAAATCTGTTACAGAGCGTCTCTTGTAGTCTTATCATAATAAAGTTATTTCTTTTTTATTTTGAACAGTTAGTCACGTCTATTTTTGAGTAAAATTCTCCGACTATAGTTTTGAAAAAGACCGCCTTATGCGGTTGAAAAAGTCGGAGAATTCGGCTCAAAAATAGACGTGAGTCTATCACTTCAGACACTTCAGCTTAAGACTATCTTAAGTATGCATAGAATTGGTTTGCATTCTAGATAGCGCAGTCCTAAATGCTTAGTATTTACGTACACATCTTACACTACAATGGACGTGCCTTTACTCTCATGAAAATAATTTCAGATATTCGCTATCTCTATCAGCTGTGTTTGATGTCTCTCTCTAAAAGCGTGCAATCTTCCAGGGTGTCCAGCTCCAACACAACCCCCCGCACGTGATACTAACAGGGAACAACAACCTGGCTCTCCGCAACGTGTCCCGTCACCAAGCCGGCGAGTACACGTGTACGGCGTCCAACGTCGAGGGTGACGGCCGCTCGCCGCCGCTCAAGCTGCAGATATTCTGTTAGTACATTACGAATATATATACAAATTTAATGGCTGGCACATGCGCCAACTCGTGAACGGGCGCTGCTTGATGCATGCTAGTTAAGTGTAAATTAAAATTTTGTCTTCCTCTTGTACAACTTAAAAATATATATATATATATGTAGTTAAAAATGCATATATTAGTTTATAAAAGGCACGGACCCCGGAGTCTGTAAAGATTAAATTTATTAAAATAAAAATCAAAAATACAAATGGATCCTAACACTTTCAAATCAAATCGGTTTACTAAGACAAAACGGATACTTAGATGACAAATATTAATTATATTTACTAGGGAAACTAACGTTATTTTCACACATTTTTTTAATAAAAACGGGTACCTCACTTCTCTTATGAGTCGAAAATCTGACTATACTCGTAATGCGATGCTATAGTTATAGTGTAGTGCGAGGCGCGTCACCGACCGAGAGTGATGTTTGCGCTGCTCCTATGAAAAAGACCGCCGAATTTGGTTGAAACTATAGTCAGATTTCGACTCAATACAGACGTGACTGATCCATAGTTTTTATTTAAAAATGAATTCTGAATTATAATATAAAAAGAACTAATGAACAATTTCATGGTGTAAATCAACCTCTTATGGGATAGGAAACATATTAGCCTAAATAAAAAATGAGCTACACAGGAACAAGATCCTCAGCATAAGATCCGTTAAGGATGTTAAGGGACTCACAAAGCATAATTAGGACGTACGTGGGGTGAAAACATTAGCCCGAGGTTACACAACGTTACTTGACGCAAAGATACCGTACACACGGTGACACTAATTTAAACTAACGATGTCAAGGCTTTTATTTAATTTAGCTGGGGATGTTAGTATTATGTTAACATCTTTACTGTTATGGGACATTGTAGATGTTGCTTATATCGTTGTTGTTAAATTAAACTAAGGTGCAGCTAAAACTTAGGCAATTACACCGTCGCTTAACTTCAGGCGAACTAGTGGTCAATCTTAGATCTTGAGTAAATAAAATTAATTATGTTTGTAATGCAACTTTTATTGGTGTTAAACGCTTATCCGTAACAGCTCAATGCTGATTAAATTTTATCTTACTCGTATCTTAAATAATAATAATAAATATTTGTGGACATTTCACACAACACCATCTAGCCCAAACTAAGCAAAGCTTGTAATAAGGAACTAGATGGCTGATAGAATACATATATACTTTTTTTTTTGTAAATATACCTATATACATATGATACATAGAAACACCCAGACACAGAACAAACATCCATGCTCATCACACAAATGTTTGCCCTGGGTGGGGATCGAACCCACGACCTTTCAGTTCAGCAGGTAGACGTAGACACACTACTGACTGAGCCACAAGGCCAGTCTTATTTGAGGTCCGATTGTCGGATGCACTTTTATTGGGCCCTTTGTGCGTACCCAATTCATTATACATCCACAGCAAGCTTTCCGGTGAAAGAAGCTTTGTGTCAGAATGTCACCGTACCAACGCCTGTACTCGTATTACTCTAGTTCCAGATACGCATTTTTTTATTTATTTTTTATGTATAAATAGGTTCGCGCTTAACTGCCTACTCTCCGGATGTTAAGCGACGTTGCGGTCTACGATGGAGCACGCTTACCCAGAAGAAACCAATTCACTCGCGATTTAAAGACACCCAGATTATATCTATTATATCTGCGTTGGTTATATCCAGGTCCAGTCGCTTGCTTGCTGTAGAGTTGCAGCTGCGCAGAATATGCTTCAAGTTTAATTGAATTTGCACTTGTATTTTAAGATATTTGTTGTTAAATATGATTGCATTTGATTGCTAATTTTGCTAAAAATGAATATTGCACTTCCATTGAGTAAACACAGTAGTGTATATGCACTAGGTTGCAGTTGAAGTTCTTTTTTTTACTTCAAAAAGAAGGAGGTGAAACATATGACTGTATTTTTTATGTTTGCTCCCACACAAATCCGTCATTAAAAAAAATCTACTGGGTTACTAGTTGAATTATTATTATGTAGCGCTCGTGGCGTAGCTTGACTAGGTGTTTCCAAATGATCACCAAAGTTAAGCAACGGACGGACCGGTCAGTCTTCGGATGGGTGACCGTGAGTGGCATTTTCTTTCTGAGCACTACCGTGGGTCGGATAATACGTTAAATTGTAGGTCCCGGTTGTTCAGCAATCGTCAAGCCAAGTCAGAGGCCTTTTGGCGGCTTAATAACTCTGACAATAGGGCTGGCCACTCAGTCTATACGAACTTACTTTAGTTGAATTATTTTAAAGGATATACTTTCAGATTAACCCTATAGAAAATTCATTAAAATCGGTTCAGTACTTTGGTTTTTAAAACAAAATTGCACATTTTTGAAGTCTGCTTCTTCAGTTTTCTAAATAACAATTATTAGCTATGAAGGTTTTAACTGCCCGACTTTCGTAAAATAAAAATGAATAGATAGATAAAAGATAGACGTTGATTAAATTAGATTTGTAAAAGGGGCACTATAACTGAATATTTTCTTGTAACAGTAAAATGATGCACCTACCGAGCCATAATTTCTCCAAACAAAGAAGGATAATGTTATTTGAAGACGGACAGTAATGAACTGCTTCGTTTTAAATGAGACTTTTTTTAAATCTAGACTGGGGAGAAACTTTTTCATTTTTATCGGCCTAGATATTCAACAAGATACCGCGGAGTGAGCCTAACCTAATTTGTAAAGAAGAAAATGAGATAACAGCCTTTTAGACGAGCTAGAAATGGGGGTTTTCGCTTTTTTAATAATATTTAAATGTTAGCTTAGCATTTAGGATGGTTATATAATTTTCATCTATACAGGAGATCATTTTGTGAACAATATTTTCCCCCTTTTATCTACTAGTTTGTACGGAACCCTCGGTGAGTGAGTCTGACTCGCAATTATCCGTTTTTTTTTAAGAATGTAAGTTTTAAATCGCAGTAAAACGTTATAAATGCGTATTGTTTAGAATACATGTTATTTATTACGAAAAAGCGATATTTTTTAATTTTTGTGAGAGTTGTATTATTATACACTTTATTCAATTTAAATCTTAAATCTAAGTTTTTTACAATAGAAATACAAAAATATTAATATTATAAAAAACTTAAGTCTAGGGTGCCGCCGGCAGCTCAAGCGGGGCTCAAGCTGCCGGTGGTAGGGGCTACAGAGAGAGAAACCTCCTGACAATGCGTGCCGTGTCCAGGATAACTGCCTTCTGTATCAGACCCTTGACCCAACCATCGAGCGAGAGCCTCTGGAGATGTTGGTCGAGGCTCTTCGCTATGACACCATTCACCGAAATGACTATCGGGAAAATGATCGTCGAGTCAACATCCCACATGGCGGTTATATCGTGAGCCAAGTCAAGGTACTTGCTGAGCATGTCCTTCTCGGCCTTCACAAGATTCTCATCATGTGGGATGGTGATGTCGACGAGCACTGCCCGGCGCTGAGACCGATCTACAATCACGATATCAGGCTTATTGGCAACAATGGTCCTGTATTATTATTATTATTACAAAAAAATAGCATACGACACTCAAGGAGTGAAGACGACTCCAATGACACTTCGCACATCACAACCGGTCAATCCGTTTAGGCTGTAGCAGGTATATAAAACATACATAATTACACACCTACCCACATACATAGTACATTCAAAAAACATGACCGTTCTTACACAATCGGGTTAAACAATCAAACAGATCAATCAATTAATTTCCGTAAACATGAATGAAGGCAAGCACAGTACATAACAATTGCTCTTATCTGCAGACAAGCCCTTATGCCGGAAGCGAGAGGTCAAACTCATCGGGGCAGCACTTCAAGAGCCTTCCACGGTGGTGTGTGAAGTCGACGCCTTCCCTCCCCCGGACACCTTCGATTGGACCCTTAACAACTCCGGCGGCTCGATCAAAGTCGATCCTGTAAGTAATGGCTGGATGCTTCGCCATAAGCGGTTGGTATGAAAGTGAAGTTTTATAAGCAAAGTATACATAGGTATGATATATGACTGAAGCGTTCTTGTTCGCAATTTTTTTGTTTGAGTTTTATTTGATACATTATTTTTTTGGGATCTATGATACTTAGGCACGCTAGAGATAATAGATTGTGGAATACGCTTCCTGAGTGGGTCTTTCCCGACAGATATAATCTGGGTGGTAAAACTGTTCAGGAACAAATTTTCATTGATCATTTCCAAGTTAATGAAATATTAAATATTGGAGGACATTTTCACACAAGCACTACTTGTACTATGAGATACTGAAGAATAAATATATACTTTTTTTGTAAATATGATACATATAAATACACAAACACAGAACAAACAACCATGCAGCAGAAATGTTTGCCCTGTGTTCAGATCAAACCCACAACCTATAGTTCAGAAGGCAGACACACTACCACGTATATCAACGACACGTAATTCTTCAGTGACATCTGCACTGCTCCTTTTGAAAAAGACCGCCGTATGTAGTTGGAACTATACTAGGAGATTTGACTCAAAAATAGACGTGAGCAACCCGTATATTTCCTAGAATTTAATAATATTTTTCATCAAAAATGTTTACCTAAAGTTAAGCACAGATTTCATGCATGAATCCTGGCTTTTGGCTCCATATTAGCTCGATGTGGTTAACGTAGAAAGTTCCGTATAGTTTCTACCACTGGATTAGCACTGAATAGTTCCGTTTGTAACGCAATGCGGGCCGAGTGACAGGTGACAGGATAACCGCCATTGTGCTTTACTGGCTTTGTGCCATTATCTACTGGCGAGGGAAGCTTCTTTTATGTTCAGCGGGCACTTAGGTATAAGTTTTATTCTTGCTCTTCATGTAAACGTGGATTGAGTTTAACTGGTGTTTTAAGTACGAGTGAGAGAAATAAATGCATTTTCTGAAGTTTTCCATTAATTTTTATATTTATGATAAAATCGTAATTTTTCGAATTCGTCGGGAATTTTTGATAAGTGTGAATTTTTCTCTAAAAATGGCAAAGGTTACTGCGGCGCTATTTTACTGACTGATTTTAATAATATTCGCTAGATGTTTGGTACTTAATTCTAAACGATAAATTTAAATACTTATGAACAAAATCTGTGAAGAGTTTGTGGAGATAAAATGAGATCTCAAGTGAAAAGAGAAGAACATTTTAAATAAAAACTGCGGGTCACTCACATCTGTTTAAGCCGAAAAATCCAACTATAGTTTCAACCGCATTCGGCGGTCTTTTTTTCCCTATTAAATAGAGAAGAAGTTTTCTACGAGCCACGAGGCTATTTGTCGGCTGATTTTGATAATATTTAATTTGATACTTAATACTTAACAAGATCTTCGATTATATGTGGTAAATCTCACGAGTACAGGCTTTGTGCTCGCTAGGACTATACGGCATCACGTGAAAAGAACTCGGTTTGTTCTCGTGTACGAGCAAATCAGGTCTTTTTGCGTTTCAGGAACTATGCTATTCGTAGAACTACTAGTTATTATTACTAGGCATACCTACAAAATTCACTTTATTATACTACACTTCACAAAGCACGCGTTTTCTAAATTTCAAATGTCTACAAGTACGCGTTTTCTAAATTTCAAATGTCTACATTTAGCGGTTGAGGCTGCACGTGATGCCAGTTATACTCAGGACAAAGCCTTCAGATATAGATAAAATGATTTCCATTCGTATTTAGCAACGAGGAAGACTATTCAAAAACTACTGTTGACGGGGCTAAATGTATAACCGCAAGACAATTAGGTGGTAAGTGACATTGTGATTGAAAATGGGAAATAGGTTACAGTCTAGACTAGGTTGCCTGGAAGAAATCGCTCTATGCGATAAGGTCGCCGTTGTATTTTCAACTCCGATTATTAACTATATTTAAATTACTCTGTATGGATGTACAATAAAGTTATTCTATTCTATTCTATTCTATTCTATTCTAGACTAGACTCGAGCTAGGCTAGGGTCTAAAAGGCAAATAACTACGGTACAAATTATGCCCCCGTTAGTTGTTTGATAACATAATTTTAAATTTGGAGTGGATAGGGTAATAGTCATCTGAGTAGGGACTTAGGGTAACAATATGAAGTAAATTGTTTATATTTATTTTATACATTGAAATGAAACAAAATGTAACACACACATTTAAAACAAAGCTTTTTACTAGAACAAAGAAATTGTTTCATGCTAAACGATCTGCAAAACAGACACGGCCCGTGCATTCAGCTCAAACATTGCATTTTGCCGGCCGTTTTGCTTACTTCAGTGTCTAAGTACGGGCGTTATCGCTTCCGCACAGTACACCATGTGGTCGAATGTATATCCTAAACCTCCATAATGAATATGGATGCTGGCCCCTCGTTAACCCATTTACTGCGAAACAACTATAATGTGTTTAACTTAGGTTGCAACTGATTATACTACGGACTGAGTAACTTTACTGCAGTAGTTAAAACTCAAGGAGTAAAGTGATGTTCATTTTAGGCAAGGTGTGATTAACATCTTAAATGACACACTCATTTAACCTTAGGTGAACTTTGGTAAATGCTCGTCGACCTACAGGTCAGGTGTAATGTAATATATAGGTAAATTTTAGAATTTAATTAGAAATCGCAGATCGTAGATCGTAGATCTATCTTCTATAAAAAAAAAAAAGTTTTTGTTCGAATATTATTATACTTAATACTTATTTGGATATATCAAAATAATGACTTATTCAACCGTTGAATCGTGAAAGGATAACAGTGAAAGAATTACGGGTTTTATAATTTTTTTTTTTTACGTAAGATAGATATACGATTGACCACCAACTCGCCTGGTGTTAAGTGACGGTGTGGCTGAGGATGGAGCTCGTCAATCTAGAAGATATCTCTTCACTCTAGCCTTGAAAATTCCAAGATTTTAGTTCTCAAGAAACAGATGGCGGCAAAGAATTCCATTCCTGTACAGTACGCATCAAGAACATGGACCGATATCGTTGAGTACGGATTTTTGGCATTTCAACAAGAAATGGGGGGTAATACGTCGACTTTTTGTTAGTCCTGGTATTGAAATCATGATTGTTTCCCACCCTAAGTACACGGTGTAAGGTTTTGAAGCGACGAAATTAACCCGATAGTTGAGTTGTTTTTTTTTTTTGCCGTTTACTATTTAAAAAAAGGTATGCTTATCACACTGCCTCTTAATATCAGGTGTTGTGGTGATCCACAGAAAATATAAGGTGGTGGTCAAACACCTTGCGGATTGACAAAAAATTGTCTTTTTAGCAAACTATCCAATCTAGCCCTGCATAAATCTAGTTAACTGTTTTTATACTTTGTACATGATATGCTTTTTATTTGATAGAATTAGGGTTGCGCTTGACTGCCAACTTGCCAAACGCCGCGGTCTAAGATAAAGCACATTTGTCAATATGTACAATTTCAAATGAACTAGTTGGATCTCTGATGTATTTTTATCGACTTACTAAAATTGATTTTCTTTTCAGGAGCGAGTCACGATAGAATCCAAAGAAGGCAGGTCTATCCTGACCTACATGCCGGTGTCGGAGGTGGACTATGGCACGCTGTCCTGCCTGGCAACCAACCTGGCTGGGCAGCAACTGGTGCCCTGTGTGTACACGTTACTGCCTGCGACGCGACCCGACCCGCCGACCAACTGTACCGTGTATAATCTGACGCACGACTCGCTGGACTTGGTTTGTCTGGCAGGTGAATTCCGATTCCAACCTGTCAACATTTGGAACTTACGATACTTATAAGCCTAAAGTTTGATCATTGTATTTTGTGTGTATTTTGTATGATTTAAGGATAATGTAAAATTCCTATTTTCAACTAATAGTAAATTGTGTTCATCATAGATACGGGTTAACGTGATTCCTTCCCTCAGGCTACGAAGGCGGCCTACAATGCGTGTTCATAGCCGAAGTTTGGGCGAACGACAACCTAGTAGTGAACGCCAGCAACGGCATCACGTTGTGGAACCTTAGGAGATTAGGAGCCAAGAGGCAGCTGAAGATAGTGGTGTATGCAGCGAACGCAAGAGGGCGCTCCGAGCATGTAACACTCACTGTGGAGACTGCGCCCAGATTGGCTCCTAGAACTGGTCAGTTGTATATATTATTTGTTTATTTTTAATTCAAGCACTATCCTTACAGATATCCTATTGCGATGGTGCAAGTCAACATACTAGTCTACCGTATTATTTATTTATTAAACCGTATTATCATTTAAAATCAAAATATAATTATCCATCTTAAAATGTAGGTAACTATATTATGTATTAGTAGGTATTAGTATTAGTAGGTAACTATATTATATTTATAACAGTATAGCCGTGAATTACACGGAATTGATCAGACTACAGTATTCACAGAAAAGACATAATATGTACATGCACCTATCAATCATGTCGATTTCATATTACTGATGTATCGTTTATTTCACATCTCATAAATAAATATAAGGGAACCTTACAATTTTAATGAATTGTTATTATTTACAGAAGCTCAAGAAGCATGGGAGTTTAACTGGGCAGTGGGGATATTCCTCGGAGCAGCTCTCACCGTAGCCATCATCTTATGCCTTGCTCTGATCTTGACCAGGTTAAGGCAAAGGTCGAGAGACTATGAAGGTAAGTTATATTGCTAAGTACATTCAGTATATTCCTCGGAGCAGCTATAACTGTAGCCCATCATCTTATGCCTTGCAGGTAAGTTTTACGGCTCTTTGTCTTTTTAAATGAGGGCAAACCTTCGGATCAAACATTTCAAAGAGGAAAAAGGTGAAAACATGAAGCAACTACAAAAGGAGACGTGTAGGTATATTTAAAAATGCAATAGGTTGTGAACTCATATCAGTTTAATCGTAATTACTTATCTCGCAGATGTTATATGAGAAAGAAAGAAAGAAATTGAAAAGAAACCTATTTTCCCCTCACATGAGTTCATCATAATAAGTCAAATGCAAACCAAACGAGCGTTCAGCGTACGAGTTTGTCCCTTTTGCTGTAGAAACAGCGGGGCCGTGGGGCTCGGAGGCAAAGAAGTTCATCTCTGACCTGGCGCAACGGCTTAAGGAAAGAGGGTGCGAGCCTCGGGCGGGCCTTTTCTTGGCCCAAAACATCTCCCTGGCCATACAGCGCGGGAACGCTGCCAGCGTAAGGGGCACTTTTGGTCGAGGAAAGGTGAACACAACGGAACCTGATTTGGGGCACAAATTATTTTTATTGGGATTATTATTGACAATATATTGTAGTATTTTTATTTTATTTTTATTCTAAGGTGTGACTGTGAAATTTATTTTAAGTGACTAATGTATGTACGATTTTCAATTATTTGTGACGAATAATTAAATGTAGGTATAAAACTTTAAAAAAACCACACGATGCAAGTAGCATACGTGATCGTATGCTACTTTGTAGAATGTATTGTTTTTTTACGGCAGGTGGCATACGACCACGGCTATCTTCTGAACACCACTACGAATACGTATGAAATACAATAAAATATTCATTTTGGTACATGTAAGTTGTTTATTTAATACACAATTTATATCGAAGTTTGTACTTAACATTTTCAGATTGGAATGTTTTCTTGTTTCATACTTTTTAGAGTGTGATTTTTCAGTGGTCAATTTTCAGTTTTAGTTTTGAACTTATTTTTTATTAAACTATGTAATGTGCGCCCATATCGATTACCGAATGTTTTTTCACAGATTGCAGACTTTAATTTGACAAATAATTGTTTCAGTAACACTTCCAACATTGAAGAATCAGAAGGTTATAGTGCCGAAGAGAAGCTCGATCCACGGTCAAGACGACCGCAACCCGGATCTCATACCACTCAGCAAAGGTAATTATAAACCCATTAGCAAATAGATTAACTTGTATTATTTATAGGTGTAGCGGTCTGGTCAAAGTTATACGTCTCTCCATCAGTATAATAAACGAATGTAACAATGAAGGGGTTGATGTTATGTTTCTGTAATAATGGTCGTTACAAAGATGGAAATAGAAGCACAATTATAGTACCTAAGATTCTTTATAATATATGCTATAAGTATATACTTGACATAGAATTTGAAGAAAATAAAGAAAAATATAATAATAAACAAGCGCCAAACATTATTAAGTATGTACTTACATAGATATAAAAAAAATCTTACGTTAAAATAAATTGCTTTACTAGAGAGTTCTGCTGGTTTTCACGAATTGAATTGCTTACGGTATGTTATTAAAAATATGAATTAAGTTTTACTCAACAATATTCAATAAGCATACTTTGTTTACAACTAGATGGGCGTAGGTATGCATTTTTAGTATGTTTCCATTTAATAATATTATTTAAGTTTTTATTGTACATGTCTAGTTTTGTAAACCAACTAATAAAAAAACTTTTGTTTACATTAATCATGAAAAATAAATAAATAGCTATTTATTCATTTTTCCAACCAGTCTAACAGCATACAGGTATTTAAACCAAATTCTATATATGGCAAAACTACTAGAGAAATACGAAAATATCCTTCTCCGATCGATACCAGTATCGTGCCGAGAATATTTAGTTCGAAACTAGTTACGAAGCTATAGTTACGTACGCGGGCGAAACGATCTCACTACCTACTTGGATCCCTCGGATAGCTTTATACAAGCACATAACCTAGATCAATATAGGTCTAAAGGCGATCCAAATGCTCGAGTCCATTATCGATTGGTAATGTACTCAGCAAGCTGCCAGAATTGGCACGATGCTTAGGGATGATTATGCGTTGCTCCAGATAAACACCAAATTATTGGTTAGGCGTCGCATCTGTCAAAGTCAATTTGAAAAGAATAAGTTCCCGGCCCCCACGGACCCAGAGTCTCAACATCGAATATATACAAAAATCTTTCTATTTCACCTAAAATCCAATTTTATAACTTACTTTGTTCTGGTACGCAGAATACAAAAACTTTTTGATTTAAATCAGTTTCAATCAACCTCATAACAAACTAGTTGGAAGACTTTTTGCCAAACTTTACCTAAAGTCGATAAACAATATAAGAAAAATAGAAGTTTAGTGGAACTAAAAAAAACTAACAGTAGACGGTAAACGAGTAAAGTTTGCGACTGCATCTATTAACGAAGCAGTTTTTGCCTAGAAAACGTTTAAGACTTTAACCTTTTATTTACTTTCTTAGTCTTATCTCAGAGTTTCTTGAAAGGTTGTCTTATGCTTCTCTTGATGTTTGCTAACGTGAAATGGGATGGATATTTTGCTAATCTCAACAGAAAGTAGTTTTAAATTGCCATATGTAATAAAATTAATGGCCTTGCCGAAAAACGATACATAACTATAAGCATTGCTTAACATATTTTGTCAAATTCTCGCTGACACGTAATGACGCTTGTGGAAAGAAGAAACAGAATTTAAGACGATAGTTAAAGTTATGTAACGTTTTTCGGTAAGGCGTTATTAGTTATTAGAAGATAAGAAATAACATTTTCTAAGTAAAAATATAACAAACTTCAAAAGTAATAGTTGTCGTCATAATTATCTGAAAAAATATGTATTTTAATTGGACTTACACTAAGAAATATCGTAACGTCTTAATTGACCGTGTGAGCGAAACGACCAAAAGTCTCTGGATCAACTGTCAACATTTCCTTTCTTCTGTACGGATGTTTGTTTGTTAGTACTCGCGTACAAGCCGTATTTTCCAACTAATCTTGACGAAACATGCTATGCAGGTTTTACAATTTTATCTTTTTTTTTTCTTCAGGATTCTTAAAGGGTTACATTTCCCGCGAGAAGTTTTCTGTTGCACCATTTACTGACCGATTTGGATAATATTTGCTAGAAACAAAATATATGCGATAAATTTGCTAGAAACAAAATATACGCGCAAAATCCGTTAAGTTTCATTTCAATTTGCTAGAAACGTTTGATACTCCATTCTAAACAATAAATTTAAATATCAACATACCTCGCGAGAACAGACTTTTCTTTTCACCACTTCACTCTATCAGACGTCACCTCTGCATTGGCACCCATCACGCACATATTATAATCTCGCGAATTAACCCTTATAGTGATGATGTTCATGTTGATAATAAAATACCATCATCTTCATCTCAGCCACAAGAAGTCCACTGCTGGACATAGGCCTCTCCATGGACCACGAACCGGCGAGGGCGGCGTAGGAAGGCAAGCCTTATGGTGGACAAAAGACAAGTGGCAGGAAGACGCTGGATGCAAGCCGCTTCCCACCGCTCTTTTTGAAATAAATATTTTATTCCAAAAAGACCGGTGGGAAGCGGCCTGCATATTCAAGTTACAAATTAGTGAAAAACTTGTATTTGAGTAACTAATCTCCAAATTAGTCTTAAATTCAACATACAACGTAAATCGTATTGTTAGAAGTCTTGCCCAGGTTCAAAAAAGAGAATTTCAATGACTTGAACTCAATTCAAATCACGTGCCATCATTTGAAGCTTGCTAAAACAAATCCTTCCAGAAAGTTCCGGTCCGAGTTAAATTAGTCTGTAGCGTCATTCATAAACTAATTCGGTGAGCGGGAACCAATTTACATAGGAACGTAATTAGGTAGACTAGTTTAAATCTTGCGTCGGTTCGAGTCTGGGTTGAATGAACGATTGCTTGCATAAAAAGATGCGGGGGCTCTTCATCGGACGGGTAGATTTCTAGTTCTCTTCAAATTTCAGATTCTCTGTGGTGGTTGTTGCTTGTCAAAATAAATTTTTATTTTTATTTTGAGAGAAAGCTGCTATACGACCGATTAAAATATGATAAGATAATTTAAATAAATGTAAATAAAATTTGTTAAAAATCTGTACAACAACAACGATCTTTAATTTTTTTTAAGCTTACTCCTAAGACACAATATATTTTAAAATTTTGTCTTCATGTATGTATTTGTGCCTATGTTTGTTTGTTTCACTAATATTATATACTTGAACTCGGGTGGTTTTGATTGAGTGGTCAAGTTTCTCAAAAATCAAACTTTCGAATCGATTCGGTGGAACTTTTTGGAGAAATGTAAAATTTTTTGGTCGACAACCTTTTTTCGAATGGAGGAAACTGAAGTTTTATTAGAAAATTAAATAATAAGTAATCTATTATACGGTGTTGTGAAAATAGAAATATGAGTGGTAGATAAAGTTTTCTAAAAATATACCTCTAACTCTCAATTTGGTGCAAACTAAATGTTTTGAGTATGTTTGTTTAAATGTGTTGTGGATATTTTACACAAAACCATCTGACCCCAAACTAACCAAAGCTTGTGCTATGAGAACAAGCTCATAGAATACATATAGGTATACTTTAAATGTACTACCTAACGATCGAATTTGTCTGGAAAACCTTCATAATTGTTGGTTATGTTATGGCGTCTCAGTGAACATTCAAAGTACTAGGAATTTTGGTGAACACGATAGATTTTTGAAGGTTCATTGAATTTTCGAAGCGAACAATTCGATCATTTGTTAGCTCTTTAAAAGTTTGCATTTACCCTTTTCAGCTGTGTCTATTCTAACTATGGTATTACATTTTTGGTATTAAATAGTACTTCTTTTCTTATATTTACAAAATCTACCTTGCCGACTCAGCTAACATTGTTAGGCCGTGACCGGGTTGCAATCAAGCTAATTATTCATGCTACCATCTGCAGCGGACGATAAATAAATACAAACAACAGCGCCTTAAGTTCTCGCGGTCTGGTTACGAGGAAAAAACCGTCTGCAGTAAATTAAATTTGCGCGTTCGTGGCTGTACTCTTAAATAGATGATGCATAAATAATAAAGTGAATGCTTAAATAAATTGGATAAATTTTTTATATATCTTTAAACCATTCAGGGTACAAGGTTTAAACTAAACTAGTGAGCCAAAATGTCTAGTGGACCAGTGAAACGACTGTCTCAATCAGTTTTGCGTTTTCCAAATCACAACAATCAAATAGATCTTTTAAAAATTGGTAAAACGTCTCGACGAGGCAATACTCACGATTTTACTGCATATATGGTGTATTGAACAGACTTTAAAGACCAGACCCCATACAAGTGGTTGAAAGATTAGATTCAAGCTTCAAGATTGGTCTTTTTGAATATAAATGGGGGAAGGCTATGTCCAGCGCTGGACTTCTTGTGGCTGAGATAATAATGATGATGATGAATATTTTGTGAAAGTCATCACCATGACACATCACATCATGAGTTCTAGTCATCATCATGTTTACGTTGGACCGCTAACTTGCCTGATGTTAAGTAATCATTGCAGTCTACGATGGTGAGTAAAAAAAACAGCCAAAATTATTTAATCGTATTAATAATAAAAAAAAAAAAAAAAAAAAAAAAAAAAAAAATTCATTTATTGCAGGTAATTAAAACCCATATAGTAAAAAGCAGAAAAGGCATATACAGACTAAAGAATATTCATTAAATTTAAATCATTAATTCTACATAAACAATACAATTAAATAAATGTCACCAAACTAAATAAACTTAAAAATGTCAAATGTTAAATTAATAATCATAATGCCAAAGAAAAATAATAACACAATAAAATAATGTCAAATAAAATCACAATAGTCCGTCATACATAAATAATTAAATAATTTTAAGCAGTGCATATCGTTTTTCACATCAATACTTTCTCGTAGGCATCGCTACTGCAACGTGCCTGTTGCAACAATGCCTAAGGAAAGGACAATCAAGTCTTGCGGCAATCATAGCCAGCACGATATTGGAGCTGGCCCGGACTCTGCGCACCAAAGACATGCTGCGCTTACGCATGGTAGCGTAAAAACAATCTGTATGCGCGTGCGCGAACATGCCCGAGGCGCTACAGAACCGGGGCAGCCCCAATACCGCTCTGAACGCATTGTTATATTGGACCCGGAGGGCACTGTAGGTTTTTTCAGTGTAATAAAGTATTTAATAATTCTAGTATCTTAAAAAATGCGATAAAGCTAAAATTTCAATGACAATGTAGGCCAAACACATAACTGAAACGTCTTAACAGTTATCAGTCCCAAGACGATACAGCCATTGGCGAACAGTTCCGGACTCATAATAACAACGAAGAACTAAAAATGCCATTAATACTCTTATATCGTAACTCTCCTGCTAAGGCACGCTTGTTTTCAATGCAATTTCTGTGTAACACACTAACCGCCCTAATTCTCCGTAGGACTAACAGAGTGCCCGCCACAGCCGCCTTCCTACTCCGCCGTGGTGGCGTCCTCAGGTCCTAAGAACTCGAGTAGCGCGCACACACTACCTCGCACGCAGTCTCCCACCACGCCAGTCTCTTCGCATGGACATTACACGGATTCACAGGTAGGGGCAGGTCGAGATTAAAGCGCGCAGCTATCTCTCTCGCGCATCACAACATTTTCAAACATATAAAATCATTGAGTAGCAATATTAGATAATAATTTTATAGTGTTTCAAAACACCCAAACAAACAATCAAACAATCTGACCCGTACGTTAAACCCGTTAGCGGGTTTCAAAACAGACGTGAGTGACCCGTAGTTTTTATTTAAAAATGTGTGAAAACCACGTTAATTTCCATAGTAATAATTTTATAGTTTAAAAAATTGAAACAACCGACTTCGAAGTACGTTATTTCGTTTACTTGTAATATTAGTAAGGATAATAATTAAACAAGACGCTCAAGCGTTGAAGTAACTCTATTTTCTCCTTATACACATAGGATGAGGAGTAAGTAGGTTTTATTTTTCAAGCGCAATAAATCCCTCACGATTGTAAACTTTTTAAAGAGACCTATGTTTACCCGCTCGTTTCTTTTTCAAGAATGATATTTGTCATTGAATGTCAAATGCTTCGTCGTCGCAGATTAGAAAATGTGCAGATATTTATACGAAAAAGCTCAACATTTGACACTTTTGTAAAGAAAAACGTGTCAGTGGAACTCTGCGATTCTATAATCTGACGCACTCACTCAGGAATCCAATGAAAATATTTTTACTTTTAGAGATTATTCTAAAAGTTATAAAGCAATGTTTCTAATATAATTATGGGACCAACTTGGGAGCTTTCTCTATACGCCAATTCATAAAACACAAAAATTGGTTCAATAATGAGCGAGAAATTCGTGTTCATACATAATAAAATAAAAAAAACGGTACGAATTGATAACCTGCTCCTTTTTCGAAGTCGGTTAAAATGTTAGACCTAAATTTGTTTATTTAGAGAAGAGAAACATAAATAATTTTAAAGTGCATGGTGGACTAATCTTGCCAACTTTTGTGGGACTTTTGTGGACTACATATGTCTGGTACATAATTACTACTGAGAAGAAATCCTTAGGTATTTATTAAGGGGTATGGGTTCATTTGAAAAGACATTCATGCCCTCTCTTTGAATGTTACTGTCTGTGTGGTTAATACAATTTGTGAATGTTACTTTTATAATAAATTTACTTTTATATTTTAACTTTTCACTGTTTACCTGTTTGCCTGGGAGGTAACCGTAAGGTTTAAGGTCGAATCGTGTGTATATTGCTATGTGAAAAAAAAAAAAATTTCGATATGTGGACAAACCACGGACAAACGAATATGACGATAAACGAGCATTTTTCGTAACATTAAGGAATCCACAAAAGATTTTGACCTTTTTCTAGTTCATTTACCTCAGCGATCTCGGTCCGCCTTAGGGAATTATTTATTCCAATCTGTCCCATCGACTATATTTTATTGATTAAGGTACTCTTTGTTAAAGTAATGGTATCATAGTAATACTTGTTTCAGTAAAAATATAGTATTAGTAAATGCGAGCTCAAAAACTCGATACGAAAATTACACCGCACCAGCCGATACTTTACCAAAGGCACCAGCTAACATGACTTAAAAATTACACCGTGGCCGTGCGTGCCGCCAATCAACGACCGAGCCAGTTAATTTTCAACAAATTAACAAAATATGTAAATGCTACGAGTGCTACTATTGGCTAGTTTTGGACCATCAACTTACTAAGGATAAAAAACACGTTTAAGTCATAATTGGAAATAAATAAATAAATATAAAAACTAATTATTTATTCAAAAACTTAACAAATCAAAATACATCACGTCAGTATTTATGAAAACTAATCTTAATAAGCTATTTTTTGGATAACAATGCATAGCGTTATCATTCAAAATCCAATATGGCTGACTTCCAATGACAGTAGGTAGACTAATTTTATTTTTTAAACACAACCACCAAAGAGGTTAGAAATTACAAACTAACGATGTAGGCATCGAATGAAAGGTTTGTTTGTTTTCGCTCCAACAGGTCTGCGGTGTGTGAGCATGTACTTACTAGGTAAGCCAAATCACTACATCCGTCATCAAATCTTGGATAGAGAGACGCGTTATTTACCAAGAATGATACGCTAGGCTATTGAAATTAAGAAATGTCCGAACTTTAATAGAGACGGTTGGCAAGTACCACCTGAAAGGGACCCGGTGATCAAATTAATAAAATCTTAGCCTCAACCTGTCGACACCGTGAGCGACTTCTGCGTGTATAGGGAACGCTTTGCGTAAAAATAATAGGCGGTAGTACTTAATATTTTCATAATAAAAAGACAATTGTCTAGTCACCTGTGCCTGTGACCACGGGCGTTACAGTGTTTGAAACATCAAGTCATGAAATAATGTAAAATATACGCGATAAATCCGTTTTTTTTTAAAGTAACAATCGTGGAAACCTTAGAAAACAGCTTTGTTTTAGTTTATTTTTTATTAATGTATTTTTATTTTTATTTTCAGAGTGAATCCGGCAGAAGCAACAACGGTGTCCTGAGATCACATCGAGAAGTGGTCACTACCAGAACACCTCTACTGGCGGCACATCAAGAGAGCCGCGTGTAATAATATTGTATTAAATGTAACAATAAATTATTTATTAATTTAATTAATTAGATATGGTAATAAATAGTTTAAAAATCTGTTTGTTTTATTTCATGGAATATTTAATTAAATTTAAGTATTTATTTGTTATCTATGAATTTTCATGTTTAAGTCAATTATTGGCAAATATTCGCAATGTTATTTTTAAAAAGTTTTCTTGAGTGAAACAATTATCGAATAGAACAAACAAATAATTGTTGGTTAATGTGTGATAACCGAAAAATACTTATAATATACGAACAGTTTTTTATTAAATTTAGGTTTGTAAAGAAATAATTATTGATTTTTAATTATGTATTTTAAGTATTATTTTACGGATGTATCATCTATGTTTCAAGATCTGGCCCGCGTTTTAAATATTATGCAGTATTAAAATATTTATATTTTAATATTATGTGAAATATATAGGAGACATATTCGGTGAAAGTTACAAACTAAATCAATCAATTTTTTTTAACGTTAAGTTCACGTAACATTAATTAAAATTAATGGTGTTTTTTTATTTTATTCGTCAAAAAATAGGTCCTGATGTATGAACTTGCTTTTTATGTTATTGGTACAGTCATTTAAGAATTTTACTAAATGTTTGTGAATCTCACTGAACACAGTTTTAATGAAAACATTATATTCCATGGTTTTAATTTTTTAATTTTATTTATCTTGCTGTATTAATTAATAACTCAATTATTAAACGATAAGTTTAAAATGACTGAACAAATGCGTAAGTATAGGAAATTGTAGAATAAACTTAGTATTGTCAACTTATAGGTACATAAAATTTCCTAGTATAATTTTATGTACGAAGCATCATTTTCTCTTGAGGCACAGGATTACAATGATAAGCTAAAAGCTGATAATGTAACGAAAAACTTCAGGCAAAATAAAAAATACATAATAAAAAAAAACTGTCACACATTTTCATTAAATAGTATTTTTATGAAGAATTATGAAATTATGACAGGTAGTCTAAACTCAATGTTTAAATGAATGTAAATTTTTATTTAATTAAATAATCAGTATGTAAGGAAAACGTCTTTATGCACAATAATTTGTAAATAATTGAATAATTATAATATCTTATTTTGTAAAATATGCAACGTTGTTTAATTAAAATATATAAAATTGGTTAGTAAAAATGTAATTTTGTGTAAATAATTATGAAATAAATTGATTCATATTAAACATTACAAAATATTATACTGTTATTTTTCACTGTTGTTCCCTTAGGCTGGTTTCACAGCTGTCCGGGAGCCAGTACGGACGGCTCGTACGGGTCTCGGTCAACTGTCCAGTTGTAAAAGCGTGTCCGTGGGGTACCGGCTTAGAATAGTACCTCCCCCTCTCTACCCGTGGGTGCCGTAAGAACCGGCTAAGGGAAATACTACCAGAGATGGGCAGCAGCATCCTCTGCGGAAAACGCCATCTACTGCGCATCTACTGCCAACCCGCATGCCAAGCGTGGCGAGTAAATGGCAAAAACCCCTCATGAAGATTGACAAAAAAACCAGGCCCGGCAGCTCCGCTATTCCGGGCTACGGTAGCGGTCCCGGTCACGGCGGAGCAAGGGGTGCTAAGAATCTCCGAAAGAGATCCGGCTACCACCCCCTGCATAAACGACGACTGGCCCTGGTAACACACAATATTCGCACGATGAGGACAGACGAGAAGCTACCTGAGCTGGAAGAAAAAATGAGTAGGTTACATTGGGATATCCTGGGGTTATCAGAAGTCCGACGAGAGGGTGAGGATACGATAACCCTGAAATCCGGTAACTAAAATCCGGTAAAATTAATATTTAAGGGGGGCTCCCATACAACAAACGTGATTTTTTTTGCCGTTTTTATAGATAATGGTACGGACCCTTCGTGCGCGAGTCCGACTCGCACTTGGCCGGTTTTGTTATTGTTTGTGTAGAGAAAATTCGATCAACATAACCACAAAAATAATGTTTTCTTTAAGCTTCAAACATACACTGCTAGTAATCAACATGTTTCAATTGCTGTAAGCCATTAGCTGGTAAACGGTAGGTAATAATATCGCGGGAAAATCTCTCGCCGGCCGCCGCGACCGCGCGGCTCAAGCAAGGTCATCGCTCCCCGCCGGTACAGCTGTGCGTAGAGATATATGATAAAGGTACAGAAACACTGAATTTCTATTTTTTGTCTTATCTCTACCAGTACACTAATGATACCTGATGAATGTCAACTGATATAGATGTAGTGGGTTTCATATAGTGAATAGATCGCTAGCGTCAAAGCTTCCTAATGAATAAAAGTGCAGGGTATATTTAGAAAAATCTATAATAGAATTATAGTTTATTAAACTATAATTCTATTATAATAGAATTATAGTTCAAAAAACTGAAAAAAAAAATTACTTCAAAATACGCAATTCGTTTACTTGGATGATATTATATTGATTATTTATATTTATCCAGTTAATTTGTAATAAAAACCAAAGTACTGAACTAGCTTTGATAAAATTTATATGGGATTATAGATATAATCCGATATACATTTTATCAGAGGAAACATTTCCAACTAGATAAAAAAATCATCAAAATCAATTCAGTTTCATTCAGTGCTTTTCTAAGCAATACAAAATTATTAATTAAGTAGGTATTTAATTTTGTAAGCTTTACAAAAGAAGAATTTAATGTATCCTGTTAAATTATATATTGTTTCACATCAGTAACTTATAATTAGAAATAAAACATTATTTATTTCGTATTTATTTTATTTATTATATTTATTTGTATTTATTTTATATATTTTATTTATTCAACTTTAGTTTGTAATTATGTCTCATGCTCATGCTTTTTAGCGTTACAATTGTCGAAGTAATCGCTGAACAAAAATGCAAAAAAACATAGCCCATTTTGAGAATCCCCCTCCTTTTTGGAAGTCTGTTAAAAAACATCCAAAAATTCACAGAAAACTACTTAGATAAGATAATCAGTAGTACTATCATACTCGTTCATATAATAGGGTTCTTCCAACGACCTCTCGATACATCTGCATTTTAGCTTAGACAATTACTTGCACGGTACGGGAGTCACAAAACCATCTACTTATATAAGTATACAAAAGTAAGTATTCTGATGTAAGGGCAGTTTCATAATATGGTTTGAGATTTTGGATTATTTTGGATTACCCATTATGATAGTCTGCACTATATATGTTGAAAAATTAGTCATTATGTCCCGACTGCCAAAAAGGTAGGATAATGTGTTTCGAATTTTAGTGTACGAGGTTATGTTAGATTCATGAGTAAGATTCATTTAAGAATCTAAATAAAATTGATTGTCATATGGCTACTTTATTACTGAAATTGTAATCTTAGATAGCCTTATATTATATAGACACCAGACATGGGGAGTGCATTTCTCTAAATTTTCTTTTTTACCCATTTCTTTTGGGTGAGCTACCTGTAGCACATGGCTCTTTAAAAAAACAATAAATTCTAATCTCAGAATCTAATTCATTGCTCAGATATAATTAATTATAATAAGTTCAACTTAGGAAATACAAATACCGATAATATAGAACATTTTTAGCATGGCTATTGATACGATCATGAAAAAGACAGATAAGGAAGTTTATCGAGAAACTATCAATTAGGATGGTAAGATAGATGACAGATTTTATCTACATTGCTGCCGGAAGTAAGGAGAGGAATATGCTGAGTGGTAGGTGATTTACAGACAGAAGAACCGCCTGACAGTGCGCGCTGTGCTCAAGTGACGTTTTGTATCTGACACCTAACCCAACCAATAAGCTACTGCAATTTGAACCCCTTGCAACTGCAAAACGCAAAAACGTAAATTTAAATATTTGAAATTATTTATCTAGAAAATTATACACCATGGGAAGTTAGCTTAACTTGATCTCTTGATCTGGTATCTGTAGATAAGTGTGTACGTTACAGTCATCTTAGCTCTTTTCCGATATCAAATATGAAGTGATACGAGTGTCTCTTTCATATTTAATGTCGGGAGGGTCTTACGGATGAAAGAAATCGTTCCCAAATTAATTATGTCAGACGCCGAGATTTAAAACTTAAGTCTAAATTTATACTCTTTGCGAGCAATAGGTACGCTTTTTAAGGTTTCGTACCTCGAAAGAAAAAAACGGAACCCTTATAGGATCACTTTGTTGTCCGTCTGTCCGTCTGTCCGTCTGTCAGGGTGTCAAGACCTTTATCTCGGGCACTCGTGAAGGTATCGAGTTGAGATTAAAACTGTATACGCAGATCCATAGTCTCTTGCTGCAGAAAGAAAAATTAAATTTCTCAGTTTTCGTAAAAAAAGTTACAGCCGAATATGTCGTAAAAAACGCACATTTCGACACTCACAAGGGAATCAAAACCTAAGGGGTACTTTCCGTTGACCTAAAACTATGAAATTTGGCAAGAAACATTGTGTTAGAGTACACATATAGGAAAAAAACCGAAAACTGGACATTTTTTATTTAATTACGAAAAATAGGGTCTTTACGCAAGGAATGAAGGTCCAAATTTTAAAGTGAATTAACCGTATCATGTGGGGTATCATATGAAAGAGCTTCATTAGAATAAGCTAAAACAGGTTTTTAAATATTTTTACGGTGTATATTTTTCAGTTTATGAAGGAAAATATAAAAAAATATATGTTTTCCCCCTTTTATCTACTAGTTTGTACGGAACCCTCGGTGGGCGAGTCTGACTCGCACTTGTCCGGTTTTTTTGAATATGTTATGAATACGTTAATTCTGGCTAAACATACATGCCGAGACAGCTCGAGACAGGAAGATGAGGGTATATAGTGCGCTCATTCTGTCTCGCCCTCTCTCAACTCATCTCGGCAACTCTAGGTGTTTTTTTTTTAGCCCAAGTCAACAGGTCAACAAGCTCTCGCAAAGAAACGACAACGCGCATTTAAGTAGAAAGTATTCAGTTGTTTGATACATATTTTGTAAATTTGATAGATCTACGATTGACTACCAACTCGCCCGATCTTAAGAGACGGTATGGGTAAGGATGAAGCCACTCTAGGCTTGAAAATTCCAAAATTAAAGCTCTCTAGAAACAAAGAAGTCGACGAATTCCATTTCTGTGCAGTACGCATCAAGACCGTGGATCAAATGATACAAGAAGCGGAACGATGCAAGCCGGTCGTTTTGGAAATCGATGGAGGAGGCCTATGTCCAGCAGTGGACTTCTTATGGCTGAGATGATTAATATGAACTGTAGAGGTCAAGATATTAATTATTATTTCTAGGCATTTGACCTGCAGTGGAACGATCACGGCTGAAAAATTAACAAAATAATGTATCTAAAGCAAAAAATTCAAGTTAGTACATATCATAAATCGTTTATCTAAAGATTTATCATTGAAACAAATAGTACAACAGCTCTGTATATACTTTCTCGCGAATAACTTAAGCTCAACATTATATCAAGTTTAACTTAAAAATAAAATAGAATGCAAAATAAAATCAATTGAAAAATGAATAAAATTTAGATTTGTTTACACATATTCACCTATGTAAAGTTACAAAATATTCATAGCCTCTATTTCTCTTTTTTCCCCCTTTGTTTCAATTTAATACCTAAAATGTGTTTGCTCAAATGATGTCATGTATACATCATTTACATTTACTTTGGATTATATTCTGGTTCTGATCGATTGTCACGTGTTATCTTATATTATGTTAGGCTATATTCTGTTTTGTATACTTAAATAAATAAAATAAAAATAAAATAAATCTCACACATGCAGTCGGATATTTTGTTTTTCTAATAATACAAAATGTTTACACGAAAATATATCAAACAACCTAGATATAACACTGAAATTTGCACAAACAGGGAATTCTTCCAAAAATATATTTTCCTCATTTTTATTGTCCTCGCATTTGCATAACAGCCAAATTTAATGTCATCCGTTAAGTAATTCAATTCAATTGCCAATGAATTACCAATTCAATTAACCGTGCCGGACTAGGATTAAACGGTTTATCAGCATTATCCGGATCCAATGTTAATTTTATTGCCATAAGCCTAGTTTTAACGGATGAACAAATTGTTCCAGCGATCAGAATTATGTTTGTAAATGGATTTCCGGCTGCTTACCGGGATTTTTTGCTCAACTGGAGATATAATGTTACTGGGAGGAAAAGTGTGTGTTATTTTTAACTGACTATCAAAATAAAGATGATATATTTATTGGATATAAACTCGATTCTTTGGGACTCTCAGATCAGGGTCTGCATGCGTGGGACTTGCAGCCTTACATTAACATTAGTTAAGAATTACACTTTATTTTATTAGATTATGTTAATATATTTAGTGTGTAATTTATTAGAAATATAAATCTACTTTATTGGATTGTTTTGTTGATCTTGATTAATGCGTTTTAAATGATCCTTATTTCGCATTTATTTTACTTAATATATTTAGGATCGCAAGTGATAACCTCAACATATAACAACTAACTATTTAAAGAAAAAGTACTTACCTACTTATAAATCAGTAGGTAATGTAATTGGGTTCAGTATATTTTTATCTAGTTCTGGTGTTAACCATTGATTTTAGACTGGTAGTTATAGCTATCGGTCAATTTCATTCATAGTGTAGAGGCACTCGGAGATGACGGAATTTGAAAAAAAAAAACAATAAAGAACAAGCTTGAGGAAAAAGTGGCAGGATTTACCATTTCTTTGGGACGGATCTGCTAAGTACCAACTCGAGGCGTTAGAGACTATTGAGAGGCGTGCTAAGAGGCTCATTTGTGATGATTCCCTTGTCCGGACTAAACTTCAAAGTCTAGAGCATCGTCGCAAAGTAGCTAGTTTGTCGGTTTTTTATCGTGTACATTTCGGTGAGTGTGCGTCTGCTTTGCATGATTCCATGCCCATTTTTCTATCGGACTGCAAGAAGCACGAAAAAGCGACATCGTTATATGGTTGATATTCCGAAAACACGTACGAAACGCTTTGGCTTTCATTGTACGTACTGCCAAACTGTGGAATGCGCTTCCTGAATGAGAGTCTTTCCGACTGGATATAATCTAGGTGTCTTCAAATCGCGAGTGAATAAGTTTCTTCTAGGCAAGTGCGCTCCATCGTAGACCGTAACTGTCGCTTTACACCAGATGAGTTGACGGTCGCTTGACCGTAAGCATCAAGAACAGTGATGATGCGGTATAAGATAGTAGGCAAGACTAACTACATTCTAAAATGGAGCACTTTTGCCTAGAAGAAACCTATTCATCCATTTCATATCTGACAGCGAAGATACGCCCTTTTTGTTTACAGAAGATAGATTTGCGCTTGATCGCTTACTCGGCTGAACTTAAGCGATGCGTCGGTCTATGATGGAACATGCTTATCTAGAAAAAACCAAATCACTCGTGAAATTGAAATCAATGAGTTTCGTTAATGTCCACCATGGAACAAAATGTTCATGATGAAATATACTGATTAAATACAAGATTGTTCATGAATAAAACAAAATAAACAATAAAACCACCTGAACTTAAAAAAAAATAAACCAGTAAATCAATACCAACCAAAACAATACACAATTACATTTAGTGATTCAAGCCTCTCATGCCCTACGACGTTCAGTGTATATGTAAGCCTTGCAATTGCACTATCCTTTGATGAATGCATTCAACATTGGTATTCATAAAAACAGGCAGGTAGACACCTCTATGTGTCGTGCTATACAACTCTAAAAGAGATGTAAGTAGCTAACGTTTCAGGCCTACAAGGTTTGAAATTCAGCTGGCATCGTAGTTTGCGGAGATTTGGAGAGATGGCGCTCATGTCAATTGTGAAAAATGTACGTATAATTTTATGTACAAAATCAAATCCCCAAAGAAGTCCGTAGTAGACGACCAGTTTCGACTGATTCAACCAATTTTTGGGTATTACATTATATTATTTATTTCTTCCTATCCAGCTAATTGAATTGTTTATGAAGTAGATTTTATTTTTTTAAATATTGGTATTACCAACTATGGAAGAGGGAAAGACTAACTAAATATTGTAAAATTATTTAAATGTAAATATAATAGTTATAATTTTTTTTGTAAACATTATATTATTATATGGTCAATAGTAGCGACATTTGACGACATTTATTATGAGAAATAATGTTTAAAATGTATAGTATTAATAATAAAACTATTATATCTTATATAATAGTTAATTAATAGCAGGCAGTTTCTAGATTAAAAATAAATATAATAGTTTAAAAAACTAAAAAAAAAAAAATTCTACTGTATTTTTTATGTTTGTTCCGCCAATTATGAATTGTTTTTGATGATTATTTTTTTGTTGGTAGGTAATACCTCAGAGGTGGTCCCATATCAATTTTATCGAAATCGGTTCAGTCAGTACTTTGGTTTTTATGACAAAATAACTGAAAAAATATCATCCAAGTAAACGAATTGCAGATTTCGAAGTCGTTTTTGTCAGTTTCTCTATACTACTATAATTATGTTCAGTCGAGACCACAGAATACCATAGTAGTATATACTTCAAGACGTTAGTTTCTCTTTTTGCCACGATATAACTATAAGTGAAAACAACATTTTAAAATCAAAGTAAATTTAATCTAAACGTAGGTACATTGATCAAAATAGAGAGCAAACTAGAGTTCGGTAGCCAAATGCAACGTCGAACATCGAATGAAATTGAATTTGTACAAGGCACAGCGCCGCCGCCGCCGCCACTTCATCGACGTCGAGTGCCGTCCCAAGGGACGCTGGGGAGCTTCCAACGCTGTCCCACTGAACATTTAAATTGTTTGGCCGAAAGAAACATCGCTGTAAGCCGGTTTGGATAGGTTTGAAGCTGTAATTTTATTTTAAGAAGAGTTATTGGTACCCGACTGGGCAAGATTTTTTATAAATCAGCCTTAAAATGATTCAATTTATCTAAAACTATATCTCAGCCAGTTAGAAACCTATTTAGATGATTCCTTTATCATCATATATCTTAGCGTTAATAAGTTCACTGCTGGACATAGGTCTTCCCCATGGACTTCCAAAAAGACCGATTGGAATCGGCTTGCATCCAGAGTCTTCCTGCCATTTGTATGAGTTCATCTGTCCACATTGTGGCTGGTCTTCCTACGCTAGTGTTCTTACGATAAGTACCTTTATTTTAGAAATAATTTATCTAAATACGAGTAGGCAACTGGGTAAATAGGTAGGTACTTCAAATGTGGTCCGGGAACATTCGTCGAAATTAGGATTTTATACATATATACAAGAATTGCTCGTTTAAAGGTATTAATTTAGTTTTTTTTTTATCTTAAAGGAAATACGTACTTTCAGATTGGTCCCATAGAAATTTCATCAAAATCCGTAAAATAGTTTGATTAAAAAAGAAACTATAAAAAGTAAGAGATCTGAGTAAACGAAATTTCATATTTTGAAGTCGGCTGTTTTAGTAATTAATTACTGTACAAGTGTACATAGAACAAGCTCGATTGTAAATGTATCCAAAGCCGAATCATTTTTCTCCAAAATAATGTAAAGTGATGAAGTTAGACAAAACATCAATGCTGTGATACAAGTTTTTGTTAATAAAGCGCGCTCTGTGGGCGCGCACGTGGCCTTTATTGCCCAAATATTGGACGTGTAGAACGATGTGTCTCACGCGCTTAATGTAGTTTTTGCTAGCCAAAAATAATGGGAACTATAGGTATAGTACAGTTCTATAGGCACTTCATTTCATTGTGTTATCAGGTTATGTTGTTATACTCCGACCACCCATTTATTTGCTGAGTGAGCGAAGCGAATGAAAGCCTCTGCATCAATTTGCATGATTTTTGTTCTTCTGTCCGGATGTTTGCTAAAAATATTTCGTCATCATCATCATCTCGGCTAGGAGAAATCCACTGCTGGACATAGACCTCCCCCACAGATTTTCAAAAGGTCCGGTTGGAAGCGGCCTGCATCCAGCGACTTCCTGCCACTTGTGTGAGATCTTCCGTCTGTTCACCTCGTGGCTGATCTTCTTACGGTGCGCTTGCTTTATTATAAATATTTGATGCTTAATTCTAAACAAGAATTTTAAATATGAGCAAAATCAGTCAACAGGTTATCGAGGTTATGAAATCTTAGTATAAAAAAAGAAGTGTTCTGCTCAGCCATTTGTTATTTGGCAAACATAAATTCTAAATAAGAATCTCAAATATGAGCAGTGTAGACTTCGCGAACCCAGACTTTTTGCAACAAGTCACTTTGCAAAACTTTTTGCTATTCTAAATTTTATAATTTATTGACTGGCAAAGATGAAAGTATCTAAATACATTCTATTCATTTCATATAATTAAAGTCAATTAAAAGAAACCGATTAGAACCTAACTAACATGAGCTATCAGGCACACAGACACTGAAAAGATTTAATAAAAATATATATCATAAATACTTAAGATTTATCTTAGCATAACACAGGTTTATGTGTTTTCTCACAATAACCTAGCATTTGTCATGCCCTCAACACGGAATCCCTCGCATATTTTACGAGTTTATCAAAATCCATTGAATTATTCGGATGCAAGTTCGGGAATGTAACTGGCCTCTTTATTAGTCCCAAGCCGCTAATATAGGACGCGCGCTATAAACCTTTGCAGGATTGCCACGACGGTGAATTTAACATGTTGATGGACTAAATTGGATTAACACAGCCCTATTTTAAGAAAGATTTGTATTTCCGAAACATGGCTATGTTTCGGAAATTCATACCAAGCTTATATCTACCTAAGTATAAGTATATACCTACCTAAGTAATTTTGAAACGTGTATCTATTTATCATTTAAAATATACGGCTTTTTAAGTGTAGGACAGACAGACATACAGACACCGTAGCTTCACGAATAGGCTCCACACCCTTAGTAAGGAAGCCTAAAACTACTAATGGTCAACCCTAAGCGTGCTTATTATGTCACATTGACTTGACTGTATACGTGACTTAGATTGTGACCAGAACATTTACAACTTGTTTTATTGAAGAAACTTGAAAAAATCCTAATACTTGACACTGGCAAATGCTTTAACGCGGGTCCAATACAAAAAAGACGAAGAACTTAGTGACAGTACAATGAACATATTTTGTAGACTTCCGATTCCCAAGTGCCGGCGTGCAATTCGAAAACTGTGTTCAATTCGATTGGCTTATTGGAAGTTCTAATCCATTAAAGGGTATTTGTTTCCATTATTAGGTAAATTGAACAAAACGAAGTCTAAATTGAAAAGTTTATTTTCATTATGCGATTGTTGGAAGGCAATGTTTCTCGAGTATGTTTGTGTATTGGGTGGATTTTTGATGGTTTTTCAGTAGTGGGAGTGTAGTAGTCATAGAGTACCTACTACCATACGTATACCTACGCTCTATTGCATGTTGGCACCCACGAAATAAAATAGAAGCATTATTATGAATACTTCGAAGAAACCAATTCGCTCGATATTTAAAGACACCCAGATTATATCTATCGAAAAGACCCACTCAGGAAGCATATTCCACAATCTAGCAGTCCGCATGATGAAAGTGGAATTAAAGCGTTTCGTTCGGGCCAGTAGTCAGGTATTAATATTTTAGTCAGGTATTTTGTTTTAATTCTAATTTTAATTATTTTTTCTAGTTTACATTTTACTAAACTTGTTAAATGTACTGTTTTATAGTTGACCATATTAGTATATGGTGTATAGTTATTGTATATATATACTGATTACTGACTGGCTTCTCAGCTCAGTTTGTTTGCCTTCCAAGCTGTAGGTCGTGGGTACTTTACATCAAGTAAATGGATTTTAAGATCTAGCCAACTTAAAAAATAGACCTGCTTTTCCAGTCAACCACTTAAAAATTGACCCAGCACAAGCATTCTCTTTTTGCCCATTTTCTAACGTAAGGTTTAAAACTGCTTACATACTGCAACAGCGCTGTTATGTTATTTCCCACAGTGGGCACTTAATTATTACAGTCCACCCAAAACATAATATAATTCATAAATTCTAATGGACCGTTCTGCCACCTCTGCTGAACGAAATCCGCCGGGGAACTGTTTAAATCCAGAACTACACTAGGATTATCCAATAAAGTAGCTTCGCTATTTGAATTCACTACAATACAACATCACAAAATGACCACGAACCGGCAAGCGCAGCGTAGGAAGACCAGCCACAAGGTGGACAGAAGACATCATACAAGTAGCAGGAACACGTTGGATGCAGGCCACTTCCAACCGGTCATTTTGGAAATCCATGGGGAGGCCTATGTTCAGCAGCAGCCAGAAGTCCAGTAGTGGACTTCTTGTGGCTGAGATGATGATGATGATGATAATACAATTTTTTTAGTTTACCGTGCCTCAAAAATAAAATACAGAACCTCTTTATGATCATTTCGTGGTTCGTCTGTCTGTCGAGATCCATTTTATTAGGATCGCGTGAATATGTAAACGTACTAAAACATAAACTTTGAATTTTATTGGAAAAATAGTACAACTTAAAAAATATCAATAAAAAATAACTTTCGAAATATGAAACTATAGTGGCAAAATATGAATACTGAAGTCTCGGTTGGTTTTGTTAAGTAAAAAAATAATTTAATAAGATCAGCAGCGCCCTCCATGCTATATTAGTTTTCTTTCCAAACAAACTCTGGTCATTTAGACTTCGATTTAGATTCTAAGCTCGAGATAAGAAATCAGAGCTTATTCCGTTCCAATCAAGTCAAATTACACCTTCTCAGAAAACCTGGCTTTTTTTCTAATAAGTAATCCATGTCGCAATTCCATTTGGTTCTTTCAGAATATTCAGTCAAAGTACTCACATACGTCTCAACCCAATTATGGCTTTTTATATGGCTTTTTATGTGCCGTCGTATGGCCTTTTTATTACGGGACGTTTAAATAATTTTACGAGACTACGTTGCCGAAATCACCCCATTTACTTTTTAAACAAGCTCAGTAGGCTTTGCGTGGATTTCGAGATTGTTATAAGTAGACATTACATGTGTGGTATATCATAAAACGGTGTTTTAATCTTATATTGTCATCATCTCAGCCATAAGAAGTCCACTGCTGGACATAGGCCTCCTCCATGGATTTCCAAAAAGACCGATTGGAAGCGGCTTGCATCCAGCGTCTTCCCGCCACTTGTATGAGATCATCTGTCCATCTCGTGGCTGGTCTTCCTACGTTGCGCTTGCCGGTACGTGGTCTCCACTCGAGAACCTTTCGGCCTTATATTGTGTATCTATAATATTAATCCAAAGTAGACCTTTGTCGGTAAAAATGTCATACTAAAACGCATATCGCTTTATTGCTTTTTTAGCTTAATGAATGTATGTGAGTTAACAACGTGTTTCTATTGCAGACCTGACCCGTGACTTCAAATATTGCTGGATTTTGTTTCTAAAATTATTTTGAGGAACAGTAAATAATATTTATAAAATGGTTTATATTCTTAGCTCCCTAATAAAACTCAATAAGGTTTCGGATGTTATGGAACACAATTAATTATAAAGGAAATTGTCAACTAAATACCTTAATTTAAATTCAATATTTCAAAATCTACAAGCAGCGTAGGAAGACCAGCTACAAGGTGGACAGAAGATATCATACAAGTGGCAGGAAGACGCTGGATGCAGGCCGCTTCCAACCGGTCTTTTTGGAAATCCATGGTACAGGCCTACAATATCCAGCAGTGGACTTCTTGTGGCTGAGATCATATTCAGATGATGAAGATTTTAAAATCTACATATCCGGGAATAAAACCGGAATATCTGCTCTTGAGACGAACTCCACCTCTGTCGTTCAGTACGGATACGACAAAGATGATGATGAGAAATACTTATTGATAGTTATTGCACAACACCTCTCGGGCTTACAATGCAAATAGTTACACTTGACATGCTATATTTTAATAGAATAGAATATAACTTCATGGAGAAAAACTTAAAATAAACAATAAACTTAAAAGACAGTACAAAGGCGGCCTTATAGAATAGAGCGATTTCTTCCAGGCAACCTTAGGGTGGATAGAAGTAGTATAACTTAGAATAAGGAGCTTTGTGATTCAACAATAAAATGCGTATGACACTATACCTAATATACCTATATAATATGTACTAATAAAGATTACATAATAGTAATACATAAATACTTAATAAATCAGTAAACTAATACATAACGTATATTAAACAATGTAAATAAATTACACATAATATATTACCTAATACTAATTTAGGATAGGGAAAGATAATGCTTATGAACGAGGTATGAGGTATTGCATAAGATCTAAGCTTCTCCAGCGTCACAATACAACATGTCTCTGTAAAAAATACCGAAATTCAGAAATAAATAATAATTGCTGATAATTCAAAGCCCACTCGATCTCGTAACGACGTTCCATTGAATCCCAGTTTGATAAATAATGAGAAAAACACTTGAAATTAATGAGAGACATCGTTACGTTTCCTCATCACTTGCTTCAAGTATTTGTATTCATTAGTTTTACATTTATATTGATTTAGGCTAACACTGTTCCAGAGTCTTCGGAAGAGCTGTTAATAGAAGCCTCGTGAAATTTATATAAACCAATGACGTTATTAACGCATGGACACAAAGTCTAAAACAAAATTCGCGAAGAAAGCGTCTTGAGTTGACCGATATTCAAACTAACAATAGAGAACTTTAAGATTTTCATTTCAACTTTATGTCGCCGCACTAAGGCCTAATTTAGGCGCGTCGCTCACTGGTAAGTTGAGGCGCGGTCGCGGCGGCGTCGCGGCATAGTCGAGGTGCTTATGTTAGAGTCGAGGCGCGGGCGGCTATGCTTCCTTCACACATTACAGTGTAAGCACGTCTACGCACGCAACAAAACTGCACCCCTGCCGCGACGCCGCCGCGACCGCGCCTTTGACTCCATGTCGCCTGCGACGCGACTCTAATGTGTGGGAGCACTGCCATTTGAACCTGAAGGAAACGTAGAAGCGGCGCGCCGCTTGTGCACCCGTGCCTCGATGCCGCCTCGACTCCAGCTCGTGTGGGCGACGCGCCTTAGATTGAGAAGTTTAAAGACATCTATTTGCCGCGTCGAATTATTTTGTAAATCGAAATTATTTTGATCGTGTCGTCAATGACTCCATCACGTGGACGTCAAATCTAAAACAAAATTCAGGATTATAGTATCCTGGGTTGACCGATACTCATATACCAACAATGATGAACTAGTCGCCGCGCTAAAGCCTAGTTTAGATTGACAAGTCTAGAGACGTCTATTTTGCCGCTTTGAATCATTTTGAAAATCGAAATTATTTTATTCGTGTAAGTAGTCTAATTAGATCTTATTGAGCTCGGACGTTTATGAGGACTGACGCTACATCCCGTAGATTTTTTATCAAAGGTATATATGGTCTAAGGTTGTTGCTTTAGACCTCATTTGAGCGTAGACGCGAAATCCTTGTCGGTAAAGTGTCGTTGATATGGACTAATTAATATTTTAATCTATTACTTTCTAGAATATTAGTTTGAGTTCTCATTTTATTAATTGAGAAAGAATCTAATGAGCTCCTTGCTATATTAAGTAAAATACAACGTAATGAAAAAGATCACTTATATGAATTAGTCCATTTTAGTAGCTCTTTTTAGCGCAGCACTATTTTTCATATCATAAAAAAGTGGTAACATTCGATCTGTCAATTTACTCCGTTTAATTAAAAATCCAAGTTATAGAAGGTAGGTACCTATCTATTCACTATGGCGAAACAGATGGCGACAAATAATTCCATTCGTCTACAGTATGCATTGAGAATGTGGACCGACAAGTGATCGATATTACCTTCTTTCTTGAGAATCCGTTTTAGACGATAATAATGTAATAATATAGCGTTTTTTATTATTATTATTAACATCGTCAAAATTTCAGCTACAATATGCAAATGGAGTGAAAATATAATGTTTTTCACTACTCCGTGGTTAATATAAAATTATATCTGAATAAATAAAAAAAAATGCTTCCAATCGGTCTTTTTGGAAATCCATGGAGGAGGCCTATGTCCAGCAGTGGGCTTCTTATGGTTGAGATGACGATGATGATGAAATAAAAAAAAATGTATTTCTCCTTTTTAAATAAACAAAATCATCTCTCACTTTAATAATATTCACACTCAGTGATTTCATATGCTTAAAAATGTGATGTGCGAGAGAGATAGCTGCGCGCTTTGACTCCAACTTTAATGACAATGTCACTTTTAAGCATAAACATTATACTACAAATGTAATTAAAACATTAAATCTAATAAATATAGCCAATATCACAACCGTAAAGTCTATGAGCACACTATTCTCTAACACACACAAAGATTTTTAATACATACACGAAATGGAAGAATCTCCACTCAGAGCCGAGAGGTAAAACTTGATATTACCATTATCTTACTGCAGTAAAACCTTTCAGATTTCCGATAAACTTATCGGAAAAGAATGAGAACGCGAGCGAGACCCAATATTGTGGTTCCGTACAATCGCAAGGCACACACGACGCTCGTAAAAAATGCGAATGGCATATTGAAATATTTCTCGCGACCCTTTCCCGCGCCTCGATTTTCCTCCTGCCGGTGAATGAAGCGGGCATAAATCTGGATAGCAGCCCGTTAGAGATTCCATTTGAGAGTACATGTTGCTTTTGGGGCCTAATGCGAATAGTTTGTACTAGATTTGTCAGGGTGGGATAGGTGTTTGGTGGGATTATGTTCTGTGGGCTTACTGAAACGTGAGTTTCATGGGAAACTGGCGTGTCGGCGGTGAAAATTTGACGTGTTTCTGTTTTTTTTTTCTGGCACTTTTTAATGGGTACGTCACTCGGTATTTACATTTTGTTTAAATATGGAACCATCGTGGTAAAATACAGCTACCAACGTCTGGAAGTATGTTTATAGACTAATGTAGTCTCGACTGAACAAAATAATGAAATAATAATGCTTTAGCTTATTAATAGACTCTATACATATTATCACAGATTTTGATGATTGTATAGAATTATATCATTAATTTAATCAATGAAAGGAATTGAAACGAAAATAATTTTATAATTGATGACGTAAATTAAGGTCGCAAATACAAAATTCAGTCAGCAAGTGTCAAAAACAATAAAATAAAATAATAAGAACTAAACCAAAATTGATGATATTTGTCAGTGACTACTCTTGATGTAGAAAAAGATAATGAGATAATAATATTTATTTGCGAATATGGGTAACAGAAAAAGCTGGAAAAATGGTACAATAGAACGCTTTGCCAAAGCCCGGAGGGTGGATAAACGATCTTTCGGCATGCAAATTAATGTACAAAGTAGCTTAAACGAAGACACCAAAATCCATCCAAAACAAATACATCTCATTCAAAGCGTAAAAAAATAAAACTTTGTAAATACTGATTTCCATGCAAAATTAGTTAATTCTGACAAACTACACTACAAACAATATGGGAATACTACGAACTACACACAATTTTCACGCACATATTTATGAAAACATTTACAATTTAAAGCCATCGACGCACGCAGTACAATCTTAGGAATGAAAGTTGAAATGCCATAAATTTTGTGAGAGATAGAAATGTCCAATGTCAGCAAAAGTAGAATAGGTGAATGTCAAATATTAAACATATTAAATTAAACATGTCAATTATAAATGTAAGGACTACAAGGATGTCAAGTGCACTTTAAAATTTTAATGTCAAAAATTTAAGAATGTCAAATAATATACATCATTAATTAAAAAAATTACAGTTATAGATATAAGATTTATAAGGATGTCAAATGCACTATAAAAAATAAATGTCATTGGTTCATTAATTCTAGAAATTTGTCATTCAGATATTCTTTAACATCATAGTACGCTTTCTCTTGAAGTAAGCATTTAAGTTTATGTTTAAAAATATGTGCTTGTTCTATGTCAATTATACATTTTGGCAGATGATTATAGATAATAGGCGCCATACATACTACACTATTATTGAGTAATGCTGTTTGATTTGTAGGAATAGTAATTTTTTTATTATGGCGTTTACTTAACAAGTTACCGAATAGGTTCAAGTTTTTGCGTACAAACATTATACATTCATAAATGTATAGACTGGGAAGCGTCAGTATTTTGAGATTTTGAAAGTGAGGCTTACAGCTGTCCCTTTGTCGTAACTTAGAAATTGCGCGAACGCATTTCTTTTGCGCCTTAAAAGCATTTTCTCTCTTAGAGCTATTTCCCCAAAACATGATACCGTACCTAAGTGCTGATGAGACATATGTATTATATGCTGTAATAACCGTAGGCCTACTTACGTTCTTTGAAAGCATATATAATGCTAAGAATGTTGATTAAGTGTTTTAATCACACTATCTACATGGAATTTCCAATTTAAATTACAGTCAATATTTAAACCTAGAAATTTAGTCATGTTAATGGATTCAATTGTATGTCCAGCATATTTTATGTCCAAATTACACAATTTATTTATTCTATTTCTAAATGTCATCACATGCGTCTTGTTTAGATTAACTTCTAAATTGTTTTATGTCATCCATTGTATTATATTATTTCGCGTCTTGTTGATTTCATTTTGCATGTCAAAATTATTCTTCTCGGTAAAAAGTACAGTGCTATCATCTGCGAAAAGAACTCATCGTATAGGATTGAAAGCTGGTAAAAATGAAGCTGATGTGTTAAAGTAAGTGTGAGGGAGTGTGTGTATGTTTGTTAATGTTACTATTAAATACTTCTGTGGTTTTGCGTAAACATCACAAAATATATCGGATGTTTTACTTCAGTTAGGATTGGAACCTATCTTTTTTTTGGTCTTTTTGGAAATCCATAGGGGAGGCCTATGTCCAGCAGTGGACTTTTTATGGCTGAGATGATGATGATGACTTCAGTTAGGTACTAAGTACAAATGCACAGTGAACGAATTGTACAAAGTTTAATTTATTTATCGCAGAAAAACTGAGATCAATCTCCGAGTTTCCAATGCCATTTATTTTTCAACGTCGAATCCTTTTTCTATTTGTCGCATAACAGAACCGTCTCTGAGAGTTGCTGATAAACAAAACCGGACAAGTGCGAGTCAGACTCGCCCACCGAGGGTTCCGTACAAACTAGTAAATAAAAGGGGGAAATCTTTTATTTTTTATTTTCCTTCTTATACCGAAAGATATACATCGTAAAAATATTTAAAAACCTGTTTTAACTAATGCTAACTAGTAGTTCTACGAACAGTAGACCTCGCGAGAGAGTTTATTTGCAGCTCACCTTGGACCATCTGTACATAATACCTACATAAAGTTTGCTTAGGAGGCCGTATATAAAATTTTGACCGATTTCGCATGTTTAAGTGATTTTACAGACGTTATTTCACGGTCAAAAACATTTTTTCCATAAGTTTAAGCACCTTGAAAGATTAATTTGATTTTAATACACAATTAATACACAAAATAGGATATGTTTATATGCCCTTAATTAAAAAAACAATGCGAACAATAAAATTACGCACTCTACGCGAGTACGAACATACCAACAAACTGACAGACGAACGAAAATTTGGCCAGTTGATGCAGAGACGCTTCGCTCGCTTCACTCGCTCGGTCAATTAAACTCTTTCATAAGATACCCCACATGATACGGTTAATTCACTTTAAAATTTCGACCCTCATTCCTTGCATAGAGACACTATTTTTTGTGATTAAATTAAAAAAGTCCAATTTTCGGATTTTTTCCTATATGTGTACTCTAACACAATGCTTCTTGCCAAATTTCATAGTTCTAGGTAAATGGGAAGTACCCCATAGGTTTTGATTCCTCTGTGAGTGTCGAAATGTGCGTTTTTACGACATATTCGGCTGTAACTTTTTTTTACGAAAACTGAGAAATTTTATTTTTCTTTCTGCAGCAAGATACTATGGATCTGCGCATATGGTTTTAATTTCAACTCGATACCTTCACGCATTCCCGAGATAAAGGTCTTGACACCCGGACGGACGGACAGACGGACAACAAAGTGATCCTATAAGGGTTCCGTTTTTTTCCTATTGAGGTACGGAACCTTAAAAAAACGATAACCTAACACAATACAAATATATTTATGATTGCTTCGTTTTTCCAACAAATATTACTTTAGGCATTTTATTAAAAAAAATATACAAAACGATGCTAGATGTCTTTTATTGCAAATTAGACTATTTTGGATAGTATAAAAACGCTGTTTGCTAAATAATATTACGAAATAAGTATTTACTGTCGATTCTCGTTTGCGCCAAACTAAACAGAACCTGCGATTGACGCAGAGCAATTTGTGCCAAACAGTTTTGTGCATTGACAAAGTTTTCTATGATGCTTTATTCCTATGAGAAAGCTGTTTCGCCGTATTCAGTAATAAATCACAAATAGTAGATACGGTTACCTATCTATAATCCGAATTGTGAAATATCGAATATTATTTCTCAGAAAACGTCTTTTTTTTCAGAAGACACTATCAAAATCTTTTTTATTTATGTATAATTTTTAGCTCCACAAACACCGGGGTCCGTGACCTTTGTCAATTTTTCTAACTTTTGTTAGTAATTTTTTTACGACAAACAACAAGAAGGACAAAGAACAGGAAGACAAGATTTTTCTTTTTAACTTTTTCTTTTTTCTATCAAAATCTTGAAACCTCATTTGTCAACTCGCCATATAACCGAATCATTGAAATACGAAAGTTTATGTATAAAATTTAAGTTTATATGATAACCGAACCTTTGTAGGTATATTAAGAAGGTTTCTGAATATAATAAAATAGAAACTGAAACAAAACCTAACCCAATAGCTGTTCGGGCAAATGAACACAAACTAACTAACAAACTTATGGAATTAGAAACTTTATGGAATCAGTGGAATCAAACTCGTGTCAAGTAAAAAAATCTCAGATTAAATTAGGCAGATCTATGAGTCCGTTACACCGATATAGACTTACAGGAGTCACCGATATAGCACAGCGGATTAGCAAGTTGAAGTGGTAGTGGGCAGGGCACATAGCACGTAGAACTGATGGCCGATGGGGCCGAAAGGTTCTCGAGTGGAGACCACGTACCGGCAAGCGCAGCGTAGGAAGACCAGCCACGAGATGGACAGATGACCTCATACAAGTGGCGGGAAGACGCTGGATGCAAGGCGCTTCCAATCGGTCTTTTTGGAAATCCATGGGGGAGGCCTATGTCCAGCAGTGGACTTCTTACGGCTGAGATGATGATGATGATGATGATGAGTCCGTTTCATACAACTGAAACGGACTCAAACAAATATATTTTGGGTTGTAGATGGTCACTCTAAGCAAGCCTCTTAAGCCTAGGTACGTCAACCTGCACGTCGGTTGCTACACACGACAAGAAAGCGGAATTTGGCATAATAAATTCACGTCCTAACTCTCTAAAAAAAACGTCTGACCCACTTGAAATATCACTCGGAGGCACATGTGAGGGTATAAGAGAGTAATTCAATTAAGTAATTAAATTACGTAATAATCATGCATACGTTTTTAGGGTTCCGTACCCAAAGGGTAAAAACGGGACCCTATTACTAAGACTCCGCTGTCCGCCCGTCCTTCCGTCCGTCCGTCTATCACCAGGCTGTATCTCATGTACCGTGATAGTTATACAGATGAAATTTTCACAAATGATGTATTTCTGTTGCCGCTATAACAAAGAATATTAAAAAATATAATAAAATAAATATTTGAGGGGGCTCCCATACAACAAACGTGATTTTTTTGCTCGTTTTTGCTCGATATTGATAATGGCAACAGGTAGACGCTTTAAATATTCACTGAATATTGAGTTATATTTATTCACTTTAAAAATAAATAATTAAATTAAAATTAAAATTTGCCATTTTTATAGATAATGGTACGGAACCCTTCGTGCGCGAGTCCGACTCGCACTTGGCCGGTTTTATTTATTTTTATAGATTTATTTATTTTACAGGAAAATCATCAGCTTTGTAATATACGATTATGCACGATTATGCACGAGTGCAGTTGCTGATAGAGCCCGATCAACCGAGGGCAAATAGATAATCTGGAAACCCCATCTAAAACCGGGCTCTATAAGTGACTGTATTCACAGAAATACTAGTATTTCAGTAGTTAGAAATAAGAGTTGTGTGCATACCTTGAGCATTCATGCTCACCATCGAAGGCTCCTTCTTGCGGCGGCGTCGTGTGGCGGGTCGCCCTCTTCCCTAACATATGGTTGAGGAGGGCGATGGCTGGCACATGCGTCATACTCGTGATCGGGTGCTGCTTGCGGGTCGCTGGTTTGCTCGTGGTATGCACGCAACATAGTAATAAGTACTTAAATTAAAATAAAATCATTTTCCCGTAACGATAATTAGTAAACAATAGTTTGTAATTATGACAAAGGTCACGGACCCTGGTGTCTGTGGAGAATAAAATTAAATAAAAAAAAATAAAAAAATATACGATTATGATGACAAATACAACAAAAACTTATTTATTTCCCTTCAGATGGATTTTTGAATGAAACTATCACTATAATTTTATTGTTAATGTTTTGGAGCAGGACATCTTGAGATACATTGGAGAGATGATAATAAGTAGGTAAAGCCAATGGATGCATTGGGTGGAAGCGAAAATTGAAATTTGTGCCGAGAGGTGTTCATTATAAGAGGCACGTGTCCAGCTGTGGACTAAAGTGGGCCGACTATACTGAAATACATAAATATTATAGTAACTTCACAGCATATATCTCTTTTAGGTGTATAAAGGTGCATAATTATTATGCATATTTGTTAAAAAGTTGGCAGCGAGCTATCCGTGCACCAAATCAACGCCTAACGTTAGCGCTGAAACTTCCCGAATGCTATTTCCCTGTAACACGTAAACAAAGTTTGTGGTCATAAAGTATAAACTAATTTGTCAAACTTCTCTCCGGCAATGGTGAAGGCAGCTGGTTTCCCAGTAATGTGTAAGAGTTTGATACTCTAAATATTTGTTGTTATTATTACAGAAATATTTCATAATTATGCTCAAAGATTAAAGACTTATCTAGATAGGTACTAGTTTTGTTTGTTTTGTTGTTTATCCGTGAAACTGATACCACGATTACTTTATAATAATTCTGTATACACAGATACAGTATGGCAACATGTATAATTTGGAATAACTTATTTTAAAAACGGACGATTAAAAAATCTTATAACGAAAAGAAAACTCAAAGACAATTTTTGGCGATATTACCTATTCAATTATCAGTTTAACTGCAATGTCTCGAAAATATTTTAATAATCGGCCAAGTGCGAGTCGGACTCGCGCACGAAGGGTTCCGTACTATCATCTATAATACTACAAAGTTTAGTTCTGTTTATAAAATAACGAGAAATCAAGTAGTAAATTGCAAACTTATAGGTAGGTTTTCGATACACATCCGGGCAGCATGACGACGTTCGCGCGAATACGCGCGGCTATGGCTCGCTCCGTGATGTTACCTCCCCCGCTACCCGCGCGTTCGCGCCACCACCACACCGCGGCGCGGCGCTCGCACCGCGTTTAGATGCACGGATTATTTTCATTTTGTGAGTTTTTATGTATTAGATTAGGTATTTATTTTTATAGTTAATATATTTCTAAATATTTACTTACAAATATTCAAGTTTCTACCTGTTAATTAAGATCGAGTAAAAATTGCTTAAAATTTACGTTTGTTGTATGGGAGCCCCCCTTTAATATTTACTTTATTGTTATTTAATTATTTATTTTGAAAGGTAATATACAAGAAAGTATTCTGTGAAAATTTGAAGCGTCTACCTGTTACCGTTTTTAATATTGAGCAAAAAAATACGAAAAAACCACGTTTATTGTATGGGGACCCCCCTTAATATTTTATTTTTTTTAATTTTTAGTATTTGTTGTTATAGCGGCAACAAAAATACATCATTTGTGAAAATTTCAGCTTTCTAGCTATCACGGTTTATGAGATACAGCCTGGAGACAGACAGACAGACAGACAGACAGACAGACAGACAGACAGACAGACAGACAGCGAAGTCTTAGTAATAGGGTCCCGTTTTTACCCTTTGGGTACGGAACCCTAAAAAGCAGATAATATTAAATACATAAATTTTATCCACATAATACACGAAATACATATTAAGTATAAGAATGTCTTATAATATTTCTGTTGGGTTGTTTGTAAAATTCTCGAGTAGAGATCAAACACCAGCAAGCGTAACGTAAACCAACCAGTCACAAGGTGGACAGATGACCTCATACAGGATGGATGCAGGCTACGCGCCAACCAGTCTTTTTGTTTATTCATAGTCTTGCATGTATGGCCAAAGAAACTCTTTCAAAAAGGCCTCCTAAAAAAAGATTTAAAAAATGTGTTAGCATCAATCACAGCCACAACAACGCGAGTCAGCGCACGCTCGTGATAGTGTATCCCGGCAAATTGTTGAAACTTGTGCAATTGAAACTCCAATAATATAATCTCGGTCGCAGCACAGCACCAGTTGTTTTTACCGCAAACGGACATTAAGCGGTATCTCGGTAACGCAGCCGTGAGATCTTAATTAAAACTTTTTAAAGAGTGGTTAGTCAGGTAGAGTATGCTACTTCTTAAGATTAAGGCGGGTCCAGCCATAGCAAGGCATGCGCGACAAAAGTCTCACACTGCATACCTCACGCTATAGGGTAGAGGTGCTATTTATGAGTGAACACGTTTATCGTCTCAGCCAAAAGAAGTCCACTGAGACTACCCCCATGGATTTCCAAAAACACCAATTGAAGGCGGCTTCCACCCAGCGCCGTTTGCAGACCATGCTTTGCGGTTCCTGGACCTACCATAAGAACTACTACAAATTAGAAATTAACTTTTTTAGACTATAATATATAATATTTTAGATAAGAAAACCAAATTTTAGGCTTATTATTTTGTTGTTTACAATAAAAGTAATTGTTCATTGTAAAATTTTGTTAAAAACATAACAATTTCGTTTATGTACCATACTCGTAACTTCACGCTTTTGCACATGACATTACGAATTTCAATTTACATCTCCAACAGTAATGAGTATTCTCCTAAGGTGGGACAAACGACAAGATCAAAAAGACGGGATGAAAATTAAACTTACAGAAACAGCAGCCTTGTTTACAGGCTGCGACAGCGTCACGACTGGATATAAAAATATGGTAATAATGAGACTAAATAGAAAAATATTCAATAAAAACTCGACTTTAATCGAAATGCAACTGAGTTATATATTACGGTGCTTGCTTACTTAATGAAAGACCCTAATCATTTCCAAAAGACCACACTCAAGAGAACCCTCAGTACTATATTCAGCACTCCTGTATAGCTTGCATATTATAAGCCTTGCAGCGCAATGCACATTAAATCCGCTGACCGAATTTACTCTTCTTTTCGAGCGTAAAAGAGACAGACTCATTGATCTATGTAACCTTTTTTAAAGCCCCGACCCATAAAGAGGGGTTTCTATATTTAATGTGTGTATCTGTATATCTGTGTGTATGTCTGTGGCATTGTAGTTCTTAAATTGATGGACCGATTTAAATCTAGTTTTTTTCTTTTGTTTCAAAGAGAATTTCATCAAGAGTGTTCGTGTTTTCTAAACGTATCGTTGTAAAAGCATGGACCTTTTTATAAACTAACTAACAAATTATATTTTTTGTAACTTTAGGCTATAAGCATGTCATACAACGATTACCTACATTTATTTTTAGCTTTGCACCAGATAAAGGCTAAAACAAAAATAAACTCTCATATAAACCATGTTTTTAATATTATTAGGTATATTTATTATATTTTATCATCGTCGTATCGTCGACTGTAAATGGGACGCATATTTCGAAAATTAATATTAAGATGAAGGAAGCGCCTTGTTTACTAGTCTTATTAACTTTCTTTTGAACAGTTTTTATATTGTTAAGCGAATTGTTAATAACATTTTATTACTAACTACGCAATATTTTTTCACAGGTTTTTCTAAAAATGTTTATCTTACAAGAGTAAGTAAAGGTATTACAATGTTTACAGGTGAATAGATGTTTTTTTCTTTTTCTTGGAAATAAAAATACATTAGTTTTATTTTAGTTTTAAATTGCATATGTATCTAATTTACCTGTAATTACTGTTTATAAGAAAATTATAAATGGTTCATGAGACTGCAGGGGCTTGTAATTTTATATTTTTGTGTAGTATTCATCATCATCATCTCAGCCACAAGAAGTCCGCTGTTGGATATAGGCCTCCCCAAGAATTTCCTAAAGCAAGTATAAGGTCTTCTGATCACCTTATAGCCAGTCTTTCTACGCTGCGCTTGCCGGTGGACTCACAATTTAAAGACACCCAGATAGTATGCATCGTAAAGGACTAATCAGGAAGTTTATTCTGCAAATTAACAGACCGTTAATACACATACACACTTGCCAAATTACAGCTTTCTGTTACTAAGGCTATTAAAGCTAAGCTATAGACAGCCGTACGAGAAAATGTACAGAAACATGGCGAAACTATGGGATTCGTTGATGCTACGGAACCCTAAAAACCCCCATGCTTACTTATACTGACGACCCTCCAAACTTTTCAATATATTCATCATAATAAACTCACCTGTAGCTGGGGCTCCCCATGGAAATGAAAGTTGCCACATTCAAAAACTAACCCCTCCTTATTTTCTCATACATACGAAATCCTTTTAAAACTAAAACACCACACAGCAACTCTTTATTAGCCGGCAACAGGATCCCCTCAATCTCTTTCACAACTAGAAATGAGGTTTCATTTTTTCACTATATAAATATAATACTGAGTTGTTTTGTTTTCTGAAAATAGTGTACAACAACAAGAAACAAGTGATAATAGTAAAATTTAATGCATACATATTTTTATTTCAACTCATAAAATACATACGAACTTATTAACGGTACCTAACTATCGTATCATGTATTGTAAGCAATAAATTGTATTTTTAAATAAAAACTACGGGTCATTCACGTCTGTTTTGAGCCGAAATATCCGACTATAGTTTTTATTTAAAAATGTGTGAAAACCACATTAATTTCCATAGTAAAATAAATTGTATGTGTCAGTAAAATAAAAATGAATTTAAAATGCATATTATCTATTTGGTCAAGCGACCAAAGCAAGTGACTGATTACAAAATCGATACTTAAATACATTTTGCTATCTTGTTTTTATAAGGATAAATATGGATAAAGATGTTTAAGGGTTAGTAAGCGTCTGAGCTCGGCTGTCAAACAAATAATTCAATGTGTGCTCGACAATGGGCGCAAGGTATATTACTCCCAGAGCAGTTAAAGATATCCATGAAATTCACAACACTATCCTTAAGATTAAAATAAATAAAAACTCATAACTCCAGATCTAATTCGAAATAAAGCAATTCTAATATTGAACAAATTCGAACTTCGAACAATTTATTCGCAAGAGCTATCCCTAACGCCAAGTCTCCCGTGACCCGTAACCCTTGCATTAGGAGCCGATACTTTTACCCTGTAACTGTGACGGCAGGTAATCGAAACAGGTACGTAACGGTAAATGGCTGTTGAGAGACCAGATGGTGCGAGATAGGGATTATGGAAGTGACATCTTGATAATATAGATATTTTTTGACGTGATAACGTCTTATAAATCGATGAACGCCAGCTGAACTCACGAAATATCATGACTCATTGTCACGTTCCGCCTGAGCCGAGCGTGCAAGCGACAGCGCGGAACGAGCGATAGAGAGACACGATCGGCCTAAGCGTTCGGCTTGTGACGCATCGTTATCACGTAAAATTAACGTCCGTAAACCGACTTTACAGACTACCATTTTTTATACAAACATAGACATAAATGTATTGTAACAAAAATCATACATCAGGGAATAAAAATCATACACACGAAATAGAAAACTAAATAATGTTTTTGTCACAATCCGACCCCAGCTCAACTTAATGCTAGTTGTACCTAAATAACCAGCGCTGGTTTTCCGGGACCAGTAGGTGATTAGATATTAGATACTGAGCTCACAAATAGCACATATTGTGTAACAATCACTGAATCGGCATGTTTATGGTGTCTCTGCGGCAAAGTAGGTATCGCACTAACTTTTTCATCGGTTTTACAAAGTTATCATTATGGTGATGCATTCTGTACGTTAACGTCACTTTGCACTTTATTGCATCATAGCTCGAGTCACTATTTAATTATATTTGCTCAGTGAATCTTCAATCTATCTATTCAACTTATGCTATCCACCCGCTGCTGCGTAAGATCTTCTCTTGTTCAGAGTTTTTTCGTCCCAGTCTTTCAAAAGCAAAATAGTGTCTACTCAGCTACTACTAATGCTAATACGGGCGCTGCTGTCTTTATTTCTTTAATAACACCATAATACATACTTCCAGACGTTAGTACCCGTGTTCTGCCGCAATAGTTTTCTGTGTAAACAGACTCCACTTATTAATCATATTCTGAAGTGAAAACCGAAATCGTTTGTATTTCCATGTCACTTCCAGTTCCGTAAGCTCCACGTCAGTATGAAAGAGACTCCGTGCCGCTCGGGAGGCTCGCAAATAAATTACCCAAATCCCTGGTACTAGCATGTTGATCTACATCGAGGCTCAAATGCACCAATATGTCGCTAGGGTTTTGTTCTGTTATGTTATAAATGTTTCGGCCGTTATAAATGTGCGTTTAGTGTGTTTGTGTAGTTTCAACTGTTTTGGTGCTCAATCTTCGTTACTGATCGCGGTTTGTGTAATAATCGAGTTGATCTTTTTAAAGACCGTGTATTAGCGAGTTTTTAAGAGAGACAGACACGATGTAGTATCAATATACCTACATAAGATGATTGGTAGTAAATGGACGACGAAAAAAAACTAGATTATCTGAGCAGTGAACCCATAAAACTACTTTTTAGGGATCCGTACCCAAATAGAGTCAACGGAAGACTGTTTGCTATTACTAAACCTCCGCTATCCATCCATCGCTCTATAACATACTACATCTATTGGTATAACTAGTAAAGATTTCCAGAAAATACTTCTTAGATAGGAGATATAGTGACAATATATTTGGATCAATGTAATAAGTAAGTAAGTTCGTATAGACTGAGTGGCCAGCCCTATTGTCAGAGTTATTAAGCCGCCGAAAGGCCTCTGACTTGGCTTGATGATTGCTGAACAACCAGGACCTACAATTTAACGTATCATCCGACCCACGGTAGCGCTCAGAAAGAAATGCTACTCACGGTCACCCATCCGAAGACTGACCGGTCCGTCCGTTGCTTAACTGATGTAATGTAATGTCCTTATTGTATAAGTGATGTATATTAGAGATTAAGTCAGTATTTTTTCAGCGGTAGGACACATAATCCTCTATATAGATAGATAGATAAGCTCTTTATTGTTTATCCATACTAAAATATACGGGTAGTATAGGGTCAAACTCGCACTTGTCAGGATTTAATTAATAATTTAATAGTTTTATTTATTTGCGAATATGGCTAATAGAAATAACTGGAAAATGGTACAATAAAACGCCATAAACGACCATTCGGCTTGCAAATTAAAGTAGCTTAAACGAAAACCATTTCGTTTATGCTACTTTAATTTGCAAGCCGAATAGTCGTTTATGGCGTTTTATTGTTCTTGAGGTACCAACCTCAAGACACCATAAAATCCATCCAAAATTAATACGTCACATTCAAAGTCTAAAAAACCAGCCAAGTGCGAGTAGGACTCGCGTACGAAGGGTTCCGTACCATTATCTATAAAAACGGCAAAAAAAACACGTTTGTTATTGTATGGGACCCCCCCTTAAATATTAATTTTATTCTGTTTTTTAGTATTTGTTGTTATAGCGGCAACAGAAATACATCATCTGGGAAAATTTCAACTGTCTAACTATCACGGTTCATGAGATACAGCCTGGTGACAGACGGACGGACGGACAGACAGCGGATTCTCGGTAATAGGGTCCCGTTTTTACCCTTTGGGTACGGAACCCTAAAAACGCCCAGAAATAGTTTTATGCTTAATACTAACGAATTACAACCTACCTGTTACCGTTTTTAATATTGAGCAAAAAAATACGAAAAAAACACGTTTATTGGGGACCCCCCCTTAATTATTTTTTTAAATTTTTTAGTATTTGTTGTTATAGCGGCAACGGAAATACATCTTTTGTGAAAATTTCAGCTTTCTAGCTATCACGGTTTATGAGATACAGCCTGGAGACAGACAGACAGACAGACAGCGGAGTCTCAGTAATAGGGTCCCGTTTTTACCCTTTGGGTACGGAACCCTAAAAAAAAAAACTTTCTAAATAACTCATTTCAATGCAAAATTATTCCTCATAAACTACACTACAAAACAATAAGGGAATACGGACTACACACAATTTTTACGCACATATCATTAAAGACAACGCACGACAATCTTATGAATGAAAATCAAAGTATCATAAAATGCATGAGAGATAGGAATGTCCAATGTCAGCAAAAGTCATAAGTAAAATAAGTGAATATTACTTAAATATTATGCATATTAAATATTTAGTTTTTATATATCTCTGACCACTACACTAACGATGTTGTCAATGTAACATGTTACATGACGTCATGTACTTCAGTAAGTAATACTTGGCATACTATATACAAGAAGTAAGACCCGGATACATTTACTTTACGGTGTCACGTCTATACCGTTGTTGTGTGACGTGTCCTGCCCGGCTTGACGTAACACGTCGCATCGTAAACTACGGTGAACTCAACTGTTTGTGTTGTGTTATTATAATACAAAACTGGCGAATTCTAGATTTAATATCTATTAGAAATGTATCGAATACAATGTCCGTCTCGTCTATTCCACAAGTATCTCTACTAAAAGAAAAACAGAATACTTGCAGAAGAGCTATTTTTGCATTCTAACTTTTGATTTCATTACGCTTGACATGCTGTTGAGTGTACGTTTTTTGTGAGAAAGTATGCACAAAGTCGCTATTAAAGGTTATAAATGAGAATTGTTTAGAATTATGCTAGTAAATTCACCTATTTATTACGAAAAAGTTCGTTGGAGGTTAAAGGAAAAAGCACATTTTTAAGGTATTGCATAGGTTCTATCGCGGACCTTGAGCGTGGAGACCAAATACAAATACAAATACAAATAATTTTATTGCAGTTTGTAGGTACATTAAGGATCTTAATGAAAAACCACCGAAACCGAAACCGAAACCACCGAACCGTTACCGAATCCAGAAATTCCGTAACGAAAATAACCTAACACACCGCGCGTAAAGCTATTATGCAATAGCTTTACCGCGGCAGTCTCCGAGTGCCACACGTCTTTATTTTTATTCTTGCGAAAAATTTTATAACCGGTGAACTGGCATCTGGACATCATCCTCAATCCTCATATACATATACATACACTTGAAAAACATAACCTTACTCGACCCGTTTTTTACCCGACAGCGCAAGGAGTCTAGCGCAGTTGGTTAAAAAACGTTAATTAGTTCCCCTATTATAACGGATACATTGCGCGCAGTCATTTTTAATCGACTTCAAAAAAGAGATTATCAATTTAATATAATACATATATGTATGTAATAATGTTAAAATTGCACAATTTTCACATATGCTAGTCTATCTGAGCACGTGTGCCAAATTTCATAAATATATGTATGTATGTTTGTCCATGTTTTACGCGAAAACAGGAAGTCATATTGCGATCATTCTTTGCCAATATTCGATGAGCAATTTTTGTAAACAACAAACAAGTCTACTTTCCTACAAAAGCAACCGGGATTCGGAACCCTCTGAAACAAGTTATCTATAAAATTGTGTTTGTGTAGTCACATACCTGATAAGTCAACCAAACCTGACGTACAACGGGAAAAGTAAAATACAATTTCGTTCCTTCTTTTCTGTATTGCAAAAATAGGTCAATCTTGTTTACATGTCATTTTGATGTTTAATATCTTACGAAAACAGCTTTAAATAGACTTCTCTGGCATTGGATCTTAAAAAAATAAAATCATGATCGAAAGAAAACAAGATAAAATGTGAATTCGACAAACGATAGAGGTTTCATTTTAATACCGATGTGTAAGAGTAAGTGACGACAACTTAAAAAGGTTGTTTACGATATATTTTTTTTCTGTAACGCCAATCAGTTTTTTCTTGCGTTTGATAATTTCTATGTCATAAAATTTAGCTTTTAATTCTTTTTTATAACTTCTATTTTGCTTTAAAAAAATGAATCAGGCTATTTACGGAACTCTAGTGTGTGTTCGTCTTGAGAACCCGGAGTCCTCCGTTTAGCACCAAGGCTGGCCACCGGGAGGGTTTTATAATCCCACATAACCCGGTTGCATCCCCAACATACAACTCAGCCGTGCTTAGAATTTTATAATATAATATAAATATAATAATTAGAAGGTTTCCCCCTCGTCAAAAATTCTATTAATGAAATAACTTTTTAAATCGGTCTTGTAGTTATTGAGTTATTTTATTTCTAACAAATATACAAATTTTTTCTCTTTATAATAATATTATTATATATTATATTATATTATATTATATTATATTATATTATATTATATTATTATCATTATTACTAGATATCATTATATATTTAAATATTGTAAGAAACTTAGATCGGTGTAGAGCGCTTAGAAAGAACATAATTTGCGATTTAAAGACGCTCAGATTATTCAGAAAACCTCTTTCCGTTAACGTATTTCACATTTAATGCTACTTGTATACATAGGAACGTTTACAGTACATGTTTGTTTTAGTAATATATGTTTGTTTTTAGTAATACAATGACCCTGGTAGGGTGTAGCAACTGGTACGGAGCGGAACAGTTCATTCGATAATTTTTTTATCATTAAGAAACTCGTCTAAGGTATAGTAACACTTATTAATTAATATAGTTTTGAGGGTTTGGGCAAACTCCTGTTCATTTTCAATTTCTTGTAATTGTTGTGGCAACTTATTATATATTTTAATGGCCATAACATGAGGGCCAGAGCTATGCATTATTAATTTGGACGTTGGTAATATTAGGTTATGTTTATATTGTGATCTTAATTGATATTCTCTTTTCTGGTCTAGTTTTGTAAAAAGCTGAGGATGTTTTTTTTATAAATTTACAGTTTTCTAGGATGTATACACATGTAATTGTTAGGATTTTTAATTTGGTGAAAAGTGACCGGTGGAAATTTGGTATACTTATGTCAGGTAATTTTATATTGGAAATGATACGAATGCATTTTTTTTTTGTAATAAAAATAGATCTTTTGCATCTACACTGTGTCCCCAGACTATTATTCCATATTAAATCCATGAAAATGCGTACGCGAAATAAGCTGTAGTGGCTGTATCCTGTTGTATCCTGCTGTAACCTGTCCTGTCAGTTGCTCGCCGGAGTTCTCTGAGGGCGTATGTGAAGCTCGACAGCTTAGCTTTAAGTTTTTTAGTATGATTTTTCCAATTTAGGTGCTTGTCAATGTCTAAACCTAGAAGCGTAGCTGTGTCGACGCATTCTAATTTTTTACTATTGTATGAGAAGTGAATGTCAAGAGGCGCTTTTTGATATGGTCTAAATTGTATTAGTAAGTTTCCGGCAGCCTAGTGGTGAGACCGTCTGACTTGCGATCCGCAGGTCCTGGGTTCGAATCCCACGGCACGCACCTCTGTCTTTTCTAAGTTATGTGCGTATTGTTGATTGCCGCCAACTTCAAACGGTGAAGGAAAACATCGTGAGGAAACCTACATGTCTGAGAGTTCTCAATGGTCTTGAAGATGTGTGAAGTCTACCAACCCGCACTTGGCCAGCGTGGCAGACTATGGCCTAACCCTTCTCACAATGAGAAGATGGCCTTTTCCCAGCAGTGGGACAGTTTGTACAAACAGGGCTGATAAAAAAAAAAAAAAAATTGTATTAAAGGTTAGATACGTCGAACCATTAAATTATATTTCATTCCAAAAATAATCCCCAGATCCCAACTTGAGAACGAGTGCCGTCTCGTTTGGTGAAGATTCACTCGATATTGAGAAGCATCATGTTCAGGTGAATTCAAACCCCTATCCAGGCAGAGAGTCTTGACTCGCGGACAATGGCGCTTAGGGCACGGGAAATGTGGGACCGTCGAGTGTTTTTGATGGTCTTCAAATGCTTTAAAATAGGTTTTCGTCCCACCTATTTCTTCAGGTAAAGTTTGGTGTTGAACTTTGTATTTTGACGATGATTCAGTTTGATTTTCTATATTAGAATCATTACTGACGGGATATTTAACGTGGTTTGCATTTGTTACCATTTCTACTAAATTGTATTAGTTTTTATTTTATTTTGCTATTGATTAAAAAATACTGAAAACACAGATGTCGTGGCCCCGTGGAGGGTCTTTGACTAAAATCATGGTGAATTAGGAATATATTTATTTTTATTTGAATCATCTGATGAGCAAGTTGCTGACATGACTTTTAATATTTCATTGTTTTACATAGATTTAAAGAAATCAAATATTTGCGTATACTGCGCTCGTCAACCTGGGATATTGTCTTTTCATACTTAAAAATATTGCTATCCTAAACACAGTAAACTTTGCTTTTGCTTGGCGAGCAATTATTAAAAAAAAACCTTTGTTGTATTCCATTTCCTAAAACACAAAAAAACAGCAATATTTTGACCCAACACTCGCACCGCTATATTTTAGGTAACTAACCTAAAATATTCCCTGGTGAAAACATTAATGATAATGTATGTACCGATTCCAGCGTGTACATAACAACTTTGAAACGAAGTACGAGCCACTGGACACTGGTCGTAAAACGAAACGGCGCAAACTTATTGAAGGAACCAACTTTATTGCCACTATCATGACATAGCTGATCCCTCATAAAAATATGTATCGGCATTGTAAGAAAAATATTACTAACGCCATCCGAGGTGAAAGGTGCACGCGAAAATGAACATTGGAGTCCGCATTTTATGGGTTTCATGAGCCAATATCGCCCGGGGTGCTGACTTGGGGATATCGCGTAGTGTGAAATACAGGTGCTAGACATTGTCATAATTTTGTTTGTCGGCTGTTTTGGTCCCTAGTATGTCAAGGGTCGAGGTAGCACCAAGTCATGCTCTCCAAATAACGTCAGTTTGGCAACGTTAGGGAAAACCGATAGAGATGAACGATTTCAATACGTGACGCGGAGATGAATTATGTGAGTCGCTGCTGCTTCAATGTGTGAAGGAGAGGTCTCAAATGGCGATGAAATGACACAATCCGGGGCGGGCGGCCGTTTGTGTTTATTCAACAGTTTTTGAAAAAGACTTGCATTCGTCTACTCGTTTATAAAAATCGGCCAAGTGCGAGTCGGACTCGCGCACGAAGGGTTACGTACTATCATCTATTATACTACAAAGTTTAGTTCTGTTTATAAAATAACGAGAAATCAACGAAATTCCAAGTAGTAAATTGCAAACTTATAGGTAAGTTTTCGATACAGTTCCGGGCAGCATAACAACGCTCGCGCGAATACGCGCGGCTATGGCTCGCTCCGTCATGTTACCTCCCCCGCTACCCGCGCGGCCGTTGCTTAGCAACCGCCTCGCGCTCGCGCCACCACCACACGGCGGCGGCGCGGCGCTCGCACCGCGTTTAGATGCACGGATTATTTTCATTTTGTGAGTTTTTATGTATTAGATTAGGTATTTATTTTTATAGTTAATATATTTCTAAATATTTACTTACAATTATTCAAGTTTCTACCTGTTAATTAAGATCGAGTAAAAATTGCTTAAAAATTACGTTTGTTGTATGGGAGCCCCCCTTTAATATTTACTTTATTGTTATTTAATTATTTATTTTGAAAGGTAATATACAAGTAAATATTCTGTGAAAATTTGAAGCGTCTACCTGTTACCGTTTTTAATATTGAGCAAAAAAATACGAAAAAAACACGTTTATTGTATGGGGACCCCCCTTAATATTTTACTTTAAAAAAAAATTAGTATTTGTTGTTATAGCGGCAACGGAAATACATCATTTGTGAAAATTTCAGCTTTCTAGCTATCACAGTTTATGAGATACAGCCTAGAGACAGACAGACAGACAGACAGACAGACAGACAGACAGCGAAGTCTTAGTAATAGGGTCCCGTTTTTACCCTTTGGGTACGGAACCCTAAAAATCATACCACCACTCTTGTTTTATAAATAACTCGATAATAATCGGTTTTATGGATAAAAGAGAAACATACCATTAGACTTACTGAATTGCTTGTTTATATATAAGTATAAATTTTATTTTACGTTTTATTATTTTCTATGACTTATTTTACATATGCATAAATCATAAATGCAAACAACAAAACCACCCACCAAAAATCTCGGCCAAACATCTGACAAAAATTAGAATCTCAAAGTCGGAAATTTCTCAAAAGCGAGCTCAAAGTCCAAGATGTTTATATAATACAGCTAAACGGTATTTATTCAGATCTTCCAGTGAGCTAGACTTACAAAAATTCCCAAGCCATGGGAACATGAAAGCAGCCGGAAACGTGATCTTGCAAATAATTCCATCGTAGATTCGGCTCATTTCATACTGCACAATTGTGGAATACGGGTTGATAAAAAGAGCTATAATATTAATTAGAACAATTTTTTCAATTCTTTTTTATATCTTTTTTATTTTGTTTTAAATTTCTCTCCATTCCATGGTTGCATGGAAGAAATCGCTATTAGCTATACCTAAGACCAACTGTTGTTGAACTAGTTTATTTTAAGTCATTTGTAGTTCCTCTAAGATGTGTACAACAAAGAGTATCTATCTTTACATGTTATATGAAAAACAAACCGACTGCTTTGGAACAACTTTTTTAGTATAATTTACGCTTACGTTGTACATGCTATGGTGTTGAGTGTACGATTACCGAGAGACAAAGATACCATATATTTTATTTGGAGAAACATTCCTTAGAATAGAAAAATTCGTTGAAGGTTAAAAAAAAAGGTTAAAGGTTGAGCATTTTTTAAATAAATTTTACGATTAATACTACAACAAAAAAAAACCTATGACAGTCGGGGAGTGAAAATAAATCTATCGATATCAAAATCAGTCAAACCATTTGGTGTATTTATTTTTTGACATTCAAAGAACTTTTTCGTGAGAAATATTAGACATAGGTATACATACCAATTGGGGTTAATATAGAAAAATACAATTTATTATTCGAAGCAGTACTCAAGAAATCACAAAATTAATTAAAACTCCTAAAATAACTAAAATCCAAAAAGAACGAAAATCTCATAAAGTTATCGTTTATGACACGAAATGACATATTTCGTAATTTTATCTCACTTTCCGACACTTGTCTACACATGATAGTAAATTACATTTCATAGAGAAAACTCCTCGAAAGCCCTAACCTAAATTCAAATTCGTTTATTGAGATAAAAACGGAAAATTATGTATATATAATATATATTTAAATATTATATATACATAACAAAAAAAAGTAAATAAAATAGAACGGAGCTTGACTTTTCAGATTCCGTCAGTAAATCCACTTCCGCGTCCTAAGTCTTGACAAACTATTTTCCATCTAGCAAAATTATGCTTTGTTATATATTTATTTGTGCAATTTGTTTAACATTTAATCGGGAACCACACAATTTGTTTGTTTCAGCTAAATAATTTAGTGGTCTCCGTTAAATAGAAATGTTGATTGTGTTGCCAGTTCAAAATAAAGGATGAAATAGCTGCGAAATAAATAGGGTTGTATTTTAAATACTACCGGTATGCAGATGGATTTCTGGTTGAATTTTTCTTTGTAATTCATATTACACGCTATTTGTCTGCATATTGTACTGCCAATATGCAGATAAATTTCTATTGAATTACTCTTTGTGTAATTCCTGTTACAAACTACTCCTCGTATATAATATATATTATAATGTTCTCAGAAATAAAATAATTATTTGTTTTAAGAATATAACTAGCATGAAAAGTAAAAAACTTTCCATGCTAGAAAATAATAGTCAATGAGTGCTGTGTGAATTTTTCCCACGTTAGATTTATTGTAAGATAATTATAGTTTACAAAACTAAAAAAAACATCAACTGCAAAATACGCAATTTGTTTACCGGATTTGAATTTGGATGACAATTTTCCAGTTAATTTGTTATAAAAACGAAAGTTCTCTACCGATTTTGATAAAGTTTATATGCATCTGAAGTAGACATACCAAATAAAAAATAATCATCACAATAAATTCTAATTGGCGACGTAATCGCTGAACAAACATACAAAAAGAAAAAAAAAACATACAGTCGAATCGAGAACCTTCTGTATTTTGGAAGTCGGGTAAAAAATGAAGGCTACTCTAAACCAAATTTTCTAGCATGTGCCACAATGTGAGCGCAGGTGGACTGAATTCTGTTATAACCTGTATGCGTACAAACTACACTCAAGTTCCGCCACGTTAATGGGACGCCCACGCCACGTCTAAGTCACGCCCGTGCCACGCCCGCGCTTCATCCACGTCTCGCTGATGCCACTTTCTCATAATATAGATAAAATTATTTACCAGACGTTTTGTTTTCAGACACGCCAAGTTTTACGTGACTTGGATATCGCCTATCATATCACCGTCGTATATTTGGATAACGTCACAAGCACCTATAACCTAGGTAATTAGTATAGCGTTAAATGTAACAAGCCATAATTCAGCCGCTCGTTTCAAAAGAATTTTTTGTTCATAATTCATGTTATAAATTATGCGAACGTTTAACCGCCCTTTATTTATAGTGTCACCGACATAAAATAAATTATTTAAATATTCACAAAATGTTAACGCGAACCGAAGTTTAGTGGTCATATTTCAATTTGCATAATTTTCTGCTTCAAATATAGCCATAAAATAACCTATGTGGGTATTAAGTACTGTGAATAATTAATTAATAATTATTATTTGACTTAAATAATCGGCCAAGTGCGAATCGGACTCGCGCACGAAGGGTTCCGTACTATCATCTATAATACTACAAAATTTAGTTCTGTTTATAAAATAACGAGAAATCAACGAAATTCCATGTAGTAAATTGCAAACTTATAGGTAGGTTTTCGATACACATCCGGGCAGCATGACGACGCTCGCGCGAATACGCGCGGCTATGGCTCGCTCCGTGATGTTACCTCCCCCGCTACCCACGCGGCCGTTGCTTAGCAACCGCCTCGCGCTCGCGCCACCACCACACCGCGGCGCGGCGCTCGCACCGCGTTTAGATGCACGGATTATTTACATTTTGTGAGTTTTTATGTATTAGATTAGGTATTTATTTTTATAGTTAATATATTTCTAAATATTTACTTACAAATATTCAAGTTTCTACCTGTTAATTAAGATCGAGTAAAAATTGCTTAAAAATTACGTTTGTTGTATGGGAGCCCCCCTTTAATATTTACTTTATTGTTATTTAATTATTTATTTTGAAAGGTAATATACAAGTAAATATTCTGTGAAAAAATGAAGCGTCTACCTATTACCGTTTTTAATATTGAGCAAAAAAATACGAAAAAAACACGTTTATTGTATGGAGACCCCCCTTAATATTTTTTTTTTTTAATTTTTAGTATTTGTTGTTATAGCGGCAACGGAAATACATCATTTGTGAAAATTTCAGCTTTCTAGCTATCACGGTTTATGAGATACAGCCTGGAGACAGACAGACAGACAGACAGACAGACAGACAGACAGACAGACAGACAGACAGCGAAGTCTTAGTAATAGGGTCCCGTTTTTACCCTTTGGGTACGGAACCCTAAAAAAGGAGATTATCAATTTGATATGTATGTATGTACATATCTAATTTTGTTACAATTGCACAATTTTCACATTATGTTAGTCTATGTGAGCTTCTAAACACGTGTGCCAAATTTCATAAATGTATATATGTATGTATGTTTGTCCTCGTACCTATTACGCGAAAACTTGAAGTTGGATTGCAATAATAATTCTTATTGAGTAAGGTTTCTCCTGGATTAGGGAATAGTGAAAGTTTTATCAAAATGGGTTCCGTACTTTTTAAGATATGTATTTTAAATATTTTAAAATACAAACGTTTCAACGACGCACTATCTGCCGGGCGGTTTGAAGGAAATTTGATAGGTTTATTATTGATACTATTATAGGTCAACGGGAAGTACCCCATAGGTTTTGATTCCCTTGCGTCTTGACATACAACAAAGTGATCCTATAAGGACTCCGTTTTTTTCCTTTTGAGGTACGGAACCCTAAAACGACAAAAAAAATATAAAGAGCAGAAAATAAATTCAAAATAAAAATCTAGAACGCAATAAATTACCAGTACACGTTACAATGTATGTAGTTAACTATAATAATAACATACATTCTTCAGACATAACCGTAAGGTCGCCAGTCACCACCCCGTCGCTTACTGGCCGAGGGTATAACCTACAGTAAGGTCGCTAGTCACCACCCCGTCGCCTACTGGTCAAGGGGTGACCGTTATGCTGTCATTTAATTATGCCACTCCAGCTAAATTAGACATTAGACGGAATGCCAGCTTATGCCCATGTCACTGGACCGTGTCACGCTGGAATTGCAACTCGTTCGACCAACCTAATTATAGAAAACCAACCTATTATAGAAGAGGACGGAACATTAGAATGTGAACGTGGATACCGGAAACCATATTGCATACCTACTGGCTCTATAAGTATAGCATAAATTCCACATTACTCGGTAGGAATTGCTCTTGTGTTAGTTTTTAGGGTTCCGTACCTTAAAAGGAAAAAACGGAACCCATATAGGATCACTTTGTTGTCCGTCTGTCTGTCCGTCTATCCGGGTGTCTCGGGAATGCGTGTAGGTATCGAGTTGAAATTAAAACCATATATGCAAATCCATAGTAGCTTGCTGCAAAAAGAAAAATAAAGTTTCTCAGTTTTCGTAAAAAAAAGTTATAGCTGCATATGTCGTAAAAAAAATATTTATTTTTATAAGGGAATCAAAACCTATGGGGTACTTCCCGTTGACCTAGAACTATGAAATTTGGCAAGAAGCATTGTGTTAGAGTACACATACCTATAGGAAAAAATCCGAAAACTTGATATTTTTAATGTAATCCCAAAAAAATAGTCTCTATGCAAGGAATGAGGGCCCAAATTTTAAAGTGAATTAACCGTATCATGTGGGGTATTATATGAAAGAACTGCATTAGCATAAGCTAAAACAGGTTTTTAAATATTTTTACGATGTATATTTTTCGGTTTATGAAGGAAAATATAAAAAAAAAATATGATTTCCCCCTTTTATTTATGTAGTTTTTACGGAATCCTCGGTGAGCGAGTCTGACTCGCACATGTCCGGTTTTTTTACATTTGTCTTTCCAGATAGTTAATCATCATCATCATTTCAGCAATAAGGCACGCAGAGGCTGTTTGTATCCCTCACTCATCGGTCAAAAATAAAGGTTGACTATTATATGAACAATTTTTAAAATTAACCAACGTATTTGTATTTTATTACGTAAATTTTCTTCTACAAATTATCCACAAAAGTAAACAGCTCTTAAAAGATAACGAACAAAATCACACCACAAAACCTAGAACAACAATCACATACGCAAAACGAATTTTCTCCACAAATATGCAAGAACATAAACGCAGAGCACGTTTACAAATGGCCACCACATTTGTTGAAAGAACGTTGAATTTCAGAGCTGTTGCCCAAAGAGGGAAATGCTGAATTATTTAATCTGGAATATAAGCAACCGCCGACAAAACGCCGGAACTTGGCTCTGAGATGAAGTGGCAAGCAGTTACTCGGGCTTCTGGGTGCAAATCTTTGCAGGAACGCGCAGCTTTCTTATGACTTTATATTTATTGTCACTTTCAAATTGGTATACATTATTTTTGTTGTTTTATGTAGAAATTTTAATTTTTTGGAAGAAAGATCTTTCACAAGTCAGTTATGCTAGATCACAGTGTATTTTATGTCAAGATATTTTGAACTTCATTTAAAGGAGATTCTCCTAAATCTGACAAAATAATTGGAAAAAATATTGGGTTTGAATCCCCCCCCCCCCCTTATTTAGAGTTGGATTATTTTCTAAAAATCCTTTCCCGTGCCCGTGCATAGTCGTACAATATTATAGTTTCAAAAATATATAGTTTTAGTATATAAAGTTTAGAATATAAATAAAGTATAAAGTTTAGTATATAAATTTAGTATTAAGTATATAGTTTTTAGTTAAAAAAAAAAAAACATTAACTACCAACCTAACATTTCTATGGGACCAATCTGAAAGTATATCAAAAAAAACAATGACGGAGTTAAGTGGTAAAAAACAAAAAAATACAGCTGAATTGTTATCCTCCTTCTTTTTGAAGCCGGTAAAAATACAAATACAAGGATACAGACGTAGAAAAAGAGAGACTGATTCTAGTAAATTCAAAGTTTTTAATCTAGAACAAACATTTCTCCAGACATTTGCATGCAATACAAATAATAAGAGCTTACAAAAAGAATGCCAAACGTACCTGTGTACAAAAGTTATCAGAACTTCGCCAGTTCTGAAGAAATAATCCAGCGCTTCATTCGAGTTTGAATGCAGTTTTCTTGATTGAAGTTTTCGAAAGGAACTATGCGTTTGATTAAATGAAATGTTTTGTTTGCTACCTACACGATTTGATTATATACGAAATGTATGCCTTATGCTTACCTTAGAAGTATGCTCAAAGCGCGCAGCTATCTCTCTTACGCATCACAATATTTTTAAACTTAATTAGTGATGATGATGATGATAATGTAAGTTTAAAGCTAATAATAATGATTATGTAATTCGGCGGAGCAGCACAAGCGGCGTAAATATGTAGAGGTTACAATATTTGAGCCGTTTGGTGTCGAAACTTTGGGTCCGTGGGGACCGGGAGCTCATCTCATTTTCAAAAATTTATCTGAGCGCCTGATCGATGCGACGCTTGACCAAAATGCTGGCGCGTATCTGGCCCAACGCATAAGCATTGCCATTCAACGTGGCAATGCGGATAGCATGCTGGGTACGCTGCCAACTGGTAGTGGGTTTGAGCATTTGGATTGTCTTTAGACCTTTATCGGTGATTTTTGTGTAGTAGTTTAGTAAGTTGAGTCTGTATATTGTTTTTTTATAGTTAATAAAGGCACTTGCCAATAGAAAAAAAAGTAGGTATATAGCTTATATCCATTTCCGAGTTGTAAAGAATCTCTGTGCCAGATTTCATAACGATTCGTTTTGACCTTAGAATATAGAAAAATACAGAAACCGTGAACATACTTAGAACTGAAGCGACAGAAACTACTCATATATAGAGTAGTTTGAAGCGCGCGCGATCAGTTGCTCTATGAACGTCTTAACGAGTGGCAAGCTTTGTTGGTGTTAAATTTAATTCAAATATGCCGTCATGTGTCGTTCCTACGTGTAAAAATACTGCTGGGGTGGAAAAAAAACACGATGGGATAACATTTCACGTGTAAGTAGCACAATTGACATTATCTTACGTATTTATTCAATAAATTGTTCGCTCTTTGATAATCGTAGAGAAAGAATCGTCCATTTTGTTGGTGTTGCCAATATCAACGTTTTGATTTTCCTTACTTTTACTTGCTACCGATTTTTTTAGTTAGTAGTTTGTAAATTAAATGAGTAGGTATTTAAATATATTTTTATCCGATTAAAAATTAATTGGCCAAGTGCATGTCGAGTAGCGTTCAGGGTAGCGTTTCATAATTGCAGTTCACCCTATATGGACTTAGAATAGAACTACTTGTTTGATATTGTGAACATATTGATTGATTTTGCGATTTAAATGGATTTAGTGCGAAATTTTTCCTCAGATATTTTGTATTTTTTTTGTGGTGGTAGTCTATAACCGTTAACTTATAAAGCCTACCAGGGCCGTAGCCAGGAATTCATTTCATGGACTTGGGCATAGCTTATGGTTTTTCGCGAAAATTGTATGTAGTGTGTAGTAGTGTAGTGTTTTTAGTAGTAGTATATTACTATAAAAACACTACTACAATTTAATCCGAATAGTAAGTCAAGAGAACAGTTATAAAAATAATGATATCCGTTTAAGAAAGTTAATATTTTATTTTAATATATTTTTATCTCCACGATTTACCACAGCAACGGGTAAATAATGCCTTCACTAGCAACATTATGCGGGTGAGAGGTGAGAAGGGTGCGGGACGATTCTTTTGTTTTTGGACACAGCACGGATTTTGTAACTGCATCTGGACGCGCCTTCTGTATTTTTCTATATTCTAAGGTTTTGACGTTTAGCCGTGGAGAAGTAACAAACGGGCAGAGAGGGGACTTACTTTAGCGTTTATAGTTTATGTAGGTATATAGCTTATATCCATTTCCGAGTTGTAAAGAATCTCTGTGCCAGATTTCATAACGTTTAATTGTCAAACTATTAATAATGCACCTTATTCCTTACGCATGTATAAAAGTTGCTTGATTTAGTAAATTAATGTTTTACTAGTTTTATAAAGAATCTGTTTCTAGTCGTGTAGAAAACTGATGTAGCTTGAAGGCACTGTTGTCTTTATTTCATTAGTACCTGGGGAACCGAGCTCCACTCGGTTTTTTTACGACTGAAAATACGAGCAAACCCGGGTTCACTAAAATAAAACCCAGCAAGATCGATTTATCGTCCCATAGTCTACCTACAAACCAAATTTCATTCGTCAACCAAAAATCGTTGCAGCTGTGTCCGAGATTCAGATTATACATATATTTATATGTACAATTAGATTTTGTTCAATGTTCAGAACAAAATACTGCTGTCCTTATTTAGTTATTGGGTTTAGGCCACGATAATTCTCTATTTAAGCAGACTATGTATTGCTGCCTAGCCTGGCTATAACAAAAAACAAACTATTTGAAATTAGAATTTCCCACCGCATGTAGGTATGTCGTTAGGTGTTACCTAGCAATCTATCGTAAGTCTCGCTATTTACCCTGAGCTGGTAGATCGATGGACAATGCTTAACTAAATACCTGTTTCCTGATGCAAGCACGCCGAACTGAGTAGTCAATGCCGCTCTGATGGGAAGTCAGTACCTACGGACTGAAACACAATGTTGGGTGGAAATTAGACTGCCAATGTGTAGTGCTTATGGCTCAAACCATGTTCTAAATAACGTGTCTATAAGGTCTGATTTAGTAGGATCATCATCATTATCGCAGTTACTGTATAGTTTGTGTCTCACCTATGGATCTGGTCATTTGCGTATCTGGTTAAATGCGTCTATTGGCCTCTTGCGTTCTTGGCCATTTGCGTCGATCCCCCTGTGACCACATACGTTTCATACGGAGCATGGTTAGAAAATGTTACTAGTTCTATAATTTAAACGTTGTCGTGTTTATATTTTACAATTTATATTGAATAATTAATATTAATAAGAAATGTCACAAAAAATTGTCTTAATCTACTACCAGATACAGTAGTAACAAATTTATATGTAGGGATTTAATTCATTTTTATTTAATTTTATATTTAAAGCGTAAATCAAATTTTCTTCAATTTTTATTTCACTCAATACTTATCCAATCTCAGCGGGGCTAGTGTCAACTCTCATAGCGATGTAAAGTTCGCTCAGCGCCTGTTTTTATCTTGCTTTTTAGGGTTCCGTACCTCAAAAGGAAAAAACGGAACACTTATAGGATCACTTTGTTGTCTGTCTGTCCGTCTGTCCGTCTGTCCGTCTGTCCGTCTGTCCGGGTGTCAAGACCTTTATCTCGAGAACGCGTGAAGGTATCGAGTTGAAATTAAAACCATATACGCAGATCCATAGTATGTTGCTGCAGAAAGAAAAATAAAATTTCTCAGTTTTCATAAAAAAAGTTACAGCCGAATATGTCGTAAAAAATGCACATTTCGACATTCACAGAGGAATCAAAACCTATGGGATACTTCCCGTTGACCTAGAACTCTGAAATTTGGCAAGAAGCATTGAGTTAGAGTGCAGATATAGGAAAAATCCGAAAACTGGAATTTTTTAATTTAATCACAAAAAAATAGTGTCGTTATGCAAGGAATGAGGGTCGAAATTTTAAAGTGAATTAACCGTATCATGTGGGGTATCATATGAAAGAACTTAATTAGCATTAATTAAAACAGGTTTTTAAATATTTTTACGGTGTATATTTTTCGGATTATGAAGGAAAATATATAAAAAAATTGATTTCTCCCTTTTATTTAGTTTGTACGGAACCCTCGGTGGGCGAGTCTGACTTGCACTTGTCCGGTTTTATTTTTGTAATTATTAATGTTAGACAAAAGTTCTTATGAACCTACTTTAAATTGCCATATTTTTAATAACCGCTTCAACTTTTCTGTCAACCTCTTAATTGCAGAAAAAGCAAGATACAAACAAGCGGTGAGCGAACTTTGCATTGTAGTCTAGTAAAAATTTATTCCGTTTGTATGGAGCTGATCACATTAAATGCACTTTGAGGGATTCTTTGAAATTATAATAGGAAAATACCAAAAAATATAGATTCACAATAATCCCCGATTTATAATTGTATTATTATATACTATACTAGCTGCGTTCCGTGGTTTCACCTGCATAGTTATGAAAAGCGGTGATGATTATGATGATGATAAGTAGCTTATGTCCGTCTCCAGGTCCAAAGCTATCTCTATACTAATTTTCATAACAATCAGTTCAGCCGTTTGAGCGTGTAAAGGTAACAAACTTCGATTTTATAATATCATTATGAAATTGTCTCAAATGTATTTCAAAACACCAGTAGGTACATTCATTTAAACAACAATATTCTTAGTTGTCTTTTATGTTGTCACAAATCTTATTACTGGACTATTGCTATAAAACTTTAGAGTACCGGTGCTGTTTCGGGAATGTTTCATTTTACGAAATTGTGAATAGTTGGTCACATTAGGCACACAACTCATACTCCTGGTGTACCGAGTTAAATGGCAGGTACTAAGCGAGATTGGATTGGATCACGGGGCGCTGGGTAGTGAGAGCTACATACCGTATTAGGATGCCACTCGATGCGTGCTCGCTGAATTTAGATAGCTACGTGTGCTTGCCTTGAAACGTACGTGATACACGCCTATCTATCATACACGTCAGTGGAGTATTTTAATTTAGTATGAGTTATATTGTAGGCAATATCAATTATTACTCCCTAAATACGCAGCGTTCGAGAATAATAACTGAATACTAAAATGTAATACTTTTAAACAATAAATAAGTGTGCACACCTTGAGCATTCAAGATCACCATCGAAGGCTCCTTCTTGCGGCGACATCGTGTGGCAGGCTGCCCTCTTCTGAACATACGAGTTGGTTGAGAAGGGCGACTCTAGCGATTTTGGCTATTCTCTATAGTCACTTTCGAATGTACTACTTGTTACTCGATGGTGGTGGACACCCCAAAAAATAGTCATACCTAGTTTTGCTAATTGTACAAAAGTACAAAATGCTCCAAGCTTATCCTAAGCAACCCTGTATATTTTAGAGACAATTTACTAATATGCTTTATTACTTACATCTTATTATAGCTTACATCTTGTTACCCGATGAGATGGGTAAACATGCGGCCCATTCTTAGTCTATAAGCCGCAATCGGCCTCACTGCCTCTGGAGGAAATACTTTTCTACAGACCGCGTTTAAAGACCGTGGTCGAGGATAGTTTTAAATTTTAGAAGAACAGATAATTTAAGAAAACTTAAAACCTCCGACTTCAAAAACGGCTGAACCTTTTGATGAAACATAGCTAAAATACTCTCGATGAAATCCTCTTTCAAAAAAAAAAACTAGATCAAAATCGCTCCACTCCACTTTGAGAGCTACCGATGCCACACACAGACACACAGATATACTTTATACACGTCAAACTTATAACACCCCTTTTTCGGACAGGGGTCAAAATGAGAAATGCCAAAGGCAAATATATTGTAAACAGACAAACATTTAAGCCTAGAAACTATAGGGCTTAACAATGTTTTTTTTCTGTCATGGTGATGTCTGAACATGTCTGGGCAAAAGTGAGAACAGCAAAAATAATTTGAAATAAAAAAGTGTTCAAGTTGTATATTTTTTTACGGCCGTTGACGCGAACTTTCTTGGAAATATTCATGCATCTAAGCGTGATTGTGTGACAATTACACGTAAAAAAAATACAAATATATTTTGTATCAATGTTTTTTTAATAATCATAATTATTTATATTTATTTATAGATTTTTCTATTAATACATTTTATTTTACTGAATTAACAAAAACATAAACAAAGGTAAAGTTGAATCGACCGTCACAAAATTAGGTGGGCATTGTTGTGCGCAGTAATTCCGTATCCGCGCCACTCACTAAACAACCGGATAACATTAATTCCGTACCCGATGTTTGTTCAATCGAACGAAAACTGGGGATTACGTTTTTGCCACTATAATCTGCTTCGATTTAAGGGTTGGAGTGGGACATACGATGGGATTCGCAGTAGGTTCATTAACTCGCCAATTTGTTATAAATGAGGAACAGAACAATTCATCCGGTGATAGAGATTTCCTTTGCGTGTAGGCTGAGTGGTTATATACCTGTTCAGGAAATTTTCAAAATCTGCCCTGTTTGTATAAACTGTCCCACTGCTGGGCGCATGAGAACAGTGAAAAATTTGCCCCATCGTCTCGTATAGAGAAGAGTAAGGCCTTAGTCTGCCACGCTGGCCAAGTGCGGGTTGGTAGACTTCACACATCATCAAGAACGTTAAGAACTCTCAGACATGTAGGCTTCCTCACGCTATTTTCCATCATCGTTTGATGTTGGCGGCAATCAACAATACGTACAGAGCTTAGAAAAGATTGAGGTGCGTGCAGCGGGATTAGAACCCAGGACCTTCGTATCGGAAGTCAGACGATCTCCTGTCTAGGCTGCCGGATACTTCATTATGAGATTTTATACTGTATAATATAAAATCTCCTAATGAAATAAAAAAAATGCAAAAAAAAAACTCAACTATAATCGTTTTAAAGTTTATGCTTAACTTATTTATTTAGTATTTAAATATTTGCACGTCAGAGATGACCGAATGTAATACACATTGTAAGTAATCAAACTAGATATATTTGCCTAGATTCTTACAAAAAAAAATCTTTTCATGTAATGTTTTGCTTTATACAACGTTTACTTCATTTGGTGAATTAGAGAGAGACTGTAATATATCCGCCGTCGTTATCTACAGATAAGATATCTTGGCTTTGACAGATCAGATTACCTTAATTGCTATCAGTTAATTGGTAACCTGAGTATGATGTTTTGGTTTTATGGAGACCTAATTATGTAATTAGATTGTTGTGCCGAAGTAATTGACATTTTGGTTTATGAATTATGTTATCTAAATGATTTGTTCAATCGACCGTGTGTTTTTATCCGATTGCGTAAAAAAGAGTGTTTTGTTTTTTGAGTGTATGGTGTGTTAGTATATAAGTATATATATATATACATGTATGTATGTTTCCATATTACACCTACAGACTAAACGGCTTGACAGATTTTGATGTGCGAGATGTCGTTAGATTGTTTTTTTTCTCCTTGAATGTTATGGGCTACATTTTTTATATGTAATATTACTATGGAAATTATCGTGGTTTTCACACTTTTTTAAATAAAAACTACGGGTCACTCACGTCTGTTTTGAGCCGAAATAAACGAAATGAATGCGACGACTGAATACGGTTGAAACTATAGTCGGATATTTCGGCTCAAAACAGACATGAGTGACCCGTAGCTTTTATTTAAAAATATTACTTAGTAATAAAACTCCCGTAAAAAATGCGCTTTTTTTATAATCTCCAACGAACTTGAGATTTTTAGAATTATATCCTAAAGGTTGCGCATTTATAACCTTTAACAGCAACTTTTCGCAAATTGCTTTCACACTAAAAACGTACATTCGAAAAATCGTAACGAAATCTTTAATTTAGACCGCAAAACTCGCTCTTCTGCAGTCGGGAATTTTGTTTTTCTTTTAATGTAGATACTTGTTTGAGTATGTTATATCGTGAAAAAAATGTAATATAGGTATCCTCATTACTGTTGATGAGGGTAACTTTGACTCCGTGTCAAAGATTGAACGTATACGCAGCTTTTTGCTAAAAGATTATTTGAATTACGTGATTAATTAATTAACAGTCATTATAACTTTTAATATTTTGGGGGAAAAACAAGGTCATTTTAAGTTACTCACGATTATAGTAATTTTGGGAATAAAACTTCAGGTTCGGTACACATTATTGTTAGTTAATGCTTAAACGTACATCTATTTTGTTTATATAAATAAAATAACAAATACCTAGGTATACTTTACCAATTAAAATTATTTAGCTAATTCGCTTTACGAAAAATGCTATTAATTATAATACATTGAAAACTATAAAAATAACAAAAGCAGAAGGAAGGCAAATTAAAAGAGCACAACAAACGAATTTTTAACGGGCAGCTCTTAACACCCGCGTTCAACAAATGAGTGAACTTAAAATATTGCTTCGAAAAAGCTTTAAATTGAGCCGTGCTGGGTTTAGGCCGAGCCCGGCTTAGTGCGAAGACAAACGACCGAAAAAAGGCGAAATAGAATGCGACGTGGGAAAACAACGGAATGGGAGCGCAGACTATGGGAACCACAGAAACATAACTTCTGACGCCGTATATGTACACGTGGCCACACGTCGACACTCTATACAACGGCGCGTACTAGTCAGTGACACATACGCAAGTTGCCGTCTGTATATAATACACACACACGTATGATGTTAGGGTCGTCGTCTGACAGCTGCTCGCTTGTTATAACAATTAGGTTTCGAACTGTTGTGGTGCGCAGCGCCTACCACGACGATAAATAAAAAAATAAAAAATAATTTTCTTGCACAAATTTTACAAAATACAAGTTTGCAAGAAAGGGTTAATCCAGGAATTGGGTGAATTTATTTTTTTACCATTTTATATCAATTGCATAATGCTGATCTAAGGTCCTAAGGTATAAAAATAGTGGAATAATACAATTTAGACTACACCTTTGAATTAAACAAATCTTTGATGATTATCAAACAAATCTTGTTAAGCTTTGACGTGATTTTTAACCGACTTCAGAAAGGAGAAGGTTCTCAATTCAACAGTATGTTTTTGTATGTTTGTTGCCGCATAACTCTGTCATTTATAAATCGATTTGAAATTATTTAATTTTGAAAGTATATATCTACTTTGAGAAAAGTTCCATAGAAAGTTCATCAAAATTAGGTTAGTAGTTTATTTTAAACAAAATTGCGTATTTTGAAGTCCGTTGTTCAGTCATGATAATATTAAAAGTCTTTGGACACCTACCTTTTTTCTGAACATCATCAAATAACCACTCTGTTTTTTCGGAAACTATGTTTTTGTGTTCCCCTAATCTGCGATAGGGCTTCGTACTTTACAAAGAGAAAGTTTTGTGTTAAAGCGCGTAAAATACACGCTTGGAAATGTTTTCGGGAGTTAGGAGTTTAATGTTAACTGCTTTGTAATTTACCTCTGATGCAATTTTATTGTTCTTCTAATCTGATGTAATGATATAGTTTGAATATTTAATTTTAAACCAACGACAATTTACAGCGGTTGTGTATGCCACACTAGGTTTTACAACAGACTGCGCTTTATTTAACGACAATATTATTACAAGCTATTATTCATCATCATCATCTCAGCCATAAGAAGTCCACTGCTGGACATAGGCCTCCCCCATGGATTTCCAAAAAGACCGATTGGAAGCGGCTTGCATCCAGCGTCTTCCCGCCACTTGTAAACCAAGCCACTTGCCAAGCTATTATTAAATTTCACTTTTGTAATATTTTCCAAGGTTTTCGCGCTGTTGACACCGTGAGCGACTTCTGCGTGCATAGGGGACGTTTCACATAAAAATAATAGACGGTAATAGTTAATATTTTCATTAAAAAAAAGACATCTGTCATCTAGTCTCACCTGTGATCACAGACGCTGCAGTGTTCAAAATATAAGGGCGTAAAATTATGTAAAATATACGCGACAAATCTTTTAAAAATGGTTTAATTTCAATTTTACTTTTGTACCTGGACCTAGGCTTGAACTGTAATCTTTTCAGTTAGCACGCACTACCCGACTGCCGAGGGAGGGTTATGTTTTTAATTTGCTTATTCTTTAATTAAGATAAAGTGGAGTACAAGAAGAGAGGCAGTGGCCGTTAACAGGCTGAAGATAATGATGAAAAGAATGTAACAAGAAAAACGATTATCAAAAAATCACAATTCAAAATTGGTTTGCTTCGGCTTTTATCTCACTATTTTAACTGCAGAAAAAGGAAAGATAAAAGCAAGCGCCAGCTAACTTAGAACGGTTAAAATACTTTAGTCACCGCCTGGTCAGGAAGTGCGCCTTTGAGACTGTTAGTGTAAGTAATCAAGTTTCAACTTTATGAATTTTAGTACTTCCACCTAGTATTCTTAAAAGCTTTTTAAAGTGTTTATGAATTTTCAAATGTTTCCATACACTTCCCATGAAGCATAACATCGATGGTGTATGCCAAGCTTCTTTAAAAAGTAGATTAAACCAATCTTTTCTATCAAATTGATTGTCATTACAATGCCTTTTTTTAATGCTATTAAAAGTGAACTTACCACTTAGAAACCTATACACTTGAGATTTGAGATTTGTGAATCGATATCTGCTAAATTGGCGAGCTCCATTCTCAGCCACACTGTCGCTTAACATTAGGCGAGTTGGTGGTATATCATTAATCTATACAATGATAGAAAACTAAAAAAAACGACATAATCGACATAACGAAATAAAAACTTGATCGTTTACGATCAAGTTTCATGACACATAGCTAATTGTATCAAAAGGAAAACTATCACGGCTAAGTAGACTTTAAAAGTTAACGATAATAGTCGATAAACTTAAACAATGTACTCAGAGACGTGAGAATGTAAATTTCGTGCAAATTTAATTTAAACTAACATGAGTTAACTCGTATGTAAAAATTATGAATTAATGTGCAACAACGGAACCTTACTTTGCACGTGACACACGACACGCACTTGGTTACATAAATAAATAAATATTTGTGGATATTTCACACAACACCATCTAGCCCAAACTAAACAAAGCTTGTACTATGGAACTAGATGGCTGATAGAATACATATTATATATATTTTTTTTGTAAATATATGTATACATTAGATACATAGAAACACCCAGACACAGAACAAATATCCATGCTCATCACACATAAATGTTTTCCCTGGGTGGGGATCGAACCCACGACCTACAGCTTAGCAGGTAGATATACTATAAACTGAGCCACAAGGCCAGTCATTTGGTCGGGGGTGAGAAAACAAAAATAAACTAGACTTTCGGCGCCGAAGACTATTTATTGTGTATACTTAAGCTCTTTATCAACGCCCTCTTAAAAAAGAGTTCAAGTGACAAATATCTGGGATCCAATAACACAGCATCTGATACCAGATACAAAACACGTGCGAACCGACTTGACACCCACACTCGAGCAAAGGTGCAATATTTTCTAAACTAAATAAAAATGCCAGAGCGTGTTATCGCTTTGTTCAACTTTATAGGGAACGGTTAGGTGTAATGTAGGTTCGATGTCAACTTTTTTGTGAAAAGAGAAATAATAAACATGTTCTGTTTTGAACAAACGTGTACTTAGTGTAAGTTGTAGGCCAGCTTAGATAAATAAATAAATAAATAAATATTTGTGGACATTTCACACAACACCATCTAGCCCAAACTAAGCAAAGCTTGTACTATGGAACTAGATGGCTGATATAATACATATCCCACCTAAAACATTTCATGTAAAATTGGTTGCCATGTGTCACATTGTCATGCCACACAAAAATAGAATTACAAAGTGAAATTCTGCAGATCAAATATCTTGCGACTGAGACACAGAGACCTTTTTAGAGAAAGAATAAATGTAGTAATCCAAAAAAATATATACAATTTGTAATTCTTTATTTTCAAATAAGTATACAATAAAAGAAACTTGGAATCCATTTATTCTTTTCAAAAAAACTTAACGACAGCTTGAGGCAAACTTTTATTTATTTAGCTACTGAAAAAACTTACAGAAGTAAAATAACTAAATTCGTAATGAGATTGCTAGTATTCTTTCATATTAAACAATTTGCGAATGTGTTTTCATTACATTACTACGTTATTTTAAAGTTAAAACATATGTTAGGACATTTAATTAAATATAAATTATGTATTAAAATGGTAAAAATATTTTGTGAGATAACGGCTAAGCTTCAACCAAACTTCAGATGACCCTTTCGGATTCAAATTTAAATTTGGATTCAAATAAATATCTTTCAAAATAAATAATTTAGGCTAAAAGGTTGCACCTTTACAACCTTTTAGCCTTTACTTTTTTTTTACCTTTATGGATAGAAACTGTAAAGATTCATAAAATGAGTTATTTATGCTCTAGTTATGTATTTTGTAAATAGCATAAGTATTAAAAATAACGGCTGAACTGACTTTGATGAATCATAGCTATGAACACATTGAGCACTGTTGATGAAATCCTCTTTCATACCAAAAATAAGTACATATATCAAAATCGGTCCATACGTTTGAGATCTACTACAATGCCACAGACAGATACACACGTCAAACTTAGTTAAAACACCCCTCTTTTTGGGCCGAGGGTTAAAAATAATATTGTAAGAATACAAAATACGAAAACAATGTTTGCCAGAGAATATTCTCAAATATGTGATAGAACTCAATTGTAGTATGGAACCCATTTATGCGCTAGACGCCAACGAAATACTAAGAATGAATTTAAGCAATAAGCGACTGAGAAAATGCTTAGAAAATCAAAGGGTTTTAATATTTTATACATTTGAGAATAAGCTAAGTTATGATATTCAGACGCTTTGAAGATTTTGAATATTTTAAGTGATCGTTTTATTAAGTTTCAGATCTTTTATTTTCTCTTTATTTGACTAGGTACCTTAGAAGGAGGGACTGCTTTCAGATGTACGTACAGAAGAATGTATGTATGTTTATCTATATCTATAAGTGTGTGCCACAGTCATATGTCATAACCGCTTTTTTATTGAGGTTTACTATTACTATTATAATACTTATTATAAGCATGCACTTGTTAGATTCACCATGATGTAGCGGGATTTTATCATTTTGATTATATTCTTAAACTATCCATGATGACTAATATTGACGTATTATCTACCTATAATTAGGGTAAGATTGTAATTAGATGGAAGGAAACGATAAGTAGATTACTCAACTTTCATATTTATTACTTTATCAGAGTATCCTTTATTCCATGGATCCCGAGAGGGTATACCATGGCACTGCAATGATTCTAACTCCACATTCACAAGGCCCTAGACGTCTGAGAAAGAACGTGGACAAGAAAACTCAGCGCCATCATTATTTCTAAACACATAGTATAGGTTACACCAATATCACAGGTACAATATAAATAAGTACCACGATCTTTATAGAATATCAAAATAGAATATAGAATGGGTACACCGTTAATGATACAGAGTTTACGCTTAGCTTTGGACGTCAGCTCAGCCCGGCCACCTTCAACAGAATGTACAGAATGTCCCAATCGAGCCATATTTAAAGGCTTGTCGCCATTTGCAAAGTAGAAAGGGAATTCCATTACAAAACAAGTATGGCGGCCTCGATGGTGGATTCGATTCTACTGCTAACATGTTCATTTACTTTACTTTAATCGAATCAATACAACACCAAATCTTTAAGTAAAACACCACTCCGCTTCCGACGAATAGTAAACAATTAATAACGGATTAAGTGGTGGACTTGGTGATCCATTAAACCCCAGTTTTCCTTAAGTTTACTGGATCACCATGTTATGTTTTATACACAAATTTATATGATAAAATATCCAATTATCATAGTTCAAAACATCATAATAAATCCCTAACCTAACACACTCATCGGCGCACGCATACTGGACTCACTATGGTGAGCCGATAACAATATGTACTTATTTTTGCTAATCGCGGAAAGTTGTCGCCTCCGGAAAACAGGAAACTTAGTCCGGAGCCCGACTCACTTTTTTAACTAGGTATATCATGTAATTTTTTTGGTAATAAACAATTTTGATTTGATTTTGAATTGTCACAGCGCTCTATTAAAATTAGATGTACATACGCACTAAAACATTGCTCTCTTTTGGCAATTGAGTAAAATATCAAAACAATACATGTCTCTCAAAAAAGTAAGGTATATGTTGAACTTTAGAATGAACGAGCGACCATCTCAGTAGAGGTCACAACATTTTAGTTATCATGTAGTTAGTATTTTAGGATTTAAATTCTATATCTGTCGGAGTTTTGACCTAGTTATGGATATATGAACTTTTAGTTTATAATGTTATCAAAACCTTGCAGATTTTGAGAGATAGTTCACTTGATGAACATAACACCGTTTGTACACAAGGTGAAGTATTCTATCGAAAACTTAATAAACGTGACAGAAGTGTCACCTTTTTGGTACGTAACAAACGTGACAGAAGTGTCACCTTTTTGGTACATATATGCGTAACAGATTAAGCCTTTTTTACTAATTTATGTTAAATCTTTGGTTTTAAATAACTTTCATCTCAAATTTTTTAATAAGAAGGTTGCACGTGTGTAACGCAAAATTTGTCAACAAGTTTTCGTTTTGCAATATTGTTTTTTTTTACACACTAATACGTTTTATAGACTGTCGTAAAAAGGTTCAACTACTACCCAGGTTGATATAATTTAAGGGATCACTGTAGAAACAACGTAAAATAAGATCAAAGTATGAAACAGAAAAAAACGGCTGTGTTATTATTAATAATAATAATAAGACAAAATAGGCAGGTGCCGATATCTCATTCTGATGCTCCCACACAGAAGTACCTTATCTTACTCACTGTGTGGGAGCATCAGCCAATAAACTAGTTTTATAAATCATAACCATTTCATTTCAATAGCCCCGATTTGTCAAATTCCATATTGTACAATAGTTCCATCACCCATCCATATACCAAAACACTGTTTTTTTTGTAAAGGACCTCTCAGTGTTGGCTTCGGCTCCACTGATGCCCATCAAAGGACCGGGCTGCGACCCGAGATTTTAATTGAATAAAGAAGAATAATATAATATCTTTATTGCACATCAACTTTATATTATATTGCTCTTCGAAAACGATTATGGAACAGATCTTTTTTCAATTGATATCTTTTTTCAGTACTATTGGACCAGTACTCAGTACCATTTGCCTATGTTGGTGAGTAAAAAATAATGTTTCCTTATATGCCTGAAATTAATTTTAACTCATAACGACCCATATACGAACGATCATCTAAGATGCTACAGAAGTCAAAGTTTCCATGCATCGTCTTAATTAACCCAAGAATCAAAATAGCTCGAATACCCCGACCTCAATAGTTCTGAAATGTTCCAAATAAACGCGCCAGGAATCTCCAGACAATCAGCTCGAAGCATGTCAGAGAGGCGTTCATTTCGTATTCACAGCTTAATTGGGATGCGATCTTGCGTTTTGGATGCAAACGGCGTCCGTTGGAGAAAAGCGAAGCTAGACTTGGGAGGAAAGTTTGGAGCTGGCTTTTGAATGGGGACTTTTACATTGAAAAAACAATTGGAAGGTGTTTTATTTCTTGTGCCATTGTGTATAATCAGTGTGTTTCCGCTTCGAGGTCTTCAAGCTGGTATTCTTGCCTATTTCGAAGTCTTCAAGCTGGTACTCTTCTGCTTCGGTGTCTTCTTGCTGGTACTTTTCACGGCTTTGATGTCTTCAAGCTGGTCTTTTCCACAGGTGTCTCACCTCTTCAGGAATTCTTTACTCCTCGAGCTCGCAAGGGCTATAGAAGCAGAGAGTACCAGCTTGAAGACTGTGAAATAGGCAAGAGTTATCAGCTTGAAGATCTCGAAGCGGAAACACACTAGATATATAATGAGTTAGATTTTAGTTTTTGTACGTGAATTTCCGCAAAGTAACACCTGATTCAATAAATTTTCATTGTAAGTTGTTTGATTTCATAGTTATAAACCAAACTGATGTATGGCACGATGAAATAATAATTCCATCAAAAGCCTCGTACCTATTCATCGGAGATTTTGCATTAAGCCGCAGACTCTATACGTGTTCCTCTCGAAAATAACCTCATGAGCCTTCCATTATGTCGCGAGGTTGAAACTAATCAAGTCCAGTAAATTGAATTTCATATTGCGAGCCGCGCGTTTACTGGGTACCCGGTACTGCGGGCCGCACCATGCCGCGCCAAAATAGTGTTTCATCATTAGCAATAGCATCTCATATTTTAGCAGTATCTAGTATAGCAGTATATTTCGCAATCTGCAACACGTATTAGCATGCTATATTTATGATGGGGAAGATTTTTGAACATGTTAGGTACATAATAAGAAATGTATGACGACGATGTTTGTTTTTCTGAAAGACAAAATCAGCAAATTAATGTAAATTAACTACGAGTAGATGCGCCCGCGGTTTTACACGCTATTACTATTTTTCAACCGACTTCCAAAAAGGAGGAGGTTCTCAATTCGACAGTATTTTTATTTAATGTTTGTTACCTTAGAACTTTCGACTGGGTGAACCGATTTTGAAGATTTTTTATATATTTGAAAGCTGGTGCTTCTCGAGTGGTCCCATTTCAATTTGGTCTAGTTCTGACAATGGTATCCATGAGAAGTCGGTTGCTTCAGTTTTTGTAACTATAATTATTATAAAAACTTTTTACAAAAAAATTTAACCCCCGAAAAAACTGAAAAGCATAAAATAATAAACCTTTTTATTTAACTTTAATAACTAAGTCCTTAAAGTAATGTAAGTATCTATACCTAAGTAATTTTGAGTCGGCGCCAGCGTGATACGTTGCGTTCGAGTGGTCGTGCGGAGAGCGCATTTTTGAATGTCAATGTTTATTGCTGGAGATTTCATTGTTAATTTGATTTAGTTATTTCTTTAAATTTAAGGTAATTTATGGAGCCGCCTCAAAATTACTTAGATATACTTACATTATTTTAACGACTAGAGAGAGAGAACAAATGACCAAAGGGCTGGCGCTTACCTCGGTCAGCGGATTAGCATTGCTATCCAACGAGGCAATGTCGCCAGTCTTTTGGAAACGTTGCCTTGGGACTGTGACCTGAGTTCTGTTTTTTATCTGTAATATGTATTTTATTTATATCTTTAGTTATTTAGGTAATTTAAAGAATTAATGTATTAATGTTTGTTTATGTATGTACTTATTCATTATACAACCACATTTCTTGTTTAAAACAAATAGAAACATGAATCTTAATGACTCATATCACTATCTATATCTCTATTTTAAGGACTTAGTTATTAAAGTCAAATAAAAGATATTTATTATTTTTTGCTTTTTAGTTTTTTCAGAGGTTTTTTTTTTGTAAAACATGTTTAATTTTTGATTACTTTTAAAATAGCTACTACCACTCAGCATAAAAATCTGCGAGTGAACAATAAATCACTCCTATTTTCCCACCCTTAGGGTAGGTTTTTTTTTTCCAAACTTTTATCGAACCAAGTTCAAGATATACCCTATCTAATAAAAGAATTATCAAAATCTGACTACTCTGTAAAAACTTATGCGTGATCATACATAATTTTTTTTTTTTTTTAAATGCGTCGACTTGAGAACCTCCTCCGTTTTTTCGTCGATAAAAATACAAAATGATCTTTTGTTAATGTTTGGTCTAAGTAATCTTTCCAAATTGTATTCTAATCCGTTCATGCGAAACACACAAACATTACATTTATGTTAATAGTCAAATGAAGATAGAATATTAAATTTATAAACAATTAAAAAATTCATGCCCGACGGGATCCGCATATCCCAATCTGTACTTTACTGTCGTTACATTTTTTGGATTAAGTGTAGTACCTATAACACTAAAAAAATATCGATATACTTTTTGGATTCGTGGCTTCTACGACAAATTTTGTGGACTTCTTATGGCTGAGATGATGATGATGATTTTGAAAATAGAAATTATTTTAACCGTGTCAGCGGTCCAAAGGTACTTTAGACCATTCTGATCTCAAACGTTTATGAGCGCTGCCGCGAAATCCTTATCAGTATGATATCATTGCACAAAATGCCAAACCACCGTTTAAAATTATTTTTAAATAATTTTTAGCACTTGTTTCCCGTAACTACGCCTCGCTACACCACTAGATTATGATTTATGATGTGGCACTTCTAATTTCTGACCAGGATAATGTTTGGATAGTAATGAAGCCCAAATTGATATATCGGGTCTCGAAAAGATTGATAGTGTTTTTTTGTAAACCATCTCTTGGTTGTGTGACAATTTTGAGAAAACAATTAAGAACACAGTTTAACACCAATTAACATTCGGTTTGTGTTTACTCATTTCTATGTAACAGGTATAAGTTTAGAAAACTTAAAAACCACAGACAAAAAAACAGTTGAACCGATTTTGATGAAACGTAGCTACGGACACTCTCGACAAAATACTATTTCAAACAAAAAAATCAAAATAGGTCCATCCGTTTAAGAGCTATGACCCCTCTTTTTGGGTCGGGGTAAAAATACATTTTTTTTTTCATATACATTATAGATCTACGATAACCAACTTGCCTGATGTTAAGCGACGGTGTGGCCGAGGATGGAGCTCGTCGATCTAGAAGATATCTATTCAATCTAGCCTTGAAAATTCCAAGATTGTAGGTCTCAGGAAACAGAGATAGCGGCAACGAATTCCACTCTTGTGCAGTACGCAACAGGAATGTGGATCGATATCGCTTAAAAGCAAAAGTAACTCTGGCTATCGTCTTCTGTATTTTTGTCCACTTTCTATCTTTTCAGGGTTAAACGACAACAGATTATTGTGAAATTTGGTACAGCTGAGCACCTGGAAACTATTATACGGATGCTATTTATTTTTAACCGACTACGAAAACGAAGCAGGTTCTCGGTCGATTGTAAATTTGTTCAGCAATTACTTCACCAAATATGAATTGTTTTTACCCGACTGCGTAAGAAGGAGGGTTATGTTTTTCGAGTGTATGTATGTATGTATATTTCTTTGACACGCCCTAGAGCCTAAACAGCTTGACCGATTTTGATGTGAGTGGTGTCAATAGATTCGTCTTAGTTGTGAAAGTGACACTGGGTACATCAAAATTAAAAAAATCATAATTTAGGCTACAAAAACCTCTTTTCTGCAGTCAGTTTAGTAGTTTTTACCACAAAATAACTGGAAAAATATGATCCAAGTAAACGAATTGCGTATTTTGAAGTCGGTTTTTTTTCAGTTTTTTAAACTACGACAGTCCAAACATTTGTACAAAGTTATTTTCATGGAGTAAAAGTATGGTCAAAATCAGTAGAAACATGTAGCGTCGGAGAAAAATATCCAAACTACTTAATTATCTTTTAATATTGCGAGCTAAACAGAGCACGTTAACTAGTTTACAAGTCCGCCTCAATGAACCGTTTTATTTCCGCTGGCAACACCGCATGATCTGTCAAGGGAAATCCTGGCGAGTTTACAGCGGGTGGTAACCAGGAGAAATGGCGTTACTCGAACGAGCTGTATAGCTTTAGAGAATTAAAGATGGGTATAGTTGTTGTAAGCGCCCGGCAAGCGCAGCGTAGGAAGACCAGCTACGAGATGGACAGATGACCTCATACAAGTGGCGGGAAGACGCTGGAAGCAAGCCGCTTATGTAAGCCGCTATAGAGTTTGGATTGTGGTTTCTTGGGCAGGTAACAGGTACTAAAGGTGTATAGAATAGTACCTTACTATGAGGTTTGTCACGCAGAGCTGGGGAAAACCTACTTATCCACTTATACATCATTGGCCACTCATGTCTATTTAAATTAAAGTCGAAGATTTCGCATCAAAATAAAGGTGATTGATTTTTATTTGCGCTAAGTTCAATGTTTTGTACAATTATCATCATCATCATCTCAGCCATAAGAAGTCCACTGTTGGACGTAGGCCTCCCCCATGGATTTCCAAAAAGACCGATTGGAAGCAGCTTGCATCCAGACATTACAACAATTTAAACATATGATGGGGCTCGAAGCATCACCTTCTCAATATAAAATCTCTTCATTAATTACTCTATGTAGAATATTGTAGTACTTTAAGCTATAAAATTGAACTTACGCTAAGTTTCTTAGTCGTAACCCTAAAAACGTGCTCTGTCCTAGCTGTTCCTAAGAAACGGTTAGATTACGTTTCGTTTACAATAGAAACTTGTAACATCGAATCGCGACACAGTTATACTCAACAAGATAATTGGCTTGATATTTCAGCTTGATAAATTACATTATAAATCGCGTGAATCCCGGGCCTTTTATGTGAAATAAAAGGTGCCACAGATAAAAGCTTTACAACGTCTGAATAAAGTTTAACAATGAGCTTTAATTGTTATAAATCGGAGTTAGTTGTATTGTTGTTGTGTCGTAGGGCCCTGGACGCGGGGTCTTTAATAGCGCGCTAATGTTTCCTTTACGGATGTTCTTAGAGTAATGACATCTTTAGGCGCTTTTTCCATGACTCGATTAAATCTTAAATTTTAATTGTATATTGTTATACAGGGGTCGAAAGTAATATATTTAGGTAGGAGATGGGTTGGCACACAAGCGTACGAGGGCGCCTTTGTTCGTACGCCTTTATAGGTCTTTCACGGGAGGTAAACACTCTGCTTTTCATTTCGAATATAAGGAAAGTATACAAGATTAAGACTCAAGATCAAGACCTAAGTTCAAGAGTCAAGATCAAGAGTGAAGACTCAAGTATCAAGATTCGGAACTCAAGGCTTGGGACTCAAGACTCGGGACTCAAGACTCGGGACTCAAGACTGAGGACTCGAGAACTCGGCATTTGGGACTCGGGACTTGGGACACGGGACTAGGTACTCATAACTCAAGACAAAAGACCAACAAAAAATAGCAAATGCACTGACCGCGTGAGTCTATATCTCCGTGAGAGAAAACAGAAGAAAAAAGTTTTGACATGGTTTAATAGAAATGTCAAAATAGAGCGTGATTTTCTAATAAATTGACAGAACGGAAAAATGATTCTCGAATAGTACTACATACCCTGACTCTCCTGACATACGAATAAGTCAGTTTACAAAACTTATAAACCCTCGGCATAAAAACGGCTAAACCAATTTTACCAAACAATTTTAATAAAACAGAAAAGAATGCTTTGTATTAATTCCTCTTTCAAATAAAACTACCTACATCAAAATTGGATAATTCGTTTAACTACGATGCCACAGAGAAAAATGAAACATACCTCGATTGGCGTCATCGATTAAAAAAAAATTTTTTTTTGGGAATTGCCGAAGACCGATTTTTACCTCCGACGAAAAATGAGGGGGTGTTAGTCTAGTGTAGCGTTGAAACTACTTAACTTATGAATCGATGAAGAAGATTTGATCGATAATGTTTAAATAGACTTTGTCAGGCCGCTTTTTTATGTCTGGTTTTTTTTTCGAGTTTTCTAAAGCTTGTTGAAGTAAAAAATTGCTTAGGCTAACATTACATTTGATTGGATGTTAAGTATATCCACATTTTTGTGTGAAAATATACGCAAAGTAAACTGTATTTAAATAAACATTCTACAAGATATACATTTTGTTTGTTTGTGACACAAATGCTAAGTTGTCGCGTTGTTACATTATCCTAGTTTGCACAACATTTTTAGGTGCACGGAGCGAAAGAAGGAAATTACATCGTTCGTTTAGTGCCACGGTCACTACCTATAGCCTTTTCGACGATTTTTTCATTTCCTGCCGTCGGTGCCCCGTATCTTCATCGTTTTTTGCCGTGGAACTAGATGAAATCAAAACTTGAAAAGAGTGAGGTATCGTTTTTGATGTCGAACTACAATTTTTTATTTAATGAAACAAATATTTTTCGGTGTTACTATTTGTAAGACTATTAGGACCTCAGTTTTATGTAATCATCATCATCATCATCTCAGCCATAAGAAGTCGACTGCTGGACATAGGCTTCCGCCATGGACTTCCAAAAAGACCAATTGGAAGCGGCTTGCATCCAGCGTCTTCCCGCCGCTTGTATGAGGTCATTTGTCCATCTTGTGGCTGGTCTTCCTACGCTACGGTTGCTGGTGCGGTGTCGCCGCAGTACCCCGATTTAATTCGTATTTTATACAATTTATTTATTTAAATACTTTCCACATTTACAGCATCTTTACGTACACTATGTAATAAGAGGGCGGAATAAGGTCATGAAATTCTAGCGCATGATCGCCGAAATTAATACCTACTTGTAAAATAGGCTTTACAGTGATGGTCGAGATTAAGTAGTTTCTTGGCAATCACTTTATCTCCTAGTACTGCTTGGCACGCCGATAAAACGACTCTAAAGTTTCGCTAGTATTTGGGTGATCCGTTAAATATGAAAGCAAAATACCATTAAATATTAATAGCACTTTTAAAAATTGTGTGAAACAGTAGCAGTAAAGATATTTTCTAGTACTCCACTGAATATGCACTCAGCTTCAACATTGAATTTCCGTTGTGATTTCTTAGTTATTGGTAATCTTAGTAATTTAATTGAAATCTACTATAAATAGGGTAATATAAAAATTAAAACATAAATATATTTTTTATTTTGAACAATTTTGAACATTTTAGTCGGAGAATTTGGCTCAGAAATAGACGTGAGTAACCCGTTTGTTCAAAATAAAAATGTGTAACAACCAAGTTAGTTTTCATAATAATATATCAATAGCTATGATAAATGTAGTCTAATATAGTGTGTGAATAATTCTAGTTATACATAGTTAACTGGTGAGAGGAGACCCCCAAGTTAGCTGACGCGACCAGTGAAAGCCGGTACCCTCAATTTAAACTTTCATCCAAATAGTTTATTAGAGCGATCAGTGTAAAGTGCGAACATTTATCGGGCCCGTATCGGTCCTGTTCATCAATCAGACCCTGAGGGCTGGCCCAGTATACATGATTTATACCTCCCACGCCTACTGGCTAGTGCCTACTTGGGAATACGGGTGGTGACAGTAAGGGCAAAACCGCAAGAGAGATGTTGCTCGTTTCAAGCCGAAGTTGGCAATGCTTATAGTAGAAATGTCAAGATGAAGAGCGAGATTCTATTTCATATTATGATAATCTGTCATAGTAACGTTAAACACGAAAAATTCAGTAACAGACTTATTATTGAGAAAGTCAAATACTTACCTAAATATAGAACATGTAATTCAATTGCATTGCGAGTTTTTTTTCCACAGCAAAAATTTGTAAAGACTTCAGTGTAAAATCAAGTAAAATGATTAATGAAATAAACTAATTTCGTACTGTCCAACGAATTTTTTCGTAATAAATTAGTGATTTTACAAAATTATTGGTTCTAAAGAATATTCATTTAGATAAATTTTAAGTATATTGGCAAGCATTCTCGCAAAAGTCCACTCAAAAGCATAAAAATATAGTATGTCATCGTTTAACTTGAAATGATTTTTTAAATTGTTATTTTAATTTAAAGAAGGTACTTATTTTGTACTTATGTTTCCCTTTTCTTTTGTGGAATTCGCAGATGAGCTACTGTTTGTAACAGTATAACAATGTCGAGCAGCTAATTAATGATCATTGCTGTAATGTTCTGTTAACGTCTTGTACTTGAAGAATGGATGGATATTTAATACATAACATTTAAAAAAAACCGTAGTTAGCTCTCTGTGCATGTGAGAATGTAAGACAGGGCTAACAGATGTTCTGGGTAATTAAGGCGGTTCGATTGCCTTACAAAACTATTTTTACCAATTACAGTCAGTATAGTTTTACAATAAAGTAATTGTGGTTAGCTTTTTATCGGTATTTATTTATCGCCAGACAAATCAAATTTGTTGTAGAAAACAGGAGATTTATAACATTTTTTTTTTAAATAATTTATTTCAATGTGTTAGCGAATGAAGTTGATTGAAAATAATTCTAGTCTTATACTTATGTCTGATTTGATCATAGATATTATGATATAGTTGTTAATACATAAAAGACAAACAATGAGCTTCTAATGACTGTGAAAACTAACAATAAAAAAAATAGTAAAAGGTAACAAAAAACCCAAAAATTATTAAAAAATCTCCAAAATTTCTAGATTTGGCAATACAGTAACATGATAAAGAAAACATCGACACGAAAAGTGAATAAAACATGGTGAATTTCATTCATTTATTACTGTGATAAAACGCAAAACGCAACTAGTGCTCCCACAAAAATTGGCATGAACAGCTTCCCAGCCGAAAAAACACACAACACTAACGTCGCCGTCTTACGAGGAGCACTTGTAAACATCTGTTACTTCTGCTAGGGAGACCGGAGACAACTACAATTACAGAGCTGGAGCCAGCTGCGACGAGTCGCCTTTAATGCAATAAAGCAGATCTAGGGAGTGAACAATGTATGTCCTTGTTATATTTGCTAGATACGTAGTCGGACGGTTTTCAGTGCGTCTAGTTTTTACGTCTTACGGGTGTCTTTTGACTGTCAGTGTTTTATTTCTAATAGGGTTAGGTGTGAAGAGTTTTGGTAGAAAATTCCTGGAATTTCATTTTCCGCTAAGGGTGTGGTAGGTCTAGGGGTGTACACAAAAGATCCTCACGGGTCGAAGTGTCGCCGACCAGTTTGTTGGCCTCCGTTGTGACTTTATAAGATAAGATAAGATAAATTCCTGGAATAAATATGCCACCACTGTGGTTTATTTAAAAAATAATAGTAGTGTTTTATTTATTACCCGACAGCGTAAGAACGAGGGTTGTGTTTTTACGAATACGTAAAATAAAGTGATATAGGTAAATATTTATTTAAGAAAAAAATTGGTTTTTACATATTTATGTTTGTTTAAGCGCAGTCTAGGAAGACTAGCCACGAGCCACGAGATGGACAGATGACCTCATAAAAGTGGCGAAAAGACGCTGGACGCAAGCCGCTTCCAATCTGTCTTTTAGGAAATTCATGGGGCAAGCCTATGTCCAAAACAAAATAAAACTTTAAGATAACGTATAAACGCATAATATAAGTTAAAACTTAACTTAGTGTTAATCAAACATTAGCCGAATAGGTACATATCTACTTCATAGCTTGGCATCAACTTCAAATCGATCAGTAGGTACTTTTTTTTTATCAGCCCTATTTGTACAAACTGTCCCACTGCTGGGAACGGGCCATCTTCTCATTGTGAGAAGGGTTAGGCAATAGTCTGCCACGCTGGCCAAGTTCGGGTTGGCAGACTTCACACATCTTCAAGATCATTGAGAACTCGCAGACATAGGTAGGTAGGTACTCAGTACTCAGTAGGTACTTAGGTCATACTAATAAAATATTTTATTAAATTTATGTGTGTACTTATGTACGAATTAAAAAGAAATAATTCGTTTAGCTTTGTCTTTTGGATTAAATCTATATTTTGTTATTTTTTTCCTTTTTAGTGTAGTGAATTTGTGTTCTTTTGAAGTCGGTTGATTTTTTTTAAAGTTGTATTAGAAGTAGAAAAATAAGGTGCTGTTCTTTATGTCTCTCTCTCATTTCATATGTAGTGCTACAGCTATAATCGTAAAAACATGACACAAATTGATCAAAATTTTTGATAATACGAGTTTACTAGCATATATTAAAATAGTGTTCCAGTAAATTCAACAAAAGTAGCTAAATTCTTCTAATGAAAATAATTTAAACTCTGAAATATTCCCGGGATTACTTAATTACTTTGTTGTAACTCGAAAACTCAGTAACGAAGTAAAGTCTAAACAATTTATTAATGGCTCCGTTGAGTACACGTTTTACTGAGTAATAAATATCAGGATTCTAGTAAATACATAGTTTATTTACTTAGAATAATGAAGATAGTTTTGACTATTAGATGTTTTAAAAAAATTTACTCATTTCGTTTATTTAATTAATATGGAACATTGTTTCTCTAGGAAATTGTATCAGAAGTGAAGTAAAACTGAGGTCTATTAATATGTATCTAATATATAAATCTAATAATATGTCTGACTATGGCTACTTCACTAGTACTCATGTGATTTGTATTACTGAAAGAGACTTGATAAAATCTCAATACATGAGACTGGCAAATGGGCTATTCGCGCAAGTCCAAAACGAAAGGAAGAAAATGACCCTAGGACGCAAATTATCGTCTCGCGTATATCAACAGTTTTGAAGATAGTCATATTACAATAGATTTATGATGTAGCATCTTATACCTAGAAGCAACATCACAGATGTTTGAAAGAGGCGTCATTTTAATTCGAAAATTAAAAAACAAACAAAACTTTTAACTTAATTTAAATGTAAAGTAAACAATAGAATTTGTGATTGTAGGATGCGTAGGTTTCCAAATAATTAGAAACTTTTATTTCACTTCAATAATGATAAAATACGTAGGTTTGACGAAAATAGTCACCGATAACTGTTACGTTTACGGTATATTAATCATCAGACACAGAAATAAGGTAAGTCAAGGTAAATTATTGTAGTCCTTGTAATACAATTACTCTTGTTAATAACTAAAGGTTAAGGTGTTGACGAGACGTCCTTTATACTCGACACCCACAATATTTGGCTTAACTTTGTCTCTCACACCCAGTGACATTTGAAAGTATTCTGGTGTGTTCACATTTTGTAACATTGGGGCGACAGTTTGTAGCGATTTGACCTTGCCGATATGTTTCGTAATATAAAATCTATTTTATCAGAAGGCTCTTTTGTAAACAACCAACAAAGAAAACATTAATCCATATATAACATAATCATAATCATATCATATGTACATATTAATCTAATAATATAATATATATTTATACTTATACATATATATACACAGACACACACACACATATATATATATATATATTATGTAATTAATATTATATTATACTCTTATTAAATTTAAAGCAGGGTAAAATATTCCATGTTCACAATACAATTTTCTAAATTAATGTAATAAATCGATAATTACGTGACTAGTGGCAACATAACATATATAGGTAAGTAATCGAATCTGGTTCCCGCGACACAGGCCAAGCCTAGTGCGGGAATCAAAGTTTTAATTTGTTTGTTTGTGTTGTTCTTCTATAGACATGATTAATATATTGGTTACTGTTGTTATCCCGTTGTAATGTAATGTAATGATTATGTTTATGTAAATAAAACTCTTTTTCATTTTTCATTAAAAAAACAGGAAATGTACACATAAAAAACACCCTAAGTGTTAGATTCTCGAGTCGATGACAAAATAAATAATTTTGTTATTTATAAGATTTCAGGAATTTGAGTTTCTTACCTTAGAATCAGTTTATTTTAATGAGTTTATAAATAGACACCTATTAAAAACATGATTTGTATTAGAAAATATCTATTCACTCTAGCCTAGAAAATTCCAAATAAAATGAGACGTTCAAAAGTTAAAGTTAAGTGAATAAAAGTTTTTTTATACATTACAGATCTACGATTGACCACCAACTTGCCTGATGTTAAGTGACGGTGTGGCCGAGGATGGAGCTCGTCGATCTAGAAGATATCTATTCACTCTATTATGTTAAATGTATATACGATTGACCGGTAACTCGCCTGACGTGGCAGTCACACCGTCGCTTATGTGGCCGAGGATGGAGCTCATCGATCTAGAAACTTCACTTCACTCTAGCCTTGTTGATCATACCGTTAAAGTAATTTTTTGGTCGGTCGATCGAAATCCCCTAAACCTAAGCCCTAGGCCAAACTCGGCAACTGAGTCGGTTGTAACTGACGCATCTGACAGTTCGCGTAACTGTCAGTGTCGCTGCCAACTTCTGTCGTTGCCGTGTGAATGTTTTATTCAAGTTTCGGAGACAACACGAGTTAAATTAAAATTCTCGGTCGACCGCCACCTCTGTTATTTAAACTCGTCTGTGGTCACCTCACCTTTGTCACGAATAATTCGGAATGTGTGTGGACTTAAAAAGCTCTTTTTGTATGAAAAGTAAAAACAAACCGTGAAAAACTTTTGCTTTCGCCAAAGTGCTTTTTGCATGTTGAAATTTGTTGAGAACCGTGAAGTATTCAGATGGAATGTTTTGTAATGTTTTAGACGGAGAATTTACTTTGGCAATAAAGTTTTTATTTATGTTTCTAGTTTATTAAGTGATAAACTCAAATTACAGTTTGAGCACAAAACACAAAAATATTTAAGAACAATATTCGCACTTATATTCTAAATGTATATTATTATTAGAATGTAACATACTTTTGTTTTCTTTATTATAATGTTTACTTAATATATTTATCTATATCTATTTATATTTACATAAAGATAACACTTTAACGGGGTGTTATTCCAGTTCTAAGCAGCGTTTATCACCGCAGTTCAGGGTGAGGCATACCTAAATTGTACCTCGGTCACATTTAGCGGATTAAAAATATGGCAGTTATGATTTATTATTAAATAATCACTAATTACTATTAAAAAAATATCCGCGAATATACGCTATACGCTAAATACGCTATTTCGCAGGGTTACGCTCAACTCATAAAACGAACGATGTAAAATTGGGTCGCGCCCGTTTTTTCATGCTTTTGCTGAAATTAAGAGAGTGGCACAGTTGAAGAGACTGTTAAAAATACCACAGTTTTGAGCGAAACCACACTCCGTTCCTTCCCTGTCCATAGCAGTCATAGTACTCCAGTCATAGCAGTTGGTAATTTATTGTAGACAGTCGGACCCATGACATGCGTCAACTTGGATGACTTCGCGAGAGACCGTGGAATAGCTGCTAACTTGTCTCTATTGCGTGTGGAGTAGCAGTGGTTCTCGCCTCGCTCAGAATAGGCGTTCAGGTTCACTCTAGTATACACTGAAACATTAATTTTAATCAGTTGCATGCGACTTATTTTGAACAACACAGTAAAAAAAAATCTATAACTTTTGGAAACTGACATAACACGGATCAGCCTTTTAAAAATTTGCTAAACGTATCCTGCGCAACTTCAGGATACCAAATGCTGCGCTTAGAAATTTCGACTCAATTCTAAAACACACCTAACCCAATAAATAGACCAAACTAATTCCCTGTTCACACCCAACCAATTTTCCTTCACGCACTTGAAATAATTGATTAATACACTTCAAAAACTTCTCCAACTATCTGAGCTAGTTAAACTATCAAATATAAGTTAGCAACACGCAGATGAGACGTGGAATTATAGGTGAAAGTAGTTTGTCACGTCAGTAAGTTCCAAATTCAAACTTTGCAATCCTGATTATTAATAACGTTGACACTAGTAACGAATTAATTTCATTTAAGAGGAGTTTTGAGTACGCATTATAAACGCTCGAATAGAGGAAGAAAAAAGTAATAATAATAATAATAATAAAGCATTTATTCCAGAAAAAAAGTACAATAATACATATTAAATTTTCTGCCAAACTATAAAATAGTTTATTGGCAGATAAGCTCTCTATTAGACTATTATGTACATTCAACAACACATAACATACAACATTCGGATTTTTAGTTATCTGTTCCTAGTTTGTTTATTATACTATTCTAAATCAGCTTCACAAACTCTTCTAGTAATTCAGTGGCTATGCATTTTTTAAATTCCTGTTTATTTATATTTATGAGTAATCGAGTTTTAGACAAATTATTTAAAAACGTGGGTATGAGATAGTGACGAGTTCTTTTCCCATAATAATTAATTGCGTGTGGGACAGATAACTTCTTATTTTTAACACTTCTAGTTACAATATCCCCTGAAATTGGTTTCAAAAATTGGTCATTATTAAAGTTTTCAGATAGTATTGTTTGTTTAAATTTTAAGTGTACTGGTAGCAATTTGCAAATTTCAAAAAGTAGATCATAATTATCTTTACATTTATTTTTAGTTCTCTCATCTATTAAAGTTTTCATTATTCTTATTTGTAATGATTTTATTTGATTTAAATATGATTTGAAGGTACGACCGTAGCTGCTAAGACCGTAGGATATTATTGCATCAACAAGTGAGTAATAAACAGTGTATAATGTTGCCTTATTGACTACTTTTCTTAGATAATAAAAGTTACCCAGTACTGCTCTGAGTTTATTACACACTGTGTCTATGTGCATTTGCCAGGACATATTTTGTTCTACGGTCAAGCCAAGGTACTTGTAGTTTTTAACAAATTCTATTTCACTACAACTACAGTAACGCTTCTTATTATGTAAACACTCATAAGTATGACCCAATATTTTTATGTTACAATTTTTATCTTTAACGTATGGCGATCGTATATGTACGCATTTAGTTTTATTTAGGTTAATTATTATGCCATTGTCATGGGCCCACTTGATAATGTTTTCTAGATCCGCCTGTAATTTTGTTTCGATCACCTTTTGGTCCCGATGTGAGAAGAGTAAACAGGTATCGTCTGCATACATATACATAGTACAATGTTGTATAACATTACTCATGCTGTTTACGTGCATGCTGTAGCCGATCGGTCCGTACACCGAGCCGGTCGGCACTCCATACACTATCCTCGCCTCTTCCCCCCTCCTGCCACAGATCACTGTTGTCAAACGCCTATTCTCTAAGTAAGCACGCATCCATGAACTTAAAGGCCCCCTCACACCACACTCTTCCATAGCTTGAATGAGTTGTTCATGATCGAGCGTGTCGAAGGCTTTTTTGAAGTCGATGAACACGGCGACGACGTGGTTCCTGTCATTAAGGTTATTATATATGTAGTCTGAGAAGTTAGCCAAAGCCGTTGCCGTGCTCCTCCCCCTTCTGAATCCGTGCTGGACATTAGACAATAGGCAATTTTTCTCGAGAAAACTTGTTATTTGACCGACGATCACTTTCTCAGTTATTTTATTAATTATAGATAATATGGCTATCGGTCTATAATTTGTATAATCAAGGTGATTACCTTGTTTGAAAATTGGTCGTATCAGTGACAGTTTGAGCTCATCCGGATATACACCATAAGAAACACATAGGTTTACAAATCTGGCTAAAACAGGACTAATTCTTGACTTTATATACTTCATATCACTTACTCTTATCCCATCGGAACCAGCGGCGGTTTGACATTTTAGGTTATCTATATATTTTTCAATAACAAATGCACTTACTTTCCTATATCTTATGCTAACATTTGCTTCCTTCACATAATTAGTCCTACACAAGAACTTTTTGTCACAATAGTGTTTAATATTACTTATTTCTTCGGTGAAAGTTTTTGAGAAGTTCCTACATATATTTTCTATGCTATCTGTTTTACCTAAATATTTTAAAATATTTTTATCTAGATTAACCTTTTTTCTTCCAAGCCACGTATTAATTTTTGACCAAATTTTACGACAATCTTGTTTACAATTTTTTATCTCTTCCTGCCTGTACTTGTTTTTAGCTATATTTATAGATTTATTTACTTTATTTCTATATTTCGTATATTCTAATCTCTTACACATACTACTCGGTGCAGATTTCCAATTGCGAAACAATTCATCCCTACGTCGAATCATATTATTTAAGCTATTGTCTATCCATGGTTGTCGTGTCCTATTTTTACGCGATACACGTTCACATTTAGCCGAGTCATATATGTCATTGAAGATACAACACAACTTCTCGTACATCAACAAAGGGCAATCGTACTCACATAAATCCTCCCAACTTACGGTGTCCAATTTTTCCCGCACTAATTTGTTATTGAGTGTTATCTCCTTAACACTATTTCGATTCGGCGATGGCAGCGTGACGTCACCCGTCTGCAGTTTAGCACCTATTAGATAATGGTCAGATATTTTACAGGTAAGTAGATAAGCTTCTTGTACCGGTCGACGGCTCCTAACAAACAAATGGTCGATGCATGACGTCACCAGCCGCCCGTCCAGTACCTCCTCTCGGGTGTTATCGATGATCGCACATTGAAACCCGTGCTTATATAGAGTATTCTGGTATAGTGCAACGACTGAGTTAACTGGTCGCTCGTTCAGGTTTAGATTTGTGTCACCTGTTAGTATAGCATCACAGCTTTGAGGTATAGTTTTTATAATATGGTCAATCTCTTCAATAAATTTTATTTTATTCGTCTTTGGTGGTCTATATACTGCAACTAAATGTGTAACCTGCTTATTTACCATACATATTTGTGCATGTATATATTCACCAGCGATACCGGCAATATTTGATGCTGAGCAATATATATCTTCACGTGTATACATCAAAATTCCTCCTCCTCTTTTTGTTTCTCGGGTATTTGAGTGTAATTCATAATTAGGTATGTCATATAACGTTAATTCAGTTTCTTTTATGTTAACTTCAGAAAGTATGATTATATCGATACATTTTAAACAAGAATTTAATAGGACTAGGAGCTCATTAAAGTGCTTTCTAAGTGATCTTATATTTAGGTGAATAATGTTGAAATATCCATCACTTTTATTTATATTTTGACACCATTCTGAACAATCTTTGTATTTAATGTAGTTAATTCCCGGTGTAACAGCAGATAATACATCGTTGAATTTTGATGCTTAAGTACATCATTCTGTAGACTTGCCGCGCATCTATAGGCACGCACTAACTATCGATTCCCTTTATTCTCTTAACGTCGTCTTCGGAGCGCATCGTATACACTTTACGTTTTTCGTCATCTTTGCGTATCAATATTTTACCATGGTTTATCCAGATATACTTATAGGATGATTTCAACTCAGTTTTAGTAAACCAGAATAGTTGACGAACATGATAAGGGATATCTTCATTGATATATATAGGCATAGTATTACCATTTTTAAAGATGTCATTGTTTGTTATTCTTATTTTACGTGTCGACAGCCATTCTTCTCGTTCATTTCTAGACCTTAAAGTAATTTTCACAGGTCGTGGCTTACCCGAGTTGTCTGCTGATTTTTTGCCGCCTACCCTCATTATTTGAGTAATGTTCGCAGGGTTCAGCTTCAGAGTTTTTGCCAAGGCATCAACTTTTTCCTTTAAATCTTCTTCTCCGTCCTGTCCTTCTAATCCTACTATTTCAATGTTTTTTTCTCTTTCTTGAATTTCCAATACTGTGAGACGTTCGTCCAATGCTTTGTTGCATTTTTCTAGGTACACGTTTTTTTGGGCTAGGTCCTTTATTTTACGATCAGAGATGGCTTTTTCATCAATAAGTAGCTGGTATTGTCTGGCGTAAAACTCGACGGACACCGCTAACTCCGACAATGTCTTCTGCATGGTAGACAGGATAGCTAATTTTTCATTTAGTTGAGACAAAATAGCTGCACTCGTGTCTTTTTCTGGGTCTACCCGGAGCTTCAACGAGTCAGAGCCTGCAGGCGTTGAAGGCTTTTTCTTTGCTTCCTTGTTTTGGCACCCATCACAGATATTGTCCTCCAGGAATGCCTTTAGATTTGGTAAACACTTCTTATGAAAACAACTTTCGCAACCTTTGCACTTAAACACGTCAGGCTTAGTCACCGAAAGGAACAGATTACATTCCTTGCACTTCGACATAATTAACGTAACACAGCGCACGTCCGACCGCCGAGAGCGCACGGCACGAATGAAGTGTTTTACTTTTTAACATTATTAAAGTAAGTAAGCCCGTTTAGACTGAGTGTCAGAGTTATTAAACCGCCGAAAGGCCTCTGACCTGGCTTGACGATTGACAAACAACCGGGACCTACAATTTAACGTGTCATCCGACCCACGGTAGCACTCAGAAAGAATTGCCACTCACGGTTACCCATACGAAGACTGACCGGCCCATCCGTTGCTTGACATGAGAACATCTAGTCAAGCTACGCTACGAGCGCTACGCTACGCTAGAGCTAAACATTATTCAATTGCATTGGTTGATTAGACTTAAGGATGAAGCAAACTCGTACCTTCATTTTTTAACTAGATATGACTTAAAAATTAAAACTATAAATGTTAAAACAAAAACCACATTCATTTTTTTAAATATTAAACAAGTTACTGTCAGTATACCGATTTTGGTGAAACATGGCTACGAGCTCTCACGTTGAAATCCTCTATCAAACAATACAAAATATCAAAATCGGTCCATTCGTTTGAGAACTACGATGCTACAGACAGACTTGTACTGTTGTGTGTATCAGTTACACAGATATACAGATACACACGTCAAACGCTACTAAACACCCTTCTTTTTGGGTCGGGAGTTAAAAATAGAATCGTCAGAATCGGATAAAGTTTTAGACTAAAAACCAATTCTTTTGTTGCATGGAGGTATAGTAGGTATAGTCCAAATAAAGTGTGCTGGCATTCCATTTCGGCAACTTTAGAAAGAATCTGTAAATGTTGATAATGAAGCAAATACAAAATCATCATCATCATCTCAGCCATAAGAAGTCCACTGCTGGACATAGGCCTCCCCCATGGATTTCCAAAAAGACCGATTGGAAGCGGCTTGCATCCAGCGTCTTCCCGCCACTTGTATGAGGTCATCTGTCCATCTCATGGCTGGTCTTCCTACGCTGCGCTTGCCGGTACGTGGTCTCCACTCGAGAACCTTTCGGCCCCATCGGCCATCAGTTCTACGTGCTATGTGCCCTGCCCACTGCCACTTCAACTTGCTAATCCGCTGTGCTATATCAGTGACTCCTGTACGTATCTCTTCATTTCTGATTCGATCTCGTAGAGAGACTCCGAGCATAGCCCTCTCCATCGCTCGTTGCGCGACTTTGAGCTTCCTTATAAGGCCCATAGTTAGGGACCACAAATACAAAATAAATTATTATAATTATTGTAACAACTTGTAAATTACCATACATTTAAACTGTCTAAGCCACAAAGAAGTTGATGCCTTCACATAAACGAAATTTCAAGCGATATTACTCTTAACGTCACTGCCATGTGATGGGCTAGAGATCGCGTCATGTCAGCGTCGACTCTTCACATGCTTTGCTAAATTAAATGATGTCTTCTAACGCCTTGTACTTACAAACAACGGAAGATATAATGTCAAACTGATAGAGAAATAGAGCTACTTTTATATTTATTCTGAGTGTTTGGTTTGATGAAGAAAGTTATTATTGGATTTAATTATATAGTAATTCAACGCCATTTAACTCTTACATACCGTAATAACCAATTTATTAAAATATTTTACTGCAAAAACGTAAGGTAATACATGCGTTTAAATTTTGTGCATTTAAGACTAGACATAGGTCTCTCCCATGGCTTTCCAAAAGACCGGTTGAAAGCGCTTGCATCCTGCTTCTTATTGTCACTTGTGTGTCGTCTGTCCACCTTGTGTCTGGTTTTTATGCTGCGCTTGCCGGCAGACTTATTGCGACTGAGATGATTAACTAACATTATAAAATATATGCAATAATAAAAAATATCCATGCAAAAATTAATTATAAAACGTCTACGTAGTCTATATTAAATTAATTATGTTTGTTCTATAGATGGTCTGAAAAATATCGGAATAAAAGAAGAATTAAGTGTATTTTATATCAATGCCAAAAATTGTTCATACGATGAAACGCAACTTGGCTGATGCAATTATAATCTTTCTTTTTAAACCGAAAAGAGTATCAACAAAACACCTGACTTAATATTTGTACCAGGTCATCTTTTCTATTTCATCTTTTTACTTATTACAACTTTTTGTGCAGTGATCTGAACACTATAAAAATATTTATACATGAACGTTCTATGTAATTCATATTTTCATCTAACCGAACACTCTGTGCGAATTTGAATGTGAATCACAATACCAGTTTTTTTTGTATTGAAAATCGATGCTCGGGATAGATTGAAGCCAACCTGGCCGGTACCACTTAATTGCGGTAACTGAACTCCCAACTCCGTGACTTCTCATCTCAACGAGCTCTCGAAGGTTTTTCTTCGCACGATTCGCGTAATTTGGCTGAAAATAGGCCCCCTAAGTTGTGGCTGCTACGTGATTTCACAACTTTTCTGATTTTGTTTGCAGGTGACTCTCTCAATGTTATTTGATTTAACTTAGAAAACTAGATTGCTAATTGTGGTTGGCTCTATCAAATAAATTACGACTTTTGATGAATGGAATAATTATTACTTTCGCTTGGCTAGGGTTGCACTGCAGTTAATATTATGGTCGGAATGTACTTATAGATATTATGCCTGTGAATATCTGTTTAAAATAAACAACTTGTTTGGATATTTACACTATGTCTCCTTTTTGTGCTTGTTGCCATCTAATAGGAAACAAGGGAAGGAAAAAAATCATACCGATCATAATTATGTATTACTGAAAAATAAATAAACAATAAATACGACATTTTTTGTAGTAACGAAAATTACAACTAATATTTTGGATAGATAGTGCGGTGCATCCACACCTTGTGTTTGGAGTAGCGGTAGACTGTAACTGCCATGTATGACGCCAAACATCAGGTGAGAATGTACATACGTTTGACTGGCCTTGTGGCTCAGTTTGTAGTATGTCTGCCTGCTGAGCTGTAGGTCGTGGGTTCGATCCCCACCCAGGGCAAACATTTGTTTGATGAGCATGGATGTTTGTTCTGTATCTGGGTGTTTCTATGTATCATATGTATATATTTACAAAAAAAAGTATATATGCATTCTATCAGCCATCTAGTTCCATAGTACAAGCTTTGCTTAGTTTGGACTAGATGGCGCTGTGTGAAATGTCCACCGATATTCATTTATTTATCTCTCGTCGCCAAATTGAATAAAAAACATTAGAAATTTTAATATTACGACGATAACATAAGCAGTTATTACTGATATCGGGAGACTTTCTACGTAACTTGACTTCAATACAAGTTAAGGAAATAATCATAATCCAAGTGCGGACATCGGACACTGGACAGGGGTAAGGACGACCGACCGACGACCGACCGACGGTCGTGCGTCCAGTCTCACTGACGTTTATTCGGGGGTAAAGGGTACCACCCCAATAAACCGTTCTTATTTCATTAAATTCAAAATTCTGACATTAATTAAGATATATAATCTTCGAAAACTGCATATTCATAAAAAAACACCCTCAATTTTTCCCAAAATTAGCTTATAAAAGAGATTGCCTAATGAGATCGAACTATAAACATAATTTGATATTGCCATCTTCCAAACTATATATACATAGCTCCGGCCCTCATTCTATGGTTATCAAAATATATAATAATTTACCAACGCAGCTCAAAGAAATAGAAAATATACCGAATTTTTCTCAAACCCTAAAAAATATATTAATTATAAAAGGCTATTATACGATAGAAGAGTTTTTTAAAGACAAACACATATTAGAATAAACCGTTCCGCTCCGCACTAGATTGCTATACCCTATTAGGGTGATTATGTATGTACCTATGCTATGTATGTAATTGTAATGCAATGTAAAATAAACATTAAACAATAAATCTCACAGTTTTTGGTTTGATTTTATTTTCGTGCTGGGTTGACAGTTAAGACATTTCTGTTTTTACTGCGCTAAAATGTGTCTATACGTGTATACATAAATATATGTATATTTTATGTACCATCTTACAAGTTTTATAATAACATGACCGTAATTTTTAAGTTCTTAATTTTGTTTTTTTTTTTGAGCCCGTTATATGTACCAAATTCAATTAATCCTATGAGTAGAATTTTAAAGCAATAACGTATTTCCCACGAATTAATTATTTTCAATATTTTTTTTATATTCATAAAAATATGGCGCTAAGCTTGTCCCATTATTTTAATAACATTTCAGTCAATATAAAAATCCAATAACTCTTATAAACAATTTTCTCAGAATAGGTAAATAAATTTTAAAATTTATAAAAATATGTACGTGGAAAGATAATCCATACAATACAAATAATCATAATGTGTTTTCGTTCTCTTATTATGTACATAATAAAATGCGGTTTATTCCCGGTACTACTTTTTAGGGTTCCGTACCCAAAGGGTAAAAACGGGACCCTATTACTGAGACTCCGCTGTCTGTCCGTCCGTCCGTCCGTCCGTCCGTCTTTCACCAGGCTATACAGCCTGGTGAATCGTGATAGGTAGAGAGTTGAAATTTTCACAGATGATGTATTTCTATTGCCGCTATAACAACAAATACTAAAAAACAGAATAAAATGAATATATAAGGGGGCTCCCATAGAACAAACGATTGACGATTGATTTTTTTGCTTGTTTTTGATCGATATTGATAATTGCAACAGGTAGAAGTTTGAAATATTCACTGAATATTGAGTTATATTATTCACCATAAAAATTAATAATTAAATTAAAATAAAATTAATATTTAAGGGCGGCTCCCATACAACAAACGTGATTTTTTTGCCGTTTTTATAGATAATTGTACGGAACCCTTCGTGCGCGAGTCCGACTCGCACTTGGCCGGTTTTTTATTCTTTTATTTTATTTTGCGAAAAATAAATGTCATGTTTTCCACGTCTATCTTTGAATCCATTATACATAAACCTATTGAGGCTTTCAGAGGGCATGTTTTTAAAACATATTCTACTTCATCTGGTTATAAAATCGAAAAAAAAAGATGTAGCAAACGTAATTTCAGAGAAGAAATGTTATTTTGCTCACAATCCATTTAAAAAGTACAAGCAAGCCAAAAAATCTTTACATAGAATGTTAATGTTATTTTCAAACATTAGAATGTAAGAAGGTCAAATTATTATTAATTAAAAAAGAAAGTTAAAATCCAGTTTTTCTTATTCTCGTCATGGAAGTGCCTAACAAATAGTCTGGCATCTATGGGAGCTTATTGTATTGAAATTAAAATGTTAACATGCACAGTAATCCAAGCAAAATTTATACATACAATATCAGGCAGATTTGACTCACACTAGCAAAGAAAGCTGTTAAAAAGCTTCAAATAATAAAATAATATTTAATATCTACATCTACACTGAAACATTTAACTCCGAGGCATAAAGTAACTTATATACATACCTTAAGCTATATTTATAAGACGTGTTGAACGCAGCGCATGTTTTCGCTATAAATTGAACGCAAACTTTGCTCTTTCACCTCTATATTGAAAGCTTTAGCATTAGAGAAGAAATTTTTGGAAATTTTACATATTTCATTTTTACTTAATATGATTTAACATAGAATTCGTCATTTTCACTTGACTTTCTCATAAAATTCCGATATACAAAAATTACATTAACTTTATTTACATTATGCCTATCCGTAAAATTGCTTTGTATGTCTCATTTTTTAAGATTTAACAAACTAGGCGTTTAACCGCAACTTATATAAGCTATGATCGAAGATGCTAAACAAACCTAGCCTAGTATTCGAATGAGGCTGTCACGTCAATAAAAATAATCACATTTTGCTAAGTTTTTCTAATTTGATTCCTCATTTTGCTTAAATTAATGAAAAATGGCTTCAAATTACACAATCAAAAATTAAGTGGCCAAGATTATGTCGAGACACTCACATGGTAGGGTTCCATATCTAATCTAAAAGGCAGCAGACACCACTTGGCAAGTATTGTCCCGATAAAAGATGGACATGGCGAATTTATAAAGGTCCATCCAGTCCAGGACAGAACCCTAAAAAAAGATTAAAGTTTAATAAAATTTTGCAACCGAATTCAAAATACGTAATTTCATTTACTTGGATGACATTTATCCAGTTATTTTGTTAAAAAAAAAAAAAACTGAACCGATTTTGATAAAAAAATTCTCTGAATTATTACCAAATAAAAAATAATCTAATTTAGTACAGTAAAAATAAACATCAAAATCAAGTCATTATTGTTGGAGTAATCCCGTAACAAACATACAATAAAAAACAAAACAGACAGTCGAATTGAGAACCTTCTCATTGAAAGTCGGTTAATAATAATGTTACATTAAATGTCAATGATATCCCATATTTTCCTGCACATGTAAACCTGTTACTCGTAACCTACGGACTAACTTTAATAACTGTTATGTAGTTGTAAATCCAGAGCATCGTTCGCTACATAGAACGGGATCTGTGTCCCCAAATTTCCCCAAGTAAGGTTCACTGATAAATCACTGGGCCGCCTTCGTATGGATTTTCACATCTGCTTGACTGATTTATTCAATGAAGGGTGGAAATTTTTCACTAAATGCGGAATTCGAATAGAAAAATATGTTACGCTGTACTCAATACAAGGGTAGAAAGGAGTGTCATCAACATTTCCATGATCTTAAAAAAGATTTAGGTACCTTAGCGGTACAGCAGTTTTCTGAAATGTTCATAGTTTTTTTTTCCAAAATCACGGCTTATTTGTGAGTTATAATAATGTGATAATCTTCCATTTAAGACTGAGAATAAAAGAAAAACTTTTTTTATTTTTTTATAGAAGATATATCTACGATTGACCACCAACTCGCCTGATGTTAAGCGATGGTGTGGCCGAGGATGGAGCTCGTCGATCTAGAAGATATCTATTTACTCTAGCCTTGAAAATTCCAAGATTGTAGGTCTCAGGAAACAGAGATGGCGGCAAAGAATTCCATTCTTGTGCAGTACGCAACAAGAATGTGGATCGATATCGCTGAGTACGGATTAGAAATACGGTAAAACGTACCAGCTGCTTCTCATCCCGAGTATACAGTTAAAGTTAGTTAGGGGACTCGAGGAAAATAGGGAATATGCATGATTTGTCTTTATTTGGTCATTAAAAAGCTTACCACAAATACCTAGATCCTTTCCACAGAAACAAAATTAAAATACGTAAAAAATAAATAAAGTTACAAGCATTTTAATTTCATGTTAGACAGAGAGCACAAGATAGCGAATGATGACGTAATTGTTCATGGTCGCCGTACAAATTCAATACAAACTGTTGTTTCGCGAGAGAGAGACAGAGCGTCCCTCCCTACAGCTTTAAGCGTTTATATCTCGGAAGTTTATTGACCGATTGAAATATTTTTTTAGTATAAGTGTTATATTTTAGTATGTTATCAATTAAAACTATTACTCCTTTGAAATAAAATTCATGCATATCATTCCCTATTGAAATTTTATGTTGGCTATGCGCGATGGTCTCCAGTCACTACAAGTAACAAGTTATCGTTTACAAAACTAAAAACGCAATTCGTTTCTTTGGATGATACATTTTTCCAGTTATTTTGTTATTAAAACCAAAATACTGAACCGACTTTGATAACATTTCTACGGGACTACTTGGAAAGTATAACCTGTACTTACTTTGAATATTTTTATTTTTAATAAAAAAAAAAAAAAAAAAAAAACGGTCTAGGTGTCTTCGAGTAATCGGAAAACACACATAAAATAAAGATTCCGATTAATTGAGGACCTCCTCCATTTTAGATGTCTGTTAAAAATAAACACTCAGAAGCATAAATCCACCGATGAAGCACGTATGTATTCACGTCTTCTGTTCATTAATGGCTAACATTAGTCAAACTTACTTGTAACTGGAGTACTCTCTGTTTATTAGTATTAGAGAACAAGCCCCGAATTTTCATTAGGTAGGAAAATAAACAAATAGGGCCGTCGCGAGCAGGTGCGGGAGCCGCCCCGTGTTGACGCAGCGGGTTCTGTCGAACAGACAACCCGGGGACGCAGTGAGTACTACATTATACACGATTCTTTCTGATGGTTTTTATGGTTAAGAGTGTTGTTGAGTGCAATTTTGTCTTTTTTTATGCAAGATAGATCTACGATTTACCACCAACTCGCCTAATGTTAAGCAACGGTGTAGCCGAAGATGGAGCTCGTCGATTTAGAAGATATCTATTCACTCTAGCCTTGAAAAATTAAAAAAAATTAAAAAAATTGACCCAAGATTGTAGGTCTCAGCAAACAGATATGGCGACAAAGAATTCCATTCCAAATTGTCTGTAAAAAACGAGAAAACTGTTTCTTACTTTTATTTCAAAATAATGATAGGTTTATATAATATTATTGATGTGTATATAAATATGTACACTCATGGAGTAAAGTCGCCTCTAATGACATTTCTGACATCAAAATTGATCAAGCCATTTAAGCTGTAGGAGGTGATATAGACATACATAGGTACATGCCCTCCTTCTTGCGCAGACAGGTAAATTGTTATAAAATACCGAAGCAACTCTATAACTAAGTGGATATTCAATATTATTTGAGAAACTTATATACCGAGCTACACATCCGCATTCCCACCTATCTCTTAGTACGTATAAGCCCCAACAGCTATAGCATCATTGACGTAACTTGGTATGTTCCCCGATAATTAATTTACCTTGAGCGTCTCCGTTCCCTGCTCGCCAAAGACATTAGAAATGCTTATTAAAATAATTTGGTTGAAAAACCTGCGCTAATTACCAACCAATTTGCGAGTAAGCTTAATTGCGAGGTCGTGTGTGGTTCGTGTTAAATTTGTTTTGTGACGTATTTGCACGTAGTGGAGGGTGGAGGTCTTTCCGCACGCAGTTAAACTAATAATATATTTTTTTTTATCAGCCCTCTTTGTATAAACTGGGCGCAAGCCATCTTCTCATTGTGAGAAGGGTAAGGCCATAGTCTACGACGCTGGCCAAGTGCGGGTTGGCAGACTTCACACATCTTCAAGATCATTGAGAACTCTCAGACATGTAGGTTTCCTCACGATATTTTTCCTTCACCATTTTGAAGTTGGTGGCAATCAACAATACGCACAAACTCCGAAAAGACAGAGGTGCGTGCCGCTGGATTCGAACCCAGGGCCTGCGGATCGCAAGTCAGACGGTCTCCCGACTAGGCTGCCGGAAACTTACACCACTTTTTCTGGACAAGGTTGCACGGTCTTATCTTCAGACTGTTAAATAGTACTCTTGCAAGTAATAATTGTATTAGTCACATAAGGCACATTCGAGTGTTCAACACATCTGATGTAATAATATGACACAAACACGACCAACATAAAATTCGGGACAGCCATTCAACATTAATATTACTAACTCATTGTGCTAATACAAGCAAGCAAGCAGTCAAACAAGCAATTCTTATATATTATGTACCTATATAATTATGTGTGTAGGTATAATACGGATCTGGGAAACAGCTCCAACGATTTTGATGAAATTTGGTATGTAGATAGATTTCATTTTTAGTGAGCCTGGGTTTGCCCGTATTTTTTGCCATAATAAAATCCAGGCAGAGCTCGGTCGCTCAGGTACTAAACCGTTATTTGTATCGAACAAAACCTGTCCAGTCCCTTCAAAAATGCAAAACAAAAACCCAGTAAACTAAAACCGAAGTTATTTCAGAACCTTTGAACTGTTTGGTGGTTATATATGAAAGGTTTTTGTATTATATTATATACAAAAACCTTTCATATTTGTATAAAATTACTTAGAATCTTAATATTATTTTACCCTCTTACGTACCTACTTGTAATAATTGAAAAGATGAAAAAGTCGGTGTTTTCCTCGTAATATTTTACGTCAGTTCTTTTACTTCTAAGCCGCTATTTTGATGTTAACCATATACTTTTATATCTTATTCCTTCTTTATTTTTTAAGCATAATCAACAGTTTTATCTTCCCGCACTTATTTCTTTGATGTTATAAAAGACATGAAAATATAAAGATTGAAAAGAATCGAAGTCGTCAAAATGAGATTGAAGCGGGATTGGGTGGATACCGCGCTATTTTTAGCTTTTCAGAAAAATTTAGATAGAAATCTATATTCTTTGTTGATGTCTTTATTGGTGGATTTTACGTGAAATCTGACAAACGATAGTACTGGAATGTCATACGAATCATTATGTATTAAAGTTGTAATCATTAATGTTGCAGATTATGCTGACTTATTTGCTGATATATATGCGATTTCACCCTCGATTCCATCGGAACTGTTCTTTATTTTGGGTTAAAAATTATTCCTATCGCCACTCGATATTTTATTGAAATCTGTCCCATTTGTGACTGATCAATAAAAACCGGAAAACAACTAAATTACGCGCCGAAAATCTGCTAATATTAAGCGAATCCTTTTATTTTACTTTTATTAAAACTCACGACGCAACCTGATGAAGTAACCCGTCCAACCGTCTCATCTAAACAAAAGAGTCACTAACTAACAAAAAACAACCTGGCATTATAAAAACTCCCATAAACTCCCTGACTTTAATAAAATCTCGGCAAATGCCCTCGGACTACTGGCAGGTGTTTTTTTTTTTGCACAATCAAGGGAAGGTCACCGGTTATCTTAACTTGTAGACAAAGAAAGGACCAAAGGTCCTTGCCTTGTCTTAAGGAAAATACTTAAAAGGATTAAAGACGTAGATAGGTCTAACGTAAAGAGATTCCGTGTAAGATAATGGCTCGAGGTAAACATCGTTTTGTGTAAAGATTCACAGGTAATTGTTTAAATCTTTGTAAATGTTTTTTTTGAGTAATGTTAAGTGTGCTAATATTTTAAAGCTCAGTAGAACAAGGAACTTTTTATAGTTTCGATCTCTCAGTGCGGACATGTTTTAGAACTTTCTAATTTTTGTATTAAGATTATGCTACTTAAGACTATACTTTCATAATTTGTATATTGCGATTTTTGGAGAAAATATTAACATACACACAATCACGCCTATTTTCCTTTACGGGTTAGGTATTTCGTTGTCGTAGCTCGTATGTCATTGACCTTTTCGCAAAATGACGTTAGTAAAAATCTTCTCTTTTTACCCATCTGCGTAAGAAGCAGGTTTATTTTTATCGAGTGTATGTATGTTTGAACGTATGTATCTGGGTATGTATGTTTCTATGTGACGGCCTACAGCCTAAACGGCTTAAACCGATTTTGATGTGCGAGGTGTCATTAGATTCGTCTTTACTTCCAGAGTATTTTAGGCTATATTTTTTTGTAATACTTAATATTATTACATCTCTTGCAAAATATAAAAAAATGCGTTTTTTCGTATCCTCCAAAGAACTATTTCGTAATAAACAAGTGATTTTACTAGAATAATTTTAAAGAATGCGCATTTATAATATTTTACAGTGATTTTACGCATACTTTATCACAAAAAACGTACACTCAACAGCGTATCCAGCGCAACGAAATCGTAAGTTAGAATTCAAAAAATGCTTTTCTGCAGTCGGGTATTTTGTTGTTCTTTTAATATACACACTTGTTAAATATACCTTAAAAAGTGTATGTTACGTAAGTGTTACGTTGGGATACAAATCTCCGAAATGTGACGAAATAAATAAGTATACAGAATTACCTACGTCATAAATAATCAAATGTAAGGGAAAATTGTAATAAAATGCTATGACCTTGTTCAACTAAGTATATTCTTGCAAATTAATTTCATTTAGTTTTCTTTCGAGCTAAGTATATACATTGCATTTGGAACTCTACCACACAGAATTCACCCTATTACATCTACCATAAGAATGTCTCGAGTCTCAAAACGCCCTTGTCTGTTATTTTTCTTTTGTTTCGAAAGTGGGTTCCAGTTTACAGCCCTTGGAGATTGGACCCGTGGGTCCACTTTCTTCCGGACACAGTAACCGGCCGACTCAAAAAATAAATTATTATGAGCGGATGAAATCGGATAGAACCTTTATAGTAGATATTCATAAGATCAATCATTCTTATGTTAACGAATTCATGTCATACAAAAAATCTTAACTTATCCTAACTTAATATTATACAAGAGAAAGTAACTCATAAGTCATAACTCAGTAAGTAACTCATAAGTCATAACTCAGAAAGTAACTCATAAGTCATAACTCAGAAAGTGTCTTTCAAATTCAAATTCAAATTCAAAATATTTTATGTAAAGACTTCTTGGTCCAAAGTGTTAGTAACAAAATATAAGGGCTTAAAAGCTACGGTTAGTACGTATCCTAATTACATTTACAAAAAATAAGCAAAATTTCAGCGAGTCACTCAATGCGTCATGTACTTGCGAGGTATTTCTGCATTTTTGTCTTTGTTACCTTTTTCATGACTAAACTGATCGTTAGGAAATTTGGTACAAAGATAGCTGTGAACTAGGACACGGACATAGGTTACTTTTTTTCATCATCATCACTGTTTCTCATCACTACGCAGGTAAAACCGTGGGGCGCATCTAGTAATCACACTATCACACTAATGTTATTATATGATAATATTATAAACGCGAAAGTTTGTGAGTGTGTTTGATTTTGATATTTTGATACAATTTGGTATAAAGGTGGACACCATGGATTAATACTTAGACTACTTTTTATCCCGATTAAAACAGCGGGTAACACCACGGGGCGTAACTAGTATAATAACATATAGGTGGGTGTAATCGATTCTAATCTCGCACTTGAAAATTGGTCAAGCTTCAAAACCTACAGGTATACAGAAAATAGTTTTTGAACATATGTATAAACATACATCTTAACTAATATTATAAAAGCGTCTGTTGTCTGTCTCTCTGTCTGTTTACCTCTTCACGACATTTTAACATCATCATCATCACCATTTTACATCAGTACGCGGATACCGCGAGGGGCTTCTAGTACGTTTATATACGTACAAAGCCGAATAATATTTTTTGGTGAACATATCTACAAATACCAGAAAAACATTAAGTACTCTACTTCTTTAGGCTTCTTCTTAAGTATTCAAGCAGTACACATTGTACCTGGATGCTTACCTAGGCAATGGGCAGGGCATATAGCACGTAAAACTGATGGTCGATGGGGCCGAAAACTTATCGAGTGGAGACGCGCCGGTAAGTGCAGCGTAGGAAGACCAGCCACAAGGTGGACTGAAGATTTTTAAGTGTCAGGAAGACGCTGGATGTAGGCCATTTCCAACCTGTCGGTCGGTTGGAGGCCTATGCCCATCAGTGAACTTATTGTGGCTGAGATGATAATGCCTATATAAAAGTAGTAACAATACCAAACTTTTGACAAAAAATGTGGTTTCATAAAATCATTCTTACATACGCTCTTCATAAATATATATCTGTAACACGTGTAAAGCGTGAGCCAGCCGCTAGTTAAGTATAACTAGGAAGGATGATTCAAAAGAGCTCGTGATACGGTCGTCGTGAGTGGCACCATTTTTCCTCGTTACAACCGTGGTTGCCGCTTGTAAAGTGCTCGGATTTCCCCTGATGGAGACAAATCTCGCCTGTTTATGTGAACACAAATAAATATCTATAAGTATTCTGAAGCAGGTAACCCTGTTTTGGATGTTTTGCTGACTCTATGCATCGTTATTATTCATTATATGTCACTTTTTTCAGTGTTAAAGTAAAAAATATGAATTATTTAACTGCAGTGAGCTGGGCACTTAAATGATCGCCAATGGGGCCGAAAAGTTCATGAGTGGAGACCACGCACCGGGAAGGGTAGCGTAGGAAGACCAGCCACAAAGTGGACGACCTCACGTAAGTAACAAGAAGACGCTTTTTGTCTTTTTTGGAAATCCGTGGGGGTTGTGCAGTAGTGAACTTCTTGAGACTGGGATGATGATGTTAATTATTATGAATTAATTAATACAATGCATAGACAAAATCACTCCCAGACATTTTAGGTTTCATTATTTGCGAAAAAAAAAATTCTCCAAAAGCTTAAACTCTTTCTTAAGAAATATCAAGTACTTACCTAGATTCTAACAAGCAAACAAAGCCAGACGAAGAACGGGGAATGAAGTGGACATAGTGGTAAAGATGATGAAGATATCTAATGGAATCGAATGAAAAACAATAGTTTTTGTGATGAGCATGGATATTTGTTGTGTATCGGGGTATCATATGTTTGTATTTAGAAAAAAAAAAGTATTCTATCAACTAATTAATTTACATAATCCATGTTTCACTTAGTTTGCACCAATATAACAATTCTCCTTCGGCAGTTGAGTAAAAAGACTTTTATATTTCAATTTCATAACAAACCAAACAGCGTATTTTCACTCCATCCTTTCTTCCGTAACAACGGAGCTCAAAGCCCCTTCCAACCGTGCTAAGACATAACCACTACAAAATTCCCCTTCGTGATCACTACATTACCATAGACGGCACCAAATTAATAGCACAATGGAAGGAGCTTGCATCTAATACAGGCATTATGACCAGGGAACTAATCAAGTCTAGTAAATTGAATTTAATATTGCAGTGGCTCGTCGAGGGACACTCCGGCTTGATTGTGATTTATGGACTGGCTGGTTATGACCGAATTTACATTTTAGACAATGAATGTGGGATATTTTATTCGTGGCTACGGTAGTTGGCTGGGTTTTTGTGAGTTTTGTTGATGCATTTGGAGAAATTAGTCATAGACAGCGCTTGCTGCGCGTATATCTTCGCGCGTGCTTGGCATCAGCAAGTGCAGAACAGGCCTCGAGGTTGACAGACAATCTCATACAAACGGCATGAAGACGCTCTGGTTAATAGCCGCGCAATCTGTCTTTGCACAATAAAAAAAATTAAACTTTACCATTTTTTTTAATGTTAAGCGACTTGTCTATGATTCAAATTTCCGACAGGCGAATTGTTTACTAAACCATAGCGTACTTGAGGTAGATAAAAAAGCTGTCATATTTTAGGTTCAAATCATAACGCTCTGCTTAACTTAATGATTTTCCAGGATCCCAGCTATCTCCAAACTAGATAGTATCATAATTTGATGAGCCGCTTAGCCATAAAACGGTTAGTAACACACAAAGAGATAAAATTAGTTTCGCGTTATATAATATTGATCTATAAAATAATTAGTATAAGAAAAAAAAAACATACGGATCGAATTGATAACCTCCTTCTTTTTGGAAGTCGGTTAGTTATAGTTATTAAAGTTATTAGTTAAGAAAATGAATACCGGGCTTCAAAATGCGCAATTTTGTATTAAAAATCAAAGTACTGAACCGATTTCAATGAAATATCTATGGGACATCTCTGAAAGTATATCCTTTCTTTTTTTTTTAAATCGGTTTATAATGAAGGAGTTATGTGGTAACAAATATAAAAAAACCGGACAAGTGCGAGTCAGACTCGCCCACCGAGGGTCCCGTACAAACTAACAGATAAAAGGGGGAAATAATATATTTTTTTTTTATATTTTCTTATACCGAAAAATGTGCATCGTAAAAATATTTAAAAACCTGTTTTAACTTATGCTAATTAAGCTCTTTCATATGATACCCCATAAGATACGGTTAATTCACTTTAAAATTTGAACCCTCATTCCTTGCATAAAGACTTTATTTTTTTGTGATTATATTAAAAATGTCCAATTTTCGTTTTTTTTCCTATATATGTACTATAGCACAATGCTTCTTGCCAAATTTCATAGTTCTAGGTCAACGGGAATCACCTCATAGGTTTTGATTCCTTTGTGAGCATCGAAATGTGCATTTTTTACGGCATATTCAGCTGTATTTTTTTTTTACGAAATCTGAGAAATTTCATTTATCTTTCTGCAGCAAGATACTATGGATCTGCGTATAAGTATAGTTTTAATTTCAACACGATACCTTCACGTGTTCCCGAGATAATGGTCTTGACACCCGGACGGACGGACAGACGGACAACAAAGTGATCCTATAAGGCTTCCGTTTTTTTCTTTTGAGGTACGGAACCCTAAAAATATTGAATTGTGAACCCCCATCTTTTTGAAGTCGGTAAAAAGGAAATCTCATTTACCATTAACTCACGAGTACGAGTAATATAAGTTTTGAACACTCAAAAACCCCCGCAACAATAAAAGACGGCTAAACCGATTTTGATGAAACATAGATAAGAACAATCTCGATCAAGTCCTCTTTCAAATAAAAAAGTAGATCAAAATCGGTCCATCTCTTTGAGAGCTACGATGCCACCTACAGATACACATATATAAAGAGATACAGATATACAGATACACATATACACACGTCAAACTTATAACACCCCTGTTTTTGGTCGGGGGTTAATAAAATGGAATACCTTCCATCCAACGCAGCGCAGGTCTAGAATGTATAATATATTTACTGTGACTTTGAAGAGACCCATGTTACGAGTATGTCCGTCAGGAAACAAGACAGTACTTAGGCAGGTTCATTTTTGGGTTTCGTTAGAAACAATTTAAATGGTTAAGTCATTACTGTAGACAATGTAGTAAGGAAAATTTGCTGCAGCAAAATTAGAGGATTCAATCCCGTTCCATTTTTCTAATCCCGGGATTTAGGGATTATCTACAGTTAGTCTCGGGATCCCGGGATTATATTGGTAGTGGAAAGTGGTAAGAAACAGACAGTAAAACATGTAAAAATCATGTTTTCTAAGGTTTTAACGTTTGTTACTCATTGAAATGAAACAAATGTTAACGGATTCACGCGTATGTTTTAAGTACATAATTTTATGACCTGACGTTTCGAACAATTTGGTTCTATTACATTAATCATTGACATTTTATTTATTATAATTATTATTTAAATCGACATTTCATTAATATTTACTCACTTCATGTGCTGTGAAATTCATATGCCAGTAATGGCAAGTTCTGGAAATAAGCACTTATCAATTATTGTATATAACACCTGTAAAACCTGGAGCACATGAATAAAGATATGACTATTACTATTACTATGACTATGACTATGCAGCGTCCGTGGTCACAGGATGACGTTTCCTGTCATGGTCATAAAATTATGTAAAAAATACGGGTACTTGGGCGTTTCGCATCGCAAGTGATCCATCCGCGGTGCGAATCGCCCATCTACTGTTTCTGAATGGGCCCATTCGCACCGCTGTGGTTGGTGCGGTGCGAATGGCCCAAGTCATATTTTGGAATAGGTCGATTCGAGCATAAAGAAACGCCTCGATTACGCGATCAATCCATAAAATTTTTTTTCATTTCAATGTCAAAATCAGTTATTTATTTATTTTTTAGCTATGTATTCAAGTTTAAATCTTCAAAATGCCGGTTAAGCAAAATTATACATCAAATTTCTTATAATATAAACAAACAAACTATATAGGAACTTCTGTAAATAACCTATAAAACTAACAATTAAACTTTCAAAAAATCAACTTCGTTAGACTTATTTAAGTAAACTAGTGAGTATGCTAGTGAGTCAACATTTTTATTACTTAAGTTTAACCCCCGACCCAAAAAGAGGTGTGTTATAAGTTTGACGTGTGTATCTGTGTGTCTGTCTGTGGCATCCTAGCTTTCAAATGGATAGACCGATTTTAATCTTTTTTTGTTTGTTTCGAAAAGGATTTTATATAGAGTGTTCTATGTTACATCAAAATCGATTCAGCCCTTTTTTGACAAGGGTTTTTTAGTTTTCTAAACTTATGCTTGTTTAGTACAAAAAAACTGAAAATAGAAACATAAAACTAAAGTCAGAGACAAGGTTTTACAAGACGCAGAGAAAACAGAAAACGCCATTAGTTGGCGAAGAATAAGCCTAATACAGTAGGTAAGAGAAATAATCGCGTGCTATAAAAAAACCTCTTACACCATTAGGTGATATAGGCCAAACGCTTATTCGACGAAAAAACCGTCGGCCATTCCGGGGGCCACTTAATTATACCTAAGCCGCGATTAATATGAGCTTTATTATGGTAACTGCGCGGCTGCGTCAGGTTGTGTCACGGCCCACGGCGGAATTGTGGACGACGCGCTTTGTTACGGTGCCACTGACTTAAGATACCTTTCAAACTGGACAGGCTTCTCATATGAAATAATAATAATAGTTTAAAAAACTATGAAAAAAAAGACTCTTAATCTTATAAAATTAATGTATTGTCATCGGTCCTCGATAAGTCCACAAAGTTTGAATGAAATCTGACCGTTTGAAGTGGGTCAATATCAAGTCCAAAGGAGTCGGTTACAAACAACCATGCATACAGGTGAATCTAATAAAAGCGTGTTAAAAAAGGTGGGTTTAATATATGTATTGTTTTTAGCCGACTGCGTAAAAAGGAGGGTTATGTTTTTCGAGTATGTGTATGTATGTATGTTTTTATATGCCTACCTTCCCCGATTTTGATGTGCAAGGTGTCGTTAGAGCCGTCCTCAGTACCTGAGCGTCAGGCTATATTTTTTTTAATAATAATAATAAGTACATCTCGCAAAAAAATAATGCGTTTTTAAGTAACCTTCTATGAACTTTTTCGTAATAAACAAGTAATTACATATTTATAATGCATTCCTTCAAGAGATTTCGATTATATAGAAGACTTACAACGGAGCAATGGTGGATGAGTTTTTTTTTATTAAATTTATTTAGTAGCCATTCCATACAGGGAATGCAATTTCATACGATTTGAATGTTAGAGAGTTAAATAGACAATGCCACGGTAGAAGTAAACTGGAATTCCTAAATGACAAATTGTTAAATAATTATTACGTTGCGAAATGAAATAAGTAATTAAAATATTGTAATGTTCCTATATTATCTATATATTTTGCATGCCATAGTGCTAGAGCATGGTGGTCACTATTATGTACATATTCTTACATCTGCATTTTTACCCGTGTCTCTACAAATAAATGATTTTGAATTTTGAATTAGGATTTGACAAAGTAGATAGCCCAGTCATTTGCATTCATTTTGTTCACATAAAAAAAAAAAGTCTACGTACGTTTGATCAACCATTATTATACTGATGATAAGCAACTGTATTTTTAACCCCCGACCCAAAAAATAAGGGTGTTATAAGTTTGACGTGTGTTACTGTGTATCTGTGTGTATGTCTGTGGCATCATAGCTCTCAAACGCATGTTTTGATTTTGATCCTATTTTTTTTGTTTGAAAGAAGATTTGTTCAGAATTTGTCTTAGTTAAGTTTCATTAAAATCGGTCAAGCCATTTTTTTATGCAGCGAGTTTTTGAGTTTTCTAATTCTACTTGTAAGCAGCCTTATATAAAGCCGTATATAGAATAACATAGCCAAGTAATAGTCACAAAGTAAATATGTGTTTTAGTTGAATAAATAAGTTATTTCTGAAGTTTCCATAACTTGGGACGTCACGCGTGGTCACGTATCGCGCAATATCACGTTATCCGTTAATTAACTCATTATTGTATCGATACTGTATCACATTACCTGTTATTGTGGACCATTTCTACCCTATTATGATTGTTGTTATTAATACAAATTTTTGGGGAGATAATTCATGTCAGAATAAGCGGCCAAGTGCGTGTCGTGTCACGCACAAAGTAGTGTTCCGTAGTTTCACATCATAATTACTCATTTTTCATCTAAACTTAAAACAGGATCTTCAATTTGATACTCTGATCATACCAGTTAAATTATTTTAGTTTAAATGAAATTTGCACCAAATTTTCATTTCTTACTTCTCTAAGTAAATTTTTTGAGTTGATCGACGATTGCACGTTAACTTGTAAAGCCTACTTAGCCGTGATAGTTTTCCTTTTAATTTCATCATAATATAATTATGTTACTAGACTAGATATGTGAAGTCTGCCAACCCGCACTTGGCCAGCGTGGCAGACTATGGCCTAGCCCTTCTCATAATGAGAAGATGGCCCGCCCAGCAGTGGGACAGTTTGTATAAAAAGGGCTGGCAAAAAAAATTTTACTAGCATGAATTTTTTTGATATCTCTAAAGGCAACGGTCTAGTCTGTAGAGTGGAGAGACACTTGACTCTATCAAAATTTTATTTAATCACTTTAAAGCTTAACATTTCGCAAACGAATCCCTAAATTGAAAAATGGGTTTCGTACACCTCAATAGGTTTGATTACCTATCCAACTATACCCCATAGTATAGTCTTTGAGCTAAGCCACGGACAGACAGACGGACGGACATGGGAAACTATAAGGCTTCGTATTTGACTACGGTACTCTAAAAAGGAAGAGAAGAAAAATATAATTGTATAAAATATATCATAGTTTTTAAAATGTTATTGAACCGTATTCATATATCTTGCAACTTTATTAGCACGTTTATTATTATAGTACGTTTAACCCCTCCTGGGTCGGAGAAGCCAAATTAGATTCTCTGAGTTATACACAAATAGAGATGTGAAAAAATGCTATATTTGCCGGAATCGCATAGAACTATACAATTTATATTTTGTAATACGATGTCATAGATCCTAGTCACAGAATATTCCATAAAATCGAGTAAAATAAGTCAATGAGATTTTATCTATAAAGGGCTCAGAGCAATTAAAAAGGGTTAATACTTATTGAATACGAAAAGAAGAAATCTCGCATGGCAAATCTCAGTTCTCACTTCCAAGGATAAAATTACATCCTTAAGGCCTTTTACTATCTTGGCCTTAATATATATCTTGGTATTTCAATTTCTAAGCACACAAGATGGCATTATCAATATTTACAAGTCACGACACGGCGCGTCTAAAGTCTCCTCTACACGTCAACAGATGCGTCCGCGGACTCTGGCAGATGCGTCCGCAGATGAATTTCCACGAGCTGTCTACACGTCTGTAGGTCGATCAGTCTATGTTCATTCTGAACAGACGCAACACGCACTCGCATATTAACATTTAAAAAATAGATATTGAGACCGTAGCTGCCGCGGCTATTTATTTATTTAGTACTGATAAATATAATCATCATCATAATGTCATGTAGGTATTTTAGGTAGGTTAGATATCCATTAGTTTTACAGTATCCATTTACAGTAGTCTCAATAGAACAAATTTATTGAGACAGGTACTTAGTTAAATATTATATCAATTAAAAGTATACTTACAACATTTTAATTTTTGTGATATTTATTTTTAGGATTCCACAAACATTTTTCAGCTTGATATAGCTCAATAAACCTAAAAGATTCCTCAGTGCTCATATTGTTCGTCATTTCGAGCATTTTTACGAATGATGCGACACAAAAAGCACGCGTGCACTCGCATTCGCAAATCCAATCAAACTGATGCGCCGGCAGACGTGTGGATAGACGCCGGACGTTCGTGCCGAAACTCTTTGATGCGTTACACAAAAACTGACAACAAAAGGATTCAAGGCGGACGCATCTACTGACGTTAAATACCTACCACAGACGCACAAATCACCCCCTCTATACGTCATCGGACGCATCCGCAGATGACGTCTGCAGATGCATCCGCTGACGTGTAGAGGAGGCATAACAGCGTTGCCCGATGTATCGTGACTGAAGATAACTCGGGCGATTACCTTATCTTAAATGTGTAATTATACGTCTTTAGTTTACATAGTATTATCGATCACAGCCCAATGTGCCGCATCACTCGTGCTCTCAACTCATTCTTAGAAAAATACCCTGAATGTGAAATTTTTTATGATAAATGAGCCGTTGTTCTAAGGCCTCTAATGAGTTTCTGTGAGAAACATTTTGTTTGACGATATATTTAATTATATTAACATTTAAGTTAAGGACTTGACATTGACTAAGCTATCAATAATTAATAATTATAATTGTATTTTAAGTAATTTGATAATAATTGTAATTGACCGTAAGCCGTTTTTATTATAATAATGAATAAAATAATAATAAATAAAATTATCTAAGTAAACAGGGACTCGTTTGTACATTGAACTATAAATAAATTTAAAAGAATACTAACAAGTTTGATAATTGAATTTTACTTTTAAAAGTTATTATTGTTTTACGTCAACATCAAATTTATTCTACTTATTATAAATTATTTAGTTATACGAGCGTAATTATACCAACTAAGTCGATATTTTTTTATTACTAATTTACCCTTACATTAAAACTTTGACTTTGAAAAGTTTTGATTGGAATAACATTATATTTACAACAATTGAAGGTACACATGTGTAATTTAATTGTGGTTTAGAAATAAGCATCAATGTACATGTGTGTTTATGCATCAATAAATAAATATTTTTTCGTCACATGCGTGATGCGCTATCCCTACATAGACTGCATTAAATAATATATAAATAAATTCAAATTTTAATTAATGAAAAAATATATTAACAATTGAAATAACTTGCATTTATAAAAATTATAAAAAGATCATGAGTTAGCAATCAAACGCAAGATCAAGTACACATTAAATATTAATAATAACTTATAGGTACTTCTAATATTTGTTTCTACTAAATTTTAACCATAAATGACCGGAAGCTCACCCCATCTCTAAAGACCTTATAGGGCGGGACCACCTTGGATAGAGTTGATTAATGTGTCTGTAGTTTCTGTTAACTTAACCGGGTTATATCAGAGCCCAGTTTTGGCAGATAATAATTTATGTTGCGAGGTAAAAATGATTTAACGATGGGTATGTTTTTGTGCGAACATTTTAATAGACTGCACGGAATAATCATTTTGAGTAGCTATTTTAGGGTGGATTTCATATTTTGTTAAATTATATTTAAACTTCATACATGTTTTTACGAATAGGGTATACTTTATACTATGCTTGATAACTTGCACGGATTTCAACATGAATTATATATATAAAAAAATCAAAAGTAAAAAAAAACCTGAAATAACTATTTTCAAAATACGCAGTTTCCTTTGCATGGATGACATTTGTTTTTCAAATCAATTTAAAATGACAGAGTCATGAGATAACAAACATTAAAACAAGTAAGAAATACGATCGAATTGATAACCTTCTCCTTTTTTGAAGTCGGTTGAAAACGTCGGTCTAGAATATGATATTCTACACTTGAAAATTGTAAGATTGTAGTTACCAGGAAACAGGGAAAGCGGCTGTGGAGATTGAGTAAAGACCGTGGACGGCAATTGTTGAATGGATTTTTATTCAGGAACTAATTGAGGAATTCCATAGCAGGAACATCCTTAATATTATTTTATATAAAATTGTTAGGACTGTGACTGTGTAACAAGTAAAATATATTCTGTTCTACTCTACTCTACTCTACTCTATTCTACTGTACTCTACTCTACTGTACTCTACTGTACTCTACTGTACTCTACTCTACTCTACTCTATTGAAGAATTGAAGAAATGGTTAAAAAAGCAAGAAATGGTTCGTGGTCAATATAGTAGTTTTTTTTCAGTTTTTTGAACTATAACCAATAATGACATCTGATAATGACATCGACTGGCCTAGTGGCTCAGTTGGTAGTGTGTCTATGTCTACCTGCTGAACTGAAAGGTCGTGGGTTCGATCCCCACCCTGGGAAAACATTTGTGTAATGAGCATGGTTGTTTGTTCTGTGTCTGGGTGTTTCTATGTATCATATGTATATATTTACAAAAAAAAAGTATTAAGTATGTATTCTATCAGCCATTTAGTTCCATAGTACAAGCTTTGCTTAGTTTGGGCTAGATGGTGTTGTGTGAAATGTCCACAAATATTTATTTATTTATTTACATAAGTACACAGTAAGTGATAATATCGTAGTGATTCTGTTACCATCGCTGCTACCACTCCCATGAAGACCTACAAACACGGCCAGCTTACCGGCTTCACCAGATTTACTGGATAATCCACTTCTGTATGAAAACTATACGAAACGGATTTGTGTGCTGCTGTTAAGATTTGAAAAAACGTGGTGTGTGTATATTTTAATCTATGAAACATGACCTTAAGCTAAGTAAATGCTCGTAAGGAGGTCTGTTTGTTTTGTTAACCGTCTACAATAAGTATGTATAAAAAAACGACTGCGCAAAGCTGTATTTCCAGTATTTTATTTATTTCGTAAGAAAATTTACGATTTTGTTACGATTGATACGCTGTTGAGAGTACATTTTTTGTGAGAAAGTATGCGTAAAATGGCCGTAAAAGATTATAAATGCGCATTCTTTAGAATACTAGAATAATTCAATTAAAATCATTTGTTTTTTACGAGAAAGTTTGTTGGAAGTTAGGAAAAATTGCATTCTTTTAGTTTTGAGGTTTATTATTATTATTACAAAAAATATAGCCTATGACACTCAGGAAGTGAAAACAAATTAACGACACCTCGCACATCAAAATCGTTCATATACCTAGAAACATACATACATATACTGGAAAAACATAACACCTTTTTACACAAGTCCATGTAGGTATGCGATAGGGCCATAAACATGATGGTAAGCAGTAGTATCGAGATAGAGAGACCTAATAAAGTGTGGACGGACTGTGTGAAAAATGAGCGTGCGAAAAGTGTGAGTGTAGAGATGACGTTTGATAAAGTGAAGTGGCGAAAGGAAACGTGCTGTGCTAACCCCACCTAGTGGGAAAAGGGCAAGACAATGATGATAATGGTACACGTGACTTACAATCGGCATCTTCCTGTCTCTTGGACATGACTTCTTCTCATAGACATAGCTTCTTCCTGTCCCATGGTCATTGATGAGCTTATGCTCATCTGTCCACCATGTGGCTACTGCAGCTAGCCTAGCTTTGTACTATTGAGCTTAGTGTGTGGTTTCAACTCGAGAACTTTTCAGTCCCATAGGCTATCAGTATACCTTTCTAACCTACTTCCAAGAGACTTAAAAGAAGGAGGTTATCGATTCGGTCTGTATGTTTTTTTTTGTATGTTTGTTCACCTATTACTCAGCCAATTGTGCATTAAATTTGATGTGTTTTTTTGGATTTGATAGGTCATATTTCAGAGGTGGTCCCTTATAAATTTTATCAAAATCGATGTTGGACTTTGGTTTGTTTAACAAACTAACTGATAAAATATCATCCAAGTGCCTATAGCGCTATATTTTTATTAGCGCGTGTCAACTTGTTACATAATTGGCCTTACCGAAAAACGTTACTTAACTTTAAGCATAGCTTAACTTATTTTGTCAACTTCTCGCTGACACGTAATGACACTTGCGGAAAGAAGACAGAAAATTTAAGACGATGGTTAAAGTTAAGTAACGTTTTTCGGTAAGGCCGAATATGTAGGTACATCTGCCTCGGGCTGCCAAGATACCGGCTTTGCCGAGTTTGGGGCCCACTGTGAAACCATTGTATTATTTTAAATCTGACTGGAAATAAATCTTTACTTTAGTTTATAGAAAAGTGAAGGGTAAGTCGCGTATGTATTGTATTGCGTATTTTGAAGTCGTTTTTTTTTAGTTGTATGTTTTAGTAATATTCTTGTTAGACGAAAGTATCATATCTTAGATCAATAAACCTATTTACTGAAGAGGCTATTCAGAATTACTTATCCGTCTGTTATCTTAGGATATATTTGCTGAAATTACCAGAATGTCGATCTTGGGGCTTCTAAAAAAACAAGCTAGCTTCTGAAAAGGTTAGGATAGATTGTTATTGTAATAGAATTGTGCAGACTTCGGTTAAGTTACTCGATGTTGTGATGTAGTTATTATTACCAAAGCCTATCTTTTAGTTTTTACTGCGTAAAAAGGTGGGTTTTGTTTATCTATGGATGTGGGTATCTAAGTTTGTTTATATATGATTGCCTACAGCCTGCGCATATATACATACACGCGTATACGCTGTAATTCTTTAAACTTAATAATCATAACACATTTCTCGCAAAAAAAGTGTTTTTCGTAACTTGTAAAGATTTTTTCGAAATTAACATGTGGTTTAATAGAATTATTCTAAAGAATGCTCATTAATAATCATTTACAGCGATAACTACTCACATACGCATACTTTCGCACAAAAAACGTACACTCAACAGCATAAACAAGCGTAACGAAATATAAGTTAGACTGCAAAAACTGTTTTACTGCAGTCGTATTTTGTTTTTCTTTTAACATATATACTTGTTAATGGCCAGTCTAAGACTTCATCATCATCATCTCAGCCATAAGAAGTCCACTGCTGGACATAGGCATCCCCCATGGATTTCCAAAAAGGCCGATTGGAATCGGCTTGCATCCAGCGTCTTCCCGCCACTTGTATGAATGAGGTCTGTCCATCTCGTGGCTGGTCTTCCTACGCTGCGCTTGCCGGTACGTGGTCTCCACTCGAGAACCTTTCGGCCCCATCGGCTATCAGTTCTACGTGCTATGTGCCCTGCCACGTCAACTTGCTAATCCACTGTGCTATATCGGTGACTTTTGTACGTTTACGTATCTCTTCATTTCTGATTCGATCTCGTAGAGAGACTCCGAGCATAGTCTTCGCTCTAAAACTTCGCTGAAGTTAAATTATGATGTGGTTATTATTAGGAAGGCGTATCTAATAGTTTCTAATGGCCAGGCTAAATAGGTACATCATGTATAAAATAAGTAAAATAAACTTTTGAAGTTAAACGGTTTTATTGAAAAGAAAGACAATGATGTAGATAATGTACTAAAAGCCAAAAAATTATTATGTATGTCCTAGGCACTGATTAGATTTTGTTTTGTTTTTCTTTTAAAATCACATAGAAAAGACGAAAATTGCTGCTAAACAGACAATTATTAATTTGTAGAAAATCTGAATGTTGTAATTTTTTTTAAAAATTATCACGTATATTTCCTTTCAACTTACCGGTTTAACGGACCAAACGATTCCAAAATTGTAAAAACTATAAAAAAACCTACTTATAAAATTTCGGACCGTCGGATTTTTTAAATTCGAATATGAGAAATTATTTTCATAACTTTTTTAAGCTATCACGGTCATTCATTAAAGCACTATTATTATTGCCAGTGATAACGCTCTTCGCAGTAAAAGAGAAAGAAAGAGGGTAGACAGAGATGTCTGCTCGTATCATCCACCCGCATTCAGTCGCCCGTGAACATGGTGCATGTAACTGTACCGAAGGGGAACGTCTTAGTAACGTGTTGTTGCTTTGTTTTATTTTCCTAAACATGGGTTATTTTGAGCATTAATGCTATAAAAATGGTGGTGTTTTATTCATTAAGTGTTCGATAAAGTGCGTGAGTGTGGTCAAGTAAAATAAAGCAGTAAAACGTGTGATTTTTACGTTGTCTCCATAGAAGCTTCTAGTAAAGTCGCCACCACTTTACTGCAGCAGGACTCGACTTATAAATGGACTGTATACGCGACTTAGACTGTGACTAGAACATTTACAACAAAATCCTAATACTTGACACTGGCAAATGGTTTAATGCGGGTCCAATACAAAAAAGAAGAAGAAACTGTACCGAAATATCGGGAGCTCAAAATTAACGCGAACCTCGGTAAATATCCCATTAATAATAATAGAGTTTTATTTTCATCACTGTAGTACCGATCTGAAACATTTTTTTCGCTAATAACATAACGGTGTTTCTAAAATAACAAATTCTTAATTAATGTGCGAAAACAAGAAAATAATACAATTTATAAACAAAAACGTCATACAAGTAGATAACAACGAAAAACGTGATTTTCTTAAAATGTTTAGTAAGACTGTTCGTACACGTGAGTTCGGAAATAAACGATTTTTAATAAAAAAAAATATATTTGTAAATAGTCTTGTGCTGGATCACTACATATTTAGGCGATACGCACAATAAAAGTGGGGCAAACCGTTTCGTTCAAGTTTTTGGAAAATCTACCATGAAATACATAACAATGGAATTTTAACGTTTTCCAATTGACACAATACATTTTTAACATAATCAAATAAACATATTTCAAATGTGCTTTTATTCTTTTGTCAACAAATAATGTGCATTGTGTAAAAAACTACTATTAGGTAAGTTCTTTTTAATTGTTATTTGACATAATAATTAATCTGCACAGACTCCGGGGCCGTTCCTCTTATAAACTTATAAATAATTGTATTTTTTAACTACTCCGCAAGCAGCACCCGTTCACGAGTTGACGCATGTGCCAGCCCGAGCCGAGTCAACCATGTTTAAGGGAAGAGGGCGACACACAGCCACCGCAAGAAGAAGTTTTTTAGTGAGCGTGAGTGCTCTGGGTACACACGATTTCCTAATGTCATTTAAAACAACAGAAAGGGGACAAATAAGGAAATATATACAAGAATTTACAGATAAAATAGGGACAACTAAAAAAAATAAAGAAGAAACAAAGACATTACAAAACGAACCCTAACACATTTTGTATTAAAACAAACACCGAAACTCGTCATTCAGGGCCTCCACTACCGCCGCGTTCCGATCTTTGATGGCCATTTTGAGGTTGTAGTCTAAAATGGTCTTTGGTGTGCCTGCCATCGCCCGCCGCACAAAACGGCTGATGGCATATCTTTAAACTAGGTACGTTGAAATGATGTACATACTTATCATATTACTTTTTTTGGAGATTTTACATAGTTTAAGGCATACTGAGTAAAACGCGAATAAATTGTCCAAATTAAGTCATAAAAAGGGACTAAAGAGAACATGAAAATACAGTGATGTATACTAAAAACTCTGCTTACTTATTTAAAAGAACAGTATCGATTCAAGCCCCGAATGCCCAATTATTGGAACAACTCCATGCACGAACAAGCTTACCTTTACCTTTGGACCTTCGTTAAAAGACCCTAAAGTAAACAAAATTCCCGCCAAGTTTGCAGTACACCGATGGAGTTGTCGTAATTAAATTTTAAAAACACCCTTGCGTGTCCAAATGGGGTAATGAAATGAATTATTTTAATGAATGCTTCCTTACTCTTGCGTGTTGCGTCCATGAAATGTGGTCGGTGAAACATGTTGTGTAGAAAGCGCCATTTTGTGCAAAAACTAGAGATCAATTTTATTTGCCTTCATAATTTTTATAATCAAAGTAGTTATTCTTTATAGGGTTTGTTGTGGGTCGTGATTGACGTAAATACTTTATAATTGTCATACCATAGCATAGCCATAACATATCATACCATGGATTTCCAAATGATTGTACATATTGAATAATAAAAAGTAAAAGCATGGCAAATCTCAGTTCTCAGCACTTTCGAGGATAAGACACATCCTTAGGGCCTTTTAGGACTTCGGCTTTATATATTATGGTGTTGTACTTTCTACACAGGATGACATTGTCACTGTTTACAAGTCACGACACGCGTTTAAAAGCGTTGCCCGACGTGTTACGACTGAAGACGAGTCGGGCGATTACCTTATTTGAGACTTGCCACTCAGAGCCGGGGAAAACCTATCTACGTATAATACATCATTAGTTCAAATATGGTATGTACGATTTGTACTAAACATACTAGCCAATAATAGAAATCCAAACCAGACTGGATTTCTGATGACTGATTCAATTTCTTATCTTAGGGTCCTTTTATCAATACTCAAGCTCAAACAAAAAATATATCTAGAAAAAAAACCCTATCTTTAATAAATAAAAAAGCCTTACCATCTTTAGAAATAATATTACCTACATCCTCTTTAAATAACGATCGTGATACAGGCTTCCTTATTCCTTCTCTTATCTGGGAGTAGATTAGGGTGCCCCGTTGTTTTTGTTCGGGCAAAATGCTCTGGGCCGCCGTCCCATTATCATTTTCCGTTGAGTGAATCGGTCTGGACCTTAGGGTGACCCTCTCGGTTTCAATGTAAAAAAGGTACGTAAGTGGTTAACGACTTGAAACATTTGTGAGGAAGCCGGGCTGGGGATTTTTGCTTGTTTCCTGGAGGGCCGGTATGAATTAGAAATTAATGAATGTACTCTCGCTTCTATGGGCTAGTATGCACTTTTTTATTGTGTGATTGCTTTAAAGATATAGTTCAGAATACTTCCATTTTAATTGACTTTAAATAAAGTGGAGGCTATCTCCGGTTGTATTTTTCGTACTTTCGTAAAATTATGTTTTTGTTTGAAAGAATACTTTGAGATTGATAATTATTATCAATCTCAAAATATATATATATTCACATATGTTTAAGGGAAGGACAGACAATTAGACAGACAATGTTGCCTCACAAATAAAAACACCTTATTTTTTTTTACTTTTGATAGATCCATGAATGACTAACTCGCCTGACGTTAAGCGACAGTGTGGCCGAAGATAGAGCTCATTAATCTAGAAAATATCTATTCACTTTAGCCTTCAAACTCCAAAATTAGATAGCTCTCAAGAAACAGAGAAAGTGTAGTACGAAAGCCTAAAAATTAGGTTACAAGTTTTGAAACTCAGAGCCTAATTAATAAAAAAAAAAGAAAAAGTGTTTAATCATTAATTTGTCACTTTTAAAGAATAATACCCTGTATTTTCCATCGTCCTATTTGTGCTTTTCCCAGGCATTGAAGCTTGTAGCGTGCTTGCTCAGATGCTTAGTTCGATGAGATTATAAATAGAGCTTACAGTTTGAGCAAACACATTAGATGCGAGCAATCTACCTCGTTGACCTGTTTTATCAAGTATATACACTTTTATATTTCATAATATATCATTCTATATTTCAAAATGTCCTCAGATATATTTACTGTACCTAATGAGTTATAATACTACTTATCGATAAGTTACTGCCAGTAATTGTATGCATAATAAAGAATTATTATGTTAACATTTATTTCATACCTATGAATAATAGTACAACTGGATAATATACAAAAATGTAATACCTAGTTACATATACAAAAATATATATTTGAAGCGATCAATAAACTTTCGAGATGAAGTGTTAAAGTTTTTGATGAAGGATGCTCTGTCCTTTTATTTCAAAATGGCAGTTTGTATTGAATATGTATGGCGTATGTCATTTCGAACCACGATGGTGTGCTCTCTGTCTAGCATGAAATTGAAATGCTTGTAACTTTCTTCTACAGGATTCAGTTCGGGAAATGTGCGCAAGAGCTTCACGACCTAATTACATCCTCCCCATTTCACTACAGGACTAGCATAAAGTCGGCGAATTACCACCCATTTCTCGTTGAAATGGCAAAAATTCGTACTCAGCGATACGGATCCACATTCCTGTTGCGTACTGCACAAGAATGATATTCTTTGCCGCCATCACTGTTTCCTGAGACCTACAATCTTGGAATTTTCAAGGCTAGAGTAGATAGAGTAGAATAGATATCTTCTAGATCGACGAGCTTCATCCACGGCCACACCGTCGCTTAACATCAGGCGAGTTAGTGGTCAATCTTAGATCTATCTTGTATTAAAAAAAAAAAAAAAAAAATGAAAATATTTTTTGATTTCAAAACATCCGTTTATATTATGTACGTGGTTAGCTTTTTTATCTGATCGTTGTTTACTACGGAACCCCAATTAAGCAATTACATTGTATTTTTTATATTTTTTTTAATTAAGCGTGGTTTGTCATTATGCTATTTAGCATCTAATCTACGCCAATATGCAACGAAAAAGGTCTTCCAAAAGAACACTTCCAAACATCTGGCTTAAGTGAAAGTGCGGCACAAGTCAGTGGTAATTACAGCGAAAAGACATCTGCCGAGGGCGACTTGTATGCAATAAACCAACGGACAAAAATGTGCGAAACTGTTTTTAGTGAAGATGGCACTTTTATGAAAAGTTTATGTTAACCGATATATTTAGGCCGTTTTTTTAATTTGTAATTTTTTTTGTTTGAAATTGGATTTCATCTAGAGTGTTCTTAGCTAAGTTTTATCAAAATTTGTTCAGCAATTTTTTGTCTGGGGTTTTTTGAGTTTTCTAAACGTATACTTGTGTAGTTTGTAGTTTAACTTATGCTTGCGTTACAAGTTACGCTTGAAATGCTGATGAGTGTACGTTTTCGCGAGTCGGGTAGCGCAATTGTGTAATAAATTTACAATACTAATATTCACTAATGGAATACAAGTATTTTAACTCTGCACCAAAACTGTCTAGTTAATATTTCTTGACAAAATCACAATTCAAGTTCGTCTGTTGTTTGTGCAGTGCACATCTCATCCACTGCTTACTCCATCCAGGTTCTGTTTTAATTAATAAATAAAGGCTGAATAAAAAGATAAGGTCAGCTCCAGCCTCGTTCCTTAATTAAAGCGAAACTATTAAAATTCCTGTGGCGGCTTCGCGGGGAGCTTCGCCGCGGGGAGCTTCGCCGCGGGAGTTTGGAATGTAGCCTCGTGAATGCGGGAACGTGCGCAAGTCTAGTGCGCTTGCACATTCATCATCATCTCAGCCATAAGAAGTCCACTGTTGGACATAGGCCTCCCCCATGGATTTCCAAAAAGACCGATTGGAAGCGCCTTGCATCCAGCGTCTTCCCGCCACTTGTATGAGGTCGTCTGTCCATCTCGTGGCTGGTCTCACAATACACATAAATTACGTGTATTATTTCATGTGATTAGTGTTTTTTTTTACGTGATAACGTCTTATAAATCGATGAACGCCGGGTGCACGCACGAAATGTGTCACGGGTACACCTGAGCCGAGCGTGCAAGCGAGAGCGCGGAACAAGCGATAGAGAGGCACGATCGGCCTAAGCGTTCGGCTTGTGACGCATCGTTATCACGTAAAATTATTGCCCGGTAACCGACTTTACAGAGAACCATTTTTATATACTAAATAGATCTACGTTTGACCTCCAACTCACCTGATGGTAAGCGACGATGTGCCCGAAGATGGAGCACGTAAATCTAGAAGATATCAATACACTCTAGTCTTGATAATTCCAAGATATAGGTAGTTCTCAGGAAACAAAGAAGGCGGCAGAGTTCCAGTCCTGCACACTACGTATCAAAAATCCATTAAATCCATTAAAAACAATGCATAATTGGCGGAGTAATCGCTGAATAAACATACATAAAAAACATACAGTCGAATTGAGAACCTCCTTTTTAGGAAGTCGGTAAAAAAGGAAGAAAAGTTGTATGAAACATTCGTTTGTTTTTAGGGTTCTATACTTAAAAAGAAAAAAAACGGAACCCTTAAAGGATCACTTTGTTGTCCGTCCGTCTGTCAAGACCTGTGTCTCGGGAACGCGTGAATGTATCGAGTTGGAATTAAAACCATATACGCAGATCCATAGATAAAATCAAACTTCTCAGTTTTCATAAAAAAAAAGTTACACCGAGTATGTCGCAAAAAATATAAAAAAATATATAATTTCCCCCTTTTGTCTACTCCTTTGGAATAAGTACATTGGGAATGTAATTAGAAAGGCTAAAATAGCCATGGGGGCCTGTAGAAGACTGGTGGGCTTGAATTGGGGCCCTAAACCCAAGACTGTCAAATGGCTTTACGAGACAGTAGTACGTCCAATATTGACGTATGGGTGTGCCATTTGGCAGAAAAAAGCTGTACTGTCTACCTGCATAGATGCCCTCAATAGTCTTCAGAGGCTGGCGTGCCTCTCAATTACAGGTGGCATTTCGTCGACGCCCACTATTGCTATGGAAGCTATTCTCAACATACCCCCGCTACATGTGCAGGTGCAGATGGAGGGCAGAATGGCTATACAGAGAGCTAGAGTGGGCGAACGTGCGACATGGCGCTCTGCACTCATGAGGAACCTGCACAATAGCTTCATGAGTGAGCCTATAGTGGCAATGCCAAGTGACAGTATGCTAAAAGCATACAACCTCTTTAGGAGGTTCCAGATAACAGTACTTCAAAGGAATGAGTGGGAAAATGGAGGTCCCGACACAGTCCTTCCTGGGGATATTGTTTGGTTCACTGATGGATCCAAAAAGGATGGGCAGGCTGGGGCCGGGTTCTGTGGTGGCACCCCCAAGATGGGAGCATACGCCCACTTGGGATGCCGTGTTACTGTATTCTAGGCTGAGATCTTTGCCATCCTAGGCTCTCTCTACGCATATAAATGCATAGAGAGAGCCTACTCAAAGAAAAACATCTACATATTCGCCGACAGCCAGGCAGCTCTAAAAACCCTAGTTGCGGATGAAGTTAACTCCAAGCTGGTACAAGAGTGTGTGCAGGTGCTAAACTGCCTGGGTGAGATCAACAAGGTCACACTAGGCTGGGTACCTGGGCACTGTGGCATCCGAGGCAATGAAGCCGCGGATGAGTTAGCTAGATGTGGGTCTGGAGGTACCTTGGTGGGACCAGAGCCCGCCTGTGGCATCTCTGACTGCACAATAAGGAGCAGCATTAGAACCTGGGGGATGAAGCAGTGCTTGGCACTGTGGAGTCAAAACCCGGGAATGACACACTCCAAAGCGCTTCTCACAGGGTTCAACAAGGAGTTCTCTAGAGAAGCGCTTCTTCTAAACAAGGGCCAACTTAGGGTTCTAGTTCGTACCGTGACTGGACATTGTAAAATGAACAAACACCTGCACAGAATGGGACTGGGTGAGAACCCTGAGTGCAGGTTCTGCCTTGAAGAGGATGAAACATGTCCTCTGTGAATGTGTGGCGCTCCACCACCAGAGGAGTCAGCTCCTGGGAGGACCTGTCTTCTATCCTGAGGACGTGAGGGCCTCCGCCCCAAAGTCCTTAGTGAGATTCATGTCACACCTGGGACTGGGTGAGGTGCTGTAAGCCCAGGAGGGAAGTTACAATAGATCCGCAAGGGTCGCAGTGACGGGGAGGCTCTTGTGGCCTCCCACCCTACCTCGAATAATAAAAATAAAATTTGTCTACTAGTTTGTACGGAACCAAGTAAGGTAATCGCCTGTTTCGTCTTCAGTCGCGACACGTCGGGGAACGCTGTTAGACGCGTGTCATGACTTGTAAACAGTAACAATGCCATCATGTGTGTTTAGACAGTGCAGCACCAAGATATATGAGGCCAAGATACTAAACTATCCTCGATAGTGTTCAGAACTGAGATTTGCCGCGCTTTTACTTCTTATTAAATGAGTATAACCTCTCTATTTATAAAATCTCATTGGTCCACTTTGTGCATTCACCTAAATAGGTTCATTTCGTTCCTTGCGTAACAATTGACTATTTCATCATTAATATCATTATAACTTTATATTATTCTTGTCAGGATAGGGAGGCCTTTGCCCAACAGTGGGACGGAACAGGCTCTAAATAATAATAAATAATCTTGTAAACGGAAATATGTTTCAATAAACGTTATCAATCACATATTTTATCCCCAGCTTTGTTTGTTTTAGTGGATATCATCCTCAAACTGGGTGCAAAATTCCAGCCGCATTTCACCTGCCTACGGTGACATTATTCGAACGGCTGAAGACCTCCGGATCCAATTTCCCGTATCACGAGCCGGCCCACGTGGGCGTAATGGCGCCTAAAATAATACGGCGTCGGCGCGGCGTCGCGCTGCCTCGACGCGGCGCTGGCTAAACGGAATCGCAGATACTCGTACTCGTAAGTGCCGCGTTCACGTTTCAACTCGGTGACGCTTCTTGTGCACGGATTTTTACAGAAAACCGGTCAAGCACGAGTCTAGCTACTTGGAATAAAAAAATGGCTCCAGAGGCAATGATGTTATACGTAGATAGGTTAACTTCAAAATAAAATCTCACTGTCCAGAGGATTATGTACGCCGAATCGGACCTCTGTTTCCCTCGTCAATATATTTGAAAGTATAAAATCCAAAATGTTTTATAAGGAAAAATGTGGTAAGTTTTTTTTAAAGACATAGACATGATAATAATGTGTTTAAATGTTGAACCGAAAAACTCAAAACCTATGGGGTATTTCCCGTTGACCTAGAACTATGAAATTTGGCACGAAGAGTTGAGTTAGAGTACACATATAGAGAAAATCCGAAAACTAGTAATTTTTAATTTAATCACAAAAAAATTGAGGAATGACGGCCCAAATATTAAAGTGAATTAACCGAATCATGTGGGGTATCATATGAAAGAGCTTCATTAGCATAAGCTAAAACAGGTATTTAAATATATTTACGATATATAATTTACATTTTTTTTTTTTTTTTTTTTATTTAATTTTTATCTCCACATACACCAGGGTCCGTGCCCTTTGTCATAATTACAAACTATTGTTTACTACTTATCGTTACGGGAAAATTATTTTATTTTAATTTAAGTACTTATTACTATGTTGCGTGCATACCACGAGCAAACCAGCGACCCGCAAGTAGCACCCTATCACGAGTATGACGCACGTGCCAGCCAGCGCCCTCCTCAACCATATGTTAGGGAACCCTAACTTATGGCTGCGACCCGCCACACGACGCCGCCACAAGAAGAAGCCTTCGATGATGAGCATGAATGCTCAAGGTGTGCACACAACTCTTATTTCTAACTACTGAAATAATAGTATTTCTGTGAATGCAGTCACTGGTAGAGCCCGGTTTTAGACGTGGTTTCCAGATCTGTTTGCCCTCGGTTGATCGGACTCTATCAGCGACAGAACTCACATCGTCTATTTTTTTTTTTATACAAATCTGTCGCCTACTCTCGGCCCAGGGCCTCCATCACTGCCGCGTTCCAATCTTTAATGGCCATCTGTAAATTGTATAACTTAATTTGACACAGTTCTAATATAACTTAATTTGAAAGAGTAGACCAACTATTCAGCTTTTACCCTGTATAAAAATAATCGAGAACCTACTACTTAACGTGTCATATGAATGTAGCGCACACTTTCACCCATCCTAACAGCGAGCGCTTTCTTCTTTGCTTACTTACTTCAATGATAGTTCAACCGCCTAAATACAATACAACCCTTAAATAGGAAGTATACATAAAATGTAGATAAATTAATATTCCATCATAAATATCTGCTCAGCAAGGTATCGTTCAAAATAATCAAACTAAGACAATCCAATTTGCAATAAAAAAACTGCACTTCGAAATCCGCAACAAATATAATACAATTAATTCATTTACGGTAAAATTAATCCTCTCAACGGGACATCTTTGAATCGCTAAAAGCTTATCCGGCGATTGTACAAAACGACAAAACCATTCAACCCTTTTAAACCCCAGCCCTGAGTGGTAGGGTCGTTAGCAGACATTAATGGAACTCGCTTATTCAACTGTGAAAATAACAAGGGCGATATTTATTTCTGTAGCCGCGGGTGTAAACAGAATTGATGGGGAAGTGATCAGGAACTTGGACTTATTTCGGGCCGAAGTGCGACGCAGAGCTTTTCCCGAACCCCCAAACCCTTTCGACCACGTTTAGTTACATTTTAGTGCGAGCAGTATGCGATGTTTACCGACCTAAAAGAAGGAGGTTAACAATACCATACATTCTTAATTTATAAACAGATTTGAAACACAAGATTGTTTGAGAGGATGTACTTTCAGAATATATTATCAAAATTGTTTTAGTAGTTTTGTTTTTAAAATGAAATTGCGCATTATCAAGACTGTTCTTAGTTATAAATAAGTAAGTATAAGTTTTAAGTAAACTTTTTTTAAACACTTAATCTTTGCTAAGGATAAAAGTAAAACTTAAAACAGACTTTAAACTACAAAACCTCATCCCAGTACGTGTAAAATGTGGCCATACTCGGCAGTAAATGTTAACACATTAATATGTAGATTTATTTAAAGCAGGCCGCGACTTTGAGGAATGAGAGCGGCACGGCTGATAACTTGCGGGAACATCCGCAGTTTGCGGACACTGTAATGCATTCGTTATGAAACAGTTTCGTTGCGCGTTACTAATTTTGGTAACGGTTTTATCATGCAACTAATGTTTCTGTGGAGACGAGAAGTTAAATTGCCTTGATTAAAGGGACGGTTAAAAAAACTGGACAAGAGCGAGTCAGACTTGCCCACCGAAGGTTCCGTACAAACTAGTAGTTATAAGGGGGAAATTATATATTGTTTCATATTTTCCTTCATAAATCGAAAAATATACATCGTAAATTTATTTAAAAACCTGTTTTAGCTTGTACTAATTAAGCTATTTCATACAATAGCCAGCATGATATGGTTTAAGTACTTTAATATTTGGACCCTCCTTCCTTGTATAAAGACCCTATTTTATGTGATAAAATTAAAAATGTACAGTTTTCGGAATTTTCCCTTTAAGTATGTGAAGATTTATTTTCGCTATATCCAGCCTATTTATTATTGTTTTTAATTCTTGGAATATATAAATATGAAAGCAGATACCTACAATAATTATGACATTCTGATATAACATATTGACATTTATTGACCTACAATTATTAGGTATAATTAATACCTAATAATTGTAGGTCTAACAATTAATTATTTATTTTTGTTATTCACTAGCAATCTATAACTAATGTGTACAAGATTCTTAATTTAGTTTGACGTGTAAATTGATTTTACAAATAAATGACTTTGACTTTGATCTCTGATGATGAAAATGCCCATCCATCTTCTGGTTCTAAGCTATTTCAATAGCTTAGTGGTGAAAAGGTAACAAACAGAAATACAAAGTTACTTTCGCTTTTAGTTGTCACTTTTTTTTTTTTTATAGAAGGTAGATCTACGATTGACCACCAACTCGCCTGATGTTAAGCGACGGTGTGGCCGAGGATGGAACTTATCGAGTTTTGGCTATTTAAAAAAAAATATTTACTGAATCTGCAAAAAAAAAATTCATTGCAATTTATCCAGAGAAACATAAAATTTCACACAACTGGTAACACTACGGTCTATTCTATCAAAATTCTTGTTTAAAAATATAGAATCGTCTAGAACCATCGAGCTAGGACAATATACTGTCCATAAAGACAGATTGCATTATAAAAAGGCTTTATAGAATGGAGCTATGTTTCGGTAACAAAACACCCATAAAGTGCGGTTTAATAATACTAGAACAATATTGTATGAACCCAGATTAGGCCCGCGTCTAAAATTAAGTTTACACGCTGCTGTATTTTATCATTTTTATAAAATGATTTTCGTGATGCGTTCAATTTAGTCTAGTATCCATATTAAAAGAAAAACAAAATACCCGACTACAGAAGAACGATTTCTTTGACTTTGTGACGGCTCTAATAGCGTACGAAACTATAGCAGATTCTTAATGCAACTGTTGCGCTCTATTTTTAACCGACTTTGAAAAAGGAGGAGGTTATCAATTCGTAACGTGTAATTTTTTTTTAATGTATGAACACGAATTTTTCTCTCATTCTTGAACCAATTTTTGTGTATCGTGAATTGGCATATAGAGAAAGCTCCCAAGTTGGTCCTATGATTGAAGAAACATTGCTTTATTACTTTTTGGATAAACTCTAAAAGTAAAAATATTTTCATTGGATTCCTGAGTGATTGCGTCAGATTATAGAATCGCAGTGTTCCACTGACACGTTTTTCTTTACAAAAGTGTCAAATGTTTAGGTTTTTCGTATAAACATCTGCACATTTTCTAATCTGCGACGACGAAGCATATGACATTCAATGACAAATGTCATTCTTGAAAAAGAAACGAGTGGGTGAAGAGAGGTCTCTTTAAAAAGTTTACAATCGTGAGGGATTTATTGCGCTTGAAAAGTAAAACCTACTTACTATTCATCCAATGTGTATAAAGAGAAAATAGAGTTACTTCAAAGCTTGAGCGCCTTGTTTAATTATTATCCTTACTAATATTACAAGTTAACGAAATAACGTACTTCGAAGGCGGTTGTTTCAGTTTTTGAAACCATAAAATTATTATTTAATTTATTTAAATAAACCTTAGTCAACAAAACAACTGCGCCAAACCAACGTTCAGTAGTTTTAATATTCAGTAAGTAAAATACTCGTAAAATAATGGATTTGTGTGTCATTTATTACACGCAAAGTACCCGTCACTTAACTAATTGACCCAAATTACCGAATCGCCTTGGGACCTTTAATTATCGCGCACTGTGCGACTTCAACAAACAAAATACATTTAAATCGTAAAGGACTGTTTTGTCGCACTTTGTATACACGAATCAAGCCGGGAAAATTCGGCATTTGTTTTGATTTCCAAACTCCGCCGTACGGGCCTCCGGAGGAACATTCTACATTCTAAACAAAGTGAAAACTAACTTATGAATATTCGCCGCCTATCGTTTCAAAAGTGCCAATCTCGTTCGAGCATGCGCGGTGCCGGATTTAAGGCGGGCTTACCAGCGAGACTTAGTAATTGGCCAGACGCGGCTCGGTTCGAACCGGTCGCCGCCGGTGCGTGCTGGTTCGTTACAGTTTGAGCCGCTTTTCGCTCTCGATCAACTCGAGCGTGGCTGCTTAATTCGCTCGCTTGTAGTACTATTGTGAAACCTCACGTTAATTGAGTGAGCGTAAAGTTAAGTGGTGGTAACTTTGAGGATATTTTGTGTAAGTGTTGATGAAACTTTAATTTACTTTCTGAAGTGTTATCGTGACCGAAGTAGAATGGATTTTTGGATTATTTGTGAGTATTGTTTACTTAATTTCTTGTTACTCAAATTTGTCTATCTATCTATTTGGAAAAAAATAGGTGTTTTTTAATATTTATTTTTAAATAAATTAATTTATTGGATATAGTGCGTGGTTTGTAAGTATTTTTGTATTAGTATAAATAAATAAAATATTTGTTTAAGCAAAGGAAGATTAATCTATGAATAAGACATGAAGAATATACCTACGAGTACAAAATAAATATAAAAATATAAACACATGAATTCTCACATATGTACATAGACGAATATTCATAAAATAAATTTTGAAGTAATCATTATTTATTAGTTATATATACAAATATGAAAACATATGTAATTTGAGTTTGGGATCTTTAAAACCTAATTTATTTATTAAGAGGTAAACCACATTGCATTGATTACCATATTACCTTCACTTTAAACTTTCTATTAATATTAAACAATGATACATAAATATTTAATTAGTCATAATTTTTAATTTAATTTAAAGTCATACGGTTATTAGATCAATATTCAAATTTATTGCTCTGTGTGACACAATAAAGACAAATTTGTTCATTTTATACATTTAATTAAAGAAAATTATAAGTATAAAGAATTGTAATTGTGTTGTAATTGTGTTGTAACATGTTTTAAATTTATTTAGTTGAAATTTACTCATATTTTACTCATTTTGGTATGTTATAACATAGTAGGTAATATTTAATTTCTAAACAAACTTATACCTGCGGACTACGGGTCTGCGTTTGTGAACTCACTTGGGCAGAAACCAAAGAAATTTGAAAGCAAAAAAATTATAGAAACAAAAAATATATTACAGCTCATCTATGAAGTAAACACTTGAGAATGTTTTTTTTTTATCAATATACACTAAAAATATTTGTAAATAGCTTAAAACATTAGTGGACGGTATTGTGCTGAGACACAATAGACTATTATTTTTATATCATAAGTTAGTAAATACGTATAGACTGAGTGGAAAGTTACAATAGATCCGCAAGAGTCGCAGTGATGGAGAGGCTCATGGCCTCCCACGTTACCTGAAATAGAATAGACTGAGTCTGAGCCCTAGCTAGTGTCAGAGTTATTAAGCCGCCGAAAAGCCTCTGACCAGGCTTGTTGATTGCTTTTCTTAAGAACAAATAACCGAGACCTACAATTTAACGTGTCATTCGACCCACGGTAGCGCTCAGAAAGAAATGCCACTCATCACTTTAGAAAAGATCATTGGATAGGTAATCAATAAACATTGGGTGTGTGCGAAAACAATTTTTCAATTTAGGGATCCGTTTGGGAAATATTAATCTTTTAAGTGATAATTTTGCTAGAGTTACGTGTCCTCCCCCCACCCTCCCCCCTTTACCAGCTAAACGGTTGAATTTAGAGATATGAAAAAAATCATGCTAGTAGATTATATGATGAACTTAAAAGAAAAACTATCACGGCTAAGTAAGCTTTAAAAGTTATCGAGTTATAAATCATCATCTTAAAATAATTACTTAGACAAGGCAAATTATGCACATATGTGTTATATGTTCGTAGTATCAAAAAAGATACCCTGTTTTAAAGTCACATAGATTATGATTATGTAGCTTATGTAGCTACGGAACCCTGCATTGCGCGTGGCACGACACGCACTTGGCCAATTATTATATATCTGAAACCATTAATGGCTATGGCTCAACAAGTTTTTTTATTCAAAATAACGAAACAAAAAAAACCCGTAAAGGAATAGCCATCTAGGGATTGATAAATAGCTATTCATCAGATCAGATTAAAAAAACATCGAAACCTGTTAACGTTTATGGGTAGAAAATAGTTTTCACCTTTTTGTATGAAACAACGCGCGACAACTTTTCTCATAAGTAGTTATGTACTTGATAATTATAGTTTAAAACCTGAAACTACCAACTTTAAAATAAGCAATTTCGTTTACTTGAATGACATATTTTTTCAGTTATTTTGGTTTTAAAACCCAAACTTCTGAATCGATTTAGATATTTTGTTTATTTATTTCATTTTTATTTTTATTTTTTTTATTTAATTTTATAAATTTTTATTTGGACCCATCCAAAGTATGACCTACCAAACAAAAAAAAACCGGACAAGTGCAAGTCAGACTCGCCCACCGAGGGTTCCGTACAAATTAGTAGATAAAAGGCGGGGAAATCATATATATTTTATATTTTCTTTCATAAGCCGAAAAATATACATCGTAAAAATATTTAAAAACCTGTTTTAGCTTATTATAATGAAGCTCTTTCATATGATATGGCTAAAGAACTTTAAAATTTGGACCCTCATTCTTGCATAAACACACTATTTTTTTGTGATTTAATTAAAAATGACCAGTTTTCGGATTTTTTCCTATATGTGTACTCTAATACAATGCTTCTTGCCAAATTTCATAGTTCTAGGTCAACGGGAAGTATATAGTCAAACTGAGAAATTTTATTTTTCTTTCTGCAGCAAGAAACTATGGATCTGCGTATATGGTTTTAATTTCAACACGATACCTTTACGCGTTCCGAGATATAGGTCTTGACACCCGGACTGACGGACAGACGGACAAAAAAGTGATCCTACAAGGGTTCCATTTTTTCTTTTGAGGTACGGAACCCTAAAAATCTTCAAAATCAATTCTTAATTGGCGAAGTAATCGCTTAACAAACACAAAAAACACGTACAGTCGAATTGAGAGAATTGAAGTCGGTTAAAAATCTGTATCTTTTTTATGTAGAAATAGGTTTGCGCTTGACCGCCAACTTGCCTGATGTTAAGCAACGTAGCGGTCTACGATGGAGCGTGCTTACTTAGAAGAAACCCAGATTATATCTATCGGAATTATATCTATTACGAAACATGCATGAGCCTGATGCAAGTGAATATCTTTCACTGAGCTGGCGGTACTTCAACAAAGCTTGTTAAAGCCCTGGCATACCCCGGCGAGCGCAGCACTGGAAACCATGCAAGCTTTAGTGACGTCATAAGTAGTTTAGAGTACCATGAGATGACGCATAAAATAATGAATGAATGAACTCTAACTTAGTCATCAAATGTTATAAGTAGTCTTGAGGTGTTAAGAGCGTAATGTTTACCATCGGACGACCTGCACTCTTTACCGTCTTCAAAAAGAAGGAGCTTAACAATTTGGATTTTTTTAGGGTTCCGTACCTCAAAAGGAAAAAACGGAACCCTTATAGGATCGCTTTGTTGTCCCTCTGTCCGTCTGTCTGTCCGTCTGTCCGTCTGTCCGTCTGTCCGTCTGTCCGTCTGTCCGGGTGTCAAGACCTTTATCTCGGGAACGCTTGAAGGTATCGTATTGAAATTAAAACCATATACGCAGATCCATAGTTTCTTGCTTCAAAAAGTATTAAATAAGTATAAAAGTAGTAAATATAAAATTTCTCAGTTTTCGTAAAAAAAAGTTACAGCCGAATGATGAAGACAAATACAAGAACATAGATAGATAGATAGATAGATAAACTCTTTATTGTACACACCTTAAAAGTTATAACAAAGTACTTAAATAGACTAGTGCAACAACAGGCGGCCTTATCGCTAAAAGCGATCTCTTCCAGGCAACCATACATAAAATTAGTCCAGCCGTTCTTGATTTATAAATGGTGTACGACTTTATTTTATTTATATAGATTTAAGTTCCTAAGTACACTAGAGTACCGTCCAGTATAAATGTTTTTACATCTCAATTTTTCATTGCTAAATGATAAAATTCAGGAGATATTCTATCTATTTATTAAGTTTTGTCTTTAACTACAGTATATTTTAATAACCAATTTCATCTGTCATTGTACGTCATTTACATTTAATATCCAAAGATATTGTACCAGACAAGCGCCAGCGCTTTAGTCACGCGGCACGTGGGTCAGGGCCTCAGATAAGTTTTTAATACAAATAAAACGATGTACAAATACAATTAATTAAAAAACTCATGACACATATAACTAAAACGTGTTCACTTCATTGGTCAAACAGTTTATTCTATAGGAGATATTAACGAAATTTAATTAATATATAATATATTTGTTTACATACTTGTTCAAAATATCATACGCCTGCTGTCATAGGTTTACAAATTCTTCGCGCATCGAATATGAAGAGAAAGTGCCTATATAATACTAGTACATATATATATAACATACTTCCCTAATAGTCGTGTAAAACAAAAGTTAGCGCGTGGTAGAGATCACAAAGTAGTTAACGTAGTGTAGGACACCTTGAGGCTCCACGAAGTGACGATATACGTGGAGCTGTTTACAGTAAAAGTCAAAGATCAAGCTGAATAATATGTTTGAGAGAGGCTTATATACTTATATTTTAGGAACGAACGCTCCCTTCCTAATATAATTTTCCTCGCCGCACTTCTCTGTCAGTATTAAAACAGTAAGTATCACCAGAACTGACAAGTAAGGATGGTTTCATTTCATTTCTTTTGTTTTTTTTTTTTTTCGGTACCCTAATAGATACCAGTAGTAGATAACACTTTACGACTTGGTCAAGTAAGAAATAATATTTTATAGTCCATCGCAGACCCTTAATATCAGACCTGTTAGCAGTCACATGCAAGCCTGTTATTGAATTAAAAAATGAAACTAAAAACATATTTTTCACATATGCACTGATTTTGTAAGTATACCAGCCGTAAACTGTGGTTATAAAAATATGTTCATATTGGCTCCGATAGTCGATGACTTTTACGGAAGGCATCTTTGAAAGTTTGTGTCTGTAATATGAGCGGTTTATCATGTACTTTGTCTGTCAACAAGGGCGTCGGAAAGGGGGGCAGCTGCACCCCCCCCCCCCCCCCTAGAGATTGAAAAAATGTAGCCAAACGCAAATCAACCAAAATCCTAAGGTCGTGCAATTATTATTGTACCTATACATACAATTCATATTTTGGGCTGGCGACGCCCTTGTCTGTCAGTAAGATATTTATTCAGAACAAACCCAGCTGATAAATATTATATAGACAGAAATTGTATTTAGCCTGGATTATCTTCAAGGATTATCTTTTTCGGTAATGGAAACCTTAATTTCTCAGCATGTTTAGAGATGCATTCAAAGCCGAATCTAAAGCTGATATTAAATAAATAAAAATGGCCAAGTGCGTGTCATGCCACGCGCAATGTACCCTACATTGCGCGTGGCATGACACGTAGTAGTTGCACATCATAATTATGTGAACTTACAACAGGGTATAGAATAGAAGTATTTGATACAATGAACATACGAGTTAATTTATGTTAGATTAAATGAAATTTGCACAACATGTTTATTTCTTACTTCTCTAAGTAAATTTGTATGTTGATCGACGATTACTCGTTATCTTGTAAATTAAACATAAAGTACTACATATAATTGTTTTTTATGAGTATTTGGAAATTTGTTCTCTACTTTAATTTATCTATTTTTTTATTTGTTTCTGACTGTATTCATGTAATTTTTTTTTTCTCAACAGTGTTATGTCTAAATTATATAATTATAATGTTTTTCAACATAGTCTGCGGAAAAAAAAAGATGTTACACTAATATAGGAGAAGCCATTCGCTCTGAATTAAAGTGAATACTAGTTCAGAGGCAATGGGTTCACACGTAATCTGTACAAATTCTGTTTTTTTTTTTATTTATTTATACATAATTTAATACACGTGTGACAAATAAACTCATTTGTATTTGTATACTTAGCCGTGATAGTTTTCCTTTTAATTTGTTTACACATATCTCCAAAGTCTAACCGTTTAGCCGGTAGAGAGGGAGATAATTGCATCTAACATACGAGTAAATTACCACTTCAATGATGCTCATTTCACAAACGACACGGGATGAGCGAAAAAGCGAAAACCTAGAAAAAGAATTTTACATAATCATTGTCAATATTATTATTATTATTTTAATCATCACACGTGTGAAACTAAAAGCCACAGCTGGTAATAAATCTGCTTAATCTTTTTAGTTTCATTTACTCGCATCTTAAGTCTCTCCAAGGCAATACGTCCTATTAATAGCCAATAAAACTGAAGGCGTATATATCGGTCATAATAAATACAATACCAAACATTTTATTCTTTATAAAATGTTTTATATATTTTGTTTTTCCAAGACTATTTTATACTTTCACATACATTTTTTTTTTTTTGCTTCTTGGAAAAGAAGGAGATAATTATGTTGAAATAATTATCTTTTCCGCCATCTCTGTTTCCTGATACCTACAATTTTGGAATTTTCAAGGCTAGAGTGAATAGATATCTTCTAGATCGACGTGCTCCATCCTCGGCCACACCGTCGCTTAACATCTTCCACGAACAAAAAAAATTTTGCCTTGTTTTTTTTTCTTTGTAGCCGGCGACACAATTTGTGGCCGCAATTAATATAGTCAGACAACTGCTTGAATACAGCAGACCTACGATGCGCGCTGCGACAAAACTTTCTTTTCTCTTTTAGTCGCGCGAGAATATGATAAAATTACGATGAGCTATAAATCCGTTCCTTTTTAACCGACTTCCAAAAAGGAGGAGGTTATCAATTCGACTATATGTTTGTTGTTGACAATTTTTTATTGATTTTATTATAGAAACCAAAGTACTGAACCGATTTTGATATAATTTATATAGGACCACATTTGAGGTACATTTACCTACCAAACAAAAAAGAATCATCAATATCAATTTATAATTGGCGGAGTAAGCGCTGAACAAAAAAAAAACACTGAACTGAATTGAGAACTTTTGTAAGTCGGTTAAAAATAATTGATATTTAGACAAAAACCTTGTTACATTTCCTTAAAAAAATAACAAAATTAAAAGTTTCTAACATACGCAGAATGTTTTGGGCATTACAAATTTTCAAAAGCTATTATCTCAAAACACACTTTTAGGCCTCAGCTACACTTGACGGAAATTCCGTCGCGGAACCTCCGCGACGGAACGCCAATACATGTTCGATCGTCCGCAACGGAGCGACCGATCTTCCGCGTAGTGTGCCCGCTATTTGTAATTAATATGCAACAACATGTATTGGCGTTCCGTCGCGGAACCTCCGCGACGGAATTTCCGTCAAGTGTAGCTGAGGCCTTAGACTTAGTTAATTCTCGCTCTACGAGTACGATATTTGCTACGCGCTACGCGCGACACAATATGCTACGTGAGGTGCTACGCACTGCATAAATGCTACGAATTCTTTATCGAACAAATTCCTAGGATTCCATTCGTAAAGCTTTCCCCTGAAGCTCTCGAGTTACTATATAGCTTCAATACAGCGAGCGTCGTGGTTTTGCAATCGCGCTCTCTGTGCAATTTATTCCGCTCCCTACTTTTGTTAGTCCACTTTACCTATCTAGTCCTATTGCAGCTTCGATAACTTTTGTGGATAGCCAGAATCAAAGGAAATACGGAATCATTGAAGCAAAAGGATGTTTTAGGACGTGTGAGTCAGGTGTACGGAAAATATTCGAGAAACAATTGTGAGATAAATAATACATATATATAATAATATATATATATATATATATATATATATATATATAGTATAGTGCTATTTAAATATGGATATTATTATTATTATTGCGTTGGAAGCAACCAGCTTCCAATCTGTGTTTTTGGAAGTCCATGGGACAGGCCTATGTCCAGCAGTGGACTTCTTATGACTGAGATGATGATAATGATGATAGTGTTATTCATTATGTGAAAGAATTGATGTTTTTTAATTCATAAATAATAATACCTACTTTTGGTATTTCGTCAAATTTGGTTTTAATCTCGTTAGGTTTCATTAAAATCTGTTAACCATTTTTTTTAATTTATTATAAATTGCATATAACTATGCAATATCGATCTTTTATTTTCTGAATTTCCATACGTTTTTGTATTTAAAATAACAATAAGTTTCAATATTCACATAAACTAAACAATGGCCTAAATAAACACTTTATTCATCAAAAGCTTATAATTAATTTTGTATTTAGCACAATAAAGTTTGCCAAAACAGCGCCCGCGCTCTAATAAACCAAACAGCAATGTGGTTTTGCAATCCCGTTCCGTGCGAGCCTTATTTACGTACGTACTTTTATTTTTACGTGTACTATAAATTAGGACTCATACACACATAGCAATGTGAACCTTATCACGCCACATTAAGTGTGAAATTCGTTCAGCAAAGCGACCAGAAGTTTCCGAGCGTTCACCTGTTTATACTATTTTCTTAGAGCTCTAAACGCTATACGAGTCGCTTGAATGGTCTATTCAGTTAATGCTCCCTAAATTCCTTTATCTGAAGTAGGTACTTGATGAATTTAACCTAAATACTATGATTAAATTGTTTTTAACCGACTTCCAAAAAGAAGGAGGTAATCAATTCGGTCTGTATGTTTTTTTTTGTATGTTTGTTCACCGATTATTCAGCCAATTATACATCGACGGTTAAAAAGTAATAGGGTATAAGCGACATCGTAGTCGAAAATTGAGTGCTAAATGAAAAAGCAGAATTTTTAAAGTAAGATAGCATTCATAACTAATTTTTGACCATAATGTCGCTTATACCCTTTTACCTTTCGACTACGATGTCGCTTATACCCTATTACCTTTAACCGTCGACATTGATTTTGATAATTCTTATTGTATTTGGTAGATTATACTTCAGAAATGGTCCCACGTAATCGATTTATCAAAAATAATCACATTGTTTTGCAAATATGTGTAACAAATAGTTACATGGTTAAGACATAAAAACTATTTAAAATTGATTTTCCGTCATTCAAGTAAAATTTAACCTTAAAACTTAGTAACGTAATTCAGACAAGTCTTGGAGTTGATTCAGTCCTCTTCACGTTAAAAGTAATCAGGAAACATGTAAATATTGCTCAGATTTCATCTCAGTATAACTATTACGAAATTTTATGTCAGTCATAACGTATTATATTTTACACGTCCATACAAAGCGTGGTCGTAGGTCGCAATGAATTAGTTCGCCGGCATCTTCATACAAAGCGAAGGTAAGCATAGTTACGATCAAAAGTCTACTAACGTTCTCAAAACTTAATATACTAAAAAAATAATTTTAGACCTAATCCTCGATCGATCGAGTTGCACTTAATGCTAATAACACTGTCTTAAGACAAGGTTAAGAGTTTCCGGCAGCCTAGTGGTGAGACCGTCTGACTTGCGATCCGCAGGTCCTGGGTTTGAATCCCACGGCAAGCACCTCTGTCTTTTCGAAGTTATGTGCGTATTGTTGATTGCCGCCAACTTCAAACGGTGAAGGAAAACATCGTGAGGAAACCTACAGGAAACCTACAGAGTCTGAGAGTTCTCAATGATCTCGAAGATGTATGAAGTCTGCCAACCCGCACTTGGCCAGCGTGGCAGACTATGGCCTAACCCCTCTCACAATGAGAAGATGGCCCGTTCCCAGCAGTGGGACAGTTTGTACAAACAGGGCTGATAAAAAAAAAAGACAAGGTGCATTTTTCAGCGACGCATACACATATACAAGTATACACGTCCACACATTTGTATATCATTAAGCTGCTAAGATATACACGCCCATTATCGAGCAGCTAGGCTATTATTGACCTTATGATTATAATGAACTTTTGCTCTGACTGTACCAAGGTACGAGTATATTATACGAGAAGCATGCCCGTGCGTAGGAATTGATCCGCACCTTAATCCATAAGACATGAAAGGTCACATGACACCTTGAACACTGTGCCTTCCAGGTTAATATCAGTATTTATTTCATTCGTTCGATCAACAATTACTACTTTGTAGCCTCTCAAAACTTTTCTATATATCGCCATTTCAAACCATAATGCCAGATCACTGACCTCATTTTATTTTGTTATGACTAGACAGGGTTTTCCCATTTGAATAACAGCTTATTGACACGCCAATCCTATACGTATCGTGCAAGTGTATTTTGAAATTATTTGTCATAGTTTCAAAAGCTAATGTGGATCACGAAAAAGTTATTTCGACTCACAATTTTTTGTATTCACAAGTACCCATTTTTGTTTCATGACACTAATTTTTACGCATAATCAAATAACTATAAATATAATTCAACATTTTCCAGTATTAGAGGTCAATGAACTAGACAATAAGCTATAGCTTATAATATAACATAAAGCAATTACAATTTTAAATCTATCAAAATATTATTCAAACAATACTAAAATACACAATAAAATTCTATTTAACATTAAACATTCAAAATCATTCGAATAGCGACCTATAAAAGTAGCTGAAATTGTTCTTGAATTGTGGAAGTTATCATAAAATCGGTCTCGGAATACAATACTCAAGACATTACGAGCTGAATAGGCCATTGATTCGTCAGCGTCCGGTACTTTTCAACGCAATTATTTATTGTTTGAATCGGCCTTGAAGTTGAGGGCTCGCCCAGTATTTCGCTCTATGCGTGCATGTAGGGTCACCGTCAGCTTGCTTTTCTTTAGACTTTTTGTTCTAATTGTTACTTTGTGCTATAATTATTTAAAGAAAGGTTTCTATATTACACGTTATTCAAAGAATATTATCAAATACTATAACACTTTTTTAAACTATCACGGTCATTAATTAAAGCACTATTATTATTAATCGGGTGCTCAAAATTAACGTGAACCACGGTAAATATGCCGGCATATTTACCGTGGTTCGGTAAATATCCCGTTTATAATAGTAGTGCTTTATCAAATACTATGTCCATATTTTGTTAATTGAAAAGAAATATTTGAAAGGGACCCACTAAATGTATTTAAGTTAGGTACAATTGGTTTACGTGTGAAGCTAATCCAAAATTTTCCTTGATTTCTCCCTACCTTTTCAAGGAAATAACTAGGAGCTTGAATTGAAATGTATCAGTCCATTCCCGAGACAGTATTCTGTTTACCTTTGGTAACAATAAAGGCCACGCCCCATCATTGTCTTCAGGTTAAAAAAGATGTCAGATATCTTTGTTTCGTGGCTACAAGTTTTTTTAGTAGGAGATACCGGATGTCATAGTCTAAAATATCGGCACCAGTAAGACTTCTTCTGATTCTTGTGCTTTTGATTGCTGAATTCTTAACATGAATATTGTATAAAAAGTAGCAAATACGTAGAATCATTTTGTTCGCTTATCTGAAGATGTGTAAGCGAAGGTTAGTTCAGGAAGAGGAAATTTATTAGAATATTCATAATGAAACATCTCGCCATCAGAATCGTCATAAAATTGGATGTCTGCTTCATCAAAAAATAAACATCCGACCTTATAAAATGACAACCATAAAGTCGTATGTCCTATTAATTAAAAGTGAAACATGCGACCTTATGCCTTTTTTTTTTTTTTTTTTAATATAGAATAGCTCTACGTTTGACCACCAGCACGCCTGATGGAAAGCGATACTATGACCGAAGATGAAGCACGTAGACCTAGAAGATACTTATTCACTCTAGACTTGAAGACACCCGGGTTATAGTTTTCAGAAAATAAGGACAGCGGCAAGGCATTCCATTCCCGAGCGGTTCGCATTAGGAAGGTGGAAGCAAAACGCTTTGTTCGAGCTGATGGCAAATCCACCATGAAGGGATGGCATTCAAGCGTTTTCCGGCTTGTCCTGTTGTGGGGGGGGGGGGAGGGGAGGGGGGCCTTATGTTGTCAGTAAATACTATATATTTCTGCGTTTCCTTCTGCTCTCGTAATCTAAAACTCAATAAAGAAAATGACTTACTTATTGAAAGAAAGGAGAGTATTTTTCCCCATTTCTCAATTTGTTGCTTTATTTGTCGAATTATTAATGCTCTAGGCACGAAATATGTGAGAGGAATACTGAAGTTTTACTAGCAATCTTCGAAAGCTATCTAGGAAATCACTTTTTGAAATTGCAAGATACACAAAATTTTTACAACCGGGTTACCTTTTCTGCGATGCGGAAATAATATAAGTCCGATCAAGTAAAACGTTCCAAATTCAAATAGCTAAATCAAGTGAGACGTTACTCAAATTGGTGCCTTATCAACTATCAAATTAAAGCTAATAATTGCTTGAAAGTCCTACTATTTATTATCGGTGTTTCCGTCAATACGAAGCCATGGTCCCTGCCACGTGCGTGTCACGATCGTGGTAGGTGGTAGCAGCCACACGCGAGCTGACCCGGCTTTGTTGAAGATTAAGTGGTACACTTTGCACGTTAGCCACCGCTTAATACACTGGATTAAGCGTATTTGTTAGTTACAAAAAGGCCATTCGACGCAACCGTTACTCGGAATTAGGTTCATGAGTTGAAATATGGGTGAGCGTGAAACTTTTTTTACGCAAGATCTACGATTGACCACCAACTCGCCTGATGTTAAGCGATGGTGTGGCCGATGGAACTTGTGGATCAAGAAGATATCTATTCATTCTAGCCTTGAAATATCCAAAGTTGTGGTTTTTACGAAACAGATGGTTTTTAAAGTGATATTAAAATAGCATTTCCAACCCACCAATATATTAGTGTGGTGAAGTGGCGAATTTTTTATTGCAAGGACGTAAAAATAATTTTATATAAAAACTGTAAAAAATGTGTATTCGGTTGTATGTACTAGTGAAGCAAAGAGGTTACAAATACAGAAGGACACATATTTTACCGAAACGTCCAGTTTTGTACAAAGAATAATTATGTTTACTACGTAACCAGTTACGTAACAAACGCCGTGATTACGTATAAGGAAAAAAACTTCTTCGTACGATACTAGTATCGTACGAAGAATAATTATGTTTCGTACGTAACTAATTACGGAACAATAGTTACGTACGCGGCCGAAGCGAACATATGTACATTAAAGAGCGTGTGTGAGTGCCAGCGTCTGAGCGCAAAACTATGTATTTACATACATTCGTACTCCTATAAAACTTTCCCTCTTTCTTTTCTCATTCGGATAAAAAACGTGTATATACCCCCTACAATATAAGAAACAAAGGTGTTTCAATTCTTTCAAGAAAAATGCCATATTTCATCACATAAATAAGGCAATACCTACATTATACGTGAGTGTGTACAAATGTAATTTACGAATGAAAAATTACATTTTGCTGGTGCTTATGTGATATATCGTGGAATATTTTGCATTCCCCGTTTAGTGAGAGGGGTGGGTTTTGGAATGTGTTCTTTGAACAGAGTATTTGTTTCTAAAGAGGTTTTTAAGGCTTAGATATTTTAATTCGACGACGCAAGAAACAGGGTTCTGTTTTTCTTACTGTGTGTATTTAAGTGGTGATGTATGCATGTTTCTATATTAACACATATAGTCTAAACGGCTTGATTTATTACAAAATTATATTCTTCTTAACTTCCCGAATGTTTACATTTATGTAATAATATTGATTTCATTTCATAAGCCAAAGTTTGAATAATGCACAAAATTTCTATTAGCTGTCCACATATCCAATTACTTATTTTTATTTATTTTCGAAAAATTAAAAGAGCCTTTCAATGTCGACTTTGCTACTACTGATGTCCACCAAAGGGCCGGGCATGACCCGAGGTACTACAGTAATAACAAAACTCACAACAACAACAAAAAACAGTTTTTCATAACTCTTCCTTACAAATATCTACTCTCCCTTTGCTTGTTCGGCGAATCAATTTGTAAAAGCTGAAGGCTAAATTTACGGAGCAAACTAAAGCCCGTTCAACTGATATTCTGCAGTGAGTGACGCAAAACTCGCGCACCCGCTTTGAAGAGTTCGTTTGCTAGGTTTCACAACCTAGGTCGTTACCGAAAAACGTTACTTAACTTTAACCAACGTCTTAAGTTCTCTGTAGTCACAAGTGTCATTACGTGTCAGCCAGAAGTTGATAAAATAATATATGTTAAGCATAATTGCTTAAAGTTAAGTAACGTTTTTGATAAGGCAGGTAGTGTATAGATTAACTTCTCTCAACATAATGTATATATAATCAGTATAATTTTAGTTCAAATTTTGCAATTTAAATGTTATGAAAAATATGAATTTACGGATTTTTATTATTATTAAAAGTTTTAAAATGTTTAAATTCCTCGTTTAGATGGACTAATTGCTGTACGGAAATGAAATCGATGTTGTATTGTAATAACTGGTATTGAAATATTCCATTCAATTAAATTTAAATATGTATTAAACTGTTTAAAAACATGGGTGTAATTTTTTATCACTCGTGTGAATATCTCAGTTCGCATGCGAAAAAAACCACACGACGTTTCGCACATTACCGTAACTCGAATTATGTAATGCTGGTTTCCACACATGTAAAATTTTACATTTCACGCAGCAAACAACGTATAAATAACAAAAATCAGTAATCTTGTTACTGATATAATGTTGAAAGGAAGGTTAGTAAATAAAACCGGCCAAGTGCGAGTCGGACTCGCTCACGAAGGGTTCCGTGCCATTATCTATTAAAATGGCAAAAATAACACGTTTGTTGTGTGAGAGCCCTCTTAAATATTTATTTTATTCTGTTTTTTAGTATTTATTTTTATAGCAGCAACAGAAATACATCATCTGTGAAAATTTCAACTGTCTAACTATCACGGATCATGAGATACAGCCTGGCGACAGACGGACAAACAGACAGAAAGATAGACAGCGGAGTCATAATAATAGGGTTCCGTTTTACCCTTTGGGTACGGAACCCTAAAAAGAGCAGCAAACGAAGATTATTGTCTGTGGCATAATTCAATCAAAATCTGTCAAATTTTCTATCGATGGAATTAGAATTGGAGTGGTGGTTGGTTTGCGTTAGCGAATGACATCGAAAATATCACTTTTTTAATATCGTTCCAAATACAGATCTTTTAGTACGCAAATTTTCGAGAGAATAACAAAAAAATCGCAACCCTATTAAGTACTAGCCATCTTTACCCCACTTTAGAACGTTTTACATTTATAGCAAACAACAACACGCGAGGCGATCGCCACAATTTCTATATTTATCACATTATGGTGGCCAATAAGCCAATTTACCCAGTAATTAAGTGGTATAAACTAAAATAATGAATATATTTTCTACTACAATTTAATATTGAAATGAATTTATTTGAGTAGACGCAGGTAAAGTTCTATAAAAGTTTATAGGTTGAGGTTAGTGCTTGTAAACCCCGACGTGACCGACTTTTAGACGTGTCAAATTACCCATATAAATATATATTATAAGTAAATTGCTATAGCAAAGTAGCTAATAAGAAAACGCTAGATATAATGCTAGATTATAGTTCCCGGCAGCCTAGTGGTGAGACCGTCTGACTTGCGATCCGCAGGTCCTGGGTTCGAATCCTACGGCACGCACCTCTGTCTTTTCGAAGTTATGTGCGTATTGTTGATTGCCACCAACTTCAAAAGGTGAAGGGAAACATCGTGAGGAAACCTACATGTCTGAGGGTTCTCAATGATCTTGAAGATGCGTGAAGTCTGCCAACCCGCACTTGGGCAGCGTGGCAGACTATGACCTAACCCTTCTCACAATGAGAAGATGGCCCGTTCTCAGCAGTGGGATAGTTTGTACAAACAGGGCTGATGAATGAGATATAACTCGCTTCCAACCAGTCTTTTTGGAAATCGTCTTTTTGGAAATCCATGGCAGTAAATACAGCAGTAGACTTCTTGTAAATGATATAAGGATGTTAATGACCAATCGGAATAGTTTTTTGGTAAATTATTATATCCAGTAAGAAATGTGTGTGTTTTTTTTAACATACTAGTACCTTTATTAACTACAACAAAACAATATACATACTTGACTAACTAAACTACTATAGAAAAAGATAATCGATTCATTTGCTAGGTAATTGTATTTTGTAAGTCGGATATTGTCCTAAAGTTAATCATTTCGCATTATAATGAGAAAGTTTTACTAAGCTAGTGCAGCTTTTTTTTTTTTGTTACTTTTACAAAAAAAACAGACAGAATTTTTTCTATCTACCTAACTCTAACAAACTTTAATTATATAAGTAAGTATTTTTTTTAATTACAAAAATAAAAGCACTATTATTGTTACAAGCATTTTATATAAGTATTTAAAGCTGTTTTCTCACAAACGTATTGAAAAACGCAAAAAAAAGTAAGTAAGTTCATATAGACTGAGTAGCCAGCCCTATTGTCAGAGTTATTAAGCCGCCGAAAGGCCTCTGACTTGGCTTGACTATTGCTGAACAACCGGGACCCACAATTTAACGTGTCATCCGATCCACGGTAGCGCTCAGAAAGAAATGCCACTCACGGTCACCCATCCGAAGACTGACCGGTCCGTCCGTTGCTTAACATTGGTGATCGTTCGGGAACACCTTGTCAAGCTACGCCACGAGCGCTACGAAAAACGCTGTATAGCATATACGTGAAACTGAATCCTACAAATTCCTGAGATAATAATATTACATCTGTCTACTTAGGCTTAGGAGGGCTTAGGCTTACATTTTATTTTGTCTTAGTCTTAGGATAACATTTATCTTCACGTTTGTAAAACTGAACATTTCACACGGTATGCTATGATTTTTAACCGACTTCGAAAAAGGAGGAGGTTATAAATTCGTACCGTATATTTTTTTTTATGTATGAACACGAATTTCTCTCTCATTCTTGTACCAATTTTTGTGTTTCGTGAGTTGGCATATAGAGAAAGCTCCCAAGTTGGTCCCATAATTATATTAGAAACATTGCTTTATTACTTTTTGAATAATCTCTAAAAGTAAAAATATTTTCATTGGATTCTTGAGTGAGTGCGTCAGATTATAGAATCGCAGAGTTCCACTGACACGTTTTTCTTTACAAAAGTGTCAAATGTTTAGGTTTTTCGTATAAACATCTGCACATTTTCTAATCTGCGACGACAAAGCATATGACATTCAATGACAAATGTCATTCTTGAAAAAAAAAGAGCGGGTGAAGAGAGGTCTCTTTAAAAAGTTTACAATCGTGAGGGACTTATTACGCTTGGAAAGTAAAACCGACTAACTCCTCATCCAATGTGTATAAGGAGAAAATAGAGTTACTTCAACGCTTGAGCGCCTTGTTTAATTATTATCCTTACTAATATTACAAGTAAACGAAATAACGTACTTTTTTATGTTTCTAATGATATACTCGTACTTTCAGATTGGCTCCGTAGAAATTACATCAAAATCGGTTCATTACATTGGCTTTTAAAACTATATCGCGAATTTTGAAGTCTGTTGTTTCAGCTTTCTAAATGATAATGATATTATATCTATTTTGTCTGCTTTTTGTGAAAATTAAAACATAATAAACTGCAAGACTGCGAATAACTGCAAGAAAACTGAATTACTTAATCTGTAATGCATGTTGAATTACAGACAATTTTGATAATAACTTATAGTACGCAACATATTTTATACAACATACCACAATACGCTGAACGCCAATAAACGCACCATTCTGTTCTCACTTCAGCTTTCATAGTGAAACCTAAACAACGGGCTATTTTCTTTAGTACCGTAGTGGGCCGACCGCAGTAGTTCCGCCTCATATTAACCGTTATCGCCCCATCTTAACTGCCCTGTTCTCGAAACTATAGCCTTCGTTGAAAATGATACACTTAATATCAATCAACGTGAAAACAACCTTATTTATTTAACGGTAAGGTTCCGTCTGCTAAATGAACCTCAACCCATTATTTCTCATTATTAAATTGATAAGAAAAATGCGATTAGACAGGATTACATTGTGGGCTCTATCATCGGGGTGTAGAGTTTATTTTTGAATGGTTTAAATGTTTTGAGGTTCTGAAAAGGAAAGAGTTATTGTGAATATAGATAGGGCTTGAACCCCGTTGTTTGAAACAATGACACGAATAACGCTCCTTTTATTCGAGGGTTGATCAAAAATGAGGACATGTGGAATTTTATATGTCGAATTGAGCTCTGTTAGTTGGTAAGGATCATCATCATCATCATCTCAGCCATAAGAAGTCCACTGCTGGACATAGGCCTCCCCATGGATTTCCAAAAAGACCGATTGGAAGCGGCTTGCATCCAGCGTCTTCCCGCCACTTTTATGAGGTCGTCTGTCCATCTCGTGGCTGGTCTTCTCGTGGCTGGTTGGTAAGGATACTTTTTACAATCATAGCTTTGATACATAATTAATGTCGTACGCTTATTTTCAACGTTTTACGTATATTGTTTACCATTTCGACGAATTTATAGTAGGGATTTGTAGACGAGAAAAAAATAAAACCGGCCAAGTGCGAGTCGGACTCGCGCAAGAAGGTTCCGTACCATTATCTATAAAAACGGCAAAAAATCACGTTTATTGTATGGGAGCCCCCTTAAATATTTACTTTATTTTATTTTATTTTTTTAAGTGACTAATATAACTCAATATTCTGTGAATATTTCAACGGTCTACCTGTTGACGTTATCAATATCGAGCAATAACAAGCAAATAAATCACGTTTGTTGTATGGGAGCCCCCTTAAATATTTACTTTATTCTGGTTTTTAATATTTGTTGTTATAGCGGTAACAGAAATACATCATCTGTGAAAATTTCTATCTATCACGCTTCATGAGTACCCGTCTGTCCGTTCGTCCGGACGGACGGACGGACAGACGGGTGGACAGACAGCGAAGTCTCAGTAATAGGGTCCCGTTTTTACCCTTTGGGTACGGAACCCTAAAAAACGAGTTTGTAATAGAAATGATTTTAGACTTACTTTCATCAATTAGACTATAACAAGTTTTGTTATTTTTACACTAATGAAAACAAATAATTTACTAATAAAATAACTACATTTAAATAAATTTACGAATAAATATAATTATTATTCTTATCAACATTATGAACAGTGTGGTATTGCTCTATGAGCAATGCCACATTTAATTTGATTATCGATATAACAGGTGCAATTGATTATTTAATAAAATGCATATGTACTTTTTACTTATTTGTTATTTCTCTGATCTTTATACACTTCTGTTGAGGAAACTACATAATGTTTTCATACTTTTTGTATCAAAGTTTATAACTTAAGTATTTTGACTGCATTTGTAGTCCTTTTTAGAAGCGAAATCACTAGTAATCAATTAGCTAAACAAGTACGGCGTAATTCGACATTTTTGACAAAAATTTACATAATTATATAGATTACCTGTCTAAAATCCTTTTTTAACTCAATCACTGAGATTTGGTACCTATCTATATCCTGTATAATTATCACCTATCATTGTAGTCTACAATATCCCTTAAGAGTTGCCCAACATTTCATATTTTATATCCGATACAACTCTAGTTTCGAAGTGACGTGACAAACTGCTTCACCCTTATTTAATATTTTTCAGTTATTTCAAATCCAAATTTTGACACAATGATAATTTAACACTCTATTAACACTCTTAGACTTACTATCTCGTATTTTATCTTCTCCAAGTGTAATCTGCAACATCCCTAACGAGTTCTCAAAATTACATATTCTATATCCGATACGACTTTAGTTTAGTTGCGAAGTGACGTGACAAACTCAAGTGCGTGTGACAAACCGCTTCATCCTTATTTAACATTTTTAGGTTATTTCAAATCCAAATTTTAACACAATGATAATTTAAAACTGTATTATCATTCTTAGACTTACTATCTCGTGTTTTATCTAGTAATCTACAACATCCCTAACGAGTTCTCAAAATTACATATTCTCCGTTACACTTTAATTGCGAAGTGGCGTGACAAAATCAAGTGTGTGTGCGTGTGCGTGTGTGTGATTTTCGGGCTATTTCAAATGCAAATTGTAACCTTATGATTATTTCTTATTGTATTAACACTTGATATCTCATATTTATATCTTCTCCGAGTGCTACAACATCCCTAACGAGTTCCCAACATTACATATTCTATAACCGATACGACTTTAGTTCCGAAGTGACGTGACAAACTCAAGTGCGTGTGACAAACTCCTTCACCCTTATTTAATATTTTTAAGTTATTTCAATACAAATTTTAACACAATGATCATTTAATACTGTATTAAAACTCTTAATACCTATCTCGTATTTATATCTTCTCCGATTCCTACAAGATCCCTAACGAGTTCCCAACATTACATATTCTATAACCGATACGACTTTAGTTCCGAAGTGACGTGACAAACTCAAGTGCGTGTAACAAACTCCTTCACCCTTATTTAATATTTTTAAGTTATTTCAATCCAAATTTTAACACAATGATCATTTAATACTGTATTAAAACTCTTAATACCTATCTCGTATTTATATCTTCTCCGATTCCTACAAGATCCCTAACGAGTTCCCAACATTACATATTCTATATCCGATAAGACTTTAGTTACGAAGTGTCGTGACAAACTCAAGTGCGTATGACAAACTGCTTCACCCTTATTTAATATTTTTAAGTAATTTCAAATCCAAATTTTAACACAATGATAATTTATAACTGTATTAACACTCTTAGACTTACTATCTCGTATTTTTATCTTCTCCGAGTGTAATCTACAACATCCCTAACGAGTTCCCAACATAACATATTCTATTCCGATACGACTTTAGTTACGAAGTGACGTGACAAACTCAAGTGCGTGTGACAAACTGCTTCACCCTAATTTCCTGCCAACCGCACCGTCGCTCACAGAATCCTAATAGTTTAACCCACTTGTGTAGAGTGATACGTGGAGGTAGATGTTTTAGTGATAAAACGGCGCTACGTGCGCTATGGTGGACAAATGGTGGGTTTCGGAAATGTTAACCCTTGATTTGTTGATAGCAAGTTTAAAATCCCCGGTCACGTAACCTACTGATGGGACTTATTTTGTACTTACCCGTCGATAAAAGTAAAATCTTTTTGCTTGTGAGGGAAAAGGGAACGGTATGTAGTCGTTGTAATTGTAAGTAAGTTTTATGCTGTATCTTTTATTTTGGATTATTTAATTTTAATATTATTACTAATTATAATATTAGTCGCATTTTAGCCGTTCTTTTTTATATTTTCGTGCAAGTACGTATTGAAGATATATTTAATATTTATTGTTTACAAAACTGAAATAACTGACTACAAAATGCGCCATTTTGTTTTTAAAATCAAACCACTCAACCGATTTTCATAAAAAGTTCAGTGGGATTAATCTTAAAGTTTATTCTTTAAACAAAACAAAAAATGGATTTTGAATATAGTGAAGTTATTCAGTAACAAACGAAAATTAAAAAATACAGCTGAATTGCTAACCTCCTTTTTTGAATTTGATAAAAATACTAAAGTTGTACAAACTGTTACGCCACAAATGTCTTTAATTAATTTTTGTTTTATCTTGAAATTAGAATCCTGAAAGCCATTTCGGTGACGGTATTCCAATAAGAAACCTGTGTCAGAAACCCGCAAATTCAACCGTTCGCAATTGAGCAAAATCATCGAAATCCCCCAATTTCGTGGACGGCCACCCATCGAGGTCAGATGCCGTCTCAGGTATTTCATAAATTTCCATTCCTCACAATATGAAATCCAATTCCGTGATCAATCCTAAATTATGATCCTCGAGTCGACCCGCCTCGATCCCGGTAAGTGATACCCCGTGCGAGCTTATTACTTGATGTCATCCGCATGTTAGTAGAAACGGGAGCCCATGGAACACGTCACGCTCTCAAGTGTTCATATCTTTTGAAATTCAGCTTAATAGGGGAGGAATTTCGTGTTGAATAATTTTAAATGGAGGGTCGGGTGCGGGCTAAGGGTATGGTGACTTGATTTCAGCATTTTCGACATGATTAGTTTTCTTTAGGGTACCGTACCTCAAAAGGAAAAAAAACGAAACCTTTATAGGATCATTTTGTTGTCTGTCTGTCTATCTGTCACGATTTTCTACTCGGGATCAGATCTGTAGTTCCTTGCAGCTGTAAAAAATCTAATATATATATACATACTTAATTCCCCCTTTTATCAATGACTAGCTTCTCTCGGTAGCTCTTTTATGGGCGAGTCTGAGTTGCGCTTGTACGGTTTTTTATTATGAACGTTTACTTAATATTATTCTTTATTATATTTTAGGTATATTAATTTATTGTGCATCTAGTAATATGAGCTGCATTCTGATATTTGACTCATAATAGTATACTTAATAGTTATGATAGTAAATAAATAAATACTACGGATATATTTCAAAATAGTTATCTGTGATCTATAACTTTTTATTACATAAGTATTCTTTACTAGTTTAAGCACAGTTTACTTAAAAACTAACGTCAACAAGCATTACGTGATATGTAATGGGTTAAGAAAATAAATAAAGAAGTAGGTAGCTACCCATAATAAAACCCGGCATTTTATTTCGTCCCATAAAACTCGCAAAAGTACGAGTAGCTACCTCTGTGTGCGTAGGCCCTTTTTCAATATCTCGGTTAGGAACCTTCCTCACAATTGACAAACTTCAGCCACAAGTTGGTGCTCACAAATCGCATAACAGATCAGGAAATCTGGTCGAGATGTGCAGACCCGTACAGCAGCTTTGCAGCTTTATACAATTTAGAAAATAAAGTAAATGCGTTAAATTTATTTTATTTCAATACATAATTATTATATGATCATCTAAACAAAACTTATCTAATATTAATTACATAATCTACACTAAAACAATATAAAAAAAAAAAAAAAAAAAAACAATTTAACGTCACAACCTAAAACGAGGTATCTCCCCGCCCAAACGTGTCCATTAGGCTGCCGGCATTACCGCGTTGTATGGTCAGAGATATGTTTGGGCTATATATTGGCCAGATCAAATAAAAGCAAATAAAATAAAATTATAACTTAAAAGTCCGTAGTTCAACCATAGTCTGAGCTCGAGCTGCACGAGCGTACCCACATTTTTGAAGATATAAAATAATAGAATGAACAAAAAAATTGTCGTTTGTAAAACTAGAAAACAACATTATAAATTGAATAATCGACAAACTATGAATTTTTTATAAGTTCTTACCGTATTTTTCCCGCACAGAGGGTTATGTTTTTCAAGTGTATGTATGTATGTATATTTCTTTGACACGCCCTAGAGCCTAAGCGGTTTGACCAATTTTGATGTGAGTGGTGTCAATAGATTCGTCTTAGTTGTGAGAGTGACACTAGGTACATCAAAATTTAAAAAAATCATAAGTTAGGCTGCAAAAACCTCTTTTCTGCAGTCGGGTATTTTGTTTTTCTTTTAACATTGATACTTGTATAACTACGTGTCATACTACAGACCTCTCTGCTGATGGTCTGACTTTGGTCTGATCCCGAGGCTATTCAATGAACGATGACCTAAAAATTCAATTAAAATGAAATGAATGCTCAACTAAAAGAGATAGTGAAACAGGCAAACTTTTACGGCCGTTTTTAATGATACAATTTCCAAGTTTTATTATTGGTTATAAATCTCAATCGTAAAAATTGCAATGAGTTTTTATTTTAATTTAAAAAAACTGTTAGAATAATATGCTATAATAATCGTCGACCAGTTCTAAATCATATATTTGTTGTGATAATCATTTTGTTTTCTGATCAAGTTACTTATCCAGTGATCATCCATGAATTTAAAATGTTCAGTCTACACATTTTTTTATAAAAAAGGTTTAGTAATATACTTAGTTATAAAAAAAAATAAGTTCAAAAACTAATAGACTTTAAAAAATTTTTTTTATTGAATTTCATACATATTCATATTGGTGTTCATAGGATAATCGTGGTCATATGCCACCTACTGTAACAAAACAATACATTCTGCAAAGTAGCATACGATCATGGTTATCTTATGAACACCAGTATAAGTACCTATATATGAAATTCAATAAAATAGTTTTTACATTTTCTTGTTTCATACTTTTTAGAGCGTGATTTTTCAGTAGTCGGGTTTTAGTTTTTGAACTTATTATTTAAAGTATTTTGAACTTTTTGACAAATACATACCTACATATTTACGTACATACATACAGACCAACAAACACATAGCGCTCCCTTTTGATTCTTTGCGACACCGTATTTGGGTAAAAATTAGTTTTCATGACTTTGACGGGACATATGTTGCAAACGGTACGGTTGACAAAAATATGATGTACGAAACCCTACCTTAATTTTAATTTTAAATTTAAATCGCAAGTTAATTTGTTTCTTCTAGGTAAGCACGCTCCATCGTAGACCGCAACATCGCTGTTGGAAGTCAATAAATGATTTCATTTGTAATTTAAATTCTCAAAAGAAAATGTCCTTTATTAAAACGATAATCAGTTAAAAATAAACCTGTCGAGATAAAGTACTGGCTATATGTTACTGCGTACACGGGGCGACATTTGGCAGGTTTATCGAGAAAGTTCCCTTGTCCACAGTTGGGAACCGATATTACCCGCTACGGATACAATTTTAACTAATATATTGTTCGGAAAATGTATGAGAGTTGTTTGCAGTTGGATATTTATTTGCCGCGTTACTTCGCTGATGTTTGAACGGTTTCCAATAACGATATGTGTATATTGGAGGTGTTTAAGCTTTAAGTAGGAAGTTTTGTTAATGTTTTCATTTAATATTTAATGGTGAGGAAACCGTAATTTACTTATTTATGGATATGTGCGTGAAATACTAAGACTTAAGTACTAGAAGTCAAAAGTATAATAAAAATGAATTAGGTAACGGTAGTTTAAATAGCCTCATTTGTCACCCAGAAATATAACATCTCATCGTAATTCTTAGCTATGAGCAAGTTATATTATTCCGCCAAATATCGCGGCTCTTTGTTCGAGAGCCTTCAAATCTGAAAACGATAAAACAGGCAGTAATCCGCAGCCCTTCGAAAACGTCACTCCAAATCCATAGATGGGGTGTGTGTGACGTCAAGTAATGACGCTTAGAGGTGGGTGAAATACGAGTCAACTAAATCAATTGAATGGTCATTCGAATCGCTTTTGTATTCGAATTGTTCGATTGCAGCTGTTTTTTTTTTCGTAACCGCACCGTTTGTTTACCTATATAAATAAAAACCGATTCATACATGTATATAGGATCATTACTTGAGGACGACTTAATTTGGTTGATTTTTTTAATATGTTCGTGATTCCTTCTAATAATATTCTTTAACCCTCTAATCTAATACTCTTCTACTTCTCCTACCTTCCATCCATCTACGATTAAAATATGGCGTCAAATGCCCTCGTGGTCTTTGATATCTTATGTTTGTATGTGTTCGCTATTGTCAATATAAAGCTAGGATTCCACCAAAATTATGTCCAAAATATTTGTTAACGAATATTTTGTGCAAAACTCCTGTTGTTTGCGAACTACAAAATGCATTTATAATATCAGTTTGTTCTATAGAGTGCGCGCACATTTTGTTGATGTTTGCCCACGAGACTTTACTTAGAAAAACATTTGTACTTTACTATGTGCGGCACAGAGTAAAGTACCATACAGTGGAAGGTGGAAGTCTACCTTTAGGATTGCATGATTTAATTTTTCTTCACTATAAGGCTGGAATTGCGGGGTACGCTAGTAATAAACAAAATATTAAAATCTTGCCAATTTGGGTAGTTACCAAACCACCACTTTGTGTTTGGGTAGGTTTGGGTAGTCGCGTCTGTTCTCCATTTTTTTTTTTTTTTTTGATGATAGGTCTACGATTGACCACCAACTCGAAAAAAAAATCGAAGCGAAATAATTCGAATAATTTAATTGATATTTATGAAACAATCGTTCATATCTATCGCTTACTCGATACTCGGCCAAGTGAGAATCGTAGAGTACATACCGGATACCGGATGCTGGTTCGAGAGGCACTCAGACCCTCTTGACTTTACACGACGTCTTCGGGAAAATTTAATCCGAGTGGGGACAAAATCATTCGTAGGTGGAAAACACCTTTTTGTGACCGATTGCGATTTGTTGAATAGTTGTTCGAGGTGTGGCGGGATCAGTTTTGATCGTCTTATTGTATTTGATAGGTCAACACTTAATTTTTTAGTAGGAATCTATTTTATTGTAATAAGGAAAACGTATATTTTTATCAATATAATAATTGTATATTGTTATGATACCTTTATTTCTACAGTACTTATATATGTGTTATTTATAATGGAGTTCGTGCACATTTTTTTATTAATTATACTGGTTTTTAGAGATAATTAATGTCTCTGAGAAAATTATTACAATTGGATGAAAAATGACGAAAATACAGCGTTTTCAGCGTACAATGTAAAAAGACGGCAATCATACGCAATGACGTAATCACCCTCTCGCTCACTCTTGTGTTCATCTTATTAACGTGTACTGTGCTCACACATGCATCCCTACTGACGCAAATGAGTAAGTGTGCTGTTACCTTCCGACATAACTGAACATTACAGCAAAACGGTTGCGCTTAAAACGATACAAGAAGAAAACTCTATTAACTCCGTTATTTATTAACGGATTACACTCATTCAAAAAAATAAAAAAGTCAAAAGTCCTAGTGCACAAGTTTATATATGTATTTATGATAAAAATATCTCTTGTGTGTATGAATCGCATTGTTATCTTTGAAACAATGTGTATAGCTGTGTTCTTAAGTACACATTTCTGGCAAGTGTATTGATAAAAAAAAGTAATAACAGACATACGTAGACGTACAAAGGTCATCGACAGCACAGCGGATAAGCAAGTTGAAGTGGCAGTGGGCAGGGCACTTAGCACGTAGAACTGACGACCGATGGGGCCGAAATGTTCTCGAATCGAGACCACGAACCGGCAAGCGTAGCGTAGAAAGACCAGCCACAAGGTGGACAGAAGATATCATACAAGTGGCAGGAAGACGCTGGAAGCAGGCCTCTTCCAACCGGACGTTTTGGAAATCCATGGGGGAGGCATATGTCCAGCAGTGGACTTCTTGTGACTGAGATGATGATTATGAATAGACATACGCGTAGAGTTGAGTTACCTCCTCTACCCTTAGTAATTACTAAGACATGCTTATTTTTGTTATCATTCACGAAAAAACTGGGTCAATATTTCAATATTCATCGAAACTATGTAATTATAATCAATTTCGGGTATGTACACAATTATTGCTACCTGTATGATTGTTAGTTGTTTGTGGGGGTGACTTGATGTAAATTGATGATGATGAAGTCCCGTTATCACAACACAAGGTTGTATACTGAGTGGTAATTTCATTAAAACTAACACCTAAATACCTTTTTTATGTAGATGTATATGTGTGAGTATATAATTATATCCTTTAGTAGTAACCTGATATTTGTTTTTTTTTTTGACAATTACAATAATTATAGTAAAAAAATAAGAAAAAACCGACTTCAAAATACGCAACACAATACATACGCGACTTGCTGTTCACTTTTCTGCAGGTAATTTGATAATATTTTACCAGTTATTTTGTTATAAATACCAAAGAACTGAAACGATTTTGATAAAATTTATATGGGACCACCTCTGAAATATATATGATCTGCCAAATACAATTAATAATTATAAAAATCAATGCACAATTGGCTGAGTAATCGGTGAACAAACATACAAAACAAAAACGAGTTGATAACCTCCTTCTTTTTGGAAGTCAGTTAAAAATCAATTTAAGGATTATGTCTTCGACATTACTTACTTTAGACATAAGAAAAAAGACATCCAATTTATTTTTTAAGATTAGTCTTTAAAGTTTGAGGTCTTTAAATAAATATTCGATTATGTGACAATATTATATAATATGAACGTTGGCAAGAAATAATTAAATATTATATGCAAGTACCTACATATAATAAGTTGTGAAACCGTTGATGAGATATTTTGTCGCTTTTTATGAGAATGGCTTGTCACATTTTATTTTGTTGACGGCAAAACTCCGAAAGAGCTTCCAGAGCAGCATACGAATAAAATAAAATCACGAAAATTCCCAGCGAAAAAATACGTACGTCAGTAGAGCAAAAATTCCAAAAATGAAATGCACACTTACTTTAATAGTAGCAAAGGAAGTGCAATATTGTAAATGAAATTCACAAGAGAGATAAAGATCACGACGCACGGGAGGGCGCGGCTGTCTGGCGCGATCGTTGGGCTGTAAGGACAAGTGCACACTGACAGGATTAATAAGAGATAATACCTGGGTGAAAGGACTCGATTAATTTTAAAAAGATTTAACAGTGCCAAGCCCAATTGTTTCTAGACAACCAAGCGAGCGACATAAGGCAAGAGTTTTGCTTCAAATAGTGAGTGTACTTACTGGTATTGAACTATTTAAACATGACTTAGGTAGACTAATCACTAGTTTATTTAAACACAACTTTTACGTAATTGAGGTTTCTTCAAATCGCGAGTGAATAGTTTTCTTCTAGGCAAGCGCGTTCCATCGTAGACCGTAATTGTCGCTTAACACCAGGTGAGTTGACGGTCAAAAGCAAGCCTATTTTTGAATTAAAAATAATATGACAATTATTTTTTTTGATTTGCTTTTTTTTATCCTATATACATTATATTCTACCTATTATCTTCTTATTTTTATTTTCAGATATAAAAAAAACTTAAAAAGAAATGAGTAGGCAATGTATGTACATGAAAAATATATTAACACGAAAAAACATGTATCTCGTCTTATACCTACCATTTTTTTATTATAAATAATAATAAAAATAATATAAAATTTTCGTTATGACTAAGAATGGGTTACATTTACAAGCCTTAAAAATCGTATTACAATAACATTATATACAAAGATACATTCATCATCATCGTCTCAGCCATAATAAGTCCACTTCTGGACATAGGCCTCCCCCATGAATTTCTAAAAAGAGCGATTGGAATCGGCTTGCAACCAGATACTTATCATATTAAAATTAAATCCCGCCACTCCTCGCTAGTTTAGTGTAAACCGGACCTAAGAAGGACCCCGTAAACTTTTATTAATAAAAAAAATATAAGTAACTGTAGGCACCAGAATACCCCGAAACATCCGTTGCCGACGTGGGCATACTAAAAAAGTAAGAGAAATTGATGAGCGGCGCGAGAACGAGCAGTACATCGTGTGACCAGTAGACAATCTCAGCCGCATTCCAGGTATTATGTAGCTATAGCTTTATTTATAATAATAAGAATATTTATTAACCTTGAATAACATACATGTTACAGGTAAGTCAGAATTACACATATTATGATAAATTAACTAAATTGTATGATAATAGCATAAATAAAATGATATAATCGATTTAATTTAAATTATGGTATCCAATAAATTTTAAGCAACGCATAAGCATTGCCATTCAACGTGCAATGCGGACAGCATGCTGGGTACGCTGCCAACTGGTAGTGGGTTTGAGCATTTGGATTATCTTTAGACCTTTATCGGTCTGGGGTGATCGATGTGCTTTTTGTGTAGTAGTTTAGTTAGTTGAGTTGTATATTGTTGTGTTGTAGTTAATAAAGGCGCTTGCCATAAAAAAAAAAAAAAAAAACATTTGTTTTAAGACGCCAGCCGTTAAAACAAGAATAATTAAAAATATCAATACCTATCATTAAAAATATATTATCTTGTTAATTAAGTATATATACTAGTACAACTACAAATACCAAAATATTATTATATATATATATATTTTATTTTTGTTTATTTACGTGTTTGTGGTGATCTTCTCTATCAGATATGCTAAGCTAGCTAAGCTAGTGCTAATAAGGTAAGGTATTTTACAATATAGGTAAATTTATCAATTTTCGTAGTTAATTATTTACTTTTTAATTTCTGTAATATAACTTGTCCACGAATAGGGTTATTTTGTGAGCATACAATTTTGACCAATTTGGCTCATATTTGAAATTCTTGTTTAAAATGAAAAACAAACATTGTCAAAATTGGCACATAGATAAAGTCATAATGTACAAACTTCTGTTATCTCATCTTAGAATTGAGTACCAAATACATATTTCGTCATATATTATCAACATCGGCCAGTGAACAGCACCGCAGCAAAATGTCCCCCTTTTCAATGGAATTACCAGGGGACTTAGAGTAATGGTGCTTAGAGCGGTAATTTCATTCAAAATTCCGTTCATAGGTTAATCCAAAAATCTATCAAAATAAGTGCGTGCACACCACGTATTTACTGTCAAAATATCCTATTATACAATTCGAACTCAAAGACATTGTTTGGAGTACGTACCTACTTGCTAACCAATATGCTAACCTACTTGTACCTATATGCTAAGTTTTGATTAAACTTTTCGGTATTATATTATTTCTTCCTCTTCAGTTATTTGAATTGTTTTGGTGTCGATTTACATTTTTCTAAATACTTTTATTTGTAATAGCTACAACTGATATAGATAGGTACTATGTATATTGTATAGTAATATATAAAACAACCTCAATGTGTTCATAACTCAGTGTACTATGTATTATGTCAACTGGCTGCAAGGTGCCCAAAAGACAGGCCTAGCCTAGTTTGGGGACCGTAAGAAATTCTATCCCCAGCTTTGTCCTTGCATGTTTGGATAATTCTATTGTTATAATATAATATACTATATAAAAAACAAAATGAGGTCAAACAAAATTTTGTTTCATGATTCCATACTGCATGTGAAAATTTGACATCCCCTGGCGTCAAACTTAGGCGCCTAATATCAGCGTCGAGGGAAAAATAATAGAAAATTCACTGCAAACAAGTCAATGATATATGCCTGTAGGAAAAAAATCGTAGTCTTACTTACAGATTATGTGAAAGTCTCTTAGCTTAACTTATTTTAGACTTAGGTTTTCATTTGATTTTATACGATGAGTGAGAGGTATTTTCCTGACAATACTAAAACTTGATATACATACATGTGTTTCATCTACGGAAATCTGTCAGTCTGCTTAGACTACAGAAGTTAGCTGTAAAAAAAAAGTGTATTATTTGTATAAAAAAATATTACTTGCATAATACGCGAAAATTAAGGAATAAAATTATTACTTCCAGTTTAAAATAAATTGAAGCAAAATACGTTTGGAAGCTACGATACCACGGTCATCTATATGTAACAAAAAATAATACAAACGTTAAATTTATAACACTTCTCTATTCATGCCAGTAGTGAACAAAAATATATAGATAGATAGATAAACTCTTTATTGTACACACAAAAAAAAAAAAAAAAAAATTATTTAAAATAATAAATATTTGGTCTTAGTAAAATTATTAAAAGAGAAAAGATTAGGTATCTATGAATTCTTTTAATTCAATTTGCAAATATATACCACATTATAGCAGTTGAAATATTAAATAAATACCAGCAGCAAAATACTACGCCAAAAGAATAAATATCATAACGTGCCTAACCTAACTCAAATGCTTAAAATCGCTCAACGGTCGCTACGCAGAATCTTTATTAGGTGTATTCCAGCGATGGCTCAAAGTGGCCAGCCATTATTAAAATTCTCGCAGCCGTAGCGTAGCCATAATAATATTTTCTGGCCGGTAAGCTCAGGAGAAAAAGGAAAAAATTGCGCTTAAAATGGATTTAACATATTTTATTATAATATTAAGCCGTACAAACGATCTTAAAAAATGAACGTTGCCGGGTAACCATTTTGAAGTTATAAAACAAGGTGCACGAGATTAATGAAGATTTATGCAGCATGATGAATTTATACACGGATATTTTAAATGAAAATATCTCTCTGGCAGCGCAATGCAGTGGCCGAGGGTAGAGCACATATTTTGCTAAAACTATTCAACGTATGCTATTTATTAAAAGCTTTTATTCTACTTGCCCTGTTAGTATGTTAGTATGGGACAAATTTTGCGAGTTAAATTAGAACCACTTCCTGTCGTTAGATTAGGTTGAAATTTGGTTTACTTACGTAACTTCGGCGACAATCCAATAATATGGTACCATGAAGCTGGTCTCAAGATGGCGTCGGAAGGTGGCTATCGGAACTCCTAAAATAAACGAGATAAAACCGTCGAGTTTGGACTCGTTTGAATAGTCTTGACAAGCACTCTTGTGCTACATGACAGCCAGGGTCTCAAGATGGCGTCGGAAGGTGGCCATAGGAACTCCTAAACTAAACAAGATAAAACCGTCGAGTTTGGACTCGTTTGAATAGTCTTGACAAGCACTCTTTTTTTAGTCTAGTAAATAAAATATTAATTAATAATTTTTTTTTTAAAACAAGCTTTTATTTAAATGCTCTAAAACGAAGAAAATAAATTTTATATTGATATAAACAAAAGCTTGTCGCGAGATTTCAAACAACATCGTACCTATCTACTAAGTAATATTTAATTCCAACAAAAGACAGACGAGTTCTTATCATTTGCTAAGAATTAAAGTCAGTTAGTTCTTTTGAATATATATATATATATATATGTTTGTGTTCTCGCGATAAGCTTTTATTTATATCAATATACAATTTATTTTCATCGTTTTAGAGCATTTAAATAAAAGCTTGTTTAAAAAAAATATTACTATTATGGTGTAATTTTTTCTTATAGAAGATATGTATTCCATTTTCAACTCCTAGGATGAGCTCTTAATTTTATCTAAATAAAAAGTTTCTTCACTTTGTTACGTTACGTGTCGACTTGCATTCTAAGCCTATTACGAGTAATTCTTTGGTGCAAACAAGGTTTACTAAAATGATAGAACATAACTAGATTTGACTATTTTGATACCCGCTTATATACACACTGTCAAAACATAATAACAGCTATAAAATATGGTCTTCTAATAACCATTCATCTTTCTTTCCATACAGGGCCTTAATTTTCCTAACAACTGTTAGCAATTAAATTAGTGGTACAAAATACTTTCAAACACTACCAAACCACTTAAGTGTACGTAATTATTTGGGCGTTGAAATACTAATATGTAAATGGTGGCTTCGTGTTATTTATTTGTTGTTTTTGGATATTTCGTGTTTGATACAAAATATTTATTATACTGAGAAAAATTTACATTACAAGAAATTGATGTAATATTTTCAAATACCCTCTACCTTCCATTTAACCCTCTAATCACATTCAAACGTGGCGTCGTCGATCGCTCTCATTATTATGTGGGGTTTCATTGAATAGGTGTCTTAAAATAAATAAATAAATATTTGTAGACATTTCACACAACACCATCTAGCCCAAACTAAGCAAAGCTTGTACTATGGAACTAGATGGCTGATAGAATACGTAAACTTTTTTTTGTAAATATATACATATGATACATAGAAACACCCAGACACAGAACAAACATCCGTGTCCATCACACAAATGTTTGCCCTGGGTGGGGATTGAACCCACGACCTACAGCTTAGAGTGCAAGTAGACATACTACCAACTGAGCCACAAGGCCAGTCAAATAAAACTAAGTTACATTTATCATTTTTTTCACATGTAATGTGTGCGAGATATAGCTCGCCATAAGTGAAAAAATGTGTGACCCCTGCATTTCTAAACTATTGGACCAAGAAATTCATGATTAAGCATAGTAGTAGTGTGACCGGGTTCTCGCCACACTCGAAATTAAGTGTAAGAGTAAATAGAAACAACAGGAAAAAGTAAAGTTGTTTATTTATAAAAGTTTTTTTTTATAAGTCCAAAGTTTATACAAGTATTAAAAATGGACGTCGCTAATCGTTCGTTGCGTCTTATTCAACAAATTATCTAGGGAGAAGGAGCGGTGAAAACCGTCCCCCCTCTAATTTGATTCCACAATCTCACTTAAATACTAAAGTATACTAAATACTAAAATACAAGAACGAAGAAGCTAGATTAAACTGTCATCGTTCCTTACCAACAGGCTTCTTAAAAGAGTGTAAATTCCATTAAAGAATTTGTTGATTACCTAAATCATCAAAACATTACCAGAAAATTCAATGATTACTGGATGGCCCCACAGTGACCACCAGAATTTATTACCCAAAAATTATAGCAATTATTACTATGTTGTCTATAGAGACAAATACACAAAATTGTCTCGGCTTAAGACCAGACTTTCCACAATACACAGTAAATAAATTTAAGAACTTCGGAGAATATTAAATCAGTAGATTTAATATTAGTGTAATGTTTATGAAAAAAATCACCACGACCGCTTGCCTCTGTATTGAATCGTCATCCAATAGAGAGTAAAGGGTTGAAGTATAATGCCTACAATATCAGAATGTAGCTGAAATAAAGGTAGAAGTATCCCCTTTATCACACAAATATATAACTAAACTCAGGACACCTGTTTTATAAGAGGCTGACCCGATTAATATACCGTACAGGGTAATGTCACACTACGGACACCCTCAACTGATTTATCCGCATCATCTCAGACACAAATATTCCACGACTGGGCATAGTTCCCTCCCATGAATTTCCAAAATTACCTATTGAAGGCGGCTTTAACTAATACATTTGAATCGAAAACTCAGTAAGTGAGGTATTCTACCGATCAACATCAGCAACGTGAAATCATGCCGCCGTTAAAGAGCAAAGTTTTCACATTAAATCACCGCCATGGAGAATTGCCTCCGCAAAACAAAAAAACAACAGGACTGCCCTCTTCCTACGTCATCAGCCTCCAGCACCAACTTCCACCCGCAACACCTTAATGCGTCTTGGAAAAACACTGCATGCGCAACATCTTAATGCGTCTTGGTTCAAAACACCTCCACGGAGTAAGCCTCCTCGGAACATCAAGAGGGAAAAACCTTCAGGAAAAGATAGAAAACCCCTACAACAAAAACACATCATTAGTTTTATATATTCATAAATTATCACTTCACAACATCCCTTTAATGTTAAAAACTCCACTCACCTTATAGCAGGGGTTGAGTTAATGAAAATATCCCTAGCCGGAAAAACAATCGCACGCCACCGGAAAAGATGGACGCTGCCTTCAACAACCTCACAAGACAAATTTAAAGGTCTTTGGAAAGATTTCTAGACGTAAACGCCATCTGCGTCTCGTCCTTTTCAGCTTCCAAGTCGATCAAACCCGACGCGGCTTCTAATTCTAAACTAAAATGGCCGACAAAATCTTCCCTCCTAGACAACAGCTAACTTCATTACACAAGACATTTACTATCACCAATATCAACCAATCAACGCCAATAATCAGGAACTTCATTGCGGAACGACAAACAACAACCTTCAGATAATATAAGAACAGATAAACAATAATGTGATCACTGTCAAAAATCGATCAAGTGTCAATATCACCTGCTTGTAATATCGTACGGCGCGCGTAAGAAATCGTGACCGCCTTATCATTTGACGTTGACAAGCGCAACAGCCACTCTGCCACTGTCACATAACCCAACAATGATCTTAAAACAAACAAATCATATTGTTACGGAAAGTGGGTATAGGGATTGGAAGGAAACAACGATGTTATTCAAGCCCGTTTAATTCGTTGGCACTTGGTGACTTCTACAGAGCACTCACAGTCTATAACACAAACACCGTCAATAGTTACAGAATCGACGCGCTACAAACACACAGAGTATGTGTTCCGACCAACACACTACTATTATAACGTCTCTTCACTATACTGTTCACTTCAACACTTCACTTTCACTTGTAACTTTTTCTTCTTTCCTGTATGCTACTCGTATCTGAACTGCCCTCTGTCCGCGACTGAAGCTCCTTATATACCCCGCAGAACCTTCTAGAAGCTTTTATTTCGATAGTCATTTCGTTCGTCATTTGTTTCGTTCCAGAATGTTCAATTTCGATTGTCTTTTCGCTCGTCTTTTGTTTTTATCATTTGTTTCGAACTTTCTAGAATGTTGACGAGATTCTTTATTTAAATAGTCGTGGAGCATTTCCTTCTAGAAATTTCACCATCATCATCATCATCGTTACAATATCAATATTTTATTAATTGAAAATCACGTCGATATACCGTGAGTGTTGTGAAATGAAATTAAGGAGTGATTTCGCCGTTCACTGGCTTATTATAGCATTCATTACCGCTCAGCAAACCAGAGAAATGCTAACAAGGAATGAAAACAACATAAACAAACGAAGAATGCGACAGTCTTTCATTTTCAGCTCATACTATTTTCGGTAGGTAAGTGGATTCACTTACGAATACTCAAAAAACAGGTTTACAGTAGACCATATTAAATACTTTCAACCAAAATTGTTTTGAACGCTCTGTGATTAAAAGTTTTCGAGATTATAGCAAGTTAAGTCATTATAGTACAGAGGTCGTATAAAAATCAGTCTAAATAATATCCGTCAAAAAGTTTTATTTTAGATTACAACATTAACTACGGAACCCTACGATATGCGTGTCTCGACATGGTACCCGGTACGATTGGCCATTTATTATTTTATATGGTTGGAAATATTCATGGCTATATTTAAACTTTTATTTTTTTAACTTCTGAAATATAATATTTGAAAAAATCAAACCGTAGAAGCATTTATGATTAAAATCAGGTAAAAAAAAAAACACCAGAATCGGTTAATTAGGGCTAAAGAACAGATTTCTCCTATTTCTATGAGAAATTGCTAACAAGGGAGATTGACATATTTCAAAAAGCTATTATACCTTGACAATCCTAAAAATACGAGTATGTAAAAGATGCTCGTATAATCGCGTTTTCGGCTTTCTTTTATCTTATTTCACTAAAGAAACAACCAAATGAAAGGAATTCCACGTATTTTCCTTTTGAACCTAATTCAAAGGTCTCGGTTCTAAAAAACGTACTTACTGTAAGGGCGCGCCTTTTTCAGCATTAATTTTATGATATCCGTTTCCTCACTAAGCTAATAAACCATTTTATAACAATCGTTAATTCAGTATTTTATAGGTGGTATTTTACAGGGTTCTCTGTCAGTATCAACAGCTGCGTTTAGAATTGTTTTTAAACGTATTTTTGAATTAACGCAACGAGCTATGGAGAGGGCTATGCTCGGAGTCTTTACGACATCGAATCAGAAATGAAGAGATACGTAGACGTACAAAACTCACCGATATAGCACAGCGGATAAGCAAGTTGAAGTGGCAGTGGGCAGGGCACATAGCACGTAATATCGTGATGGCCGATGGGGCCGAAAGGTTATCGAGTGGAGACCACGCACATTCAAGCGCAACGTAGGAAGACCAAAGACCAGCCACGAGATGGGCAGATGACCTCATACAAGTGGCGGGAAGACGCTGGATGCAAGCAGCTTCCAATCGGTCTTTTTGGAAATCCATGGGGGAGACCTATGTCCAGCAGTGGACTTTTTATGGCTGAGATGATGGTGATAATGAGTCGTTATAAGAATATGCTCATTTAAAAAATCTGTAGATTGTATTCGAAACGATTAGGTTCTGTGGGTGTCTAAAAGAAACTGATTTCAGTGAAAATACCCCCGATTCTTACACTAATAGTTTTTTTTTGTATTCCGTTGTATGCTTGTGTATGACCGTCAACTCACCCGATGATAAGCAATGTTGCAGTCCACGATGGAGCACGGGGAGCGTGCGCAGTCGTCAACTCAGTTGCATAAAAATACACATAGTGTTTGTATTAATTATTTATAATATCTTTTGGCTACTATTTCAATCGTAACATTAATTTATGGTTCATGCACACATGACAGTCACGGCAACGTCAAGTCCACGACCAGTAAAGTCAACTTCAAGGACGTGACGAGGTGAATATTAACAAATAGTAAGTTCGTGCCAATATACGTATTTGAGTGAGCGTGACTGATCGGAGACTTGACGTTGCCGTGACTGCGGTGTGTGTGCAAGTGCCTTTAAACGGTTTATAAGTCAAATTTCGTAAAACATGACCTAATTTTACAGCGGCAACTCATATCGATCTGTTTTCAAATGATTATCCAAACTACCCGCCGAAAACACTCAACTTAATATCCACATACCATCAAAACAAACGCAGGCCGGACGCTGGGTTCCGCAGTAGATATAATTTTCGATTGCGGCTAAAATCTAAAGTGCCGTTAAGAAAATAACCTACTGAATATTCAGTAGGCTAAACACAGGCTGGATTGCATGGCTTGTTTTCATTAACATGATTGGACTGACCCCATTAAATGCCGCCCGTTCACGACCTCACGTACTTGTATTAGAATTTTTTAATAAATAAAACCGGTAAAACCGTTTTTTTTAAACGTGAGCTTATTCGTTTAATGAAAGGCGTAAAATGATATGCTCTGGTACTGGAATTGGATTGAATGTTTGTAAACGAATATTTCCATATGAATCAGGGATTCGGTATGGATGGTGCACGAGACAATTATATTTTTCCAAGTCTTTGTTGGTTTTGTGTGGTTTCGGGTTATTTGTTGGTTAGGTTTGAAAGCAATTAAAACTATACTTTCATTGTATTGAACACAATAATTTTAAAGGTAATTGTCAGCACGAAATTGGATCGTGTTTTACATGCTACATCCTGTTGATATTTTATCAAAGACAAGACAGGAAAGATAAGCGCATTAAAGAGGACACCTATATATACTCAGAGGTAAATTACAAATAACTACTACCAATTAAATTCTTCTGTACTACAACAAAAAGTATTCGGATTATCCTTGAAAAAAAACGTTCCTTTTTAGGGTTCCGTACTTCAAAAGGAAAAAACGGAACCCTTATAGGATCACTTTATTGTCCGTGTGTCTGTCTGTCTGTCTGTCTGTACGTCCGGCCGGGCGTCAAGACCTGTATCTCGGCAACGCGTGACGGTATCGTGTTGAAATTAAAACCATATACGTAGATCCATAGTTTCTTGCTGCAGAAAGAAAAATCAATTTTCTTGCGAAGTCTACTGTTCGTAGAACTACTAGTTATATTATATGGAACATCGACGCTAGTTACAAAATAATCATTTTTCCCGTTCAGTCTGACCAACACAATAGGCAGGGCACGTGTCAAACGCGGTCATATTAGGCGGGCAAGTGTCAAACGCGGTCATATTAGGCGGGCACGTGTCAAACGCGGTTATATTTCCTGATAAATCAAGCCAAAATAAATCAGTAATCATAATAATATGGATTACCTTGAAGTAACGTCTATCGAAATACAGTTCGATAAAACTTTGCCTTATAAAAGTCTGACATATTATTATATTGTGGAAATCTCATTTGATATGTAAACAAGATTTCCCCTACGGTTTTATTCCAGATTATTCAGATACTTTTTTTTCTAGTAGATAAGGAGTGGGACTTTCGTGTAATAACTAGAAAAGCAGAATTCTTACGTTTTTTTTTTACTCAAGATGTTTTCTAATGCTGTTTTTTTTCTAACCTAAAGACCGATTTCAATGCAGTTTGTATTTTACTTTAAGCATACTAAAATTAGAATTACATCTCAAAGAAGGAAGATACACTGTTAGGTATTGTTTTATTAACTAACTTCAAAATAGGAATTCTCAATTCTTTTATATTTTTTTACCCGACTACGGCGAAGCAAAGGGAACGGTTATGTTTTTAAACGGTATGTGTGCGGTATGAGTGTATGTATGTACTATGTATTTATGTTCATCTGTTTCCTCATAACTTCTAAACTATTTGTCATAATCTGACAAATGAGGCGTCGTTGAAAGCGTCTTGCTTGTCTTCTTGGTTATAGACTATGATGATGTGACCTCACATTGTTTGACTGAATTGAATGTGGCGCCCTCTATAGGGCACGAAGTCAAGACAGACAAATTTGTTTTCGCCCCACCCCATCATATTGTGTGGTGTCATTTAACAGGGATTTTAAAATAAAGGTAGGATTTGTTACATCATTATTATGTCAAGCATACCGTTAGCGAGATATATCCCGTCAAAGTCATGAATACTAGTTTCTACCCGCTACGGCGTCGTAATGAAGCAAAAGGGAGGATTATATTATGTTTGTGGATCGGTGTATGTAAGTATGTATGTATGCATGTATGCATTTATGTTCATTTGTCGAAAACCCCAAAATACTTTAAATAAACAACATTAAGTTTAAAAATCTCAAAAACCCAGACAAAAAAACGGCTGAACCGATTTTGATTAAACATATTTAGAAACACTCTCGACTAATTCATCTTTCAAACAAAAAGAAAAAACAAAATCAAAATCGATTCATCCGTTTGGGAGCTACGATGCCACAGACAGATACACACACAGACGACACGTCAAAACTTATAACACCCCGTCGTATTTGTGTCGGGGGTTAAAAATAAGTTCAAAAACTAAAACTCGACAACTGAAAATCACGCTCTAAAATGTATGAAACATGAAAATTTAATAAATATTTCATTACATATACATTCAGATTTGTCCCATAGAATTTCCCATTAAATTGATTTAGTAGTTTTGTATAAGCGACACTTTTTGGTAATTGTTTTATATGAGTATTTTCCTACTTTGTCTACCTACCAAAATTGCAACAAACACTTCATTCATTCACTTCATTTCCTTTATGTGATTAATGGTAAGTGACAAATGAACAAACTTTCGCGTTCTTATATTAATAGAACATAAATATATAATACTTGTGCCTACTTAATACTCTTAAGGTAAGTATTGGAAAACAAGTAAGCCTACGTAATCCGAGAGTTAAGGGGATGTTCTTTCGCTTGATTTAACTACTTACTTCAATTCCCATCTTTCTCTTTGATCCGATGACTTTCTTGGAATATTACGAAATTATCTTACGTGGCTTTAAGCGTTCGGCTTTTAGCATAAACCGTTAACCTCGGTTAAAATGGGCGAGGATTTAGTGTAATATTTTTATTTAAAGCAATTAGTTTTCGGGTTCAATAATCATTATCATTGCCTTGCCCATCCCACTAGGTGGGGTTTACAGGACGCTTGTTTTCGCCACTACTTAAATACCTTTCACATGCATGTCATTAATTTGTCACAAAGCTCATTCACACATTCTGGGAGAGTTCTTAATATATACGTGGGTATACTCATCACATGTGTTACATATATATATATATATATAATATCCAAATTATGAAATACCGAATATAACTTCACGAAAAACTTTTTTTATTTATAGACACTTAAAATCCCGAAAGATCATTTGACAACTCGTCTGATAACCGAATCTTTGTAACACGAAAGTACATGTGTACTGTAAAAAGAAACCCAACGAACCTTACTTAATAATTAATATATCTGATCACCGAACCTTTGTAAATAACAAGGTTTCTGGATCTATCAAAACAGAAACGTAAAATATTTAACATAATAACTGTTCGGGCTAATGAAAATGATGGCTAAAAAGCTTATGGAATCAGATACCCGTGTCAAGTAAAACATCTGGAATAAGTCAGTTCTGTGGAACGGCTTCGGGTAAGTAAGATTCTAACAAATGTAATTCGGATTATAGGTAGGTTACCCATCACATGTCGTTACATTTCATACATTTCATTACAGTAGTAGAAAGGTAGCCTTACATTTCATAGTACACACTGCTCTATACTAATACGATAGATATATAAAATCGTAATGTCTGTCTGTCTGTATCTACCCACATACCTAATTTTCAACCGACTTCAATATAAGAGCAAGTTATTAATCTATAGACAATTCGCTGAACTGCGGGGAATTTCATATATATATATATATATATTATATAGAATAGCTCTACGTTTCACCACCAGCACGCCTGATGGAACGCGATACTGTAGCCGAAGATGAAGCACGTAGACCTAGAAGATACTTATTCACTCTAGACTTGAAGACACCCGGGTTATAATTTTCAGGAAACAAGGACAGCGGCAAGGCATTCCATTCATATATCAAATAATATATCGATTTCATATATCATAATTTAGGGAATATCGATTAATATACATATTACATTTTTTAAATAATGCATACAATACATTAACCCCACACTATAAACAATTTTAACTTTACTGATCTATCAAAATTGGTTAGCTGTGAACTGTAGGTATAGATAATACAGAACAAATAGCGGATTTACAAAAACCTCTGTAAGTCTGAATGTGGGTGGTAAAATAAATCACGGCATACCCTGTGTAACGCGAAAATCCATACGAGAGAAATCCGCGTGATTTATGCTATATTAGTTTCAGCCAGTGACCTTTATTCCTGATTTTTTGAATGTTTTCACCGCCTCAACGTACGGTTGCTGAGTTTTAGTTGGATTCTAGAGAAGAAAGATTGATGCTACATTAATTTTCTATATTTGAATATATTTTGTAGTTATCTGTAAATTGCTGATACCGCAATAATATGTGATATTCTGTATATAAGCTTTATTATATTCAATCTAAGAGTAAGTATAGCCATACAACGTGGTAATGGGACCAGCATCCTGGGACTAATTCCAACTGCTAACGGTATTTTAGAGTAGTTTTTAGGGTTCCGTACCCAAAGGGTAAAAACGGGACCCTATTACTAAGACTTCGCTGTCTGTCTGTCTGTCTGTCTGTCTGTCTCCAGGCTGTATCTCATAAACCGTGATAGCTAGAAAGCTGAAATTTTCACAAATGATGTATTTCCGTTGCCGCTATAACAACAATATACAAAAAATAAAAAAAAATAAAAATTAAGGGTCCCCATACAATAAACGTGTTTTTTTTTGTATTTTTTTGCTCAATATTAAAAACGGTAACAGGTAGACGCTTCAAATTTTCACAGAATATTTACTTGTATATTACCTTTCAAAATAAATAATTAAATAACAATAAATTAAATATTAAAGGGGGGCTCCCATACAACAAACGTAATTTTTAAGCAATTTTTACTCGATTTAATTAACAGGTAGAAACTTGAATATTTGTAAGTAAATATTTAGAAATATATTAACTATAAAAATAAATACCTAATCTAATACATAAAAACTCACAAACTTAAAATAATCCGTGCATCTAAACGCGGTGCGAACGCCGCGCCGCGGTGTGGTGGTGGCGCGAGCGCGAGGCGGTTGCTAAGCAACGGCCGCGCGGGTAGCGGGGGAGGTAACATCACGGAGCGAGCCATAACCGCGCGTATTCGCGCGAGCGTTGTCATGCTGCCCGGATGTGTATCGAAAACCTACCTAAAAGTTTGCAATTTACTACTTTGAATTTCGTTGATTTCTCGTTATTTTATAAACAGAACTAAACTTTGTAGTATTATAGATGATAGTACGGAACCCTTCGTGCGCGAGTCCGACTCGCACTTGGCCGATTATTTTAAATCATATGTATGTAATCATATAATTCGATTTCAATCTTAATGTTAAGTCACTGTCTGGAAATATTTTGATAATTTCTACAAAATACAGTTATGGGATTTTTACATCAAAAAACTTAACATTTATTAGACAGTTTATCTGTTGCTAAGCATCGTGTATAATCAATTACAAAAAAAAAATACAATCATGTGTTTTTAAGAAGAAAAAACTAGACAGAGCAAAACTTAAAAGGTATATTGTTTAACTGTATTTAACAGGACTCTCCAATAAAAAGTAGGTCCCATATAACGTACCTATCTGTTCTGCGCATTGAGGTACAATGAAATATATTGGCTTTTCGGGTGACCTAATTTTAAAAAAGGCTTTTGTGCAAAACTGTTAAAACCAATATCTCTTATTTTTTTTATATAATAGTAAATTTATTTTATGTTAACTGGAGGGTGTATGTGAAAAATACTGAATAACAAAGTATAAAGTATAAGTAAAAGACCAAAATAATTTTATATTTCAGTGGTTAATATCTAATTCATGAGCATTCTTAAAGCCTAGCCTACCTTCTCATGCAACTGATCACATGAGAAGCAAAATTAATAGAATTAAAATTTTAATTGCTTTAAATATTTATAATGACACCGGTAAATAATAAAATAAATAAATATACAATATAATAAATAATATATACAATTGCTAAATACAGAATATGCCAAATTTACTTTCCATATAATCAGTACTATGAGCTTATGAATTTTATCTATATTATACCTATTTTTAATCAATTAAATGGAAGTTCAAGCTATTTCCAAAATGTATAATTGTTTTAGTTTATTTCTTATTCTTTTCCCGTCCACAACTCTGTAAATTTTATTATATAAGATTTTTATTCTAAGGTTTTTACGGTTGCTACTCATTGAAATGAAACATTTCAACGAATTTATCGCGTAAATTTTACATAGTTTTATGACCTGGCGTTTGGAACACTTTTCAGGGTCCGTGGTCACAAAGCGGTGGTGGTGGCAGCAAAGTGTTCTAAACGTCAGGTCATTAAAATTATGTAAAATTTACGCGATAAATCCATTAAAATTTCCTTCATTTAAATGGATTTATTTTGATAGACCCCAGACCCTCAAGTCAAAAGCTTACGACCAGTGTGTGTTACCAGTGATGACATACGGCACTGAAACGTGGTTCCTAACTATGAGCCTTATAAGGAAGCTCTAGGTCCCGCAACGACCTATGGAAAGCGTTAGGCTCTGAGTCTCTCTACAAGATCGAATCAGAAATGAAGAGATACGTAGACATACAAAAGTTACCGATATAGCACAGTGGATTAGCAAGTTGAAGTGGCAGTGGGCAGGGCACATAGCACGTAGTCCTGATGGCCGATGAGGCCGAAAGGTTCTCGAGTAGAGACCACGCACCGGCAAGCGCAGCGTAGGAAGACCAGCCACGAGATAGACAAACGACCTCATACAAGTGGCGGGAAGACGCTGGATGCAAGCCGCTTCCAATCGGTCTTTTTGGAAATCCACGGGGGAGACCTATGTCCAGCAGTGGACTTCTTATGGCTGAGATGATGGTGATGATGATTTTGATAAAAAAAAATATTTCAATTTTGATAAGAAGGATTCATATAATAAAAATAACACAAAAGGAACAGCATCTCTTCAAGTCTAGAATAAAAGCAATTTGCGCCTGTCGAGCTAACTTCTGTGACTGACACTCACATTTGTCTGTCTCTCTGAAACGCAAACGAAATGAAAGGAAATAGGTACGTAATTAAAATTTAATATGAAAATATATCAAAGATAAAATCATTTTTTCATAAAACTTTCGTTATGATTTGTTACGAAAATTAGGTTCACATACAACGATAGTATATCGTTTATACTTTTATTTTTTTATACGACGATAGGCTTGCGCTTGACCGTCAACTCCTATTCATATTCAACTGTTGCTTATGACCAGGAACTCACCTGGTGTTAAGCGACAGTTACGGTCTACGATGGAGCGCGAGTCTGATTAGTAGTTTAGTTTTTAAAACAAAATTACCGGAAAAGGCGATAGGCTGAACTCCTGTCACTGCAGGCCATCTTTACATCCTACCCTCTTATCCCCTCTAACCCTCTAAAACCCTTTCCCATTTATCTAACCTTCTAATTACATTCAAACGTTCTTATTGGTTTTTGATGCTCTGCCTACCTCGTAACGGAAAACAGGCGTAATTTTATGATATTATTACCGGAAAAATGTTATCCAGTTGTTTCAGTTTCTTAAACTATAATAATTAATGTAAAGCTTCGGGGCAGAGCTACAAATTATACAACAAGACTTTCGATTTTAAATAATGAATGGTCCTAAACCAATTTTCTTTCGTAGCTCTGTAATTAACCTACAACACAATATATCGCAACTACGCCGTAGTACTAATGTTCTACGGCGTAGCAATGGAAATTCAAAGTTGAATTTTGAAGTACATTTTCCGGCCTTGTTATTCCCCAGATGGATTACTTGTTATAATAATAATTAGTGTTGTTCATAACACAGGATTGTAGAAACACCGCAGCTCTTAACAGAGCTGCCTTCAAAGGAATTATAACCGAATCCAATTTAGTTGTCTACATTGAAATGTTTTGATGGAACGTAAGCCACGTTGATTGAATGCGTTCTTGAAACTATAGACTAGGTGCAAGAGGACAATATAATAACAATTGGAACATTTGCCGCTAATTAAATTGATATATCCAATATACCAGTGTTATAAATATGGATGTATTTATCAATCAATACATTTCCTTATATAGATAAATCTATAAACTACGATACGATTAGTCTGTTTTTCTTGAATATTTCGCGTTTTAAGTCAATCTAAGCAAGTTTAATGTATAATTTATTATGTGTTGGAATCCTAAATATCATCTGTTATGTTTAAAGGTCAGTATGTCTATAAGGGGTCATTTATCAACAACTTATTTTTTCACAACATTGCTCAAAAGTATAAAAACAAAAGCCCCTTAAGCCATTTCAGTCATTCAACAAAAACCCACAATTTCTATGATATAATTCAATTTCAATCTTTCTCACGTTTGTTGTATTTTTAATATTTTAATTGAAAAAATCTATCGTCATATATACTCGTATATAGAAGAGGTTAACTTAAGCACTTAATAATTAGTATACGTAATTATTTTTGACGCAACCAATTCTCCATAATAAATTATTTATCGCCCCCACTCGTAAGTATATCAGCCCACATCTCCCAGACTAAGGCTTTGAGCTTTCGCTACATAACAAACAAATGATTCTGTCGCGACCAGGTGCGTGGGTCGGGAGCTTACGCAACGTATTTTCGCGGTTCCGTTGTGACGCGGCTACACTACCCAACCTACATAGCTTTTGTTAATATTATATTCTTGGAGATTGATGTTGACAGGTTAAATATACTGGATCACAAGCTCGCAGTTTGTGGTTTATACGGGACACAAATAGCAATTTTTTACCGATTTCAAAAAAGGAGGAAGCTCAATTCTTATACTTTGTTTCTTCTATATTTGTTGAAGTGCCGATTTTGATAAAATTTCTATGGGACCATTGCATTAAACAATTTTTAACGGATATATCGCGTAAATTTTACATTATTTTATGAGCTGACGTATACCTTAGAAATTATTCTATAGGACCAATCTGAAAGTATAATAAACTTTCAAACAAAAAAATATTTTTTCAAATGGATTTGTCAATGTCGGAGTTATACAATAACAAACATTGTGTATCTTAACGGTTAGCTTCTTCTTTGTTTTTTTAAGTAAATTTGCATGCTGTGCTTCCTTTGAAAGGTAACATATTTAGTTAATATTGAGAAGTGTTAATTATGGTGTTTATGTGATGTAGTTACCATTGTGAAGCCTTAATAAATAAATAAACAAATAAATAAATTGAAAAATAGTAAATATTAGACGAAGTATAATGTAGTAGTGTAAGCACGGCTTTATGTAACTAGAGTATCTGTAGATATAGAGGGAAACAAATTTGTCGCTATTCGAACGCGCGTAAGTATTTCTTGTTAAGGAAACGAATCAGTGCCTGATATTCAGACAAGTTTGCTGGATGGTGATATGAAATATTATTCAGTGAAATTTAAATAAGAACATCTATTAGGGTTCCGTGGTAACTACGACGACCCTTATAATTTCACCATGCCCTTTTGTCTGTCCGTATGTCACAGTCATTTCACTCTGAGACTATCAGCTATAAAATAATACTATATAAACGAAAAAAATGAAAAATAGGGGTGGCATTCAATACATACATAGAAGGGATTTTTTACTACCCCATCCCATCGAGTGGGATACCGTTGAATAGGTCTCATAAAATAAGACTAGGCCTCCTCCATGGATTTCCAAAAAGACCGATTGGAAGCGGCTTGCATCCAGCGTCTTCCCGCCACTTGTATGAGATCATCTGTCCATCTCGTGGCTGGTCTTCCTACGCTGCGCTTGCCGCATTTATATTATGGCTCATGAAATTATCATGGCATAAAAGCAAAGAAAGCTCATATTTTCCCTTTTCCCTCGGTTCAAAGTTTTGTGAAAATTAGCTTCGTTATCCCCTTAAGGTTGTGGGAAGTTTGGGGTGAGAAGTAAATCATAGTTATGGGATGTTTACAAGCTTAGATTTTACAAGCGACCCTTCGTTTCATGTGATGTTCCACGGACCCATGGTGGTTGTGGAAAATGATGACTCAACTATGAAGGACCTGCTGTGTATTCGTTCTTGATGAGTACTGCACAGCAAAAGGAGTAAAATCTTTGCCGCCTGCTATTCATGCTATTCATCTATTCACTCTAGCCTTGAAAATTTTACATAAAATTTTCAAGGCTAGAGTGAATAGATATCTTTTAGATCGACTAGCTCCATCCTAGTCCACACCGTCGCTTAACATCAAGCGAGTTGAATATTATTAAAAACCAGTTTTAGCTTATGCTGATGAAGCACGTTCATATGATACCTCACATGATACGGTTAACTTGCATTAAAATTTGGACCCTCATTCCTTGCATAGAGAGACTATTTTTTGTGATTAAATTAATAATGTAAAGTTTTCGTTTTTTTTTTCTTTATGTGTACTATAAGGCAATGCTTTTTGCCAAATTTCATAGTTCTAGGTTAACAGGAAGTGCCCTACAGGCTTTGATTCTCTTGTGAGTGTCGAAATATACGGTTTTTGCGACATATACGGCAAAAAGCTGCATCCAAGTTATCACTTCACCTAGCCTTATGGCTTTTTGGTACAAAATTTTGATTACTCATCATTCTTGCGCTACAGCCTTGAGAAAAGAAACCTAAAAAAATAATGAAAAACATAAATTCTGAGACAAGTAATTTTCGTTCTTATTTTCATGTCCACCAGAGTTAAATAAAATAATCGGTCAAGTGCGAGTCGGACTCGCGCACGAAGGGTTCCGTACTATCGTCTATAATACTACAAAGTTTAGTTCTGTTTATAAAATAACGAGAAATCAACGAAATTCCAAGTAGTAAATTGCAAACTTATAGGTAGGTTTTCGATACACATCCGGGCAGCATAACGGCGCTCGCGCGAATACGCGCGGCTATGGCTCGCTCCGTGATGTTACCTCCCCCGCTGCCCCGCTAAACCGGCGCTCGCACCGCGTTTAGATGCACGGATTATTTTCATTTTGTGAGTTTTTATGTATTAGATTAGGTATTTATTTTTATAGTTAATATATTTCTAAATATTTACTTACAAATATTCAAGTTTCTACCTGTTAATTAAGATCGAGTAAAAATTGCTGAAAAATTACGTTTGTTGTATGGGAGCCCCCCTTTAATATTTACTTTATTGTTATTTAATTATTTATTTTGAAAGGTAATATACAAGTAAATATTCTGTGAAAATTTGAAGCGTCTATCTGTTACCGTTTTTAATATTGAGCAAAAAAATACGAAAAAAACACGTTTATTGTATGGGGACCCCCCTTAATTTTTTTATTTTTTTTATTTTTAGTATTTGTTGTTATAGCGGCAACGGAAATACATCATTTGTGAAAATTTCAGCTTTCTAGCTATCACGGTTTATGAGATACAGCCTGGAGACAGACAGACAGACAGACAGACAGACAGACAGACAGACAGACAGACAGACAGACAGACAGACAGACAGACAGACAGACAGACAGACAGACAGACAGACAGACAGCGAAGTCTTAGTAATAGGGTCCCGTTTTTACCCTTTGGGTACGGAACCCTAAAAACGCTTAAACGAATTGAAACTTTCTGCGCACCGCCCAAGGTCTTAATTCAAATGAAATTGTTTTATAACGAGGCAATGACATTTTAAAGACCACTTCCTAAATAAAGTTATAGCTTTATTTTCAGATATTATTCTTGTATTCTAATATTTATGGTTTTTCTTTGTCACAGGTTGGACTCTTTGTAGACCCGCTAAGTTGTGGATTATATATTTTTATCATGTTAGTTTAGAAAACTGAAAAGAAAATCAATATCAAAAACTGCTGAACCAATTTTGATGAAACATAGCTCTAAGTACACTTACGATTAAATCTTCTATAAAAAAAAAACTAAATCAATATGGGTCCATCCGTTTGAAAGCTATGAATCCACAGACAGACACATAGAACTTAATGCTTTTCGATGGGCTAACATTTTCTAAGTTTCTGATTCTATATTCCTAAGGCCCAGAGATTTTATATTCTAATAATAATTTAAGATTCTATATTCCTAAGGTAAGTGGCGCTGTCTCGCTCGCACGCAACACTTTTTCTTAGATATAAAATTATTAAATGTTACCTACATAGTACTTCTGATATTATTCGTATTTCAACATCATGAGAACACTATTACTATATACCAACAATAGTTGTTATATTTACCCGACTGCGTAAGAAGGAGGATTATGTTTTTATATCAGTAATTTTGACCATAACAACGGCTAAACGTCAAAAATAACCTATTTCCGAATTTAAAAAAAAACATTTATTACTGTCAAAATAACACATGTAAAAATAACTACAACAAGAAGCAGCGCCGCATCTCGGTGAGTGTGCATCTGCTATGCATGATCTCATTCTCCCATGCCCATTTTTCTATCAGACAGTAAGAAGCACGAAAAAGCGACATCGTTATATGGTTGATATTCCGAAAACACGTACGAAACGCTTGGTACGTACCGCCAAAATGTTGAATGCACTTCCTGAATGGGTCTTTCCGACTGGATATAATGTAGGTGTTTTCAAATCGCGAGTGAATAGTTTTCTTCTAGGCAAGCGCGCTGCATCATAGACCGTAACTGTCGCTTAACACCAGTTGAGTTGACGGTCAAGCACAAGCCTATTTTCGAATAAAAAAAAAAGAAGGCCACTGTTGAACATAGCCTTCTCATGGATTTCTAAAAAGACCTGTAGTATTCAGAACTCATTAAGATTCGAATCTGTATCTCCGTCACTGCCATAGAGAATGACAGAGACGGAGATATAGATTCCGAATCGTTTCGAATCCAAATGAGTTTTGAATACGGGGGCAGATGGAAGCGGATACATCTTGTAGTTACATGGATTATTGGTTATGGACTTTGATACATGTCAAGTTTTTTTTTTTTTTTTTTTATCAGCCCTGTTTGTACAAACTGTCCCACTGCTGGGAACGGGCCATCTTCTCATTGTGAGAAGGGTTAGGCCATAGTCTGCCACGCTGGCCAAGTGCGGGTTGGTAGACTTCACACATATTCAAGATCATTGAGAACTCTCAGACATGTAGGTTTCATCACGATGTTTTCCTTCACCGTTTAAAGTTGGCGGCAATCAACAATACGCACATAACTTCGAAAAGACAGAGGTGCGTGCCGCGGGATTCGAACCCAGGACCTGCGGATCGCAAGTCAGACGGTCTCACCAATAGGCTGCCAGAAACATGTCAAGATGAACAAATAAAACTGTAATAAATTTTGCTAGTTGCTAATTCCGTTCGCTCTATCAGTGTTCACGTCTGTCGGCTCCGCACAGTACGCCAGCGAGCCGCCTGCATTATTTCAACTCTGAACATAATTCACTACAACTTCCGTTGAAAACTGCGCTACTTTACAACCTCGTCGTCAAGAAGTCGACAAGCGACAATAAACTTAAGCCGCTCTAATTTTCATTTACCCACATCAAGCCCCACCTAACGAGTTAAAACTTTTTGTGTGACGCTCAAAAGTCGTAATTTAAATGCGATTGCTTTTTCAACGAGCCGAAGACTTTGTAAACGACCACTTCCTACACAGAGTTATTAGGTAATTTTCTGCACGCGACGAAACAAGTATTGTAACATTGCTTTCTTTCATGTTCCGGGTCGATCGATGCGTATAATTGGAACATTTTTAGGGTTCCGCAGCGGTCCAACAAACCTTTACCTGTATCACGTTTAAATTATTCTAGGTGCGATCCGATTTAAGCCTTAACTGTTGCTTAACAGCTGGTGACTTGAAGGGCAAGTTCAAGCTTATCTAAGGACAAAAAATATCGAAGAAATTACCTTTATAATGACATCTATTTACCTTTACATATCTATTTATCTAATTATCTGTTTGTATAATACAGTCATTTATAACTTTAGTCATATATTTATCTGTTGGTATAATACAGTCATTTTATATAGAAAAAAACTTAAACCAAAATTTTTATATTAGCTAGAGCTATCTTAGATCTATTATCTGTACATAGAAATTTATATTTTACTGTACATTTTTTAAATTTTCTTTTATATTCAGTAATAACCACTTTTCAGTACATTGCAAAGATGTGTAAAATTTCCTTTTACCTGTTAACAATACTCCCTTCCTATGTTACGGAACCTACATACTTTATTCAAGTCTTTATACGTTCTTGACTCATTTTTTATTTGAAAAATATGGTAGTTAAGGTTTAATTGTGAGAATTTTTCAAGAAAAAAGTAAGGGAAATTATGATTACAGTGTTTTGTAACTTATAATTTTGTCTAAAAGTTTTTCAACATCAAAATTAAGTAGTATATATTTGATTTAATTATTATAATTTTGGTGGACATTTCACACAACACCATCTAGCCCAAACTAAGCAAAGCTTGTATTATGGAAACTAGATGGTTGTTATAATACATATATACTTTTTTTTGTGAATACATACTTATAATACATACATACATATGCTGGCAAAAGATTGCGAAGGCACGATTCTAATAACATTTTCATTTTAAGCTTGTTTAATCTTGCATCCTTCATTCTATGCATCACAGATTTATATCTGTACATTCTCCAAATATAAAGAACCCTTTAAATAAGTGATTCAAAGGGAGAAATCATATTTCCATCCCGCCTTCCTATAAAGCTTTAATATAAGAGCAGACGTCTCTATTTTCGTGCCGTTCGCATAAAATTCCGTATTCAATTCAGAAAATTCCAGCGTTATTACTATTTGTCTTTCAAATGCAGTTCTTTGAATCTGTGTTTAAAATTTATAGTAAATCAATATAATTATAATAGGATGATTTTTATTTATTTATAAATTAAAATTTATTTTTTATATTAATAAAATCATAGATTTATAGTTTAGGTATAGGTACGCGGTAGGCGGAGAGTGTTTGTTCTGTATGTTTGTAATACGTATGCATGTCTGCCAGTTTGAAAGTTTATTTCTTGGTATTTTGCTACTCTGTCACATAAAACATAAAATTTAATATTTGTTAGACTGCATAAGAGTTTTGGCGGGAACGTCTTAGTAACGTGTTGTTGCTTTGTTTTATTTTCCTAAACTTGTGTTATTTTGAACATTAATGCTATAAAAATGGTGGTGCTTTATTCATTAAGTGTTCGATAAAGTGCGTGAGTGTGGACAAGTGAAATAAAGCAGTGAAACGTGTGATTTTACGTTGTCGGCAAAACTCCATAGAAGCTTCTAGTAAAGTCGCCACCACCTTACTGAAGCAGGACTCGACTTATAAATTGACTGTATACGTTACTAGAACATTTACAACTTGTTTTATTCAAGAAACTTGAAAAAATCCTGATACTTGACACTGGCAAATGCTTTAATGTGGGTCCAATACATAAAAGAAGAAGTAGACTGAATAACAAATTTGGGACCTTCACCGCAATCGGTCGTCAAATTCCATTTCAACCCGGTACCAGCGCCTGCTACGAAGACAATCAAGGTTGAAGACGATTGCATCGCGTGCAGGAATCGAGTTTTCACCTTCACAAATATCGCAATCAATCTACGTTGACGCCTCAAACAATGAGAACAAAATTTCTATAGCACGAACCGAATTTTGTGAACAAAACTTGAGTTTACTGTAGTTTTTATACAAATGTCACGGTTTCAGATTAATGGGCTTTATATTTTAGTACACGGTGCGTTATAGTATTATATGGGAAATTGAATAGACTTCTATAAATAAATAAATAAATAAATATTTGTGGACATTTCACACAACACCATCTAGCCCAAACTAAGCAAAGCTTGTACTATGGAACTAGATGGCTGATAGCATAAATTTTTTTTTTTTTTTGTTGTAAATATATACATAAGATACATAGAAACACCCAGACACAGAACAAACATCCATTACATTTGCCCTGGGTGGGGATCGAACCCACGACCTTTCAATTCAGCAGGTAGACGTAGACACACTACCAAATTAAATATCTTAAATAAATTTGAAAAATTAATTAATTATTAATAAATTATTATTAAATTAAAATTTTAATTTTAAATATCTTATCTTGATTGTAAGTTTCTAAGGTGTGTACAGTAAAGAGTTTATCTATCTATCTATCTATCTATCTACCAACTGAACAACAAGGCCAGTCAAAATAGATCTATAGATTTATAGATACCCCAACTGTATGTACCTAGATTGTCAAGAGGAAGATAAAAACTCACAATTGACGCCCTATGATTAATTTAGTTTCAGGTGATATAGGTATAGGTTCGATTCGATATTTTGCTGCGGATGCATTACATCACTAAATCGTTTGTGTGACGTCACAGTCGATACCAAAAATGTGGCACGCGAGGATTTCATATTATGCGTCATTACTATTATGCGTCATCTACTATGACTGTGGGAAATTGGGATTTACTGCGAGCCAACTTTACATCTTACCTTCTAATACCATCTAACCCTCCAATACCCCTTCCCTTCCAACTAAACATATAGCCACGATCAAACGTTAGATGTGTGGTGTGGTGTGAGTTTCAAAGTTATATGTTATAACAGATAAACATATTTTTTTTTATTAACTCATGATTATTATCATTTCATGGTCGGGACGACGAACATACGGTATGGTAATGTTTACTAAGGTATTATTGATTGTTATAAATAAATATTTGTGGACATTTCACACAACACCATCCAGCCCAAACTAAGCAAAGCTTGTACTATGGAGCTAGATGGCTGATAGAATACATATATACTTTTTTTTGTAAATATATACATATGATACATAGAAACACCCAGACACAGAACAAACATCCTTGCTCATCACACAAATGTTTGCCCTGGGTGGGGATTGAACCCACGACCTTTCAGTTCAGCAGGAAACGGCAGAAGTGAAACGGTGTTCGAAACGTCAGGTCATAAAATTATCTAAAATATACGCGATTAGTTCCACTTTCATCGTGCGGATTGCAAGATTGTGGAATTCGCTTCCTGAGTGGGTCTTTCCAGATAGATATAATCTGGGTGTCTTTAAATCGCGAGTGCATTGGTTTCTTCTAGGTAAGCGCGCTCCATCGTAGACCACAACGTCGCTTAACATATTTCAAAATAAAATAAAAACGATAAAATGTGTTCCCTTTCTATTGAAAGGCATGATGGCTACAATACAACACAAATATACTAAAAGATTAATTATAATTTCAAATTAACTATAGAAACTGAAAAAGTTATAAAGCAAAAAGCAAAAAAAAAAAAGGTAACTACTCACAAGAAACTGAAAAGGTTATAAAGCAAAAAGCAAAAAAAGTAGGTACTTAAATAGCTTAGCTAACTCGCAATTAATAATTTTCCAAACAAACAAAGTCAGTAAGCTGCGGAACGTCAGTAAACCCGTGAACCCGTTATAAAACAATATTTATTTAATCTTGATCATGGCATTCCCCCGAGAGCCTTTAAGTGTACCCCTGAAGCCACGGGGGGCCTCGTAGCTTTCTTACATTTTTAATAACATGGGACTTAATGGTTCAGTGCTAAGTGGGCCATTAGGGGGACGGTAGACTGGTGTCGAGGTTCACATTTGGAAACTATCGAGTTTTCGGTAGATCGATTTAGATAAGTACTTTTTTATACGAAATATAGTTATGTATTTCGTTTAAAAAGTACACATCTAAATTTTGCTTCTGATTGAACGTAAGTCATGACGTGGCCGAGGATGGAGCATGTGCAATCAGCAATACGCGTTGCATATGCGCGATCAATTTTTGAGTACCTTTTTTGGGAATTTCAATGAGAAATGGGTGATACTAATTGACTTAGTTTACATCATCATCAACCATGTCCACCCACTGCTGAGTATAGGACTCCTCTTTAGCGCGCCCCTCTTTCTGGTCTTGTGCCGATCTGATCCACTGTCTTATCGATATCATCTGACCAACGAGCTGGAAGGTCAAAAAATATAATATTCAATTTATATTGAAGTTAATCGAAGGATTAAAATCGAATCCTAACAAAGTTATTGTGTTTATAACAAAGTTATTGTATTTATAACAATACATCTTGTTTGATAGAATTTTTCATTCAATTTTTTTTTAGAAGTTGAAATTTTCCGTATTAGGAATTCTTTCCGAAGAAGGCACACCACGGTTAGCAATCAAATTCAAATTCATTTGTTGACATAAAAACGGTATTTTTTGAATTTGACTGGCCTTGTGGCGCAGTTGGTAGTGTGTCTACGTCTACCTGCTGAACTGAAAGGTCATGGGTTCAAGTTGAGATTTTTTCCCCACCCAGAGCTAACATTTGTGTGATGAGCATGGATGTTTGTTCTGTGTCTTGGTGTTTCTATGTATCTTAAGTATATATTTACAACAAAAAAATTATATATATATTCTATCAGCCATCTAGTTCCATAGTACAAGCTTTACTTAGTTTGGGCTAGATGGAGTTGTGTGAAATGTCCACAAATATTTATATTTATATTTTATATTTATTATTTGTATACGGTAACGGCATTTATATCACGAAGAAAATAATGTCGTTTATGTCCTATAGATTTCTTGCGTCATCTGAAAACCCGCTTTGCCCATGCGGTCCACGCTATTATTTACTGTTTTCTGTTAATTACGATTAAAAGTCTATATTTTCTACATTAAAAGAAAAATACTAGATTTCATAACATTTTCGCGAGTGAATAGGTTTCTTCTAGACAAGCGCGCTCCATCGTAGACCGTAACTGTTACTGTAGCTTCACATCAGCTAAGTTGACGGTCAAGCGCAAGTCTAATTGCGATAAAAAATACAGTGTTTCTTACATCTACGCTTACATTTGTATATTTTTTTGCGTAAATATCCGCAATGTCGTTGTGTCATTTAATTAAATGAGTACGTTTTAAAATAATTCATTGTGAAAAATTTATTTGTCAAAATAGAGTCAGAGTAATGTTATTTGATTATTTAAAAAAAATGGTACCTGTGATACCCGAAAGTTAAATAAATAAGAATTTAAGAACAAAAAGTAATATCCATAAACATCCATACAACATATACAATACATACTCCCCAAAAAAAATACCTATTACGCAATCGGGTATAAAGAGTGTCCAAATATTATTTGAAACTTTTATTTGCAACCTTTAACCTTATAAGATGAGCCTGATCTATTTATGTCGAAGATTTTTGAAGGTAAAGAATGAAAAAAGATATGACATGTAGACCCTCTCAAGGTAAATGTCTCAATCGCTCTCATCCGTCGAGTTACGATCTCTTCTGACATTTTGACAATCATCATAAAAGTATATCGCTAATGTTCAATATACGTCTATAAAAATTACTTACTACCAGATTGAATATGTGGAAGTTAATTTATTAAACTAATAATGTATGGAAACTAACGTGGTTTTCACACATTTTTAGATAAATACTACCGGTCACTCACGTCTGTTTTGAGCCGAAGTAACCGACTATAGTTTCAACCGCATTCGGCGGTCTTTTTCAAAGGAGCAGCGCACACGTCGCTCTCTGTCGGTGACGCGCCTTGCACCGACCGAGAGTGACGTGTGCGCTGCTCCTTTAAAGAGGACCGCCAAATGCGGTTAAAACTATAGTCGGATATTTCGGCTGAATTTTTATTTAAAAAGAAACTAATGTAGTATGGATGGCTTAGTCTAGTTTAGTAGGTGATTTAGTTATAATATCTACCTCGTTATCTACAATAACATTTTAATTGTCAATATCTTCTTTATCATTACCTTTATTATCATGATCTTCTTTATCTTTTTTTTTATCAATATTTTTTTTTTGTTACTGTCTTAGGTTACTGTATTATAATGAAATATTATTTACATAAAACTAATAAAAAATCCTTAAAACTAAATGAGAACGAAAATATTAGGTATTTAATATCTTTATCTAGTTATTATCTTATGTACATTTAGTTTGACTCGCACACCGAAGCATTCGTACTTTCCCTTCCACCTTCTTTATATCTGGAGGAACAATATTCATAGGAATTTTCAAGAATAAATACTTTTTTTTTTTTAATATTGCCATATCCGGCTCATGCTCTATACTATTCATAGTATCAAAATAAGAGGCTACTTTAAGTTCACCTTGTGATGTGCAACTAAGGAGACCGACTGCGTGAACCGACATGCACTTGTATAAAACTATGTAAATCATCATCATCATTATCTCAGCCATTAAAAGGCAACTGCTGGACATAGGCCTTCCATAGATTAAAAAATAACCGATTGGAAGCGGCTTACATCCAGGGTCTTCCCGCCACTTCTATAAATAAAACAAAAACAAGTAAATAATTGTTGAAAATTCTAAAATTTTCATTTCTAGCTGACTGACTGCCTGCTCTGTATTGAGCAGTCACTTTTGAAATAATAGGTTGTTTCAGTTTTATATGAAACTCAAAATAAATCAGTAAACCTTACCCAAATTAACATCGACGTATTCGACCAAATGTATCATATGATTAAGTTTTAATAGTTTTAGGAACAGATATTATTGTGTGTGCTCGATAGTAGATAGTACCTAAATTATTTTTATCCGTTCCTAGAATTATTAGACAAAGTGATCAATACAAAAAAACATTATCTCAAACATAAATATTTGTCGAACATCGTTGGCTATCTACTTAATAAAGTAAAGGAAACCTTCACTCGCGTGACGTGAAATATGAATCTTTCTCGATAAATATTTCAAATACACTAATGGAATTGTTACATTCGTTCTTTCCTTTCCTTTGTGTACCTTATCTTTTATGTTTTCATCGGTCTTTATTTATTAATGCATTGTTTTTTTTTTTTTTTAGGTCATTGTTTCCTTTTTTTATCCTTGTATAATTGACATAGCACGTACGTATCTCTATAGACGACCATGAGGTTAGATATGGGAAAAACCCCGTTTGGTTGGTTTGACCGTCAAACCGTAACCGTAACAGACCGTAAGTCTGTATATTTATGTCATCATCATCTCAGACAGAAGAAAATCATTGCTGGACAAGGCCTTGTCCTATCAATAAATTAATCATCTATAAATAAATTTAATATCAATTGTAATTTTTTAATTATTATTTTTTTTAATTATTTTTTTATATTGACTTTGCTATATTGTTTTTGTTTTTTGACCATGATTATATTTATTATATTGAATTATGTTTTATTTTTTTGACATTTGATATCTTTTGTGCAATTATTAATATTAATTTTACTATATTGACATTTACATTTTAAATAATTTTGAATTCATTGTAATTAATTATGGTTTTGACGTAGGTATTGATATAACGTAATGTATAATGACGTATCATTAGTGTAATTCGCATCAGCGGTGCTAATTGAATAAATAAATAAATAAATGAATTTCAATAAAGACCTGATAGGTACAACCTGCGTCCGGCGTCTTCCTACTTCTTGTATGAAGTCGTCTATCCATCTTGTGGTTGGTCATTTTACGCTCTTTGCCGGTGCGTGGTCTTTACTCGATTTACATTTATGTACATATTACCTATTTTAAGAAATAGACAAAAATCACTGAAGCTGCTTGACCGTTTCTTTGACGATTTTTGAGTTACAAGAACTAGCATAATATTAACACTATATGAATGTTACACAGTCAAACAATAATTAAATCTGAATCTGAAAATATAAGTAGCCAAACCAACAAAGATCACCGAAAATATTTGACGCTACATTTGACGGTTTTTACTTTACAAAAAGTTTAATACTAATATCAATAATATAGAAAAATATGACTACTTTTGTGTTTTATAAAATAAGATACATACTATTTACTTAATAACTTTCACAACATTGTGTAGAAACAGGCTCAAAGCAAAAAAATACAAAAGGCCCAAAGAAAATACTCTCCAAACAAATCCATTTGCCTACTATTAGTAAAGAAAAAAATACTCTTATTTTGCACACGTTTGTTGGAGGTGGGATTTCTAAAATCGGTACAAAGGCCCCGTTTCGGCAATTTACCAAGACGAATGGTTATTGTCAGGTCTTCTTTGGGAAATATGAAGATTGATCACTTCGAGTTAGCGGCCCATGCCTTATCTACTGACCTAGAGGCCATATTGTTCCGGTAATGTTTTTAATGAAAGCCGACTTTGACTGGATAATATTGATTTTGTTTATTGTTTAAAGTAATTGGCCTATTTTAAATAAAATTTTCGTAGCCGGAAAAGGAAAATATTACAAAGAAGTACTGAAGCATAGTCGTAGGATATTTTTATATTAATATGTGCCGACCTGGTTAACTAACATACTATAATATGAAATAGATCACAGTTTAGGTTCCCCAATAAAAAAAGTCAATTCCCTTCACTGGTTTACACATTACATTAAAAGAGAAAATGAGGCAGTCGCACTTCTAAGTTTAAGCGTTGTACTTATCCACCGTAATTTAAAGATACTTAAAATTTAAAGTACCTAGTTCAAAATATTATGTAGCAATGAACTGCGCTCGTCACTTTGGAATATAAGATGTTAAATTTTTCTATGTCATGAAACTTTCCTGGAAACGTTTCTTCTAATAATGTTTGAAAACGTCCATTGCTTGATGGTTCAATAATATAATTAACAAAGATTTGGTATTTCCCTAAACACTACAAAAAAGCCCTTAATACAAGCTACAAACTCAATCATATTTTATCGTGTCGATTAATTTTACTACTTTTTTACCCGACTGCGCAACGGAAAAAAGGTAATAAAAATGTTTATCAGATGTTTGAATATTTGTTCTTTCGTGGCAGTCTTTAGACCAAACGCGTGAGCTGATTTGAATGAATATAATAATGGTGTCGTTGGATTTGTTTTTAATATGTAGGTAAGTATCGCTGAATATCTGTGTTTTGGCGCCAAACCAAAATATGTTTAAAAAATCCAATCTTGTATTGGATATCAAAATGAAGGGTTTTGAAAGGCACTTACAAAAACATTTACCTACAGATTCAATTTAAATGTAGTAAGTAAGTAAGTTTGTATAGACTGAGTGGCCAGCCCTAGTGTTTTATGAAACCACCGAAAGCCTGAGGATGATTACTGTTTTTAAGAACAAACGACCAGGACCTACAATTTAACGAAAAAATGCCACTCACAGTCACCTATCCGAAGACTGACCGGTCCGTTTGTTGCTTGACATTGGTGATCGTTGGAGAACACCTATTCAAGCTACGCCACGAGCGCTACAAATGTTCTGTAGTGTTATCAATCAATCAATAACACTTTATTACACCACATAGAGCAATAACACAATATAATGAAAAAGTATATATGTATTCTATCAGCCATCTAGTTCCATAGTACAAGCTTTGCTTAGTTTTGGCTAGATGGTGTTGTGTGAAATGTCCACAAATAATTATTAAATATTTATTATTATTAATAAGCACATTAAAAAATGGCAGAAAAGGCGGTCTTAGCGCTAAAACATTGTCTCGAAGAGATCTTCCAGACAACCTTGGTATGTGTTGAAAAAAAGTAATATTATGTAAAAGTGGGATGTTTTTTTTTAAAACAGTATTTCGTTGACAAAATTTCTTTGCACACAATGAAAAATTATGCGCTTATTGTATGATTAACCTTTGTATGATCAACAAAAAACGAATAAAAATCATTACTACTTATTAACAGTAATAACTAAGATCCAATTTTTAATTTTTCAAGTTTTGCTTGGATCAAGTTTGTATGAAAATTAGGTGGTCCGTTATCCCCTTAACAGGAAACTTGGTGTCGAAGTTGATATCTTTGACAGATAATGGATAAAGTTTGGGCTGGTTAATTTTATGGATGGGTTTTAATTCTATTTCAATATCAGTTTTAGAGATTCTGAAAGGAAACTTATTACTGTGCTGGATAATAAATCCAGCACAATAAGAGTTTCACTCACACACCGAGGCTTCCGTACTCCTATGCATGACACAATAAATGAACATAAACACTGACATCATGGCTAATTACTCAACAAAATGTGCTTTACATCTAAAAATATTTGTAACTTCGCATATTTTCTACAACAGCGGGTGAGTCCACGAGGCGCAGCTAATACCTACGTAAAGACTGGAAAAATCAGCTAAGAGACTTGAGGGAAATTGTTGTTTATGTGGGCATTGGACTGACCCCCTGTCACGGCAGGCCAACATTACATCTTACCCTTTAATACCTCCTAACCCTCTAATACCCTCTCCCTCCCATCTAATCCTCTAACCACGGTCAAATGTGGCGTTAAACAACCTCATGGTTGTTGATGCTCAGCTTACCCCGTAAGGAAAAATAGGCGTGATTTTATGTATCTGTAAACAGACATAATACTAAAATTATTCATTTTATTAGTTAAATAATCGGCCCTAAGACTTAAGTAACCCTCGTTATCGAAGTCTGCAGTCATAATCAACAGTCTATGGGTTATCCAGACGAGTATCCTTCAAAACATCCGAGTGTTCTTCAAACAACATTAATGAAGACGGGAGGGCGCGGAAACTTTTCAATTTTACTCTCCAGATATTTGATGTAATAAGGATAAAGTTTTACGATACTTTTGTGTCGACAACAGATATATAATTTTTTGATTCACTGTTTTATTGATATTTTTAAGCACTTAAGAGATTCAAGCGATTAAATCGCCTAATGTTCATATTGTCACTTAAGCTTCTGGATTTTGATAGTGATTGTGTATTTTTGTCATGCTTATTAATTACTTATATATAAATTTCTAGCATAATTGTACATTATAATTTCTAGTTCCGATATTTTATAAATATAAATGAAAAAAAAAATGTTTGCCGAATCAGGAATATATTATGTCATATATAGCACAACTGAGAAAGTGATTTATTAGAATCTGAGTTCTTAAAGAAATACCTCAAAGACCTCAACGCAAACTTCTCCTCTTTTTTACTGAAATTTTACAATCTTTTGTCTCGATATTTACCAATTTTGCTCATAATTTAAAAAAAATACTAAGAAATATCTATGTCAAAATCAGTTACTAAATGGTGTCACAGCAGAATTCCCCCTTTTCGGGTGAAATACTCTCTTAACCAAAAATCTTCTTCAAAAAAATAAGTAAAGAATGATTAAAAAATACTGTATGCGAGTACCAATAAACATCCGGACTTTTTACTAGTAGATGTATCTTCGCTTCGCTCACTCGGTCAATTATATTGATTGTCATTTTGTTCCAGGGTCGTCGAGTGCGAGCCAGTATGCTAGTGAAGTGCTATGTATTCAGTGAAGTGTGCAGCCGTACTCAGTGACGCTTGAAGATGTAAAATGGCGTGGGGTGTGCGAGGCCCCGGTCCTTCGCTGTCCTTCTGGGGCTTGGTGCTCGGCTTCCACATCGCCTATATGGTCCATATTGCAGGTAACTGAGAGAGAGCAAATTTTTTTTTTAATCAGCCCTGTTTGTACAAACTGTCCTACTGCTGGGAACGAGCCATCTTCTCGTTGTGAGAAGGGTTAGGCCATAGTCTGCCACGCTGGCCAAGTGCGGGTTGAGAACTCTCAGACATGTAGGTTTCCTCACGATGTTTTCCTTCACCGTTTGAAGTTGGCGGCAATCAACAATACGCACATAACTTCGAAAAGACAGAGGTGCGTGCCGCGGGATTCGAACCCAGGACCTGCGGATCGCAAGTCAGACGGTCTCACCACTAGGCTGCCGGAAACTTACTTACTTTGAGAGCAATATAGCACGTCACATATCTTTCTCTTTCAATGCCCAATGAAACGCGTGAAAGAGAAAGATGTACGCATTTCTTTTCTTTATCAGTATCCGATTGTCCTTAAACTGTTACAAGATTTGTGTGAAAAATTGTAAAAGAAATATAAAACGCTCATTTAAACTTCTTAAAACTACTTTACTAAAAATGTTTAATCTCATTAATTGTTGATGCTCTTTAGATAGTAAACTTTGCCCTAGTTTCGAAAGTTCAATCCAATTAATCAAACACATAAACTATAGAACTACACTTACAAACCTATACATACATACTTACTTACATTATATGTTTGAGTTACACGTGACTTAGGTAGGTACTTACTGAGTGAGCGTTTAAACGCGGCACGGCGGCGTCTTGTTGTCTATAATGTGTATTTTGTGTGGGGGTGTGAATGTGTGGGGTGATATGTGTCTTACTGAGTGAGCGTTTAAACGCGGCACGGCGGGGCGTCTTGTTGTCTATAATGTGTATTTTGTGTGGGGTGATATGTGTCTAATTCAATACGTTTGTTTTTTAACTGACTACAAAAAGGAGGCTCTCAATACAACTGCATGTTTTTTTTGTATTATTGTTACGCGATTGTTTCGCAAAAATCGCAATATATGCAACATCAACAGAGTATGTACCTAGCCTATTTATTTATAAGTGTGTTCTGTACATAGCAATAAATGTTTTGATATGATATATTCGCGCGTTATAAAAACGCGCGTTTTTATCGCCACAGTGTTTGCCCGTTTGCCCAATTACGAAGGTAGTCCACTCCAATTATTGGTTTGAAACGTGGAGTACCTTATCTGTAATTAGTACACGCGGCTCGTGTGGCATGCATGCAGCTGATCGACTGTCGATCGATATTTATTAGAGGTAATCAACGATGATTATAATAAAAAAAAAAATGTTTTGCCTCACCATAAAAATACTGCTGTCCTTATTTCATTATTTTTCCAAATGAGACGTTAGTTTCCATTTTTGTCACGATTGTCCTCTATCTAAGCAAACTTTACAATTTTCTTTCATTTTCAGATTTTTCGGGTACATACTTTTTTCAAGCTAATAGACAGTTTTGACAGACACTCTTAGACATACAGACAGTCTGTCTCACCTCCACATCTCTCGCTCCAACCAATTCGATCTATATCTGCAAAAAGACAGGAGGGCAATCCTGGGCCCATAACCTGTCAGTCGCTGTGGTTTTCAGACTTGGCAGTGGATTGGATTCCTATCTAGTCTAAATAAAACCCAATGAACAATAATTATGGCAGCTCCGTGTATTATACAGCGTTCTTGCAAAGAGTAAAAGTTGAATTAGAGTTTCCCATGACTACTATAAAAATATTTAACAGATGCATCGTAAATGAGAGATAACCTATGATACAAATTAAACTAAGGTACTGACGTAGTATTATTATATGTTCTGAGGTACTAATTTTTCATTGCACTCTTACACATACCTACATAAAATCATGCCTATATTACCTTACGCGTAGGGAAAGCAACAAAGACCACGAAGCCGTTTGACCTTGGTTAGAAGGTTAGATGGAAGGAAGAGGGTATTAATGGATTAAAGAGCATAAGAAGGTAATATGTATACGTAATATTGGGTTGCAGTGTCAGGAGGTCAGCCCATTGTCTTTATAAACGCCATTTTCCCTCAAGTCCTTTAACTGAGTTTTACAGAATGCCCGGGAAAAGTAGCAGCTGGTACATTCTATGTTTTTCTTTTTCTTTCAGTCCTGTACGGAAGAGCTGTGTCTCATACACGTGTGTCTCATACACGTGTGTCTCATACACGTGTGTCTCATACACGTGTGTCTCATACACGTGTGTCTAATACACTTGTAAATTTATTGGAGAGCTTATAATATTCATAATTATAATCTAAGCCCGCCTCGAAGGAAGCCAACCTCTTTCCTGCACTCGAATCTTATTTGTCAGCAAAATCGCGTAACCATTAACGATCAAACATTTCCGAGCACTATCGTATCGGAAATGAACAGCGGTATCCGTTTCCGGCGACAAGTTAATACTCTGTTTGAAATTAATCCGTATTCCCTTGACTTAAGGTATTAGATATACGGTTTGAATGTTTTAATTACTAAACGCCAAACTACAAAGGCCGTGAATCCCTTTATCCGATGAATTCTTAGCCGTGTGTGCGTACGTGGGTGGAATGTGACTGGGCTTCTTTCTAAGTCTTGAAGATATTCAACCCCCTAATCCTCAGTCTAATTCTTAGTAATCTAGCATAATTGGGGCATACTTAATACGCCTCTGTATATCATTTTTTAGGGTTCCGTACTTCAAAAGTAAAAAAACGGAACTCTTATAGGATCACTTTGTTGTCCGTCTGTCCGTCTGTCTGTCCGTCTGTCCGGGTGTCTAGTTTGTTGGTATCGAGTTGAAATTAAAACCATATACGCAGATCTATAGTATCTTGTTGCAGAAAGAAAAATAAAATTTCTCAGTTTTCGTAAAAAAAAGTTACAGCCGAATATGTCGTAAAAAAACGCATATTTCGGCACTCACAAGGGAATCAAAACCTATGGGGTACTTCTCGTTGACCTAGAACTATGAAATTTGCCAAGAAGCATTGTGTTAGAGTACACATATAGGGAAAAATCCGAAAACTGGTAATTTTTTATTTAATCACAAAAAAATAATGTCTTTATGCAAGGAATGAGGGCCCAAATTGTAAAGTGAATTAATCGTATCATGTGGGGTACCATATGAAAGAGTTTCATTAGCATAAGCTAAAACAGCATTTTAAATATTTTTACGATGTATATTTTTCGGTTTATGAAATATATATGATATCCTCCTTTTATTTAGTTTGTACGGAACTCTCGGTGGTCTGACTCGCACTTGTCCGGTTTTTTTTTTATACAGGCGATATTAGATGTAGAGGTTATTGACACATTGTACATTTTAAACTGGATTATTAAAAAAAAATTGATTGAATGTTGTATGTAAATTTGTTGTTATCGCTTATTTGAAGTAAGGTACCTCATGTGTAATCTTTTTTTTATCATTGTCGTCATCATCTGAGCCACAAGAACTCCACTGCTGGATATAGGTCTCCCTCTTGGATTTCCAAAAAGACCGATTGGAAGCGGCTTACGTCCAGCGTCTTCCTGCCACTTGTGTGAGGTGGTTTGTCCACCACGTTCTTCCTACGCTACGGTGGCCGGCGCATGGCCTCGACTAGAAAACATTTCGAGTACATCGGCCACCAGTTCTACGTGCTATGTGCCCATTGCCATTTAAACTTGCTAATCCGCTGTACTATGTCGACAGCTGGTATTTAATATCAACCGAATAATATCTAAGATGCAGTATGCTTGCCTAGAAGTTACAGTGTGTCCATAATTTTTGGAAATTATTGTAATGCTCTTTCAGAGGTAGAAACCTCATGTATTGTTTATCGACTAATTCCAATACTCTGTGAAATTTAGTAATATTTCAACAACATTACTACACGAGGTAGATCATCTAATTTGACATTTCAATCCACCTCAATCATTAGACGTTTGTTTAGACTTTGTAATACATGAGAAAATAAGAATATAATTTACAAACAACAATACCATTCCTTCCATAGCAACCCCTAATTTATATTACATTTGAGGGTAAAATCTCTCGGGTTGTTAATTCCCTCGACATTGTGGGGTGAAATATACAAACGTTTTCCAAACATATTGTTAACTCACAAAATGACTGAGATATAATTGGCTATTACTTTAAGAGTATTAAATTTATAACAACATTATTAAAATGAAGTAATACTGTTGTCTAATAAAGGTAAATTCATTGTATAAATTTATCACGGTTTGAAATGTATAAATTAATTACCGAATTTAACATAAGTCATTGGTTTACTCTTGTAATTACGTGCTTCTACTTGACAAGCTTGTTCATTAAATTAATTTCCGACATGTCTGTAGTTTTGGAATAAATTATGATCTTAACGTATACGGACTTGTGTATACTCGTACTAGCAGGATTATCGTGAACTCTAAAGCTGTTTTGCTCTCAACTAAGCATTTTAACCTTTTACTTAAGTAGTTTTGTACATACTCGTAAGTAGGCTTAGTATATTTCGAGATTTTTGAAGTGAAAACTTCTTTAGCGGCGTTGGGCATTTTTGGGATGGGTAAAAAATGTTAAACTCGCGTCAGGTGTCACGTGATCTGATCGAAAATTCGTAGTCATAAGACGGCACAGGGCGCTTGCTAGTTCCAAACCAACGTAATAGATGGCGCTGTATAGTCTAGTTCCAGACCAACGTACTAGATGGCGCTTTTGCTATTTTATTTTTTAGTTTTCACTTCTGCCGGCACTCCCGGAGTGCAATCCTTTATTTTTTTTTTACATAAAATTGATGACCCTTCATCATTTGCCTAGTGTTGGCGATAAGAAATGGTGTGGTTGAAAATGAACCACGTCGGTCTAGAAGATATTAATTCACTTTAACCTTGAATATTAAAAGATAGTTCTCAGGAACGCAACTGGAATTTTCTTTTCTTAGGAATATTCAGGAATATAACTCCCTGTGGGAATAAATTCTATGTACTTTTAGAAGAAATGAAAAAGTGAAGTCTTCAATTGTTTATTATCTGAGTACCTAGTCATTTTCTCTATTTAACATGAGAAACGGAGGAAGAATTTAGGTATTTTATAAATAAAATTGTTATGACGTCATCAAGAGAGTTTGATACGCCGAGTACTATGCCTATATAACTACTTATATCATTATGAGTTTTTAAGGAACGCCTTCGTAATTATAACAAGGCTGCTGACTGGTGTCCTGTTACTGCATGTCCACCAATTACGTCTTATCCTCTAGTTCTTTATAACCTCCTAATACCCTATCCTTACCACCTAACCTTCTAACCACAGTCAAACGTGACGTCAAACAACCTCATGGTCTTTCATGCTCTGCCTCCTCGAAAAGGAAAATAGGTGGATTTTATGTATTTATCTAATCAAGTCTAGCCTTTAACTTAACTCATTTATTTATTAATTGCATCATATGTACATTACAAATATTTTATTATAAAACAGATATTATTTATTCGAAGTACATATGGCCCTATAAGGGCATGGCAACAGGAAGTTCGGAGCATTCTATTTCCATATTAGCAAACGTATCCTTAAAAAATTCGTCCAGAGTGTAGTAACAATTGGCTTCTAAATATGTTTTAAGGTGTTGTTTTAATATGGTTTACTTATAGTAATCGAAACTTACGGCCTTACCGAAAAACGTTACTTAACTTTAAGCATTTCTTAACGTATTTTGTCAACTTCTCGCTGACACGTAATGACACTTGCGGAAAGAAGACAAAGAATTTAAGACGATGGTTAAAGTTAAGCAACGTTTTTCGGTAAGGCCGTTAATAATGGGGTTGTTTTTTTTACAGAATACAACAACATGTTTATGTTTAAAGTTTAATGGATGAGACTAGTGAAAGGTGCCTTATTTTCTTATTAGCAACCGGCACTTTAGAATTTAATATTTTATACTCCGAGTAACGGAGAGCTATCAAAGGAAGCCTCTAAAGAGGCTACGAAGTTATAGTTGGGTTGCTCCTGTTACAGCTATAATACCTATATTGTTTCTCTTTTAGGCAGGAGTCGGTGAGCAGAACTAGTTAGTACATTAGGTTATTAAATTTTGAGCTAGATTAATATGTGCTTCTGTCTGTATTTGACAGTTTCGTAAGTAATTTGTGTTAAGGTATTTATCAAGTTTTAGGCAGCGACGTACAGAGCTCCAAATACTGAGCTGATTTAAATCAGATTTTTGTCATTTACGTAGATAAAATATACTTCGTGATTTTAATTCTTTGCCGGATTTATACATTATTTATACAAGATAGATCTACGATTGACTTCGCCTGATGTTAAGCGACGTTGTGGCCGAGGATGGTGCTCGTCGATCTAAAAGATATCTATTCACTCTAGCCTTGAAAATTCCAAGATTGTAGGTCTCAGGAAACAGAGATGGCGGCAAAGAATTCCATTCTTGTGCAGTGCGGAACAAGAATGTGGATCGATATCGCTGAGTACGAATTTTTGGAATTTCAACGAGAAATGGGTGGTAATTTGCTGACTTTCTGCTAGTCCTGTAGTGAAATTGGGAGGGTGGAATTGGGTCGTAAAGCTCTTGCGCACATTCCCCGAAATGAATCCTGTATATAGAAAATAGACAGACATGCTACTTTACGGCGGTGCTCGAGACTAAGTAGCTACTAAATAGTACATTTATTTTTTATGTATTTACATAGTAATATTTATGGCGACTCTAGCAAGTCGTAGGTGATTGGCGACACAGCGTACCCTGATGTTTCCCTGAAAAATGAATTAACTGACCTGCAACTTGCTTTAATTGGTGAAAGAAAAGGTGAATAAAATTGGCAAGTGCCGTTTTCTCACTGATGCTCCCACACAGAATTACTGTCCTACTTACTGTGTGGGAGCATTATCTCATAAATTACTTTTCTGAGTTTTTCTAACAACCATTTCATTTCAATAGTCAAGATAATATACCTATGTTAAACCATTATACCATTATACATTTTTCTATTTGCCATGAGTTTAACCGGTGAATGAATTTATATACTTTACTTTTCAAGCTTACTAAATCCTTCACGATTGTAAACTTTTTAAAGAAACATCTATTCACCCGTTCGTTTTTAGGGTTCCGTACCCAAAGGGTGGAAACGGGACCTTATTACTAAGACTTCGCTATCTGTCCGTCTGTCCGTCCGTCCGTCTGTCACCAGGCTGTATCTCATGAACCGTGATAGTTAGACAGTTGAAATTTTCACAGATGATGTATTTCTGTTGCCGATATAAGAGTAAATACTAAAAAGCTGAATAAAATAAATATTTAAGGGGGCTCCCTTACAACAAACGTGATTTTTATGCTCGTTTTTGCTCGATATTGATAACGAAAACAGGTAGACGCTTGAAATATTCACAGAATATTGAGTTATATTATTTACTTTAAAAATAGATAATTAAATTAAAATAAAATTAATATTTAAGGGGGGCTCCCATACAACAAACGTGATTTTAGTCGTTTTTATAGATAATGGTACGGAACCCTTCGTGCGCGAGTCCGACTCACACTTGGCTGGTTTTATTTTTTCTGTCAAGAATGATATTTGTTATTGAATGTCAAATGCTTCGTCCTCGAAGCTTAGAAAATGTGCAAATGTTTATACGATAATCCTCAAATTTTACAGTTTTTCAAAGGAAAACGTGTCTGTGGAACTCTTCGATTCTATAATCTGAAGCACTTCACTCAGACATCCAATGAAAATATTCATATTTTTTGAAATTATTCAAAAAGTAATTAAGCAATGTTTATAAATTAATTATGAGACCAACTTGGAAGCTTTCTCTGTACACTAATTCTAGAAACACAAAAATATACGCTACAAATTGATAACCTCCTCCTTTTTTGAAGTCGGTTAGTAATTAGAAGGCTGTCACTATCAAGCCCATTCTAGACATATTATGGATTCAAAAGTGACATTTTTCTAGCCAATTGCGATTTGCAGTGTAACACCAACGTTAACCGAGGACCTCTGGCAGTCCGGATTCGGAGTCGAGCATGATTATCCTAAAACTTTGAAATTTGAATCTTCACGTTTAAATACTTTATAAATATATCCAAAATATTCGTTAATTTTTTTTGAATCAAATCAAATCAAAATTAATTTATTACAGGTTTCATTTGACCCATAAAAAATGATTTTAAAGAATTCTTATGAGACGCAAAATATACAAAACTAAAATTACTCTGGTATTACATTAGTTAAAAAAGTTTATCAATCACATTTAATTAATTAATTTATAATCAAATAAAAAAGCGATAACTGATACCATAAAACTTTATTTTACTGTGTTATTTTCTTTTATAAAATGTTTATTCATATGGATTCTATATATTATCATTTGCCATTGTTTATATTTCACATGAGTAGCAAAAACTTCAGAAATGGATAATTCAAAATATGAGCATCTTTCCCACTTTATTTAACAAAATACTTATAATAATTCATAACACGTTTTTCTTTGTAATATTTGTAGTCATATAAATTCAGTGCGTAAATGTATGCCCTTATAACAAGCACATGTCGTTCCTTAAGCCCTTACAATATGTTTGGGTAAAGTAACCCCGTTGCTATAGATCCCGTACCTAATGGATTCTCCGTAATTTGATACACAAATCCAGCGCTACATGGACCTCAAGGCTTGACCTTCGTGGAATGCTGTTAATATTGCGGAAAGGTTATTTCATCACAGTAGACTACAACAAGTAGTATTTCTTGGCATTGTAATTAGAGTTTTGTTTCTAATATTTACTGCTGATAAGCGGCAGTGTTAGAAAATGGTGGTCATCTAGAAAATAATCCTTATGTTAGTTCTTACATTCAGTAGCTTTCACATTGGCGATTTAGCAGCGTAGGTAAGCGTAGGTTGTGGCTGCCATAGGAGCTGAATTTGCCAGAAACAGACAGCAGACTGAGACTGACAGAGAAAAAACTATCAATCAACAGCCCCTAAGGCAATTTCTATTAACGACGGACTAAATTAATCGCCAGGCTCACACTTTGCTAATCTATAATTGTATTGCTTTTTTGTTGTATTTGTATGTATTTATTTTCATGAGAACCAACCTTTAATATATTTCAAATAATTGTAAATTTAATATATTATTATATTTAAATTAAAATAAATATAAGTTTAAAATAAACATGTGAGTTATGTCGGGCTCACGCTTGGCTCACGGCCTCACTTGAACAGTTTTACTGGTCAGGCGAGTATACTGTGCCGCCAGGGTCGCAGCCGTACCCTGGTCGCATGTAATTATACCTATTCGTGTTACAGCTGTAATTATTCTGATATTATATCAGCGATAAATATAATTTAGAACATGTGATATAGGTCTCAAGGCCCGTGTTTAAAATTAAAGACCTTTTTCCTAAATAACAAGTATCAAATTAATGTGCTGTACTTTTGAGTCACATTTTGAAGAACCATTATTCATAATTTGCCTTTATTTTTGTTATATTTATATTGAACTGACTTCACAAAAAGAGGATTATGATCTGAGCGGTATATTTAATTATATAATAGTTCATACATATGGGTATGTATTATGCAAATAGATCTACACACTCCATCTTCCATGACAATGTCATTTTCATCTATTGTGATTGAAAATAGATCTATTTTATTACCTGACTACGGCGAAGCAAAAGGGAGGGTTATATTTTTGACTGGTATACGAGTATGGGTATGTATATTCATCTGTTCCCTCATAACTTCTAAACTACTTGTCAAAATTTGACAAATGAGTTGTCGTTAGAAACGTCTTGGTTGTCCACTCGTTATAGGCTAAGTGACGTCACATTAAATTGAATATGGCGCCCTATAGGGGGCACGATGTCAAGAACAAAATTTTTTCGCCCCACCCCATCATTTGTCATCATTGAACAGGGGTTATTAAATGAAGGTAAGGTTTGATACTTTATATTTTTGTCAAGCATTCCGTTTGCGAGATGCCTATATCCCGTCAAAATTATGAAAACAAATTTTTACCCGAATACGGCGTCGCAATCGCAAAGAAGCAAATGGGAGAGTTATAGGTTTCTGATCGGTGTGTATGAATGTAAGTATGTATGTATGCATGTATGTATTTATATTCATTTATTTCCTCATAACTCCTAAACAACAAATCACAATTTAACAAAAAAAGTTATGTGGCTCTGCAAAGACCCCAAAATACTTTAAATAAAAAATAATTTCAAAACCTATAGCAATAAATATTTTATTGTATTTCCTACATATTCATAGTAGTGTTCAGAGGATAACCGTGGTCATATGCTACATTGCAGAACGTATTGTTTTGTAGGTGGCATACGAGTAAGTAAGAAATACAATAAAATATTTATTAGATTACTACTTTTTGGAGCGTGACTTTTCAATAGTCGGGTTTTAGTTTATGAACTTATTTTTTATATTAAAAGTATACAACGCTAAATCGCTCCACCAATCAATCAATTACTTAATCAATCTATGTATTTGCAGACTAGTCACTTTTAAGATTTGTTATTTTTACGAGCTTTCTATTAACTTATATAGGTACTTTACTATTAACTTATAACTAATATTGTATATTACAAGTCATGCAACTCAAATTTGAGCGTGTACTGGACACTGTTGTCTTTACACGTATGTCATGGGACTGAGCGAGTCAGAAAGTGTAGGATACGTCATGAAGTGGACCAAACGATAATACATAATTCGCACTAAAATCGCACTAATATATAATATAATATACTCAGTGGCACATATAAATATATATGTGCCACTGAGCACAAACGTAGCTTGCATCTGGGCAAATACACATGTGAATCAGATAAATGAAGTTAACATATTATCTCCCACCAGAAAATATTGCACTAGGTTATATGTATAATGTACACAGAACTGGGAGAAGAACGTAACACAACGCCGTACACAACACAACGCCGTAGCACAACGCCGATCTCATGGATCTTATAGCTCACTTTGACTTCTTATATAGACATAGGAAAAATCCTTTACTCTCAGTTTCCGACTTTGAAATTTTAAATGCTTGTTCGGGTCTGATGGCTATATAAATTTGATAGATCGACGAGCTCCATCCTCGGCCACACCGTCGCTTAACATCAGGCGAGTTGGTGGTCCATCGTAGATCTATCTTGCATAAAAAAACTCTTACCAGCTTTGTCTGCACACGGGGAACTTTTCAACATCTAGTAGAATGGATAAGATTTTTTACACAGGTCCAATATGCAAATAATTATTCAGATTATACCATATTCATTGTAAATAATTATAGTTTAAAAAACTGAAAAAAAACGACTTCAAAATACGCAAAACAATACATACGCGACTTGCTGTTCACTTTTCTACAGGCACTTTAATGATATTTTACCTGTTATTTTGTTATAAAAACTAAAGTACTGCATCAATTTTGATAAAAATTATATGGGACTACCTCTGAAGTATGACCGACCAAATACAAAGAGAATCATCAAAATCAATGCACAATTGAATGAGTAATCGGTCAACAAACAAAAAAAAAACACATACAAACCGAATTGATAACATCCTTCTTTTTGGAAGTCAGTTAAAAATAGGTACTCAATTACGCATGTGAATTTATATACATTCACTTTATAATTAATAGTATTTATATTTTTAAATGAAAAATAAATTCAGTTGAAAGCATTCTGTCCTTCTCCTGGTACAGTATATACATTTCATATTGCTTTGAAAATGGGTAGGTACCTAGTGACCCTGTTTTACTTTCGTTATTACATAGACAAGAAATAGATACCCAACTGTATTAAAAAACCTAGCAATGATTCAATTAGTGCTCCAAATAGCAAGGACTCCAAACAACGTTGGCAAGCTTCCATCAATTCAAACTTTCAGGAAATTGTATTTGATGAAGTTTCCCCTTCAAAGCAACTCGTAGAACGGTTAAGTGGCAACTCACATGTCATTTTATTAGGTTGCCCGTTTGTATGAACACGTATGTTGAAGAAATTCCGCTTGTCAGACGAAATTTTGTTTGAAGTTGTGAGTGATAACTCAAATAAAGTCTTGGGAAACTTATGTCTTTCGCATTGGCTTTTCTTGAAGTGTGGGCTCGACTGTTTCGTATGTCACGTGTTTTTAGGGTTCCATACCTCAGTTAGAAGAAATTGAACTGTTATAGGATCACTTCGTTATCCATATATCCGTCTATCAAAACCCGTTTTCTCAGGATAGCGTGGTCTGCTACTCCTGGTAGCAGTGAAAAAATCAGACTTCTATCTGTGCTTCTATGTCAACGTAATCTAAAGATATGGCCGTTTATGTTTCGTTTGTAGTGCCTATTTTGACGCTCGCAAGGGAATCAAAAAATCAGTTCACCTAGAATCATGAAATTTAGCAAAAAGCAATATACCATGTAGCAAAGTTAAGAAAAAAAACAAAAAACCGTAAATTTGTAGTTACATCACAAAATAATTAGTTTTTGCGATTCTATACTAAATTGCAGTTGGTAAACAAACCGTGACCCATGTCAATGTATAGGGACAACAGTTTTCTAACGTCAAACTTAAATTTGTCCCACAGCATAGGCAAGCTTGTACAGAACACTCGGTGCGCAAGTCCGACTCGCACTTGACCGTTTTTTTTTTCTATTTCAATCATATTATCCATCTGAAACGTATTTTCTTGCAAAGAACATGCTCATATGTAAGTTTAATCGATAGACTGATCTCACAGCTCAGTTGGTAGAATGCCTGCCTTCTTTTGTGGTCGTAGGTTCGATCCCCTCAGGACAAATATTTGTACAATGAACATGGATGTATGTTCCATGTGTAGGTGTTTTTATATATCTTAAGTCTATAGGTATTTAAAAAAGTGTTGGTATAAGTAATACATTATTATCTATATAATTTCCACAGTACAAACTTGGCTTAGTTGGGGCTTGATAGTTCTGTATAAAAATGTCCACCAATATCCACCATAGTCTGCAGCTTCCTTGAAATCTTGTATTGTTATATATATTTTCAATGAAATTTTGCCTCAAGTCTTTTAAGTGATCTTCAATCTTGATAGTTTAAGACAGTGCTATGTTAAGAGATTGTGTTATGTGTTGTTTGTGTTATGTGATGTGATTTAGAATCTCTTTGCGTTAAGAGAACAAATAAAATAAATATGTTTTCTTACGACAACACGTTGTTGTAACGACGTCGTTATGTTGTTTTTTGTTGTTGTTGGTGTTGTTGACGAGACGTCCTTCGGGAGTGACGTCGGCGCTGCTCTTTTTGAAAAAGACCGCCGTATACGGTTGAAACTATAGTCGGAGAATTCGGGTCCAAATTAGTCGTAGGTAAAGTTTGTTCAAAATTAATATGTTTTCTTAGTTTCTCATTGTTATTAAACGACCGTAACTGTAAGCACGATCATTTATATAATCGGCCAAGTGCGTGTCGGACTCGCGCACGAAGGGTTCCGTACTATCATCTATAATACTATAAAGTTTAGTTCTGTTTATAAAATAACGAGAAATCAACGAAATTCCAAGTAGTAAATTGCAAACTTATAGGTAGGTTTTCGATACACATCCGGGCAGCATAACGACGTTCGCGCGAATACGCGCGGCTATGGCTCGCTCCGTGATGTTACCTCCCCCGCTACCCGCGCAGCCGTTGCTTAGCAACCGCCTCGCGCTCGCGCCACCACCACACCGCGGCGCGGCGCTCGCACCGCGTTTAGATGCACGGATTATTTTCATTTTGTGAGTTTTTATGTATTAGATTAGGTATTTATTTTTATAGTTAATATATTTCTAAATATTTACTTACAAATATTCAAGTTTCTACCTGTTAATTAAGATCGAGTAAAAATTGCTTAAAAATTACGTTTGTTGTATGGGAGCCCCCCTTTAATATTTACTTTATTGTTATTTAATTATTTATTTTGAAAGCTATTATACAAGTTAATATTCTGTGAAAATTTGAAGCGTCTACCTGTTATCGTTTTTAATATTGAGCAAAAAAATACGAAAAAAACACGTTTATTGTATGGGGACCCCCCTTAATATTATTTTTTTTTTTAATTTTTTGTATTTGTTGTTATAGCGGCAACGGAAATATATCATTTGTGAAAATTTCAGCTTTCTAGCTATCACGGTTTATGAGATACAGCCTGGAGACAGACAGACAGACAGACAGACAGACAGACAGACAGACAGACAGACAGACAGACAGCGAAGTCTTAGTAATAGGGTCCCGTTTTTACCCTTTGGGTACGGAACCCTAAAAATATTAAATAAATAAATATTTGTGGACATTTCACACAACACCATCTAGCCCAAACTAAGCAAAGCTTGTACTATGGAGCTAGATGTAAGTATTAAACTAATACTCAAATAATAACGTTTAATATTAATCGATTTATTTAATAAAACTTGGTTAGTTTAAGTTGTGTGTGTTCTCTTCAGAAAGGTTTCCAAATAATAATAGTTAAAAAACCGAATTTAAAATACGCAATTCGTTTACTTGGATGATATATATTTCCAGTTATTTTGTTATAAAAAACAAAGTAATAAACCGATTTTGATAAAATTTACATGGGACCACCCTAAAGTATGCTCTACTAAACAAAAACTCTTAGAAATCAATTCATAATTAGGAAAATAATCTATAAACAAACATACAAAACCAAAACGAATCGAGAACCTTCCTTTTTTGGAAGTCGGTTAAAATATACTTAGTTTTACAACCAGGTTTTCGAATATCCTTGTCCAGCAGTGAATTTCTTGTGGCTAACATGGTGATCCGCTTTTCAATATCTTGCCTGTAGCACCTCACTTTTAGACAATTAGTACTCAAGTAGTATGACAATTTTTTTTTTATCAGCTCTGTTTTACGAACTGTCCCACTGCTAGGCGCGGGCCATCTCATTGTGAGAAGGGTAAGGCCATAGTCTACTACGCTGGCCAAGTGCGGGTTGGCGGACTTCACACATCTTGAGAACTCTCAGACATGTAGGTTTCCTCACGATGTTATCCTTCACCGTTTGAAGTTGGCGGCGATTAACAATACACACATAACTTCGAAAAGACAGAGGTACGTGCCGCGGGATTCGAACCCAGGACCTGCGGATCGCAAGTCAGACGGTCTCCCGACTAGGCTGCCGGAAACTTAAGAAGGACTTTCATAAGGTTATATTAAAAACAGAAATAAGTATTTAAGAGAGTTAATAAAAATAAATAATATGTAAAATAAATAAATAAAAAATATAAAAATTTAGAACGGCTAGAGTCAGTTTCATCATAAAAATGTTAAAAGATTATCCAGTAGAAAAACTGAAGCTCGCTTGCTTACTTCACTTTTTACTTAAAACTTAGCGGAAACAAAGACGTTTATCTTGTTAGTACTTTCAGGAAGTTAGTAATTTTAAAACAAACTGCGGGACCGCGTTATCTTTAAAAGTTTAAGTTTGTTTTTGCCACTTGGGAAGTCAAGTAGAAAATTATAGCTTACATTCTTGCAAGATACGAGTACCTGGCAGTATGCCAGTGATATGATATCCAATTTTATTAAGCGAGTAGTTATCAATATCTTCTTAAGTACCTACCTATTTAGAGTAATTATTTTTCTATTAAAAAAACTGACTTCAAACGCAACTTACTAAATCCTTCACGATTATAAACTTTTTAAAGAGACCTCTCTTCACTCGCTCTTTTTAAGGTTCCGTACCCAAAGGGTAAAAACAGGACCCTATTACTAAGACTTCGCTGTCTGTCTGTCTGTCTGTCTGTCTGTCTCCAGGCTGTATCTCATAAACCGTGATAGCTAGAAAGCTGAAATTTTCACAAATGATGTATTTCCGTTGCCGCTACAACAACAAATACTAAAAAGCTACCTACGTTAAAAAGCGTTTATTGTATGGGGTATATACCCCATACAATAAACGTGTTTTTTTCGTATTTTTTGCTCAATATTAAAAACGGTAAGAGGTAGACGCTTCAAATTTTCACAGAATAGGTATTTACTTGTATATTACTTTTCAAAATAAATAATTAAATAACAATAAAGTAAATATTAAAGGGGGGCTTCCATACAACAAACGTAATTTTTAAGCAATTTTTACTCGATCTTAATTAACAGGTAGAAACTTGAATATTTGTTAGTAAATATTTAGAAATATATTAACTATAAAAATAAATACCTAATCTAATACATAAAAACTCACAAAATGAAAATAATCCGTGCATCTAAACGCGGTGCGAGCGTCGCGCCGCGGTGTGGTGGTGGCGCGAGCGCGAGGCGGTTGCTAAGCAACGGCCACGCGGGTAGCGGGGGAGGTAACATCACGGAGCAAGCCATAGCCGCGCGTATTCGCGCGAGCGTCGCGTCGTCATGCTACCCGGATGTGTATCGAAAACCTACCTATAAGTTTGCAATTTACTACTTGGAATTTCGTTGATTTCTCGTTATTTTATACGATTTTCTATTATAGATGATAGTACGGAACCCTTCGAGCGCGAGTCCGACTCGCACTTGGCCGATTTTTTTTTCTTTTATCAAGAATGCGATTTGTCATTGAAAGTCAAATGATCGTCTTCGAAGATTAGAAAATGTGCAGATGCTTATACAATAATCCTCAATATTTGACCCTTTTGCAAAGAAAAACGTGTAGGTAGAACTTTGCGATTCTCTAATCTGGTGCACTTCACTCAGGAATACAATGAAAATATTTTTATTTTTAGAAATTATTCAAAAATGAATAAAGATGTTTATAAAATAATTATGGGACCAACTTGGGAGCTTTCTCTATACACCAATTCAGGAAACACAAAAATTGGTTCTCATATGACGGAGTAATTCGTGTAATTCATAAAAAAAAATATACGCTACGAATTGATAACCTCCTCCTTTTTCGAAGTCGGTTAAACATCAATTGCTTTTCGTTAGTCCCTTAAAACTCGTAAACATCTTGACCCATTTCAATATTTTTAGGGTTCCGTACCTCAATAGGATAAAACGGAACCCTTTTAGGATCACTTTGTTGTCCGTCTGTCCGTCGCGTCGGATGTCAAGACCTTTATCTCGGGAACGCGTGAAGGTATCGAGTTGAAATTAAAACCATATACGCAAATCCATATTATCTTGCTGCAGAAAGAAATATAAAGTTTCTAAGTTTTCGTAAAAAAAGTTACAGCCGAATATATCGTAAAAAACGCACATTTCGACACTCACAAGGGAATCAAAACCTATGGGGTACTTCCCGTTGACCTAGAACAATGAAATTTGGCAAGAAGCGTTTTGTTAGAGCACACATATAGGAAAAAATCCGAAAACTGGACAATTTGAATTTAATCACAAAAAAATTGTGTCTTTATGCAAGGAATGAAGGTCCTAATTTTAAAGTGAATTAACCGTATCATGTGGGATATCATATGAAAGAACTTCAGCAGCATAAGCTAAAACAGCTTTTTAAATATTTTTACGATGTATATTTTTCGGTTTATGAAGGAAAATATAAAAAAAAATATTATGATTTCCCCCTTTTATCTACTAGTTTGTACGAAACCCTCGGTGGGCGAGTCTGACTCGCATTTGTCCGGTTTTTATTTTGTTATATTCATGATTGTCAGGACAAAGTTGGTATTTTGGGTCATTAAACTTGGAGGTTTTGTTCTTAATAAAGTGAAAGAAGTTAGAAAGAATTTGGCCAAAATGTGGATGAAGACGAAAAGAGTATTTACCATTTAACTTATCTACCAAAAGTACAACTATTGAGCATTCATGCTCACCATCGAAGGCTTCTTCTTGCGGCGGCGTCGTGTGGCGGGTCGCCCTCTTCCCTAACATATGGTTGAGGAGGGCGATGGCTGGCACATGCGTCATACTCGTGATCGGGTGCTGCTTGCGGGTCGCTGGTTTGCTCGTGGTATGCTCGCAACATAGTAATAAATTAAAATAAAATTATTTTCCTGTAACGATAATTAGTAAGCAATAGTTTGTAATTGACAAAGGTCACGGACCCTGCTGTCTGTGGAGAAAAAAAATATTTAAAAAAAGTACAACTATTTGTACTATTTTCTATGTCAATATCATTTCAGTCATTGATCTATTGCTAGATAGGTCTTTTTCTTTATCACATTATTCTTCCGGCCCGTGTTGATCTGTTCCTCTTTGACTTGAAGATATCTTCTTTTTATCTGGGTGGTGTCTATCTTCTAGTCTAATTGTTTGTTTAGACCACCTTTTTGTAGCATTTCAATGTATCCTGCCTACTTCCACTCGAGTTCCGTAATTTTGCGAGTTTTTGACGTTTTATAAAATTCTGACAATATACATGTATAGATGCCTATAGGCAATTCTAGTAGGATTCTAGGTATTTTATTTAGTTGTTTGCATAGGCGATACTTATATTCTATTCAATCGGGCATATATTAATAAACTATCTTGGTAAATCTTAAACTATCTCGCATAATTTTGGAGGGTACGTCATGGAAACTTGTTGTCGTTTTATTTTATGTTATTTTGAATATTAATGCTTTAAAAATAGTGACGTTTTATTCATTAAGGTTTTGATAAAGTTCGTGTGGGCAAGTGAAATAAAAAAACAAAACAACGTGAAAAGACTTTCACGTTGCCGGCAAAACACCAAAAGCTTCCAGTAATATCGCCAATACTTTACTGAAGCATGACTCAATTTTAAAAATGCCTGTATATGTGGCTTGAATTGTGACTAGAACATTTATGACTTGTTTAATTCAAGAAACTTAAAGAAATCTTAATACTTGATTACTAACAAATGCTCTTAGCGGGTCCAAATTCAATAATTAAAAAAAACTGTATCACAAGGCATACGGAATATCGAATCATTTTATAGATTGTCGGATTACCTTGCCGTTCACATATTGACATAACTATGTATGTAGCATTATTAGATATAATTTGGAGAAAACTTTGACCGAAAAAATATAATAAAATAAATATTTAAGGGGGCATACAACATACATGATTTTTTTGCGTTTTTATTGATAATGGTACGGAACCCTTCGTGCGCGAGTCCGACTCGCACTTGGCCGGTTTTATTCTATCCCGCATCTGTATAAGATACATACTTAATGAACGTATAATAATTTAGAAACAGTATACAAAATCAATTAATTGTTACGAATTCATTGAATTAGTTGTAGAACTATTTTAACTCGCTCCAAAATAATTCTGAATGTGTGTTTGTCATTTACGCAATAGGTTATTCATTAATTAAGCAAATTTTAGTTCAGGATCCAATAAATAAATTGGGAATGCTATTTATTCGCGCGCAATAACATCGCTCTTTTTAACCGCGTAAGAAGAAGTTTATGTTTTTCGAGTGTATGTATATTTTTGTGTTTGTATGTATGTTTCTATATGATCGTTTACGGCCTAAACCACGACCGATTTTGATGTGCAAGGTGACGTTAGATTTGTCTTCAGACCCTACCGAGTGTCTTAGGTCTCAGTATTACTTATATTCTTAGACATAGTAAATTTTGTTAAGTAATTAGCCATGGTGACAGTGTTCCTTTTCATATATTGTGTCATGCATAGGAGTACGGAAGCCTCGTTGTGCAAGTGAAACTCGTACTTGGCCGGATTAATTTATTGCACATTTTTCAGTGTTAGTTCTGACACACGAAGGCTCTCACCGTCTATCCATCGATGTCGTCCAAGTAGTTGGTACTTGTTTCGTTATGTACGAACCGAATACCGCACGTACATCTCTAGTCGCGACTGAAGACGAGTCGGGCGATTACCTTACTTGAGGCTGGTCACGCAGAGCAGGAGAAAACCTATCTACGTATAATAACGTATAATATTTCCTCACCGAGATAAAGTGAAGTACTTGGGACTTCATCTGGATCGTCGTTTAACCTGGAAAGACCATATAAGCGCAAAGACAGAAGAACTCAAACTGCGATACAGTGGGTATTCATGGCTCCTCGGTCGAAACAGCAAATTGTCTACAGACAATAAACTGCTCATATACAAAAGCATACTAAAACCTATATGAATGTATGGAATCCAGTTGTGGGGAACCGCTTGTAATTCACACATCTCAAAAATCCAACGGATGCAAAATACTATACTGATAACCATCAGCGAAGTTTCCTGGTACACAACCAATCAAGAGATTCATAGCAACCTAGGGATGAGCACAGTTAAAGAAGAGGTCGATAATATTCGCAAAAGCTATAAACAACACCTACTTAGACATCCTAATGAACTTGCTGTTGTGATTACTGAACAAGGGTACACACCCAGGCTGAAAAGGAAATGCGTACTCAGCAACTGACCGGAGTCAAAGACACATTTAAGGGAGATGCACTCATTGGATTGCACACCTTTCACGACAAATATGCACACAAATAATCTACTACTAATCTGCTTATAGTAGTACTGATTGCAGATATAAATTAGAACACACAAAAAAAATATATAATAGATCATCGACTGAAATGTAGTTTTATTTAAGCCGTAACTTCATGGTTGGGGCGCCGGCCGCCGCGTCGCCCGCGAAGGCATTCGTGCAATAAATTGTATTCGTCTTCGCCCCTCACAGACAATGAGGGTAAATTGCGATCATTAAGCTTGTTAGAATATTTAAAAGGTTTAATTGACGACCGCTCGCGGTGTTATTTTTGGCTTAAAGGTTTCAATTTATTGTCACTTATAAATTGAATATGAGGAATTACCCGACGTCGTTTGTCTGTTATGTTATATTCTATTTAGGCGGTACAGCAACGGTGCAGTGGTGAGATACAAAAAAAATTTCGGGACTTTGTAAAGTCTAATACTAAACTATTTCATTATTGTACTTACGATATTAGTAGATTGTACTTCACGAAACCGCCAAAAAGCTCACCCCCACATTTTGCATAACTAGAAATCCCATGTAGTCAGGTTCTCACGCTCCTTCCTCCCGCGAACAAGCAAAATGTGGAATGTCCTTCCTCGGAAGGTTTTCCCGCCGAGCTTCAACAAAGAGCGTTTTAAAAAGGGCGCCTACAAACACCTCTCCGGACTAGCAAAGCTACAGTAATGTCACTGATGTTGCAGTTGTCCATAGGTGACGGTTATCGCTTACCATCAGGCGAACCGTCTTTCTTTGCACCTTTTTATAAAAAAAAAAAACTATGTTGCTTTTCACGCTCTTTACCGTCCATTATAAAAAACGGCAGGGTGATGCAGTCACCTAAATGAACGATAAAATAACTGGCAAAGTTCACCACTAGTTAACGAGTTTCGCCCGCACCCTGAGGCTTCCGTACTCCCATGCGACATATTTTTTTATTTTTTTTATCAGCCCTGTTTGTATAAACTGTCCCACTGCTGGGAACGGGCCATCTTCTCATTGTGAGAAGGGTTAGGCCATAGTCTGCCACGCTGGCTAAGTGCGGGTTGGCAGACTTCACACATCTTCAAGATCATTGAGAACTCTCAGACATGTGGGTTTCCTCACGATGTTTTCCTTCACCGTTTGAAGTTGGCGGCAATCAACAATACGCACATAACTTCGAAAAGACAGAGGTGCGTGGCGCGGGATTCGAACCCAGGACCTGCGGATCGCAAGTCAGACGGTCTCACCACTAGGCTGGCGGACTCTTATGCGACATATGAATACAGAAAATGTATGGTAACTTTATCCATAGTAAAATGTTAATGATTAGTCACTCGCTTGGTTTAATCTTTAGGTACGCAAGCCCACACTAACTCAGTGTCCCCAGGACATTGAGCTTCACCAATTCAAAACGGAGAAATGGAATTAAACAAAATGGAGACTGCAGACGAGTTATTCAGGAATTAAGTGAGGCTCGTATAAAAGATTTTATCAGCTTTTTATTATGTTTTTATCAATTTGAAATATCTAGTTGGTTTATACGAACACCTAAGTATTATTTTAATTGTATTATAATTGAGTCGAACGTATCATTGTTCTATAGTATTTTTCTTTATGCGGTACGTATGTTTTATAATAATTGGGTAGGTAGGTACCTTAAATTATTAATACAATTTTGAAGTTTTTACGAAATTATGGGTAAAAGATAATAATATATTTGTTCTAAGCAGTAATATTTTTATTTGTTTGCACTGCCACTTCAACCTGCTGTTCTGTGTAGCACAGCGGATTAGATGTTATAATGAGTCCAAATTATACCAGGCACATCGTTTTAGACAAATTCAATTTGTCTGAATTCGATTTATTTTTTTGAAGAGCACAATTGCCAAAGTTGAGGTAGGTATTTCAAACTGTTTGGTTCAATTTCAGTTTGTCAAACAGTAATAGTATCCTAAAACAACCTAATGTCTTCAATTTTCTGGTTTTAGGAAAATTTAAGACAGATCTAATTTTTGGAAAATATTTTTGACGTGATAACATAAATCGATGAACGCCGGCTGCACGCACGAAAAAGCATGAGTCATTGTCACGTTCCGCCTGAGCCGAGTGTGCAAGCGAGAGCGCGGAACAAGCGATATGGAGACACGCTCGGCCTAAGCGCTCGGCTTGTGACGCATCTATCATGACGTTATGTTATCACGTAAAATTATCGTCCGTAAACCGACTTTATATCGTCCGTAAACCGACTTTACTAACCGACTTCCAAAAAGAAGGAGGTTATCAATTCGGTCTGTATGTTTTTTTTTGTATGTTTGTTCACCGATTACTCCGTCATTCGTGAACCAATTTTTGTGTTTCTTGAATTGACGTATAGAGAAATTTCCCAAATTGGTCCCGTAATTATTTTATAGACATTACTTTATTACTTTTTGAAATTCTAGAAATATAAAACTTTTCATTGTTTTCCTGAGTGAAGTGCGTCAGATTATAGAATCGCAGAGTTCCACCGACACGTTTTTCTTTGCAAAAGTGTTAAATGTTGATGATTATTGTATAAACATCTTTTTTTATACAAGATAGATCTACGATTGACCACCAACTCGCCTTATGTTAAGCAACAGTGTAGCCGAGGATTTCGAAGACGAAATATTTGACATTCATTGACAAATCTTATTTTTGACAGAAGAAAAAAAAAACTTCAATCATGAAGGATTACGTAAGCTTGAAAAGTAAAACATTCTTACTCTTCATCCAGTGTGTAGGTATAGGGCATAGGGAGAAAATAGGCGTTACTTCAACGTTTGAGCGCCTTGTTTAATTTGATTACCCGAGTGAACATTATTATTATTATTATAAGCCTACATGCTGTCCCACTGCAGGGCAAAGGCCTCCCTACCCTCCTTCCACTTTATCCGATCCTGGGCTGCAGTCCTCCATTCTAAATCGTGGGTGTCCAGTTCTGTCCGCCATCTTTTCCTAGGCCGTCCGGGAGGTCGTGTGTGGTGTGGGACCCAGTTGGTAGTTATTTTTGCCCAAAGTTCATCTGGCATGCGGTGAACATGTCCGGCCCAGTCCCACTTTAGCATACCAGCTTTCCGAGATACGTCCATGATTTTGGTTTTGGAGCGCAATATTGTGTGACGGATACGATCGGATAATTTCACACCGAGTATACTGCGCTCCATAGCTCGTTGACAAACCCCGAGTTTGAACTTCTGTTTACGCGTCAAAGACCAAGTTTGTGAACCATATGTGAGGATGGGGAGAATGCACATATCCATGAGTTTTCTTTTCAAGGAAAGAGGGAGACTCCCTTTGAGTAGATCTTTCATGGACCAAAAGCTCCTCCAGGCGTTTTCTGTGCGTCTAGCAACCTCAGTTTCTTGTCTCACCTGGAAAGAGACAGTTTGGCCCAAATATATATACTCATCGACATATGCAATCTCCACACCCTCGACACAGGTTCTTCGTTTGGTGCTGTTGGTCATTAGTTTGGTCTTTGACATGTTCATTCGAAGTCCAACCTTGAGGCTTGCTTTGCTCAGGTCTTCGAGCATAGAACGTAGCTCGGAAGCGGATGAAGAGAATAAGACAATATCATCGGCGAATCGGAGATTTGTCAGTTTGTTCTCTCCGACGCAAATGCCTTTATTCGTCCATCCAGCTGCTAATTTTTTAAAGATTTCCTCCAGAGTGGCAGTGAACAGCTTAGGTGATAACGGATCGCCTTGTTTTACTCCTCTATTAACTGGGAAAGATGGTCCTGTGGTGTTAAGTTTAACTGATGCTGTGCTATTTTGATAAATGTTTTGTAATAGTTGTATATATGTGTGATCTATTTCCTGGTTTTTAAGTGCATCAAATATAGAGTTGTGTGTGAGGCTGTCAACTGAACTGTCGACTGAACATGATGATCATAAATTTTATGTATCCTAATACTTACTAATATTATAAGTAAACTTTCTTTTAAATAGCATTAGCATTGAAATAGCATATTTTGAAGTCGGTTGTTTCAGTTTTTTAAACTATAATTAATTATATAACATCGCCTAGCGATATCATAATATGCATAGCTAAATAGAACGGCAAATTATGTCGGTAATCGATATGCCTAGTAATAATGGTTTATTACTAGGCATATCGATTAGCGACATAATTTGCCGATTTGCCTTTTCACGATATGCCGTCACGTGAGTCAGGCTGATCAAGAAATGGTGGCAGCTCCCACAGGGCCTTCTACGATCGACCTGTGACATATATACGACTCAAACCAGACGCAGTAGGTAAACCCTGAGTCTCTATTCATATTGTGATGTATTGCTATAGTGACGTTTTTTATGTATAAGCATTTTTCGTGGCACGAAAAATGCTTTGAATATCAACACGAGCGGTAAGTATACGTAATAGACTAAGAGTGGGCCGTATGTTTACCTACCTCATCGGGTAACAAGACTATCTAGACTATCAAGAGGCTATCTAGGGTAACGCACATTAGTAAGATGTTTCTAAATGTACAGGGTTGCCTAGGCTAAGCCTGGAGTTATGCTTAACGACCTTCTGTAATAGAGCGACAATTGGCAGTTGTTATTGCTGTTTGAAGATCAATTTGTATTAATTTTCACTTTATCATCATCGACAGCATTCCACAAATTTGCAAAAGCACGTTGCATTATTCAGGTAGATACGTGTTAAATGTCACAGTACATCGGTGCGGCATTCTATAAATATTCATGGGGGAATCCGCGCGCGGCGGCATGTTAACTCGGCTTACCGCTATGTAGGTCAAGATGTAGCCGCATGGCGGATTAATACATGAATGGATAAGTTTTATTGTGCTAAATATTATAGAAAAGGATTACGGCTTAAATATTGGGTTTGAAAAACAAAACAAAGTGCACTGCTGTCATTATTTCATTATTTGGTTTAATTGAGACGTTAGTGCCCATTTTTGGCATGATAGTTCCCTAAGAGAGAGAGAACATGAACTCGTCGATTCACACCATGGCCCAAATCAGTTGTAGGTAAAACAATGCAGGAACCTGGCAGTCGTACAGCTGATTTAAGAAAATGGCGGCAACGAATTTCATAACGTACATTTTTTATGGTACAATTAATTGCTTTGTAACGCAATATTAAGAAATATTGTATTTTTTTTATAACACATAGAATATTGACATATTTTTATTACTGTTAAATTATACTTTTGAAGTTTATTGTATTTTTGTTATTTATTTTTAATATTTAGTATTTTTTTAATATAATCAACAAAAAACTTTAAGGTTATTTTAATATGTCAACAAAAAACCTTAAGGTTATTTTAATAAGCGTCTTATTAAAGTTAATTTAATTGTATTAGACGTATCTATTTGTACTTCATCCAAACGAATAAACGAAATGTTATATTGTTCTTGTCACACAAAGTATAAAAATATGATTTTATTGACAATATTGGTAGACATTTCACATAACACTATCTTGTCCAAACTAAGCAAAGCTTGTACTATGTAAACTAGATGGTTGATAGAATACACTTTTTTTTTGTAAATACATAATTATTATGTTACATGAACACGCTTCATCTCATGCCTTACTCCCGTTAGGTCATGTTAAAGTTTCGGGATCTATGTTCTCTGCTACACTATAAGTTATTTCTCAACTTTCCCCTAAGTAATTGCCGTGAAACATGTTAGTTTACGTTATCTAGGATTTCGAATATTCGTATGAAATTTATCGAGAAGCTGAAGTAATTAGGAAAGGAGAGTCGGCTCGGCGCTGAGTTTCTCGGTGTCAGTTATTATGTATGTAATTACGATAATTATGAGTGTTTAATTATGTTATTAAAATTTCATATGAGGGTTCAAAATATGAGGCTTGTAATTAGAAGGATATGAATAAATTACTGCTGTAGTATGATCAAAATTTTGATTTTTGAAGTGTTTAACTAAAGATGGTTTTAACGAGGGTATAATTTTATTAATATATAATAATTTTCTTTTCAGAAATTATTTGTAAAATTGTATTTAATCGCCATCTCTTTGGTTTACCTGTAGCACATTGCTAATTTTAATTGTTACCTAATTGTCTCCCAGTTCTAGTGATTTAATTACAATCTAGTCATCTTTTATTATTAAATTAATATACCTATTAGTTCATCATATTTTCATATCATCATAACTGCTGCATTTGTCTGTTTTATTTTATTGTCAATAAATAATTTTGTATTTGAATTTGAATCTCTGTATTATTAACTTGAAATGTCGACGTCAGACGAAGGTCTAAATTGTGGTTAAATGGATCATGAGACTCAAGTGACCGGGACAGTCCATAGAAGGAATAATGACAGTGAATTAATTTTGGACCAAATAATAAAGCGAAAGGAAAATCGACCTCCCAATTGGGCTGTTTAGTCAGATGAAATTAAAAATGTAGTCAATAAATTATATTTGACTGGGCTTGTGGCTCAGTTGGTAGTATGTCTGCTTTCTGAGCTGTAGGTCGTGAGTTCGATCCTATGAGAATATAACTAAGAATACCAAACCAAAATGTCAATAGTATTGTCTAAGTATAGGCATAATTAATAATGGTCCCTTATACTCAAATTATGAATAAAATAACCCGACAGCGCAAGTAGGGTTATGTTTTTAATTAAATGTCGGCTTGCTTTGAATGTTGTCTTGCTCTTTCTACTCTAGAGAATGAAAGACAAATATAAAATTAAACCAACTGTTAAATTTACTATTACATCTCTGTAGCCCCTACCACCGGGGGTTGTGCCCCGCTGCCGGCGGCACCCTAGTTTTATTTTTTTTACAATATTTATGTTTCATTTTTAGGGTTCCGTACCCAAAGGGTAAAAACGGGACCCTATTACTAAGACTTCTCTGTCTGTCTGTCTGTCTGTCTGTCTGTCTGTCTGTCTGTCTGTCTGTCTGTCTGTCTGTCTGTCTGTCTGTGTCCAGGCTGTATCTCATAAACCGTGATAGCTAGAAAGCTGAAATTTTCACAAATGATGTATTTCTGTTGCCGCTATAACAACAAATACTAAAAATTAAAAATAATAAAATATTAAGGGGGGTCCCCATACAATAAACGTGTTTTTTTCGTATTTTTTTGCTCATTATTAAAAACGGTAACAGGTAGACGCTTCAAATTTTCACAGAATATTTACTTGTATATTACCTTTCAAAATAAATAATTAAATAACAATAAAGTAAATATTAAAGGGGGGCTCCCATACAACAAACGTAATTTTTAAGCAATATTTACTCGATCTTAATTAACAGGTAGAAACTTGAATATTTGTAAGTAAATATTTAGAAATATATTAACTATAAAAATAAATACCTAATCTAATACATAAAAACTCACAAAATGAAAATAATCTTGCAATTTACTACTTGGAATTTCGTTGATTTCTCGTTATTTTATACGATTTTCTATTATAGATGATAGTACGGAACCCTTCGTGCGCGAGTACGACTCGCACTTGGCCGATTATTTTTTATATGTTTATTTTTGTGTTGTAAAAAATTTCAAATTAAGATTGTAAATAAATACATGGAATTTATGATAATAATAAAACAGTAAATTTTAGTCACAGGCAATTTATGAGTAATGTAAAAATAAGTAATGTATTAACCGGTAATAATCATCGCTTATCGCTACAGTCAAGTCACGCTGTACACGAAGAGGGCAAAAGTATATTATTTAACTCAATTTCGTTAATGGCTAAAAGTTGTATTTAACATTTATTCCCGTGACAATGGCTGGCGTCACGCGCCCGATTCACGTCAGGGATGAGCAAAGTGATTCCCCCGTTTTGCTCATTCACTCGTTTCGCTCATTTCGCTCACAATGCTTGATGCTCATATCATGGCCCGCTAAACTTACTTTTTTTTTCATGCGTAATAGGACGTTGTTTGTGTTGTTTTTAACGTATAATCGTTTCAACTCTGCATAGTGATAACTTAAAACAATTGTTTGGTATTGAAATAAAAGCGAAAGTAACTCTGCTCTGTTTTTCTGTTCTTTTTTCTTCTCGGCCATAAGAAGATGATGCTGGACTTAGGTCTTCCCCATGCACTTCTAAAACTACCAATTGGAAGCAGCTTGCATCCAGCGTCTTCCCCCTACTTGTATGAGGTCATCTGTCCATCTCGTGGCTGGTCTTCCTACGCAGCCGGTGTGTGGTCTCCACTCGAGCTTTTCAACCCTATCGTCCATCAGGTCTACGTGCTATTTTGTACGTTTAGGGATCTCTTCATTTCTGATTCGTAGAGAGACTCCAAGCATAGCCCTCTCTATAGCTCGTTGCGTGACCTTGAGCTTCCCTATAAGGCCCATAGTTAGGGACCACATTTCAGTGCCGTATGTCGTCACTGGCATCAATGAAGTCATTGGCGGACGTCTAAGCTTTGGTAACGATATTAGATTAACGATTAACGATATTATTTCAAATGACACTACTGGTCCAATCGCACTGTATAAGTATACGACTGCTATTTAGTTTCGATGACAACGCAATAATATAGTAGTACCATGGGGCCAGCCATTACTCTAGAGTAGGTAATCATAACGCCAGAATGCCGGCACTGGAACGTAATGATAATGTATTAGATTCATCCAGACAATGTTCGTTTATTTAGTTACTATGAACACTTTTCATTAGGTAGAAGCGATAACGAGGTTCTGACGAGCCGAAAATGGACATTGGAATTTCCAAATGTCATATGATTACCGACGATCCAGCTTAGACTTTTTTCTGTTACTATATGCTCGATATACACAGTTTATATATTCGATATACGTTTATAATGCAATATAAATGTATAGAGCGTGTTTGAATAACGAGCTATTGCGGCAAAAAGTGAAATAAATTTTCGATTTAACAAAACAAGTATCTATAAAATAAAACAAAATACCCGATATTTACCGTGGTTCGCGTTAATTTTGAGCTCCCGATATTTCTATCCCGATCCCCGATCGGGATTTTCGATTCCTGATATTTTTTTTCAGTAAATATCCCGTTAATAATAATATTGTTTTAATGAATGACCGTGATAGTTTAAAAAAGTGTTTTACAAAATACCCGTACTGCAGAAAAGTGGTTTTTCTAGTCTAATTACGATTTCGTTACGCTTGACACGCTGTTGAGCGTACTTTTTTTGTGAGAAAATATGCGTAAAATCAATGTAAAAGTTTATAAATGCACATTCTTTAGAATTATTTGTTTATTATGAAAAAGTTCATTAGATGTTGAGAACAAAAACACATTTTTTAATTTGTGAGTTGTATTATTATTATTACAAAAAATATAGCCAATGACACTCAAAGAATGAAGACGAATATAACGACACCTCGCACATCAAAATCGGTCAAGCCGTTTAGGCTGTAGGCGATCATATAGAAACATACATTCAATCGAAAAACATAACCCTCCTTCTTACGCAGTCGGGTAATAATGAAATAAGGACAGTAGCACTCTCAATGCCGCATTAGTTCTCTAATAAATAAATACAAGAAAATAAAACAATATGATAGATGTGTTCTAAAATAAAAGAAAAAATAAATAAAATAGAGTTCAAACTTGAAAATTAATTAGGTCAAAAGCTTCAATTATCTTCATACTAACCTTGGCTAGCACGACATCACTTTGCCCGCACATTTTACGAGTAGTTCTTCCTATCCCGAAGAAGGGCAGAACACTCGTATCTTAAATCTAACCTACAAAAAAGGCCTCCGCCCCTAACAGTAATTCAATTTCTCACATACAAAAGTCAGGAGCCGACCGACAAAGGAAACAAAAATGACACACACGATAATAAATTTCCACGGCGTCCGCCCTAGGCCGATCCGCCTTGGTATTGCCTGTGTCTTACTTTGTTAACATATTGCGTTACTTTTAATATTTTCAGGTTACTTTAGGCATCAAATATGTCATTATGAAAAGTTTAAATTCAATTGTTGATTCAATAGATAATTCGATTATATTAAATAATAAATGTCTTAATACTTCTAGCAACAGTTAGTTTGTAATTCTTTAGCGACTGAACCAGACATCATTTTCTCACTATTAAATCCCAGTATAGAAATTTTCAACCTTTTTAGGTTTTTCCCCCTAAAAATCTTAATTAAGATTTTAGAATATTTCTATTTTATTTTTATTTATATTTTCTAATATTGTAAACTCACAAGAAACCAATCAAATTGAGGTAATAATTTCTAAGTAATGTGCGTGTAAAACTAGTTTTTTTTATACAAAATAGATCTACGTTTGACCACCAACTCGCCTGATGTTAAGCAACGGTGTGGCCAAGGATGGAGCTCGTCGATCTAGAAGATATCTATTCACTCTAGCCTTGAAAATTCCAAGATTGTAGGTCTCAGGAAACAGAGATGGCGTCAAAGAATTCCATTCTTGTGCAGTACGCAACAAGAATGTGGATCGATATGGCTGAGTACGGATTTTTGGCATTTCAACGAGAAATGGGTGGTAATTCGGCGACTTTCTACTAGTCATGTAGTGAAATGGGAAGGGTGGAATTACAGCCAGTCCACACAGCGCGTTGCGTCGTCGCAACGCAAATATTTTAACGCATAGACGACCACACTGGCACTGCGCCATCGCAGCGTTACCACGACGCAGTCGTAACGCTCTGTCGTCGTAGCAGCGACGCACAGTTGCAGCGAGCACTTTGTAAAAACATCGCAATACGAAATGAGCTTGCGTGTGTCTTACTTATCAACGCACAAACATCTGAGCGCTGCCGTTCCGGCGTCGCATTGAGTACACCCCCGCCCGCTTCGTCTCGGGGGCTGTAGTTCAGTCGTGTGTGCGTTGCGTCGACACAGCGCACTGTGTGAACACTATGATTATTCATATGTAAAACAACGCAGCTACAGCGCTACATCGACACAACGTCGACGCAACACTCCGTGTGGACCGGCTCTTAGTGAAGCTCTTGCGCACATTCCCCGAAATGAATCCTGTAGAAGATAGACAGACATGCTACTTATACAAAGACTATCCTAAAAAAGGCGAATAAAATAATTAATATTACGTTTAGGAGATAAAATTTCAAAATCCGACACAATAATTAGGTACTCGATTCTATAGTTTCAAATATTTCAAATTCAGTGATCAATCCTATATATTTCAGACATTAATATTGGATAGCGTTACTTTTGCCTTGAGCACAGGGAACACAGGCGCTCTGAGAGCGGCCCGCCTGCCTTATTTCTATTCCAACACAGAATAGACAATAGTTGCTGAAGGGCGGATGATAACCTGAAAGCCAAATCAGTGGCCGGAACAATGCCTTTGTGTTTTTATTTTCAATAAGTAAATATTTGCCTTTAATTTCGTACCTGGTTATGTAATATTTTTGCGTAGCAATACAGATAATACCTAAGACACGGCTTTGTTATTTTTTAAAACTTGTGGAAACTGCACTCGAAAATTATAGTTTAATAAACTGAAAAAGCCGACTTCAAAATACGCAATTTATTTACTTGGTGTTACATCTTTAGAGGATGAACTGGTCTCAATCAAACTTCAAATTCTAGTAATTGCTTGTATTTTTGAACATTATAAATTAATACGGTGATAGGTATACACGACTTGCTTCGCGCGACGACACTACTTTTCTACAGCACTTGGATGATATTTTACCAGTTATTTTCTTATAAAAATCAAAGTAGTGAACCGATTTTGATAAAATGTATATGGGACCACGTCTGTAAATACTAAATACAAAAATAATTATTAAAATCAATGCACAAGTGGCGAAGTAATAGGTGAACAAACATACAAAAAAATAAAATAAACAGACGAATTGATAACCTCCTTCTTTTTGGAAATGGGTTAACATAATCAATGTATCGTCTTTCTCGGGTAGATGATTTTTTAATCATTTTAGTTAGAACGGATATAATTCAAAATATAATTATACCATAATTTAATTTAAATTTAATATGTAATTTGATTTATCCTATTATTATTACCATTACTTACTCTTATTACTTACCATTATCTTACCCTCTAATTCATCCTAACCCTCTAATACCCTCGCTCTCCCATCCAACCATCTAACCACGGTCAAATGTGGCATCATTTGACCTTATGGTCTTCGATGCTCTGCCTACCTCGTAAGGGAAATTGTATGGTGTGATTGTATGTATGTGTTATTAACCATAGGTAGTTAATTTAGTTTAAATTTGATAAACTTTATAACTGTGACTTACCTGTAATGCAATATTATTCATTGTTATTTTTATTCTTATTCAGCCCTTTGGTGGACATCAGTGGGGACAAGTTCAGCACGGTTTTTTTTTTTTTTCTTTTAATATAAATTACAAGTATTCTTTTCTAATATAGTTAAAATTGGAAAAATGTTTATTAATCTTTTATTTTGGCACATATTTGTCGCAAAAAAGTGTCGAACTATAAAGATTTTTAAGTGTTGCAAAGTATTCGAAACGTCAGGCCATAAAATTGTGTAAAATATACACGATAAATTCGAAATATTTAATTTCAATGTGTGGAATTAAGTTATCTGCTATTTCAAATTTTCCTTAACCTCTTAAATCCCATATTTTAACTTCAATATTCGAATCCGCGACATAATTCTTACACAATTTCATAACGTATCTACTCATAAATCGCAATTACGGGACCTCAACCTTGGCCAACTCTGACTCATATTCCGCCAATTTTCTTTGTTTTCAGCCTTCGAAAATATATCGAATGGCGTTTGCGTGAGTTATATAAAACAGGCTACACATATAGGTACTTGGCTTGGGCTAGTTATACATATACTAAACATCCACGTATAAATACTTGGCATGGTTAGAGCTACTTCTACGGATGTGCGTGATCCGTGATGGAGACACAATTTATGAACGTAGGTTAAGGGGCGACGCGAACAAACTTTTTTATACATTCGATAAATAAACGGTGGTGAGTGTCTGACACGAACTGAGCAATTTATCGGCACTAAGGCTTTTAACAGCGTCCCTTGTGACTCTGCATTTGCACTTAGTGAAAATTTATAGCTCTATTTTATTTTTTTCGCACATTGCAATAAATTAAAGAAGTGTAATAAATATACTAAATAAAAAGAAAATATTTTGTAATTCATTGAATTTAAATATTTTAACACGCTTTTATTGGCTACACCTGTATGCATGTTTGTTTGTTTGTAACCGACTCCTTTGGAATTGACTTTGACCCACTTCAAACGCTCAGATTTCATTGAAACTTTGTAGACTTTGTGGACCGATGAGAATACAATAATTTGAAGGGTTTTCTTTTAGTTTTTTTAAACTATTATTTTTAAGGATTCATCGCGCATATTTTAGCACGCGCAGAGATCTATGAGACTTGTTGACACCACAGTTGACAGGAACATTTTGCACCTGTGACCACGGACGCTGATGTATTCGAAATATTTGGTCTTAAAATTTATGTTACATATACGCTGTACTTAATATGTATATATTATATAGAACCAAACAAAAAATCGCGGGCTAGTTAGATAGTTCGGGCTACGTGGATTAGCGTATTAAATATAGTATATAAACATATACAAAATAATTTTCTGACTCTCATTCAAAATGTCTAGCTTTGAGACCAACTAAACCATGTAATATTTCATTTTATAAAAAGTTTCACTCGGAGCCCCCAGTATTTTCTCAGAAAGGTTTCGCCAAATTTAACTTCAATTAAAATATCATCAATAGCGCAAAGAAATTTCATTTCACTATCCTGTACAGTAATAGAATAAAAAAACAGCAATTACATTTCGCCCTAGGCCCTGCAAGAGCTTAAAAATGTCCTTGACACTTCCACGGTGCCATGTTTAATGTTTTTTAATTAAAGGCAGGGTAGCGTGTTATTACTCAATGTTATAAAATCAACAAAGTATACATTTTAGAGCTGTACTATAATTACAGCGAGTAAATTAGTTTCCTCCGAAGACTTATTTCGACATTCATCATATTTGTATTAGAAACAAACGAACTATTATTATTATTCATTTATTTCAGACATTGTGTTCATATACATTGAGATTATAAAATTATAAAATTTGATTACGTCATAGTTTGATTACAAAATAAAAATACCAATATGTTCTGTTTTTGTTTTTTGTTTAATAGTATACAATAATGAGTTTATCTATCTATCTATCTATATGTCATTCAAAAATATAAAAGTCAAGAATTACAATGAATTAATTAGATAAAAATTAAAAGATGTCAAATGATGAAAAACTATCGATATGTGCTATGTTCGCACTATATGCGAATGTCCGAAAAGACTTAGGATTATTTTTTAATCACGATTACGAATCATTCACGTGTCAAAACTAATAACCGATATGTCGAAAGTTGATGGTAAAGCTCCGTCATGGAATCCACAGGATTGCATGTGGGAGCTTTAGCCTCAATGTCAATAACAGCTTCATCATCGCTTTTGTCACTATAACAACAGCATGCTTCTTCATCGTCTTCGTCATTACCATCACGAACACCCTCACCACTGGAGTAATTGTGCCAGCAGCCTAGAGCCTCGCTCCGATATTTCAAGGAGTTGGGCTGGCTCGGGTAATGCTGGTAGGGAGAAATGCACAATACACCCCAAGCGGGACGACAGTGCAGGACCTATCGCCCCCTCCTCGAATAAGAATATGAAGTCGAAAAGTTTTCGAGTGGAGATCAAGCATCGGCAAAAACAGCGTAGGAAGACCAGCACCAAGTTGGACAGGTGACATCAAGCAGTTGATCGGAAGTCGCTGGTTGCAGGCCGCTTCCAATTAGCCTTTTTGAAAATCCACGTCCAGCAGTGGACTTCTTGTGTCTGAGATGATAGTGATGCTTACACAACCCTAAAACTCCGCAACTCCAATAAAATTACGTCATCACCGAACCATTTTTTTCATGAAAACTTGTTACCCAAAAACAAATTTATTTGGAAACAAAGCCGATTCCCATTCCGTTGTAGGCGAGTCCGTTATCTCATCACGGGGGAACGATTTCCAATCGCTTTTGTTCTATTAAAATTTCCGTTTCAAATTTCATGCGGTCAAATAATGAAATTGACTGAACAATGGCCATGATGTTTTAAACCTAGTGGAGTATTGTTTTGGACCAACTTTACGCGTTTCGATTGTCGGAATTTTAATAGGCCGAGATATTTTGTTATAGACGTCATCGTTGCCGGGTTTGTATTGTTAAAGGCTGGAATATTTTCGTCTCAAAATTCTATGTGACGATTTGAGGATGACAAGACAGTGACACGCTAATAAATTCGTTCAACCTATAAACTAGGCTCGTCGTCGATTTTTGGGTTTGAAGTTTGCTATAGCACTATTTACCGTCTGGTTTTGATATTTTTAGCAAAAATATTCGTTAGTCAATATTACTATAAATTATAAAATTTTGAAGTCTCAGCTTGGTACAAGCCACTAGTAACAAGATATTGGCTGAATAAACTAAAACCCCACTTACTTAATTTTGTTTCCGAAATAAATAATGTTGACTAAACACATTAAGTATGGAATATGCATGAACTTTATTTCATAGGAATAATAGTTTACATAAAATGTAATACATATTATACTAAAAATATTGCAATCGGTCAATCAATTTCCGAGATATAAATATTTAAAGTTGGAAGCTTCGGCAGCCTAGTCGGGAGACCGTCTGACTTGCGATCCGCAGGTCCTGGGTTGGAATCCCGCGGCACGCACCTGTGTCTTTTCGAAGTTATGCGCGTATTGTTTATTACCGCCAACTTCAAACGGTGAAGGAAAACATCGTGAGGAAACCTACATGTCTGAGAGTCCTCAATGATCTTGAAGATGTGTGAAGTCTGCCAACCCGCACTTGACCAGCGTGGCAAACTTATGGCTTAACCCTTCTCACAATGAGAAGATGGCCCGTTCCCAGCAGTGGGAAAGTTTGTACAAACAGGGCTGATAAAAAAAAAAGTTTTAAGGGAGGGGTGCTCTGTCTCTCTCCCGTGAAACAACATGTTGTATTAAATTTGTACGTCGAACATGACGCATGACGTGAACTTCGCGATCGTGTGTTCTCTATCTAAGATGAAGTTAAAATACTTGTAACCACTTGTAACTTTCCTATTTTGAAAGGTTTCTTTTGAAATAAATTACAAATTATTACAAAAACCTGACACTCACGAGGTTTGTCCCCAAAATGATTAGTATAGTTTCCGCTTAGACATCGGAGTAATTAATTTGTTGGTTAAATAATTTATCATATACATTATTTTACTTTAATGGACTTACGAGTATGTATGATTATATAATCTACAAATATTTAAAACACCACTGCCCGTCCACTATCATACATTTTTACGCATATTAAGGTTTTCAGAAAGAGAACGCTTTCAGCGATAAGACAGCCTTTTCTGATACTCTGTTATATTTGCTTAAAGTTATTACATTTTATAGTGTTAATAAACTGTTATTTATTGATTGACTTGTTTCGCTCGCTCAGTAAAAAGACACTGAATATAATTAAATGAGATCGAAGATCAGAGATTGTATCCCAAAAGCGCCACACACAAATACTTAAAATACGTTTTCAAATACAAGAGACAAGACACAAAGGAGGTAGATACGCATAAAGCAAAATAGCTCACTTATCCGCGCCATATAGGAGACAAAACATTTAAGCCCCCGTCCCGATAAACGGCGTCCCTTTCTCGAAATAGAAAAAAAAAAACTGTGAAAGGATACAAAGCCAGAATACAAAATGAAGTGGAAATAATCAAATGGAACATTGAGTAAATTGAAAAACCGAGAGACGTTGTCGCAGAAATAAAATACAGATATCACCTGATAAATTCTTATTTTGTAAAGGTTTTGTTTTGGCCAGCTATTATGCTTAGTAGGGGCTTACGTGACGGGAATGGGGAAAGGAAAATCGGTGGTGCCTTCATTCAATGTATATTTTTGTAAGAATAAAAATAAACTACATTTTTATAAAGCTGAGTGGCTTTTTATGGCTGAGATGATAATGATGATTTGATGAAAGAGTTCTTTCATCAAATGCTAAAAACTATATACACAAACCAACATAACACAAACATATAGAACACAAATCTTCTTTACAGAATACGTTTGTCTATCGAACCAGACTTTTTCAACAGTGAAATGTTGTAGTCGATTTTCATTTTATTTTATGTCAGCGGGGCCTCTTTTCGCACGTAAACTGCCGGGTCTGTGTTAAATATGGCTTTGGATAGGCGTTTAAGCCCCTGAATTTATTAGTGGCATTGATTTGGACATGGAATATTCTGACCAGGTTATTGTTTTACTTCGTGCTTCACACCTGAATTTAACGATTCGATGGATATGCTGGGATAATTTATTGCAAGCTTGGTGATTTTAAAAAGGAAAATTATTATCCTCATCATCATTATTTGATCTCAGTCACAGAATTAGCCCTATTACATATCTCAGCCATAAAAAGTCCACTGCTGGACATAGGCATATATCATAGATACTATTTTATTTAATTAACCGGAAAAAATTGTCTCTCTTTTTAACCAACTTCGAAAAAGGAGGAGGTTATCAATTCGTACCGTATATTTTTTTTTATGTATGTACACGAATTACTCCGTCATTCGAGAACCAATTTTTGTGTTTCCTGAATTGGTGTATAGAGAAAGCTCACCAGTTGGTCCCATAATTATTTTATATACATCGCTTTATTACTTTTTGAATAATCTCTAAAAATGAAAATATTTTCATTGTATTCCTGAGTAAGTGCGTCAGATTATAGAATCGCAGAATTGCACCTACACGTTTTTCTTTGCAAGAGTGTCAAATACTAAGAATTATCGTATAAACATCTGCACATTTTCTAATCTTCGAAGACGAGCATTTGACATTCAATGACATTTGTCATTGCATTCTTGATAAAAGAAAAAAAGAGCGGGTGAAGAGAGAGGTCTCTTTAAAAAGTTTACAATAGTGAAGGAGTAAGTTGCGTTTGAAGTCGGTTTTTTAATAGAAAAATTATATAATGATGACATTATGAAGATGGCTTCTTCAGTCGATTCAAGTTCATGTTTGACTCGCGATTATATTTATAATTATCGTCAACCCATATTGCAGCTAGACGAGATGGATCTCAACTTCCAAATGTACAAAATATTTTATAGCGCAGTATCCGATATGTTTGAGTGTTTTACTGAAGTACCTATAAATTTATAATTAAATATTTCGGGGTAGTGCGGGTTCAAGTTCAATCGGATGTGTGTAATTTTTGAACTATCAATAAATTTGTAATGCTATAATTTTATATGCAAACAAGTTGAAGTATTAATAAATCTTGTATTTTATTTTATATAAAAGGAATTCATAATTAATTGAAATCCAAGCACAAAAGGAAATACTATGTAATTCGCATTGCGCCATTACTTTGAGTAGTGTTTACCAAAATGTCGAGAATGAATATATCTTACACATGACAAGTAAATTCTAGAATTTCAGACTAAAGACGAAGTGCCTAGACAAATAAGCAGGCATATAGCAGTTCGAGTTCTAATTAAATATCTCAAAGTTAAGTGTCCTAGTGTAGGTTATTCCAAGCGAGTCATGCCTACCGGTACTTGTTGGAGAAAAAATGTTACAACCTCTTTTTTCACTAACCTTCCCAACGCACCCCACAGCGTGTGACTCGTTGTAACAATGAAAATCTTTTGATATTACTAATTGAAAACACAATCTTGTTCCATTTTAGAGTTCCGTACCTCAAAAGGAAAAAACGGAACCCATGGAATATTACTTTGTTGTCCGTCTGTCCGTCTGTCCGTCTATCAAGACCTGTATGTATCTCGGGAACGCGTGAAGGTATCGAGTTTAAATTAAAACTATATACGCAAATCCATAGTATCTTGCTGCAGAAAGAAAAAACAACATTATGATAACTTGGTGTATCGGCTATTATTAGCTGATTAATTTATACGTTAATTAATTGAATAAATTATTTTAATATTAAATTTTTAGTGAGTAGTATTCTACTCCCTAGCAAAGGCCTTCCCTTTTTTATGCCTTGCATTTTATTTTAAAAGAAAAGGAAAGAAAACAGGCCCCATAAGTGAAAACGCGATGAACCTGACACCTTTGACAAAAATCTCTAACTTACTGCCTTAAAATTAAAACTGTCCTCTATATAAGTGAGTAATCAAGGTTACGACAAAAATCGAACCAATGTCAAAACAACTTACCTTTGGACTTAGCGTACATTCTAAACAACCTTGCCTCTTGGCTAGATAAATGAAGTCATTAATATCAATATCACCAATAATACGGTATTAGTAGCAAATAGCAGTGATTAACCCCAAAATGCAAGTTATTAACCTACTAAAAACGGTAGTCACATGCGTCCAAATGGGTATTCCGCAGCGCATTACCATCATTACTCGCCGGATTATCCGCTTCCTCGTGACTAACGATGCGATTAGTGGCATTGGACGCTCTTAAACATGCTCTCGGAACTGTTGCCAGTGGTCTGGTCGAGTGATCCAACTTAAACATGCTCTCGGAACTGTTTCCAGTGGTCTGGTCGAGTGATCCAACTTAAACATGCTCTCGGAACTGTTGCCAGTGGTCTGGTCGAGTGATCCAACTTAAACATGCTCTCGGAACTGTTGCCAGTGGTCTGGTCGAGTGATCCAACTTAAACATGCTCTCGGAACTGTTGCCAGTGGCCTGGTCGAGTGATCCAACTTAAACATGCTCTCGTAACTGTTGCCAGTGGCCTGGTCGAGTGATCCAACTTAAACATGCTCTCAGAACTGTTGCCAGTGGCCTGGTCGAGTGATCCAACTTAAACATGCTCTCGTAACTGTTGCCAGTGGCCTGGTCGAGTGATCCAACTTAAACATGCTCTCGGAACTGTTGCCAGTGGCCTGGTCGAGTGATCCAACTTAAACATGCTCTCGTAACTGTTGCCAGTGGCCTGGTCGAGTGATCCAACTTAAACATGCTCTCGGAACTGTTGCCAGTGGTCTGGTCGAGTGATCCAACTTAAACATGCTCTCGGAACTGTTGCCAGTGGCCTGGTCGAGTGATCCAACAAACTTGTCTTGCTCGTTGTTGGTTACAGCGTAGTTGCTACTAAAAGCGCTTGAATTTTCTCTGTCTCTATATTTGAGCTTGATTTCAGTGGTCAACTTTAGAAAATCTATAAAAAACCGGCTAAGTGCGAGTTGGACTCGCGCACGAAGGGTTCCGTACCATTATCTATAAAAACGGCAAAAAAATCACGTTTGTTGTATGGGACGCCCCCCTTAAATATTAATTTTATTTTAATTTAATTATTTATTTTTAAAGTGACTCAATATTCTGTGAATATTTCAAGCGTCTACCTGTTGCCGTTATCAATATCGAGCAAAAAAATGCAAAAAATATTTATTTATTTTATTCTGTTTTTAGTATTTGTTGTTATAGCGGCAACAGAAATACATCATCTGTGAAAATTTCAACTGTCTAACTATCACGGTTCATGAGATACAGCGTGGTGAAAGACGGACGGACAGACAGACAGACAAAGGAGTCTTAGTAATAGGGTCCCGTTTTAAACTTTGGGTACGGAATCCTAATAAAAAATTACCCTTAAATACCTCATACAAGTGGCGGGAAGACGCTGGATGCAAGCCGCTTCCAATCTGTCTTTTTGGAACTCCATGGAGGAGGCCTATGTCCAGCAGTGGACTTCTTATGGCTGAGATGATGATGACTACAAAAGACTGATAAATAGGTAAACTGATAGATTGAGTAGTTGGATTGATCGCTTCTTTCTTTGATCTCAGTTAAAATACCTAGATTTTGTGGGGATAGACTAAGTTATCTGCTATTAATTTATTTACTACCTATATTTCTGTAACACATATAAAAATATAGTCATATTATTTTCTTCCTTTGAAGGCGGGTTAGCGGTCAAGCACAAACCTATTTATACATTTAAAAAAAAATGTTTGTCTGTAATGTCGGTTTACGGACGATAGTTTAACGTGACAACGTCAATAACAAAACATTGATGAAAACACTTCCCGTTACAATGAGCGTAACGGGACAATGAGTCATCCTTTTTCGTGCGCGCAGCCGGTGTTCATCGATTTATTAGACGTTGTCACGTCAAAAAGTTGGTTACGTAGATGAGGTTTTTGTTTGTCTTTTTAAGACTAAAATATTTGATAAATCTTAAAAAGATTGCCAAATAGACTTTCTTGTCAATGAAGATAATTATATGCTAAACAAATCTGAAACATATAAAATTCAGGACTCAGCCCAACAAAGTCGATTGAGAAGCAAAAATATTTATCCTAACTTTGGATTTTTCTACTCAAATATTATATTTTGTATCATAACAAAACTATAACAAAGTTTAATAATAACTTAACATATTTCACATTCAAAAAACCTGCTTTAAATAACATAATAATGGGAATATGTTATTTAACTTATTTTTATTTATTTCCTAATATATTCGTCAATATTACGATATTATTACATACAACAATGTCAAAAATAAATAAATAAATAATGTAACGTTACTACCTAAACCTAAAACATTAACTCAACTAGGTATCTCCCCGCCCAAACGCCTGCCGGCATTATCGCGTTGTATGCGATAATGTCAGCGATATATTTTGGGCTCGATGGTGACCAGATCGCGGAAATGTCATTTTCATACTAATCTATCCTCAAAACACTATTATTATTAGCGGGATATTTACCGTGGTTCGCGTTAATTTCGAGTTCGAGTGCCAGTGTTAACGCTCTTCGCAGTAAAAGACAAAGAAAGAGGGTAGACAGATTTATCTACTCTTAACCATATCATCCACCTGCATTTTTCAGTCGCTCGTGAACATGGTGCATGTAACTGTGCTGAAATATCGGGAGCTCAAAATTAACGCGAACCACGGTAAATATCCCGTTAATAATAATAGTGTTTTATTGAATGACCGTGATACGTTTACGTTTGGCTTGGCTTGTTTCTGATTAGGTTCTCTTGTGGGAACCGTTTCGTGAAATGTGTGCTTTTACGCTATTGCCCAGCTGTTTAGGTACTTTTGATTTAATAATTATTTTATTTACGTAGGTACTTACTATAGATGCCTAGCATTCCAGGCTATTCCTACTATGGAAAAAATGCGAAGTTACATTTTCTTATGTATGAAGCACATTTTTTGAGTAATTAGCCTTGGTGTTAGTGTTCATGTTCATGTATAGTGTCATGCATAGGAGTACGGAAGCCTCAGTGTGCGAATGAAACTCGTACTTTACCGGATTTATTATTTAGGTAAAACCACAGCACAGTAGTAGTTGAATAATTTAATTTTTTATACATTTTATTTTGCGTAAAATTTCTAAACTTTGTTTAAGTTTGTTTTGAGTTCTGTTATTTCTTAGAATGTCTTTTCGTTATTTCTTGGAACGTCCGTAATCTTTGAAAAGTTGTCAAAGCTGTAGAATGGCATTTCACTGTTCAACCAGAACCTGGTAGAATGTTAAAAACATTGTACCAGGTACACTCAAGTATTTTATTTTTCCTATTATCTAGCTTAAAATTTTCTGGATATATTCAAATTCGAAATATTTTATTGAAGGACATCTTGGTCCAGAGTGTTAGTAACAAAATGTAAGGGCTTAAAAACTACGGTTAGTACTTATCCTCCTTATATTTACGATAAATATTAATAGTGAAGTAAACTTCAGTGAGTCATACATACATAATATATTTTTAGCTATGCCAAAATAATGATGATATAATAAATAATAATGTGCCGTATAGTATTCTTTGGTACGTTTAAAATATGTAATTTTTTTTAAATAAGAAAACCAAGACACGGATCAGGGCTGACGCTGCCTCTAATTTGTTAAAGCAGCAAAAGCGGCGCAAATATGTTCATCTTGGTAGAGATTACATTTTATGAGTCGTTTTGGTGTTGAGCCTTTGGGTCCGTGGGGCTGGAAGGTCATAACATTTTCAAAAACTTATCTGAAGACATTGACGCAACGCGTGATCGATTTTGCTGTAGTTTTTTTTTTTTTACTTGAAATAGGATTTAATTGAGAGTATTTTAGCTATGTTCCATCAAATCTGGTTCAGTTGTTTTTTAGGGTTCCGGACCCAAAGGGGACCCTATTGCTAAAACGGGACCCTATTGCTAAGCCTCCGCTGTCTATCTGTCTGTCACCAGGCTGTATCTTATGAACCGTGATAGTTAGACAGTTCAAATTTTCACAGATGATGTATTTCTATTCCCGCTATAACAACAAATACTAAAAAACAGAAAAATATAAGTATTTAAGGGGGCTCCCATACAACAAACGTGACTTTTTGCCGTTTTTATAGATAATTGTACGAGTAGATAACTCTTCGTGCGCGAGTCCGACTCGCACTTGGCCGGTTTTATTTTATGTTGCGGAGTCATAAGTTTTTTAAGCTTACTTGTTAAAATTCAAAAGAATATTGGTAAGATATTTTTTACATCTACCCTATATTCGAAATCACATAAAGTTTGACATTATTTTCATACCCTGGTACATACTTGATGATAAATTATCAACTTGACTGCCTTAGATGTTTCAAAATATAATCTCTCCTAAGCTGGGTATTAAATTTAATAACATATGGCACGACCCTATAACGGTGGCGGACTAATCCGCGCTACCCTGTTGCTAACGAGCCGATTAGTGCCAGACTACACTGGACTACACTTGCATGTGGACGTAGTAAGGACGGGGGCTTTGGGGGCTTCGGAAAAAAGACATGGGATAAGATATATGGGAGACTGGAAATATTTTGTAAGTTCATCATCAAAATGAACATCATAATCAACCATTATCCACTGCTGAATATAGGTATCATCTTTGGCGTGCCACTTTTTCCGGTACTATGTCAGCCTGATCCACTGTATTTCTGCTGCCTTATCGATATCGTCCGACCAACAAGCCGTGGGTCTGCCTGGTGTTTGCTTTTCTCGCGGCCATCATTATCTGACTGCTGTCCACCGTTCGTCTTGTCTTCAGAGCAAGTCAGGCAACATCAGGCGAGTTGGCGGTCAAGCGCAAACCTATTTCTACATAAAAAAAAAGTATCCCGCGCATCTTCACTTGAGTCTTGTAGTCCATCTTACTTCGTTTGTTAGTACTTTTGCTGGTAACAAATTTTAAATTAAAAAAAAAAAAACACAACACACACACAGGGAAAGAGAGAGAGACTTGACCGCTTACTTGGCTAGCAACAAATAGAAGATGAAATATACCGATATACTAGACATAGATGGTCACATATTTATTCTGATCAGAAAAAATCTATTACATAAATGGTTAAATTGTAACACCAGATTATCTATTATTCACGATATAATTCTCCTTTCCTCAATTCACTACAGGACTAGCAGGAAGGCGGCGCATTACCACCCATTTCTCATTGAAATTCCAAAAATCTGTACTCAGCGATATTGGTCTACGTTCTTGATGTGTATTGCACAGAAATGGAATTATTTGCCACCATATCTATTTCTTGAGAACTATTATCTTGTAATTTTCAAGGCTAGAGTGAAATGGTATCTTCTAGATTGACGAGCTCCATCCTCGGCCACATCACTTCGTCTTACTCCTTAATATCGGGAGAGTTGGTGTTCAATCGTAGATCTAACTTAAAAAAGTACCAGAATTATAAGACATACATTGTATACATAGCAAAGGATATATACATAGTGTTAAAAGCAGCTTTGTTTAGGAATAACTACTTTTTAAGTACCATCTTCAATGTAAGTAATGGAAGCCAAATAATTGTAAAACATCGAGGTATGAAGATAATTTATCATTATGATTGACGAAGCAACAAAAGCCATACATGAACTTACAAAACATCCATTCATAACATACTCGTAACACCTACCAATAAAAAGCGAAACATATGTAGAATCACAACAAATACCGTTTAGCACAAATCAATATATTTAACACGATAAAATTTTGTTGTTGGTAGTTAAACTGTTAATAACCGTACTACTGAGACTTGTAAAGTCTCAGTAGTACGGTCAGCCGCCATTAACCGTACTACTGGGAATTAAAAGTCTCAGTAGTACGGTCAACCGGACTGGCAACCGTACTACTGGGAATAAACGTATTTTGAGACCAAACACCATCTGCTATACAATAGGTGAACTTTTTATTCGTATTTAAATTGCCCATAAATTAGACTTGCGCCGTCTCTGTACGTACACAATCCCGCCATGCCCTAGCTCGTTTTCGCATGCACGCGCTTGCATATCTTGCTTTATCCCACTGTACCCTCCCTATAATCGTTTGTACTACTTGAGCTTAATCCGTATCATAAAGTTTTCTGAACGCAACTCCATTCCGTTTGTTCTCTTGGGGAACATTTTGTTTTTAGATTTTTTCCTATTTGCTAGAAGTTTTGTTATCGTGATGAAACATTGTAAAGCTACACAATAAGTAAGTGACTGAAAGCATATTTTATTGAAATTAGTTTTTAAATTGTATGCCCATTTAAAAACGACCAAAATATAACTTAGGATTAGTTAAACTTTGAGAATAAATTTCCTTTTTTTTTTAGCACATAGTCGCAAACTAAGTTTTTCACCCGTTTGCGCAAGTAAGAGGATTATGTTTTTATATTATTTTGGTGAGTGTGTTTCTAGCCTGCTCGACATTATTCCTTCTAGTAATTTTACTATCAGACAGAATCATAAAAAATCTAATGACCATCAGAAAAATCAAACTCAAATTAATTTTTTATGCAGCATGAAAATATATTTGGAATAAATTATTTTTTTGTGCAACATTTGCGATGTTGCTTAATAGATCTAAGATGTTAAAAAAAACCATTCAATGATTTTGTATCTTCAAAAATGTTCAGGTTGCAACTTGAACATATTTGAATATATAAAATCATTGAATGGACTTAGGATACAGGCTTTAAAAAGATAAATATAAAAAAAATGATTATAGTTGTTGAGAAAATCACTGGACTAGAATGTTGTAAAATATTAGACTATCTTGAACTACTATATAAAATAAAAATCACTATATTTATAATGTATGAACAGTGTCTATATGAATTATACCGAGTACTTGTCTAGGTTTCCTCGTGATCTCAAATCACGCCAGCAGATCTAATCTAATTTTAATCCCTACGGACAGTCTGTAGTAGAATGTAATTATCCTGTAAAATTAATGGCATAGATAATTAAACATCCGTAATATCTAGGTACACGTTGATGAATTTTTAAATAAGGTGTGAAATATATTTCAATTAGTACAAATAATATGTTGAGATATTAAAATGTAGATGCTTTATTTTTTTATTTTTAAAATAGTCTAATTGATTTTTAGTAACGTCATATCACAAACGGATAATTGATTTTTACTGGCCAGTGACTTTATTAAATACAACAAAACAATATACAAACTACATACAGTTAGATCTCCAAATACTACACAAAAAATCAAATTATGATAACAATGAAGGTCTAAAAAATCCAAATCCAGCATGCAACTAACGTACTAGTTATAAGATAGACTAACAATCAAAATAGTTAAACAAAAGATTAAAATAAAACAATACAAAAAGAGAATACGAGTTAAATTTAAATAGTACCTGAATTGATATACCTACTTTGGCATTTGAGCACTTAATGATAATAATACGCAATCCATTTAAAGCAATTCTAATACCGCGTTACACGGAGTACATTTCTGCTCATTATTCGAGTCAGTATCACTCCTTAATGCCGTCATAATCCTAAAATACACGTTTAAACCAATTATCATACCGTTTTACAGCTCTCCGTCTCTGTTCAAGGAAAAATCCTTTGATATATTGCATCGTTAGACACACCATCTCCTGTGAGACTCTACGGATTGTTAATCGCGTCATTTGTCACCATCCCGCTTCGTATTCGATTTTCGCGAACAATTTCTGGGGAAATCGTGTCGAGAATCGGCCGTGTTTGGTAATAACCAGGGTGACGTGGGGATTTCAGTTTTGCGATGCTAATATTGTCTCTGTTTTGGACACTGTTTTAATATTAGTGTAATTGAATAAATTGTTTATATTCAAATTATAATATAGTTTATTAAATTGTAAATTTAAAAACTGACTTCAAAAACAACACGCAATGATGCCACAACAAAGAATGAAATAATATTTTATATATGACATCCCAGAAATAAATCATTGGTAAGCCGACAACACTTGGACAACTGTACATCGACCATTTATATGTATAGGTTTTGAAGTCGAGCGGGTTCAACTGCCTTACCAGAGTATTAAATCACACACAAAATTGAACTTTCCTGGAACAACCGACGACAAAATATGCAATTTCCTTTACTCGGATGACAAATTTGTCCAGTTATTTTGTTATAAAAACCAAACTACAGGTTTAGCGCTTAACTGAGTCTGTTCCTAAGGTATGGGGGCGGCACGGCAGGGGTAAACAAAGTTGTGTATTTTTTAAGTCGGTTTAATGATAAATACGCTATCTACCAATACCAATACAAATACTTTTTCAATCTTTACAACTACACTTGGCCAAAAATAAATAAGCTAAAACAAACAAACAGAAACAAGTCCCTATTCTCCATGTTAGTTTTCAACAAGAACAACTTTATTCAATAGTTTCCCTCCAGTTGTACTGGAACTGATCATGGCTGAAACGAGTTAGCAGACAACATACGTGAGCGGGTTCGCTGATATTTGCAACCCTACTTCTTTATTACGTATTCAAACAGTTTGCATCACAGCTAGCGCTTGCAGAACAGTTTTTTTTAAATACAACTTGTTTTTTTTTAAGCTAACTTCCCTCATTGCATTTTTGTCGGATTAGAGCTTCTTTAGTCCAGCCTCTACAGTTGGATTCAAGCCAATCTCGCCATCTTTTTTGGGCCTGTCCAGGGGCCTTGATGTGATGTTTGGTACACTAAAATAAATCTATCTACCTACGCGTGTTTATAAAACACTCAAGTTATATATATCAGGGAAAACCAACTCAGGCTGTGTTTTCCACGTTATAGGAGTTATTAAAGTAGTCTTATCTATAAAAAAAAATGAATCCGGCGTTACTTTCCGGAAATTCATGAATTAAAACATAACTTATTGTTGCACACACCATTTCACAGTGAGTTGAAGAATACGTATAGTTTTGGCGGGAACGTCATCGAAACATGTTGTTGCTTTGTTTTATTTTCCTAAACTTGTGTTATTTTGAATATTAATGCGATAAAAATGGTGGTGTTTTATTCATTAAGTGTTCGATCAAGTAAATGAGTGTGGGCAAGTGAAATGAAGCAGTGAAACGTGTCATTTTACGTTGTATACAAAACTCCATAGAAGCTTCTAGTACAGTCGCTACCACTTTACTGAAGCAGGACTCGACTTATAAATTGACTGTACACATGACTTAGATTGTGACTAGAACATTTACAACTTGTTTTATTCAAGAAACTTGAAAAAATCCTAATACTTGACACTGGCAAATGCTTTAATGCGGGTCCAATACAAAAAAGGAGAAGAATACGTATAGATGTCATTATTTGTGGTTATTAGATTATTGTAGGTAGACGTCAATGTCACTGGTATTGACAGACGTTGTGCCACCGACATTGACATTGACGTCCCGTTCTCGCACTGTTGATTCAGTCAAAAAGATGTACACTCATTCCTACCCGCTGTTTTGATCTGTGTTTAATAGTTTTAAATGGTTTAATATTTCGCTTCTGAAGTGCGTAACATCATATATCTAGTGTGTTTCCGCTTCGAGATCTTCAAGCTGGTACTCTTGTCTTGTTTGGACAAGAGATCCAGGTTGAAGACATCGAAGCAGAAGCACACTAGATATATAAGATAGATTTAAGTATTATTTTGTCATGTGTGGTGTATGTTGTATACAGGTCTCCGTGGCGACCGTTGCAGCGCGTCCGGCGAAGCTGCGGACACGGTGCGCGTGTCTGCCGTGACGGGCGGCGACGCGACGCTGCCGTGCGACACGCGCTCGCCGCAGCACAACGACGTGCTGCTACTCATCGTATGGTACAAGGACGACACCCCCATTTACAGGTGAGAATTAATAGATAAGCCAATGCTTGCTCACCTAAAATAATATCAACATACGATATATCATTTTTGTTTTGTTTTGTAATTTAAAAGCGAAAATGCATTTATTTTTTTTACATTTTTAGTTATCAGTCACAGCATGCTGCGAATTGTGGTACCACCACAAACTAATTATAGTTTTTAGGTACATCTAAATATTGAATTGAATTGAATAAATATACATTAACGGTTTTGGTAATGAAAAAAAATTGGTAAATATAGAAATCATTGAAATTAATATTTTTAATTTTATTTAATTACTTACCAAATAATATATAGTAAATGTCATTAAAATTGGTCAGTAAATGTAGTCATTTACTTTAGCAAAGTTTCTTCCCTTTTGGGAGAAATATCGTAATTACGCCGACTAAAAAAAAAATCTATAAAATTGAGAAACCTGTATATCACGTTTCGTCAATATTGCCTGAAAAAAGTATAAGCTTAGAAAACTCTAAAACCCCCGACAAAAAAAACAGCTGAACCGATTTCGATGAAACATAGCTAAGAACACTCCCGACTAATTCACCTTTCAAACAAAAAAAAAACAAAAACAAAATCTGTTCATCCGTTCGGAAGCTACGATGCCACACACAGACACGTCAAACTTATAACACCCCGTCGTTTTTGCGTCGGGGGTTAAAAATAAGACATTAGACGATAGTTGATGCAGAGACCTTCACTCGCTTCGCTGACTCGTTCAATTATCATTATTTGCAATTATCATTGTTACCTTGGCTTCTCACAGAACTCCTAAAATGTACAACATTACAAATTGAACAGTATCCGATTTCTTAACTCAACGACTTTACCGTTGTTTCCTTGCATCTATATCGGGAAAACGAAACGTGATTCCAAGATGATATTTCGATAAGGACGAGAATGAGAATCGGAGATGGAATAATTTGATCTGATTTATGCGATTCCAGAAACGATTTCGAATTAAGATGCCCTCCGAACGGAGGCGAGTGGAGCGACAGCGGATTAGACGATTTTAAGGGGACAAACGGGATCATAATAATCTCATACTTAATCGGAGTGATTGCTGAATGTATTTGGCGTTATTACTTTTATGATAATCACAATTGTAAGGTCTTTCCGAGTGGAAAATTCCGAAGAATTGCTATTTTTTAATTAATAAGAAAGCCAGTGAAGTGCGAGTTTGACTCGCACATACAAAATTTTAATATTTCTCAATAAATCTATAACGATGTCACAAATTATTTAATTGATACACAGCCTAATCCTTTCCGAAAAAAACATATACATTTAATAAAATATTATCATCATTGTCATATTGGTCTTGTGACTTTACCCACTAGATAAGATTAGTATGTCTTGATATTAATCTGTTTATTAAAATTCTAGTAGCTAAATATAAAAAAAAAAAAATTTACAAAAAAAAATAACCTCCGAATAAAACTGAAAAGCATAAAATAATACATCTTTTTTTATTTAACTTCAATAATTAAGTCCTTAAAGTAATGTCAGTATAGCTAAGTAATTTTGAGTCGGTGGCAGCGTGATACGTTGCGTTGCGAGTGGTCGTGCGGAGAGCGCATTTTTTGGAATGTAAATGTTTATTGCTGGAGATTTCATTGTTAATTTGATTTGGTTATTTCTTTAAATTTAAGGTCATTTTTGGCGCCGCCTCAAAATTACTTAGATATACTTACATTACTTCAAGGACTTAGTTATTATAGTTAAATAAAAAAGGTTTATTATTTTATGCTTTTCAGTTTTTTCGAAGGTTTAATTTTTTGTAATAAGTTTTTATTTTATAATTTTTTGTAGCTTTAGTCTACTAATTACAACATGCTTAATTTTTGATTACTTTTAAAATAGCTACTACCTTATAATACACAACTTTGCATTAAAATCTGTGAGTAAACAATAAATCACCCCTATTTTCCCACCCTTAGGGTAAGATTCATTTTCCAAACTTTTAAGGAACCAACTTCGAGGTATACCGTATCTAATAAAAAAATAGGTTGTATGTAAAGTCGGTTTACGGACGATAGTTTAACGTGACAACATACGTCCGCGCGCGAGCTCCGAGGAATGATAATTGAAGCGACGGTCGGGCGCGGCGCACACCCGCCCGCTTCCTCAGCCACCGCGCGCGTTTGTAACGAGACAAAGAGCGTAACGTAACGGGACAATGAGTCATACGTTTTCGTGCATGCAGCCGGCGTTCATCGATTTATTAGATGTTGTCATGTCAAAAAGAATTATCAAAATCGGACTGCTCTGTAAAAAGTTATGCGTGCTCATACATTATAATCAGTGAGTGAACAATCAATCATCCCCTGTTTTCCTACCCTTAGGGTTAGATTTTTTTTGCCAAATTTATATGGTACCAATTTCGATGTATACCCTATCCAATAAAAAAATAGTTATCAAAATCGAACTACTCTGTAAAAAGTTATGCGTGATCATACATAAAAAAAATATACGCGTCGACTTGAGAACCTCCTCTGTTTTTTCGTCGGTTAAAAATAAAAAAACAAAGACTAATAGGGCCTAGTATTCTGTGGTGATAGGAAAATGCTGGACGCAAGTCGCTTCCAATTGGTCTTTTTGGAAATCTATGGGGGAGGCCTATGTATGATGATGATGATTCTGTCGTAAGTAATATATATAAAAGCTAGTTTTAAAAACTCGAATGTAATAAGCAAATATTTCAAATAACATGAGAACGTTTTCAATAATCTAATAAAAGAAAATTGAAGAAATCTTACATTTCCGACGAAAGAAGCAGTTCTTTCTTCGTTTAATTACCCTAAATTCGAGCCCTAAATTCGTGGAATAATTTTACAGAACAGTTTCGATTTTTTCTTCCATAGACAAGCAAAATGTAGAATGTCCTTCCTCAGAAGGTTTTACCGCTGAGTTTCAACAAGAAACGTTTTATAAAGGATATTAAATAAATATATAAATATTTGAAGACATTTCACACAAAACCATCTAGCCCAAACTAAGCAAAGCTTGTACTATGGAGCTAGATGGCTGATAGAATACGTATATACTTTTTTTTTGTAAATATATACTTAAGATACATAGAAACACCCAGCCACAGAACAAACATCCGTGTTCATCACACAAATGTTTGCCCTGGGTGGGGATTGAACCCACGACCTACAGCTTAGCAAGTAGACATACTACCAACTGAGCCACAAGGCAAGTCAAGTTAGTAAGCATATCTCCGGACTATCAAAGCAATAGCTACGCCACTGATGGTACAGTTGTCTATAGGCGACGGTTATCGCTTACCATCAGGTGAGACTTGTACTCATATTGAGCTTTCTGTATTACGAAGAAGCTTTCTGTATTTTTATACTTTAAATATTTCTTAATTAATAATATAAATGTAGTAAAAGGTATATAATTACGGCCTTACCGAAAAACGTTACTTAACTTTAAACAATGCTTAACATATTTTGTCAACTTCTCGCTGACACGTAATGACACTTGCGGAAAGAAGACAGAGAATTTAACCCAATAGTTAAAGTTAAGTAACATTTTTCGGTAAGGCCGTTAATGATTGAAATTGTAATAACAACGAAACGCCAATAAAGTTAACAGCATGTGAGAACTAAGCTAAATAAAGCTCCCAACACCAAGCATGCATAGAGAATGTACGCAGAATGACTTATGAAATATGCACACTTTGCCTGAAAGGGAATTGGCTGCCAATTCTGAATAGCACTGGTGGGGACGAGATGATAATGCTACATCCTGTCCGTCTGGAATATTCACACAATATATTCAAATTTCAAAACTGTTTTTTTAGTGATTTGTGGTGATTGGAAATATTTTCTGTTGTTCAAATAAATATTTTTTCTCTATTGTCTAAAAATAATGTTTGATTTAAAAAACACATTTTTACCCGATTACTCAAGGAGTGTTATATTTTTCAGATATGATATTTAAAAAAAAGTTTTATTCAGATATCACTTATACTGGCGACGGAGTAGTAAAAAGCCCGGACAAGTGCGAGTCAGACTCGCCCACCAAGGGTTCCGTAAAAACTAGTAGAAAAAATCGGCCAAGTGCGAGTCGGACTCGCGCACGAAGGGTTCCGTACTATCATCTATAATAGAAAATCGTATAAAATAATGAGAAATCAATGAAATTCCAAGTAGTAAATTGCAAACTTATAGGTAGGTTTTCGATACACATCCGGGCAGCATGACGACGCTCGCGCGAATACGCGCGGTTATGGCTCGCTTCGTGATGTTACCTCCCCCGCTACCCGCGCGGCCGTTGCTTAGCAACCGCCTCGCGCTCGCGCCACCACCACACCGCGGCGCGGCGCTCGCACCGCGTTTAGATGCACGGATTATTTTCATTTTGTGAGTTTTTATGTATTAGATTTGGTATTTATTTTTATAGTTAATATATTTCTAAATATTTACTTACAAATATTCAAGTTTCTACCTGTTAATTAAGATCGAGTAAAAATTGCTTAAAAATTACGTTTGTTGTATGGGAGCCCCCCTTTAATATTTACTTTATTGTTATTTAATTATTTATTTTGAAAGGTAATATACAAGTAAATATTCTGTGAAAATTTGAAGCGTCTACATGTTAATATTTTTTTTTTTTAATTTTTAGTATTTGTTGTTATAGCGGCAACGGAAAGACATCATTTGTGAAAATTTCAGCTTTCTAGCTATCACGGTTTATGAGATACAGCCTGGAGACAGACAGACAGACAGACAGCGAAGTCTTAGTAATAGGGTCCCGTTTTTACCGTTTGGGTACGGAACCCTAAAAAGGGAGAAATTATATATTTTTTTATATTTTGCTTCATAAACCGAAAAATATACATCGTAAAAATATTTAAAACCTGGTTTAGCTTGTGCTAATATATTTATTAGCATATAAAATCATCGGTTAGGAACATTAAGATATTTCTTAATGTTCCTAACCGATGATTTTATATGCTTAAAATGTTATGATGCGCGAGAAAGATAGCAATGCGCGTCAAGCCTATTTATAATATTTTGCAAAGTTATATTTTTTCTCCGTCAGGGTCTCTTATTTAGTTAATTACACAAACCGAAACGATATAAAAAACAACAGCGTTACATTAAACAAACACACACCAAAACAAGACAAAAACAGTGAATTGTATCCGATATTATTTGTTATATCGTTTCAAATCAAATTGGAGTATTTCACCTGATTCTGGTTAATTCATTCAAATAAAAAATAACAGTGTTTTTAGGTCACAATGGAGCCCACACGCGATGCTATAACGAAGTAAAAATAAAAGCTGTAGACGGGTGGAGTGCTCGGTATAGCGTACGTATATTTTCAACGATAAATCTGTGAGGTAGGTATTGTAGAATAGTTCTCACGAGAAATTGGATGGCGAAAAACAGGCGTTGATAAGTTTCCCGTAATATACTGCTGGAAACCAATTTGTAATGCATATTAAATTAGGTATATTGGCACGAAATAAGGTAAAAGACAAGTGAATACAAAAGAATAAAGAAGTATGTTATATTTTTCTTTGACAACAAATCAGTTTCTATGCTTAGTTTCATTTGCTTGCGTGTCCTCGGGAGCTGTTCATTTTTAGGGTTCCGTACCTCAAAAGGAAAAACGGAAACCTTACAGGATCACTTTGTTGTCCGTCTATCCAAAGATCTGTATCTCGAGAACGCGTGAAGATATTGAGTTGAAATTAAAATCATACGCAGATCCGTAGTCCCTTGCTGCAGAGAGAAAAATCAAACTTCTAAGTGTCCATAAAAGAAAGTTACAGCTGAATATGTCGCAAAAAACGCATATTTCGACACTCACAGAGGAATCAAAACCTATGGGGTACTTCCCGTTGACCTATAACTGTGAAATTTGGCAAGAAGTATTATCATATAGTATACATACTTAAAGGAAAATATCCGAAAGTGTAGGTACATTTTTAATTTATTCACAAAAATAGGGTCTTTATGCAAGGAAGAAGGGTCCAAATTTTAAAGTGCTTTAACAATATTATTATGAAAGAGCTTCATTAGCACAAGCTAAAACAGGTTTTAAATATTTTTACGATGTATATTTTTCGGTTTATGAAGGAAATTATAAAAAAATCGGCCAAGTGCGAGTTGGACTCGCGCACGAAGGGTTCCGTACTATCATCTATAATAGAAAATCGTATAAAATAACGAGAAATCAACGAAATTCCAAGTAGTAAATTGCAAACTTATAGGTAGGTTTTCGATACACATCCGGGCAGCATGACGACGCTCGCGCGAACACGCGCGGCTATGGCTCGCTCCGTGATGTTACCTCCCCCGCTACCCGCGTGGCCGTTGCTTAGCAACCGCCTCGCGCTCGCGCCACCACCACACCGCGGCGCGGCGCTCGCGCCACCACCACACCGCGGTGCGGCGCTCGCACCGCGTTTAGATGCACGGATTATTTTCATTTTGTGAGTTTTTATGTATTAGATTAGGTATTTATTTTTATAGTTAATATATTTCTAAATATTTACTTACAAATATTCAAGTTTCTACCTGTTTATTAAGATCGAGTAAAAATTGCTTAAAAAATACGTTTGTTGTATGGGAGTCCCCTTTAATATTTACTTTATTGTTATTTAATTATTTATTTTGAAAGGTAATATACAAGTAAATATTCTGTGAAAATTTGAAGCGTCTACCTGTTACCGTTTTTAATATTGAGCAAAAATTGCGAAAAAAACACGTTTATTGTATGGGGACCCCCCTTAATATATTTTTTAATATTTTTTAATATTTTTTATTTTTTTATTTTTAGTATTTGTTGTTATAGCGGCAACGGAAATACATCATTTGTGAAAATTTCAGCTTTCTAGCTATCACGGCTTATGAGATACAGCCTGGAGACAGACAGACAGTGAAGTCTTAGTAATAGGGTCCCGTTTTTACCCTTTGGGTACGGAACCCTAAAAATATATAAAATCCCCTTTTACCTACTAGTTTGTACGGAACCCTCGGTGGACGAGTCTGAATCGCACTTGTGCGGTTGTTTGGGCAAGTATTACTCTCCAGACTGTCAATTATACATACTTATTGATACATTATCTTGAATAAATGCTTGCACATTTCTATCACACTCAGGGAGTGAAAACGAATCTTACGACACCGTGCACATCAAATCGGTCAATCCGTTTAGGCTGTATGTGATTATACAGACACATACAAAAAAAACATAAATAAATAAACATACATAAAACATAACCTTTCCTTCTTACGCAGTCAGGTAAAAAAATCCATCGTTTACCGAATCAACTAACACATTTATTTTTTTCGTTTTCATCACACTCGATCCGAAAATATAATACCAAGTACATGTAGCACTTTTAGATATTGTAATCTCTATTGAATTGGGATCAATAGAATCGGTCTCAATAGCTGTTATACTCAACTTTTGGCGTATTTCTCACTCGCATGACGGATTATGACGTGTATGTATGGGGTCTTTCATCGATCTTGATTGATGGTAAACGTATAGACCCCGATTACGTTATTATGAATAGCCACTTTACGCCAATTTCCAATATTCTCGAATTCAATTAGATCATAGATAGATATATTAATACTTTATTAAACAATGATGATACGTAGATATGTTATCCATGGCTCTACGTGACAAGCCTCAAGTAAGGTAATCGCCCGACTCGTCTTCAGTCGCGACACGTCGGGCAGTGCTGTTAGACTTAGTGTCATGATTTGTGAACAGTGACAATGCCATCCTGTGTGTTTAGAAAGTGAAACACCAAGATATTATAAAATACCAAGATACTAAAAGGCCGGATGTGTCTTATCCTCTAAAGTACTGAGAACTGAGATTTGCCATGCTTTTACTTCATATTATAGTAAAACCTCTCTGTAAATAAAATCTATAATAGGTATATGCCAATTCACGAAACACAAAAATTGGTTCACGAATGAAGTGTATGAATGAACAAACTAAATCGTTCGCAACTTTGATCATGGGAACGTCATTAATTCGAATTTGAAAATATTAGTCATCTAAATCTTTACCTTTACATAAATTAATCTTTACTGTGGTTAATATAGGTTATATTCTTGTCTGCAGCTACGACGGGCGTGAGAAAGGCCCGGCAGCGCACTGGGCAGACGACATCCTGCTCGCTGGACGGGCGCGCTGGCACTCTGCGTCGCCGTCGTCGCTGCGGCTGCGTGACGTCATCCCCACTGACCGCGCCCTCTATCGGTGTAGGGTCGACTTCAAAATATCACCCACTATGAACCAGAAGATCTTGCTGGATGTTATAGGTAAGACACTTGAAAATCGAATTGTAAAATGTAGTGCAAAAATTTGAAAATCTAAATCATATGCAAATGTTGGGTAAAACACATAGAGCTCGAATTTCCACAGAGTTGCAATCATATAAAAAAAACGAGTTAAAAGTCTGCTCACAGTACGTAGTGCACCTAATTTTTATGATTTTACAAAGCATCCGCATGTAAACTACTATTACTAACAATAGAAGCATTATAATGCATTAAATGACAGACAGACTGACCACTCTGTCAATGACCTCTATGAAAAGGAAAAATCCTGTCCAGTTCCATCAAAAAAATGAAGCAAAAAAAAATTGTATACAATCTGTCAAAATAAATATCTATAAAATAACCGCACGCCATGAAACATTTTTCGGTAGTATGGCGTTAAATGAAACAGTAACGCGTCGGCTTCGACCATCATATTTTATCGGCGAGTCACCTGCCCCCGTGTCGGTTACCAATTTATGCGCGCCGTGTCGGATACGAGCCAAATGTTCGCGGTTTATTTGGGCTACATCTTGCAGCTGCCTGAAGCTAAACTTATGGGGAGAGAAATGAGACCAAGACATGGTAGTTGGTAACTCTTCTATCATACTCTAGAAACTCACGAATAAACTGAATTAGTTAACGTATGTATTATTAAAATAAATTAACTCTTCGATGCTGGACTGGGTGATAAATAAACACATAGAATGTACCAGCGGCTTCTCTTGCCGGGTATACTGTTAAAATCTGTTCAGGGAATTAAGGGAAATTGTCATTTATATATATCATCATATAAGTTCTTATTCACAATACTATAAAAAAATAAAAATAAAACTTGAATCTACAACCAGGACTGATGGAAACATCTTGGGGTGTTTTACCAATGGCTTCACAGCTCAGTTGGTAGTATGCTTGCCTTCGAAACAGGAGGCCGTTGGTTCAATCCCTTGGTTATATAATCAATGAAGATGAGAAGTGACTCACAACTTCAATTTACAATACTTGCAACACCAGCTGCCATTTTCTTGCCATACAAAAGCAATTTCTCCAAAAAAGCGTCCGCAATCTGTAGCCAGTGACGCGGTACAATAAGCGCGCGTTCCGTTCAGCAAACCACAGAAGTTTATTGCATTTTGGACGTTAGCCAATCCTCGATGCTTTATGGAGTAATAATTCTTGTAGTTTTACTACTTTGTCGAATTACTTATAGCTAAGTTTAATGTGCTATGAAACTGGAATGTTGTCTGTTGCATGTTCTATGAATTGAAATGTTAGGGACGGATAGATTGTCTAGATGAGTAAAAAAGCAATGAAAGGTTTGAAAATAACTGTGCCATTGTTGCAAACTTCGAAAAGAAAAAACTGAAACCCATAACTCTGTTCAGCTCAAAAACTAATGCAGCATTGAGGGCGCTGCTATCTTGATTTCATTGTTTTGTTCAGGCAAGATCATAGTAGTATATACTTCGAGACCACTTACATAGTCAAAGTTCGAGTCGTTAGTTTCTATTTTTTCCCACGATAAACAGACACTACATTGGATTACTTCATTTTCCTAGAACTCAAAAGTTGTCAGTGGTCAATGACAAGAAATGTTCGCATTTGACATGTCAAAATTTACATTTTCCACATCCTACACACTTAACCACGATCAAAAAACACCAATAAAGTACCTGGTATTTATTCGCTCATCTTCATAAGTGAAGCAAACAATGAATCTTCTTGTTTGACATTCATTTTGTCAAAAAATAAGCTCAATTTACTTAGTAAAATGATCAGCCGTGTACTGCTGGCCAAGCGGTTCCCTCACGTGACTATCTGACGAACTTACTCGCTAAATCTACTATTAACTAGCGACATTTCTGAGTTATTTTCTATTAGACAGACTCACAAAGGAATTCATTTAAAACCAAACTAAACGTGCAAAGGAAAGTTCATTTTACAAACCCACCAGCTAGCGGGAACCATCGAGCCACGGCATTACAAATGGGCCCCGGCCCGAACTGGCCCGCCTCCAAAATAATACGTGCTTACATCTGGTAGCCGGCCTCATTTGATCATCTTATTGAATTATATTGGCACCATTTCCAATCTTCGTAGTATTTATTAGTGTTCCTCGAAAAATAAGGCTGTTTATTTTTAACACCGCTTTTAAACACCGAAGGCTTTTTCAAATTTGTACGTTTACGTGGTGGACAATGTAAGGGGCACGCCTTATAATTTCGTTGGAGCCGTGGGGGACACTATATGATCTCTGAAATCTCTGAAAGCAAACGCGTGTTATTTTTCTCAAGCAATTCTCTCCACAAAGTGACCAGTCCATTCTTACACAACGAAAAATTTGCCTCTGAGCCCATTCTAAAAATATTTATGTAGGTATGTCATTTAGCTTAACAAATTAAGAAAGAATTCATTTGCAAGCCTTCTTTAATTTACCTGTTTAACTAAAAAGATGTGAGTAAATAAGTTTCTTTTAAACAAGCACGTTCCATTGTAGACCACAATGTCACTATGTCACTAAACAACAGGCGAGTATAAGTTTGACTGCCAACTGAATATGCCTGTTTTAATATTTTCGACGCTAGGTATAAGCTTTCTTCGGGTTTTTAAATAAAAATTATGAGTTGTTAACGTCTATTTTGAGTCAAACAGCCCGACCACAGTTTCAACCGCATTCGGGTGGTCTTTTTCATAAGAACAGTGCAGACGTCACTCGCAGTAGGTGACGCGCGTTACCTATTTTCCCCGATTCCCTTCAATTACGTCTTGATTTCTATTACATTCTAAGCTACTCATTTTTTATAGACTCTAATTTCTACGGCTTAGTCCATGCGGTCACTCTGTAATTACAATAAACATTCACATCTACTCACATGCCCCTCCTAGCACTAGTTTAGACAATCAACCAATTTACTACATCTACGATTGTGTCGGAAATGTCGTACGGGTCAATCACCATTTCGCCTTTGGCCGTATCGACTCATGGTGCGAATCGGTTAACGTTTTGTTACGTATTGCGTGTTCCGAATTATATTTAACTTTTCACGACATTTCAAAAATAAGTAAATAAAACGAACGTTAGTCACGAATTAAATATAGGTAAATATAGGTATACACACATTTCTTAGACTTATTGCAATAAATCGGCAAGTGAGTTAAAAATTTAAATGATTTAAGTGCAGTCTCTAATAGCTTTCATTCATTCTTCTCTGATACATTATTCAAATCTAGAAGGAATACAAAAATAGATGGCATCGAAACTGATAATGTATTCAAACAACTGATATAAAACAATGATTTGATTTCAGACACTATATTTATGATACAGCAGATAGCACTTATCCCGCCGTTTGTGGCGAAAGTACGTACCTGTCTGAGAGACCGGGTGGCTATGAAATAACTTTTTAAGCCACCGTCCATTTGGGTTGTGATTTTGGGTAGCTGTCACATTTTATGCTCTTCATCGCTGATCCATTCCATGACAGCGACGCTGGCGCATAACTCGGACTTTTAGCTCCAAGCCAGCCCCAAAGAAAGTAGAATAACCTACGTAAGAACTATTCCTTCAAAACGATGACACTGACTGTAAGTCAAACTTAGCAACAACACTCGTTGCTAAAAAATCTAAGTGGTAATAGACGTTCATAATTCGATATTATTATTCAAAATTGAGTATCGAAGGTTTGTCACGCCGACATCTTTACTGATTTTGTTCATATTTAAAATTTCATTTAGAAATGATTATCAAACTTTTTTAGCAAATATTATCAAAATCAGTAAACGGCGCATCAAACTTCTCCCTTTTTAAGAAAAATATCCTACTCGAAATCTCCGTTAACCAATGATACTTTATCAAAGCAGGTCACAAAAAGATTTTTATACAATTGTAAAACCCGTCTATCAAACTTCGTAAAGATTGGTTTAGAAATACGACCTGTACGCAACTACCAACAAAGATCCAGGCAGCAGAGAGAAAATTCTAGTTGATGCGCTTTGCTCACTCGGTCAATTATGTCAAGTAAATCATCATCATCTCCATCAAGTCCACCGCTGGACATAGACCTCCCCATGGTATTCCAAAAATACAGATTGGAAGCGGCTTGCATACAACGTCTTCCCGCCACTCGTGTGAGGTCATATGTATACTTGAGAACTTTTCAGCCCCATCGGCCATTCTAGAAATATAAAGAAATTTTTTCAGAAAATTCATTCGAATTCACTTTTACAATATTTGTTTCTTTCCAGAGCTTCCGGAGAAGCCTAAAATCTTCGACGAGTTTGACAAAGAAGTGATCGGTGTAGCAGGACCATACGTCGAAGACACCAGCACGAAGCTAACCTGTGCTGTAAGTGGAGGTAAAACTAGTGGAGAATTGTTTTATTTCGCTGTTTACTGATTAAATGAGGATTATTTTTATAAGTTTCATTATTGAGTAATTTATGAAGGTAAAACAGTATAGAAGCTTAATTTGTCGTAGCAAATAATTATCTCGATTTTTACTATGGAAATTAACGTGGTTTTCACACATTTTTAAATAAAAACTACGGGTCACTCACGTCTGTTTTGAGCCGAAATATCCGACTATAGTTTCAACCGCATTCGGCGGTCTTTTTCAAAGGAGCAGCACACACGTCACTCTCGGTCGGTGACGCGCCTTGCACTGCGACGTGCCGCTCGTGCCGCACGTGATGTCATCGGTTGCAAAAGGGTTAGGGTATAGTCGGATATTTCGGCTCAAAACAGACGTGAGTGACCCGTAGTTTTTATTTAAAAATCTCGATTTTTTCGTACAATTTAAGAAAACGAGAGCAGGCTGAATGACGTTTTTTGTAGCTTTTGGGGGTTTAAAGAAGTAACTAGTAAATATTTTTTAGCGACAGGTTTTCTTCTTTAAGTGCAGAAAAAAATCATCAAACTACACAAATATTTCACAAATATTTATTTATTTTTAGCTTACATTTTTATTTGGGCTTAAATGTAGCTTGTTTCACATTGATTCAAGTTTCACAGCAAAAAACTTTGAGAAAAAATACATTGATCACGTGCTCTATTTAAACAAAGTTTGGTTTAACTGGATACAACGTACAATATTGAACAGTATGATAACTAACATAAAATATAAGTTAAGATTAAGATATAGCCAGGTCGTTTGTTTTAACACGAATAAGTCCGCTTTTCACCACCAACAGGCGAGTTGGTGGTCTCCGACCACATGTCGGAGATGAAGCACGCAGATTTAAAAGTTATCTATTCACTTTGACCTTACTTGACTTACTTAGCAAAATAAAGATTATAGATGTCGGACAAAAAGCTGCTAGTCTAGAGTAGAATTGGGCTGGACACATCTGTCGCATGCCCGAAGAGTTGTGCTCAATAATAATATTTTTTTGGGTACCAAACATCACAAGGCTCTCTCAATCTCTTTTTGAGTCTACCCCGGGTAGAAAGAAAGAAGTCTAGATAAGTTTGACTCCCACTAATCGGCTGGACTAGAGTACAGATGAGTATATTTTTTAATAGCAAGATAGATCTACTACAAATGACTTAAGCATGTAAGTGTAAGCTACTTGTATACCCTATGTGGTAAAAGCATGTTTGATCGATATTAACGCTGTGAAATCTGCACCTGTACACATGTTTTGCCAAATAAATATATCTTTATCTTTATCTATACGATTTACCACCAAATCGCCTGATGTTAAGCAACGGTGTGGCCGAGAATGAAGCTCGTCGATCTAGAAGATATATATTCACTCTAACCTGGAAAATTCCAGTTTAAAATAATTTCAGAATTTTAAACATCAAGAATATTACAACTTGACTTACTGCGTCTTTAAAATACTTTTCCAATTGCAAAGCGAAGTTCAAATTAGTTATCGGGCAGTAACTATCCCACTCTTTCCGAGAAGTAATTTATTAGTTTGCCGACGGTCAATAGCAATCTATGGACGGTTTTATATTTATTTCGCTTTTATTTTAAAGGAGCAGCGCTGGAGTCACCATGTTTTTCAAATAGACAATAGCGTAGAAACAATAAACTTAAATGTGAGATGCTTCTAGTTAAGTGAAGCAATTTATTGGTGAAATACAGACTCTTAAAGACCTTGTTACTTTTAAAAGTTTGTAGTTCAATCATCGTCCATCTCGCTCGTGCCTACCCACATTTTTTGGGTTTGGTACCTCAAAAGGAAAAACGGAACCCTTACAGGATCACTTTGTTGTCTGTCAAGACGCAAGGGAATCAAAACCTATGATTTAACCGTATCATGTGGGGTTTTATACGAAAGAGCTTAATTAGCACAAGCTAAAACAGGTTTTCAAATATTTTTACGACGTATATTTTTCGATTTATATGAAGGAAAATATAAAATAATTATTTTATAGTTTAAAACACTGAAACAACCTACTTCAAAATAGGTACGTTATTTCGTTTACTTGTAATATTAGTAAAGATAATAATTAAACAAGGCGCTCAAGCGTTGAAGTAACTCTATTTTCTCCTTATACACATTGGTTGTGGATTAAGTAGGTTTTACTTTTCAAGCTCAATAAATCCCTTACGATTGAAAACTTTTTATAGAGACCTCTCACCCGCTTGTTTTTTTTTCAAGGATGACATTTGTCATTGAATGTCAAATGCTTCGTTGTCGCAGATCAGAAAATGTGCAGATGTTTATACGAAAAACTTCAACATTTGACACTTTTGCAAAGAAAAACGTGTCAATGGAACTCTGTGATTTTATAATCTGACGCACTCACTCAGGAATCCAATGAAAATATGTTTACTTTTAGAGATTATTCAAAAAGTGATAAAGCAATGTTTTAAAATAATTATGGGACCAACTTGGGAGCTTCCTCTATGCACCAATTCAGGAAACACAAAAATTGGTTCTCGAACGACGGAGTAATTCGTGTACATACATTTAAAAAAAATACGCTACGAATTGATAACCTCCTTTTTCGAAGTCGGTAAGAAATGTAATATTTCCCCCTTTTATCTACTAGTTTGTACGAAACCCTCGGTCGGCTCTTGTCCGGTTTTATTAAGATATAGAATGACTGAATGAACTAATAAAATAACATCGTTTAGATTAGAATACTGGAAAATAACGTCACAAATTCGAAAAAAAAAACAGTTTGATCCAAGTTAATTTTTATACATAAAAATCATTTTTAGAAATTATTAACATAATAAATTTTGTGTATGAAAAAATTACATTAGACTGTAAAAACCGTGTCTGCAGTCGGGTATTTGGTTTTTAATATAGATATTTGTTTATTCATACAGTCTGTGACGTATGCCACAAATTATATAAGACTTCTGTTCTATATAGTCTGTGGCTGTGTTTTTCTGTTTCCAGCAGCGAGCGGGGCAATGGGCACCTATTAGGAGTCTTAAGTCGTTACTTTGACTAGTATAACCTAAGTTTTAATCTATACGTTGTTAGAATGTTAATGTCCGGAAAGAGAATATATATATATACATGTGAAAATCTACTGTGTATTTTAGGGGTCTTACCGAAAAATCTTACTCAAATAGGATCAATACTCAACATATTTTGTCAACTTCTCTGACATGTAATGACACATGCGGGAATAACACAGAGAATTTGAGACGTGAATCAAAGTTGAGAAACGTTTTTCAGTAAGGTCGCGCTTCTTTACTAAAGCTTGTAATCGTCATGTCACAGGCAAGCCCGCCCCTCGGCTGCGGTGGTGGCGCAACGACCAGGTGATCTCCACCCTGGCTCCCAACGAGGACGGCTCCAGGCTGAGCTTCCTCGAGCTGCGGATTTCGAAGCTGACGAGGGAGTACAACGATGCAGTGTACACGTGTACAGCCGACAACACCGCGCTGGTGCCGCCGCTGAGGGTCAATGTACAGATACAGCTTTATTGTGAGTACCCTAAAGCTCTTACCGAAAAACGCTACTCAAATCCGAGCAATGCTCAACATATTTTTTCAACTTCTTGCTGACACGTAATTACACTTTCGGAAAGAAGACAGAGAATTTGAGACGTTGATCAAATTTAAGTAACGTTTTTCGGTAAGGCCGAAAATGTTAATGCCGAAACATAGAAGTTATCACTTAATTATTATTTTTTATCGATGAAAAATGTGGTTAGTTTTGTCGTGTTATAATAAAATAATAGTTTTTTTATATTTCATAAATTCACAGTTACGGTCTACGATGGAACGCACTTACTCAGAAGAAATCAATTCACTCGCGAAGTATCTAATTGTTGATCATAAAAGTATGTAAAATGCATGCGATAAATCCATTAAAATTGCTTAATTTCAATCACTCAAAAGGTATTTTACTAGGTATTTAGTATCTCGCACGATCCAGCAGTGGACTTTTTATGGCTGAGATTATGATGATGATGATGATCTCGCACGAAAAAGTGAATCATTTTTAGGGCTTCGTACCTCAAAGGGAAAAAAACGGAACCCTTATAGGATCACTTTGTTGTCTCTTGCCGCAGAGAGAAAAATCAAACTTCTCAGTTTTCATAAAAAAGTTACAGCCGAATATGTCGCAAAAAACGCATATTTCGACACTCGCAAGGGAATCAAAACTTATGGGGTACTTCCCGTTGACCTATAACTGTGAAATTTGGCACTTCTTGCCAAATTTCACAGTTATAGGTCATTTTCATTATCATAATAGTACACGTACTTATAAGAAAAAATCCGCAAACTAATTTTTTTATTTAATCACAAAAAAATTGGGTCTATAAGCAAGGAAGGAGGGTGTCCAAATTTTAAAGTGCTTTAACCGTATCATTTGGGAAATAGGTATATTTAATATTTTTACGATGTATATTTTCGGCTTATGAAGGACAATATAAAAAATACATAATTTTCTTACGATGTATATTTTCGGCTTATGAAGGACAATATAAAAAATACATAATTTTCCCCTTTTATCTACTAGTTTGTACGGAACCCTCGGTGGGCGAGTCTGAATCGCGCTTGTCCGATTTTTATTGTTTAATTTCGCTTTTTCGCGTTTCATTAACCTAACCACAATTGCTTCATTGTAAAACTCTTTTCGGTCACAATTGGCATAAATACTTTTATATGGAAATAGAACCAACTGAACTAGTCAAACCCTTCCCATTGTTCCTACACGCGCGGTTCACTCGGTTCCAATATTAATACGTTCGATAACTAAGTGTTTACTAATTTCCGGAACTCGGTGACGCGAATTCCCAACTAGACCAACTTGTACATGCCTCGAACAATACGAAATTATGTACAGAAGGCAAACTCCACCGTGTTTGCCTATACATATATTATGAACTATAATTCACTAGATCTTAGTTCGGGAATTTAATGTGGAGTTCGGGGAACGTACTTTGAACAGAATGTCAAAGCTATGCGTTGGTTCTATAGCTTGAGAATGTATACGTAGTGAATAACATAATTACTGTAATTTAGTTTATTAACTTTTAGTAACTCTTTAGTTTAAAGGGCTTGTTGTTGATATTTAAAAAACTACCCGAAGACCGAAAAAGTGATGAAAATGATCGTAGGTTTTCAAATAAAATATTAATAAACAATATTAATTGAAAAAAGTTATTATACAGTAGACGAGATAGCATTTTATCGTCGTCTACACCACGATAAAATGTAATAAATAAGAAACAGATCGCGCCGCTCGCGCTCCGCGCAGACACTTAAAATTGCGATACCTCTAATGGGGTTATTATGTTATTCCTACCAATGTATGTACAAAACATAATTGAGCAATAATCAATCAATCAATCAATCAATAACACTTTATTGACACCACATAAAGTAATAAGACAATAAACACATAAGAAAATGGCACAAAAGGCGGTCTTATCGCTAAAAGCGATCTCTTCCAGACAACCTTGGGATGTGATAGAAAAAATTATGTAAAGGTGGGCGGTGGTACTAATTCAGGAGTAAATACTCGTAGACTAATTAAGTTAATAAAGAAAAAAGAAAACTATTTGACAATAAATGATTTGACTTTGACTTTTGACTTTGAACAAATAGGGAATATGCATGAATTTATAACATACTAAAATCTAATACAATATTTTAATCGATCAATAAACTTCCGAGATATAAACATTTAAAGTTGTACAGAGCAACCCTGCCCGGGTTGCTCTGTCCCTCTCTCGCTAACAGTTTGTACTGAATTTGTATGGCGAACATGAACCTTGGCGTCATGATTCGCTATCGTGTGTTCTCTGTCTAACATGAAATTAAAATACTTGTAACTTGCTTATATTTGAAGGTATTTTAAATTGTTTTTGTGGTATGGATCTGTGGTTCATCATCATCTCAGCCATAAGAAGTCCACTGCTAGACATAGGCCTCCCCCATGGATTTCCAAAAAGACCGATTGGAAGCAGCTTGTATCCAACGTCTTCCCGCCACTTGTATGAGGTCATCTGTCCATCTCGTGACTGGTCTTCCTACGCTGCGCTTGCCGGTATGTGGTCTCCACTCGAGAACCTTTCGGCCCCATCGGCCATCAGTTCTACGTGCTATGTGCCCTGCCCACTGCCACTTCAACTTTGTGCTTTATCGGTGCCTTTTAATTTTTTTTTTGTTAAATTTTATTACGACCAAATAAAAATAACCTTTATTCCCTATTAAACTAGTGACTGTAAACAGAAAATATCAAGAAAATACCCATAGGAACACCAGGTCTATTGATGTTTTTACGACTGTAGCTATAATTATGAAAATTAATATAAAGATAGCTGTGAACCTGGAGACGGACTAAGGCTACTTTCGTCATCACCGTCATCACCGTTTTTCACCACAACGCAGGTGAAAGCATGGGTGCAGGTAGTACTAACATAATATTAAATTATTACGCCCAAAAACATTAACATTCTTGGGAGACGGATAAAAAGGCTCGAATTCAACAATTGAACACCCACATTTAGACGGGACAAACGAAACTTAGAAAACCCACAAAACAAAAACATAAATCAACAGAATACGACAGTAAATCTTCCGCGCAAAGAAACCCAAGTGAAGTCCCATTGTAGCGGCTCACATTTTATATATAAACCTGCGATTAACCTATAACAAAAGTCGAGATAATCTCGGGATATGACGGCCGGTAGGTTTCCCTTTGTGTTCGTAACAGCCATTAGTTTTTATTTTCGACGCTTTGTCCTGTCGTCGTGATGGCACGAACGTACCGGAAATTATTCTCCATTACGGGGGTAGTGCTATTCCTGAGGTAATGCACGCTAGTCGATTTTAACCTGCCGTAAGCTATAATAAACGCTACCTTTTAAATTTGATGGAAGTTAATTTTATTTGTTGTATTTTTGGGGTCGAATCCGCCTCCGTTTGGATTAGAGGTCGAGGAAAACTTTGTAGACGTAAATATTTTTTTCTGTGTTTTTGTTGTACGGGTCACTGGATAGATATCATTATGATTAATGTTTATTACAAGCTTATTTATAAGTTCTTGAATAACACTTCTTGAGTAGGAGTAATGAGTATATAATATAAAAAAAATATTTAAAAAAATTCTTGAAAGCAAAGTGCGGTTACTTTTTTCTCGTCAAAAACAAACAAAACATTTAGACCGTGGAATGTAATGTGGAACATAATAAACATATATACTTACAAGCAAACATACAATAAAAATACTCCACAGGTTTCGCAGTCAACTTCAATTCTCCTCATTATGTAGCTTTGCAATTTAGGGATACGTTTGCATAATACTTATTAGGCTTTTTGGTAGAGTCAAAAGTGTGTGCCAAGTATTTGTCATGAAATTTAAAAATCTAATTCAAATCAATTAACCTCCTTTTTGAAGTCGGTAAAAATAACCCTTATCAAAATAAGCCTTGGTATTTGTGAATTTCTTTCTAGACTTTACGTCCACGTGATAGGAATATCATTTTTAAAGTTATCTAAAATTTTTGCGGTTCTTACTCATTGAAATGAAACAAATTTGAACGGATTTATTGCGTATATTTTACATAATTTAATATACGCGATAAATCCGTTAAAATTTGTTACATTTTAAGAAATATAATTGTTGCTATGCAATCAATTTTCTCAATTTCATAATAATGTGTTTGTTACAGTGAGGCCTCTGTCAGTGGAACTTCTAACACGAGAACAGCCGCTGTCAGTGGATCAGAAGGCAGAGCTCGCGTGCAGGTCGGCTGGAGCCAGACCTCCGGCCGTCATGACCTGGTGGCTCGACAATAAGGAGATGGCTAATGCTGTGCAAAAGGTACCACACATACGAGTAACAAAAAGAATTGATCCAGATTCGGTCTTTCATCATCATCATCTCAGCCATAAGAAGTCCACTGCTGGATAAAAATATATATACGTACGTAGATACATACATACAAACGCACACTTGAAAAACATAACCCTTCTTACGCAGTCGGGTACAAACTATACTCTATTCTATGAAATATTTTTTTTATACAAGATAGATCTACGATTGACCACCAACTCGCCGAATGTTAAGTAACGGTGTAGCCGAGGATGGAGCTCGTCGATCTAGAAGATATCTATTCACTCTAGCCTTGAAAATTCCAAGATTGTAGGTCTCAGGAAACAGAGATGGCGGCAAAGAATTCCATTCCTGTGCAGTACGCAACAAGAACGTGCACCGATATCGCTGAGTATGAATTTTTGTCATTTCATCGAGAAATAGGTGGTAATTTGCCGATTTTCTGTTAGTCCTGTAATAAATTGGAGATGACTTTACTAATGATTTTGACTTTGCTTTCTATACATATCTATGAATCGGCTTTGTACGTAAAAAAAATATTAGATAACCATGAAACCGATAAGTGTCATGAGAGTAGACTGCGGGAGTCATACCGCAAGACAGCACTGTACAGTAACAACACGCTTAGAGGAGACAGACTAATTGTAATAAACTACCGCAATCTACAATAAATAATTAATAAATTATTAATTTTATATAAGGTATGTATGTAAGACGTACCCTAATAAATATTTGTTACAGAACTCGGACGACCGCAACGAAACGTTGTCGATACTCCGTTGGACGCCGCACATGGAACACAACGGCATGACGCTCACGTGTCGCGCGGCGCACGCCATCTTGGAGCATGCCACCATCGAGACCAGTATGAAGCTGGACCTACATTGTACGTGTCATTTTAACGCTCCTCCTTGTTTCTATAGAATATCTATGTGCAATCTTATAAGGACGCTTAAAGTCACACAACAAGCTATGGAGAGGGCTATGCTCGGGGTCTCTCTGCGGGATCGTATCAGAAACGAAGAGATCCATAGACGTAAGAAAGTCACCGACATAGCACAGCGGATTAGCAAGTTAAAATGGCACTGGGCATGGCACATAGCACGTAGAACTGACGGCTGATGGGACCGAAGGGCTCTCGAATGGAGACCACGAATGCGTGGATGTGCTAAGCCAACTTTATTTAGGTATTATGTACACATGACCCCAAATAAGCTCTCTCGCGAGGTCTATTGTTCGTAGAACTACTAGTATTATGTGCAATGCGAGTTGCAGGGTTAGGTGAGGCGCGCGGGGTGTTAACCGCCATCGAGCAGCAGACGCGCGTCCAAATAAGAACACAACGTGGCTTATTCGCATCTGATTGGCCTGTGGATGGCGCGTCCTATGACCCCGCTCTCGCGATTTCTCCCTCGCGGTTTCACACATTTATTGATGAAAATTGCTGATGATGAAAATATCGAAATTGAGCTTATCGGACTCCGTCTCCCTCCACTCAAGAACATTTCAGCCACAACCGAAGATCTGTGTGTACTTCAACATAGTGCATATTAGAATTTATGTAACAAACAACGCAACCTAATTCAAAATTCTTCACAACCCCAATGTTATCAAAAAACTTTAAACAGATTCGTGACATTTCAAAAGCATTCCACACACGTGGCCCCAAAACTTCGAACTCTACGAGAACACAGGTATGACTACAAGTCTAATTACGTCGTTTGTTTTCCACAGACGTACCCATCGTAGCACTAGAACTAGGTTCTAAGTTAAATCCTAACGACATAGAGGAGGGTGACGACGTGTATTTCGACTGCATCGTGCGAGCTAACCCGCCGGCTTACAAAGTAGTCTGGGAACATAATGTGAGTACTTAGATGCTTGATAATTTTACCGGCTGTTGCATAGTGCTTTTAAACATTATTTTTGTTTAAAACTTTCAGTTTGATAACTGAAAATGGTGAGAACTCGCGTGTCGGAACACTCGGGAAATTAATGATGACGTAAAAGATAATGTATTTTTGTTGTTTAGAATTTGTGTATTTTGTTAGTAGAGAGAAATTTTAGTTTCGATACAGATTTCACTATAAATTACACAGTAGTTTATTTTAGAATCACTTTACATAATTACCTATCTAAAAATAGATTTAACGTTATCTATCATTTTAAAAAACCAACCAATTTTATCATCTTACTAGCACGTAAAGTAGGGTATCCAGGAATAATACTAGCGTCGAAAAGTTCATTTTATTCGCTAGGGTGGCAAGTAATTTCCTCTATTATTCATTCCGCAAATGTAAATAATATTTTTTTATCTCGCAGTTATTAAAAAAACGTCAGGTAGAGTTACTATACTCTTACTTACTTTTTAGGGTTCCGTACCTCAAAAGAAAAAAACGCAACCCTTATAGGATCACCTGTTGTCCGTCTGTCCGTCTGTCCGGGTGTCAAGACCTTTATCTCGGGAACGCGTGAAGGTATCGAGTTGAAATTGTAACCATATACGCAGATCCATAGTATCTTGCTGCAGAAAGAAAACTAAAATTTCTCAGTTTTCGTAAAAAAAAGTTACTGCCGAATATGTCGTAAAAAACGCACATTTCGACACTCACAGAGGAATCAAAACCTATGGGCCTAGGGCCTATCCCGTTGACCTAGAACTCTGAAATTTGTCAAGAAGCATTGTGTTAGAGTACAAATAGGAAAAAATCCGAAAACTGGTCATTTTTTATTTAATCACAAAAAAATAGTGTCTCTATGCAAGGAACTCATTCCTTGCATAGAGATTCGTGTCATTATTTGCCCCCTGCAGACCCTTCACTTCAGCTGGGAACCAAAACTTTTTAGGCAAGCAACGTTGACTGCCTCAAACGCCGACGGCTTACTGACTACTACAAAATCTCGCTCGGATCCGAGTGGGAGGCCCCGCCCCACTCGGATCCGAGTGGTGAGCAAGGAATGTGCTAAATATTTTTACGATGTATATTTTTCGGTTTATGAAGGAAAATATAAAAAAATATATGATTTCCCCCTTGTATTTAGTTTGTACGGAACCCTCGGTGGGCGAGTCTGACTCGCACTTGTCCGGTTTTTTAACTATAATTACCTACTTATAACGGCAATAGATACAAGTCTCAAGAGTTTTGGCGCGAACGTCTTAGTAACGTGTTGTTGCTCTGTTATATTTTCCTAAACTTGTGTTATTTTGAACATTAATGCTATAAAAATAGTGGTGTTTTATTCATTAAGTGTTCGATAAAGTGCGTGAGTGTGGGCAAGTAAAATAAAGCAGTAAAACGTGTGATTTTACGTTGTCGGCAAAACTACATAGAAGCTTCTAGTAAAATCGCCACCACTTTACTGAAGTAGGGCTCGACCTATAAATTGACTGTACACATGACTTAGATTGTGACTAGAACATTTACAATTTGTTTTTTTCAAGAAACTTGAAAAATCCTAATACTTGACACTGGCAAATGCTTTAATGCGGGTCCAATACAAAAAAGAAGAAGAACGTCTCAAAATAGCAAGATAGTCTCACTACACTCGACCTACCTTTAGAGTCCAAATGCCTAAATAATATACTCACAGGTCTTACCAACTGAGACTCACAACGCCACTTAAAGATGTCTGCCGCTCGGTCGCACTAACACACTGTGGACAAGAAGTTTTCTTTCGTAATTAAGGGGTAATTCCGAGGAGTGAAAACTTAAGTTCTAGCGAGTGCTAAAATGGAAAGTTTGTTAGGATAGTTCTAGAGGTTACGTTAGATTTAGAGTTCCTAAGTTTGTGTGAGATAATGTATGTCTAGGATCGTAACTGGCAATCTAAACATTTGAACTTGCTTTAGGGACAGGTTCAAATTAAGGAATGTAAACAAACAAAATGAGTCCATTTTCGTCGAGAATAGATTACAAAATTTGATTCACTCGTGATTTAAAGATACCTAGATTAAATTATCGGGTACTTGGGCGTTTCGCACCGCGAGCGGTTCGAACCGCGGTCCGAATATTTTTTTACGATTGTAAACTTTTTAAAGAGACATCTCTTCACTTGCTCTTTTTTTTTTGTCAAGAATGATTTGTCATTGAATGTCAAAAATGTTTTAATGTCTTAATTAGCTAATCAAGGTTTACGTAACAATACAAGGTTCTCAATTCAACAACAGTTGAATAGAAAACCTCCTTCTTTTTGGAAATCGGTTTAAAGTGAAATGTTCGTTGTCAGGGTCAAGTGATGTCACACAGTCAACGCGCCGGTGTGATCACCACGTCCACCCACCTCGCGCTCCAGGGCGTGTCCCGGGAGCAAGCCGGGAAGTACTCCTGCACAGCTTCCAACGTGGAGGGAGACGGCAAGTCGCCGCCTGTACTCGTGCAAGTTATTTGTAAGTAAATAAATAAATAATAATAAATATTTGTGGACATTTCACACAATACCATCTAGCCCAAACTAAGCAAAGCTTGTACTATGGAACTAGATGGCTGATTGAATACATATATACTGCTGCTATATATTTTGCTGCAATATTTCTTAACCAGCTCCTGGACTAGATACCTATTTATAGTACCTACTTACACAATTAATCTCGCCTAAGCTATATTAAAGTATTTTTCACCGAAACTAAGATGTTTTGACTATTACACATGTAATCGTTTTTTTTTATCACCCCTGTTTGTACAAACTGTCCCACTGCTGGGCGTGGGCCATCTTCTCATTATGAGAAAGCTAAGGCCATCTACCATGCTGGCCAAGTGCGGGTTGGCAGACTTGACACATCTTCAAGATCATTGAGAACTCTCAGACATGCAGGTGTCCTCACGATGTTTTTCCTTCAGTAATCGTTTAAAAAACTAGAAAAACCGACTTCAAAATACGCAATTTGTTTACTTGGATGACATGTTTTTTAGTTATGTTGGTATAAAAACCAAAATTCTAAACCGATTTTAGGAAAAATAATATTCCAAATCTGACAGGCGGCTTCGAGTAATCGGTGAACATACATAAAAAATCCGACGAATTGAGTACCTCCTCCTTTTTGGAAGTCAGTTAAAAATATCTTAGTTCCAAAATAAAATCACCACCATTTAAAAGCAAACGCTACTCCATAAAGCACTAACCCGAGTCGAAGGAAACTTTACTGGAACGTAAAAAAAATATATATTTCTTCCACGAATCGAGTTTATTCGCTCGCAACGCAACACTGACCAAATAAAAAGTGGGCTGGCCGCTGGCTGGCGAGTACGGTCACGTAAGAAAAATATGTCACTGCAGCAGTGGAACACGTACACAGTACATAAAGTAGCTTCAAATTATATTTTTAAACGGTTTTGTATAGCTTGCCCTGTTTGTTGTTGTTTCAAATTCACTAAGGCCGCCGCCACAAAATTGCTTCTTTCAGTTACTTTAGTTTACCTACGGATCTCTTTATTTCTGATCCAATCTTGCGTAGAGATTCCTAGTATTTCCATAGTTTGATTCCTGATTTTGAAAATCCTTATTTATAAGGCTCATGGTGACGCGCCTCGCATTGTCCGTAGTTTTTATATAAAATGTGACAGTGTGCAGTGACCCGTAGTTTTTATTTAAAATGTGTGAAAACCACGTGAGCTTCCATAGTAAATACTTGATTATTTAGAGGAAAAAAATGTGGTAAACGAGGAAAACAATTATTGCACTGGCCACGTTTTCACATTGACGAAAAATAGTTGATTTTAACTTAAAATTAATTTATTGATAGTTTGCCCCCGTATTCTTCAACATAACTTTTCTCTTGAGACGACCTTGACTCGGTCGAAATTTTCTCTTACATTTTCTCTATGAACGCTGTCATTTTGAGCCAAATCTCGAGTGAGAAATTTACTAAGTTACGATCGAGAATATGGTTCATAATATAATATAACTTTTAAATGTAAATACGTTTATAATACAACTTTTAAATGTAAATAAGTTTCCGGCAGCCTAGTGGTGAGACCGTCTGACTTGCGATCCGCAGGTCCTGGGTTCGAATCCCACGGCACGCACCTCTGTCTTTTCGAAGTTATGTGCGTATTGTTGATTGCCGCCAACTTCAAAAACGGTGAAGGAAAACATCGTGAGGAAACCTACATGTCTGAGAGTTCTCAATGATCTTGAAGATGTGTGAAGTCTGCCAACCCGCACTTGGCCAGCGTGGCAGACTATGGCCTAACCCTTCTCACAATGAGAAGATGGCCCGTTCCCAGCAGTGGGACAGTTTGTACAAACAGGGCTGTTAAAAAAAAAAAAAAAAAAAAAAAGGCTCATTGTGAGTGACTCTGTGATTTCAGTGCTATATTAGGTACTATGCAATGATAACATACTTTTCATACACTTATATAATGAAATAAATAAATAAATAAATATTTGTGGGCATTTCATACAACACCATCTAGAAGGAAAGACGAAGGTTTTAAGTGACTTTAACGATGCCCAGCCGAATTGGATTCATCGATTGACCACTATCCTAAAGTTGGACCAGCAAAGTTCATTCCGTATTAACTGTTCATATACGGCATGAGTGCACACTCAAATCGAGCGTCCGGCGGTGCGGAGCGTGCGGCGTTCATGACAAACACAGTTCTCAGTAATTTATTAGATGTTCCACACTCTGTTGAAGTATATTTGATAAATAATTAATCCGTGGTCAACGTTGCTGGTACATCATCGAACTATATTTCTTAACGATTACTGTATTAACCCTAAACTTTGTTGTGTACTGTTTGTTTATCTTAATAAACAATTAAAAAAAAAAAAAAAACATAGGTGCATACTCGTGTCCTGAGTACGGGCGTGCGACGCGGGGGCAGCTGCGGACTTGTTTGGGCGTCGCGTGCGTATTTATCAGCGGTGAAATAGCGTGCGCGTGATGTCTATCGAAGAAATAATTACAGAAATACAGAACGAAATAATAATATGGCTATCTTCCCATTATTTGTATTAAAATAGAATAGTAAGAGTGAGATTCATTTAAATTCAATATTTGAAATGATGTACAAAACTTTGCAAACCACTTTCGTTGCTTTTAAATCTTTTACTTGTGGATTATCCTGTCTCTAGCACACAATAATATTTCCGCTACAATATTTTTCCTAAGTACAAAACAACAACATCGTATAATGCAGACGTCATTAAAAAAACGTGAGCGGTCCTCGCCATGTTGAGCGTGTACTCTGTCCACTCAGTGAACGCTCTACAGACCGCTCAAACGCTCCGCTAACCGACCCGCTGAACGCAACTCAGGCTTTACACTACGGCATTTTCACAATAACTCATATAACTTACACACACGGAGTATCCAATATTGTGCAGTTATGTGTTCTTCTTTTCATAATATTCCGACACAAAGTTATAGCACTGCCATACACAACGTTACTCCGGTGCGATTCTGTCACGCAAAGAAATATTACCAAGCTATGTATGCGACTTTCTAAGAACTGGAGTTTTAGAAGTCTATAAAATATATACCGCGCGAAGTCAGCTCGAATGTAAAGGTCTCATGAAAACTTCATCCCTGGAAATGGGTTATTTGTTGAGCTCGGGTTTATTGACTTTGCTAACTTAGAATAAATAATGCCTCACACCCATGGCTGACGATAGGAATTCCTGATTCGCGATAATATACCTAGACCTAAAACTACTTACTAACACCCACTATCCAATCAAATAAAAGTGTGTATCTAGCCGAATTTCTTAGTTTTACTCGAGCTTGAAATCCTTTCTTAGCTGATTACTAATTGTCAAAATTATAGGACTTTAGTATGTTATATTTTCCTTTCGGTCATTTTATTTGAGCCTTCGATCCATTTTTAACTCTTTTTCATAACTCGCTACGAAAGAAGAATTTTATTTCATATACCTATAGACGAGCAATTCTTGTATATATATAAGTATATAATCTGAATCTCGGAAACGGCTCCAACGATTTTATTGAAATTTGGTTTGTAGGTAGATTAGGGGATGGTAAATCGATCTTGCTAAGTTTCATTTTTAGTGAACCCGGGTTTGCTCGTATTTTCACTCATAAAATAATCCGAGTGGAGCTCGGTCGCCCAGGTACTTGTTTCATAACCAGCTATAAAAAGGAATGACACCTAATAAAAAAAACTGTGTGTGTGTGTGTGTGTGTGTGTCGGAAGGTTAGTGCTGAAAATCAGCGCTGCTGATCGCTCAGCAGCATTATCACTGAGTACTTACCTTCTTTGATACGCCAGATACTACAGCGAAAACGGCATATTTTTTAGGCTCAATAGTCTTACTTTTGTTATTTATACTTAAGTTCTCTCTTTTTGTTGTTGTGTATGGTGTATAAAAATAAAATATTTTGTTTCTTTCTTTCTTTCTTAATATGGCGCGTTCTCTGAGCTATATAACATACATATACTTTCAAAAATCCTCATCTGTAAGCATCCATATTTCAACAGCATAGTGAGCAGGACACATTGATTTATATAGGCGAGTCTGTATTGTGGAATGCTGGTGAGTTGAAGTAATCATCCAGTTTGTTGAATACCGTCCAGCCCAATTCCTTTATAAGCTACAAATTTAAAATCAACCATTCCCAAACACAACTCTGTTATAAAGCCTTGCCTGTTCGCAAGTAATACGGCCTTGAGTCATATCTCACCGGCAAGTCTGGTGCCAAGTTCATTTCGACGCCGTCCGCATACGTTAGATCACTCGAGGTCGTATATTACGGCTGCCTCTAAGCCTAACACGATATCAGCGACGCAAATCGAATGCTTCTACATACATCTATATATTATATATGTTTAAGTATAGAAAATAGCTAACACTAAGCTATTGCTATTTCGAAGTTATGTGGGTATTGTTGATTGCCGCCGACTTCAAACGGTGAAGGAAAACATCGTGAGGAAACCTACATGTCTGAGAATTCTCAATGTTCTTGAAAGATGTGTGAAGTATGCCAACCCGCACTTGGCCAGCGTGGTAGACTATGGCCTTACCCTTCCAATGAGAAGATGACCCGTTCCCAGCAGTGGGACAGTTTGTACAAACAGGGCTGATAGAAAAAAACGATTGCTAATAATTATGGGGTACATAAATGAACGACCGTAATTCGAGGCTAAAAAGATTTTAACCATAATTTTCCTCCTAATATTTTCTTATTTCATACAACATCTCACAGGCTATGGAACGTATTCATCAAAACACCCGTTCCCTTGCATTATGTACAAACTTCAGCGAGTCCTAAAGACTCACACGTTGGGGTTCATTAATGCATCAAAGAGATTAACATCTGCAAAGAGCTTAGGATGCAGCATTTTCGTGCCCCGTTTTGAACGCGGGATTAAATGGTTTTTCGGGCAATCACTGAATACTGACGTCTCGCTTCTATTAGGGAGTTTCTGGGTTTTTGTACGCGAAAAAATCTTATAGATAATTATTGTCATTGCCACATGATGATGATGATGAATATCTGTCTCCGGGTTCTTAGTTGCCTCTGTACCAAATTTTATAACAATTGGTTCAGCCGTTTGTGTTATTAAAAGGTAACAAACAGACAGAAGAAGAGAGGGACAGATAGACAAAATTACACCTTTACAGTATTATTTAGAATTGTAATAAAAGTAATCTAAAGGCGATTTAATGTAAAGTTGCTATAACATTTTAATATAGTCATCATATAATAAATAAATAAAAAAAATAATAATATCGAAATAATCTGCTCCGACGTCTCACAGCTACTAAATGGGGTTCCGCTCCACAGGTACTTCGTACAACAGGCATTGCCTTATGCTACTCTGCTGGTGAGTTTGCGTGTCCAGTGTGGCACCGCTCTTACCACGCAAAAGAGGTCGACATAGCCTTAAACGACACCTGCCGCATCATAACTGGGTGTTTGAAACCTACCCCACTCAACATGCTCTACCCGCTAGCCGGAATTGCTCCTCCTGACGTCAGGAGGGATATTGCTTGTGCTATAGAAAAGCGAAAGCAAGAATCTGATCCCCGGCACCCTCTATTTGATTACAACGCACCTCCAGCCCGGCTAAAGAGCCGTAAAAGTTTTATCCGCAGCACTACTGCTGTAAAAGAAAATCCGGTTAAGGCCAAACAAAAGCTGTGGTCAGAAAAGTACCAACTACCACCTAATTTTGCCGTCCCGAAGGAGGAGCTACCACCAGGACATGATCTGCAATGGCCAATTTGGAAGTCTATAAATCGCCTTCGAACACAAGTTGGTCGTTGCAGACAAAATATGTGTAAATGGGGTCTGGCTATTCCTCCGGTAGAGCAGTGTGATTGTGGCGCCACCCCTCAGACAATGACACACCTGCTCGTATGCCCACTGTGCCCTAATACCTGCACAATGAATGACCTGTGGGAGGCCAATACTGCTGCCATCTCTGTGGCTTCCTACTGGTCAAATACAGTATAATAATAGATTTAAAAAAAAAAAAAAAAAAAAAAAAAAAAAACCGAACCGTTGACACGAAAAGAAGAAGAATAAATAAAGTATTGAATATTTAATGAAAAGATCTTGATGCGTACTGCACAGGAATGGCATTCTTTGCCGCCATCTCTGTTTCTTGAGAACCATTATCTTGGAATTGTCTAGGCTAGAGTGAATAAAGGTATCTTCTAGATCGACGAGCTCCATCCTCAGCCACACATCAGGCGAGTTGATGGTCAAAGATGGTCAATAAAAAAGTAATTCAACTTATAAATAAATATTTCTTTATCAATATTTTATTAATTTTGTTGATTTCATATTTTAACCGGGCCGCGTTTAATATTTGTATGACTTGTTGTACAAATACCGACTACTGGTTATACCGACTGAATATAATCTGGGTGTCTTCAAATCGCGAGCGAATAGGTTTCTTCTAGGCAAGCGCGCTCCATCGTAGACCGTAACTGTCGCTTAACACCTGGTAAGTTGACGCTCAAGCGCAAGCCTATTTTTGAATTAAAAAAAAAATGTAAAAATTAACGGATTATAACATTAAGTGCACAAACCAAAAAAAATCATTTAACACTTTGAAATATTGTGCATGCAAGTCATCGCTCCGTGCCGAGGGTGTCAATATTGAAATAAGTGGAATGGAACAGGTCATCCCTGATGTATTGCTTCACGCTATCAGTAAATTGCGTATTATCCTAGAGAGGGGCGAATTTCCGGTCACTCTCCGGCTTCCGGCAATATTCGCAATTTATTTACCTATTAGCTGCTGCTGAAAGAGATTAACTAGCGTTTGACTGAAAAATGGCGACTATGAAGTACGTTACAGAATTGTTCTTTTTTTGTTTTGCTTAAAATTATTAAAGCTTCTTAATAATTCTGTAGTCCTATTTTCTGTAGGTACAATTAAATGGTAGACAATTTTTGTAAGTACCTATACGACTGATATTATTTAATTTCCTAGTTTTTTTTCTATAATTAATTGATCAAAAGGAACTAACTCAGAAATTGGATCGTAATTATCTAGTGTTTGTCGGAGAATTTTTATTTTTAAAATAAGCTCTCTTTGTATGTAATAAATAACGTACGTAGCCGTATGCAGTGAGTTTTAAGGTGTTATTATATGTTAATATTTTGCATTTTCTAGGTAAAAAATAAATGTTAATACTCAGACAACGCCACACCCTCTTTAATCTATAGGTACATATAATAAGACTGTAACGGGTCAAAATCTGTACATTAAATATATATGTTTTTTTTTATTGGAGAATGCATTACTATCGATACAGAAGCCAAAACAGTGATTTTTATATTTTTTGTCTGTAAGTACGGTGTGTCCGATGGACGCCAAAACTACTGGACGGACTTGAACGAAATTTGGCAGGATTATTACTTACTATACTATGTAGAAGGATCTGGCATACTTTTTACCGAAAAATTTTACCTGTGGGATACATTAAACAATAACAACATATTCGATCACCACTCGGGTGGAATTGCGAGGTGCAGCTAGTTTAATCATAATTCAGACTAACCGTACTGAGTCTAGCTTAGTATGATTTGCTCTTAAAGTTTTTTTTTTTAATTTAGTAATATATACCCAGATTAAGGCGTGTCGCTCACTGGTAAGTCTAGGCGCGGTCGCGGCGGCGTCGCGGCACAGTCGAGGCGTGGTATTTTTGTTAGAGTCGAGGCACGGGCGGCTATGCTTCCTTCACACACTACAGTGTATAGTTCCCATCACGTAAAAACAACGCTGGTTTGTTCGCTCTTACGAACAAATCAGCGTTCTTTTTACGTGACGGGAACTATAAACACGTCTACGCTCGAAACAAAATAACAAAATGGCGGTGGAGTCGCGGCGCGGTCGCGCACTGCACCCTGCCGCGACGCCGCCGCGACCGCGCCTTGACTCCACGCGCCTGCGACGCGACTCTAGTGTATGGTCGCCTGACATTTGAACCTGAAGGAAACGTAGAAGCGGCGTGCCGCTTGTGCGCCTGTGCCTCGACGCCGCCTCGACTCCAGCTCGTGTGGGCGTTGCTCCTAAGATGTTTAAGCGGTATTGTTAAGTACGGCATATTATTCTTTTTTTAATTTATTATGCAACCTCTGAAGGCTTCAGAGGTTGACGCGTTTTCAGTATATAAATTATTGTACGTGTTATATTGTATTTTTTTTTTCACATTGTAGACCGTCACTCTTGTGTTTGCTCGCCTTTTTTGTAAGCCCGTGCGTGACGTCACCAACCTCTCCCGGCGGATGACCAGCGTTGGTTGCTTGCAACTAGCACATTACTGAGCTGCGTCCGGGCTATGACAAAAGAGTGCTTATTTTTTATTGTTTTTCGTCATAATAAAGTATATGTCAATTGTCTAAATAATGTTTTTATCGGTATATATTTGCCCAAAACAGATAAGCCAGTGTGCAAGCTAGCGGCGCCTGCGATTGTGGGTGCAGCCATCAACGAGCCGGCGAGGGTCACCTGCGAGGTGGATGCCTTCCCTCCGCCGCAGACCTTCCACTGGACCCTTAACAACTCCATGGGGACTCTTGACATGGAAGCTGTAAGTTGAACTCTAAACAAGTAAATTGTTGTTTTTTAACTGACTTCAAAAAGAGGAGTTTCTCAATAATTCAACTGTATTTTTTTTTCTATGTTTGTTACGCGACTATTTCGACAATTACTAATTTATTTTGACGATATTTTTTTTGTTTGGTAAGTCATACCTCAGAGGTATTCCCATATAAATGTTGCCAAAATCAGTTCAGTAGTTTGGTTTTTATAACAAAATAATCGAAAAAATGTCGTCAAAGTAAACGAATTGCGTATTTTGAACACCTCACACATCTAAATCGGTCAAGCCGTTCAGACTGTAGTAGGCAATATAGAAACATACATATAATATATCCACATATATTTATATTTATGTACAAACATACATACGCTCGAAAAACATAACCCCTTAAACAAAGTCACATATTTCGACTCTCCTAACCCTAAAAATCAGCACATATTTCGCTATATTTGTTGAACTTAACACGTTTTTAATCGTTATATTTACTAAACTTAACTTTTGCTGTCGTCAACTACAACCAGTATATTGGTCTTCGTTTGGAAATCAAAACTTGGTTAAAACTCGGTTAAAATATATTCCAAACTATGAAATCTATCAATAAACAGCGGCACAGTGTTCCGTACATGCTATCAGATTTTAATTACGAAATTACAATCCAGTACGAAAACTGACACGAGAATGGACAGATTGGTGCGTTTTTTATTCATGTTGGAGACCAGTTCGCTCGTTCTGCTTGAATAATTCATTTCGCGTTGTGATAGTGATGTGATTGTACAAAAATTTTCCATTTATGATAACTGTTCGTAATAAAACCTTTTTTTCGTAGTATTCGTTGTTTTTCTCACTGATATATACTCGTACTGTAACGAGTCATTAAGTACAAAGATGTGGTTTTGGAAAAATTTCAACATTACCTTTATCATATTATCAGCCATATGAAGCTCTGCTGGACATAGGCCTCCTTAGATTTCCAACAAGACCAGCAATTTACGCTGAATTTGGTTTCATACAAAAGCCCTATTTACACTAGGTAGGTATACGACGACGCAAAATGAGTTGTCAATTTTTACGCAACCGACAATCACGCGACTCACAAGAAATTACGCTCGTTTGGGTTCTCTCTAAGGGCGAAGACCCTAATTTAGATTTAATTGAAATTGACAGCTCATTTCGTGTCGTCGAGTGACACATACCGGACCTTTGTACGAAACAAAATGCAGCGTAAATTACGCGACTCATTTTACGTGACTTGCAACTTAAATATTTGCGCTCATTTGGTGTCGCCCTTAGTGCTTTCCAACAGTGATATGTAATACACATCTCTTTGCTTTCCAAACCATGACAACCAAGTTACTAAGTTTAACATTATTACCATACAGGACAAGATTAACATAGAAGACGGGCGCTCGATACTCTCCATAACACCAACATCTGAAGCAGATTACGGCACGCTATCCTGCCGGGCGACCAACCTGGCAGGACAGCAGATAGACTCCTGCCGGTACACGCTGCTGCCGGCGGTCAGGCCAGACAGGCCCTCCAACTGTTCTAGCCTTAACTTGACGGATGACTCGGCGGAGCTCAGATGTGTTGCGGGTAAGTTAAAAGTTTGGTAATGTTACAACAGACACAGAAAATCTTAATAGTACATAAGTACAGAACGGACACTCTCCGCCTCCCTCCAATCTTGGGTTTTTCACCTACTGCCTGCGCTTCTTCTGTCGTTTTCTGGACTTTGCCGGCACGGAGCTTTCACTTGTTAATCGAGTTACGGGCTCCAGGTGTTCGAATTCCAATGACAACACGAGCGAGTGGCAACCAGACGACGATCTTAACTTTATATACATGTGTGTGTATGTTACATACAGACGTCTACTTGAGTATGTGTCACTAATTAGCGTGCTGTTGTATGGAGTTCAACATGTGCCTAAACTACAAAGTGCGTGGCCTGGTTTAAATACTATTTAAATAACCATCCTTTCACAGGTTACGACGGAGGACTCCATACAATATATTTCGTAGAAGCGTGGGAGTCGGGACACTTAGTCCTGAACGTCTCTACACCATCTCCAGTGTGGAAGCTCAGAGGCCTGGGATCAGGGAAGGCGCTGAAGCTGATCTTTTACGCGTACAACGCGAGAGGAAGATCAGAAAGTACCACATTACGGGTGCATACCTTGTCAAGATTGGCTTTACATACAGGTAGGCTATGTTTTATGTTATAATTACATAATGATTTATTTTTTTGTTAAATTGATAAGTTGAAACATGCAACCTATGACTTATTTATGTATTAGTGTCTATCAAATTATGTACTTTGGAACACTATCATTACGTTAATGTTTTTTAATAACACAATTTAAAGACATTCAGTTTATATCCATCTCAAAAAAGCTCAGTCTGTAGTCTATGAATCACAAATTTTGTCAATGAAGCCGCGTCTGTGAATCAACATCCGTCTCAGCTATTGGAAATATACGTCAGAATATTCTAGGAGTTTGTATGACAATTCAAAACGCCAAATACACCCTATTTGGTTTTGAATTGTCAAACAAAAACTGCTATTTATATGGTAAAAGCCTGTCCAGTCCAACTGAAAAATATCAAGGCCAATGCCTGACACCAAGACCACACGTTACGTCACAAGCTAGACAAACATGTCCCTTTTTCTCACTCCCGTCCCTTCTCAGCACGTGTAGTTGGAATGAAATTCACGTATCGATAAAAGATTAAAATGTTCCAAGAGATAGCAACCGGGAAAATAATGTGACCTTTAAGCCACACCCTTCCTCAACCTTTTGATAACTTTGTTATACTCGTACATACTTTAATTTTCTTGTAAGGAAATTGAGGAAATAATACCAGAAACTTGTTGTTATTGTCAAATGTAAGACGACTAGCTAAATATACCTAGGCGGTTTACAGGCGAAGTATTTTAAATAAGCCAGTTCCAAATTTTCTAGAAATTACTTTTGTGATATCTTCTTAGCTTTTGAGTATTGACAGATCTACATATCATCATCATTTCAGCCCTTATCAATCCACTGCTAGACATAGGCCTCTTCTTTATCATACCATTCCTATCAGTCCTGCGCTAATGTCATCCAGCTCTTGCCCTCTGACTTGACGATATCGTCTCTCCATCTTGCTGGTGGTCTGCCTAGTTGCTCCTCTGGGCACGTAAACTCATATAGATCTACATTTTATTTGTAAAATATCTTTAGCCTCGAATTTAAATGCCTTTTAACGGAAATATCGCGTTCAGGCGAAAGATATATTCAAAACGAAATTAAGACACGTAATTTATTGTATACTTGTGATCACAAATACCTCCTAAAAAGTTTTTAAAACGATACAACTAAATGTATGTCGAATAGACGCGATAACTCCTTTATAGGGCGTTCAATTTCTATAATTTTCAATGACAAACTTTACATTGGTCATGGAGAATAACGCTAGAGCGGGGTTTTGATATTTATCGATAGCAAAAAAATATTTTCTAAGGTTTTCAAGATTGGTTACTCATTGAAATTAAACAGATTTTAACGGATATATCGCGTATATTTTATATAGTTTTATGACCTCCATTTCTCGTTTTCGTTCGTTCCCGTTTCGTTTTTTATTCGTTATATATTGTTTCATTTCAATCGATAGCAAAATGGTTTCTTTCCTTTTTATTTAGATTATAGTAAATTGATTGTCAACATAAATATCTTAAGTTATGTCCCCATTCTTAACTATTGTAAGTCATATTTAAAGTCCAAAGCGGTACATTTATTTGTTTTTCTAGAAGTAAAGGCAGCCAATGGTGGAGTGGACGTGAATTGGATCCTAGGCATCATCTCGGGCGTTGCTGGTACTCTGATCGTCGTCATCATCGTAGTGATGATTGCGAAGAAACGACAGCATCATCCCGTACAATATGCAGGTATGAGAAATAATTAGAAAAATCTACACTTAATTTTTTTTTTATTATACATGAACATTATTATGTCTTGAATCCTAACCACAATAATTACCCTATTAGTCACGATTACAGAACTGTTTTACTGTTTTATTTAACACAAAGTACGTGAAATTATACACTATCACTTAATCGTACTCGATTCAAAATAAATATATAAATATTACAAATAAAGTAACCGTAATTTTTATGAACATCTACAAGACTAACCCTGAAATATAATTATTTATCCACGCAAAAGTTCAATGACCTTCGTAGACGTTCGTAATGAAAAATGAAACAACCGACTTCAAAATACGCACATTCGCAGTTTTTTTTTAATTATTCGACGATAGGCTTGCGCTTGACCGTCAACTCACCTGGTGTTAAGCGACAGGTACGGTCTACGATGGAGCGCGCTTGCCTAGAAGAAACCTATTCACTCGCGATTTTGTTATAAAATCAAAGTGCTGAACTAATTTTGATAAAAATTATATGAGACCTATCAAGAAATTATATAACTGGAGAAGTAATCGCGTAACAAACTTACAAAAACGTACCGTCGAATTGAGAACCTCCTCCTTTTACAACACACACGAAAAAAAATACAGTCGAAACCTTTTTGGAAGTCTATTAAAAATAATGCAAATTTAAAGTATATTCCTGCCCCATTGTTAAAATATACCCGTTTAAAATTTACGCTGTCACAGTACCTACTATTATAATCTATATAATTTTTCACATATCGCAAACTCAGATTATCAATCTTCCGCACTGATCTCGGATTGAAAAGTTAATAAAACGTCCGGCGGCGGAGTGACGAAACATCTGCAGTTTAGTCCGGGCATAAATCAGAAGGCCGTATGCAGTAGTCGGGGACTCGCAGTTCCTAGTGCAGTACCTAGTCGGGGACTCACAGTTCCTTATGCAGTACCTAGTCGGGGACTCGCAGTTCGGAAATTCCGGTCACGGCCACACGCGACGGGAGAACCCCGCCGCTCCGCCAAACTGCCTTCGTATTCGAAGCCCGATTTATTCGCGGCTGACGGTTGCCACCAATCTTTTATATTGACGTTTTATTACTTTTGCAACTTACGCTCCAGATATTTGGAAGGAATCAATGGAAGGTAGCGCTACCTATTTACAACACGTACCTTCTTATTAAATTACGTAGGTTAATGGATGTTTTACGACGGTACCACGTGATTTATTGACGCGTCTTCAGTAACCGTTTATGGTGATAATAAAGTGAAACGTTCGTTTCGAACGAGCTTTTGCGTGGATATACATAGTCGCAAGATTAGTTTTGTTTGCTGCAACATAATATCAGGCAATGTATTATAGACAGATATATTATTTGTTACAAAAAAGTTGTAACAACGCATAATGACCAAAAAAAATTAAATTACACGGAAAGGTAGCGGTGAATAGGCGACATATAATTATAGATTAAAAAACTGAAATAAACTTCAAAATACGCAATACAACGCTTCGTACACGACTTGATGTTCACTTTTCTACAGGCACTTGGATGATATTTTACCAGTTATCTTATTAACTATACCAGTTATTTTGTTAACTATAATAACTATGATAAACTAAAGTACTACATCGATTTTAATAAAATTTAGGGACCACCTCTTAATGAATCGGAATCTCTATGATCTACCAAATACAAAAAGAATCATCAAAATGCACAATTGGCTGAGTAATTGGTGCACAAACATACAAAAAACATACAGACCGAATTAATAACCTCCTTCTTTTTGGAGTTGGTTAAAAACTGAGGGCCTGTCAAAAATACATAATAACTACTTAGCTGACTGAAAACATTTTTGAACACACCATGGATAATATAATGTGTCAAGTTCAAGGTAACAATAATAGGGAATACGCATGAATTTCATTGCTCAGGAATAATAGTTTTAATTGATAACATACTCAAAAATGTGATACATACACTAAAAAAATATTTTAATCGGTCAGTACTCTTCCGTGATATAAACATTTAAAGTTTTAGGGGAGGAATGCTTTGTCTCTCTCTCGCGAAACAACAATTCATTACATTTTTGAAGGTATTTATTTGGTTTTTGTGGAATGGATCTATTTGTGGTTAGCTTTTTTATGACCACATAAAAATAAATCATGTATACACCCCATAATATATATTTGTGCAGGCCTTTAAAAAATCTACACAAACAAAAATAGTATGAAAACTAACCAAGAACTCAAATAATAACAAACTGCGTTATCGAATGATACTTTATTTTTTGTAAAAAATAAATTTACTATTTCTTTTTTATTATGAAAACTAACGTGGATTCTCCGCCTAGTTTCATCCGCATACGGCGGTCTTTTTCATAAGGAGCAGCGCAGACATCACTCCCGAAGGACGTCTCGTCTGATACTGGAGGACGTCTGAAGGACGTCTCGTCTGGTACCAGGCGAGATATCCTTCGGGTCGGGAGTAACGTCTGCGCTACTCCTTTTGAAAAAGACCGCCGTATGCGGTTGAAACTATAGTCGGAGAATTTCGCCTCAAAAATAGAAGTGAGTAACGTTTGTTCAAAATAAAAATTTACTACTTCTAAAAAAAATAAAGCATTTTACTATCTGCCTCGCAGTTTTATTACGAACAGCAAACAACTTTGCTAACCTTGTCATGCTCAACACAAAACACCTCGTAAGAGCTCGTAATACTGTGAAACTTCAAGTTCAAACGTTTAAATCGTGCCAAAAACTCGTCACCTTCGTCACTTTCGCTATAAAACGTACCGTAGTACATTCTACTTTACAGAGGACACTCACGCAATCCCTCAGTTTGGTATGAAACGTACAATCAAGAGTAATTTCTATGATATTGAAACGGTCCTATACAATACAGAATTTGGTATTTGAATGTCTTGCGACACGCTAAGGAAAAGCAGAGCTATTAGGTTACTGATCTATCGGGTGAAATATTTTTGAAGTATGTTAAAATAAAATAATCGTATTGTAAATTTTAAACACGTTTTTTTAAGGAATTTTGCGGTACAATTGTACCGCAAAATTCCTTAAACGTGGACATAAACGGCCTTACCGAAAAACGTTACTTAACTTGAAGCATTGCTTAACATATTTTGTCAACTTCTCGCTGACACGTAATTACACTCGCGGAAAGAAGATGGAGAATTTAAGACGATGCTTAAAGTTAAGTAAGGCTTTTTTCGGTAAGGCCGAAAGACTTAAACATAATTCACGAATACAGTCTCCTGGGTTGACCGATACTCATATAATACCAACAATGCCGAACTTAAAGATTTTGATAAAGACTCTATGACGCCGCGCCTAAGCCTAATTTAGATTAAGAAGTTCAAAGTCTTATTTTGCCGTTTCGAATTATATCGAAAATCGACATTTTTAATCGTCTAATTAGACCTCATTAAGCTCAGACGTTTTTGAAGACTACGCTACATTCCGTTGATACTTTATCGAAGCACATGGCGGTTATTTCGTGAACCAAGTGAGGTTAGGTATATTCTAAACCTCTGACAAAAGCATAATTATCGTTAAACGTTATTTTGGCATTATTTTAATGTTTAGTCATCCCTCTTCGCACAAAAACCCGAACTTACGAGAACATTTTCAATTTCGCGTAGCCAAAATGAATATCAATTAAAAGTATCAAAATATAAGCGTAACTATAAAAAAGTTTTCACGTAAAACCGTCTGTATCAGGTTTGTGCCAGGCGATGTTTAGTGTTTAAATATTTTATAGGTACCGGCGCTGGTGTGCCCGTGGCATAGATGTCGACACGAAATCGATACGGAAATGAAATTGTAATTGTTTGTCTCGTCCCTTTTTTGTTTTATCTGTCATAATATTTTCCTCGTTTTATATTTAGACTAGCTGCGCCCCGCTGTGTCATCCGCGTAGCGATTAACAACAGTGATAGTTCTGATGTTGAAAATACATACATAACTTAAAATACAAGTATCTATATTAAAATAAAAACAGAATACCCGACCGCAGAAAAACTGTTTTTGCAATCTACTACTTACGATTTCGTTACGCTTAATTCGCTCATGAGTGTACTTTTTTGTGAGAAAGTATGCGTAAAATCGCTGTAAAAGGTTATAAAATGCGTATTCTTTAGATTAATTCCAATAAAATTACATCATATTTATTATGAAAAAGTTCATTGGAAGCTACGAAAAAACGCATTATTTATTTTTACGAGAGTATATTATTATAAAAAAATATAACCTACGACACTCAGGGAGTGAACACGAATCTTACGATTCTTCGCACATCAAAATCGATCCAGTCGTTTAGCTTTAGGCTGTAGGAAGTAATATAGAAACATATATACCTACATAATATAAACTCGAAAAATATATCCCTCCTTACGCAGTCTGAAAAAACAAATGATTTCTCCGAAATATTATTAAAAATCCGTTTTTCTTGCAGCTCCTTCACAAACTTTGAAGACATACAAAACAACAATAAACAACGGTACCCATTCGCCCCTCCAGACGGACGACAAAAACCCGGATGTAGTACCCTTAGGAAAAGGTGAGAGAAATTATAATGATCACTTCAATATGACATGTTCTTTCTCCTTTTTATACTTCCCTTTCTTCTTTTGTAGAATCCAAAATCATTTCAAAATTATATGACTAACGATTTCTGAACTAGATGTGAATAATCAACATGAAAATATAGGGCCTCATCGAAAAACGTTACTTAACTTTAACCAACGTCTTAAATTCTCTGTCTTCTTTCCGCAAGTGTCATTTCGTGTCAGCGAGACGTTGACAAAATATGTTAACCATTGCTTAAAGTTAAGTAATGTTTTTCGGTAAGGCCGTTAATATTTGTGTTCTGCTCAGTGATGTAGCTAACTGCATAAGCCACGACGATACAAGTGTGTGTACTTCCAATTCTAAAATACCGTCATCCTTTTCTAACTGAACAAGAGACCATAGGATGAAGTAACTGCTTATGTAAGTTATACCAGATATAACTACCCTGCTAACTAGAAGATCGTATGATTTTTGGATCACACGTCCAAAGTTCAAATTCCAAGACACACTCGTCTTTTCGAATATAGGTACTTATGATTTTATCTTTAATTGCCACTAACTTTATAATGCGAAAGAAAATAATATGCGTTGCAAACATACAAGTTAATATCAGATATGACAGTACTAAATACTCTTGAAACGTGTGAAGTCTGGCAACCCAACCTGATCAGACGTAACTAACTCTCATTTCAGCTTACTATCTCTTTCAATCAAATAAAAAAAACATAAAAATAAAAAAAATGCCCAACAATGATACGGTTTGCATGAACAGAAATCGTTCTGAAAAACATGTACAGTAACAAAATCTGCAAAACACTAGTCATTTCAGTAAATTTATTTTAATTTCGGCAATGTTACTTTTTCTTCCAAAGAATTGGAATCACCTAAATATGTCACATAGCTTCAAAGGATATCTATTTAAAAATTTTCCTTCCCCTTGAAATGAAACAAATTGTAACGCATTAATCGCGTAGTCTCACCTGTAAATACAAACGCTGCAAAGTATTCGAAACGTCAGGTCATAAAATTATGTAAAATATACGCGATAAGCCCGTTAAAACCTGTTTCATTTCAATGAGTCACAATCGCGAATACCTTAGAAAACATTTTCCTTCCCCCTTTTTTCACAGCCATTTCAATAAATATCATAATAATAACCAACTAGGGTGACATCCTCGTTCTGAAGATAGTAAATATCAACCAACCGAGTTGTTAACTCGGGATGAGAATTAATGGCACCATCTACCCGGTGTTGCATGCATATCCTGAGGGAAATCACGGGCTAAATGGGTTTATTTGTAACGGCAACCACTTGCCGTCAGTTCTGGGTCTGTGGGAATCATTCTTGTGTCAATCGTCTTTTGAAATTGTGTTAAAAGTAAAAGCACTTACATTCGTATAAGAGCGATTAACATTTTGGATATATTATGCTTTATTTGTGTATGCTACAATGACTTCTTCTAAATCATCTTTTCTTTCTAAATACCTACTACCTTTAAATTATCTTTTATTGTGTGTTTAGGTACTAAATTTTTATTCTCTTTTTTTTTCAATTGCTCTAGTTTTTTTTTATCAGACAGCCATTATTGAGCCATGATTATCGTCTAACCGTCGCCCGTCCTGTTTTAAATTGAATTTTATCCTATAATAGAACGTTTTAACGACAATCCCGCCAGTTGCTAATTATTGTAATTTGATTAAAATATCTATCTATTTATAACTATGATGTCTTCAATATAATTTATTTCTGAAGTTGTTTAATTTTTATGATGTCTTCATTCTGTTACTTTGCATCTGGTTAAAAAATTTGCATCATTATCAAACCAACCGGTTTTGATAATGATGCAAATTTGCTAGTAACACTGTAAATTATTCGGATTTCAGCGTTTGGATTTTGTCACAACTACTTATCTTCCACAAACCTCCGTTACGTGGAGGATTAACGGCTCATAAGCCTTTTACTTATGTCTACATAATATAATAATAAAGTCATATTTCGTTGTGAGCTGAAATTTTCTTAACTTTTCTGTTAATTCCCTCTTCTATTGCTGGTCATGTTCTGTTTGGTGTGAAAGCACACATATCGTTTTTCAAAATGTTAAGGGCTCTGACAATTCTCTGTGGGGTCGATCCTTATCGCCACTTTCGCTAGCCTTGCGGTCTTACTCTAGGGATCTCAAAATATTTCAGCTGATTACTTAACATACTCCATCGATCGACGAAGTCGGTACATCCCCAAATCTTAACTGTACGTTGATTGCCAACAGATCTTAATTACTCGCGGGATTCAGAGAGACCCCCCGATCCCCCTCCGTACGGGTCGGTAGTGTCGCCGCTGGTTGGACTGTCGAGGAGTGCACATAGCTTGCAGCAACACGAGGTCCGCTCTGTTCACACACCTATCACGCCTGCCTCAGATGCTCAGGTGATGAAATAAGCTAAACTGTTAAGAGACCGTACACATTTTAACCGACTTTCAAAAAGAAGGAGGTTCTCAATTCGTCTGTATGTTTTTTTTTGTATGTTCACTCCGCCAATTGTAAATTGATTTTGATGAATCTTTTTTTTTATTGGTAGATAGTCCCATATAAATTTTATCGAAATTGGTTCAGTACTTTGGTTTTTATAACAAAATAATTGGAAAAATATCATCCAAGTAAACAAATTGTGTATCTATTTTCAAGTCTTTTTTTTTTTGTTTTTTTAAAACTATAATTATTGACGAAAAAGTATCAAATAAAAATATATACGCTAAGAATTGATAACCCTATATACGCTTAGATATTTTTGAAGTCAGTTAAATATTTCTAATTTTACCTTCACTTGACCAGAAAATTAATTGCTGAACTTTATAGATCAACATTGTGTATTTAATCATTTGTAACTTATTATAAAAGTTCTAAACAAAAATATATCACTAAAACTCAGACCTTCATTATCGAAAATTACGAGGGATAAATACTAACAACAAACAATAAATCGGAACGTAAAACTCTGCGCTCGCATTGTGAGCTAAAAGAGATTTATAGAATAATAATAAAAAAATAAAAATAAAATTATATAATTATAATTAATTATTATTAATAATTAATATTATTAATTATTTTTTAATTATATAATTCAGTAGTTAAATGTTCTTAAATATCTCAATTGAACTAAGAAAGTATAATATCCAAATTTTGTTACGTTATATGGTTAATTTACTAGGCTAATATATAGTGCCTAATTTATTGTATGTTGTCTTGCATCAGTCGGGTGCTCAAAAGAATGATAGGAACAGAAGTAGTAATAAATTGGCTATAACAGAGGTGTTGGTAGTTTTTGTTGTTACTGTCTTTTGTGGTGTCTATAAAGTGTTATTGATTGATTTATGATAATAAAAGTGGCACACCACAAAGAAGCTTTTGTATTCGAGCTGTAGTTCAGTTTTAGTGCGTATGTTTAGTAACTGAAGATCCGGGGTTTCATTGCCGATGTTGCGGATGGTTGAATATGAATAATGAATTTAAATATTTGTTTTGTATATAGATATGTAATGTGGTCAATTCTGAAGGCACCACTAAACTAATTACAATTCTTAAGTTCACTAAATTCAAATAAATAATTATAGTTTAAAAAACGAAAAAAACGACTTCAAAATAGGCCATTCGTTTACTTGGATGACGTTTTTTCTACTTATTTTGTTATAAAACCAAAGTATTGAACCGAATTTCATAAAATTTATATGGGTTCACCTTTGAACCCATGAACCTACCAAACCAAAAAGGATCATCGAAATCAATTCACAATTGGCAGAGTAATCGGTAAAAAAACATACAAAAAAAACATATGAATTGAGAACCTTCTTTTTGGAAGTCGGTTAAAAAGGAACAAAAATTGTGTGGGGATTTCGTTCTTATTTAGAATTTGGTTATTTTAAACATATTAATTAGTTTAGTGGTGTTTTCATAATTGTTCATAGTGTCTTTGTTATTATAGGTATATAAGTGGCAAAGTAAAACATTCAATAGTAAAGCAGAATACGTTTATTTACTTTTAACCGACTTCCAAAAAGAAAGAAGTTATCAAATGTATGTTTGTTCAGCGATTACTCCGCCAATTATGCATTGTTTATGATGAAACAAACCTCCGACAGAGCATCGGCACCCTGGCAGAGGACCGGCGGAGCGTCACGAGTGGGACTCTGTCCCGGAGACGAGAAGTCGTCACGACGAGGACGCCCCTCCTGGCGAACGCGAGGGAGAGCTGCGTCTAGTCTAACTACGAATAGGTGTAGGTATTCCTGTCATGTTTTGTACTTACTTTCTTTTGTATGTAAACGTGGTGGAAATTCGGATGATGGGTTATTTTTTTGGGTGTTGTTTTTAACGTTGTTCATTTGTTTTCTTTTTCTTAGACGGTAAGGTGGAGTGTGATCCATACAAAAAATCATGACAGATTCTAAGGTACTAAAAGTATCTTATCTATTCTCTTTTAGTATATTTGCTCAGTAACACGGAGTTCGGAATGTTCGGATGCCGTTTAAAAATAATTTTATTTTGCTGTGAAAGTAATATATGAAATTTGGTTGCTTGCCGGGCACCATTCCCTCTGAATGTTATACTGAGCATATACTTAGACAGTTTCTATATTACTAGTGTCCAGAGTGCTGATATAGCTTTTTAACTATATCATTTGGTATTAAGAATATTTATGTAGATCATGTTCTACCTTAAATTTGTGCTTAAAGTGCAACTATCTCTTTCGCGCTTCACAACCTAAGTATTTAAACGTATAAAATCACTGAGCGGGGATAATAAAAAAGTAAGAGACAGTTTTGTTTATTTAGATAAGATAAATATTTAAAAAAATCGCCAGGTTTAATTTGTATTGATGACGGAATATTGAAAAAAGAAACTTATAAAAAATCAAAGCTAAATTGTCCAGTTTCTGTTATGCACTAAAAGAATTAAGACAAGCCACAGACTTAAACACAGCAATATCTGCTTATCACGCCTTTGCCTCTTCATGGCTGAGATATGGTATCATACTATGGGGTGACTCTGTGGATGCAGATGATCTCTTCGTCGCCCAAAAAAAGTGTATACGTATTCTCGCCAATATAAAAGCACCTGATATAACAATCGAAAACTTCCACAAACCTTATTTTATTAAATTTAAAGTCCTATCTTTGACATCAATGTATATTTTAGAAATTTGTAAATTTGTTAGAAAATATCCTGAATTATTTAAAAAAGTTGCTGATAAACCGCGAATTCCTAGACCTCAACATAAGCATAAGCTCCTTATACCTAAGTCTAACCTAGTAATCCATAGTACTAGCCCTAACTCAATGGCAGTAAAAATATATAACGCGTTGCCAAATAAATTGAAAGATCTGGAAACAGAAGACAGTTTTATATTGAATCTCAAAGCCTTTTTAGAAGCCAATTGCTACTACAATTTAAATGATTTTTTTAAGGAAAAGTTTAGCGATCTAAAATAGAACGTTCCGAGTCAAATGTTGCCATGCCCTTACAGGGCCATATGTACTTCTGAACCAATGACATGTATTATTTATAAGACCTGCATGTATCTACATATGTTGCAAATAAACTATTGACTATTGACTATTGACTATAGATATTTTGGCATTCCTCGGCCAAGTTAAAAAATATCGTTTTTTTTTTTAAATCATTTCTCCAATCTAAATAATAAAATTTGTCTTAGAATTTTCTAATATCCTTTCGATAATAAATCATCGAATACTCGATAAATTTATACATTTAAAATTTTGTGATGCACGAAAAATAATTCTAACGCGAGGTAAAATTCAGTCAACCAAAATAATTCATTCTCCATTGAAGTGCTGGTGTTATAACATAATTGTCTATTGAAATTAAGCAAATTGTAACGGATTTATCGCGGATATTTTATATAATTATTTTAATCATTTTAATATTACATAATTACTTTAATCGTTTAAATTTTACATCAATTAAAAAACATTAAACTTTTCTATGTCAAATAATTTCCAAGAAAGTTTTCTAAGTATGGTTTATCACGTTAACCAGTATTGTCTTTGTTTATGTTGATGGTAATGCAACTCCTGATTCGCTTTAAAAATAAATTTATGCAAAAAGATATAATAAATTAATTTTTATTAAGCAGGACACAATATTATTATTTATTTACCTGCTAACTATTTATTTAAAATGCTTTATGGTATGGTTGATAGAACCGACTAAGGTGACGTCACTTGTGCCAATCTTACGACTTATGGCAGATTTTTGTATGTTACATTATCATGAACCTTCTTCAGTTCAGCAAACCTATCAAAAACTCCAAAAACTTAAACGAAACGCTTTAGTTCCACTTCTATTGTGCATACCGTTAATTTTATAATACGCTTCCTAAATGGGTTTTTCCAAGTGAATAGATTCCATCTAGATGTTCACTCTCCATCGTAGACCGTCGTTTAAATTCCAGCGAGTTGGAGGTCAAGCGCTATTTTTCTAATTTTTTTCTAAGCAAGTCTATTTTTTATTAAAAAAACCTTTGATACAATGTACATTATGGCATTGTTAAAGTGTAGTCGTAAATGTACTTATGTGTGTAATATTATGCAGTTTAGGTTGTGTGTATTAATGATATTCTGAAGTTTAAGTATATCATACTAAATACATAATAATACATTTTTTTAATTAAAACTAACGTGGTTTTCACACATTTTAAATAAAAAACTACGGGTCACTTACGTCTGATTTGAGTGCGCGGCGCGTCACTGACTGAAAGTGACGTTTGCGCTGCTCCTTTGAAAAAGACCGCCGAATGCGGTTGAAATTATAGTCGGATTTTTCGACTCAAAACAGACGTGAGTGACCCGTAGTTTTTATTTAAAATAATAAATAATAGTCCCTGCCTAAACACATATGATTTATAGCCACAATCAGATATTTAATTCCAGGAGTGCTAATAATTATCTGATATAACGAGATGCATTCTTATAAAAATAGGCAATTCACTCTTGTGCACATTGACTTGCGCTTTATAGCGCCGTAATAAGGTTGCTATTTAATTTAATTTATTTACGAGGTTGTATTCCGTACTTGTATTTATTGAATATTCTGTCGTAATATACATATGTATCTATAAACATGTTTAATAACCAGTAGAGAACTCGTTTGTTCTTACTCACATCACACAAACATATCTACAAGTAAGTACACTAACAACTAAATCGTCTCGAGGGTTTTTGCGAGATAAAAATTTACCGTAATTAAAAAAATAAAATTGTTAATTATTTCAATTCTTAATTAATTCGTTGCCTTCAACATAAAGCAAACAATTTGAAGATTTAATGAAATGTAATTATACTTTATGAACTAATTAGGATAAGAGACACATTCAAAATGTAAATGAAAAACATAAGATTAGAATAAAGAAATTAAATAAATTAGTTAGGCACTATCTCAACTCTAGACAATTGTATAAAACTCTTTCATAAGTTTTATCTTAATTTGTTTTTATAAAATAAATTTATTAAATGGAATCACGAATAAAAATATTTTACAAATATTTATTTAATATAAGAACTAAATACGATAAAAACTTATTTTATAGGTATAATTTTATAATAAGTCAAATGGATGGCACTGAAAATTGTAAACATTGAGGCCTAATTTTAATAAACCTAATAATAAATAATCGGTTCCTCACCGTTACTTTGTACATATTATCTTCAGACAAAAACAGGATGAACTAAAACAAAACTTATTTAAAAATATTACCACCAGTGATTAAACAGAAGATAGCTATTATGTATGATATGATATGTGTGTATGTCAGGCCGATTGTAAAATTATGCTCATCATGATGTGCCTAGGCGTATCGGCATTTCGTAACGTGCCATTGTGAACAGGCTGTTTTGTTTATTGTTCAGAGATTTATAAACATTCGACGTTCCAACTTGCATAACCGTTATGAAATGGCTAGGCCATTGTTAGGCAGATCTATTAATTACCAGACTGCGCAAGAAGTAGGATGCTTAATGTGATACGTCTTATAAATCGATGAACGCCGGCTGGACGCACGAAAAAGTGTCACGTTCCGCCTGAGCCGAACGTGCAAGCGAGAGCACGGAACAAGCGATGGAGAGGCACGATCAGCCTAAGAGTTCGGCTTGATACGCATCGTTATCAGGTAAAATTATCGTCCGTAAACCGGCTTTACAGACAACCATTTTTTACTTTCCAAATGTCAATACAATACGATGTTTTGTAAAAATTGAAATTGAATTATTTTTTTGTGACTTGCAACCAACTTTTTTCAATAATCCTTGAAAACAATGCTTATTTATAAATAGATGGTATAGCAGTTTTGTGAATACTTTCTCGCCAAAACGTTCACTCAACAGCATATCGATTTTAACGCAAGCGTAAATAACACTACGAAAATCACTCTTATGCAGTTGGGTTGTTTGCTTGTCTTTTAATAACTATATTTAGTTTTTTTTCTAAAATATACCACAGTATTTTAAATACCGGTTAGCGACGACAGCTTTCTAGTTTGTGATAAGGCGAAAGTTTTCGGAATTACATAACAAACCTGAATCTGTTAACAACTAACCCGTCGATCGACCGATACCCAAGTTGAACACCGTAGTTGAAAAAAGTATCAAAGGCAGAACATTTTCCTTCAGTAGCAGTAGTCTGGCGGTGTCCGATTACTGGTTGAAACAAAGCACCGAGCTAATGCAATAAGGAATTTGTAGCAATAAGTCGTAAACAATTTACTAAGTTGATAATCTAACGAAGAGACTGGTAGCTCCAAACTATCATTTATGTTTAGGCGCACCTAAAGTGTCTGATTCTACAATCGGCCTAATACCTCCTTTTAAAAAACATAATGTACCAACTTTGAAAAACATAAAATGCTAATAATACTACCTTTAGTCGTTAAAACTCCCGTTCATTCAAAGTACATTGTTGTCTTTCCTTTTTAATTTAAATGAAAATGAATTCACTGTGATGCTATTTTAAAATTATAAACGTACCTTAAATTAAATCCTTTATAAGTAAGTACACTTTATGTAAATAACTTGTAAGTATTTAGTGAAACATTATTGTAAGTAACTGAAAACTATATATACCTACTAACTGGGACATGTTGACTAAATTACTAGTATAGTTTATTTCTATTATAATGTTCATAATAAGTTTGTAACTTAACATCGACTTTAATTAACGGTAATTACAGAATTTAATAATAATAATTGTTTACGCGTCATATAACAAAGGTTTTTTTCGCAAAAGAGTTTTTATGTAAGAAAATCAACATGCGTAAATAATTATATAAATAAATCTGTTAAGTACATTATTTTAGAAACATCTAACTTGTTTATACACAGAGTGTTCGGTTAGACGATGCGCATAATAATTACACAATACAATAATTTCATAGTCTAGTAGTAAGCACATAAAAAAATTATAACGACTTATTTGAATCATAACATGAATTCAAATTCATGAATTTTGAGAATCGGGTTGATCCAAAAAGCTGCTAATCAATCGAACGTTTATCTGGCAAAATATCTGATCCACTTAACCGAAACAAGCTTTTTAGGATTCCGTAGCAATCAAGGAACCCTTACAGTTACGCCATGTCCGTCTGTCTGCCCGTGGCTTTGCACAACGACTATTAGTACTAGAAATCTGTAATTTGGCATAAATATGCATATTAGTTATGCCGAAAAAGTTGTAGAATAAAATCTGGAAAAAATCTCGTATACGCAAAGTGGTGGTGAATAATTTTTTTCTCATCTACCCCATGGAGTATCGTTAGAGAGGTATTAAAAATAGGGTGTGCTAAATTCATTTTTCAATTGAGCGATTTGTTCGCGATATATTAAGCTTGAAGTGTTAGTGTGAGTCAAAAATCACACTAGTAGCATGTATGATAAAATTAAAAGGAAAACTACCACGGGTAATAGTCGATCAACATAAAAAATGTTCTTAGAGAATAAAGAAATGAAAATTTCATGCAAATTTCATTTAAACTACGGAATCTTATTTTGCGTGTGTCACGACGCGCACTTGGCCACTTTCATTTTTTCTTAATTTTTTTGAGCGCTTTTTATGAAAAAAGACTGCAAAATAATCACTCCGATTATTATAAAATCAAATAGGTAATATTTACTCTTTTCGTTATAAATTAATTTGAATTGGAATTTTGATGAACGAGAAAAAATGTTCTGTCCTGACACTTTTATCGGTTGTATATTTGTTTTACCGCTGTTTTTCTTGTTTACAGGCGTTTGCGTTGAGATATACATATGTGTGTGTGTGTAATCTAACTGAACACTCGATATTTTCATAAAATTTCCAGTCATGTAAATATTGAAACGTTCTATGTACCTAAATAAGGAATACCGTTACTATTAAGTTCAATTTGTATAATTTCTGTGATTTTTGAAAGACTTCTTGACATATCGTAAATGTTAACCAGATATGTGTAAAACTAAAACTGAAATAATAAATTTGCTTTTCAGCAAAACCTCATCTAGTTTCCTTTCAGACAATCTCCAAAGCTTGAGAATAAAGTTAAAATAGCTTCCACCAGCTTAGACCCCATTCCAATGTCTCAGTTCAACTTCCCAGTGTATAAAATTTTATAAAGTCAAGCAATCTTTAATTTGAAAACTCAATTCGTGCACCGCGCATTTCGACACAAGTTCGTCCGACAAAGGGAAACAAGATCACCTTTGTTTGGACACCTTCCAACTTTGAAACAATGAAGTTAGGCAAAAAACAATGTAGCTAAAAAAAGGGAACTAAAAGATCTCCCGCGATAACACCCGTCGCACCTTTTGTCGCAAATAAAGGTAGCGAATTTAATGCGCAAAAATCTTGGTACCTACCTGATGAGTTTTCTCCCGTTTATGCCTTTGCCAACGGCTATGCGAAGGCGTAATCTCAAAAACAAAGCAAACGCAGTTCTGAAGCGTCAGTGTAAAAGGCCCCTTTGTTACGAAAATACAATAGAAAGGTGTTCTTTTAATGTGAGTTTCTGATGTTCCTTCGTTTTTTAAGTTCGGAAGCTATCTTGACAATAAGTCCGAATGTAAAGCCTAAAATGGAATTGCTCGAGTTTGACACCATTTTAACTTGCTGGCTTACAACATTTTTGTCAGTTCTTGACTTTTTTCAAGCGACTACTTGTGTATAAACTGTTGCAACGTCTTGATCAATTTATATCCACGAGATGTAACTCACACAACGTCTGTACATCATTAGTACCTTAAGCTATACTTAAGATAATTTTCTAGTAATTTCTAATTTACTTTAGTATCAACTTCATTAGAAGTTGAAATTGGTCTAATTAGCACTGGCAAAAATATCTTAACAAATTTTCGACACATAGTTTGGTTTTTATTTTTCAATGTGTAGGTACTTTGATACTAGCGAAGAGACTTAAGCTCATATGTAGGTAAATAAGGAAAGGTAAGCCTAGATCTTTATCGCGGTAGTAAACCCCGATAGAATATCGGATTTATAAAGGTAAGCATGATGTAAGTATAAAGACTCATATCATACGACCTTCAACCCAACCAAAAATACGAAAGAAAACGATACTCCGTTCAGGGAATTCGAAAGAATCGATAACAACAGACGTCGCCTAATAGCGACAAGAAGCTTATTCATCGTAATCCCTTTCAATTCCTCTTATTTCTCGGATCCGCGAGATTCCCCCTAAATATCGGCGCCAAATCGACTCAATTGTTTAACAATCCATTTGAACCATTTGGGTATGAAATTCCAAGCTAACGGTACACACAATTATCTTTCTCCGTCTGCGAGCGCTCTGTAAACGATCCTAGCGGCCATCATCGAATCGTCGGGGCGTATGTACTCATCAATTATCTAATGGATCTCACGAGCTTTCCTCGGGCGCTACATTCAAAAAACGGAACGGATTACAAAATGGCGGGCGCTCTGTCAAACGGGAGCGTTTCGGTGCCACTGGGTTGCCGTTATAGTCTAGTAAAAATAAATAATCCGTTTGTATGGAGCAGATCGCAGTATTTGCAACTGGGGGGATTCTTTGAAATTATGTTAGAAAAATTGCTAAAAATCATAGATCAACAATAAACCCCTATTTATAGACTACCTGCGTTCCGCGGTTTCACTCGCGTAGTTATGAAAAACGGTGATGATTACGATGATGATAAGTAGCTTATGCCCGTCTCCAGGTCCAAAGCTCTATACTGATTTTCATAACAATTGATTCAGCTGTTTGAGCGTGTAAAGGTAACAAAATTAGCTTTTATAATATCATTATGAAATTGTGTCAAATGTATTTCAAAAGACCAGTACATTCATTTAAATTACAATATACTTAGTTGTCTTTTATGTTGTCACAAATCTTATTTTTACTAGACTATTAGGCTGTTACCGGATGTCTTGTTATATCTAAGGCGTGTTGTTTCCACGTTAACGGAGAATGTCTATAAAAGCTTAGCAAGTCAGTTAGTTTAGTAAGTTTTTTACTTTTTTATTTATAACAAGATTGTTTTTTTTTCTGATCACAAACACGTTCTAAATGTGTCAATTATATATATTAAGAATTTTTCGCTACGCTTAATTATCTCAATAAAATATATTTATTCTAACTAAATCGGTGATGATGAAATGTAGCCGATGTCCATTTTCAGATTTTCGACTATCTTTGTGTCAAAATTTCATTAAAATCGGTCCAGCTGTTTGGTTTTGAAAGGTAACAGACAGAAAGACGCGCTTTTTATGATATTAATTTAGGATATCTCTTAACTTTGAATCAACTTGACAAATTATAATGAAATTCAGATGCTTAGTGCGTGAGTAAGTTTTTGTGATGTAAGTATATTTTGATGAATACAGGTAGGTGCATATATTTAAAACACAATTTAAACAATCGTAAAATCACAAGTGATTCCGTCTTTGTTACTGAACCAATAATTATACAATTTTGTACTAAGATAGCTGAGAATCTGGAGACGGACATAAGCTCTATTATTATCACCATAATAACCACGCGAGCGAATCCGCAGAGCACAGCGAGCTCATACTTACTACTTACATAATAACCACGCGAGCGAGTCCGCAGAGCACAGCGAGCTCATACTTACTACTTACATAATAACCACGCGAGCAAGTCCGCAGAGCACAGCGAGCTCATACTTACTACTTACATAATAACCACGCGAGCGAGTCCGCAGAGCACAGCGAGCTCATACTTACTACTTACATAATAACCACGCGAGCGAGTCCGCAGAGCACAGCGAGTTCATACTTACTACTTACATAATAACCACGCGAGCGAGTCCGCAGAGCACAGCGAGCTCATACTTACTACTTACATAATAACCACGCGAGCAAGTCCGCAGAGCACAGCGAGCTCATACTTACTACTTACATAATAACCACGCGAGCGAGTCCGCAGAGCACAGCGAGCTCATACTTACTACTTACATAATAACCACGCGAGCGAGTCCGCAGAGCACAGCGAGCTCTTACTTACTACTTACATAATAACCACGCGAGCAAGTCCGCAGAGCACAGCGAGCTCATACTTACTACTTACATAATAAGGTAGAATCCGCAGATCACAGAGAGCTCATACTTACATAATAAGGTAGATTAATATTATTAAATAATTAAATTAGGTATTTAATACAATAAATTTTGTTTTTTAAACAAATATTTTTTATCTCCAAACATGTATCCTCACAACACAACTCACAAAAAATATGCAGAAAAATTTACAAAGCAATTTTAAAATGTACAATAAATTCTCGATTGCAATGCTTTGATTGTAATCCATTATTTTTCTTTAGCATTAAAACAAAAACACAAACACGTTGGCAAGGTAAAATCGAATTGGCTGAAACTATTCGGCTGTGTTATTAGAATCAAGTCCATCCCAGCAAATACTACGTTAGAAGCGGTCGAGTGGGCACTGGGCAGGCCAACCTCGTTATTATAGGTGGGGTAGCGGTTGCAACTGGTGGCTCGCTTTTCGAATTTAGATGGGACGGTGTGATTGGATGATCAGTTGTGATGCAATATTATGATGAGCTAATGCCAGATCGCTTCTGGGTTGTGTTAAGGGACAATGATGTGAAAAGTTGGGGAGAAGAGTTGGCGAGTTGGCGGTCAAGCGCAAACCTATTAATACATTAAAATGAAATTCTTTAAGGCAAAATGTAAAATAAGATATAAACTTGAAGTACAAAGCTCACACTACACTTATTAAGCAAATATGAAGCTTGAATCGCGAATCAGTTGCATTAAAAACATTAAAACTCGATTTTCTCAAACTTTTCCACGAAAGTAACCAAATATTTATGTACAGATCATATTTTCATGACAAACCTGTATTTTGATAGGTTTAATTTTACGCCACTAAAGATACACGTACATATAAAACTCTACCCTATCCAATTTACATAAAGTACATTTTTAAAGTAATAAATCCTGTATTATCATGCAACACCATAGATCTCTTTTTGATCCATCGGCTCTAACATGTAAATAGGGAACCAGCTTCGCTCCAATTAGCTTGGATACGCACGCGCTGCGGTCACTAGTGATGTGGCTGCCTCTGGGATACATACGAACAGTTACGATATATCGTACGAGTATCAAGCAGTGAGAAAATTGTTTTCTATGGGATGATTTCGGAGAGTTTTGATGAAATTTGGTGTTTTAACCCTACTTAAAAAAGGAGGAGATTAACAATTCGGTTGTACTATATAATGTTGTCTTCTATATATCTCCGTCATTTATAAACTGATTTAGACATTTTTAACCCCCGACCCAAAAAGAAGGATTATCAGTTTGACGTGTGTTTCTGTATTTCTGTTTATTTGTCAGTACCATCGTAGCTCTCAAACGGATGCACCGATTTTGATCTAGTTTTTTTTTGTTTTAAATAGGACTCGATCGAGTGTTCTTATCTAAATTTCATCAAAACCAGTTCAGCTGCTCAGGTTCAGGTTTTTCAAACTGTAAAAATGATAAAGAGCAACACTTTATGTTGATATATACAATATATCAACTTATACTTATATCTTTAAAAGACTCGTTTCACAATTTTATTCAGCATAAAACCATGCAAACTTCCAGTAAATTATTCCTTTGCAGATGCGTAACTGGGACTTTAATAATTAACTTGACTGTCTATGAGAAGTCCATAGGTATTTAACGTTACTTCATCATCATCATCATGATTTTAGCCTATTTTCTTGTATTGCAATAATATCGGTCCTTTGCTAATTTTATCCGAGTTGGACACGCGATCTTTACATGGGACGTCACTTATTAAAATATAATTTTATTATCGCTTGAAAATAGCCAAATGCACATAATGTGCGAGTTTTGGACTCGCGCAGTATGTGCATTTGGCTATTTTCAATCTCAATATCCAATAAGAATAAAAGAAAATGTGGCTATACAAGTAAAAGTAGACGCTACTTCTTATTACTTATGCTGCTACGAGGCTGCTACCATATTTATTTAAGCCATGTTTTGGTATTATTTTGAGTACCTACGTTAAATAGGCTACATTTATTGTCCATTATTAAGGTTCTACAAAAGCTAGCCTCAAAGACACAAATGGTTTAGGTTTGTGGGCCGAACAAAGGTAGCTTTATTAACCGCCCATCATACATTTTAGATATCGCTATCATTCGTATTAAATGGTTTGATTCTACGTTTCTTATCCATACAACCAAGAAATTGAACAAATCGTTTTTTTACGCGACTGCGTAAGCAGGGCTACGTTTTTTGATTGTATTTATGTATGTATGTAAGGGTTTATATATATGTAAGATATATCTAAGATCGCCTACAGCCTAAACGGCTAGACCAATTTTTATGTACGCGGTGTCACTAGATTCGTCTTTACTCTCTAAGTGTCATAGGCTATAACTTTTTGTAATAATAAATAATACATCTTTCGTAAAAATAAAAAATTAAATCACATACGAGTTTCATCGTCAAATAGTTGTTGTTTTCCAGTTAGATGGTGATCACAAGAGTTCTTATGCGCGATATAAAATGTAAAGCGTGGTTTCATTAACTACGTTTGCAAAATGAAATGCGATTGTAAGCCTGCATTGTGTGAAAATATGTTTTTATTTAAATGGACTTTAATCGAGCTGTAATTTATCTCTTGTGATTAAATTGTAGATATCGTACAATATCTCCATATTAACTACGTTCAAAATAGTAATTACTGACACATACATACATATACTCAGATCACGTATATTTATTTTAGTTTGCGGATTAGGCAGAGAGTTTTGACTCTCATGAAGCCGTTTGACGCCACACTTGACCGTAAGAGGATTATATGTAAGGAGGAGGGTATTAGAAGGTTAAAGGTGATTAGAGGGTTACATTTAATATTGGGTTGTAGTGACAGGGGGCCAGCCTATCGCCTATACTTATGTAGTCAGTTAATGGACTTATAGGAAATTGATGTTTATACGCCAATTTCCTTTAAGTCCATTAACTGACTTTTACAGTATGCCTGGGAAGAGAAGCAGCTGGTACATTTTGTTTTTTCTTTTTCTTCCATTCCATGAAAGAGCAGTAAGTGATTAGACAGAATATTTAAAGCTGGGTATTTTTTCATTAGAGATAGATAGATAAATGTGAAGTTTAAAACATTGTGATGTGTTTGTATTTATATTTTGGACCTAATATCTGCGATGACGAACTGTATAAATTTAATCATTAGGTAATTATGTTCTCATGGAAGTGATGTAATATCTTTATATGAGAACAAATAATCTTTAAACCTATAGATAGATAAACTATTTAGATGTGCGTGTGCTCTTAAGGGCTTATGTAGACGAAATAAGTTCAAGACGAAGCTTACTCGAGGGGTGATGACAATAATAATAATATATCTAAGAAGTAGATATCATACACATGTCATCTCTTGCGGTAAGGCAGTCTTTGTAGTTCGTTTACCGCTTTATAACTTACAAAAGTAGCATTCCGTAGGGAGGCACTGCGAATTCACCAGCTAGACGAAGCTTTTATGAAGGGTGTTGACAATTGGACAATGGACGACCACCAAGCCTAACGCTCGAAGTTTTAGCATTGTACGTGACTCTTGGCACATTGATAAGCTTTTTGGAATTGTCATCATCATCATCATTATATCAGCCACAAGAAGTCCACCGCTGGACATAGACCTCCTCCATGGATTTCCAGAAAGACCGGTTGGAAGCGGCTTGCAATCTTGCATCCAGCGTCTTCCTGCCACTTGTATGATATCTTCTGTCCACCTTGTGGCTGGTATTCCTACGCTGCGCTTACCGGTTCGTGATCTCCATTCTACGTGTTTGGAATTGTGAGTCAACTAAATTATATTGTATGCCAATATCTTCATATACTTCATCTATTCTATAATCAAACAATTGTCCAACAAAATCGTTAACGTGTCCAGCAGAGCATTTTCATCGCTTATTGTTCTTTGGGAACAAAAGGTTTGCTCTTTTTGTCCCGCTCGTATTGTTGAGATCTCAGACAATGTCGTTATCGGCGTTTACGGAATAAATGAGAGCGTTAGTTTCTAGCGTTTCGATGTAGTGTTGCAATTCAGAAGAGCGGGCTGGCTTTGTTTGTGTGCAAGTTTTCTATTGATCTCTGTTGTTGTTGTCACTAGAATGGCAGCTATTAAATTGTTTGTACGTTTGCCTGTCTGTGTGTCACAGCTAATTTACTCAGAGACTATCAACACTACATACAAGAAATTTGGCAGTTAGATGTGTTTCGTAAGCGGCTACAAACTGTTGTTAAAAAATAAGAAATTAGAAGTGGCATTCCATTTATATAAAGGAAGGATGATAGGACTAAGATTCCATATACTTATTTTTTTTTATCTCAGATGTGATGTGTGGAAGATATAGCCCGCAAAGGGTTTATATTATATAGGTACATAGTATATAAGTAATAAAAAAAATCTGAATTTCTGATTCCCATAATACCTGCAACTATGTTATCGGAGCCAAATAATAAATAATACTTAGAAGTAATTGAATCAAGCATTCCTCCCACAGGTGTTCTGAAATAGAGTGTGTAGCCCCGAGCTCAATGAGACTCTCATTGAGCTTGCCAATTAACGGTCAATTCAATTCAGAATGTAATGCTTTTAGATTTTACTTTTATAATGAGTTTCAACTCGTACAAGTTAATATTTAATTGGTATAGCTTTCGGTTAAATGATCAGTATTAAAGATCAATATAAAGTTATTCGTCTTTCACTTGTAATTTATCAAAGCAACTATAGAGGGAATATATAATACTAGGCTTACATTTTGTTGGCTTTTTCATATTTCGTTATCTCCGGGTGCCGCGGCGCATTGAGTGAAATCGACTGGTAACTACAGTTACCAATCTTAAACCAAGAACATATAATGTACCAGCTGCTTCTTTTCCCCGGCATACTGTAAAAGTTAAGGGTCTTGAAGGAAATTGGCGATAGAGTGACCCCCTGTCACTGCAAGCTACCATTATATTCTACCCTCTTATCCCCTCTAATCCTCTTATACCTTTTCCCTTCCATCTAATCCTCCAATTTCCGTCAAATCGTGATTCGATTATTAGACGGTAGGGACCAGTACGGACCAGATGGTAGACACCACGGTGTCAAACGGCCTTATAGGTCTCTGACGCTTTGCCTACCTCGCAAAAGAAAAAAAACGTGATTTTATGTATGTGTGTATATGTTTAGAGCTCCAGCTTTGGGTACGAAAGCCCAAAGCAGGTTAAACTGACAACAAATGTGCGAAAATTAGTTCTTGCTCCCCTAGTAACAAACCACCATTTCAGTCGTTATGTATTTGATTGTTGAAAATCAACACCGTCCTCTCAACATCTGAAATCGAATCATTCCATTTGTTCACTGAAACAATACGAATGAACTGATTGGTAACGATTGGAGAGTGGACGTAAGCTGATTCAACTCGCGCCACAATTACTTCTCCTAACTGGAAGGAAAATTTGCTATTGTTCTTGAGCATTTGTTTTCGTTTGTTCCATGTAGATTACCGAAAATATATGATCAATAGAGTTGTATAATGCTGCACAGATCTTTCTCCAGAGAAAAAAGGTGAACATACACTCGGCTGTAAAGTTATTTTGTCTCGTATCTTAAATATATCACTACGCTCAGGATTCTACACTAGAGCCACTTGCTACGCTCGTAGTTCAAAACTAGAATCCTTCGTTAACTCTGGATTCAACTGTCAGACACTGGATGACTCGTCGGTAAAATACAACTTTTCAGCCTATTACCTACAATAAATAACTAGTACTGGGCGACCGATCGATTTATCATCCCCTAATCTACCTACAAACCAAATTTCATTAAAATCGTTGGAGCCGTTTCCGAGATTCAGATTATATATATACTTATATACAAGAATTGCTCGTTTAAAGGTACCTATTAGATTAGATATTGTTATTAACTAGCAGTTTACGTTGTGCGTGTAGCGTTGTAATAGTCACAGTTTCCTACAGTTACTTCAGTAAGTATATCGCGATATCGCAGTAATTCTCTTCCCAGTCATTAAGCTGACGCGGGCTGTCAGCGTTTCTGCGCAATGCTCGCACGGCTGAAGCGCTTTGCTTGCTCAATGGCAAGATTGATTCGCGAAACTAATATGTTTCTTATAATGTCATTAGTGATATTATAGCTTATTTATTAATATAATATGCGTGGTAGGAAGGGACTAGGGAAGTACCGCACCTGTACCAGGTATTCAATAGCCAAGCAGTAGTGTGCACGCTTCACTATATGCTGGATATAAAAGCAGTCATTGATATTTCTAGTAAAAAAATCCGGCATAGACCTGATATCGAATATTACACATTGACGAGAGCAGAGAATTACCAGACAGAGTTTTGCACTGTTGAAGTCCACAGTTCTACATGGCATTGGACTAGTATTGAGTGAATAACTATCTTCTAGTTCTGCGTGCTTCATCTTCGACCATATCGTCATTTTATTAATACGCAATGTCAATAACTTGGAAGACATATTTTTCCATTTATTATGTTTTAAAAACCAAAGTACTAATCCGATTTTGATAAAATTTTTATGGAACCACCTCTGAACTCTGACTTACTAAAAAAAATTATCAAAATCAATTCACAATAGGAGTAGAATTAAGAACCTCCTCCAATCAATTCAAAATTGGAGTAGTAGTAGTATTAAGAACCTCCTCCTTTTTGGAAGTCGGTTAAAAATATACAACGTGTTATCTATAGGTATAATGCGCAGTCAATTAAACTCTAAGAATACGTTCAGTTACATATCAACGCCAGCAATCAACATACTTCCCTGCAGATGCCACATTTCCCAGGGAGTTTACTGCATTTATTACAGCAGATGCATTTGATACAGTACATGGGACATTCGTCGGATGTTTGCCAACGTCCAGCGATTAACGGGCTAACATTACGCTATCAATATAAACTCGGCTGGCACTCTGCTCTGGCGTTTGTGATAAGAGCCTATTTAGTTTTTGGCTAACTGGCCTGTTTGGCGATTACGATCTTTATTTGCGTTGTTATAGCTTTAATGGGTTGACGAAATATTTTAGCAAACTATTATGGAATTTTGTTTTAAGGTGATGGTGGAGGATAATACCTACACATCCTTAAGACTTTTAGTATCTCGACTTTATATATAATTGGTGTTGCACTTTTTAAACACACGAGATATCATTGTCACGCAAAAATAAAAATAAAAAAATGAATTCGAATAATTCTAGCACGCTCTTCCATTAAATAAGAGATTACCGTTTCTACCCCTAAACTTTATCCAATTTAAATAATCAGTTTGTACTTAATTGGAATGAAAAGACATGCCTCTACGGTTTGATTTTTTGAAATTTTGAACACTGAATTCATCTCAGCCATAAGAAGTCCACTGCTGGACATAGGCCTCCCCCATGGATTTCCAAAAAGACCGATTGGAAGCGGCTTGCATCCAGCGTCTTCCCGCCACTTGTATGAGGTCATCTGTCCATCTCGTGGCTGGTCTTCCTACGCTGCGCTTGCCGGTACGTGGTCTCCACTCGAGAACCTTTCGGCCCCATCGGCCATCAGTTCTACGTGCTATGTGCCCTGCCCACTGCCACTTCAACTTGCTAATCCGCTGTGCTATATCGGTGACTCCTGTACGTCTACGTATCTTTTCATTTCTGATTCGATCTCGTAGAGAGACTCCGAGCATAGCCCTCTCCATAGCTCGTTGCGCGACCTTGAGCTTCCTTATAAGGCCCATAGTTAGGGACCACGTTTCAGTGCCGTATGTCATCACTGGTAACACACACTGGTTGTAAACTTTCGACTTGAGGGACTGGGGTATATTGGACGAGAAGACGCTTTTAAGTTTCCCGAACGCTGCTCAGCCGAGTTGGATACGACGATTGACCTCCCTCGCAAAGTTGGACCTGCCTAATCGGACCGTTTGTCCTAGGTAGACGTATTCGTCAACAACTTCAAGAGTGGAGTTCCCCACAGATATTGGGGTGGGCACTACATGGGCGTTCGACATAACCTTCGTTTTGTCCATGTTCATTTTGAGGCCCACCCGTTGGAAAACTCTATTGAGGTCTTCCAGCATCGTACTGAGGTCTTCCATCGACTCTGCCATGACTACTATATCGTCGGCAAACCAAAGGTGAGTGATGTACTCGCCGTTAATATTGATGCCGAGCCCTTTCCATTCCAGAAGCTTATAGGCATCTTCCAAACCGGCGGTAAACAGTTTCGGAGAGACAACGTCTCCCTGCCTCACGCCTCTTTTCAATGAAATTGCCTCTGAGTTCTGGTCTTGTACTCGGACTGACATGGTGGCGTTGTTGTACAAACACTTCAGCACTTCGACATACCGATAGTCAATACGGCATCGTTGGAGAGCCTCAAGCACCGCCCAGGTCTCGATCGAATCAAAGGCTTTCTCATAGAACACTGAATTAATAAAATAATAATTAAAGTACTGAAAAATCAAACCGTAGAGATAAAACACAAAAGCTTATTGATATGTCCAACTATATAAAAATATTTTAGGGGTAAAAATATAGTATAAGGCCTAGGCCGCACTACGGTTTTTTCCCGCGAGCGGTAACCGCTATAAACCGCGAAACCGATCGAGACGGTACTAATCAATCGCGGGAAAAAACCGCAAGTGCGGCCGCTTGCATTCGTTTTCCTGTTTCATAAACTCACGCGGTTAAAAACCGCTGCGGTTTAACCGTAGTGCGGCCTTAGCCTAAGTAATAAAATCGGATTATACTTCTTTGTGCTATTGTCAACAAATAAAATATAATTAGAGCAGTAGGTATTGTCAAATTTTATTTTCTGACTTAATTGGATAGACAGAAGTTGGTAGTATGTCTGCCTGCTATGGTCGTGGGTTCGATCCCCACTCAGGGCAAACATTACATTAAGCTTAAAACAAAATCCCCTAATAGTTTGCTAAAATATTTCGTCAACCCTTTAAGGCGCAAAAAGTTAGCGTCAAAATAAAAATAAAAATAGGTACCTAATCCAGATTTAAATATCTGGATCAAAGCGTACGTACCGTGTTTGTCAGGAAAAAATCTAGGGTAACTAAAAATATATTCTACGATATTTTTTCATTTGCCTTTTATACCGTCTGTCCCATTTATATTCTCCCAACACAGGCTGATTTAGAAGTTATAAATAAAATATTTAGTAAAAATCTATTTACGTAAAATTATTTGAACAAGTATAAGTTTGGAAAACACAAAAATCCTCGACAAAAAAAAAACGGTTAAGCTGATTTTGATAAAACATAGCTAAGAATACTCTCGATAATTCTCTTTCAAACAAATAAAAAACTAGATCAAAATCGGTTCATCCGTTTGTGAACTACGATGCCACAGACAGATACACAGACACGCATGTCAAATTTTTCTACTTTTAACTATATTACTAACAATTATATGCTTAAAAAGCTTACAACCATCGACATATAAAAATAGGCAAGGCAAAGCAAATCATGCTTGGTGAGGTGCTTAGCAGAAGCAAAAAGGAGTGTTGGTTGACCTATGCTTCGATTCAAGGACTGCATCAAGCGTGATCTAGCCTCATTCAACATCGAGCACGGCGAATGGGAGAATATCGCGGAGGAGAGAAACCGATGGAGAAACCGTGTTCGTGAAGGTATACAAACTTATGACAGGGCTTGGTTTGATGACCTTGCAGTAAAAAGAGCGAAACGGCACGCCAGCGACACAATTCCATCCGTCGCAACACACGCTTGCTCACGCTGTGGACGACTATGCCGTTCTCGTATCGGATTATTTAGTCACCAGAAAAGGTGCCGCCGCCCCCAAGACACTGCTTAAATCGTCTGCAACAGACGTAAAGGCCATATGATGATGTTTCTACATATTTTTTTAATGTCATATCAATAATTTACCGTGTTCAGGTAAAATATTTCGGTTGAAACAAGCCTCGCCGTCAACGTAAATCAAATCCGACTGTTTATTTTCCATCATTTGCGATCAGATGTGCCTCCGAAGGTAACCAAATAGTCGGTCCTACAAAATATTGCAGAGAGATAACTACAACCTGCGGAGATGTTATGAAAATCAAGATTTATGAAATAGTAGATTGTTATACAAGGGGCTAAAACAACCCATTGTAACGAGGTAAGTAGCAAGCGAGGGAGTACATAGAAACCGAGTTACAATGGGTTTAGCGCCGTGTGTTACACTCTACTTTTCACTACGATTGCGAGAAAATAAAATAGTAATCCAATACAATAATTCAAAGCTTAATTTATTAAAAATGAAATGTACAATTTGTACAATTCTGGATATTTTACGAGATGTTTGCAAAGAGAATGTAAATATACTCTAAAGAGATCGCCGTTTTTAGTTCTATTTTCAAAAATATGATGTTCTTTTTTTTATGAAACAGTAATAAGTCAAGTCTTTAGTTATGATTATTCTACTTTTGAATAAAGACTGTTTCGTTTATGTAGGCTCTTTGAAAACAGATAAAATTAAAAAAAAAACTTATTCCTCTAGCAATATATCCTATATTTCCTCGCTCTAGTACGCTACAATGACGGACTTTTTGAGCAAGAGGAGTGAAAAAACAATTATAATATTGGTATCGTTACTGATATTTTGCGGATCTGTACATGTGTGTAATGTATGTCCTTTCTAAAACGTCTTTTGTTAAAATTTTATGGGAAAGCCAGATAGGTATTTTGACTAATAATTTGCTGCAGAAAAGTTATCAGCATAAACAAAAATATTATATGTAACTTGTATATCTCCTAGCATATTCAGCGGTTGTTTGCCCGGCGACGAGCGCCGTCCGAATGCGCCCTATCACAGGGACAGTTACCCTGATTGAAGGGATTTACCGATATGCCCACGTTTGGAATATTTCTTCGCATAAAATATGAAAATCGCAATCGGGGTTTAGTAAATTCCTTTTTCAGTCCACGATTATCTTGGCATTTTTGTTTAACTTAGGCTTTATAGCTATATAGATAAGAGAAGCTGTAATCTCTGTGAATGGTACTTTTATAGAAACAAATATTTTAGAGGACTGTAATTTCAGAATAATCCAAATAAAGTCTATTTAAAAAAAAAGAAATATAGTGGTTAAACACGGTTACTAATCTCTAAAAGTATATACTCTAAGATATTATGTGATCTCGACTGAAGAAAATTATGAAATAAGCAGCACCCTCTATGCCTCATTAGTTATTTAGCTGAATGAACAACGGTAGATATTGCACTAAAAATAATCAGTGATAAAGTCCCACATTTCACTGCACGGCATATTAACATAAAATAAATACATACTTATTATAATCATGTATTGGAGGGTAATATGTTTTGGAAATACATAGGGGATGCCTATGTCCAGCAGTGAACTTCTTGTGGCTGAGATGATGATAATGACCACTAATATTAATAATAGTTATTTTGTGTGTAATATGTGAAATACTGACAGTTTTTTAATCAACCTCGTTCTATCATAAATCACTACATGGCGCAATATCAGACAAATCGACTTTTAAAAAAGCCTGTTTTCGAAAAAAAAAACTCAGTTTAACGAAGGATTCGTTACAAAACAAATAAAGATAATCAGAGAGCAGAACAAACATAGTTCAAAAGTTAAAGCACTTTAGCACAAAAGATAAAGGTCACATCGGCAGCAGAAACACTTAAAACCAACAATAATAAGAGCAATTACTCGAAACACCCAAATTCGCTCCGCGCTGCCACGTTAAATAAATAAGCCCGTGCGACGTCTGAAGAACTAAGATAACAACCTAGTGACTAGAGCTGGGATCGTCTCCGGCTAAATGTACAACTGTGCCGGAGATATGTCACGTGATTCATCTTGGCATGATCACAGATCTAACAAATGTAATAATGAATGTTTTATTCGAATCTTATACCTACGATTGCAGAAAAATACTTAAAAAACACGAAAATATATTATCGAAAATAGAGTACGTATTGCTGTGACAGCGTTATCATATATTATGTTTTAATTTGTAATTGATGTACCTATATTTTAATTCTCTAAATTACTAGCACAAAGTAAATCGAACTTTATGCTGTTAGTCTTGAAAATTGTAAGTATATGAAACAAAACTTATTAGAATCTAGTATGAATTTAAAACCACTGAGCTAAAAGCGCCATATTCAACATGAAAAAAATGAGCACTTGGTTTTGAAAACTAACTCACCAGAAAGTGGCAATTTAGTCCAATATGATATATGCTAGAAACAAAGAAGCTGGCAGTTTGTTCCATTTCTTGGCTGAACAAAATAGAAAGGTAAAAGTAAACTCTCTTAGGAAAATATGCAACGTACGTGTAGGTGGGTAGGTATAAGGGGTGACTTTTTACCTGTTCTGTAGCAACGGACGTGGAACGTGCATATTTACGTGATGCAGATTCTATTGAATGTATTCCGTAGAAAATTGAAAGACTCGGTGTCTTATTGAACTGGGTATAATATTACCGTCCGACCTAAAAATATAATGATACGCTTCTACACGTAACAACTATAGACTTTGCACCCGAAACGGCAAACTATGTTAGCGACTTAATTGACGTCGTCCCGCCTCGGAAACTTGAGAATATTAATATTTGTCAAGGGCGGGCAGAATAAATACATTTCACAGTAATAAAATCGTTTACGCGATTCCCAGTTATGCAAAGTTTCTTCAAAGAGTATTTATTGGTTTGTGAAAATTGGATGCGAGGGAATAATTAGAATCTAATTTGGGAATTCTATAAATGATTCAGGGTAAGGAATGTACTCTTTCGCGAAAGATGGTGGCTTACTTAAATGTCAATTTATAAGAGTGATGGTAATAATTAGTGCTGGACTTATTCGAGATAAAATAAACTTTTGACGGAAATGAAATGCTGTTTGCTTTTAAATTATATATTCTCATTACAAATCACTTGAAGGCAGCTGGATAGTTTTTTTTTTATCAGCCCTGTTTGTACAAACTGCGCGGCGTGTATATTGTCTATTAATACAGTTATCTGTAGGAGCGAGATATAATTGTGTCAGATAATACGGTAGGTATAGCTTGGTAATCACAATGAACACACGCTTCAGACATGACTCGGTTATGTCCGGGTCACGTTCGCCCGTAATTCCGAATCTAATTGACGCGCTGACTCGGAATAACCGATCTTGTTTTGGAAACAAGTACCATAGTTTGTTTGATATAAATATATTAAGTATGTAGTTCGACCACGACCATCGTCTGTCTCGCTCGCGCATGCAAGCATTTTTGTAGATACAAAATGACTGAATGAACTTAGAAAAAAATTGTCCCACAGAACATCAGAAAACAACATCAATAGATTTCAACAAAAAAAAACATTTTGATCCAAGTTAATTATCATAAATAAAAATCAATTTTACGTAAAAAATTGAAAAAATCATTTTTATGTATGAAAATTAACGCGGATCAAAATGATTTTTTTGTCGAAAACTTATGATGTTGCTCTCTAGTGTTCCGTGAGACTTTTTTTTAATAAATTCGTTAAATCATTTCATATCTTCAATAATGTTGTATGCGTGAGCAAGACGGAACATGGTGGAACTCAGACTCTTAATACCATTACACCGATTTCTGTTGCTGTTTTTGGTACGTACGGCAAGGAATAAAACTCCCTGCGGCCTCCTTGTTTCCTGAGAAATACTATAAGTATTAAAATGTTCAAGCTAGAGTGAATAAATATCTTTCAGATCAACGAGTTCTATTCCTGGCTACACTGTCGCTTACCATCAGGCGAGTTGGCGGTCAATTGTATGTCTATTTCATCTGTACGCTCTGTTGTTTACCTGATGCATTACAAACGCATAATAGGCGCTGTTCGTTTTTAAAAATACCATATGCGGGTGAAAATAAAGTTAAAGTATAAATAGATAGATGTGAATAACCCATACCTTTATTTAAATAATTATAGTTAAAAAATGGAAAAACTGTCTTCAAAATGAGCAATTTTGTTTTATAAACGAAACTACTGGACTGATTATGATGAAATCTGAAGTATATTCTTTAAAAAAATATATTGAAATCGGTTTATAAATGATGGAGTTATGTAACAAACCCAAAAGCTGAATTGTTGACCTCCTACTATTTGAAGTAAAAATGTGTAATATTCACGTTACTTAATACATAAAATCTATACATACGAGTATAATCAGAATGTAACGAGTCAAAATCTGTACATTAAATATATTTGAAAACGTTTGATTGGAGGATGCATTGCTATCGATACAGAAGACAGAAGATCTGTCTGTCTGTACGGTGTATCCGATGGACGCCGAAACTACTGGACGGATTTGGACGAAATTTGGCAGGTTTACTACTTCTGGATCTGGCAGGATCTGGCATACTTTGAATCTTGAAAAATTTGACAGTTCCTGTGAGATACACTAAACAATAACAACATAATCGATCACCACGCGGGTGAAACCGCGGGGCGCAGCTAGTATACAATAAAATCCTTAAAATATCTTACTCAAGCAGCGCGTTTCTAACTTTTACCCAAAAAAAATACAAAATGGAAGCTAACGTCCCATTATTTGATGGCTATAAAGCGTCACTATAAAGATGGCGCACCTGAGTCCGTTAATCGTAATTAATTATTTTGTTCCCCTCTTTAATTCCCTACAGTGGCTTACGAAGTACACCTCGGGGGGCGCTTGGACGCCTTCTTTCTTCTGTCAGTTACGCTTTAACACATTTATTTTGTCGTTTCTGTGCCGGTAAGTGTTATTAAGTAGGTACGGAATAAACAAAGAAGGGAATATTTTCTTTAAGAGACCAAAGGGAATGTTTCAAAGTCTATGTTGAAGTGCGATTATTTTTAAAGACTTCAATTTGGAAAACTTGAGCTTAGCTAACAAAGTTATCGATGTTTTAGACTGTGACTACTTAGATTATACAAAAAAATTACGTACGATTTAACTACGGACTTTGTCTTTCAATATCCTGTTTCTTTTTCCAAAATTTCGCGAATAATTGCTTGCAATAAATTCACATTCTTCGCAAATTGTATTTATTGAATCTACAGGAGGTATATTTAATATAATATTGAGATTCATTTTAAATGTATAAATATACTTGTGTTAATTGTTCATTAAACTTGATAAAATCTCAATAATTGGCACAATAATTGGCAAATGCGCAAATAGCTCGGGTGCATACAAAACAAAACAAAGAAATAATATCTCTCATTTTTTGGGTTTTTCTAAATTAAGCCAAAATAGTCAAAATGAGCATTGAACTTCGATACCTTCCCCATCTTGGCTTTCATCTAAAATAATGTTTAATACTTTACTTATCAAATGTAAAGTTCGTCCAACTACCTCACAGGTACGTTCAACTTTATCCCGATAAATGTATGCTGTTCGATTGTTATATATTGACAGTAGATCAACGTTTTATCCAACTGCACTAGAAGATAAAATATAAAAAGAAGAAGGAAGATAAATGGGGTCGAAAAGTTCTCGAGTGGAGACCACGCACCGGCAGCGTAATTAGACCAGCCCTAAGTGGACAGAAGACCTCATATAAGTGACGGGAAGACGCTGGACGCAAGCCGCTTCCAATCGGTCTTTTTGGAAATCCATGAGGAGGCAATGTCCAGGAGTGGACTTCTTATGGCTGAGATAATGATGAACATGAATAGCGCGTTCACAAATGGTTCATGTTCATATTGTTCATTTGACATTCTCATCCTTTAAAAAATGCGAAAATAATGTGTACTTACAGTGCATCTTATTTATAATGACTGGCCTTGTGGCTCAGTTGGCAGTATGTCTGCTTGCCGAGCTGTAGGTCGTGGTTTCGATCCGCATCCAGGGCAAACATTAGTGTGATAAGCATGGATGTTTGTTCTGTGTCTGGGTGTTTCAATGCATCATATGTATGTATATATTTAAAAAAAAGTATACATGTATTCTATCAGCCATCTAGTTCCATAGTACAAGCTTTGCTTAGTTTGGGCTAGATGATGTGAGAAATGTCCACAAATATTTATTTATAATTTTTTCATCCATGTAAAACACGCGAATGCGATTCGAATTAATTGATTCAGTTATCACAATACACGGTATGGACAGTATTACTGAGTAAGAATTTTTTTGTTTTTCCTAAAGGAAAATAACATAGTAACGGGAAAATTACTTAATGGGGACGGCAAAATAAAAACAGAGAATGGGAAGTTATGCTTTTGTAGGTCAAGTGTATTTTACTGGCTTTTATTTAGTTTCAACTGTCTTGTTGTCTGTTGTGTCTGTATTGTGTTTTCAAGGCTAGAGTGAATAGATATCTTCTAGATCGACGAGCTCCGTCCTCGGCCACACCGTCGCTAGTTGGTGGTCAATCGTAGATCTATCTTCTATAAAAAAAAAAAAAAAAAAAAGTTCAAAAAATAGAAGTTCACTTCCCGGTATCCAACTGAGCTGAAATTTTGCTTAAAATACGTAGTATTATTATAGGTTCTATATATAAATGAATCGGATACCCATGCGATATTAACATGAAGCAATACTAATGATGGACACGAGATGTCCTTATTTTCCATCGTCTTAGTTTCCTAAAAACTATATTTATACTTATAACCCTACCCGGATTATATCGGTGTGTCTTTTTTTAGATTAAAAAGTACCTTCTAGGTCTAAGTTCTTCATCTACGCAACGTCTTTATGCAAGGAATGAAGGTCCAAATTTTCAAGTGAATTAACCTTTATCATGTGGGGTATCATATGAAAGAACTTCAGTAGCTTAAGCTAAAACAGGTTTTTTAATATTTTTACGATGTATATTTTTCGGTTTATGAAGGAAAATATAAAAAAATATATGATTTCCCCTTTTATCTAATAGTTTGTACGGAACCCTCGGTGGGTGAGTCTCACACCCACTTGTCCGGTTTTTTTAAAATTATTTTTCTTGTCAATAAAACCGCTTAACTTAAAAAGTTTTTTTTAGTACTTATTTCAAACTATTGAAAAAACACGACCTCTTTCTAGCGCAATCGGACTTAAACTACTTAAGTTCTGTACCCCTAATTTTAGAACTCAAAAGAGTTGACCTACTGTTGATATAAACAATACCGTTATTACGCTCGAGTTGTTCTTTAAAATATGAATTGCTTTGAATGGTTTCTGATTAAATCGAGCAGCCTTTCGGGAACTAATTTTCCTGTGTCCCTAAAGTTTGAAAATTGGTTGGCGGGTCTGCACTGGTTTTAATTTCCCTCTTGTCATGCGTAAAAGTTAAAATTGAAAAAGTCGGGCTTTGATTTTTTGCGGGAAAAATATTAAATGGTTGGTAATTTGATTGGTTTCTGTTAATAAGTTTCCTGTATTCACTCCGCTGGCTGTAATAACAAGCGTCCGCGTCGGCTTGATACACATCCTTTTTATATTTTTGTAATTTTGACCTTTTGATTTGAATAGATACTGTGTTGAATAGATATTGTGCTAAATTACCATAGAGAGTAAAAATAAATTGCTTGAAAGACAATATGCGTAATAAGACGAGACATCCGCACGTACGTAATACGTAAGTATTTTCAAGGTTATCACTGACATTAGGCTAAGGCCGCACTACGGTTAAACCGCAGCGGTTTTTAACCGCGTGAGTTTATGAAACAGGAAAACGAATACAAGCGGCCGCACTTGCGGTTTTTTCCCGCGTCTGATTTAGTACCGTCTCGAGCGGTTTCGCGGTTTATAGCAGTTATCGCTCGCGGGAAAAAACCGTAGTGCGGCCTAGGTCTTAGAAATAATTATTGAGTAAACAAATTGAATATCTATTTTGGTAATTTCTATTCAACTTGGCAACGTGAAAGCAGCATTTTGAGTACACTACCATGCAACATTTAAGCATTTATAGTAATATAATATCTTCATATTATTAATATTATTTTGTTTTGTGCGGTAGTTTAATTGGTCACTTGTAACAGTTTGTTATTTCTAAGTGGTTCATAAAAACACTTGACCGTTAAAAAATACCAACTTGTAAGCGCCTATAAAACATGAACACTTCCTATTTTATACCAAAGCCGATTCCTAAAAGCTTGTTATCGTCAAAGCCAGTTCCTTTAAGTTTTTCTTCGATTCCGGTTATCTGTAAAATATTAATAGCTCATAAATTTTATTCGAAAGGTAAAAAGATTTGATCGTTCTTTGGCAAGACCGAACGGAGGGAAAGCCGTCTAAATTGGAAATGTATAAAACATGATGCCTGTATCGTCGGGATGAACGCTAGTTCTAAAGAAAATGTACTTAGGTATCCTTTGAGTGCGTTTATTTGATGCGAATCTTTTCGGGACCATGTGGTTTCTTGCTTCCGGTAGATTTCAACTTTATTGCCTAGAAAATAAAATTCACATACCAAACATACATACATACATTCATCATGTGGTAAACGACGCGTCGAAGAAGTGGCGACCTCGCAGCGAAAAATGCATTCAACTCCGCGGTGGCAGCACAATTAAATGATTCCGAGGAATTTCAACTTTACTGCCTAGAAAATAAAATTCACATACCAAACATACATACATACATTCGTCATGTGGTAAACGACACGTCGAAGAAGTGGCGACCTCGCAGCGAAAAATGCATTCAACTCCGCGGTGGCAGCACAATTAAATGATTCCGAGGAATTTCAACTTTATTGTCTGGAGAAAATAGAATTAATATTTACCATTGACGTCATGAGAGTGTCACGTGTATAAAATTCATATCCATACTTTTCCTTACATAACAATTATGACCTAACCTATAAGAGTCGTGACTTTGATTATAAAAAATTGTGAACACTCATTAATTGAACTGCATGTTACTTAAGTAAATATAAAATGTAATACTTATGTACCATGGATTGTGAAATGACTTGCCTAATCTCACAGACGTAATAAAATAGCTAATAAAGAATCTTAATCTAATTTTAAAATGTATTTATTTAAAACTGACATCCAAAAAGAAGGAGGTTCTCAATTCGATTGTATTTTTTTGATATTTCAAGTGCAGTCAGTAATGGAAAAGAAATGCTAGGTCTATTTCAAGTAGTGTATAAGACATAGATTAAGAATTTATCGCAACGTTTATAAAATCAACTATATTTACTACTTCAAGTGAGATATAGTCAAACTCGTAACTTGTCAGTTTGTCAATTCAATACAAGATTTGACGATTTGTCTTGCTACAAGAAATAACATACAGTCCAAGATGCATCTGAAAAAGACCGTACATATAAATTCCGCGCTAACACAATGGCAATTCAGCTAAATAACACACAAATTGTTGTAATCTCAAACAGAAGCGTCGCAAATCGGCGCCCAAAGAAACAAGACACGCATTTACTAGTAATTTATGTTAGCAGTCTTGTGTAAATCTAACCAGATAGAGGTAATACTTGGGGGAGGGGGCGCCATCCATCCTCGGCTTCCTGGGACTTGTTGTTCTCTGCTTGTCTCGTAATGTCTAGATTTGTTACGACAACGTCTGGCTGTCAACTTGGTAAGTGGCGTTGGTTGATTTCAAGCTCGACGGATCGTTTTGGGTAGAACGTATCACATATTATTTAGATATTATGTAATTGTAGTATAAAAAATAAAAAACCGACTTCAAAATACGCAAATTTTCAGTTATATTATTATAAAAACCGAAGTACTAAACCGATTTACAAATTCAAATTCCATTTATTTCGACCATAAGTCATAGCATTACAAATAAAGTTATTAAATTACATTCAATTAAATTAAATCAAATTAAAACAAATAAATAAAATCAAATCAAATTAAGATTTAATTACTCACCAACCAAAAAAATAATCATCAAAAACAATTCCTTTTTGACAGGGTAATCGTTGAACAAACATACAAAAATATACATACAGTCGAAAAAGTTCTTTTTGGAAGTCGGTTAAAAATATATAATAAGTTTATATGTTCACAGAAAAGATGCAGCTGGTACATAAAGTTCTTATATAAAGATGTTTAATTGAAGTAGTTACTTATGTATCTATGTCTTATTAAAGTAGCACCTAATGATATTTCGGAGGCCTGCACTAGGTCTCGTAAGAGCCTATATTGTAAGGATCAGTGTACCATCTGACCCTCTGGCCGCATTGACAGGCATAATATAAAGAACATGTTCCAACAGAGTTTATAATACAAATTTAGCGTAAACAAAATAAAAATATCCATTGCTTAAAAATATATATCTCTCTCAATAAAGGTAAAAGCAGTACAATGGATATCGGACTAATTTTTTTTAGTGGAAATCTGTTTTGTGAAGAACATATTTTAGATTTAAAAATCCAAATAGTGACATCCGATACATAATTCAATTCAAACATTGAATGGTTTACGAGTATTGTGAATAGAAATGTCCTGTTTCAGATTCAAAGGAATACCGGAAAGAATAAAGCTAAGCTATTTTAACTGAAAAATACAAATAATAATAAAAACCGGCCAAGTGCGAGTTGTACTCATGCACGAAGGGTTCCGTACCATTACCTATAAAAACTTTAAAAAAATCACGTTTGTTGTATGGGAGACCCCCTTAAATATAAATTTTATTTTAATTTAATTATTTATTTTTAAAGTGAATATTATAACTCAATATTCTGCGAATATTTCAAGCGTCTACGTATTGCCGTTATCAATATCAAGTAAAAACGAGCAAAAAAAAAAAAAACACATTTGTTGTATGGGAGCCCCCTTAAATATTTATTTTATTCAGTTTTTTAGTATTTGTTGTTATACCGGCAACAGGAATACCATCATCTGTGAAAATTTCAACTATCACGGTTCATGAGATACAGCCTGGTGACAGACGGACGGACAAAAAAACAGACAGCGGAGTCTTAGTAATAGGGTCCCATTTTACCCTTTGGGTACGGAACCCTAAAAACGACTCACACTTTCTATAATGAAAATTAATACAGTGATATAAAGTATGTTATCGACATAGGTATTCGGTTTTTTTAGGGATCGATGCCTATGGTCAAGAACCCAAGAGGCTAATAGACGCATTTAGACTTATAGATAGAAAAACAAACTGTCTGACGTTGGTCTATGAGAAAATTCAAACATCTATCCATGTTTAAAATAAACTGCAGTCGATAAAGCAAACCGTGCTCAAATTTCAAACGAGTTTTTTTGTTTTAATTGAACAGATTAAGTTAAAATTTGACTTGAAAAACGTTTTATTCCGTAGTAATATTATTCTTGTGAAGTGATATTAGTAGAAAATGTATTGAAACGTTACTTTGAACAAGTTTGTCTTTAAAACTTAAATCTAACTTAAATATTTCGTATCTAGTGTGCAGTATCGAAACAATACACTAGATATTTAAGTGAGATTTAAGTTTTTTGTCCTATTGCTAATTTCATAACAATTAAAAACTTAGGTTATACGTGCTCATGGACCGCAGATATAATTATTTCTTATTATTATGTAATAAGTAAGTAATCTAAATGCTTCAGAAATGTTTTGGTTAAGACTGTAAGTTTCTGAATGATTTTTTTATAAATCAATTAATAAATAAGTGTGCGATAAAGTTGTTTAATTTAAATGAGTAACATTGCGAAAATCATAAAAAGTCAAAATTGTAATCCGTTTTTTTTTGACGTGACAATGTCTAATAAATCGATGAACGCCGGCTGTATGCACGAAAAAGTATGACTCATTGTCCCGTTACGTTACGCTCCTTGTCCCGTTACGCTCCTTGTCGCGCGCGCTTGCGGTGGCTGAGGAAACGGGCGGGTGTGCGCCGCGCCCGACCGTCCGCGACTCGGCGTCGCTTCAAAGTTCAATTACCTATCATTTCTCGGAGGTCGCGCGCGGACGTATGTTGTCACATTAAACTATCGTCCGTAAACCGACTTTACAGACAACCAATTTTTTTTTTAACAATTTAAATGAGTTTCCAATATTCAACCTCCAATTTTACAGTAGAAAAAAAAATGATTTTACTACGGAATATGATTTTAAGCCAGGTACACAATAGACAAACCAATTTCATTTCATCGCACAAATTGGAATATCTGGCCGTTTACACAATGCAATGAAAAACTAAACTTCTGTTTGACAAATCGAATGTTGGAAATTACTACCGTGGATTTGTTTCAAAAAGGTTTGTTTATGTTTTTGTCCATTATTAGTAAATTCTGTATTTTACCACTAAAATGATAGGCTGCAGTCCATAATTTAGTGTCATATATCTTGTGAATGCAATAGATACAAATCAGCCTTAGTAAGTACTTATATACTTTATCACTATTGGACGCACATAATTTGGTGCATCATTGGTAAAATTTATAATTCCGGTTATTTTGGAAGTCAGACGGACATTTCTAGATTCTAGATCTCAATAGTAAAAGTAGCGTGAATATTAGCAATAACTCATGAATCGAATAAGTATATCGGTACAATTTCTGAGTTGTCGTATTTTATATGTATTTTTTTTTTTTACTAGATAAATAAGCTTGCGCTTGACCGCCAATTCACCTTTTTTTATTCGACGATAGGCTTGCGCTTGACCGTCAGCTCACCTGGTGTTAAGCGACAGTTACGGTCTACGATGGAGCGCGCTTGCCTAGAAGAAACCTATTCACTCGCGATTTGAAGACACTTAGATTATATCTATTCGGAAAGACCCATACCTACATACATACCTTATTACTCAATGTCTGAGATATGACGTGATATCTTATTTTGTCTCCCAACTAAGCTGCTGTAACTTACAAAATGAGTAAAATGCGATTTAAAAAACCGGACAAGTACGAGTCAGGTTCGCCCACCGAGGGGGCCGTACAAACTAGTAGATAAAAAGGGGAATTTATATTTTTTTAATCATCATCATCATCGTCTCAGCCATAAGAAGTCCACTGTTGGACATAGGCCTCCCCCATGGATACATAATATAATATACTAATACTTCATTCATAAATCGAAAAATATACATCGCAAAAATGTTTAAATACCTGTTTTAGCTTGTGTTAATTAAGCTCTTTCATATGATATCCCACATATACGGTTAAAGCCATTTAAAATTTAGACCCTCCTTCCTTGCATAAAGACCCAAAATTTTGTGATCAAATTATAAATGTCCAGTTTTCGGATTTTTTCCTATTGTATTTTATAATATGTACTCTAACACAATGCTTCTTGCCTAATTTTATAGTTCTAGGCCAACGGGAAGTATCCCATAGGTTTTGATTCCCTTGTGAGTGTCCAAATGTTAGTTTTTTACGACATATTCGGCTGTAACTTTTTTTACGAAAACTGAGAAAATTTATTTTTCTTACTGCAGCAAGGTTAGTACCTTGCTGCAGAAAGAAAAATAAATTTTCTCATGGATCTCCGGATATGGTTTTAATTTCAACTCGATATCTTCACGCGTTCCCGGGATAAAGATCTTGACACCCGACGGACAGACAGACAGACAGAAGGAGAGACGGACATAAAGTGGTCTTATAAGGGTTCCGTTTTTTTCCTTTTGAGGAACGGAACAGGTTCAGAAGCGGCAAATTCTGAAAAACTAAATTTGATTGCATCTGATTATTATATTATGATCATTTTGCAAAAATATTATCTTTTGGATTTTCGAATTTACTACATTGAACTAAAAATTTACCCGAAGCTAGAGTCATTGGAATAGAGAACTAAAGTGGTCAGGATAGCTAATGTATGGCGTCGTCGAAGATGGAACATTTAGACTACGATGACAACAATAATACCGATGAAATTCTATTTGAAATTTAAAAAATACTTTATTAAAACTGGCATATCCGTTTGGGAATTAACTATGCCAAAATCAGGCACACCTTTCTTTATGCATCGGGAGTTTGAAATAAGAAAGGCTCTAGACAATCTCTGTAAAAGCGTTAAAAATCCAAAAATCCCTAAAATTGTACCACAGTAGGCGATATATAATGTGTGATCTCCAGTTGATCCAAATATCAAACAGTTGATCTTTTGTTCCAATATGAAGCTAAATGTGAAACAGTTTCCGGATCAGGCATTTTTTACACAAAAGGCGGGTAGATAACAACTAGATACGTTGCCGGGGGCTACGTGACGCACGCTCTTGTCGCGTACGGCTCTGTAAAAATGTTTGTTTTCCCTTTGTCGTCTGCGTAGTTAGAGTTATAGGTTGAAATAATATAACCGGTGCTGGCAATGACACAATTTTTTTAGAAATAATGACAAATAGGTTTTTAATCCGTTATTTTTTTTTAAGATAAAATTATGAAAAAAAAATTGTGAATAAAGGGGAGGCCTTTGCCCAGCAGTGGGACACTTCAGGCTAAAAACAAACAAACAACAAACAAAAAATTATGAAATGTAAATTGATACACAAGTAAAACCAAATAAGATTTAACTAAATCCAACTCTAAGACAGCTAGAGAGATTTTTGACTAATATAAGTAACTATGTAATAATTAAAACAGGCCTAGTGCTTGCCTTGCCACGTGTAGCGTAGAGTTCCATAGTTTCACATCACTACTATGGAAATAAAATATATTCATAGAGCATGTACGAAAAAATGATTATCGCGGTGGCGGTACTGTGCCGGAACTAAGACCACTGATATTTGTGAATCGACCTCTATGAATGTCGATGTCGATGTACAAAAAATTAAATATGTTACAACATATTAATATTTTATTTCTTGTATCTACATATTCGAATTCCCCAAATAGTTAGTGTGCCGCCATCTCTGTTTCCTGAGAGCTACAATCCTAAAATCGTCAAGGCTAGAGTGAACAGATATCTTCCAGATCGACGAGCTTCATCCTCGGTCACACCGTCGCTTAATATCAGGCGAGTTGGTGGTCAGTCGTAGATCTATCTAAAGTAAAAAGTTAAATTTCTTTAAAAAAAAAGACACATAGTCATCATCATCTCAGCCACATTAAGTTCACTGCTGGATATAGGTCTCCCCCATGGGCTTGCAATAAGACCGGTTGAAAGCGGTTTGCATCCATCGTCTTTCTGTAACTTGTAAAAATATTCGTATACCTAGCATGCCTTTTAAGTTCTGTCGCTTCCATATTTCCCGGCAATTTTGAATTTGGAACTGTTCTATATTCGAATGTGTTTAAATTTTGAATCTCAAAACAGTTGAAAGTTATGCCGGGGGCTGGAGGGTTGGTGTTAATGAGACACATGCTGGTATCGGTCTAATTTATTGCAACAAATAACTAAGCTTATATACTAAGTACTACGTGCTAGAGGCCTCCTATCTATATCAGTCATACTCTTATTATCTACATATAATCACGCATCACGAACACTAAACTATGTGGCTACAAAAGTTTTAGGATTAATGCTATTGTTTAGTTACAGCGTCGATTGGAATCTGTCAGGTTACGTACGAAAATGAATCTTTCTAAGGAAAATGTTCGTGCAATAATTTTCTACAACTTTAGAAGAGGCCTGACACGGCTTCAGTGTTTTGAAGAGCTAACATCTGTGTTCAGTGATGAAGCCCCATGTCTGCGGACTGTCGAACGCTGTTATTTAGAATTCCAGCGTGGACATACTAGTGTTAGTGACAAATCTCGCGAAGGACGCCCAAAATCCGCCTTTACTGAAGATAACATCATTGCTGTGAGACAACTAATTCTCGAAGATCGTCATGTGACGTATCGAGAGATAGAGGCTCTATTAGGCATCTCAGGGACAACTATTCAGAAGATCTTGCATGAAGTGCTTGGTGTGCGAAAGCTAGTTTGCCGTTGGATACCGCATCTGCTTTCCGACGATCATAAGGCGGCCCGCGTCAGATGGTGTAAGAAAACTCTGCAAAGGTTCAACCGAGGAGAGTCAAATCACGTCTACGACATCATCTGTGGTAACGAATCTTGGATCTATGCCTACGATCCTGATTCCAAACAACAATCTACAATCTGGGTCTTTCAAGACGAGCCAAAGCCGACTAAAGTTGTTCGTTCTCGAAGCACTTCAAAGAAGATGGTGGCCACGTTCGTTGGAAAAACCAGCCATGTAGCGACTATTGCACTTGAAGATCGTAGAACGGTTAACGCAGAGTGGTATACCACAGTTCGTTTACCACAAGTCATCGCCGAACTTCGAAAATCTAACTCAAAGCGACGCATCACCCTGCACCCCGACAACGCAAGCTCACACAGCGCTCGTCAAACGATTGAGTATTTGAAGCAAAAAAAAAAGTAAAAAAAAAAGTAAAGTAAAAAAGTTTGAAGGAAAAAGTAGAAATTCTTGACCATCCTCCATAGAGTCCTGACCTAAGCCCTAACGATTTCTTAACGATTTCCTAAAATTAAGAAAAGTCTTCGTGGTCAAAAGTTCCAGTCGACGCTTTCAAGTCAGCCATTTCGAACACCCCCACTTTAGAGTGTAATAAATGTATAATAACTGGTTTGAGCGAATGGTAAAGTGTATTAAACTACGTGGTGAATACTTTGAAAAACAATAAAAAGTACTGTAAGGTTCTAGTTGTGTTTTTTCTTCAAACGACAAAAGTTAAAAGGCATGGGCTAACCCTTCTCACAATGAGAAGATGGCCCGAGCCCAGCAGTGGGACAGTTTGTGCAAAAATAGGGCTGATAAAAAAAAAAAAAAAATAGATGAGTGGACAGATGATTAGTGGGTATTAGAATACACTCTAATCATCACCCTCTGACCTTTATAATATGTACGTTATATCTTATTTACATTCTTGGACACAGAAACACTGTTTTGTAAACTAATAATATTGATAATTGCCGGCGCCTCATAAAATTGCATTGGTCAAAGTACAGAACTGACATCTCCAGGATTTGTGCAAACATTTTGTACGAGTAACATTCCGGCGGCTCAAATGATATAAATTGCATTTCCACGAGGAACTCCGTCGCTGCTTCTCGACAACGTATTGATATTACCACACCCCTCGGAATTCAGCAATTGCACAAACGTAGTCCTACTTTACATGACACGATGTAACAACAACCAAGCAACAACTAAATTATAATTTGTTTGACGTGGATATGTCTTCTTATTTAGAAAGGGAACTGACACAGAGACTTGCCTCACAAGAAATAAAACAATATAAAAAAAGCTTGGAAGGCCAGCCACGAGATGGACAGATGACCTCGTACAAGCAGAAAGACACTGGACGCAGGCCGCTTCCAACCGGTCTTTTTGGATATCCATGGGCCTATGTCCAGCAGTGCACTTGTGGCTGAGATTATGATGATGATGACGATAAAAAAATAATAATGAAAACGAAAATAAAATGGCACGTTCGTAAGCGACAAACGACTCGAAGCTACAGTACCCTTACCATGAGATGGTATCGACAAAAACCGCTCATGTGATTCACTTGACAGTGAATAAACGCGCTGCGAGTAACTTTACGTTAGAGCGGCACCATGAGACATGCAGACTCGCCAGTGAGAGCTTGCTAGCGTGTAACTAGAGTCGAGTGTTTTTGCTTCGATATGTTGGTACAAAAGCATATCGGTATCTAACTTCACACTATAACCCGGCTAATTTATGGCGTCACATAGCAATGCCTATTCTATAGTGCGTTTACAGAATTTAAATTGGTTGGTTATATTTGTTCAAATACACCTATGTACCTAGAAGATAACTATAGCTTCTTCGAAAAATGGTGGACTATGCTAATAACAGCTGATAGCTACCGTAAACATAAAACACAATATATATAACTTGAATAGCCATACCTATCAATAAGGAATGCATTGATAGGAATTTCTATCCTAATGTATGTAAGTTTAGGTACCATAACTACTTTTGATTCAAGTGAGACTGTTTATGTAGATTTCAAGGGCGCGTACTAAGAAAGTAATACCAAGTCACACAAATCTTCGAAAAACCTCCATACTGATTTTCTTTTATATAATTATTTTCACAAATATGTGCAAGTGTATCTGCAATTCTCCTTCGCATACTAGTGACTACATGGAAATTTCCTTGTTCACATCGTTCGTCTTCATATGCAGCCGTCGCTAACATACCTATTACATGCTAAATAACTCTTACCAGACATTATTTGTATTTATATTTCATAAATCACTACTAATTAATCAGTTAATTGTATTTCTTTAACAAAACAAATACACTTTCACAAGCATTCACCCTACAATATGCCGGTGAGTTACTTTACTACAATTGCGACCAATCGAGACGGTGTTTCTCGAGAGCACTTGTCAAATTAGTGTCTCATGGTACCGTTTAGTATGGTAACTGCTAAAAACGTTACACGTTAGTGGTTTCATTTCGATAGGTTTTTTACCTTAGTGACTCATGGTGCCGATTTTAGTTCTCTAGGTAACCGCTGGCAGCACGGTACTATTTTCCATAGAAGTTGTTCACGCCCTCGCTAACGAGTTGGATCGCTAAAAACTCATGGTGGAGGTACTTACTCGTGATCGGGTACTGCTTGCGGGTCGCTGGTTTGCTCGCGGTATGCAATCAACATAGTAATAAGTACTTAAATTAAAACAAAATAATTTTCCCGTAACGATAAGTAGTAAACAATAGTTTGTAATTATGACAGAGGTCACGGACCCTGGTGTCTGTGGAGATAAAAAATAAAAAAGCTACAGGAGAAAATTTTAAAACATGTATATATACTGATTAGGTACATCATTCTACATCTATATCTAAAATTTCACGTATTCTTGAAGATTGACGACAGTAGCCTGATTCCGTTTATTTTTTTTCACAGTCCTATTTATTACAATGTACTTAAGTTGAATGCTGGTAGTAGAAAACTCTTGCCGCCCCCTAACCGCATTTACTTTCTTTATTTCAAATAGCTCGCTCTTTAGGCTTCATAACATCCAATAGAGACGCGCGCGGCAGCTGAGCGGTACGCAAAGAAAACATCAATAGTATCACTTTACTTGACGAGTCCATCAGCGCAGATCTGGGGACAAATGACTATAGGCAACCAGGTATTTTTTATATACAGATACGCGAAAAAATTGTGCAAACGAAGCGAGCTTGAAATATGTGCGAAGGACACAAGCTAGAAATGTTCAAGACAGTGTAACGATTTAAGCTATGACTACTAATCAATAAACGAATAGTAAATTGTTTGCATCGCTCTGCTTCCTTTAACATTTCTGGTGCGAATTCACACCGATTCACAGCTCCTCTATTGCACGTAAAGTTTATTAGTCTTGCTTAACTGTGGTAAATATGCAACCACACGGCCATTACTAAATTGGATAAAGTTTACATAATTGGCTTGTTAGAAGGCTTACTATGTAAAGTTTATCCAGATAGCGAGACTATGCAGTCCCGCAATCGTATCTGCAATCGCGTCGTATACATAATGCGAATAAGTTTTAATTGGTTTGACTGAAATTTTCGTATTGTTTAAATAATAGAATTGTTGGCCTACAAATTTATTTTGAAAGTGCCAGCATTCTGTCTGTTTACTATATGTTTACGATTGAACAGCTCAACTAATAATTACAAAACTTGGTTAAGAGGTAGTTAAAACCTTGGAAAAGTTATGGAAATACATTTCGTCATCACCATCATCCCCGTTCTCATCACTATGTAGTTAAAATTTCGGCGCATAGCTAAATACTTAACTCATATACGGCCTTATCGAAAAAATGTTACTCAACTTTGATCAATGTGTCAAATTATCTGTCTTATTTCCGCATGTATCATTACGTATCAGAAAGAAGTTGACAAAATATCTGGAGCATTGCTCAAGTTTGAGTTTTTCGTAACGTTTTCGTTTTTCGGTAAGACCCAATATGATTTCTACATACGTTAGTTACTAGCATGCGTGAACGCTCTATCTGGCTTCAGAATAGCAGATATAGTTGTGTCACAGGGTGAAAGATTATCTGCAGATGTAGTCGTGTAACAAGGTGTAACAATATCTACAGATGTAATCGTGTCACAGAATGTAAAAATAACTACAGATGTAGTCGTGTCACAGGGTGTAACTATATCTAGAGATATAATCGTGTCACAAGTTGTAAGAATATCTTCAGATACGAGCATAGTCGTGTCACAGAGTGTAAATGGAAGTGACTGTGAGAATGACAATTGTTCAAGTGCGACCGCTCGCAGCGCGACAAGATAGTTCAAATACGAATGTACTAGGTGAATAATACGAGTACGGTCACATGAACCAATGTTCTACTGAGAATTATGTTGAGAAAGTTTTGAAATACACAGAATTATAAAGTGTGTACAATACTTTTTTAAATCATGATTGCAATAAGACATGAGGATCAAAATGATTATGTGAACTGTAATATAAACAGAACGATCATTAATGATGATTAATGATGATGATCATTTTCTTAATTTCTATACAATAAAACTTCTTTATGTATATTTCTTTTATTGGACAATCGAAAAAAACGGCAAATTACCAATCCAATACTATACAAAAACAATTTGGTGACATTTATAAGTATATATACTTAAAAAATCTTTTTAAGTTATACTGTTTTATTGAAAAGAAAGATAATGATGTAGGCAAAAGGTACTTACTGTATTCTACTAGACTGCCTTTAGTTTAGCCTTTCATTTGATACACATATTTTGGAGGTTGTGAAAAATATGAAATCCGCCATTTTGTGGCGGCGGCCATATTGAATTTAGAATGATAGTAAATATATTTCATTGTATTGTCATCTAAATTAAGGGCGTGTACTAAATATTCGATCAATCTGTCAACGGGAAGAGGGTCAAATTCGATTTATAAATTTGACCCAAAAAACATAAACAACAACAACAAACAGGGCAAGCTAAATAAAACCGTTTTAAACATTGCCAATGTAGAACAAGTAATTCTTAACTTAGGAGTGATTGAAAATTATAGAATACACCTTACCGGTGCTGTGGTAGTTCAAAAACATGGATTGTTTGAGTTACAGGACAAATTTGTGTACAACAATGCCAGATACGTAACATTGAAACAAGCAGTGACATCACCATATCACAGAAACGTTTTCAGTGCCATGATTTCGTATTTATTATTGAAAAAATATCTCTTTATTTTGCTGAAAAAATAATTCTGAATACAATATTTTCATTTTCTTTTGATACGCCGCTTATTGATCCCGGCTCAGCCAGCTGAACGAAAGTTGACATGCTCCGTGTGGACGTACTCGAGATTACACCTTTGGGGATGTACTGAGAGAAATGTGGGATCAATTGTGCTGGTTATCTGGAATAACTTTTACTGACTGACTACATGAATAGAAGATGTTATAATATACTAATATTATATTACTAAGGACGTACTCGTATCTTTGAGTTATCTCTTATATAATAATACATAAACTATGATGTAATGGCAAATTTTTTATACTTACGTATTTATACGTAAACTATTGTGAATTTTTTTTGTTGTAAAAAATACCTAAATCAACCATAATTAAAAAAATTACTTACATAATATAAACGACTTTTGGTTATGATTTTTGATTATTGTGATGCATTGTAGTTACGAGTTGTTCTCCTTTAATCCATGTCATACAACTATATCAATAGCCACACTTATCTTCTTATTAATCTTAATAAATATAGTCAGTTTTGCTTACCACGATGATCAATGCCCAACCGCACCCCCTCCTAAGTACAACCCTGATGTTCCGACAGGGCTCCAGTTATCAATATTACTGACTAGCGGTCTGTGAAATTGCAGAGAGACGTGGTCGACGCCATGACGGATTAGAATCGGGTAACTCTCGATACAACGATTTTTCAGTGTCAAATACCCAAAGTTTTTTTTTTTTTGTAAAATTAAAATAAATCATAAGTATATTTTTGTCTTTAGTACACTGCTAGACATAGGCTTCTTCTACTCGTATTGAACACCATTCGGGACAATCCTCAGCTTTCCGTTTCCAGCCACTGCCAGCTGCTTTCCGTATATCGTCACTACGTTGTGTCTCAGGGCGTTACACTACGTTTGCCGATTCGTGATCTCCACTCTAGAACGCGTTTGCCCCATCGGTTGTCGGTTCTGCGACAGATATGACGAGCCCACAGCCACTTCAGCTTAATACGCTATCTCGATAACTCTGGTCTTCTGGCTAATTAGGTACTTTCTTTCGTATTCCAACCCTCAGAGAAATGCCGAGCATAGATCTTTCCATAGTTCGCTCATTTTTTTGTCTTTACACTAACAACAAATAATGCAGATAATCGAAATAAATAAAATATTGGTGGAAATTTCATACAACACCATCTAGCCTAAAGTACCTAAACTAAGCAAAGCTTGTACTATGGAAATAAGACGGCTGATAAAATACATATATACTTTTTTCGTAAATATATACTTAAGATATATAGAAACATCCAGACACAGAAAAATACCCATGCTAGTCACACAAATGTTTGTCCTGGGTGAGATCGAACCAACGAGCTTAGCAGGCAGACATACTACCGAGCTACAAGGCCAGTCAAATGTAGGCTATTCTTGTAATTAACGCCCCTGATTGGTAAGATAGACATTACGTTGAGTATCAGTGTAAAGTGTCAATTAAGATCAATACTATCAGAATCGCTTTGATCAGGACCTCAATGAATTATTTAGAGGGAAGCCTCTCCGGTGTAGTAATTGAAATGCGAAGGTCCCGCGGGCCGGACCCCCGGACCCTGCATTACGCTCACTCGGATCACGGATCAAATCATCTGCAGAAATATAACAAAAAATGTTTTTATATCTACTTTCTTTGATAAAGTATCAATGGGATGTAGCGTCAGTCCTCAAAAACGACCGAACTCAATGAGATCTAATTATACCCCTTACACGATTAAAATAATTTCTATTTTCAAAATAATTCGAAGCGGCAAAATAGACGTCTCTAGACTTCTCAATCTAAATTAGGCTTTAGCGCGGTGACATAGTCTTTATATCAATTCTTTAAGTTCGTCATTGTTTGTATTTGAGTATCGGTCAACCCAGGACACTATATTCATTATTTTTGTTTTAGACTTTACGTCCACGTGATGGAAAGGCATTGTTTACTGTAATTAAAATACGATAACGTTCAGCCGTTCGCCTACCACCCATTTCTCATTGAAATGCCAAAATTTCGTACTTAGTGCGTTTATTATTGAGTGAAAATCTCCGACTGTAGTTTCGACCACATACGGCGGTCTTTTCGAAAGAGAGCAGTGCAGACGTCACTCCCGAACGTCTCATCTGGTACTGATAGAGTGACATCTGCGCTGCTCTTTTTGAAAAAGACCTCTGTGTGCGATTGAAACTATAGTCGAAGATTTCGACTCAAAAATAGACGTGAGTAACCTGTAAATTGTTCAAATTAAAATGAGCAAGTCACATTAGTTATCAAAACAAAAGAGTAACGTATACCTACAGTACCTACTGCCTTACCGAAAAACGTTACTTAACTTTAAGCTATGCTTAAGATATTTTGTCAACTTCTGGCTGACACGTAATGACACTTGTGGAAAGAAGACAGAGAACTTAAGACGTTGGTTAAAGTTGAGTAACGTTTTTCGGTAAGGCCCGTGCCTAACAATTTACTTGAGTATTTCTCCGAGCAAACTTCGTAGAAGTGCAACACAACACATTTTTTTTTCGGTACTTATCGCCGCTATAGATTTTCTACTCCGTGTTCTAACCCAGTATAACGGCCTCCCAGACCCTCCTCTTCGATGCTAATAGTTGACACCTTGAGTAAATCTGGCCGCTTTTATGCCCCGGCGCTTAGTTTGGTGCTAGTTGATTTCGGTGTCAGGCCTAAATTCCAATATTGTATTAGTTAGTTGCTTGTAGTTGAACTATTTATTAGGATCTAGATTTTATAACTAATGTAAGCGCCTAATAAACCCAAGCGCAATGTATATAGCCCTTCAAAGTCTAGGAAATAAAGATAATTATACATTTAATTGTAATATCTACCTAAATATATTAGAAACAACATAATACCCGGCTGCAAAAGAACGATTTTCGTAGTTTACGCTGTCAGGCTGTTATGTTGACGAGTGTACGTTTTTGCGAGAGAATATGTGTAATTTATATTTTAAATTTCTCTCCATCCCATAGATGGCTAGAAGACATTACTTGTAGCGATAAGGCCGCTTGTTGTTGCACTAGTTTATGGTATATAAGTTGAATAGTGCGGTACCGAGCAACCTGCGATTTCGGCTTCTTTAACCTTTCCCCGCCCGCCTTGCTTGGGGAAGGACTAGTTGGTGTATGGGGCTTTCCTGCGGGGCAAAGCTGACTCATCGTAGTGAGTTCGGTTCCTGCTCGCTAGGAAATTAGTACTATGCTTATTTATAAACATATCATTATCCATGATATATAGATAGATTAACTCTTTATTGTTTACACCTTAACTAAAACACAAATTAAGTACATAGCGAAAAGGGCTTAAATGCTAGTGAAACAACAGGCGGCCTTATCGCTAATAGCGATCTCTTCCAGGCAACCTTGTCCATGTAAGTGGAGTGATAATAAATCCATAAAATATGAGTATTAATTGATTATTTTATTCCAAGAACCTTATTAGTATCATGAATGGTATCTATATGTACCCTATCTATGTAAATATGAAGTGCCACCCTATTTTCACTTTTTTTTAATTTTACTACGGTATTTTTTGAGGGTCCATACCAACTCTCCCTATTTGCTGAATTTCTTTTATGTTGTTTTTTTTTTGTTTATTTGTTGTATTTGAGTAAAATGGATGTGGCATACTGAAAGACAGGGATTTAGACAGATGGACATGATTAATTTATAAGGACACCCTTAAAATTATGTTATGTGCGAGAAAGAGGGAAAGAAAGAGTGAGAAAGTGAATGATAACCGTGCACTCCGAGTGTCCCCTTAAAAATAATTGAATAACTTTTATAATAATCATGCAAACCATATCTAATACCTGTTAATAAATGAGCAGTTCTTGTATATATTTACTCATACATATATATATAATCTGAATCTCGGAAACGGCTCCAACGATTTTAATGAAATTTGGTTTGTATGTAGATTAGGGGATGATAAATCGTTTTTGCTAGATTTCGAACCCGGATTTGCTCGTATTTTCAGTCTTATAAAATCCGAGTGGAGCTCGGTCGCCCAGGTACTGTAGAAATAAATTGAATTCATACATAGAATAAACTACTTAATTCAGCACCTCAAGTTACCTCTTACTTTACACTTTCTAACGAAAAACAAGCTATTGCAATAAAAAACTTCGCGTAATTTGACATTAACTGCGTTGTAATTATTATTAAATCCAAACTTGGTTTCATTAGTACTGTGAAAGTAATATATCTGCACTGAAACATGCGACAGAAATACTCTGAAGTATGTAACAACGTGTTGAACATTTTGTTATTACAAAAGTTTGTTTGTCAAACAAGTTTCGCGACGTATTTCGATGTCGACATGTAGAATGAATTGCAGAGAAATAATTTGAACTGTAATAACTCTTTTCATTCATTGGTTTCGAATTTTACGAATCCACGGAACCGCTGAGTGCACAATATTGTTGTTGTTCGTGAGGACCGGAAGCTCGTCTCTTTTTCCAACAAATATTTGAGCGCCTGAACGCTTATGAATTGCCATTCGTGGCAATTTTGCGAGCGTGCTGGGTACGCTGCCAAGTAGTAGAGGATTTGAGAAATTTGACTATCTTTAGACCTTTGTCGGTCTGGGGTAATCTATTTTCTTTTCAACCGACTTCAAAAAAGGAAGAAGTTCTCAATTCGACTGTATTTTTTATATGTTTGATACCTCAGAAATTTCGACTGGGTGAACCGATTTTGATGATTTTTTTTACTTGAAAGCTGGTGCTTCCTGTGTGGTCCCATTTTAATTTGGTCCAGTTCTGACAATGGCATCCATGAGAAGTAGGTTGCTTCAGTTGTTTAAACTATAATTATTTTAAGTTATAACTTAGGACTCCACTTAGAATTTGACATTATCCTTAAGCCCGTCCAAAGAGAGATCAAACCAATCTCTTATCTCACTGGTCTATTTACTATAACAAATATATATTATTATTACATTAGACGTATTACATAATAAACTAAGCGTCCGAAACCCTCGGTCACTTCAATAAGTAACTTCGCGTCCCAGTTTGTTATTTTCCCTTGTGGACTCTTTTAATTACTGACTCTGCATGTATCATAAATTCTAATGAAGTAAACCCTCCCCCTCACCCCGCTCCACCCCTCCCCTCCGCCCTCCCCACTCCCCCCTCGCCGTGCCTGCCCCAGGCGAACTGTACAATATGCATTTTAGAATTTATACTAAAACTAGCTAAGTGCTCTGTTTTATCCCGAAAGTAGGAATTATTAATTGTTAAACAATTTCGTGGGACAAAAAAAAAATGAGCTCTGTGCGGTTATTATGTTGATGCAATTGCTATATAATATTTTGTAAGTATATTAAATACTTAATTGTTTTTTTATACATCTCAGAGTAATAAATTTTAACCCTGTCTACTGCTTTACTGCTTTTTGACTGGCCTTGTGGCTCAGTTGGTAGTATGTCTACTTGCTAAGCTGCAGGTCGCGGGTTCGATCCCCATCCAGGGCAAACATTTGTGTGATGAGCATAGATGTTTGTTCTGTGTCTGGGTGTTTCTATGTATCATATGTATATATTTACAATATATATATATATATATATATATATATATATATATATATATATATATATATATATATATATATATATATATATATATATATATATATATATATATATATATGTCTATTCTATCAGCCATCTAGTTCCATAGTACAAGCTTGCTTAGTTTGGACTAGATGGTGTTGTGTGAAATGTCCACCAATATATTTATTATTAATATTATATTTATTTAATTTGACAACCGTCAACCACCAGCTACACAATCCCAAGTCAAGATATTATTCGTAATAAACAACTCCCAATATTCTAGTTGACTACACAACCAGAAGCAACATTTCAAAAATCCACGGCTGCCGAACCCAGCGGTCGGAAATCAGCCACAGCGGCCCGTTAAATAGGGGTATCTCTACGGAACACTCCCGCAGTGTCAACCCTAAGATGTTTATTAACTCGCAGATTATTTGTAACAACCCTATCGGAGAGGATTCCTAAGGGCGGTTGTTTTGGTGTGGTCGCACGGAAGCCTGCTTTCAGTTTGTTTGCTTGTTGTTTGACCGACTATGGAAGTGGGTGATGTATCGAGACAGTTATGAAGATAGGTAAACACTTTTTTAGGACAGGTAAGTTGTAACATGCATGTTAGTTAAGACGGTAATTTTGTAAACTGTAATTTTTTAAATCTCCTTATTTTGAAAAGGATAATTATTTTTTTAATTTTGCATAATTATTAAAAAGATGTATGTAGTTAAAAAACTGGATATATACCTACCTATTATTTTACAAAAAGCATGGACAAATCAATACAAAAATAAAAAAATAAATAAAAATAAATGGTTGTCTGTAAAGTCGGTTTACGGACGATAATTTTACGTGATAACGATGCGTCACAAGCCGAACGCTTAGGCCGATCGTGCCTCTCTATCGCTTGTTCTGCGCTCTCGCTTGCACGCTAGGCTCAGGCGGAACGTGACAATGAGTCATACTTTTTCGTGCGTGCAGCCGGCGTTCATCGATTTATAAGACGTTATCACGTCAAAAAAAAATTAATAGCTGTATTCTCTTTAAAGCTAGGATTTATAGCGGACTGAACATAATAAGCCGAGGGCTTAATCTACGAACCACAAATTGACAAAGGATGCAGGGGCTCACATAATCAGTCGCCGCACTAACGAGTTCTGTACAATATTAAACCTGTTAAAGGCTTTGTCCTAACTGACTGATAGGGAACATCCAGCTACAACTGTTGGTCCTAGGGACACAATATTTATATAATGGATTTGGTGATTCCTCGTGAAATTTAATAAATAAATATTATATAATATTGGAATATTTATATAATGTAGTGTGTTGTGTATGTGTGTGTTCCTTGTTTGGTGTTTCCGTGTGTTATGTGTGTTCTTGTATCCACTAAAAAAGATTCCTCGATCGCATGTTAGCCACGGAATGGTAGTGAGTAAAGTAACTCTGTCTGTACTGTACGTTATGTCACAGTCACTTTAGTCTACATAAATTAAATTTGGCATGTAGATGTGTTTATTGAACCATTTAAAATTGCCGTAGTCAAACTTTTGAGATATAACGATAAATATGCAAAACACTTGGGTCATTATAGTACAAAGGTCATTGACCTTTTTGCAAAGAAGTCAAAACAAATAATACTTTCTAAATCTATGGAACCCTACTATACGGTTTCGATACAAATTTACTTCGACATAAATTTACACAAATTGTGTCCGTAAAGACATAGTTAAAAGGAAACACGCTTGCCCGGGATACCTATTCACTCTTCGTTCCATTACCCTAGATATTGTTTGTTCCAATAATATTTGAAACCTCTCCTACATTAAATATGAAGGCCGATAATACCGTATTCTAAGAACCCAGAATTAATATTAGTCTTAGCTGATATCCACATTAAATATTAGATAAGAACCTCCTATATTTGGCCGGATAACCTACCTGCCTACAAATAGACGTGTTGGCGTAAATAAAAACTAATGATGTGGAGCGGATCCTATAAAGGAAAATACGAGTACGAGGAGCGATATTTTTCTCCTAAAATCGTGGTGTGCTGTTAACGGTAGAGTATATAATTTCATAGAAATACATGATTTACATCTTTTAACTTACAGGGTTTTCACTAACTAGTAAATCTGATCTGCACGATTAAATTCCCTGTAGCCCTTTTTTCTATCAGACGGTTAGAAACACAAAAAAGCGTCATGGTTTTATGGTGGATGTTCCATATGGCCGAACGCAACGTTTTAATTCCACATTTATCGTTCAGACCATGAAATTGTGGAATACGCTTCCTGAGTGGATTTTCCCCGATGGATACAATCTGGGTGTCTTAGAATCGCGAGTGAATCGGTTTCTTCTAGATAAGCGCGCTCCATAATAGACCGCAACATCGCTTAACATCAGGTGAGTTGGCAGTCAAGCGCAAACCTATATTGTATAAATAAAATAAACATTGTGGACATTTCACACAACACCATCTAGCCCAAACTAAGCAAAGCTTGTAAGTAAAGCATCTAGTTTAGTTTATATATATATGTATATAGAATATATATATGTATATATACTTTTATTTATAGAATATATACATATATACTTTTTTTTTTTTTTTGAAATAAATAAATATTTGTGGACATTTCACACAACACCATCTAGCCCAAACTAAGCAAAGCTTGTACTATGGAACTAGATGGCTGATAGAATACATATATACTTTTTTTTGTAAATATACACATATTATACATAGAAACACCCAGACACAGAACAAACATCCATGCTCATCACACAAATACTCGTATTTGTCCTGGGTGAGGATTAAACCCACGACCTTATAGCTTAGCAGGAAGACATACCACCAACTGAGCTACGAGGCCAGTCACATAATAAGAAGTTCATGACATTTTTTAGGGTCACTGCAAACGAGTCACGTGATACAGTTATAAAACGCTGCGCCTGAGCTATGCTAACGACACGGTGGTGGCGGCGCAAGCGTAGCAAGCAACGTAGCGATGAAGGCGTAGCAACAACGTTGCTCGAGCGTAGCAACGACGCGGCACGAGCATAGCAACAAAGCGGCATGAGCGTAGCAACAACACAGCCGGTAGGATCACGAGCTTTGTGTACGCTTAATAGATACTAGTAAGATAGCGGCTATCTATAGGCGTCACTCTCCAAGATATCTTGGAGAGTGATGCCTATTCATACTAAGCATGTTTTTCTCTGTACAAATTAGTGACCTACCCCCAGATAATCGTCCGTATAAAAGTGTAAGCGGCAAGATATTCCCTAGCTCGCTATAGGTTAATCACGGGGATTTACTCGGCTCCGGCCTGCAATAACTGTGAATGAGCGTTGTCGCCGCGTAATGCGAGGTTATGAAACTCTCCACTATCTACCTACTTTTAGGAGCATTTTCACAAAATTGCGTCTGCTTATTAGCAACATTTGAAAATTAGTTTTTGTAGAGATACATATGACCTGCAAAAGCCGCTAAAAGGAATGAAATATGAAATTTTTCCGCTGATTTTTCAGTCAAAAATTTTTATGTGTATATTGTACTAATTGCTTAAATTAATTTTTTTTAGGTAAATCAAAACGTATCATCAATATGAACTTTGCCAATAGGCTAGTTGCCTAAATTTGAAAACTTGGTTTAATACATACTTTAATATCTATTTTATTCCAAAAAACCTATATTTTAAAGAAAAAGCTCAGCTTCCCAGCTCAGCTTCAGCTTTTTTATTTTATTTTTTATTAACATTACGTAGGTATTTTGTATAAAAAAATATTAAAAACAAGGTTATATTTAAATGCTCTAAAACGAAGAAAATAAATTTTATATTGATATAAATAAAAGCTTGTCGCAAGAACACAAACATTTTTTTTTCAAGTGAACAAACTAACTTTAATTCTAAGCAAATGATAAGAACGCGTCTGTCTTTTTTTGGAATTAAATAGATGTTGTTTGAAATCTCGCGATAAGATTTTATTTATATCAATATAAAATTTATTTTCTTCGTTTTAGAGCATTTAAATAAAAGCTTGTTTTTGAATATTTTTTTAATTAATATTTTATTTACTTGACTAAAAAATAGTGCTTGTCAAGACTATTCAAACGAGTCCAAACTCGACGGTTTTATCTTGTTTAGTTTAGGAGTTCCTATGGCCACCTTCCGACGCCATCTTGAGACCCTGGCTGTCATGAAGCACAAGAGTGCTTGTCAAGACTATTCAAACGAGTCCAAACTCGACGGTTTTATCTCGTTTAGTTTAGGAGTTCCGATAGCCACCTTCCGACGCCATCTTGAGACCAGCTTCATGGTACCATATTATTGCATTGTCACCGAAGTTACGTAAGTAAACCAAATTTCAACCTAATCTAACGACAGGAAGTGGTTGTAATTTAACTCGCAAAATTTGTCCCAGACTGACATACTAACAGGGCAAGTAGAATAAAAGCTTTTAAAAAATTAATTTAGATTTCCCTTGAAAACGATGAATAGTAGCATGGCGTCTTGAATGACGCCATGACACTATTCATTCAACACTATTCATTCCATGCGAAATCAAACTGTTTACATCTGTGTCAAGTGTCAAAACAATACGGAGTAACCATAGTAACCTGCTCTGTTGTAGGAAAACGTCAACAAATTGCGGGGCGTGACCACACTTTCTGATTGGTGTTCGCTATCATGTGGCTTAATACCTATTTTTTATGAATTTATTTTCTAAAAATATAAATAATCTTTAACTTTTATGAGAAATAGACTGTGTTGTTTCTTATCTACGTCTCTTCGTTTATAATTAGAAACTATAAACCAAACAATTTGTTATTAGTGGCAACAAGCCTATTGACGTTTTATTGTCATTAGAACCAGTTTTATAAATAACTACATCGCTATACAATGTCGTAGTCACTAAATAGCTGCTAAGGCTATGAAACGTCATCGCTTACCAGCCAAAGTTAGTATTTCGTAGAGCACTTTGCTTCAGAAATAATTTAACCTACTTTAAGATACCTATAGCGATTTGTACTTGTATCGTTTCTAAAATCCTTCTGTCACTGAATTATTGTTTAATAGTTTGCGCAAAGTTTCAGTACATTCCGTGGCATTGTATACGAGACAACATTTCAATTCCCGTAGATAGTTCCCGGAGTCGACATAGTTGCGTGCTCTGCAAACCTTGAGATATTTTCGACTTAGTCGAGACAAAACGTACACTATGTATTGTAAAGCTTTGTAAAGGAAATATGGGTTAACCGGTACGATATTTTGATAGAAGTGAGCTTTTGAACAACATCGGCTGTTTGAATATGGTAATATGTAGTTCTCTAGTTATTGAACTATTTAAGTGCCTCAAATGCCAAACAGTTGAATCTGGAATGAAGGATTTTAAGATTAAACCATGATTAGTAACTGTTTTTGATGTAGAAACACGAGAGCAAAATGATGGATTCAAAAAAACAAATAAAATACCTTTCCTGAGAATTGTATCACAAATATTTTCCACCTTAATGATGAAAAGACGTACGCAACTACACAAGAAAATATTCAGTTTATGCATTTTTATGATAGAATTATTAGGTAGCGTCTTCCAATATTGTTCTTTATTCCGTAGCTCACCATGAACCCTATTACGTGTTGCGATTATAGGGATCTGTTTGCGAAATACTAAGCTTTGAAGTGATAATTTTTTTGACCGTTGCAAGTTAACGAGTTATAGACAATCAACTCATAAAATGTACTTGGAGAAGCAAATTTTGTACAAATTCTAATAAAATCTCAAAATCAAGCAATATATTGATAGTATCTAACAAGCAGCTCTATTCTAAGTCTGCACATAGTGAAGTGCCACTACGGAACCTTGCGCGTGGTCCGACACGCGCTTGGCCAATTATATTTTTGTGAAGAAATAAAATGGTAAAGTATTATCTACACTACAATCATCCTAGATGGTTTGACTGGCCTTGTGGCTCAGTTGGTAGTGTGTTTACGTCTACCTGCTGAACTGAAAGGTCGTGGGTTCAATCCCCACCCAGGGCAAACATTTGTGTGATGAGCATGGATGTTTGTTCTGTATCTGGGTGTTTCTATGTATCTTAAGTATATATTTACAAAAAAAAGTATATATGTATTCTATCAGCCATCTAGTTCCATAGTACAAGCTTTGCTTAGTTTGGGCTAGATGGTGTTGTGTGAAATGTCCTCAAATATTTATTTATTTATTTTTTATTTTAACAAAATAACTGATAAAGTGTCATCCAAGTGCCTGTGGAAGTGTGAACAGCAAGTTGACAGTGGAGGGAGCCGCCCTTCTTGCGCAACATATCCAACAGGGCTCCGGCGACGGATTGGCATGTACACTGCCCTATTTAAAAATTGTTCCTAAGCCCAGCCTTCCAAAAGGCAATAGTCACCTCCCCCCTCACCCCGGCGAGTTTCGCCGGATGGTAAAATACATAAGAAAATATCCCAGAAACAGCGCACCCGCCGTTGGTGAAAGATTTAAGTTGTTTTCCCAACCACTTGACAATACTTACGTTTTTGGAAACATTGCGTAAGGTCGATTAATTCATATAAATATTAATTATTCAATTAATGAAAAAAAATTACGCTGTTTCTACAGCAGGAAAAAAAGTATTTCTAGATGAAGTAGGAGAATAGTCTGGTGAGGAGAAAAAATAATTATGTTTATTAATTGTATTGTTTGAATCAATTTGTAAATTTATGATTAACTTTCAAGTAAAACTCATGTTCCTTAACCAAACTATTTAAATTGCCGAGCAACAAAATTTCATTAATATAATGCTACGCTATGTACATGCCAATACATTATTAAAATTTTGTTTTCATACTAAATCCATTCTAAGTAGACTTTAAAATTATATCAAAAATGAAAATACTCTTAGTTAAAAATTACTTCTGTACAAAATGTTATATGCAAAAATAAGCGTTTACACAAACAACCCTCAATGCTAGCAGGAAAACCTTTTGCAGAAGCAGCGCAGACCACTATTACCAACTAACTGCTTATCTTAAAAACTAACTTCTATATTATGTTAAACAAACTTCGATATTAAGTTTAAGCTCCTAACGTTTATGCCGAAGTTAAGTTTGTTTGGTGTATATTCCACATGTGCTGGGAAAACCTTTACATTTTAGTCTTGTAACTTACCTAGATAAATGAAATTTATTTGCAAGAATGTAGGTAAATAAGGTCTAATTTGATTACAATATGACATTACATTCGGTCAACTCTGACGTGCAAATATTTTAGATATTATTGGAATTATCACAATAATTAATTATATATATAAAAGGTCAATGTTGGGAAGTCCGTCTAGGCGGTAAGTCCGTCTAGCGCCAATAACTGCCATTTTTGAATAAATAGCTTCATATGGCTCGGTGGGTAAAGCAATATTATGGAGCTAGTTCCATCTAAGAACCATAGATGTCCCTAATTTAATTATGTAGGAAAATATTGGTACGCCATTTTTTTCGCGTTTTGAACTTGAAGTTTGAGTGTTGCATCTCTTAAAAAAATAAAGAAAAAAGTGGAAAATTAAAGGAGTTTTTGGAGTTTCTCTGATTAAGTAAGTCATTTAATAATCCATAAAATCATTTCTGGAATTGAATTCATTATTAACGCTTGAATTTCGTAATTATTAAGTACAACAAATTTCTAACTTTAAAATTTAACAATGTGGAAGACCGTCTAGCATGAAAAGGAAAGTACGTCATATGCCGTCTTGCCTCAACGGCAGATATTGTCAACCTTCTCAGCAGCACATATTTTGAAAATGAAGGAATACGATATACTTACCTAATATATTGTTAGTATTTGCTTGTCATTTAAAAGTTAGGGTCCATTGAATACTAACATTGGCTTATTGATATTCAAGTTGTACTATCCGCTTATCTACGAGATGATTTGATAAAGATGAGGAATGCTCAGCAGTGGAACTACTAGCACTACGTTTATCTGTAATATATAAATATAATAAATACACTTAAATTCAGGTTTATTACACTTTAAAATTTGGGCCCTCTTTCCTTGCATAAAGGCTCTATCTTTTGTGATTAAATTAAAAAGTACAATTTTCGGATTTTTTGCTTTATGTGTAAAGAAGGGGAAGTACCCCATAGGTTTTGATTCCCTTGTGAGTGTCGAAATATACGTTTTTGCAACATATTCGGCTTTAACTTTTCTTACAATAACCGAGAAGTTTGATATTTTCTCTACAGCAAGAGGCTATGGATCTGCATAATTATATACTTAACAATGATTTTCCAAGGTAATAATAGTTATTAATCTAATTAATAACAATTATTCATAATCCTTTGCGTCAAACGTCATTATACCACAAACATATTTTTTTTTCGCTACTCCATTATACTCACAAAAAATTTGCTATAAGTACATATTTATTTCAATCAAACTGTACCTTCTACTAAATTAATCTCTTCGATTTCCAGTCTAAGTTAAGGCAATATATTTATAAAGTAAAAGCTTTCACGCTCAATCGGAAATCTTTCCGTTGTGAAAAGAAATAAAACACATTCACCGTAGGTTTACGCAAGGTTCCGTACAGTATTTGAATTGAATCTGCCGTCTTGTTAGTTAATGGTCTAGGATGGAGAAGTATAATCAACTGACTGATATCAAAGTGAATCATTTTATAATATTAGATTGACTGGGAAGCCCCAACTATTTAATTAATTAAGTTATTTTATTTACGAGTATAACTCCAATATACTTAATATATAGATTTTAAACCACAAGATGAATTTGTATATACCTACGTAGTTGAAAGGCTTTTGATATGGCAACAGAAGTGGTATTTGGATATTGGGCTAATGAGCATTATTTTTATTCTCTTTTCACGCAGTAAGAGTGAAAAAAGAGGGGATAAGAAAAACTGGAATTTCATTCGTGATTGTTGAGGGAGAAAGCTCATTTGCGCATTATTAACAGTTTCAGTCAATTCTGTTGGCGTCAAATAAACTTCTTCGTCGCCAGAATCACTCATTTGAGGTTTTTCACTTGTTTTTAACTTAAGGTTTTATCAATATGTCGTGAAAAGAAAATGGCGCGCGCAAAGCAAATTAATAAAAAAAACGTACACCACGAAGGTTCCGAGTCTGAGTTTTTAACAAATTAAAAAAGGTTATATTATGATAAATTCGGCACCATGGAGGTAATAATAGAAGTAAAAAAGTTTAATGATGTTTTGAATTTACAAACTTAGTGCAAACGATGTTCTAAATTTGAATTTAATTTATCCTCTAGCGGATAAAAACGGCTTTTGCACTCAGATATCGAACAGCAAATAGTACATTATGATACAAGTGTGTCATTACACTCTCGGCTCTATTATGCCCTCGCCTTCGGCTTGGGCTGCAATTCCGCCTCGACTGTAATGACCATAATGCACACGCGTTTCATACGACGTTTTTCAACACACTTGCGAGGAAAAAACAACGTAAATTAAATATTTCAGTTACGCTTGTAACTGAAATATTTAATTTACTTAAGTAAAAACTCTTTGTTGAAATTAAAAAAAAAAACTGTAAAGTAAAGACACTAGTGCGTAATAGAAAAGTCTAAAGGGCAGTAAGATTTTGAATCTGAGTTAGCTGAGTCCTATCGCTTAGCATCAGTAATTTGATCTTCAACCACAAAGAAAAACTTTACTCAGGAACATTTATTAGATTAATAAATTTATATTTATATATTTTTGAATACATGTTTTATTCTTAAAACTCGATTAAGATAACAAGGCATTTTTGTTTTGAACATAACATATTGCATCTTCAGCTAAAATCTGGTTGTATAAAACATGACTTGTAACTACAGCTCAAGAGAGCTTCGTGCAGCTGCCTCACGGAACCCTATCTATCTCGGCACATACGTAAAAAGGTGTAGCGTGCAAAATCCCGAATTGTCACTTTTATCTTGGGACAGTGGTCCAATCATTTGGTCCAGTGAACGGGTTAATTAATGAAATCTATTAACTTCTCCACTCCTCAGGGAATCTCGCAGCATAGACTACTACAGAGGGGCAACTTTTAACTAACGACTAAATAAACGGTTTTTACATAAGTAGACGTCTTTTATTTAGTTATAATTCGTACGACAGAAAGTTAAGTATTGGTAAGTAAAATATTATAAAATAAGAACCAAGCAGAGGAAACTATAGACAGATATTAATCTTATCTAATTATATAACTGATTGAGTTTATAGCTACTGAGTATTTAATGAAGATAGATAGATATATAAACTCTTTATTGTTTACACCACACAACTAAAACACAAACGACATAGCGAAAAGGGCTTACATGCTAGTGAAACAGCAGGCGGCCTTATCGATAATAGCGATCTCTTCCAGGCAACCTTGAACGGATACGGATAGACTTCATTAATTACATTATATATATGTCTTTGAATAGAGAAAGAATACAAAAAGCTAGTAATTCTTTTGAGAAATTTAGAACTTTGCAATATATTGACTGATTAAGAACACGTTTAAAAATTAATGATAAAAAAGTAAGTACTCAAGTTACAAAGTCGTTCGACTTTCAAAGTATCTGTTCCTATTTTTAACCTGCGTCCGCAGTGAACTTTTTTGCTCGGTCATCTCATCCGATCTGGATGGCATCCAACTGTGTGTAACTGATTTTTGTGAGAGTTTCAGTTTATGACTTGTAAATCTAAATTATTTTTGGGATTATTTAACTTTTTTTATCAAAATGTTGTGAAGATTTAGTGCCCTAAACAATATTCAGATAAATGAAGGTGAAAGATAAGTTGACCCTGCCTCAAGGCGGGATCTAATTCTAGACTTAAAAGTAACTTGATCTCTTTTTTTTAAGTATGTAGGTGGCTGTCTAGGTACATCACCTGCAAATGCCAATAGACCCGACGTCGATACTAAAGCATGACTGCCTTATTCTAAGATATTTTAATGCTTTAATTTCAGTGAGTATAGTGTAAAAAAAAAATTACAATTGATACATACAAACATCCATGCTCGGCAGAAATATTTTCCCTGAATGGGGATCAAACCCACGACCTACAGTTCAGCAGATGTATTACCACTGAGCCTGATGTCTGTCAGAAAAATCAAATTAGAAGCAAAATAGGTCAAAACTGTTTGCGCTCGCGACGTCTACCGTTCAAACAATAGTCTAGTTAGACGCCCGCGGAATTTGGTTAAACCTCATTGTAAGGTATAAACGCACCGCGCCCCGTAGATTTCAGTCCATCGATGCGCCAGTATAAATATTCATGGAAGGCAGCGGCGTACCGTGCATGCTAAGCTAACGTGACAGCTTAAACGCTTACACGCCCAAGTTAAAAGCTTCAGTGCTACGCGGGAAATGTGTACTTCGCGACAATGAGGCGGAAATTTATGATTGCGCTTCACGTTTTACAGTTGATTATATTTATATGAAAAAATGGAGCCTAATAAATTTCGTACACATTATAATATAGCTAAATTTTACATCATCATCATCATCTCAGCCACAAGAAGTCCACTGCTGGACATAGGCCTCCCCCATGGATTTCGAAAATGACCGATTGGAAGCAGCTTGCATCCAGCGTCTTCCCGCCACTTGTATGAGGTCATCTGTCCACCTCGTGGCTGGTCTTCCTACGCTGCGCTTGCCGGTACGTGGTCTCCACTCGAGAACCTTTCGCCCCCATCGGCCATCGGTTCTACGTGCTATGTGCCCTGCCCACTGCCACTTCAACTTGCTAATCTGCTGTGCTATATCGGTCACTACGTATACGTATCTCTTCATTTCTGATTCGATCTCGTAGAGAGACTCCTAGCATAGCCCTCTCCATAGCTCGTTGCGCGACCTTGAGCTTCCTGATAAGGCCCATAGTTAGGGACCACGTTTAAATTTTACATATGCGATAACTAAACAATAAACTTCATTAAGTTTCTGTAATAAAGGATATGCTCAAAGCGCCATCTCACTCAGGCATATATATATTTTTTTTGCATAATTATTTAACCACCGACTCCCGGATATTATAAAAGTTAAAGACAGTTTTATTTAGATAAAAGAAATCTTAAAAAAAAACTATTTTTCATATTTATATTTTGCTTGAGCAGTTTTTTTTTTCTAAACTCCATTGCTATCTGTTACCAATTTATTTGATATCTGTTTTCTATTGCTTCTAAATAAACAAACCTGACCATGACTTTTACAATATCCCCACTTAGTGATCTTATATGTTTACATACTGGTATGACTTTGTAATTTTAATGCAATGTTCTTGTTTATGAGAAACCGAACCTCCGAAAATCCCGAAATAAATTGATTTTATTTTATTTATTTATTAAAAATGTTGTGATGCGCGAGAAAGATAGCTGAGCCCTTTAAGCACACCCTTATGCATGGATACAGATATTCATACTTTTTTATTCAGTAATAGGCTCGCGCTTGACTTCCAACTCACCTGTGACGTTGCGGAAAAGAATCGTTGATTTTAGGCATAAAATCAAACCTGGTGCCCTGGTACAGGGGACTTCTAGACTTTGGGTGGGTTGATGGTAGGATCCTTCCACTCAAACGGGCCAGAGGTGGATGACCACCTGGAGTGGCTCACGCGGTTGTAGCAGGTCTCGTAAGATGATGAAGTGCTGCATTACGGAGGGCTCCAATAGTTAAGCTGGAAGTAGATACATACCTACAAATTTATAGACAGTTCCAAAATTACACACATCCAACGGGACTTGAACCAGCATCCCGTTGACTTGGGGTCTACCATTTTGGCCACGGAGGTGTCACGTGGGATAGTCGAAACATTCGAACAGTGTTTTCTGTTTAAACCAATCAAGCGTTTATGTGGCGCCATTAACGCTTGATTGGTTCAAACAAACAGAGTCTCAAGTACAGATCGGAATAATAATATATTAATAATAATACAATTTATTTATTGATCTAAAACATAGGGGTACACGGGAGTATGCGGGTTCAAGTCGGATGTGTGTAATTTTTGAACTGTCTATAAATTTGAAGATACTTCACTGTGTAAACACTCAAAAATATCTAATATAATAGGTACATACCTGTTTAGTAGTAGTAGTTTCCGGTAGCCTAGTGGTGAGACCGTCTGACTTGCGATCCGTAGGTCCTGGGTTCGAATCCGACGGCACGCACCTCTGTCTTTTCGAAGTTATGTGCGTATTGTTGATTGCCGCCAACTTCAAACGGTGAAGGAAAACATCGTGAGGAAAACTACATATCTGAAAGTTCTCAATCTTAAAGATGTGTGAAGTCTTGCCAACCCGCACTTGGCCAGCGTGGCAGACTATGGCTTAACCCTTATCACAATGAGAAGATGGCCCGTTTCCAGCAGTGGGACAGTTTGTACAAACAGGGCTGATAAAAAAAACCTGTTTAGTAGAATGTGTAAATTGAGCTAAGTATTTTGAAAATACTGTAATGACCCCATGTAAATGGGACATGGGTATGAAAATGACGATGACGATTTTAAAATTACAATTACAAATGTAATTATTTTCTTGAAATGTACCTATAACCGCTTCAGCTTATCTTCTAATAACCTGTGTTCAAAGCACGGTACTTTAAGGGCACGAGAGTCGAGAACATTATATTCTCATACTTCGTCTATATTTCTACATAAATTGAAAGGCTTCTATGGACCTCTTAGATTCTTTAGGGGTTGTAATGGAGCGTTAAATTTACCTTTACAACTTAAGGAAAACCGATTGAATAGGTATATTGATGGTTTACCCTGAAGAAAATATTATTGTGATAAAAAGAAATTCTAAACGTCATGTAAACTTGTGTTTTATAAATTATCTAAATCCAATGAGTTAAACCAAACATTAAATATTAATAGCACTCTAACATATAAGTAGAACTAATAAAATATTCTAAATTAGTTTAAAGAGTAAAAAAAAAAGTTATAAGTAAAATTTGAAACACAAAATTAAGCTTTATCCCAACCTAAAACTGTTAAGCTCTTCGTAGCCGAGTCAGTAAAAGCAAATGGAACCACGTCTAAATAAGCAATAGAGTTCGCTTAGACGGCTATCATAGGCGCTAAAGTCTTCGAGACACGCTCTCAAGTGTCACTTGTGTCTAATAGCTTATACATCGAATAAATAAAAGCGTGACATGAACAATTTCCCGTGACAATGCACGGCGCTTGCGTGCCGCACGTACAGGATAAGCGCGATGATTCGCCCATTTCACCCGCTATTTGTTGTGCTTTATCCCTCAGGCACGACAATGTGACGAGGTACTGGACGCGCGGTACTGGAAATACTGCGTTTTACACGAAATTGGCGGGTTCAAGTAGCGGTGGCACGGTTTGTTGCAGAACTCACTTTTGACTAGACATGGACATAAATTTATTATAAAATCAATTATTAATGATATTATAAACCAACTCACGAGCAACTTTATTTTTGCTTGAAGAGTTATAAGTTATTAAGTTATATTACTGCTACTGTTTTTGTTGTTGTTCTAAAGCCTCAACAATTCCATTAGACAATAATTATAGTTAAACAAGCTGAATAAACCGACTTCATAATACGCAATTCGTTTACATGGATGACATATTCCAGTTATTTTGCTATAAAACCCAAATTATTGAATTGTAAACTGTACTAAAACTTTCACGGAAGTTTATTATTAGTATTAGTATTCATTTAAGTATATTATTTAATAAACCGGCAAAAAATCACAATATTAATCGGTCAACAGAACGATGTCTTCCAAGACATAGCTCTTTTATATCATATATTGAATTGATTTTGATAAAACTTATATGGGACCACCTCTGAGGTATTAGGTACCTACCAAAACAAAAATGGTAGAGTTATCGCTGAAAAAACATACAAAGTAAATACTTTAAATTGCGAGTGAATTGGTTTCTTCTAAGTAAGCGCGCTCCATCGTAGACCGCGACGTTGCTTAATATCAGGTGAGTTGGCGGTCAAGCGCAAACTAACAACAACAACAACAACATTAAAAAACAAAACATCCCGTTGACCTAGAACAATGAAATTTAGCAAGAAGCATTGTGTTAGAGTACACTTAAAGGAAAAAAATCCGAAAACTGGACATTTTAAATTTAATCACAAAAAATAGTGTCTTTAAGGTATGAGGGCACAAAATTAAATTTTAAAGTGAATTAACCGTATCATGTGAGGTATTATATGAAAGAGCTTCATTAGCATACGCTAAAACAGGTTTTAAAATATTTTACGATGTATATTTTTCGGTTTATGAAGGAAAATATAAAAAAATATATAATTTCCCCCTTTTATTTAGTTTGTACGAAACCCTCGGTGGGCGAGTCTGACTCGCACTTGTCCGGTTTTTTATGATATATTCGGCTGTAACTTTTTTTTACGAAAACTTTGAAACTCTATTTTTCTTTCTGCAGTAAGAGACTATGGATCTGCGCATATGGTTTTAATTTCAACTCGATACCTTTACGCGTTCCCGAGATAAAGGTCTTGACACCCGGACAGAAAGACATACGGACAACAAAGTGATCCTATAAGGGTTCCGTTTTTGAAGGTCCTTTTGAGGTACGGAACCCTAAAAAGATTAGCGTGTATTTGCGTCTAGTGTACAAGTACTAGTGTCCAACGTGTGGCACGAGTTAGGTATTTCTGTGTGTGGGTAAATTTTCTACACAATTTAGTCGAAAGATCACGTTCTGTTTTATCCTGGCTCAGAACATTGTGCACGTATCAGATAAATGAGACACGGGGGCGTCTGATAACAACGGGGGTCTATATCCCTTAAAAGTACCGTCTGGGGCTTAAAGAAACTCAACGTAGCGAGTTCGGCCCTTAATTGCGGTTATCTTTCATTTCTCTCTTGTATTCCAGTGAAGAATTTCGTTGAGAAAATGGACTGAAACCGTGTAAAAGTAGATTGTTATACAAGGGGCTAAAAAGACTCATTGTAACGAGGTAGATTTTTAAATTAAATTAAAAATAGTAAATAGAAACCGAGTTACAATGGGTTTTTAGCGCCGTGTGTTACTAATATAACTTCTATTCTTCGTGGCAAAGTTCAGTGCAATTTTTTGCCTGAATGTGTTCCATTACTTAGGTGCTGGCTCCTGATAGCGAGTGCCACTAATCCCAATATATCTGCAGAAACCGTGCTTAAAATTTATAGTCGTGTGAGACAGCGGCTTAAGGTCGTACTGCACTGGAATGCACTAGTTACCTGATAAATGTTTTTTATTTAATAACTTATCTGTCCCACTGCTGGGCAAAAGTCTTCCCCACTTCCCCCCACAAGCCACGGTCCTACGTCATCTTTCTGGCAATAACCGTAACTTATACTACAAGTAATATTAATAAAACTGTAGCGCTTGCCGGCCGGAAAACAATAATGTATATACTTATATTATATATAAAAAATATAACCTCCCTCCAAAAAAAAAAAACATCGTGAAAATAATCCTAACTGCTGTCCGCTGCACACAAAAAATATAGGTATACTACTATTTACTCATGATATGATATAATATAGGTTAAAAAAAAAACAATCAAATGAGCGTCCCTCAATAATATTTAATCGTATTCATATATTTATGTAAACTTTACGAAATATGTATTAATATGTATTTCATACAAATATAAAAACATTTAAATAAGTCTATCATCGTATTGCAGTAGTCGCCGTAAATAAATAAGAAAAAAAAATGTATTAAAAAGTAAAGTGTATTTAAAGTAACGTTGTGATTGTAATATTGTTCTATAAAGATTTGTAAAAAAATACTACGATAGTATCACTAGTAACTTTTTTTTTTTTACCTTACGAATATTTGTACATTTAATAAATTTTTTATATGTACTTTTTTTTTACTAAATACCCGTTTGGCGCTCCACAAAGCAGCTTGTCCTAGTGCAGCGCTACCTTAAAAACGTGCCACCGCCGCCGGTACTAAATAGCCGCTGAAAGATTTATGGAGTTTTTAAAACAAAATTACACTTAGCGGTATGATTGTGGGCTTAAACTTAGCGCCATTTAAGGGTTCCTTTGAACACGGACCTGTTGCTTATGTACTGGGAGCATGGGTTTTGGCCACTGAATGCTTTATTATGTTTTCTAGTTTATGTGGAAAGGTATGGTATGAAACATTTATGTTATGACGAAAATATACGTGTTGTCACAACCTTATAAAAATAGGGTGAGAATAAAAAGAAGGTAGTTTTTGACGAGGGGAAAATCTTCTAAAAGATACCCTACTGCGTTGTACGTTGGGCATGCAACCAAATTATGTGGTATTACCACTACCCACAAAAAATGTGCTATTCTACCAGCCTTATTGCTAAACGGTGGACTCCGCCGGGTTCTCGTGACGAACAGATACCCGAGCCATCAGCACTGTGACTTAGGTCCTTCTTAGCCCGCTAGGTCTACGATCGCTTGAATCACTCTGCGCGTCCACCTCGGGCCCGTTTGGGTAGTAATACAGGTACATACTTTTTATCAAATGAGAATATACCTAACTATTATTATACGTACAACTTGGAACTTAATCCAGCAGAAGTAGCCGGGCTTATTTTGAAAAATCAATTTGATAGAATTTTTCATGTCTAGAGTAAATAAATAACTTCCAATTTTACATACTACATCCTCGGCTACATAATATCCCAAAAATAATATCCCTTCAACATTTCACCACTCTTTCACAGCTGTGGTCACCCGGAAGCAATTCATGTCTATAACCACAGACCAGTCTATAAGCATTTTTTATACTCTATACCACAGACATAGTAGATGGAGCATACGACTTCATTTATATGAAAACTTGCGTGCCACATTTTTGGTACCGACTGTGACGTCACATAAACAATTTTGTGATGGAATGTTCCATCCGCACGAAATCTATTCAAACCCAATGCATCCGCGCGCTTGTACGCTAGTAGTTGACAAAATATCGAATCGGAAGTATATATCACCTTAAATTAAATAAATAAATCTTGGTCGTCAACTGCGATCTTTTATCGTACTTAACACGCTCGTTTTGACACGCTAGGTACATACACTTGGGTATCTATACAGTAAATGACGTAGTTTTTACTTCCTACCTGCTTTTATTACACTACTTTACTCGTCTGCAAAGACCGAGTCCAACTAGTAAGAACAAGACAAAGGCACGAAATTACTGTATGAAGTCGTCAATTACATATTCTATGACATGCTCCCAGGCAGATGAAGTTTCACATGTTCAGAATACAATTTACTCGCCTTCGTGCACACGTTCAATGGAAACGTAGCTTAGGAGCAGCCGGGGAATGTGGACAGGTTTCAGAGATGGAATTCTTCACGAGACGGTATAACTGGCGCCCTATCTATGAGCGAAATATCAGATTTCTGTTTACGACAGTATATTGATTGTTCTTTTCGAAACTGAACAAAATTAGTCAGCAGCTGTCTGGACAAAATAATTAATAATTAAGGCTACATAAAATTAACAGAAACGCATTTAATAAAATGATAAAATAAACGATAAGTATCTTTCCAGAGAAAACCAAAATAAAAAAAATAAAAAAGTTGTTTTACAAGTGACAAGGCGAGCAAGATGCTCGCTTGACGGTAAGCATGCTAAGCACGCTTTTTCATAATAGCTCAATGCTATCTAAATACTCTATTTCAACTCTTTCTATATAGTTATAATCCCAGTACGGCAATTCACTGCTCTTGTCATTCGAGATACTAGATGTCAAATTTTGATATGTCTGGAAATTTCACTCAAAGCATTGTCTCCAACCCGGTACACATTAACCTGCACACTACTGCTTGGCGGTTGAATAACTGGCAGCACACTTCCTCAAGCGGACTCTGTAAAATAATCTTCCCACTAGTTCCCACATAATAAATAGATAAAACGAATGCAGATAGATTCCTTCCATTTCCCCCTCGTATTCTTTGGGTGAAAAGGTAACTCCGTGAGGTAGCTGGGCCCGTATGTTCGACCTCCCGTGGCGTGCAATAACAAAGGGGGCCTAGGGCGAAAATAACGTAAAACTCACACGTTAGTGAATTTTCAATATAAGCTACAATAAGGTTATGTTGTGCATTCTTTGTTCCACGCACCGCAGTGACACGTGTATAGACTAGACATACTTCATAAGCCTTCGTACTCATCATTTTATCTCTACCTCAATTCTTGCGGATTAAAGGTTTGCTTATGTTTATTAAAAGAAACCGACTAATTTTTACCTGACTGCGTAAGAAGGAGGGTTATGTTTTTCGAGTGTATGTATGTTTGTATGTATGTATTTATGTATGTGCATATATATGTGAGGGTGTTTCTAAATGAACGGCTTGATCAATTTTGATGTGCGATGTGTCGTTAGATTCATCTTCACTTCCTAAGGGCTATATTTTTTATAATAATAATAATACACCTCGTGCAAAATTTAAAAAATGCGTTTTTTCGTAACCTCCAACGAACTATTTCGTATTAAACATGTGATTTTACTAGAATTATTCTAAAGAATGCGCATTTATAATCTTTTACAGTGACTTTACGCATACATTCTCACAAAAAACGTACACTCAACAGCGTATCAAGCGTAACGAAATCGTAAGTTAGACTGCAAAAACCGCTTTTCTGCAGTCGGGTATTGTGTTTTTCTTTTAATATTATATACTTGTGTTTGTTTTATTTATTAATATAATAAATTATGATGTAGGTACCGTAAAATAATGATAATCGTATTATTTAATCGCGTATCGGGTTCGTCTTTCAGAGTTCTTATTAACACAGAGTCAAGGTACTTCATCATCATCATCATCAACAACCATTGTCAACCCACTGCTGAGTATAGGTCTCCTCTTTAGTGCGCCATTCTTTCCGGTCCCGTGCCAGTCGCATCTACAGGCTTTCTACTGCTTTGTCGATGTCATCTGACCATCGAGTTAGAGGTCTGCCAGGTGTTCCGTCTCGCGGCCACCATTCTGTGTCTGCTTTAGTCCACAGTCCGTCTTCCCTTCTTACCAAGTGTTCCGCCCACCTCCACTTGAGTCATGTAATCCGCCTAACTACGTCGTCGACCTTCGTTCGTCGTCGAATTTCTACGTTTGTTATGCGGTCCACAAGAGAAATACCCAAGATGGCCCTTTCAATGGTTCTTTGTGACACTTGGATCTTATGCGTGGTCTCTTTCGTAAGGGTCCATGTTTCAGCACCGTAAGCGAGAATAGGCAAGACATTGGTTGAATACTTATTAAGGTATTTATTCTAAGAAAATCATCATTAACACGTTTCACCTTGGGTTGTGGTGAAATTTTCCAACAAAATGGCGGATTAGGTATAAACGTTTGTCATTACGCGACTATTAGCAAACTACTTTGAAAGGTTTACGAAGCTTTGGGAGCTTTTATATAGGTACTAACGAACGCTTTTAAGAAATATTCTTGTTAGTTGTGTATGATCGGACGCTTTTGAGAAATATTCATGTTAGATGTTGATGATCGCTTATAAAATATACTTTTTGGTACAAAAAGAGCAAACTTCATTTCTACCGATTCAAACACTTTCCGATTGTTATTATCCTATTAAGGTTGTCTGGAAGAGATCGCTGTCAGCGATAAGACCGCCCTTTGTGCCAGTGTTTTATAAGTGTTTTTTTGTTATTTTTATTCTTTTTGTGGTGTCAATAAAGTGTTATTGATTGATTGATTGATTGATTCGATCGACACGACAGCTTATTGAAATGAAACAAATTTCAACGGATTTATCGCGTACATTTTACATAGGTAATTATATGACCTGGCCTCTCGAACACTTCGCAGCGTCCGTGGTCACAGGTGAGACTAGATGACAGTTGTCTGACAGCTTAGTTCGCGTTAAGAGCCGGCATGATGCCGTTACGTAGTTTTATTATGTCCTGTGGCGCTGTGCCGTGAAATTTCCACGTCATGACACCGGAAACAGACGCGACGTGTATTCCAAAACGTCGGTTTCCGGCGCGGTGGCGCGGCGCCGTAGACTTGGCTGGGTCCTAAATGTCTGGCTTCCCAGCTCAGTTAGTAGTAGCCTGCCTTATAAGCTGTAGGTCGTGGGTTCTATCCCCACCCAAAGCAAACATAAATGTATATGGATGTTTGTCGTGTGTTTAGATGTTTATATGTACCATAAATATGTTCTCTAGAAACTAGGTATATAAGTATTCTATCAGTCATCTTGCTCCCATAGCACAAGATTTGCTTAGTTTAGGGCTAGATAGTGTTGTATAAAGTCCATCAATATTTATTTGTTAATTTATAAAAAAAACTAACCAAAAAGTCAGTGTTTTATTTTTATTTGATCAGAATATAGATTACTAGACTTGAGGCTTCTATTTAATGTTTTTTGATTAAATTTTGTTATAATATCAAAGTTATAAATTAGAAAAGAAAAAAAAACAATAAAAGTTACAAGATTTATAGTAAAAAAATATATACGCGCCGATTTAAGCAACTTCTTTGCGAAAGCAAAAATAGAGGTTTTTTATATCAACACAAAACACATTTCAAATCCAATAATCTCTTAAAAAATTAAGAGTCTATTTTCAGCATCGAAACGAATAATCAACAATTTTAAATTGGAAAAACAAAACTTTCTGATTGAATAAGAGAAATATAAAAGAGCTAAAAAATGTTCGAATAAATAAAATCCAAACGTAAACTTTACTGTTCATTTACTTGAAACTTGCATACCATTCAATCAACGTAGTAGCGCCACAGCGTATTGAGGATACAGTAAGGCAATTTTTTAATTATGACAAAAATCTTGCCAGCCACAGGACGCCAGGCAGATTTGAATCAAGAGGTAATATTGACACAAGTATATAGGTAATATAAAAAACTGAAACAACAGACTTCGAAACACGCAGTTTTGTTTACTTGAATGATATTTTTTTAAAGTTATTTTGTTTTAAAAACCAGACAGATTTTCTGTACTGATTTTTACTAAATTTTATTTGAGCAATCTGGAAGTAGATACTTAAAAAAAAAAGGTTTACAAATTACGGAGTTATGAGGAAACAAATATAAAAATAAGTGGCCAAGACCGGGTCGAGACACGCTTGGCGAGTATTTTTTGTTCATACTACTTTGCGAAAAGGTCAATGACCTCAATACTATATTGATTGCAGTGTTTGTGGAGGACAGACACAATTTTTACACCTTTGGCTATATCTCGCACACATCACATCTGGAAAAAAAAGATATATTGAACCTGAGTTTTGTTTTGACCTATTCAACGATACCTTAGTATCGTTCTAAGTCTACTAAGTCGTACTAAGTCTCTTAAATCAAACAAAACACGATGGGGTGGAGTTGAAGAAAAAAAACACCACTTTGTGATATGTATAGAGTGCCACCTCATATTTTTTTTGGTGCAAATTTGACTTTATCATTTTGTAGCGGTTCACAGAACACATCTACACATCAAATTTCGTTTATATACGGACAGATAGACAGACGGGCATGAAGAAATTATAAGGGTTTCTCGTAGTTACCAAAGAACCCTAAGAAACGAATTGAGAACCTCCTCTTTTCGGAAGTTGGTTAAAAATACAAAATGCGTGTACAAGCTGTTGCCACTGGCTTGTAACGTCAGCTGGAATTCGAACCCTTAAAGCTTGCGGGCTTTAAGGGTTCTAATTCCAGCTTGTCTCGACTGACAAATGAAAGCGCTATACCGCCAAAGTCCGGCAAACGACATGGCGAGCGCGGGGAGCGGGTGAGGAACCCGAGATTGGCGGGAGTCGGACAGTGCCCGTTCTGTATGTAATACTGTGTTATGGGTGTAGTTATACTACTCAAGCCACTAGTATAAAATAATTAATGCTAAACTTCCTTTCTACTCCGTGTTGTAGAGGGTGTTGGTAAATCAAAGTGAAATCCACTTTACATAGATTATGTTCTGGTACTGTGGACTACTTGCATTCAACACTCGTACAAAAACGGGTTGATGCAATCGCACTAATGAATACAAGCCGCTGCCGGCGGTGGGGGGCGGTGGGTCGCTTTGGAGAATATTTTTACTGGTTGTACCATTTTTTGTCAATGGATGATTAGTTTAGGCAGCATATCGAGTAGTTCGTTCCATTGTTCTTGTTTAATTTTGGTATCAACATCATGTCATGATTTTAAGATTTGTAGTTAGTATATAATATTTTTAAAATGGCAACATCAATTTTCCTAATTTCGTACTCTATAGAATACGTGTTGTTTTTTTATGGTAACACCATTTTATTTCAATCGACCAACGGAAAGCTGCGCGCTCTTTTTACAGCCAATCAGCTTCCAGCGTAAAGTCTACCAGCCAATCAGAACAGTTAAGTGAATCGTCGCACTCTTTTTCATACAAAAATAAATAAACTGGTGTCTAATATTATCCTATTTTAATATTCTTCTTCTAATTGGAATCAAATGAATATATTTCTACGATTTCGTATAATTTTTTTTTTATAATCCCGAAGTAAAAAAATATTATTACTTACCTATTTATTTATTTTAATTATAAACTCAACAACCAACGGCAACCCATTTATAAATAGCAAAATAATTAAAATTGATAGTAGCTGATAAGCGAGTTAGTTGTCGAGCGCGAACCTATAAGCGAATAAAAAAAATAACAATTTTTAAATAAAAACAAGATTTAAGACAAAAATAACAACAAGTTTTTTTTAGCTGTTTTTGAAGAACTTGCAAAAATATTGTTAGCAATAAAATTTAATTTTCATTTTATTTCACTTAATACTTTCTTCTGAAACTTTTTCCATAAACAAATATAATTTAAAGTAAACTTACTTTATTTAAGTTGCAATAACAAGAATTCGGGCTTCGGGCTCTACAAGCATTGAGCCGCTGACACCAATGCATAAATTATTGATTATTATTTGTTTCAAACTCTAATTGAAATTGAACGAGTTTTAACACAAAGACTTTGTAATTTCACGTCATCTAATATTCAATTGAACTTGTCTTATATTAGGCAGTGTGAACTTGAGGTCAGAGTGCACTATGTTTTTTTTTTTTTTTTTTCCGGTGACTTTCCTCTGACTAAATCTCTGTCAGAGATATTTTCTTATAGTATTGTGTAATATCTATTTCAAATTTTACTTACAACTTGAATAGAATAAAATTCAAAATTTATAGCTACAACATTGCTTGGTTTCGGGCCTCTAGGTGTTCGTATTTAGGCACTTTTACTTATTACAATTTACCTTAATCTACAACATGTACTTATTATATTTTATATCTATTATACTTATATGTATAAGTTATATATATTCAAATATATATTTACATATATTTACATGTCTATTTATTTCTTCTTATTACTGCACTATGAGTGCACTTATGAGTGCACTATGTTGCAGCGTACTCAAGATAGCAACATTAGCAATGTTAGACAACGCCGGCTGAGCAATTGAATATTGTGATACATAGTGAACAGAAAGACCAATAATACTCAAAATAATGCACCATGAATTAAACTTATATTATCCTTTTACACGGCGAAGAATTACGTGTGGAAAGCAACTTGGAAAGACAAGATACCTACTCGTTTTAAAAAAAAATTGCATCGAATAACTTGGTATTTACGCGGCTGATTTCATTTCTTATATCTATTAAAGGCTTGAAGGCATTATAAATAATATGCTTTAGTCGTTGAAATAGTTTTATATTGAAACAGTTACACAGACACGTATTTGACATTCAAGCGCTAGCCGAGAGAAGGAGGACGATGTTGCCAGAGCCAAATATCACAAGCTGGTGTGGCCATTGTACAACAATATCATTACATATTTCTTATTACATTCCCATTTATTTATGATGTCCTTCATATTGTGTGTGTTTTAGGACCACTTATTTTTGTCTATCGATTCTAAAACTATACGATTGTTTTCGGATATTTGCCGAGGCACAATATTTTATTCTGAAGTAGTAAGTATACGGTTTTTCAATCTTAATTACATTTCTTTACATAATTTGTTTGTATATTTTGCTTTTCTTCTGCTTTGCTTTTCTCTCATCATCATCATCATCTCAGCCACAAGGAGTCCACTGCTGGACATAGGCCTCCCCCATAGATTTCCAGAAAGACCGGTTGGATGGAAGCCGGCATGCATCCAGCGTTTTCCTACCACTTGTATGATATCTTCTGTACACCTTGTGGCTGGTTTTCCTACGCTACGCTTGCCGGTTCGTGCTCTCCATTCGAGAACTTTTAGGCCCCATCGGCCGTCAGTTCTACGTGCTATGTGCCCTGCCCAATGCCACTTCAACATGCTAATCCGCTGTGCTATGTCGGTGACTTTTGTACGTCTACGGATCTACGTCTACGGTGCTTTTCTCTCCTTTCAGTGTATTGGAGCCATAAGCTGCATAGTGCGTCTGCACCCTAAGCTTTACCAACGTCTGTGTAAGCTGAGAATTTATTTCGTGGACCCGTGTTTAAATCGCTGCGAACCGAAATTTGTAATCTCGGGATTTTATTGTAGTCTCAGTTTGAGAAATATTATTCTCAGTCAATCCTAGATTACAAGGTATTATGAAGAACAAAGCAAACCGACGCGACCGAAAACAGTATGGAAACTTTCTCAAGGGTTAATTTGGGATATATTGATAGTTTAATGGGAAATTCATGATTTTAATTTCTTGTTTACTTAAATGGTAAATAGATATGTTCATCTAAGATGTGCATATAGGTAACCTATCTATAATCTGAAATATATTTGTTACTTACTTGCCCGAATCCGTTTCACAGAACTGCCTGATCCCAGATTTGTTTTAGTTGATACGAGTTTCTAATTCAATAAGTTTGTTAGCCAGCTATTTCATTTGCCCGAACAGTTATTAGATTAGGTTTCTGTTTTATTAAAACCAGAAACTTTCGGTAACCGTGCAAATATTGCCTACAACAGTTGGATTACAAACATTTGCCAAAAAAAAGTTTAAAACTTACATTATTTTTTTATGCACAGAACTATTGTACCTACAATAATTCACTACAATCTTGGAATATTCAAGGCTAGAGTGAATAGATATATTTTAGATGAACAAGCTCCATCCTCGGCCACACCGTCGCTTAATATCAGGCGAGTTGGTGGTCAATTGTGGGTCTATCTTGCGTAAAAAACAACATTAAAAAAAGACAACTTTTTTGCATACTTTAATACATACAAATGTATTGAAATTTTTATACGAAAAATACAAATAATCAAAACTATATAAATGAAAAGTTCTATCTATACTTTTTTAAAGTTTTAGCTCCACAGACACAGGGGTTCGTGACCTTTGTCAGACTTACAAACTATAATTTAAATACATTTTTACGGGAAGACAAGATTGTTTTTTAACTTACCCAACTTATATATATATATTGTGTGCATACCACGTGCAGACCAGCGACCCTATCTATACTTTATACTCGTGGGTCCGAAGTTGGTTGCAGTGATTTGTTGGGGAATCTATGATTGATTAGTGCAATGGTTTGATTGGTAATAGTTATAATGTTGCTTGATGCAGTTAAACATTAAATAAATAAATAAATGTTTGTGGACATTTCACACAACAAACTAAGCAAAGCTTGTACTAGACGGCTGATAGAATACATATATACTTTTTTTTAGATTTAGGCATTTTTTTAGGTTAGACATAGTTATAACTTTATTTTGTAACAAAAATTACATTATATGAGAACAGTGAATACAATCAACATATTATATACTTTGGTCAACCATTGTTAGCGGTTGCTATTTATAGCAACTCCTAATAAACGAACTATTTAGTTAACTTTAGTTAGTTGATAGACTACCAGGTAAATTCCTACTTGTGTTGTTAAAAAATGGGTGTGTTTTTTTAATTTATTTTAGGCACATATAAATTATTGTATCTACCTATATATTGTGTTGAACATACATATGTACGTAGCCGAAACGTTTATCAAGTACGTCCATACTGTATGTATTTTGTTGGCTGAATATACCTGCATCACATTTATTGGAATCTATTACTCTTAGTAGGTAATATTAAAACTTTCATTATTAAAACACTTCGTAGAAACGTAGATAACTTTCATTTGCGCCTAGAATATTGCAATAAGTACTTATCAAACTTTTCTAATAAAATGCAAAAAATGAACAGTCATTTAATATTTTTTGTTATAAATTATTCAAAAGATATTGAAGTACTTGTTTTTAGCTATAAAAACAATGTAAATCACGAGACTCGTAGGTCACATTGGACGTAGTGTTAAAGGTCAAATTTTCAATTAATTATTGAACAAAGTCTGTTATTGTTAGGTCCAAGTTTCCAACAATAAACACTTCAGTTAGAGTTTCGGCATCGTTAGACTTTGTTTTGCTGAAGCATCAAATTTCCTATCGAAAACATCAACAAGTTTAGTACTTACGACATTTTGGTAGGTATGCTCGCACTTGGGGTGTCAGCCGTAGGCTTTTAAATTGGGATCACTGATTTGCATAAATTTAGTTTGTGTGTATATTTCTTCCAGAATACAGTGGTACTCTGGTCGCAGGCCGCTTTTTACCGCGGTTTTTTTACATACATTAAATGGGGGAGGCCTATTGGTCTACTGTGACCTAGGAGGTCCAACAGTAGACGTGGCTGAGAAAATAACAATTATATTTTCATAATTATCTTGTAATCAAAAGAAATAATGTACACATCATTATGAACATAATAGTTTTTTACTACAGGAGCAAATCTGAAAACCAAAAAAAAGTAAAATTTAAACAAATGACCTAACTTTGAACTTTAAGGACTACCTTGAATCTAATAAGGTTAGGCTACTTCTGTTCTTCTTTTTATCATTACGTGGTTAAAATTGTGGGTTGTACACAGCTTGTAAAAGTGACTTTTTTTACCCGACTACGTAAAAAGGGTTATGTTTTTGGAGTGTATGTATGTGCACTGTGTGTGTGTCTACAGCCCTAACGTTTGACCGATTAAGAGGTGTTTTTAGGGTTCCGTACCCAAAGGGTAAAAACGGGACCCTATTACTAAGACTTCGCTGTCTGTCTGTCTGTCTGTCTGTCTGTCTGTCTGTCTGTCTCCAGGCTGTATCTCATAAACCGTGATAGCTTGAAAGCTGAAATTTTCACAAATGATGTATTTCCGTTGCCGCTATAACAACAAATACTAAAAATTAAAAAAAAAAAATATTAAGGGGGGTCCCCATACAATAAACGTGTTTTTTTCGTATTTTTTTGCTCAATATTAAAAACGGTAGCAGGTAGACGCTTCAAATTTTCACAGAATACTTACTTGTATATTACCTTACAAAATAAATAATTAAATAACTATAAAGTAAATATTAAAGGGGGGCTCCCATACAACAAACGTAATTTTTAAACAATTTTTACTCGATCTTAATTAACAGGTAGAAACTTGAATATTTGTAAGTAAATATTTAGAAATATATTAACTATAAAAATAAATACCTAATCTAATACATAATAATCGGCCAAGTGCGAGTCGGACTCGCGCACGAAGGGTTCCGTACTATCATCTATTATACTACAAAGTTTAGTTCTGTTTATAAAATAACGAGAAATCAACGAAATTCCAAGTAGTAAATTGCAAACTTATATTTTTATAGTTAATATATTTCTAAATATTTACTTACAAATATTCAAGTTTCTACCTGTTAATTAAGATCGAGTAAAAATTACGTTTGTTGTATGGGAGCCCCCCTTTAATATTTACTTTATTGTTATTTAATTATTTATTTTGAAAGGTAATATACAAGTAAGTATTCTGTGAAAATTTGAAGCGTCTACCTGTTACCGTTTTTAATATTGAGCAAAAAAATACGAAAAAAACACGTTTATTGTATGGGGACCCCCCTTAATATTTTTTTTTTTTAATTTTTAGTATTTGTTGTTATAGCGGCAACGGAAATACATCATTTGTGAAAATTTCAGCTTCCTAGCTATCACGGTTTATGAGATACAGCCTGGAGACAGACAGACAGACAGACAGACAGACAGCGAAGTCTTAGTAATAGGGTCCCGTTTTTACCCTTTGGGTACGGAACCCTAAAAACTCACAAAATGAAAATAATCCGTGCATCTAAACGCGGTGTGAGCGCCGCGCCGCGGTGTGGTGGTGGAGCGAACGCGCGGGCAGCGGGGGAGGTAACATCACGGAGCGAGCCATAGCCGCGCGTATTCGCGCGAGCGTCGTCATGCTGCCCGGATGTGTATCGAAAACCTACCTATAAGTTTGCAATTTACTACTTGGAATTTCGTTGATTTCTCGTTATTTTATAAACAGAACTAAACTTTGTAGTATTATAGATGATAGTACGGAACCCTTCGTGCGCGAGTCCGACTCGCACTTGGCCGATTATTTTTACATTTGTGGACATTTCACACAACACCATCTAGCCTAAACTAAGCAAAGCTTGTACTATGGAACTAGATGCCTGATAGAATACACAATATAAACATATACTTTTTTTTGGTAAAAATATACACATGATACATGATACATAGAAACACCCAGAGACAGAACAAACATCCATGATCATCACACAAATGTTTGCCCTGGGTGGGAATCGAACCGCGACCTACAGCTCGGCAAGCAGATATACTGCCAACTGAACCACAAGGTCAGTGTTAGATTAGTTCTTACTCCCTGAGTGTCATTACCTATATTTCTTTGAATAATAATTGATCTCTCGCAAAAATAAAAACAAATATGTTTTTTTCGAGGCCTCCAACGAACTTTTCCGTAACCTCCAAAGAACTTTTCAACAAGTTACTTTACTAGAAGATAAGTAATGCGTATTTGTATTGTTTTACAGCGATTTTACGCATACTTTCTCACAAAAAAATCGTACACTCAACAGTGTATCAAGCGCAACGAAATCGTAAGTTAGATTGTATAACTGCTTTTCTGCAGTCGGATATTTTGTTTTTCTTTTAATATATATACTTAATTAATAATACAATTCTTCCTATTGCAAAAAAAAAGTAGTTAAAAAATACATATATTAGTTCATAAAAGGCACGAACTACGGAGTCTGCGGAGATTAATTTCGTCAAATAAAGAAAAAAAAAAAAAAGTAAGTACAGACAAAAATTATTTATGTTAAGGATTTTTACCATAGTTATTTCGCGAACTTGCTCGGTAGAAAATAATTTACCCTGTACCTACATGACCGACAATATAGACTTATTAGGGCGAAGTATGTGTTCCCATAAAACACGTTTGTTTGCGTGACAGCCGCGGTTTACGACCTTGTTTGGGCCGCATTTGATAAGGTATCGGTCTCCTTTCTTTTATGAACATGGAAAACTCGATATTGACGACTGAGTATTTCGATGTTTTTATTTTTGTACAAGAAAAAATTACACTGAGTATACTGATGCTTAAGGTATTTGACTGGCCTTGTGGCTCAGTTGGTAGTGTGTCTACGTCTACCTGCTGAACTGAAAGGTCGTGGGTTCGATCCCCACCCAGGGCAAACATTTGTGTGATGAGCATGGATGTTTGTTCTGTGTCTGGGTGTTTCTATGTATCATATGTATATATTTACAAAAAAAAAGTATATGTATTCTATCAGCCATCTAGTTCCATAGTACAAGCTTTGCTTAGTTTGGGCTAGATGGTGTTGTGTGAAATGTCCACAAATATTTATTTATTTTATTTATTTATATCACAAATCTGTTTATGGATCGATAATCTAATTTTTTTCTAACCCAAGATAGATCTACGATTGACCACCGACTCGCCTGATATCAAGCGCCGGTGGGGCCGATGATGGAGCTCGTTTTGAAGTGTTTTAACTGACTTCCAAAAAGGAGGAGGTTCTCAATTCGACTGTATGTTTTTGTATGTTTTTTACGCAATGAAGTTCTTCACCAACTATTATGAATTTGTTTTGTTGATTCTTTTTTATTTGGTAGGTAATACTTCAGAGGTGGTCACATATAAATTTTATCATAATCGGTTAAGTACGTTGGTTTGTAAAACAAAATAAATGGAAAAAGTGTCTCGTACGACGAGACACTTTTTCCATTTTTTTTTTTTTTTTTGAATGAAAGTGCGTAGTTTGAACTATGATTATTCCACAGTATCTACAAACCTGTAGACAGTGTTGTGTTCTGTAGCCTAACTGGTGAAGGCTCCCAAGTACTGATTGGGATATGCGAGTTCAAGTCCCGTCAGATATGAATTTTTAAACTATCTAAAAGCTTGAAGAATTTTTATATTTTTATAGATAAGTACATGTAACACTACAAAAAAAACTGAAATCTGAATAATAAAAATATTCGGCAGTAAAATACTGTTATGAAGTATATTTGTACTTCAGATCAGTAATATACTACTTAAACCTAGAACTAAGATACTTATTAACTATTAACAACTGAACAATATATCATTTCTCTTGTTAAATTATATATTTTTTATTATCATGTATGTTTTTTATTATCATATATTCTTACACGTACGTAAGGCACATAATAAACATTAATTTATATAAAATAAAATTGAATAATTTAAAAGGATAAAAGAAATGTATAAACATACATGTTACATATACAATCAAAAACTATAAACAGCTCAAAAAAAGTTTCAACTTAAAATTATTACATAATTATAAGTTTATTATATTTATTTATTATTATTAATTATTTTACATATATCATCTCACAACAATTTCAACGCAAAAATTCAATATTCGCCTCGTTCTCATACTACTTAATTCATTTACCACCAAAACCATAAAATAGTTCATGTTAAATTCAGCTTAATAAGTGAAATTATACATTCATAACATTTTACGGAAAATATTCAATAAAATTGTCCATGAAATATGTGATTGGTAGGATTTCAACCAGACGGATCGATTAGTTTCTCATTTTTGAGTGGGTAATTTCGTGAACGAGGCATTGTTTCGAACAAAAAAGCTGTTCGCTATAAATATCCATGTTTCTTGATTGTTCGTTTGTTTGTTTTGTGAGTGTAATTTTATGGCAATACATGGCGTGTTACTAAATTCTTAAATATAGGATGGTAAGGGGTAGAATCCTGACGTTCTTTCTAATGGACTCTATAGGAATAAAATGTGGATTGGATCATTCAGTCGTATGCTGAGTTTCATAAATTCTTCTTTTCAACTGACTTCAAAATAAATAAAACCGGCCAAATGCGATTCGGACTCGCGCACGAAGGGTTCCGTACCATTATCTATAAAAACGGCAAAAAAAAACATGTTTGTTGTATGGGAGCCTCCTTTAAATATTAATTTTATTTTAATTTAATTATTTATTTTTAAAAGTGAACAATATAACTCAATATTTTGTAAATATTTCAAGCGTCTACCTGTTGCCGTTATCAAAATCGAGCAAAAACGAGCAAAAAAATCACTTGTGTTGTATGGGAGCACCCTTAAATATTTATTCTATTCTATTTTTTAGTATTTGTTGTTATAGCGGCTACAGAAATACATCATTTGTGAAAATTTTAACTGTCTAACTATCACGGTTCATGAGATACAGCAGCCTGGTGACAGACGGACGGACGGACAGACGGCGAAGTCTCAGTAATAGGTTTTACCCTTTGAGTACGGAACCCTAAAAAGAAGATGTTTTCAATACCATAATTATTTTTTTAATTGAATAAATTTTTTAATGGTTTGTTATTTTTTTTAAATTAATTTATTTTTTATTAGAAAGTATTGTTATTATTAGTATTGTTTGTTATTATTTATTAGTTTCAAATAGATATAGAAGAAATTTTATGAAAATTAGTAGCTTAGTTTTAAAAACAAATTAACTGAAAAATATATGTCATATTAGTAATCAAAATTGCGTATTTTGAAGTCGGTTGGTTTAGTTGTTTTGAACTACAACAATTATTGTAAATCCTTTGATATATAAAATTGTTTACGTTTATTAAGCTGGTCTAAGAAAAAACTGTGTGGTCTCTCGTCTTAATAAACCTATTATAAATATATTATGGAAATAAAACAACTGGAATCATTTAATTTCATTATAGTTTATAAAACAACATGCTCCAAATTGCGCAGTTACGTTTATTTGGATGACATTTTTAGCCGACTGCGTAAGAAGGAGGGTTATTTCCAGTAACTACTCAACCGATTTTGACGAAATCTCTATGAAATTAATCTGTACTTACGTATTAAATAAAATAAAAAAAAAAAACTAAATGGATGACGGAATGATACCTACTTTTTGCGATCTTTTTGAAGACAGTTAAATATTCTAAGCGTGACTTTTTACGAAATGTTTATAGGTAGATTTATTCTTTTCAATATCTTTTTGCTAATTAACTATAAAAATTAATATTCTTAAGCTGATAAGTATCTGTTCCTAATATTATGATGCCTTGACAAAACCTAATTAATTTAAATGCCAACTCCTTACATAGCTTCATGAGAACAAAAACTGAGTGCGAAGCAAGTTCTCCCAAGGAACTGCATTTCAAAGACAAATAATTGCGTGGGAATCTCTAGGAAGAGGGAATACGAAATTTATTGTAGACTCCGCAAAAATATCGAAAATGGTAGACGCTAACGACTTGCTGAAGTACATGGATGATTGAACAGTTCTTTGTGGTACATATTTACCAAGAAAACTTACACAGTACCAAGAACGTTGTTGTTTTAATGCAAAATAAATCTATACGTTTGTATGCAAAGCTCGACCTACAGCAAGCGACGATATAAAAGGAAAGTAACTTATTCAACGAGTATGTATGATAAAAGAAAAACAAAATACCCGACTGCAGCAAAGCAGTTCTTGTAGTCTATCTTACGATTTCGTTACGTTTGATACGCTATTGAATATACGTTATTTGTGAAAATGTATGCGCAAAATCGCTGTAAATGATTATAAATGTGCATTGTTTAGAATAATTTTAGTAAAACTGCTTGTTTATTATGAAATAATTCGTTAGAGGTTACGAAAAAACGCATTTTTTTATCTTTGTACGAGATGTATTATTATTATTATTACAAAAAAAATATAGCCTATGACACTCTGGAAGAGAAGATGAATCTAAAATGATACATCGTATATCAAAATCGGTCTAGCGGTCAAATCTAGGTCAAACTGTCATATAGAAACATACATACTTACATACAAACATGCATACACTCGAAAAACATTACCCTCCTTACGCAATCGGATAAAAATATAGCGGGATGTCTGATAGCCTATGATAATTAGGAAACGTGACAAATAATTGGCCAAGAACGTGTCAAGACACATGATGCATATGATGCAGTTCTGTAGCTAATACCATACACAATCTGAAAGAAGGCTCGCCTACGGCCGGTTCGAACCACGGTGTGAACCGATGATGATCGTATTTTGAAATAAGCGACGTATAGTGGTGTCAATTTTAACAGACTGCAACATTTTTTCGGTAAAACTTGTAAAGTTGCAAAAATTAGGTCAAGTTTAATTTAAAAAGTAAAGTCTAGTCCTAACTAGACTTTACTTTTTAAATTAAAGATCACGTCACAAAGTAAAACTATTAGTAAATTAAGTAGCTAGTTAGCCTAAGTAAATTTCATTTGAGACTTCTAGGTGACCTGTAAGCAGACTCTATAAGGTTGTACGAGACTGAAGCAAAAATGGCTAATTCACTCAGCATTTTTGGTTAATAATGATTATAAAATGTGTTAAATAATTCCATTGTATTTTAACACAGTACAGTTTTAATAAGTTTTTTAACTTCATTTAGATGATCTATCTATAATCCGAATTACATTTGTTAGAATTTTATTTAACCGAATCCGTTTCATAGCGCTGCCTGATTATAAATGTTTTAATTGTTAAGTGTTTCTGATTCCATAAGTGTGTTTGCCATCAGTTTCATTTGCTCAACGGTTATTAGGTTAGTATAATTAGGTTTCTGTTATACATAATATATAATAATATATCCAGTAACCTTATTATTTACAAATATTTAATTATCAGATATATCAGTCATTAGGTTAGGTTCACTATATTTCTATTTATAATACACAGACATTTTCATATTACAAAGATTCTGTTTTCAGAGGAGTTGTCAAATGAAAGTTCAGGAATTTGGGAAAATGTCATTAAAATAAAATATATTTTGTTTGCGGGGAAATGATATTCGATATTTCGTAATTCGGACTATAGATAGGTAACCTATTAATGTAAATGTCTTCTCCAGGTCAGTAGATTAATAATAGTTTATAAGAGTACCAAATAAGTATTTCGATATTTCCCCAAAATCTCTCTCAAGTTTATGATTTTATTGTTAGGACAGATGCACACAGAGAAGCGGTCATGTTTATCCGGCCGGTCCTAATGTCCGTACTGAAATATTCATGAGTTGACCGCGCCATCTGTCTCGCTGGTGCTCACAATAGTATTACCTAATGAGCCATATTAAAGCGCTTTTGGGGACATGTATTAACATTGGAAAATTCTAAGCACAAGGAATTTGGAAACAATTGTAATTTAAAATTTTCTATATGACTGCAAAAAATATAGAACTGGAAACTAATAGACGATCCGATTTATCCGGAATTAACCTTAAAAATCGTTGGTTGTGACGTCACAGCAAACATCTGTTTTTGAAGGTTGGCTGCATGTTCCCAGCGATCAATTCCATCGTCTGTTAAAGCTGAGAACGAAAAAACAAAAATTATTGATCGAGTGAGCGAAACGACCTCTGTTGTAAGTTTTGCATCTGGCATTCATTCATCTGGCCAGATGTTTTGAGATCCCAAAGTAAAGAAATATGGTTTAAATTATACAATCTCGAAATGGTTTAGAATCAGCACATGTTACATTTTTCTTTACATATTCCATTCCGAACCCCCACATACATTCCCGGCAGGTCGACTTAGTACTTGACTAAAAGAGAATGGAAATTGTAGAACAACCACAGAAACATGAACAGTATTACGTATAAGATCAAGCGCTTTTGTACATACTTCTAAATGGATTCTGTAGAAAATGTAGAGACACGGTACCTTATAATAATTGTTGTCACAACAAAAAAATCTGTTTCATAACATTGTACGTAAAAGCACAGAAGTGCTATTAGTTATTCTGCAAGAATAGAATACTTAGGAACCGTACTACGAGAGCTCCTATGATAAATGTGTGTTGTCTGCTTTCTATTCTGGAACACGGTACTCTTAGATGATTTTATATATACTTACTACAAATCATACTCTCGACTATGTTGTTTTTTAGGGTTTCGTAGTAACTACAAGGAACCCTTATAACTTCACCATGTCCGTCTGTCTGTCAGTCTGTGAGTATGTCGCAGTCATTTTTACTCGGAGAATATCAAGCTTACATAAACGAAATGGCACGTTACATGATCCGTTACAAAATGCCGTAGAAAAATTTTCTACGGCAATAATTAAATAATAATTAAATTGAATTTTTGAAGTTTAATTTTAATTTTAAAATAAGACTCGGTTTCATATATAATTTTTAAGAGATACAAGCCCGACAAAAGTGGAAAAATTGTCCCTCTTGTATTTCTAAATCATTAGGCCTAGAAATAGTAGAACATAGAAAATGAATTATGAATTTTCAATAAATATGGTTTTAAACACTTAGTCATTATAACTTTTCTAGGTATAATGCGTTTTGTTTTATTATATTATGTTAACTAATATATTTAGTATGTGTAGGTATTTTATACTTATATATGTATGGTATTCATATTGTTATTTTCTATTACTTTTATGAATAAATACAGTCATTATAGTACAGAGGTCATTGGCCTTTTCGCAAAGTATTCTAAACAAACAATACTCGCCAAGTAGTTTTCTTTTAGGTTACAACAACGGAACCCTAATATGCGTGTCTCGACACGGTCTTGGCCACTTATTTTTAAATAGAAGCATTTAAGTAACTCTAAAAAAATATACTCCCTTATTCAGGTGTTCTAAATATACTTGAAATTATTTTCATTGGAATCGTTTCATTTTTTTGGATTATTGCACAGTTAAGAATAACACTGGTCTACAGTGGTTTTGTTGCCCTTGATATAAGATTGATTCTGGATATATTTATGCACACAATTCATGAAACTATCACTGATTTTGTAAGATTTGCTCTCGTTTTTTTTTAAATCTTTATTTTCATGTTACATTACAAAAATCGAAAAACAAGAAACACAACGGAAGAAATACAATACAATGAGAAATAAATACATTTTATGTTTTTTTTTTAAATTCACGAAGCACCCTAACGTCTCCTACATTCCAATTAACAAATTAGATACTTTTGATATTAGCAAATAGCTTGGTACAAAACGCTTTTACGCTATAGACCAAAACAGACAACATTCAAAACAAAGCAATGCCTGAAACATTACGAATTAACATTTAAAACAAGATTTTAGAATCGCTAAATTGTTGGTTATTGTCTTTTCAAGCCTTTCAGATTCAGCCGTCGTCAACCGAAATCGAATTAAAAATCAAGAAGGATTGTCTCCGAAGAAGCGGCCCGCGAAACTTAGATGCGGCCCAATTCATCGAGAATACCAATTTCGTTGCGACCGCGGACCTCATTTCGTGAAATTTGGTTGCAAAACGTCTGAGACAACAAAGAGAATTAGACCGCAAGAAAAATAAATGCGGTGAAACAACCGAGCATACAAAATTAGAGAGCTGGAAACGCGATCTCGAGCCGAGCCAAGGCATGAGTTGTCGGAATTCTAAATTATGATTATATTCAGGGGCTTGCGACAACGGCATCATTGCCTCTGCCGCGGCTGGAAATGAAATGCTGACTTAGTGTGAAACAAACTACACTTTTTGTAGAACTAAATGTAGATTAGATTTAGAAATATGGAATGTCCTTCCTCGGAAGTTTTCACGCCGAACTTCAACAAAGAGCGATAAAGGGTGTCGTCTACAAGCACCTCTCCGAGCTAGCAAAGCATCAGTAATAGGCGACGGTTATCGCTTACAATCAGGTGAGACGTCTGCCTTTTTGCTGCACGTTCGTATAAAATAAAAAACCGGTCAAGTGCGAGTCGGACTCGCGCACGAATAGTTTCGTACCATTATCTATAAAAACGGCAAAAAATCATGTTTGTTGTATGGGAGCCCCTTAAATATATTTTTTCTGTTTTTTAGTATTTGTTGTTATAGTGGCAACAGAAATACATCATCTGTGAAAATTTCAACTGTCTAACTATCACGGTTCATGAGATACAGCCTGGTGACAGACGGACGGACGGACGGACGGACGGACGGACGGACGGACGGACGGACGGACGGACAGACGGACAGACAGCGGAGTCTTAGTAATAGGGTCCCGTTTTTACCCTTTTGGTACGATATACACATACCTATTTTTAAGTATAAAAATCTAAATATTTAGTTAATATAAAAAATAAATAAAGGAGGGGTATATACTCGTAATTTATATAATAGATCACTTTTAAAAGTAATTTTGAATTGTATATAATTATAGTTTAAAAAACTGAAAAAACCGACTTCAAATTACGCAATTCGTTTACTTGTTTTTTTCCAGTTATTTTGTTATAAAAACCAAAGTACTGAGTCAATTTTGATAAAATTTATATGAGACTACCTCTGAAGTATTACCTACTAAACATCATCAAAAACAATTCATAATTGGCGGAGTAATTGCTGAACAAACATGCAAAAAAACTTAAGCCTCGATGACACTGGGCTAATTTACAAGCTACAAGCCACCGAGTTCGCGAGCAGCTTGTAAACTCGCTCTGTGTCATTGGGCTTTTTTACAATCTGCTTTTGATTGTGTCATCGACACTCGCTACTGGCTCACTCGCTAGCTTTTAAACTCGCCGACTAGCAGCTCGTAAACTAGCCCAGTGTCATCGAGCCTTTACAGTCGAATTGATAACCTCCTTCTTTTTGGAAGTCTAGTCTAGAAGCTTAAAAAAGGCAAAGCATAAAAAATCTCAACTTATCCCCCATATCAGCCAAGTGTCCGAAACTTAATAAAAGATGTGACCAACAAACGTAACGTCTTCCTTTCTTATTAGTAAACTTATGTTATTAATTGTAATGAGGTTTGGACGGTTATTGTGCCACAAAGATTACAGTGTTTTCCTTGTCGATGTCACTAGAAGATTATTTTGTCTGGTGGAGATTTTGTTTTGTTTTTCCTGTACCGTGGGGATTATCGATAATGGCGAAAGAATTGGTAAATTAATACTTTTGGTAAACAATTTCTTATGTTGGTAAAAGTTGAAAACCTTTACACTAATCATTTTGACGTTAATAAACAAATCTTAGTTTTCACGTAATACCATTTTTAGGGTTCCGTACCCAAAGGGTAAAAACGGGACCCTATTACTGAGACTCTGCTGTCTGTCCGTCCGTCCGTCCGTCCCTCCGTCCGTTTGTCACCAGGCTGTATCTCATGAACCGTGATAGTTAGACAGTTGAAATTTTCACAGATGATGTATTTCTATTGCTGCTACAATAACAAATACTAAAAAATGGAATAAAATAAATATTTAAGGGGGCTCCCATACAACAAACGTGATTTTTTGCCCGTTTTTGCTCGATATTGATAACGGCAACAGGTAGACGCTTGAAATATTCACAAAATATTGATTTCTAGTATTCACTTTAAAAAATTATTTTTATAAATGACCTAAATAACTAAAGATATTATTATAAATAAAAAACATATTACAAAATAAATAAATAATTATATTAAAATAATTATTAATATTTAATGGGGGCTCCCATACAACAAATGTGATTTTTTTGCCGTTTTTATAGATAATGGTACGGGACCCTTCGTGCGCGAGTCCGACTAGCACTTGGCCGACTAGCACTATATTCAAACAGTATAGTGTAAAAGTAAATTACATGAGTAGTTTTGCTAATAGTAGTACTCGTGAGCATTTTTTTGCAACATTTTTTAAATTAAATAACGTTTATTCCAGTAAGACAAGCTATATAATACATCGCAAATTTTACTTAATTAAACATAGATCAAAATCGCATCTTTTAATTTAACGTAGTCGGTTCACACAACTCAGTGAAGTTGCAGTTCCGACACAGTACCGCCACCGTGATAATATTTTTTGTACATTCTCTATGAAGGTCACTGAGCGCATTTTGTCTTCACTGCATTGACACTGACATGTGTGAACGTGTTCATAGGAAATGTATGACAGAGTAATTGCCACGGATGTGGCAACACTTGTGAAGCCATCGAAACAAAGTTGAAGTTGAACTATTACGGTCGCGGTACTGTGCCGGTACTGTGACTTCACTTATATTTGTGAATCGACCGTAAGTCGTATAGCAACTGCTCTAAGGGAATTAAAATAAAGTTTGAAAAGTTGTTTAAATATTTAGCAACATATACATAGAACGGCCGACGTTATTGTATTAAAAATACGTTCAATGCTTATATACAAATCTTTAAAAAATGTGTCACAAGTGCAAGCAGGACAGTTGCGGCATCTATTCGACAAAGGAGCTTTAAATTAAAAGTTCTGAGTTAAAATTTCTTATAAGCCATAGAGGACATAGGTATTAAATATTTCCCTAGAAATCAACCTGGAATAAGCTTACCTACTTAGTTTACTTAACCTCATTTTTGTTCATCAATGCAGTAAATCCATTATTTAGCTAAAGTAGCAGCATAATGAAAACAAGCCTGAAACGCAAGCAAATGGAATAGCAAAGGAGATGCACTCTTGTTTTAAAACCAATCGTATTTTCGCGCCAATGATTTGGATAAACTTTAGTGTTAAAACATTGATACATTTCTCTTTTATTCATTATTCAAATACAAATATAGTAGTCTTTTAAAGTTTCACAGTATTTTATAGTTTGTGAGTATTTAAGATGCAGCACACTTATTGGAAACCTATTTAATTTAAAGATTTATAATAAAAGTAAATGTTTCGTTTCCGTTTTTTAGATTTCCAAAAAGAGGAGGTTCTCAAATCGACTGTATTTTTTTTTTGTATGTTTGTTCAGCGAATACTTCGCCATTAACGAATTGATTTTGATGTTTTTTTTTTTGATGGGTCAAATTTCCAGATGTGGTCCCATATAAATTTTATCAAAATCGGTTCCGGACTTTGGTTTTTATAACAAAATAACTGGAAAAATACGTCATCCAAGTAAACGAATTGTGTTGTTTGAAGTCGGTGTTTTTTTTTAATTTTTTTTTAAACTATAATTATTATATGTACTATATCAGGGAACTATAGCACTATACCGGCAGTCAGTGAATGATTAGACACTGACACGACAGACACTATTATGGTATTAGAAACAATAATTTGGATAGGGTGTCGGAATCTGCTAAGAAAATAATGAAACTAGGGAAATGGTGGAAACAACTGTGAAACACCGCCAGTCTAAGGCTAGAACTTATTAAAATGAAATTATTCATCAAACGGTGCCCACCGGCTCGCACCTTGATTTCCACCAAAATAAATAACAGTATTTTCGTAGACAGCCGTGTAAAAAATTCAATAAACATTTTTATCTCAGTTATTACAGCTTACTGGCGGGAACATTATTGCGCAACCACTAGAGGCTTTGGGAAGCCGCAACAACTGCCGAGAAAATCGTTATTTTTTAATTAAAAAAGTGCTGCTTATAGCGAACTTCGGCATCAAGTGAACACATCGCGTCACCTTATCAGGGCGGGTCCAATCCCGGCCACTGTTAAGTGGTTATCGAATGGTCCCAGCGACCTTTCTGGATTAGGCCGGAATGGATTCGTCGGTACGAGGGCATTGTGTTCCGTAACCGATCTGTGTTATTCTGGCGAGGCCCGGACGGAGCTGTGTAACGTCGCCGCACGACGCTGTTCTGCAGTACACAATCTTTCGACAAAACGGTTAATATTATAAATTCTAAACTATCGCCCACTAAATTCTAGACAGACAGTGAAATAAAAAAATAGTTGGGGTACGTATTTAATTAGGTAGACGCCCAGATTTGATATATTTTTTCCTTATTATCCAACAGTTTTTATTTCTCCCTTTTTAGTTAGTTAAATTATTTTGAAATTGTTTTTTTTTTTAATTACTTTTATCTACTTAGTAATTTTTAATGGTATTTATTAGTTTTGCGTGAAACTAAAAATTTGATTCACCAAACTTGACTGAGTAAGTTCGTTTATTTTTCAAACAAACTCCACTGCAAACATATATATTATTTTTGGGGAAAATAGCACGGCAAATCCTTTCTACATAGTATGAGTAATAAACCTACCAACTTTCGTCACATTCTGCTCAGTAGTTTGAATTAGTTAGTTGAAACATTCAAATCTCGAAATGTAATAATGTCCAAATTTTAAATAAAAACTACTATACCGATTCTGTTTAAATTTACATTGTACCCTAAACTGGAAAATACTTTATTCAATAAATAAAGAGTTGTTTTAATACCACTTCTAGTTTCCGCGTAAGACGTGGACAAACAAACTAACAAATATACATACATACGTATCAAATAGATAATCTCCATTTTTTGAAGTCGATTACTGAATCCTGAACAAGAATTATTATAACACCTAATGAACAGTAGAACTCTCGAACACAGATTTTTTAAAACAAGTCATCATCATCTCAGCCATAAGAAGTCCACTGCTGGACATAGGCCTCCCCCATGGATTTAAAACAAGTAAACTTTTGCAAAATTTTGTGCTCGCGAGGTCTTTTTCTTCGTGGAACTACTAGTTCATTACAATATTATGATTTATTTTTTGTTTCTTGCCGTTCATGAAGTTTATATCTAAGAACTTGTTTTTATCTTACTCCTCTTTTCTTCTATGTAATGTTTTAATTATAGTTATAAAAAAGTTGTTTTTTTTAAAATATGATACGCCTAATTTTGATACGTATTAACTTTAGAACGATTACTGACAAAAAATGTGTAAAAATAAACAAGTAGGTCTTGTTTATTTTTACACATTTTTTGTCAGTAATCGTTCTAAAGTTAATAAACCTTAATAGAGTAACAATAAACTTTGAAAACGAATGCTTTCACAAAATCTGAGAGCTCACGTACTGACTAACTGGTAAATAGTGTGAAAGTTCTAAAATAGCGTGTTTCAGTGGTTTTTCAATTTGTGCGCGTGGATTTGTGCCCTGTTCTGGGGGGTTAAGCTGCTTTTACGGGTGTACCAAAAGTGTACTGCTGATATGGCACTGTTATGCCGAATTAATTCACCAAATTATATTTTTAGTTTGATAAAGTACTATAATATATCCGTAGTGTATCCGCAGATCTTGTATGTTCAAACGATGAAGGAAAACATGGTGAGGAAACCTACATGTCTGAGAGTTCGCAATGTTCTTGAAGAAGTGTGAAGTCTGCCAACCTGCACTTGGCCAGCATGGTAGACTATGGCCTGACCCTTATGGCTTTTCACAATGAGAATATGGCCGGCGCCCAGTAATGGGACAGTTTATACAAACAGGGCTGTTTTTTATTTATTTTTAAATTACTATATTTATGCGTTTATACCTCTTCGTCACAATAATGTTTTGCCCACTCTAAAGGATTTTGTCAATTATTACAAAAAAACAAACAAAAAATTATAAAAATGGGCCTCTTCCATTGTACAATGTACACCACTTACCTTCAGTGATGCTTCCAGCTACTACACATTGTCTTCTATCACCACTCAATCGTGTTCCAGATAGTCCTACATTACGTTTTTACGTTTTTTTTTTGCGAATAGGTCCACGTTTAACCACCAACGTATTACGTATACCGAATCTATAGATCTCAAGGATTTGAAACAATATACATTCCTAGTTGACATTCTCTCAATTTTACAGTCGAATTAAGAAATTCTAGCAGTTATACTTGCTGAAGACTAATGCAAAATTTTTCTGTTACTTGAACTCTCAATTCGAATTGTATTTTTTACGTGTGTGTATGAGTTTTTCTTCGTCGTATATGAACTGATTTATATTATTATTAACAGACTTCTAAAAAGGAGGAGGTTCTCAATTCGTCAGAATATTTTTATGTATGTTTCCCGATTACTCAGACACCTGAACCAATTTGAAAAAATATTTTTTTATTTTATTTGAAAGGGTGATCCCGTAAATATTTTATCGAAATCGGTTCAGTGTTTTGGTTTTTATAACAAAAGAAATATAAAAATATGTCAACCAAGTAAACGAATTGCGTATTTTAAAGTCGGGTTTTTAGTTTTTTGAACGATTACTTGTTTTGTACTAAAACGAGGGTAATCTCAAAAGTGGTCCTAATTTTTATATAAATTTTATTTACTAGTTTATTAATCAGCGACAACTTCACAAAAATTCTACTCTAACTTACTAATTGTAGTCGAATTTTCATTTCTTAAACTAAAATTATAAATATATATTCACATTTTAAGCGATATCTAATTTCTTATGTAAACAGTACCATTAACTTAATTGATCTAACTAATTAGCAATTTAAATTGGAAACTATATTACCATCTGAAGTACTTAAAATATTTATAAACATAAAGATGAACCTAAATAAATATCACTAAAAATACTCTCAAAATTCCACCACTAAAATATTCCTAGCAGTCCAAAACTTTCCAAACTCTCTCAAAACTAACATAAACTAGCACTTCTATATAAACAAGTACCTACCAGCCATATTACCCGACATTCTATCCCATGCGTCCCACAAATGGACACTATCCGACCTCGGGGACGAATAAAAATAATATACACGCGGATTAAGTTAATCTGATGATGAATGGGGGTCGAAACAGAGATGTATGAGTGGATGCGCCGTTAGTGCTATGGGTAATAGCCGGCATAATTTATCTTCATATTTTGAAAGCATTACGTTGAACATTTGTTAGAGAGGTAATGCAACATGATTACTGGCTGCTGAATATAGGGCAACGGTTAAGGGTGTATAGAATAGTTGCTGTAGCGCAACTTAGGTTAAGGTAGATTTCTCAAAATACAAAGAAAATTGTAACTGGAATGGTGAAATCTTATCTTTTTCTTAAGAACAATATTCTATAAATATGTTTTCTCTATTACGGTGTAGTTTCAGACGAATATACCTATATAATTTAGTATGAAGAGAAATGTTGTCTCTCACATCATTCCAGCCTATAAGTAATACATCACGCAGAACTTATCTCCAAGTACGCTGTAGAACGCTTAAACGCATGGGTTATAAAAATGTAATTTAATTCTCTCCTACATCAGAGCTGTATGTATGTAAGTGTCATTGTTAAGCCTGATCCACAGTACGCTGTTTCCGTGTTATTAACAGCTTTGGACTGTCTAATTCCGAATATTTACGTTTTTTTTTTAAATCCATATGCCAATTTTTAATACAATTTATCAAGTGTTTTAACCTGAAAGAATTGCTCGTAACATTCAAAAATATACATACATAGATTTTTTTGTCATTTAGGCCCACTGGACCTTTTGTCCACAAGTCCTAAAAGGTCCAGTGGGCCAAATGGTTCAGTGTCAAAAACTTCAGATAGTCAAAATGATACATGACCGAAATAAAATTTAAGACTCTTTACTAGTTGTTTGTTTTATTATTAATAAAATACCTGTAGACCTGACTTTGGTGTGTATTAGTTCCCCTGTTCTGTTTATTCTATTTTGACTATATAGTCTCTCCTCCGTATGATATACTAATAGTGCTAACATGACATTAGAAGGTATGTTGCTCCACTTAAAGCTTAGGAAGTCCCAACTGCGAAGCTGCGTAAGTAAGGCAGAAAATGGCTTCTTACGCCAACTTGCGTCGTGCACTCAATAATTCAAGGCTACCCGAGTGGCGCGCGGTAATTATTTCATACGAGGACATAAAGCAGAAGCGATACATCATCATCATTATCTCTGCCATAAGAAATACACTGCTGGACATAGGTCTCCCCAAAAGATTTCCAAAAAGATCGATTGAAAGCGGCTTTTATCCTGCCATCTAAACAAGGTTATCTGTCCATCTCATGGCTGCTCTTCTTACGATGCACTTGCTGGTGCTCTGTAATCGAGAACTTTTTTGTAATCGTTAATTTTTGTACGTCTATGGAGAATGGATCTCTTCATTTCTGAATCGATTACGCAAAGAGATTCCGAGTATAGCCCTCTCCATAGCTCGTTGCGTGCATAAGCGATACAAATTTAGCAAATTTCTAGAAGAATTAGGTACCTAATGTTTGCTTTAAAATTTGAAATGATTTTTCCCGTTCGTTCCCTAAAAGTCTCACTGTTACTCAATGGAAATAACTGTTACTCGATGAGAATAATTTTATATTAATATTCCCAACCTGGTGACACTATTACTTGTTTAAGTGAAATTCTCAACCAGTAACAGTGTTACTGGTTGAGAATGTTGTTACTGTTGTTCAGCAATCGTCAAGCCAAGTCAGAGGCCTTTCGGCGGCTTAATAACTCTGACAATAGGGCTGGCCACTCAGTCTATACGAACTTACTTACTTACTTACACTGTTACTCGATGAGAACAACAGCTGCTCTTAAATTTTATTATGAAAGCTAACGTGCTTGTTACACATTTTTATTTTGTACAAACGGGTTACTCCCGGCTATTTTTACGTTACGTTATGTTTGTTCAAAATAAAAACTTAAATTATCAATAACTAGTATATAGGTGTGCTTTTGTTTGAATCCAATTAGTACATATTATAAAAGTTTCGCTTTTATAATACTAATTGGATGTTATTCTATACTTCTGACACTTCTGACCACTCACACACACACACACTTGTCACACTTCTGTACTTCTTGTGTTCTGTGTTCTTTTGTTGTGTTCTGTATAGAATTTATGTCTACTCCATATGTTTAAATAGGGAATTAAGTATATATGTTACTGTAAAAGCCCGAATATTGGTAAATCTTAGGTTTTACCTGTAAATCTTAGGGTTTACCAACACGAGTCGGTAAATGTAAGAATATGTAAAAAAGAAACGATTTTATCGGGCTTTTACCATTAGAATTTAGTACATGCTAGGTTTTACCAGTGACGGTAGGTAAATGTTGGTTTTGGAAATAAAACAATGCATACTTCTTAATCATTTATTTCAATGAGTAATTATTGATCATTTGTACTACTAATCAGTCAAGTAGTTACCTATATCTTTTGGTATTTTTATTGATTATGTTTTAATAACTAGTAATAAACAATTTTTACAATCGTTTGTACTACTAATCAGTCTAATCGTTACCTATATCTTTGGTATTTTTATTGATTAAGTTTTGACACTAAAAACGCAAACATAAACCAAATCCAACTCGCTTTCTGTTTATAAATTACTTTTAGACATCGAAACACAAACAGGAATTGAATTAACGTACGTGTTCCATCGTGTCAAACGTTTGACTAAGGCGAGCGTAGACGGTAGAGGGAGATGGAACGAGAAACGGGGGGCTGCAGACTGCCACGAGTCCAAGGCCATACGCCGAACACGTATTGAGATGTTTATCTCAACATTTACGGTGTCTTTGAGGTAAATCCTAAGATTTACCAAGTGAATGGTGGTAAAAGTCCGAAAAAAAGATGAATATAGAACGGTTTGGACTTTTACCATTAAGAGTTGGTAAATCTTAGGATTTACTGGAAAATCTTAGGATTTACCGTAGTTCGGGCTTTTACAGTAACATATATATGTATACATTCATAATATACATATTCAGATTAATATATTTGGATAATTTTCTCCCCTATCTATTACTGCACGCCCCGTCATATTACTATAGTTTCACTCCTCTCCATCCTAAGGTTGCCTGGAAGAGATCGCTGTTAGCGATAAGGCCGCCAGTTGTTACACTAGTTTTTAAATTACTTATATTGATTGTAAATTTCTAAGGTGTGTACAATAAAGAGTTTATCTATCTATCTACTTCTGTCTGTTTGTTAACTTTTTATGCATAAATGGATGATTCATCCATCGATCGTTATGAAATCGTTATGAAATTTAGTACTGCAATATCTGAAAAACCGGAGACTCACATACGCTATATAGATTTCACCATCATCACCGTTTTCTTCATCTTACGGGTGAAACCACGGGGCACGGTTGATATAAAATACCTATTAATTTATTTAAAGTGACTATATGACGAATCATTCTAACCTTGAAGTCAAGATAAGCTGTTTCTGCGCTTAATCAGTTAGCGAAAAATTGTTGAGATGTTAAAAAGTTGGATAAAAGCATTACTCCTTCTTTTTGAGCAGTTGTGTAATGTACTACACACGAAAATATTGTTATCAAAATTATTTCACTGAATTTAATATAGCACGCCTGGCTACTGCCACAAAGAACAATTTATTCATCAACACTGTATCCAAATATAAAGTGAACTCGACACAAATTTAACGTTTTTATTTCTCCAAGAACAACGTAAAATAAACGCTGTGAAATTTCCTATTAATTATATATTATATATTTTGGTTACATAATAGATGATCTAAGTATAGTTAATCTAATTTTACTGAAACTATGGACGATACACATAATTTTATAGTATCTAATGGTCATTCGATCTAAAGTTTACAATACACACGTGTGGATGTTCTAAGGTTAAGTCTTAAAGCATGACTGACAGGTTTATACACCTAATGGATTATATACCTAAATGTAAATTAATCTAAATTTGATAAGCCTAAATAATGACAAATCTATGAAATAAAAGGCTAGTACATACATACATAAAATCACGCTTATTTTACCTTCAAAAATAAAAAAAAAAACACTTTTAGATATCCCCAACACTATATTTGTCTTGATATAACTAGCTCTCTCTCTCTCTCTCACTCTCTCTCTGAGTTTGTTGTCATAGTTCTAACTTGATCTATTGTTGAGCCGATTTCATTTTGATAACACTAACTTTTTTCTAACCGATTTTTGTCGCAATAATTCTGCGCCACGCGGCCGCTAGAAAATTACAAAAATCGGCCAAACTAAAATCGATCGCTACAGAAAACAGCTGCTTCGCGGTTATACTTAACAAAAACAGCTGCTTCGCGGTTATACTTAACAAAAACAGCTGCTTCGCGGTTATACTTAACAAAAAGTTTGTGCTGGCAAGATGAAATCGGCTCAACAATAGGTTAGGTTAGATTAGAACTGTGATAACACACTCAGAGAGAGAACTAGAGTTTTATCAAGGTAAAAGTAGTGTTGGGGATATCTAAAAGTGAAAATAGCTATAGAAAATATAAAAAAATATCATCACTCATCATCTCAGCCATAAGAAGTATAATGAAATAGAAAATATAATGCAATTTAGAACCGCATACTGTAGGAAATCCAACGTGGTCTGACAGACCCACGATATGCATTATACGGTTAGTGCGGTCTCAAGGACCCTCGCGCGCTACGACGGTCTGTGATCGCAATCCTCTATGCACCGGTCGAACAATCTGGTACAATGCAGTCTTGGGATCCGGTGACCTGAGAGACAATGGTCTGGTCTGTGTTTACATGCTAACTGAAACAGATTCATCTCGGGCTCTATTTTAATTTATATTTTTGTTTGCAATGTTTCTTTTTCGGAACGTCCGAAGTTTGCAATAAGCAGTTTTTATTTAATTTAGGAATGCATATTGAAATTTGAAAATTATGTAAATTGCTTTGTTGCACAAAACATCAGATTTACAACTATTAAAACAATTGCACATAAAAACGTATTTCTCTTTCAAGAATACAAATCCTCTTAGCACAATTTTAGGGAAACCCGTAAAAATCTCGTATAGCTAAAAAGGCATTATTTTAGCAAAACGATAAATCTTTCCACTCATATATACGAGGGCAGTCTTTCTATAAATTGACAACGGGTCCAAATTTGTGAACGCCATCTCTCGGCGAGAGACCCGCGGTAACTCACGCTGTAGATTCATGAGTTTTCAAATGGCCGATTTAGTTGTTGTTGCAATTTAGCTACCTCGTGTGTTGGTTTTATCCGACTGCACAAATAGAAGGGATATGATATTCGGTTGAAGTATGTATGTTTTTAAATTACCTCGTACAGCTTACGAAAAATAAAAATTATGTAACAAAAATATAAAATTCATAATTTGGTAATGTCACCGTGGAGGCGTGGATAACTTTGACTTTGTATCAAATATGTACATAGCTTTATTCAAACATTCTTGATACTTTAAAAAAATGATTTTTGCCAAAAAACATTTTCAAATTACTCCATTAATTAATTTGCAGTCGTTTTGATTACTAATATTTCGAGAAGAGAAGAGAATAAACAGTTATATACGAGTACAATAGCTTACACGGAGTTAAAGTTACCCACGTTGACAGCACTAAGTTCATACTTTGAAACTATTCACTACTTACTAAAATATTTACACAAATTTGACACATCTAGGTCCGTGTATAAACAGCCCTAATAATATTCGTTGTGAACTTCGCAGAACATAACATTTCAATTAAAGTGGGTAACAAAGTGCTAGGAGCGGACGGAAGCGTTGCCCCGACGCTGTGTTTGGGCTCAATATAAACAGGACTGGGAAACTCTGAGGTTGCCAGAGCAGAAAGATGTCGTACCAGTTTGGACTATACAGATAATGATTCAATTAATAAACTTATCAGTTTTCCAATTGTGCGTGTACTAAGGAAAAAGGAAGATAGACCTTCAGTTTCTTTCTTTACATGCTCCATCTTCGGCCACACCGTTACTTACAATCAAGCGAGAGGTTGGTGGACAAACGTAGATCTATTTAGTATAAAAAATATAATACAATTTAAGAAGCTAGAATTAAGAAATAGCTGAAGCTTAGCTGAATTAAGAAATGGGATGAGATTTTGTGGGTTGCATACGGAATAACCCATATCAGTAAGTAACCCACCAAAAGTTTTTAGTTATTTAGTTCAAAACTTTTCCATTTGTTTCGATAAATTAAATAATTCGTCCTGTAACAACATACTCGTAAGTATCTCTAACTACTGCATAATGCAGATGCAGTTCAGTTCTAAGCTCCATGTTTGTATTAAACCCCTATTTCAAACAAGCCACTCTGTAAGCGACCTACTCGGTATGTGACTTTAGACATTAGAGACTAACTACTAGGGACTACTCTAGGTAAGTAAATATTATGAATTATAATCAATTTCATGTTGGATTTTATGGGAGCATTCGTAGGTGTAAGCTAATAAATAAATTATAATTAATATAGATTTATTCAGTAATATTCATGCGCTTGACCGCCAACTCACCTGATGTTAAGTGATGTTGCGGTCTACGGTCGTTACAATTTGCCCGTTGTCCTAGGTGAGCGACAAATGCGGCAAAGCGACGTAATGCGATGCGACACGACTTGTAGCAAAAGTATCAAAACTGTTTGATAATTTTAGCTTTTGTTTTTTAACCCCTATCCTAAAAATAGAGGTGTTAATTTGAGGTGTGTATCTGTATGTCTGTCTGTATCATCGTAGGTAGCTCTCAAACGGATGGACCAATCTTGATCTAGTTTTTATTTTTTGTTTGAAAGAGGATTTTATCGACAGTGTTCTTATCTGTTTCATCCAAATTGGTTCAACTGTGTTTTTGTGGGGTTTTTGAGTTTTCTTAACTTATGCTTGTAAGCTGCTGACCTATAAGTAACACGTAGGCCACGTTATCCCATAGACTATTAAAAACGTTATAAACATTGGGCATTTGATCCACATCTTCGGCCACACCGTCGCTTAACATCGGGCAAGTTGGTGGACAATCCTAAATCTAACTTGCATAAAAAATAAAAGAAAAGCTTCGCATTGCATCCCGTCACGTCGCCTCGCTTTTCATCGCTCACCTAGGACTACGGATACCAGCGTGCGGTGCAGCGACTGACATTGACAAGCAAACTCCATCGCCCTTAGTCTTCGTTGACCAAAACGAACTTGTTGATGAGTCATGTTTATTGATTTAGTTCTCTTGAAAATAGTTAATCTAAAATCTTGATACCATCAAGAGTGTAGACCTGAGGAAAGTAAGAAGGAAGCCGGATATTGCACTCCTATGATGTTAATCAGAATCATAACACTGGTCTACAGTGGTTTTGTTGCCCTTGATATAAGATTGATTTTGGATACTTTTATACTCACAATTCATGAAACTATCACTGATTTTGTAAGATTTGCTCTAAATTTTTTAAAATCATTATTTTTATTTTACATTACAAATATCGATAAACAAGAAACACAATTTAAGATATTTATGTAAGAATCATAAAAAAAACATGAGCACATTCAGTACTTTCATGAATAAATTCGTAATCTGAGCACTTGAAAACATAAAAATTTGCAAAGATATCTAGGGCAACTTTTTTTTTGTTTAGCTGTGAATAGCTTTGTTTCAGCGCATATTCGTGTATATTTTACATAATATAGTAACCTGAGGTTTCGAACACTAGAGCGTCCGTGGTCCTAGGCTCCTAGGTGAGACTAGTAACTAGTAACAACTGTCAACTGTTGACAGTTGTTTTTTACCCGACTGTGTAAGAAGGGAGGTTATGTTTTTCGAGTGTATGTATGTTTGTATTTAAGGGTGTATGTGGTTATGTATTTATGTATGTTTCTTTATAACAGCCTACAGCCTAAACGACTGCAAAAACTGCTTGTCTGCAGCCCGACTGCAGACTATTATACTATTTTGTTTTTCTTTTATCATAGATACTTGTTTTGTTATGGAAATATTAATTACTACCACCTATTATTGTTATGCAAAACGTTCCATATGCACGTAGAAGTCGCTCACGGTGCCAGCAGTTATCGAAGATCTATGTTTAGGCTGAGTTTTTATGTAGGTTTGCGCCTGACCGCCAACTCGCCTGATGTTAAGCGACGAGCTAATTAATAAGCTACGCAATCGTGAAAATCATAGGAAACCTTATCTTTTATTATGTGTGATGTGTAGGGTACAGTCCATCTAAATATACTGACTGAAAATGTACTGATGAACTGTAGCCTACGTCAGTCTCCAAGAGTCCATTATGTGCTTATAAAAAAAAAAAAAACTCCTTAAAAAGGAAACAGAAAATAAAAAGTCAATTTTTAAGGTTAATGCTGAAAACCAGCGCTGCTAAGGATTCATGAGCATCATACCTTTTTTGTCACACTGGACACTGAAGTGATGACCTTAATGTTTGTTTTTGACTCTGTTTACTTATTGTTTTCTTGTTATTTTCCTTTATGTTTGTGTTTAAACCAATTTGTTATATCTTATTGTTGCTGTAGTATCTGTTGTGCCAAAATAAGTGTTTGTTCTTTTCTTTTCTTTTTTTTATAAATTAGCTTGAATGACTCCAATATAGATCATTCTGTTTATCAACTTAAGGCAAAGCGCACACTCTGCTGAGTTTCTCAAAATTTGTCAGCCGGATAAACCTAAACGCGCATCCCATCCTACCGTCATCCCTCGCAAAACTAAAGATAAACATCAGAAAGACTTTATTAGCCGAGATAGCTGTTAGGCACACGGCGTCCTCTCAAGGGGATACTTGTTATAAATTAAGAAGAGCCCCACTCGTTCCGGCCTTATCTTTATTAGGGTCCCTGCTACACTTGGAATTAAGTAATCACATACCACGCTAGAGAAATTGATTGAGATTTTGTTCGGAAAAATTACCGTTGTTCTCGGGTGATAAGCTTCTGGTTTTATGGACTCGTGCGTCTTGTTGGGAGGAAAAAATGTATTGTGTTAATTAAGTGTATTTTTACTATGGAAATTAACGTGGTTTTCACACATTTTTTAAATAAAAACTACGGGTCACTCACGTCTGTTCTGAGCCGAAATATCCGACTATAGTTTCAACCGCATTCGGCGGTCTTTTTCAAAGGAGCAGCACACACGTCACTCTCGGTCGGTGACGCGCCATGCACTGCGACGTGCCGTGAAACTATAGAAAGTATAGTCGGATATTTCGGCTCAAAACAGACGTGAGTGACCCGTAGTTTTTATTTAAAAAAAAGTGTATTTTTTATTATTTCACCACCTTTAACAAAACAACCATCCATCCATCCTTGGCCACACCGGCGATTAACATCAGGCCAGTTGGTGGTCAATTGTAGATGGTTGGTGGTATCTTCTAACCTATATAAAAAAGAAATAATCGTAATAAATTATCTAAATCTAATCTAAAAATGAAACAAGTTCCAGATGGTGAATTTTAGCTTGCTCTATATACTTTTGATATACTTGTATAATAAAAAATTGTTTATTATTACACTACAAATTATTTAATTGGTATATTTATTTCATCTGTAAAATAAATATTTAATTTGTGTGTCGGAACGTTTAATTTAACTTTGAATATTTTAAAATAAGTAATTGAGTTAACATTAGTATCTACATAAAATATTTTCGATATAATATTGTGAATGAAGATAACGTAGTCTATTGATTTCAAAGTAAAGAATTGTTGTGTTATTTTGATAATAATAAGAAAGCGTGTATACTCAGAGCACTCACGCTCACTAAAAAGCTTCTTCTTGCGGCGGCTGTGTGTGGCGGGTCGCCCTCTTCCCTCAAACATGGTTGAGGAGAGCGATGGCTGGCACATGCGTCAACTCGTGAACGGGTGCTGCTTGCGGGAGCTGGACTGCTCGGCGTATACACGCATGCATGTTAGTTAAGTGTAAATTAAAATTTTGTCTTCCTCTTTCAAAACTAAAAAAAAAAATGTTAGTAGTTATAAATGCATATATTAGTTCATAAAAGGCACGGACCCTGGAGTCTGTGGAGAATAAATTTGTTAATAAAAAAAAAAAAAAAAAAGTAAAGAATTAATACTTATCCGTTTCAAAAAGACTTCAATAAATAATTAAATTAAAGACAAACCACACAAGGTAATCTTGATAATGTTTTATCGATTGTACATCTGTAAGATCATGTTTTTACACTTTCAAAAGGTCACTTTTGATTGAACTATATTACAAGTCGTACTTATCACTCAGTAACGCAAAAGTTAATTTCAGCGTGTAGTGAAAATTTCCAGAAATAATTTCCGCTGCAACACTTCAAAAAGCACTTAAGTATCGGTTATTTAGATTATGTAAATGGTTTTCTAGAAGTTTCTGACGAAACTTGCAAGTTGTGTGTACGTGCGCCGTTTATCGTCAGCTTCTTTGAAAGTATAATAGTTTGTGAGCTAACCGAGTTGAAAACTTGATATGGACACCTATTCTCTGGAAATTTTCTTGGCAGCGACTCTGGTTACTGAAAGAAATACTTTTTTATGATTAAAGAAGTTACAGCGACTTCAGTTCTTGGTTTTTTATTGTACAAAAATCGCAATTTTTAAGTCGCGTTCACTAAATAAGAAGCTGGTTACTTTTATAAATTTCAATGGTAGACTTGCGTTTGACCACCGACTGAAAATGAAAATGATAATAATTTATTTACTTAAACATCAGTTTATACAATTCAACATGAAAATTAGTTTATCTCGTGAAATATTAAAATACTAAAATTATTTTAATTTATCTAATATATTTATATAAAAAATGTTCTAAGGTTGTGAAAATACAACACCTTGCAATATTGTAAGGCAAGATGCAAAGCAACATTGATGGTTTGCTTTTTTTTGTTATTAGTTTGGATTTTTTTAAACTTGATTTGTATTCCAAAAGCAGAATTAACCTGTTAATTGAATTCAATTGATTCAATTCAACACAATACAATACAAACGGAGAGCGACAAACAGTTTCAAGTTGCCCTTAAATAAATAATATACCAACTCGATCCCACTTTGCACGATTGAATCAGTACGTTTGTTTTTGCACGAGCCATCTGCGAGCCTTTTATTAACTGCGCTCAATAGTAATAAATTGAAAAGGGGTGTAAAATTCCAATTAATTTAATTAGTCGTGTGAATGCTACGCCATTGTACCTCGATATGATTAAATTAGCTACCAGGAAGCGGCTTTTTCAAATATACGACGCAATTTTCAGCCATGCTCCACTTGTTTTATTAAGTACATATGTACTTAATAAAACAACCATGCGTTGTTTTCGTGCATAGAGTACATTTCCCAGAGATTGCTATTTGTAGTCCGAAATTGATGAGTGATTTTACACAACTATTTTGTATAGGTGTCTCGTTTACACTTATTAAATTTTTCTTACCGTCTCAGTTGCACATTTTTGGCTAAGCCAATCAGAGCGCATTGCATTGCAGCTAATAGTCAATGTTTAAAGAATTTATTTTCAACTAGCCGAATGATATCGATGCTTTTAGTGTTATATAAACATCATCATCTCAGCTATAAGAAGTCCACTGCTGGACATAAGCTTACACTGTTAAAATATACTAGAAATTTTTGAGCACGTATAAATAATTACTATAATTTATTAAACTTGAATTTACATTCAAATTTAATAATGTGACAAAGTCTTAACTGTCGGAAAAGGATTCGCCTATTCTTAAGTTGTGCGAGCCCAATATTCAAAATCTCCCATACAGATTTTGAATATCTCCCATACAGAATCAATGAGTTTATCAAAGGGAAGAATGGATGAAAACTATGTCATAGTTGAGTGTTGCAATCGCTTTCCATAGTTATTAAAGACCTACTAAAATTATTGGAGATAAATCCTAAATTTTACGCGTAGTCTTCTTCACCTAATATTCATCATTATGATGTCATCTCAGCCATAAGAAGTCCACGGCTTAAGCCATAGATTTCTAAAAAGACCCATTGGAAATGGCTACCTCCAGCGTCTTCCTGGCAATTGTATGAAGTCATCTGTCCATCTCATGCCTGGTCTTCTTACGCTGCGCTTGCCGGTGAGTGGTATCAACTCGAGAAAACGCTAAAAACTACTATTGCCTAACTAATAAGGTAAAAAAAAGTATTAAGCATAACTATTTACATTTAAAACTGGAAGCTAAAAATTAAGCCAAAATTAAATGAAAACCACAAATTTTGGCACAATCCAGTGCGTTATGCAAATGATGCAACTATTGTATCGCTGATTTATTTCATACAAGCGGCCTGGTAGACATTACTTAAACCGCTCGTAAAAACAGTTCCAGATTACGTGACATATACGACCGCTAAATTCTGTGCAAATGCTGCTTGTTTCTGGTTTTGAACTGAGGCTAATTCACGACGATATCTAATAGAATGTGTCTTTTGTTTATTATAAATAAATAAATATTTGTGGACATTTCACACAACACCATTTAGCCCAAACTAAGCAAAGCTTGTACTATGGAACTAAATGGCGGATGGATACATACATGTTTTTTGTAAATATATACATATGATACATAGAAACACCTAGACACAGAACAAACATCCATGTTCATCACACAAATGTTTTCCCTGGGTGGGGATCGAGCCTACGACCTACAGCTCAGCAAGTGGACATACTACCAACTGATCCACAAGGCCAGTCAATTCGCAGCTCTCTCTCTCTAATACACTATAGTCTAGCTCTTTTAGGGTTTTATAGTAAACAAAGAATCCATAAAGTTTCCTGCATGTATGTCTATCTATTAGTCCGTAGCTTTGTTCATTGTTTACTTATATAATAATCACGCCCACAAAGGAATAAAAGAAAATAAAGAATCTTAAAGAAACAGTAGGTACCCACCCACCTTGCTTACAAATTAAATCCTCTTCTCACCTATTTTGCTGCGCTCAACAGGGTCCATATGATACATTTATTTGAATAACCCATTTTTTATACCTACTATGAAATGGCAATAAAATACCTGAATCTGTATCTAAAGAAGGATGAAGTCTTTTCTCCTTTACCTGATAAGAGTTGTAAGTATTTAATTACGATTCAAAGTTTAGTTTGATAAATTACATCACTACTTATTATTTTTCTACTCATTTTACCATGAAATCTACATGTCTGAGAGTTCTCAATGATCTTGAAGATGTGTGAAGTCTGCCAACCCGCACTTGTCCAGCGCGGTAGACTATGGCCTTACCCTTTTCACAATGAGAAGATGGCACGCGCCCAGCAGTGGGACAGTTTGTACAAACAGGGCTGATAAAAAAAGTTCTAACGAGACTGCAAGGCTAGGAATATGATCTGCCTAGTTCAAATCCATCTATGGCTCTCAGATGAGTAATCACAGTGTATAGACGCTCTCTCAAGAAAATACTTTGCTCCCTAACTACAGAATAATTTTCTCCCAATGAATCCTTTTCTCCCCGTGCCGTAATTAGTTCTGTTTGAGTTATTAGATACCCTCTTAATTAATGATATTGCTGCCGCTGAATGCCAGAAGACATCATCAGTATAAATATTATTTTATTAACGAGTATTGCTTATAATATGCGCTTTCAATTTCCTCGGAAAAATATTTTAGTTAAGAGTATTTTGTTATATTTTGCTGGTCTTTTGATAGATTTTTTTTCTGTACGACGGCATAGCATAAAAACACAATATAGTTTAATTGTGGACTTTTAGTTTTTTTTTAGAAATCACGTTTTTTTTTTATCACGTTTTATTGTATACTGTTATAATGTACACTTTAAGTAACATCTTTCCTATCCGTGCATAGGCTTGTCACCGTTGCGTTACAGATATTGCTTTCTTTTTCTGTATGTGTGGTCTTTTAATAAAGAGTTATCTATCAGAATTCATCTTTCAAACAAAAAAACTAGGTCAACATAGATCCCTCAGTTTGAGAGCTACGATGTCACGGACAGACATACAGATACACAGTAACAAAATTATAGCACCCTTCTTTTTTGGTCGTGGGTTAAAAATAAAGAAAAACTAAAATTGTTTAATTAGACTTTAATTAGAATTGTTAAAAAAAAACAATTTCAAAAAATCAATGACATCAGAAAAAGTATAAATGTTTATGAACTAAATTTTATGAAATTAAACATTCCATTCATGAAATAACAGTACAAACAATGTATTTAAATAGCAACTGATTTACATGTTTCTTCGTAAGCGTCCGAAGTGAAGCTACAACCCGAGCAACTAGGAAGTCAAACGTAACTAAGTACAGGGACGTTAATCACTACCCTCCGGCTTAATTTAATTAAGTGTGGACACTAATCAGTACTAGCGCCTAGTACTCTGAGTCTCTGACACAAGTTTAACAACCACTTCCGACTAACTTCTCTAGAACAATCCAGAGGAGCACACACATAAAGCAGAGTTTTTCACGTAAGTGCAGCCAACCCGCTGTACTTTCATTACAACATCTCGTACGTCTTTATGATGTTATTACTAAACTTTATTCAAATTTGTTGTTATAACAGATATCTGGTGCTGGCCGTAGATCTAGATCTCTATCAAAGTAAAAATTTAAAACTATAACACGTCACGCCTCTAAAAGTCCGCTTTTTTCACACAAACTTACGCCGCTTATACCATACGCCAGATTTTACTTATTTACTGACGATCGTACTCATCATCATCATCATCTCAGCCATAAGAAGTCCACTGCTGGACATAGGCCTCCTCCATGCATTTCCAAAAAGACCGATTGGAAGCGGCTTGCATCCAGCGTCTTCCCGCCACTTGTATGAGATCATCTGTCCATCTCGTGGCTGGTCTTCCTACGCTGCGCTTGCCGGTACGTGGTCTCCACTCGAGAACCTTTCGGCCCCGTCAGCCATCAGTTCTACGTGCTATGATCAGTACGATCGTACTGATCTATCGTAAATGTATAGACTCTGAAAGTAAAGTCTCTATGTAAACTAGACTGATTTTTCAGATTTTTTATTCTTTGATTTTATCACTTTTTGATTTGGCTCATAGATTTATATATAATTAACAATCTTATTTTAAATAATGTAGCAATAGTCTAACCATTGTTATAATGAAAGTTGTATATGCCTGTATTAGGTGATCATATCAGACCTACGTATGAATGAAGTAGAAAATTAAGATTGTATAAATAAATAAATAAGTACACATACTTCCTAACTTGGGCCGACGACGGCCAATTTATAGATATTAGCTGCTAAAGGTTAAAAGTTAAATAGCTGCCATTACTTACATTCTAACAGCTGATTTGTATGTAAAACTATACACAACATCAATTAATAATCAAAAATGAAAGTAGGTATTTTAAGACACTTATCGTCGGCGGTAATTCTGCCAGACGCTTTAAAGTGGGCAAAAGTTTGTATTTGTATTATTTTTTTGTATATTATACGATATTTAGGGAACTATTTCAATTCTATTTATAATCAACCTGACAAATCCTTGGAGCCAATAAGGTATGGTAAGGCATATGTCAATCACAGGCCACTATTATTACCAACGGAAAAAGTACAACGCACACAGTCCAATTGTTTCATAAACAATTGTACAACAAACAGTACATATTGTATCGAGTAATCCGCGTCGCTTTGAAACATCGAATCAATTAAACATGTTCAACAAGAGAGCCTGATTCATTGCACTCAAACAACTGTTTTGCAAACTATTCGGGAACTAATGCCACTCCACTACATCGAGCGAGGCTTTGTTTAGTTTATTGGCATATTTCAACTTGTCCGTTTGGCTTCCAATTGTAGACAATAATTGACACTCGAAGTGGGATTTAAACGCTGGTGCTATGCTAAATATATTGTTTATTGCACTAGGACATCAATTTATGAGAGGAAAGTGCATTTTTACCTGACTGCGCAAGAAAGAGGGTATGTTTTTCGGGTGTATGTATGTTTCTATATTATCTACTACAAACTTAACGGGTACTGCCCGAGTGTCATAGGTTATAGTTTTTTGAGATCATTGGAGAAATCCGTTAAAATTTGTTTAATGAGCAATAATCGCGAAAATATTAAAAAAATAACTTTTTTTTAACAAATAACTACTACTTTTAAACGAATTATCCAAAACAAAAAGCTCATTTTAATACGTTTTACATCGATTTTGCGCATACTTTTTTTTATAAAAGATACACTACACTAAGATACACATCATAAAACGTACTTAAAGCAATCATAACTTACACTGTGATAAATTGCTATATATCGGGTACCTATTTTGTTTTTCTTTTAACACACTTATTATTCTTAATGTAGGTCGGCGGTCCTTATACCGAAGCAAATATTACTAACAACGAACTAATATAGCCTTAAGCATATATACAACTAACTAACCAAATAAAATATTTTTTATTTATTTATTTTATTAATCTTAATGTAGACGCTGTTAATTTTATTTTGAACTTTTGGCTCAAATATGAGAGGTTTTATAAGTTTAACTTGTGTATCTATGTATCTGTAGAGTCTCTGTGTCTGTTTGTGGCAGCGTAGCTCTCAAACGGATTTTAATCTAGTTTATTTTTATTGAAAGAGGATTTAACGATAGTGCTCTTAGCTCTGTTTCATCGAAATCGGATTAGTCATGTTTTTCTCAGGAGTTATTGGGTTTTAAGTTTCGAAAACTCAAAAACCCCTAACAAAAAAGACGGCCGAATCGATTTCGTTTTCAATTACTCTTTACTTTGGCATCAAAATCTTTTCACTTTATGATTATGACTATTTATGTATGTATTTATGTTTATTTATGACTTAGTATCAAACCCCAGAAGACTTTAGTAGTAATTTGCAGCCTACACGTAAAACTGGCTGTATATAATATTTTTAATAACAAAACTACGCCGGATTAATTAGACAGGTTGACAGCTTTGTTGTCGGCTGCGCAGTGAAATTTAATGAATATAAAGTGAAATAACGCCTTAATGAGATTAAGTGTGATTTAGTTGTCGTAATATATATAATGCTGTGATCCCGCTGGCCGGGGCCAGGCGGCGGGCGGCAGGCGGGCGGCAGGCGGCTCGGCGGGCCAGCCAGCCAGCGCGTGTTTATTAAACGAGCTACAATGGGAGGAAATCGCGGATTAACTAGTATCTAACGCTATAGATGCAGTAAGGTTTGTCCCAGTCCCATGGTTTGTACCAGTGTACTTTTTAAAGTTTTTTTGCCTCTCAAAAAGGAAACAACTGAAACTGCTTCCTCTGCATGCCATGCATCCATAGTCGTCATTGCATTCTGCAAACGTCGCCCGTTGAAAGGTTAGGTACTTACTAAATATTACGGTACTCTATTAGCGCAGAAGACATTAATAGTATTACATACAAAACACTCCGCACCTCCCGCCAATCTTGAGTTCCTCACCCGCTCCCCGCACTCGCCCTGTCATGTCAGAGTTCGACGGTACGGCGCCATTCATTTGTTAGTCAAAATATGCGTTGTGGGCTCGAATCAAACTCGACTTCTCGAGGGAGCGGCAACTTAGTGCCATGTGTGTGTATTGTTATACAGACGTAAAACTTGTTTATGTGTCACTCCTGATAAACTAATCTTTGGGAATGTAAAATGCTAATAAATCAATCAAAAAAAGTTGATTGATACATTCCAGTCTATTTTTAGGGTTCCGTACCTCAATAGGAAAAAACGGAACCCTTATAGGATCACTTTGTTGTCCGTCTGTCCGTCTGTCCGTCTGTCCGTCTGTCCGTCCGTCCGGGTGTCAAGACCTTTATCTCAGGAACGCGTGAAGGTATCGAGTTGAAATTACGCAGATCCATAGTATCTTGCTGCAGAAAGAAAAATAAAATTTCTCAGTTTTCGTAAAAAAAAGCTACAGCCGAATATGTCGTAAAAAACGCACATTTCGACACTCACAGAGGAATCAAAACCTATGGGGTACTTCCCGTTGACCTAGAACTCTGAAATTTGGCAAGAAGCATTGTGTTAGAGTACACATATAGGAAAAAAACCGAAAACTGGACATTTTTAATTTAATCACAAAAAATAGTGTCTCTATGCAAGGAATGAGGGCCCAAATTTTAAGTGAATTAACCGTATCATGTGGGATATCATGTGAAAGAGCCTCATTAGCATAAGCTAAAACAGGTTTTTAACACATTCTTCGCCCCCTGCAGACCCTTCACTTCAGCTGGAACCAAAACTTTTTAGGCGGATTTTGATTAAGCACAGAGTGGCCGCGCAAAGCAACATTGACTGCCTCAAACGCCGGCGGCTTACTGACTACTACAAAATAAACGGGACGCTCGCTCGGATCCGAGTGGGAGGCGCCGCTACTATGCCCCGCTCCACTCGGATCCGAGTGGTAAGCAAAGAATGTGTTAAATATTTTTACGATATATATTTTTCGGTTTATGAAGGAAAATATAAAAAACATATGATTTCCCCCTTTTATTTAGTTTGTACGGAACCCTCGGTGGGCGAGTCTGACTCGCACTTGTCCGGTTTTTTTTTATTTTAAATTATAACAGTTTAGCTTACACGTTGTAACAAATAAGAAGGTATTTTTTCTATCTCTCGTTATTACTCGACTGCGTAAGAAGAAGGTTTATGATTTTTTGCTTATTACAATAAGCGTCATGATTCTCCCTGACTTGAATAAAGCTGCTTTCATCTCTGATGATCTCCATTTTGGTGTATTTCATGACGCTGATATAAAACACAATAAATTAATCTTGATCTAAATTTTTACATATCTTTAATACATAAAATCGTTGGATTTTCTTAGCAAGCTAGCATGTGTTGCAAAAATTATAGCCTATAGTCTGTTTAAATTTAGAATTTAGTATTTCTGTGGCCTCAAAATAATGAAATAAGGACATCAGTGCCTTCAATGTCACATTAGTATCTAGCCGAACAGACTTTATATCTTTTGTACATAATGGTTTTCTCAGAAAGCTTTCTCAAATCGAATACTTAAATAAATAATAACTCTAAATTCTGAACATTTGAAGCTATCGGACAAGCGGACCAAGGCGGCTTCAAGATCTCTCGAAAATTGAATTTTACGCGCTATATTCGACCATTGCTTGTTACACGACGTACGAGTAAGCTGTTTATTCTAACAAGGTTTGCCTAAGGCTCGGCACGTGAGGCGACCTACGGCTCTGGCCTGCGATATTTTAACTAAATCCATGTCAAAACAGGATTTTAGAGAAGACAAGCAAGACAAGACAGAGCAAGACAAGCTATTCAAATCGTCCAGACAATATTATGATTACATTTTATATTTAGCTGGATGGGATGAAAATGCTTGTCATATTTAAAGCTTTTATGTATTTCGATGCATAAAGTACTTGTACAAGTAAGATAGATCCAATAATTAATATTAATAACCTATAGGCAAAAATTCGTAATTAGTCGCGAATTTATTTAATTTATAGTTTTTTAGTATTTTCGCTGTTAGTTGTCCTAAAAATAATAAAATAAAAAATGTACTATAAGCAGATGATTTGTATTATACCTGACATGAAGGCAATGAAGCCAGTGCCTCATCTGCCTTAACACCATCCATAATTGCTTTTTGGTGTTTTATCAGTGTGCCTATGGAGAAATTGGAGAATCGATGTGCTTGCTCACGTGAGTTGATAATTACTTGACTGCTTTTAGTATTTTGTAAGCTTTTGTAAGATACAGTTAAAGGTGGATAAGCAAGGTTTTCTGAAACTAGGGCAATCGCACGCAAAACTGTCGTATACTGATAATTTCCGTGGATTGTTTTTTTTTTTCTATCGGACAGCAATAAGCACGAAAAAGCGACAACGTTACATGGTTGATATTCCGAAAACAAGTACGAAACGTTTTGGCCCCACTTTCATTGTGTGTACCGCCAAAATGTGGAATGCGCTTCCTGAATGGGTCTTTCCGAATAGATATAATCTAGTTGCCTTCAAATCGCGAGTGAATAGGTTTCTTCTAGGTAAGCACGCTCCATCGTAGACCGTAACTGTCACTTAACACCAGCTGGTGAGTTGAAGGTGGTCACCAGGTGGTCAAGCGCAAGCCTATTTATTGTCGAATATAAAAAAAACAAAAACTCTATGGTTATTGTAATGTTATAAATAGTGATAAATGATGTTTATTTCAGTACAAGTAAACAAGTAGTGAACGCCTCCCTACTGTTTCTTCCCAGCGCGAATCCAGAACGAAACAATATTTACTTGTATTTACTCAGTTAACTCGCGATGTTGATTAAATATAGGCCGAGGAATATTTTAGCTTTGTTTACTTCCTTAACTGGGTGATAAGTTAACTCTGTGCGATTATAATTAAGGCACGATGTAGGTAATAAGTAAGGAGCCAGTGAGCTGAAAACAATGGTTACTAAACATGTGGTTATTAAAGAGCTTTTATTATTAGGAGTAAAACTTTAAGCTTATCTAAGCTATTCTTACATTACTATACTTAGATCTCCCGCATACGGGACTATTCGAAGGCGACTCCAGATTGACACGCATGCGCGATTTTAATGTATTTCATATATTTTTTACCCGACTGTATAAGAAGGAGGGTTATGCTATTCGAGTGTATGTTTGTATGTATGTATGTAATTGTGTATTTATATGTATATGTATGTGGGTATGTATGAATCTTTCTATATTATGATAGCCTAAGTACAGCCTACGATGTCACAAACATACACACACACAGACACGTCCAACTTATAAAACGAAAATAACCGTCTCCGTCTCAAAATGATATATGTATAAATGCAAGTAGTTGAGCTTTGTGACGTCATGGTGTTGCCAATTTCAGTAATATTTACATACTTTTTTTAACATTATCTTGATTATCTCACTATAACATTATTGCAAAAGTTTGGGAGTGTGTGAATTTATGTTTTTGTTACTCCTTCACGCTAAAACGGCTGAATGGACTTAGATTAATTTCTAATAAAGAAAGCTATACGCTGATATGACACAGGCTATTATTTCACATAATCACTCAGAAATTAAAGACGAATCATCTCACATACCAAAATCAATGCCGTTTAAGCAAGAAAAGACCAACACCAAATATGCCTTCAATTTTGGAGCAAGGTGTAAAATTATGGGTCCTTCGCCAATTCGCTCTATAACGTATTCGACCCATGATTTGCAAAAATATTTATGAAACTAACATTATGCAAAAATTAAAGGGGCTTTAATAACTACAACAAAACAATATACAAACTCAACTAACTATACTACACAAAAAGCATATCGATTACCCCAGACCGATAAAGATCTAAAGACAATCGTAATGCTCAAACCCACTACTAGTTACAGCGTACCAACCACGCTGCTGTTGAATGGCAATGCTTATGCGTTGGGCTAGATACGCACCAGCATTTTGGTCACGCGTCCCATCGATCAGGCCCTCAGATAAATTTTGGAAAATATGAGATGAGCTCCCGATCCCCACGGACCCAGTCTCAACACCAAACGGCTCAAATATGTAACCTAAAATGAAATATCTTGGATATTAATAAAAGCTTACAATGAGGGCTCCTTCAATTCCGTGGAACAGTGATTCAGCCCAGCGCCGCGGGCTAATTCCAGACCGCCGGCGCCGCGCGCCGCCAACCAGCCGGAAAATTGTATTGTTGCTATTACCTGCTTATTCCACGGTATCACGCGAACCAGAAACATGGGGGACCTGCTGGATATACTTATTACATACTCTTGTTTATATGTTCAAAGTAATGTATATGTTTAGTTTCTTTATACGACCTTCCTTCGGGTAGGCAGATCTACCGCCTGATGACCTTAATACAGGGCCTCAAGGCTGCTAAGTGAACATCACTCGTTCGCCGCTCGCTGATACGATTCAAAGACAATTTTGACGAATTGCTAGTCTATTACTACATAAATAGACTAACAATTTGTCAAAACTATGAAATTATGTAAAATTATGAAAGACACGGCCTTTCATTTCTTCACACTCTTCTCTTTTCTGAATCGAGTTTTGTTTTGGATACTTTTGCCGCAACCAATGACTTTCCATCACGTGGATGTAAAGTAATGAATATAGTTTCCTGGGTTAACCGATACTCATATACCAACAATGACGAACTTAAAATTTTTGATATTTATGTCGCCGTGCTAAAGCCTAATTTAGATTGAGAAGTCTACAGACGAAACGTATTCACTACCTCTACAGACGAAATTTGAATTATTTTTAAATTCGAAGTTATTTTAATCGTGTAAGGAGGCTAATTAGACCTCATTGAGATCACATCCCGTTGATATTTTATCAAAGGCCGCAACCATACCTGCCTAAAGTTGTTTGGGTCTAACATTTCTCCAAAAGTTTTTGTAGTTGTCATTGTCATCTCAGCCTTAAGATAGCCACTGTTAGACGTAGACTTATTTCATGTATTTCCAAAAAACCCGCTGGAAGCGATCTGCAACCACCTGTTTGAGTCGACATGGTAATCATTTTGATAGCAAAGCAGCTAAGACTGATGCATTACTCAATTTTAAACAAAAAATCTGAATATTATGAAATTGGACAAAAGTTGAATCTCAGGTGAAGGTAAATCTTAGCTTGGGGCAAATAAGTATTGTTAGTATGTACCTATATGTATGTATGTTTGGGCTGAAAAATATGTTTGCTACCTACCACACTTGATTTTGAAATAGATCATGCTATTCTATAACAGTCTTTGAATAAATAAATCACAAACAGATCACAATTTTTACAAAAATGTTTGTGCTCGCGAGATCTAATATAAAATTCTTATACTACAAAATTCTTATGAACATTTTTGACAGTAATAAAACTACGTAACATCTCCCAACCTATACCTAGCTGTATTGCAATGAAACGATTAATAACTAGGCCGTAATTGAGTACTAGTTAGAGTCCCTAGTGTGGCGTAACACTTCTACCGCAATGTAAACGAATTACTTACATTCAGGTCACACAATTTACCTACTTAGTTAATTGACGGAGCGAGCGAAGCGAGTTAAGGTTTCTGCATCAACTGGCCAAAATTATTTTCATCTGTCCACATGTTTGTTTGATATGGATACGATACAATGGATACGATAAAATAAAATTTATTTTACATATATCTGACAAATATTTGTACGCCATCTTGACTGGCAAAACATGTTCAAGCAACTCCAACTTTTTAATAACACCAATTGTGCATGCTACTGTGTGTGTGTGATTTTATCTCATGTTTTATACAAATAAATATTATCTATCTACAATTGTGTTTTTGAACAAATCATGCTGACTTAACTAAACTGTTGCAAAAACTGTCGCTCGCAAGGTCTACTATTCGTAGATCTACTAGAGTAAAAGCATTGTGCAGGAATATGCGGACGCTCTAAATACATCGTAATATATACTGACAGCTACCTACTCTCGCGTCTGGATATTTTCAAACAGGTTTCACAAATAAAAGTTAAGTAACACCTTTTGAAAACCACCACCAAGCTCGTATCTTGCAATATTTGGCTGATCTTTAGACCTTTTTACTCTACTATGTAAGAAGGAGGGTTATGTTTTTTATGTTTAAATAAGATCTTTGAGATCTAAGTAAGATCTAAAAGATCTTCGATTGGCCACCAGCACGCGACGTGACTTAAGCGACGGTATGGGCGAGGATGGAGCTCGTTGATCTAAAAGGTACCTATTTAAAAGTAATATTACTATATCATATTACTTTATTTTTTTCCCCATTATCGTCAATATTACACTGGATAATAATGACAATTATAATAAAAACATAATTATCATGGCTCTTTTGAAACTATGTGACTCAAAGTAAATCTCACTCGTAGGTTCTGTTCAGTTAGAGAACTAATGCGGCCTAGAGGGCGCTGCTGTCCTTATTTCATTATTTTGTTAAATCAAAACGTTGTCCCATTTTTAGCACGAAAGCTCTTTATTCAAACAGACTCTATTTAAGTATCCATTATTTTATAAAGCTACGTTTAAATCAAAGTTTTATTCGAGTATCTAAGTTTGGTTTACATTAAGTTAGCTTCACCAGACTTCAAGAAAACCATCCAATATTATTATTCAAATACAGAGTTCAATAAAATTCCCAAACTACATTAAGTATATTGAAACCATAACTCCAGGTGTTAAAGTCCGACGCAGTTCATGAACCATCTCCTTTAAACTGTTATTAAACTTGCGTGAAAGTGTCTCACTGAAATTAATTAATTAAGTACGTAATATTATATTGAAAGGGTCGTAAACTTCATGATGGTCGTTGACGAAATTATATCTTGAAAGAGGGCGTCGAGAGGTACCATTATCCGCCATTATTCCAGCGATGAAATTAATTTTGTTCATTAAATTTACATATTTCCTCAATGAGAAGATGGTATAGCGTTATATTAAGGTTGTATAAAAGTTATATATAGTTATAATATAAACGCTGGGGTGAATCGGGATCGCTGAAGCGACAGGTCGCGGTGACCTTGGTCATGGCTTGTTGCGCATCTTTAAACGCTAATTTTAGCGTTTATCTCGGAAATGTTAAATTTTAAATGTTTTGCTACGGAGTATTTCTTACAATGTGAGTTGTGAGCTTAACTTGGAAGCATGAGCTGAAAAGCTACTAAAGCTGGTCTTTTTACTTTCCTGCGACCAGAAATACAATGATTTTCAATTTTACCAGATATCTAATACCTACCTTTAAACGAGCCATTCTTGTATATAATAATCTGAATCTGGGAAAAGGCTCCAACGATTTTAATAAGGATTTTAATGAAATTTGATTTGTAGGTAGATTAGGGGATCTTGTTAGGTTTCATTTTTAGCGAAAAAGGGTTTGCTCGTATTTTCAGTCATAAAAATCCGAGTGGAGCTCGGTCGCCCAGGTATTGTGTTTAAAGTAAGCAAAAGAAGATATTTTGCTGAAGATACGTCTGAACTTCGTCTTATTTTATAAAAGGAGACTTAAAACAAAAAGGTTTAAACAGTTTAACTGTATTTTTGTTTGTTACCGCTTAACTCCTTCATTTATAAACCGATTTTTTTTATTTTTTTATTTTATTTGATATACTTTCAGATTGATCCTATAGAAATTTAATCAAAATTGATTCAGTAGTTTGGTTTTTCAAACGAAATTGCGTATTTTGTGGTCGGTTTTTCAGTTTTTAAACTATAATTATTTAGGGTTATGTTTTTGGGTGAAATGTAAACGTTTGTTTCTTTATCACTACAAAATGACCGAAATTACCGATTTTAATGTTGCGGAGTATCGTTAAATACTCGTATATACTTAACTTACTTTTCAAATAAAATTCGCGACGAAATTAATCGTAGCGGTTATATAGAAGTTCATCCAACAGTTATATAGAAGTTGATAATAAAATGATTTCATCCGTGCTCATTATCAAAATGGCGTCACGGGAAGTCCATTCATGCGAGTTTCCCGTTTGGTATCGACGGAAACCATTGTGATTATGACAAATGCTTTGTTTGCATTAATATTTTCATTAATATTTTCCAATTTATAAGGCTCTATTGTTGTAATTTGTATAATGACAGCGGATTCATGAACAATGATCGAGATGAGAGTAATACTTTTTTAGGGTTTCGTACCCATATTTGGACAAAGCGCAAACAACTAGATGCAAAACTGCGGTCACTGAACTGGTTATTGGGACGCCAATCACAACTAAATCCTAACAGCAAGATGATAGTGTACAAAACTACCATAAAACCAATCTGGACTTACGGAATACAACTATGGGGAACGGCCAGCAACAGTAATATAGATATCCTGGAGAGATTCCAGACCAAAGCTCTGAGAACAATGTTTGGCATCCCTCATTGTATAAGTAATAGATACATATACCTCGACCTCGGCCTAAAAACAGTTCGGCAGGAAATAGCTCAAAACAGCCTGAAATATCAGGCGAAACTGTCAGTCCATGTAAACAAACTAGCACAAGCTCTGAGTGGAGAAGACGCTCTTCAGCATATCTACCCGACTAAAAAGAAGTGACATACCGAGCCTACATACAAGATTTACCACTTGACATCAAGAGAGTCGTGTGAAAATAATTTTCATACAAGTATGGCTCTTGAGGAAAACATAAACTGAGAAATCAAACAAAGAAGTGGCTTATTGTTGGAAAACAGATTGCCATGAAGCAGAAATGATAAAAAAAAAAAGGTTTCATACCCAAAGGGTAAAAACGGGACCCTATTACTGAGACTCCGCTGTCTGTCCGTCCGTCTGTCCGTCCGTCCGTCTGTCACCAGGCTTTATCTCATGAATCGTGATAGTTAAACAATTGAAATTTTCACAGATGATGTATTTCTGCTGCCGCTATAACAACAAATACTAAAAAATAGAATAAAATAAGTATTTAAGGGGGCTCCCATACACCAAACGTGATTTTTTTGCTCTTTTTTGCTCGATATTGATAAAGACAACAGGTAGACGCTTGAAATATTCACTGAATATTGAGTTATATTATTTGCTTTAAAAAGAAATAATTAAATTAAAATAAAATTAATATTTGAGGGGGGCTCCTATACAACAAACGTGATTTTTTTGCCGTTTTTATAGATAATGGTACGGAACCTTTCGTGTGCGAGTCTGACTCGCACTTGGCCGGTATTATTTATCTCACCACGCGGTAATGAAAGATATGACTTCGATAGTTGTCTATTTATGCATAATTATATTATATGTATTTTTTATTCACTCTTATTTCGTGAACTACTTGCCTAATATTAATAAGTGTCATTTCATTCGATGCGTATAACGTAACAGTAAATCCAATATGGCGTATTTTATGGTCACTTAATTTCAAATCATGACTTTTATAGGGATTCGTACATCAAAAGAAAAAATATATAATTTCCCCCTTTCCTCTATTAGTTTGTACGGAACCCTCGGTGGGCGAGTCTGACTCGCACTTGTCCGGTTAAATTTTTAAATGGAAATAACTATAGTTGTATTTATTTAGTATGTTTGGAAAGATAACTATCGTGACAAAATATGGGACCTGACGTCTGTTGTGTTGCCTGCCAGTGCTCTTATAGTCGAACAAGATCATGACATAAGGACAGCAGCGCCCCCAATACCACATAATAAGTTCTCTTTCCGAACACCCTCTATTATTAAAATAATATAATATAATCATATTATGAAGAAGTTTAGGTGATTCGATTCCCACACAAAAGTTAAACTGTACTCATTTCGACCATATTTGGTAAAAATATTTTTGTATAGACATCGTAATAAGCGTATTCCAATAATTAGACCACTCGGAATATATATAATCTAATTGCTCAATCCCACTAGTTGGTAGGTACCCTGGGTACCCTACCAGTTGGTAGGGTACCCAGCATGTTAACAGAATTGTTACATTAAATGGACATGTTTATGCGTTGAGCTTGATACGTAGGTATCAGCATTTTAGCCAGACGTCTCTTGATGTCGACCGTCTGTGTCGTAAATATTTATAGAAAAAAAAATAGTAATGCGAGAAAGGATGCAGAGTAGCTTTAGAAAGTAACTAACTACGTTTGTTCTAGCTTCGCTGTTGTAGGTACAGAAAAAGTAGCAAGCTAGCTACCTCGAAAATAAAATAAAATAGCTAAAGAGTGAATATTCTTTGTTCGAAAATCTCCATATTGACCCAACCTAAAATCGGATAAGCTTATACCAAGACAATACAAAAGAAGAATGTTTCAAAACTTCTCTCTTACGAGAGAAAGACCTAATTTTTTAGTCGTTGGAAAAAGTTTGACAAAGGACAATGCGACTGCCTTTGTATTAAATTGTGAAATCTATTTGTACGTTTCCATTTTCTGGGATACAAAGCCACTTTAGTTTGACCAAAGCAAGGTTAACATGAAACATAGACAAATTATCTTTCTACTGTTGTGGACCTGTCAGTAGAAATAAAGTATGTAATGGCACATAGCACGTAGAATTGATGGCCGATGGAGCCGAAAGGTTCTCGAGTGGAGACCACGTACTGGCAAGCGCAGCGTAGGAAGACCAGCCACGAGATGGACAGATGACCTCATACAAGTGGCGGGAAGACGCTGGATGCAAGCCACTTCCAATCGGTCTTTTTGGAAATCCATGGGGGAGGCCGGTCTATGTCCAGCAGTGGACTTCTTATGGCTGAGATATTGATTCCTGCAAGGCTTGCAGGAAGAGCTGTAAGTACAGAAGATTCTTTCTATAAACACATTTAATTTAAATGCGATTCTTGATACGACGCAATAAAGCGCAAATAATACTTAGCACGCAGCTAGAAAAAGTTGACTCTCGGCGAGCTATGAGCTTAGTTGGTGATGATAAGCTATTTGCAAAGAAGACAATATTGAATATCAAAGTTAATAATGTAGGTTCTTTGCCAGCATTTCATATTGGATCATACATATATCGCTTAGGGTGACTTCGTCCACATCGCTTTAAACAAGCGAGTGGACAGTCAATCGCACTTAGGTTAAAAAAAAAATTACTATTATTCTATTATTATCATGAAGGTCTTTAGCGTTAAATAAACGATTTATAATTCTACATTTTCCAGCAGCACATTAATCATAAATTTTATTACATCAAATAACAAGGAAACATCTTGCCAATTCTCAAGAAGTATCTCGCGATAAATTTAATTTTCCCGTATTGAACTAAGAGCTTTCTACTCCAGCAGAGTTTCTAGTTATTTGAGCGCAATATAATGTATTTGTATTAATGAGAGCTTTGCGATTGTTTACCCTCAAGTCGAAAGGTCGTAGGAAGTAGGTGCCATTTACTTAATTGGTTGCTTGAAGGTTTATTTAAATTGTTTCCAACGAATTGTAGCAACGTTTTCTTTATTTGTATATAGTAGTTTGTTCAGTATCGTTATTTTTTATGCCTCAATAAGCTTAAGTTATAAGCTTTAGTTTGACCGTCAACTCGCCTGATGTTAGGTAATATTGCGATACCCGATAGAGCACGCTTTTTTACAGTTCACACAAATAGGTTTTCTTACGCCTACACACTAAACTGTTGTAACAATATGAAGGACAAAGACTTGACTTTATTACAACATTTTTTATGGTTCCGTAGTAACTACGTGAAATCCTTATAATTTCCCCATGTCCGTCTGTATATATGTCTGTCCATCCGTATGTCCCTACATAAACGAAATTTGGCAAGTAGATGTGTTCTGTGAACCGCTACAAAATGTAGTCAAATTTAAAAAAAATATGGGTTTTCTCTTTAGTTTTCTCAGGTGTGATGTGTGCAAGATACAGTATATATCTTTAAAAAAAATAAAAAAATGTAGTCCCCTCCCCCTGCATATATAAACTATTGGACTTAGAAATTCATGATTATACCATATTTAAAACTTTCAACAAAAATATTTTGAACACTCTGTGAATACAACTTTTCGAGATATAACGATAAATATATAAAACCTATAAAGCCTTTAATAAAATATATAAAGCCTTTGACCTTTTCGCGAAGTAGTCAAAACAAAAATACTTGCCAAGCAGTTTTCTTTCAAATTGCAGTATTAGCTACGGAACACGCGTGACGCGAATATCCGCGTGTCTCAACACGGTCTTGGCTTTTATCGTTAAAGAAGATTACTCGCCTGATAGCGATAACCGCTACCTATGTATAACTGAAATAAGTGATATAGCTGACGTTTTGACATCTCAAAGATACATTTGTAAATACTGGGTTCGTGGAAAAAGCAGCGGAGCTTGACAATATGATATGAGATATCTAGCGAGCTTTTGACAGAAGCGATATTTACGATATACTGAAACTACAACGTTGTAATCAATTAAAAAAAAATCTATATTACATTTCCCAAAAAAAAAAACAGCGATATGTGTATCAGTAACATACAACTCTTTGGAGACTAAATAAATCCAGCTAGTTAGCTTGGAAACCTTTACAATATTAGTAACTCGTCGCAGTAAAGCTGGCTCTAGTATTAGGCGGTACGTCATCAGTGGTATTATCCGTGGCCGTATTCGTAGAGGCTCCCAAATATGAATTGGCATGATGTGTATTCCAGTACTGTTGGATGTTGATAATTTTTGACCTGTCTACATATTGTTAATACAGTACAACACCTCTCGCCAATCTTAAGAACCTGTAATGGGTGAAACTCAGGTCAAATATTTTCCATACCATACGTGATCAATTTCCGTGCCCAAATTGGTAGAGGCTCCCAAGTTGTGTAATTGTCTAAGTAGTCTAGTTGCTATATTTTGACATATTTATTAGATATTTGACGTGTAACTCTGGACTCTTTATCAATAAATTGATTTGATTTGTACTTTTGGGATGTTACTGTTCAAGTTCCGTCGAATGTTGAAATTTTTCTACAGTCTGTCGTAAAAATTTAGCAGTATTTATACAAAAATCTAGTACTTATACAATAAAATTAATCATTCACGCTTTATCTCTATTTTTAAACCTATTAGCGCTGTATAGCAAACATGCATCAGTAGACATGCAAATTACTTGGTTACCAGATCAAAGACCCCTGAGTGCTCCACAAGCTTGTTTCTCCGATAACGGCAGACAGTTCCGTGACATCCAATAAAGAGCGGCTACATTTTTATGGACCATTCAGCGGGTCGCCCTTTCTGAATTCTTCAACTTTGGCTTTAATCTTTCGTATAGTATTGCCAGCTCTGAGGGAAAACTTTGCCGATCTTTTATACACGGGCCTCGGGGTGGCTATTTATGACAGTTTTCCGAACAGATTGGTGCTATTTGTAGATACAGATACCTCGTAAAATATTGTTATGGCCGTTGTTTTTATTATAAATGAGTTAATGCTTTGTTTTTAGAGATTCTTCAACTTGTTTCTTTATTTAACAGCTTACTAGGAAACCTAATATTTTACCATATTTATTGATGTGAAATCTACAAGTATTAGGTGGATCAGACCAGCTTTATATGGCAGAGTTGTTAAAAATCAAAGAAAGTGCTGCAAATTAATAAAAAAGATGTAAGCTTTATTGAAACATTCTTCAATGGATATTTATTTAGAAAAAAATAATCGTTTGGATAAATAATCATTGGAGTCCGGGCCTTATCTTGATACTATAAAGTCTACTTAGTCTATCCACAATACACAATACGGTATCAAATAACATTTTCCCTTCTAGTACCTAGATTATCTTAACTTGTGTTTTTCTATAAGTTCCGAAGTAATTGTGTTTTCGAAAATCTTGGAAAAAATCTTTTTCTATGGACCATAAAAAATATTTGAGTTGTTTCTACTTTAAAAAGAGTTTTAAAGTATTTTGTTTGAAGCAAAATTATATCTAAATATCACAATATTCAGACACTATTGACTTAATTGATTCTGAATTAACTGATCTTAATTGACTTTACACTGAAGATACCTCCTGAAACGAAGGTTTCTAAGTAAGGTTGCCAAAACAAATTATCACGACCAAAAACCATGCAACGAGTTCAAGAGATAATTAAATGAAGAGCCCAGCATGAAGTTGTCAAAGTGAGTTTATTAAACAAGGAGTGAGGGATCTCCGATAAAAGTTGTCCGGAAAGGCTGCAGATAGCGCCCGCGCTCAGAAATGATAAATTGGAGAAGTTCCCTCATTCAATACGATCCATTGTGTCGCTTCCAACGTTATTTATTGCTATATACAGAACCCTGCAGCTTATCTGTTGCCTGGCTTCTGCTTTCAGTGGAACTGGTGATGCAATTTTGTTTGGTGTCTCTTGTTGCTAACAACCGGCACTAAAAAAAAACCAATGTCAAAAGGGAACACGTTGTGTTTTCTACTAAAAATATTACATTTCATTCGTTTCGTATTGATATTGTGCCTATAGAATGGATACAAAATGGAAGCAATTCTGTTGGCAGCATTCTCACAGTTTTGCCACGTTGAATGGCAACTAAAAATTAAAATCATGTTCAAAATTTAAATGAGGCCATTGTTTAATTTTCATTCATTTTTCAAGTGTGTAATTAGTTTAGTGGTAACTACAGAATTTTAAAAAAAATTATTTAAGTATTTTTTATTAGGTACTACATAAATATTATGTAGCTGTATATTGTCTTGACCAGAAGTCACTGATGCTTTCTACAGATATAAACACACACCTTATTTCCAAAGAAGGCGTTGGATGCCGCTTTTAACGATTTTTAACCGATTTCGAAAAAGGAGGAGGTTATCAATTCATACCGGTTTTTTTTAATGTATGTACACGAATTACTCCGTCATTCAAGAACCAATTTTTGTGTTTCCTGAATTGGTGTATAGAGAAAGCTCCCAAGTTGGTTCCATAATTATTTTGTAAGCATCGCTTTATTACTGTTTGAATAATCTCTAAAAATGAAAATATTTTCATTGTACTCTGAGTAAGTGCGTCAGATTATAGAATCGCAGAGTTCCACCTACACGTTTTTCTTTGCAAGAGTGTCAAATATTAAGGATTATCGTATAAACATCTGCACATTTTCTAATCTTCGAACACGAGCATTTGACATTCAATGACATTTGTTATTGCATTCTTGACAAAAAAAAAGAGCGGGTGAAAAGAGGTCTCTTTAAAAAGTTTACAGTCGTGAAGGATTTAGTAAGTTGCGTTGAAATCGGTTTTTTAATAGAAAAATTATTAGATTTAACATGTCATGAGGTCAACCAATCACCTATGAACGTCGATTTCTCTTAAACCTCTGATTTTCATGCCACCAACGCAACACATTCTATGTTTTTCTTATCTTCTCAGCATGAAAGAAATATTTAGAAAAACATTATCAAAAAGATTAAGATTATTATTATTACCTACATTAAAATTATTATTGTTATTTTATTTTTAAGTTGTACATTTTTATAACTAATTGTATATTACTTGATGTGTAAATAAAACAGTGACTTATCAAATAATTGTGGTAGTTGTTCCATTCATTGTTCAATTCTATCTCACACTTTCCAAATGCCACATTCCGCAAGGACGCATTCAAAACTCCTCCATAACATGTACAAAACAAAACGCTGCAAAATGCATACAGGGGGTCTCTAAAAGGCGCGAAAGACAATACGTATCACAAACTTGAGGCAGCCGAGTGAGAGCGTTTGCTCGCCAAAGCACCAGGAATGCAAACACACGGTGGAGGTAAAACGAGCGAACCTACCACCTGTATTACCAAAACATCTTAAAACCAACAAAATTTTAAACAACTTTCAACTCTTGGCTAATGTTTCTAGAGCTTCCTTTCCAATGATAGGTCATAAAGGTCGGATGCTCATATCCGCAGAGCAGGAATGCGACAGTTCCACCTAGTTCCGCGATATGCTAAGCAAAAGCCAAGTAAACAAATTGGAAGTGACACTTGAAAGGAGCTTGGATAAAACGTTCTAAGAGAGAATAATGGAAGGACATTTTTATGGGATGTGTTACGCTTCATGGGTTAGCTTCGAGATGTAATTAAATGTAATATTTCGCTACCGTGATAAAGTATTTCGCGTGAAATTTGCAGAGCATTTTTCGGTGGAAGGTATCAAAGTAAACGGTAGCAATTATAATGTACCCGCTACGCGGACGCCGGGTAAGAATCACATTTTTATTTTCAACTAATTGTGTTTTCACTCGCTGGTAGGATATTAAATTTTTCAGGATAAAATAAAATAATAACCCTATTTCAATAGGTATATATTTCAATAGGCTATTATTATATCTGACTTACAATATACATGTAATCTATTCATTTGTAGACATGTATTTTTGTCAAGAAAAATGTTGACTTACTTTAAATATAACTTAAAAAGTATAGTGCCTCCAACCGGCTGGGCTCAAGCCACCGTGTACAGAATGTGGAACCTCTTGACAATGCACGCGGTTCCTAGGATGAGGACCTATTGTACTTACCCTTAACGATAAATGAAAGAGGAAAAGGAAAACCCTGACAATATAGAAAGTTAGGGAATAGGCTAAGTAGGATAGCTCGCGGGCCGGGCCTATGCGCCCGGACAGAAAAAAATAAGCCCCAACCATCAAGTAAGCGTAAGTGTGTCATTATATAACTACACACAGAGATTTTTTTGTCATAAAATATTCCTCCATATTTTGTCACCACCACAACAGCATGCTACCCCATCATCTTCATTATCATTATCTGCTCAAACATCCTCACCACTGGAGCAGTTGTGCCAGCAGCCCAGAGCCGTGCTCCGATATTTTAAGGAGCTGGGCTGGCTCGGGTGATGCTGGTAGGGGGAAATGCACAATACACCCCTAGCGGGACGTCAGTGCAGGACCCATCGCCCCCACCTCGAATAAGAATAAGAATTCCTCCATATTTTTGACAGCAGATTACATCGGGTTTCGCTGTATAAAATACGGTGATCATGATGACGATGTGTTCTATAGGTTACTATATCCATTTTCAGAGTTTCATCTCTATTTTTCACAATTTTCATAACGATCGCTTCAGTAGATAATATTAGTCAAGATATGCAATTCTAAAGTTAAATAAAATCCATAAGTATTCCGGTCGAATACAACAGAAACACTTCCAACTTTTCACAATTCGCATTTAGATAAAGTTCAAAATTTTCCACACAACGCCCTTACTAAGCAAAGTAGCTGTAACAATATTGGCAGTTTTCTTAGCACAAACAAGTTCCCGGCAGCAAACAACAAGCTTCCCGGTTCACATCAAGATTCCGGCTTGTTTAGCGAACTCCAGCTCCCGCCAGATTTATTCATGACTTGGCCAAATATTTGATTGATTACAGTGTCTCAAGCATCCTCGCTGCTCGATCAATGTACGCCACTTCATCGAGAAAAACTCCGCTTGTTTCAACGGTGATGCGGCTGATTTTTTTAATACAAAATGAGGCTGATGATGGCGTTTGTTTATAAGTTTCTTTAAGATTGTTGGCTACTGAATGCCTTTATAATCTGGTTCGGTAGTCAATATCTTTAAAAGCCCATTCAGTTCATAAAGAATTGCAGCGTACGCGGTCCCGTGAGCTCGGATGTTATGTTTTGAGATAGTGTTACAGTAAGGTATTTTGTAGATTTTTAAAATTTCATTATTGAGTGAAAATTGCATTTTATGAAAAATGTTTAATTATAAACGCATATCATTGAGTTTATGCAAAAAAATACCACTACTAAAAAACTACCAAAAATCACTATTAAAAAATACCAGGATAGGGAAAATGTACGATCCATTTATTCGCATATGCTCTACACTGTTAATCTTGTAAAAGTCATATGTCAATAAAACGATGCTGTAAATTAAGATAGAAAATTAAATTAAATTACATATTTAGACCAGATGTACATGTTTGTGCCGTTTGGGGTCGAAACATTAGGTTCATGGGGTCCAGCCGCTCAGAGTTTATACAGGGAAATAGCCAAACGCTTGGTAGAGGTGACAAGTGACCAGAATGCTGGCTCCTACTTTGCTCAAAAAGTAAGCATTGCCATCCAACGTGGCAATGCTGCCAGTATTCTTGCCACTTTTCCCACTACCAGTGGACTTTTTGAGTAAATTTTTATTTTATTTGTTTTCTGCATATTTAAAAATTGATTTTTTAATAGTCTTAATGTGTAGATAGTAATGTATAATTATTTTTTATGTTTTTTAAACTGTAATTATTGTTCAAGTGTAAGTCATGTAAATAATTAACAACTAATTATCAATATTAACTAATTTGTGCGAAAAGATATGATAATATGAAGACTTATACATGTATGAATGGAGGATATAATTACAGGTGATGTTAAAGATAAACTGAAAAAAACTCGCGGAATTAAAAAATGCTTTTATCAAGACTCAACAGGCTAATCCATGCTAATGACAACACATTGACATGCTAGTTTAAAACATCGCGCATATATTTTGCGAACTAAATGTTATGTGCATTGCTAATAACGCAGAGAGAGGAGACCTAGTGTTGACCACGCGCCGGCAAGCGCAGCGTAGGAAGACCAGCAACGAAATGGACAGATGATCTCGTACAAGTGGCGAGAAAACACTGGATGCAAGCCACTTCCGATCGTTCTTTTTGGAAGTACATAGGCTCCCCCATCCTCCGCCTATGTCCAGCAGTGGACTTCTTATGGCTGAGATGATGATGATGATAGCTTTGCTAATTGCTAATAACTGTTGATGTCACAAATCGACACGTGAATTTGTGGACGTGGATTTCAACAAGTATCCACAGCACTACCGTGTTTATGCAATACACTGTCACTGGGCCATGTTAACCCAATGAGTTACAAGTGTATTATTGCCTATACACGGTAGAGCAGCAACACTATAATGATGATCAAAATAAAATAGACATGGCGACTGGCTGTCAAGTTATATAATTTGGCTGCAATCTGTCGCTAGAGGTCAATTTATATAGTATAGAAAATTAAGTAAGAAGTTTCAGATATCTATTTGATCTTGGGTTCGTTTCAATAGCTCACCACCTTACTCCTTACTGCTCAAGTCACTGTACGTAGATATCGTATAAGGAAGGAAGCATCGCGTCTTGGTAGAGAAGATAGGTACTCTAGTGAATTGAAGTGCAGGTAACTTAACGTGATCCATATTCAAGTTTCTATTCAGAGAGGCTGTGGATATAAACAGGATACTATGTTAGCGCGAAGCTTTGCTACAATTTTAGCGCTAGAATTAGGTTCCAAATTCTAACTTTTGCTGACGATTCAGGGTTAAAAGCATTAGTTTAAAATGGTTATATGCTAGCTGCTTCAAGCAGGAGTAGGGTAGGGTTCTGTATGATTTTCTGGAAATTGTACCACCGTAATGCAAAATATTTTTCAAACGCAATCTATTTTTCAACAAATAATGCAATGTTATCAATATAATATCATTATCTTTTTTTTGTCTGTTATATTATATCTGTACATACATAGGTATATGTAGCAAAGATAGCCACTTGAGTGCAGCATACATTTATTCGTTTATTTGAACATGTTTAAATTTAAAATTCTCTGCTATCAAGAGCCTTGCAAAGAATTGTAGCAACTCTCATCTTAGCAAATAATTACTTTAAAGTAATTACAAATTAAATCTAACGTAATACGATTATTTGCTTAAGGCTTAGCAAATTTCAAATGTAAAATTAATTTCAGTAGGTACTTTGTAAATATTGTTTTCGTGTACCTAATAATAAATATTTTTTTATTGGACGTGTTCGCTGAAAAGTTTTCATCATCATCATCATCATAGCAGCTACAAGAATTCCATGAACTGCGAAAGAGACTTGATGGAAGCGGCATGCATCCAGCATCCTGCTGCTGCATGTGCGTATTTTCACCTTCTTGTTGGTCTTCCTACGCTGCGCTTGCCGGTGCGTTGTTTCCACTCGAGAACTTTTCAGACTCATCAGCTATCAATTGCTTTGAGGTAACGAGCTGGTACATGCTATGTTTTTTTTTTTCTCCCAGTGTAGCATATAAATGAAAGTAGTTAATATTATTAACTTATAGAATACAAGGATTCCATAAATCAAATCTATTATCTACCAAAGTATACCAAGGAAAGACAAAAACAATTTCTATTCCCTAAAAATAATCTTGCAGAAGTAGCGTTACTAAGTCCTGCCACTACACGGATGTCCCCAACTTTGCAGTTACTTTCCGGAATATTTCGTACAAGCCCCGACTCCCCATATATCTGCGGCTTACCTAAATCCGGCTAATACGTTATTTTTATATGCTTTCCAAGTCTCTTCCATTAGCGGTAGCCGTGATGTTGGTTTTTCACTTAACTCAGATCTAAGTCGGGGATTTTCATTAAAATGTTGCTGGTCATGTTGTTTTTATGTATATTTTATTATAAACTACAGTTGTGTTTTTTCCGTACACAAAACTTTTTTATGGGAATATCATTTAGAAGCAAAATGTGTTTAATAGTCCAAGTAAGAAGGCACAGGATGTTTTTACCATTATCATCACCTCAGCTACAAGAGTTCACTGCTGAGCTGGTCATACACCTCCCCCATGGATATCCAAAAAGACCGCTTGGAAGCGGCCATCATCCAGAGTGTCTTCCTACCACTTATAAGAGGTCTTCTGTCTACCTTGTCGATGGTCGTCCTACGCTGCGCTTGCTAGTTCGTGATCTCCACCTAATACGATCTGGTAAAAAGACCGCTAGCATAACCCTTCTCCATAGCTCGTGGCGTGATTTTGAGCTTCCTTACTTCCTTATAGCCCATAGTGTGTGACCACGTCTTAATCGTAAAAGATGCTTGTGGTTTATATGTTTTCCTGTTCAAATTGTTGAATTACACATTTTACAAAATAGACCACCAAAGGTAACGTCTTCATGAACAATTATGCATTGCGTACCAAGATCTTGATAAGATTTATTTCACTTACGCTGGTTTGTGCGTGTAATAAACCATGACTAAGTATTTGAAAGCCTTAAAAACTAAAAAAAACTATTGGAACAGTATAGACAGTAAAACAGAGCGGCGAAATGATTTTTCTGCGTTGGTGCCAAAACTCCATCGGCTGATAAAACTGCGCATGTAACGTCTGTATCGAGTCTGTTTGGAACACTTACCACCACAAATGTTATTCACCCGTGTCACAGAACATTCCTGTAATAATAATACTACGCCCGTGGTCTCGAGATAAAACATACTGAGTTGGTAGATCAAAACTATTACCTATAAAGATATATACATACCAGCTATAACTAGAAATATTTCTCGTTAGTTCAGGGATAAGTACGCAGAGCGACGCGAGGAGGCGTGGCGTTGTTCGTAGCGATGCTTGACGTACAAATAAGATGTATTATAGTCATGTTTAGGAAATCTCAGGGCGTCATGCTACGCGTGAATAACGATATTCACCGCGGCGATCGCAATGGTCCCTGAAATAACCGATACAGCTACCGCGTTAAATATCAAACAAAACGCGTATGAATACGCCTCCCTATAAACACTCTCCTTTATTAATAACATTTGCTATATTGGAAGGGATCGTTGAGCGATACGTAGGACGTCGCGAGGTGCGTCTATGGACGCGACTTGCGATCAAAATTGTTTATTTTGATAAGCATAAAAGCGTTCATGAGAAGTATGTTCACATGCGTTTTGATTTAAAAATGAAGTGCGGCGCTTCGTGCATTCCTAAACTAGTCCTAACATATTATGTTACCTATAGGTGATCAATTTGATTCTATATTTGTTATTCGCTCAGTCAAGAAATGGAACAATCTACAGGCTTCAATGTGTCTTGAGAGACAGTATCTTAACCGTTACAAAGAATAAACGGGCTTACCGAAAACCGTTACTTAACTTTAAGCATTGCTTAACACATTTGATCAATTTCTCGCTGAAACGTAATGACACTTGCGGAAAGAAGACAGAAAATTTAAGACGATGGTTAAATAAAGTTAAGTAATGTTTTTCGGTAAGCCCGAAAGTGGATAGCGATTTCTTTTACATTTGATTTAGTTTTATTTAACTATATAATTACTCATTGAAATTAAACAAATTTAACGGGCTTATCGCGTACGTTTACGTACTGCAAAGTGTTTGACACATCAGTTCATAAAATTATGTAAAATGTACGCGATAAATCATTTTTTTTGTTTAATTTCAATAATTAACGATCAAGAAATCTTAGAAAACGTTACATACTTAATCACTTTTATCTTTAAAGGTATTTCTATTGCCTTAGGCCATCATTATCTTCAAACGTTAGATAGCCAACCATACAAAAATTACAGTATAGGTTATAAAAAACCAAGATGTATTTAACTCTTTTTGATCGGCGCTAATACGATAAAAGATTCAACTTATAACGACAAAAAATTATAATAAACGTTAGCTTATCTTTTTTTATGCGAAAAATTAAATTTTTCATTAAATTAGTTTAACACTAAAATTACAGATAGATCTAATGACACTTTGCAAAGTAAAATCAATCAAGCCGTTTAGACTACTTATAGGCACAAAAGACTATAATAATTAAGACTTCTATAGGAGGTAATATACAAACTCTTGAACCTTACACTCTTTTTGAGCAGTCGGTTAATAATAAACCTATTCTATTGAGAAGCGTTAACTGCAGTCGTAACAAACTCTTCGGCTCATCATTCACGTTGAGAGGGGAGAAAAACCAGTAATAGTCGTTGATAGAGGTTGTTTTATTCCGTCAGTTTGGTGACTAGTGAGATTTTCCCGTCGGGTCGCTTTTTGTTCTTGTTTTGCAGCTGTTTCTTCTCGTAGCCGTAGACAGAGTAGTACGGGAGTGGCAGCACTGTCGACGATATAGGCATCAGGTCTGGAAGAAACAACGTGCAATTTAATATGGCTGCGCTTGACCGCCAACTGTTCAACTTAGAGGCAAACGATTGACGTTGTTTAAAGTCACTCGGATTATATTTAGGCATCTTCGTGTGCTGATTTACACTTTTATCCCACTTTTTATGTGTGAGTCTTTCAAAGTCAAAGTCAAATCATTTATTGCTCAATTATGTTATGTACATACATTGGTAGGAATAACATAATAACTCCATTAGAGTCGCAATTTTAAGTGTCTGCATGGAGCGGCCCGATCTGTTTCTTATTTATAACATTTTATGGTGTAAAAACTCGTCAACTGTATAATAACTTTTTTCAATTAATATTGTTTTTAGTTTATTTGAAAAGCTACGATCATTTTCATCACTTTTTAGGTCTTCGGGTAGTTTATTAAATATTTTTATAGCCATTGCTTGGGGACCACTGCTTTTCATTGCTATTCTTGATTTTTGTATCATTAGTTTATATTTGAATCTAAGCGGGTATCTACGCGATTTGTCGATAGTTTTTCGAAATATTTTGGATATTTTTTAACAAAATTGCATATTTACCGTTATTATACGTATAATATGGGCGTGTAAATTGTTTTTTTTTTAAGCCCGCTCCATAGTGGATCGCAACCAGGTTTAACATCACGTGTGTTTGCGGACAAGTGCAAGTATTTTTCTAGATAAAAAACTAGGCTTCATTAAAGGCTCTCATACTGGCTGAGAATTCTTAACATAATCAAAAATCCGTGAAATTTGTCAACTCGGAATTAACCAGCGCAGTAGATCTATCTTTACCCTTAGATGATACCTGAATCTGAGAGTGCTACAATTAGAACTGATAGGGTAATAGCTCAGTAAAGAAAATATTAAATAATTATAGTTGAAAAAAACTGTAACAACCGACTTCGAAATACGAAATTTACTTGGATGCCATATTTTTACAATTATTTTGTTTTAAAACCAACGTACCGATGAACCGATTTTTATAAAATGTGTATGTGACAACCTCTGAAATATTATTTATTAAACACAGTATAAGTTTAGAAAACTAAAAACCCTCGACAAAAAAAAACGGCTAAACTGATTTTGATGATACATAGCTAAGAACACTCCCGACTAATTCACCTTTCAAACAAAAAAAAACGAAAACAAAATCGGATCATTCGTTCGGGAGCTACGATGCCTCATACAGACACGTCAAACTTATAACACCCCCGTCGTTTTTGCGTCGGAGGTTAAAAATAAGGATCATCAAAATCAATTCATAATTAGCGAATGGCGTAATAAACATACAAAAAAATACGAATAGAGAACCTACTCCTTGTTAAGTCGGTTAAAAATATATGAAATGACATACAAGCTTAGACCGCCACTCTATTATTCAGTCAAACTACAACACCATTTCACTATAACGGCGTTGGGTAACGTAACGAGTAACGAGCTCCAAAACTTTTGCTGACATGAGAAAACTTTACAACACTCAATTATAAAGGCACATCCACACCGACGTTACTGACGTTTCACAAATATAAAAATCAAATTGTTCTGTCTAAAAGATCCCAATATATATATATATATATTTTATATTTTATCATGTCAAAGTTGTCAAAATTTGTTATAAGTTTAGGTAAGTTTATTCGTCAAATTGTAAAACCAAATGGATTGTGAATACATTTTTCTTTCTAAAAGGTATTACACAAGTCTTAAATTGTAAACAATCGTCACTTATTATATAGATACATGTCAATAATAAATAGAAAATATGTCAATTTAATTTTTTCTTTTGTATATTTAGGTGATTTTGCATGTTTAGCTTTTTGCTTTTTTAGCATTAGGTTGGCAGTTTAGTTTGAAGTGAGATTTTACAAATAGAGTTTTTTTTCTGATAGAGAACTGAAATATGGCAATTGGGTATGTAAAGAAAAATGTAACATATGCTGATTCCAAAACCATTTCGAGATTATATGTCTATAAACCATATTTTTTTATTTAGGGCACATAAAATGATGAGATCGCGCAAATTTTTGCGAAAATATAAAAAATATTTGACCTTCAGTCGACCTCTAAAATGTAAAATGAAATGTAGTTTAGTTAGTAAAAAAGATGAAACTGACAGCATTGGCATTGACAAGAGAGACAATATCTCTATGACAACTGTCATACCAAAATAAATAAACAAAGAAATGAATTATTTTGTGTGTTTGGTGCTCTGCTACTCTATTCATTTGTATTAAATTAATTCTGTTCATTATCTTTACGACGACTTTGCTTTCCTACCGTTTTGATTGATACTGCATTTACGTTGACCACTGCTTTGTTATAAGGAACTGTTTGCCTACTGATTGGATAAATTATGGATAATTTTGTACGTGCCGACTCTGCTAACTTACCTAAGGTTGAGAATTTTATCATTCTGGAGTTCATCTCAACTAGCGACAAGAACAACATCGCAAAAATCCGAGGAGCTAAAGAGCTAAAACTTATGAACAATGCCAGGCTAAGAAATAAAAGTGATTGACAGTACATAACTTCTTTTTTGAAATGATTTTATTGTGTTTAATTATATACCAATTTCATTGTAATTATATAAGGGATTATTTTATTTACATTTATACATTATTTATTTTATTCTGGTTCCTTTTTCTGGTTCATTGTACTGCAGCATCAATGCTTCGCCCAGGAACATATTCTAAGTTAACTTGTTCACACCAGTCTTTTAAAGGTTTCCTTTACTTGAAAAAAACAGTTTATTAGGATTTTTGGCACGAAAGTCGAAACATTTCACAGTTGTAGTTTCTGAATAATATTGTGAATTTGTTTCATTTCAATGCACAAACACAATCGCGAAGACCTTAGAAAACATTAATTAATTACAACGAGCTCAATATTAATTATTCTTTTTTTCATTCTTTATGTTTACACAACGTATTTGTTTTTTCAAAACACAACAAAAACCGATGATCTCTTGTATCAGTCAGAGACAAAAACGAATATAGGTACATGTCTCTGTCAAGTTGACGTATATGTATTTTTTAGTTCATGTTGGCTATCACAACATCTTATTCAGTAGGTACGATGACGTCATCCTTCCTACTGACGATTTTATCTTTAAAAAAATATTAAAAAATAAGTACTGAACAGAATAAAAAAATATTGAAATTAGTTTTTCTAAATGATCCATTCTATCATATAAAAATATAAAAAAAATACCAAAAAAAAACTTTACATACCCAATTAAGGTCATACTTATTGTGTTCAGTCTGTGATGTCTTTAATTAATTATTGCATTCAATCGAGACTTTAGTACCCATTTTTATCCGACTGCGTAAAAGAAGGAGGGTTATGTTTTTTGAGTTTATTTATGTATGTGGGTATGTATGTATATTTCTATGTTACTTCATACACTCTAAACGGTTTTGATGTACGAAGTATCGTTAGGGTTGGTTTTACTTCCTGATTATGACAGGCATTTTTTTTTTTGTAAAAACTAATACGTCTCTCGGAAAAATAAAATAATGCACTTTTCCGTAACCTCCAACGGGTTTTTCCTTAATAAGTAAGGGATTTTATTAATAAAATTATTCTAAAGATATTTATTTATAACTTTTTAATAATTTAATGAAGGTGATTTTACGCAAACTTTCTCACAGAAAAACGTACACTCAACAGCAGCATAGCAAGCGTAATGAAATCGTAAGGTAGACTGTAAAAACAGCTTTTATGCAGTCGGGTATTTTCTTTTTATAAAGATACTTGTTTGCCACTATAGTTTTATCTTTATTCTATTATTATTCTCTATTCAAATATACTAAGGCTTAAATTAGCTTCAGATTTATATCCATAATGTTTAAGGCTACATTTTGCAGTAGAAATTTTCATTCCAGTTAATAATTTTAGCTTAATACGCTATCGTCTCGCTACTTACCGGTGGATTTTAATATACTATCAAATCCAGTTTATATCTAGTATTTCAGTAACCATCGCTTGCACGGAACGCGATCCATATAACGTCAATGATACGTGTAAGTAATGGAAAAGATAGTCTGCTTAGATAAAAAATTGTCGTGACCAAACACGAGAACTAACGTCTCGCAGTATATACTACTATGGTATTCTGTGGTCTCCACTGAACAAAATAATGAAATAAGAACAGCAGCGCCAATGCTATAGACAGATTTGAGAAGCAGCGGTAACATTTTCACTATTACAAGTATAAGTGTAGAAATCTAAAAAACCCTCGATAAAAAAAACGCCTGAAGCAATTTTAATGGCAAACTTATAACACCCTCATTTTAGATCGGTATATAGTTAAAAATACACTAAAATTTTGAATCTGTAAGAGGCTCCTACGTACTGATTGGGATGGTGTGGGTTCAAGTCGCGTCGCATGTTGTAATTTTTGATCTATGTCGCTACCAAAGTTTAGTAATTTAAAAACATTGGACATACGCTAAAGTTGCTTATTTTACACTTCAACAAAATCAAAAGAATTTTATCACACTCTGCCGCCTAATGGTCGTTGTTTTATCTCATAAAATGGTATTTTTAATTAAACTTTGTTTATAAAAGTACTTATTTGCTAACCAACAAAAGTACTAACTCTAGAACAGGCGTGTGTTTGTACAGGACAGGTACGAATGGAGAGAGCCAAAAATAAACGCCCGATGTGGAACTTTGGTTACTTTAATTACTTCTATTATCATCCAATCAAACAGTGGTTTTATTTGTTTTGAACTCAAATCAAGTTCAAGTGTATGTCAATGACAAAAAAATGTTGTAAAATATACTAAACAAAAGAGAAATGAAATATGGCATTTCATGTGAAATTGTAACATCTCCATCTCAGCCATATGATGTCCACTTCTGAACATAGGCCTCCCCCATGGACTTCCAAAGAGACCGATTGAAAGCTGCTTGCATCCAGCGCCTTCCCACCACTCGTTTGAGGTCATCTGTCCATCTCGTGGCTGGTCTTCCTACGCTGCGCTTGTCGATGCGTGCATGCGTGCCTACACTCGAGAACTTTTCGGCTCCATCGGCCATCAGGAAATTATAAAGTCCAGTAAAAATAAGATTTGTGGCAACAAAAAAATAGGAAATGTTAATTAAATGAAAAGTGTTGGTGTTTTGAAATACATTTGTCATAATTTCATCCTAATCCTAACCAATATTGTAAAGGCGATATTTGTTACCTTTTCACGATTAGACTAGTGTGACGCAGTGTTGTCTTCAGCGTGTGTTTGTAGCCAAAAGGTACAATAAAATTTCTTTCTAAAATTTTATTTCATGAAATAATTTACATAATTAGATGTATTTTATTTTTGTTCCTTTATTACTTATTTTTTCTAAAATCCATCAAATCGAAAGCAGATTCCCAAAAATACGCCATAAAAAAACTTTAATAGAATAAAAACCAGTTCGACTTCCCACTTCCGGCCTCGCCATCTAAGTCCAAAAATCATTTAACCGACCTCTATGGCTTGAATGCGGCATTCAATAGTTTTTGTGTGTTGTTATACACCAATACAGCAATATTGCGCGCAGTCTCAGTTCTTGACCGTGGCACAAAACTCGGCGCCAAGGCTGACCGGTAGAAATACAACTACCTATGATAAAAATATTTATAAACGCACTTTTTGTTACCTATGTTATTTTAAATCTGAAGTTGACAAAATCAGCAGAAATACCGTAAAATACTCGTACCTTTAATAACCTTGCCGTTTATTTTTAAAACTATTAGTTATGACTGACTAATTTTTAGAAATCCATGGTGGGAAGGCCTGTGTCCAGCTGTGAACCTCTTGTGGCTGATATGATGATGGTGATAATGATGATGAAATGACTTAGATAGATAAATAGACAAACTTTTCATTAAAGCACTATTATTATTATCGGGATATTTAGTCGTCCGTGAACATGGTGCATGTAACTGTGCCGAAATACCGGGAGGTCAAAATTAACGCGAACCACGGTAAATATCCCGTTAATAATAATAGTACTTTATTGAATGGCCGTGATAGTTTAAAAATCTTTGCATTATTTTACCTTAAAATAAAACACAAATTATTCTCACCATGCAATTTGTTGACCTCAAAAAATAGTTGGTATACGTACCTACTTAGGTAAACCATTTTGGAGTAAATTTTTCTTGTTATTTCTCCCGTTACAGTTAATTAGTGAAGTCGGTTTAATTTTTTAAGATTACTTAGTTATTGACAGGTATCATGGCTCAGTGGTAATACGACTGCCTCTTGAGCTGTAGGTCGTGGACTTGATCCCCACCCAGGGCAAAACATTTGTGTGATGAGCATGACATGAGAACTACTAGTAATATTCTTTATAAAGTGTAATATCCTAATAAATAAAACCTTGGTTCTGCGGGTAAAATCATGTACTATATATATATATATATATATATATATATATATATATGTCTATTCAAGAAATAGTAATACTGGGAAAAGTAGTTTGAAACCAATAAATGTAATTTGGAAAGACAGGTTTATTTCGCTCTCTAAATGGTAATCGTATGTCTCGTCTAGTACTTATCTAATCGTAACAGAAAAAATCTATTAAGGTTAAATGGAAGACCTTCTCAGAAGTCTCGATAGTTTTTCTATAATTTGATTTTATCTTATGTTTGTGGATTGAAAGAAAATAGATGAAGATAGGGAAGAGCAACGTGAAAGGGTGTTCGCCCGACAATTACATTAGCACAAAATATATTCTTTTGTAAAATAAAGTACTTAAACAAGTCTCGACACGGTCTCGGGCACTTATTCTTAAGATTTAAATGTTTGTAAGTTTATAAAAAAAATATCCATCCGTTTTGCAAATCACTAAACTAAAACTAAATTATAAATAAAGAAAATATGTGGGTACATGTAGAAACATTCCATATTCTGATATTATAACCTTTTACTTTCACCTACATTATAATAAAAATATCGAATTTCAGTAAGTTTTTTTTAAACAAGGTCTTAAATAAAAGGAACGCCATATCCATTATAATTATTACATATTACACTCTTATTCAATGATGTATTATACGTAGATACGTTTTCCCGGCTCTGCGTGGCAAGCTTCGAGTAAGGTAATCGCCCGACTTGTATTCATTCGCGCCAAGTTGGGCAAAGCTGTTAGACGTGCGTCGTGAATTTTGTGAATAGTGACAATGCCATCCTGTCTGTTTAAAAATGGCAACACCAGATAAATAATCAGCAGATAAATAAGGGTGAAATGCTAAAAGACCAATAGTATCTATGTGTCTTATCGTCGAAAGTGTTAAGAACTGAGATTTTTCATGTTTTTACTTTATATTCAACGAGTATAACCTATCTATGGATACAATCTCATTGCTTTTATTCAAGTTTGCACAAACTGGGAGGAACATTTACCAATGCGATACGAAAACAAATGTAAAGGTCAATGACCATCACGTCATATCTGTTTCTGTATTAACAATTAGCATAAAATCCAGCTTTCTGTAGCACTGCCAATTAAATTGTATCTGGCTAAGTATCTCATAACTATTTATAAACAAAAATATCGATAAAATTGGTAGAAGTAACAAAATATTCGCAGTCTTGATTAATAACTGAAAAATCGAATTCAAAATACGCAATTCTGTTTTAAAAAGCAAACTTCTGGACCTGTTTTGATGAAATTCTTATGGGACTGAATCTGAAATCTAGATCTGAAAGTATATCCTTTAATAAAAAATATTTTTTCAAATCGGTTTATAAATAACGTATATACGAGTTATGTCATAAAAACATAAGAAATACAACCGAATTGTTAACCTCCATCTTTTTGAAGTTGGTAAAAAGATTTTGATAACTTATTTTTTAGGGTTCCGTATTAAACAAAAAGAGTTCCCTTTTAGTTCCGCCATGTCCGTCCGACCGCGGCTTTGCTCAAAAACTATAAGCACATAAACAGAAAGCTGTAATTTGGTGTATATGTTACTGTAAAAGCCCGAATATTGGTAAATCTTAGGTTTTACCAGTAAATCTTAGGGTTTACCAACACGAGTCGGTAAATGTAAGAATATGTAAAAAAGAAACGATTTTATCGGGCTTTTACCATTAGAATTTAGTACATGCTAGGTTTTACCAGTAACGGTTGGTATATGTTGGTTTTGGAAATAAAACAATGCATAATAGACCAGTTTAGGCTAGGCCAAACTAGTTGATCCTGGTATAGGTATAAGCAATAATTTCTTCAGAGATTAGGTTATGTTTTTTTTTTATACAAATTTATTTCCGGCTCGCTCTTGGGACTTTCCTCGTTTTCCCCCTTAGCGCTGTCGCAGAAAATTTATTTGCAGCTGCAAACTTAAAGTGTAAGTTATCTGTATTTGTAAATTATTATCTATAAATTTGTATTAAAAAAAAAAAAAACATAACCTAATCTCTGAAGAAATTATTGCTTATACCTAAGACTGCGTTGCACCAAGCTACATCGTTCAATCAAACAAATGTTATTAATATGTTACTGTAAAAGTCGAATACAGTAACATATGCATTGTTTTATTTCCAAAACTAACATTTACCAACCGTCACTGGTAAAACCTAGCATGTATTAAATTCTAATGGTAAAAACCCGATAAAAGCGTTTCTTTTTTACATATTCTTACATATACCGACTCGTTTTGGTAAACCCTAAGATTTACTGGTAAAACCTAAGATTTACCAATATTCGGGCTTTTACAGTAACATATATATGCATATTAGTAATGCCGAGAAAGTCGTAAAATTAAATTCAAAATAATCATTTTTGGGGTACCTCCCCTACACGTAAAGTGGGGATGAATTATTTTTTCTCATCTACACCATTGTGTGTCAAGTAACGTTAAGAAAAAAATAGCAATATTTTTAAGCATTATACGATCTAGGTCAGAGGTTCGAGTCACGGCTCACTGGCCCCGTCCTCACGTCACTAGTTTACATAATCTACGCGTTTGTAACACTAAACTCACTCTTCTAGAACTTTCTAGAACTCTGTGGAAGTTTTACTCTAGAGACTATGGAGATAGGTCGTTCAGCTTCCATCTTGTCGGCTGCGCTAGACGGAAATATTGGAAAGGGAGTATTGAAATGTGAAAAATATCCTTTTTGATTGGGTACCACGCGAAATGCCAATGAAGTCTTACTAAATAAATAATAAATACTGTACTGAAATGCGAAATTGGCTAAGAAGCAGTGTTTGAGTGGATATCGGGTGGGCAGCGCTATGATCGCGGGTGGCCCGCAATCCACTGTTAGTGTCGTTCGGGTGTTTGTATGTAGATAAGTAGGTATGCATGTGAGTAATATAGTCCTGCTATATTAACTAGTATGTGCAAGTAGTTAGTTTCATATTTACTTCCCTAGTGTCATAGGTGTCTAATTTGCTGTTGCAAATAAATAATTTTACAAGAAAATGCTGATTTAAATACATTATCGATTTTGCACATATTTTGCAGTTCTTTGCCACCTTCTCTGTTTCCTGAGAGCTTTAATCTTGGAATTTTCAATGTTTTAGTTTAGTTTTATAGATCGACGAGCTCCATCCTCGGCCACACCGTCATTTAACATCAGGCGAGTTGGTGGTCAATCGTAGATCTATCAAATGTAAAAAAAAAACTTTCTCGCGAAAAAGTAAACTTGACAGCGTATCAAAAGTAACGCAAGTGTAAGATTACACTACGAAAATTTTAATATCTATTTTTTTACGAAAACAGAAATTTTATTTTTCTTTCTACACAAGAGACTATGGGTCTGCGAATACGGTTTTAATTTCATCACGATACCTTCACGCGTTCCTGAGATACAGGTCTTGACACCCGGACGGACTGACAGACAGACGGACAACGCAACAAAGTGATCCTATTAGGGTTCCGTTTTTGCCTTTTGAAGTACGAAACCCTAAAAACGACTTCAAAATACGCAATTCGTTTACTTGGATAAACCAAAATAGGTACTGAACCGATTTTGATAAAATTTCTATGAAACCATCTGGAAACTATAACTAAACCAACAAAAACTATATTTTTTATCGGCTCAGGCGTCTTCGAGTAATCGGGAAAAATACATAAAAAAAATGTAATAAAAAAATACGACGAATTGAGAACCTCCTCCTTTTTGGAAGTCGGCTAAAAATGAAACAAAAATTTTATTCTCTTAATTTTCACATTTACAATCCCCATTACACCTCTTTACAATAACATTTACATTTTGCAACTCTTTAATCGTATCTCCCAGAAGACATTGAAACCGATACGCAGTCCGGCAAATTGTTTTGAAAGTGCAAGTTCTGTCCCCAACAATATCCAACCCTATATTTGGAGGAATAGAGTCTAGTTTAGATCGTATCTATTTGAAATGCATTTTGCGCATTTACGTATCAAGGTTACGCAACACCACCTGTCTGTGGTTATTCTAATATAGAGTTAATACAAAATATGGTTTAGAACTGTCTCGCATTTAAATTAAAATACGTTTAAGACAGACTAGTTAGGAGCGAAAAACTGAAGATAGGCTGTGTGACGTTCAATAGGAGAGGCCTATGTCCAGCAGTGGGCTAAAGTACATTACATCGCCTCAGTGCTTGTTTAAGCTATCTACCACTGGTAAAATTTTACAGAATATTTTTTTTTTCTATTTAATTGAGTTACATATACTCATATATAAAAAAAGACTGAAGCCTTAGAAATGTAGTTTTTTCAAAAAATATTAAAAAAAAAAAGAGCAAATACCTCTTCTCCTGTAAAATTTTACCAATGGTAGATAGCTTAAACAAGTACTGAGGCGACGATTAATGACGAAACTTAACATTACTGTCTATTTTTTTAAATTACATTTATTATCAACGAGATATATATGTATTTTACATACTTCAACCAAATCATAAAATTTAAAGCGACAAGGCTGTATCAGTTGCAGACTTGTTAAAGCTATTAGGTACCAGTTATTTAGATACTAATCTATCTAAGAAGGCAAGTGAATAGTTTTTTGATTGCAGCCACATGTACAAACTCTGTTACTGTGTTACAAACTAGGAAACACTAGATAGAGTCAAATGTCAACGTGTCTGTATTTACATAAACTCTAACACTGTTGCAAGTGTGTTTATTTTAGGTAATCTGCGGGTAATATCTATGTGAATATGTTGTATGTGTGGATGTATTCTGCTGCGATTTTTAACACGCTTTTATTAGCTGCAAAATCAAGTCCAAAGGAGTAGATCTTTGGACGGATCTTTGGACTTAATTTTGACCCACTTCAAACGGTCAGATTTCATTCAAACTTTATACTTAGACTTATCGAGGACCGATGACAATACAATAATTTGAAGCGTGTTTTTTTAATTTATATAACTTATTTTTATATTTTATCAAGCATCTAAGTGTGTTCTGGCAGTCTCATTTCAGAACAATATTTTAATTTTAATTGACTTCAAAAAGAAGAAAGTTTTCAGCTATATAGTTTTGGCATCACCAAAAATTCAGAACACAATGTGCAATTTATATACATTTATTCCATCCCATACATCATTCAAATAAATCAATAATTATCAACTGCAATGCAATACTCCATCAATCGATTATTTACAATTTACCTATATCGTAATATTGTTCCAAATCAGGCAGTTTTCATCGCCGTGAGGCTTATCGGCTATGAGGCTACTTTTTCCACAATGGCGGGAATGGAGTTCACAACGTGTCCAACCATAGCCCGGAAGTGATATTGGAACATTAATACAATTCTACGTACCGGCAAGCGCAGCGTAGGAAGACCAGCCACGAGATGGACAGACGACCTCATACAAGTGGCGGGAAGACGCTGGATGCAAGCCGCTTCCAATCGGTCTTTTTGGAAATCCATGGGGGAGGCCTATGTCCAACAGTGGACTTCTTATGGCTGAGATGATGAATACAATTCTAGAAAATCAATAAGTTATCCGTATGTTAAATGAAAACAATATTTATAAAACAAATTGTGCGCTAAGCATTATTACAAATTTAACGATATTTTACAAATAAAAATACGTGAGACAAGATACTGAATAATTATAACTGAATCATATTTTACCCGAATAAGGAAGTTAACAGTCTAGTATATGCTTACAACCGTCTATAACCTAACAATAGGTATTTTTTTGTTTATTACCTCCGTCATTTATATACAGATTTCAAAAATTATTTTTGTTTTAAAGGGTATAAGTAGATTGATCTCATAGAAATTTCATCAAAATCGATTCAGTAGTTTGGTTTTTAAAACAAAATTGCGCATTTTGAAGTTGATTGTTTCTGTTTTTTAAATATAATTATTTATCTAGTATAGAAATTGTCTAACATAAATAAAATAAAAATATACTAATTTATCGAGAATTGGTCAGCTAAGTCAAGTATAGTCATAACGCTAATAAATATAAAATCTATAAAATATATTAATAACAGGCTTTTCGTGACCTTGGATTAAACAAGTTTAAATTAACATTTATAAATGAACAAAGCACAGACTACAGAAAAAAACAGATGGGACGTTTAGAACTCGTAAGAGAAAAGTATTGTACTCCAACGCCAGACATGCGGCGGGAAATATAAATTTCAAACAATTATTTCGTCCTTGTAACTATTTCTATTCAATGTTCTGATTATTAGTGTATTCTTATTTAATTTAACTGGTGCATAAGTTTGTTATTTACAAATGGATTCATCAAAATCAACTCAGTACTTTAAGTGCAGCGATAGAACATAAATAAATACTAATATGTTTCCATAGGCTGCTAGTTCTCTACTTCAAGATATAATTGCAATTTTGGATCTTTTGTAGAAATTAATAACTTTTAAGTTTCATGTGTTCCGTCTATTTTTTTCTCTAGTCTAATAATTGGACGAAGTTTTTAACTCCTGTTTTGTCTTCATTTCAATATTGTTATTAAGTAGCACATACTGTATTCCAGTTTTGGAGGAACAACTCTTATTTTAGTTTAAAATAATTGAATCATTGAAATTTTATGTAAACAGTCAAAATTAAACATAGTTTGACTACTTGCCTATCTTATCTATTTTATTTTAACCGACTTCTTAAGAGAAGAAGGTTCAATTTGACTGTATGTTTTTTTTGTATGTTTGTTTCGTGATTCCTCCGCCAATTATGGTTTGATTTTGATGATTTGTTTTGTTTGGAGGTAATATTTCAGAGATGGTCCCACTAAAATTTTATCAAAATTGGTTCAGTACTATGGTTTTATAACAAAATAACTGGAAAAATGTCATCCAAGTAAATGAAATTGCGTATTTTGGAGTCTGTTACTTTTAAACTATAATTATGTACCATTAAATACAGTCCAACTAAAAAACTTTGAACATTTAAAATTGGCAAAAACTTTGACATTGTTAAAATTGGGCTCAAAACGCATAGCTATTTTTCTCACGCGTCTGATTTTGTTTATTAAAATAGTGGGAATATTAAAAAAAACAGATATCATTGATATTGGTGATGGAGTAGTGAAAAAAAATATATTTTGGAACTCCTCAGTTAAATTATAAGATATAGAAGATTTTTTTTTGTATATTTCTCCTGTGTAAATAAACAAATCTGTCTCTCAATTTTCTAATAACACACCTCATTTATGTTATATGTTTAAAAATGTTGTGATGCACGAGAGAGTGCGCACTTTGAGCCCAATCTTAAAAAAAACTGATAGAAAAAAAATCTAAAATAAAAAAAAAACTGAAAGAAAAAAATCTCACCCGGCTTCAAAACATTGTCATCATCCCTCCTATAAAGCATCCCGTGCGACCACGCAAACAAATAACCGAACAGCACAAAAACCAAACAAAAATTCATCGTTTATAATGGCACGTAATTCTGGCCCACAGCGGAGCGCGCGTATATTTCACCTGTATTTATTTGAGAGCGCGCGCTACCGTACTCGAATAATGTATCGAACGTATTGGTGACATTCTCGAGATAGGCGCGGAGGCGGCGGTCGGTTTGGCTGCCTTGGGTTATCGTGTATTGTATGTTAAGGTTTTTTTAATTCGAAAATAGGCTTGCGCTTGACCGTCAACTCACCTGGTGTTAAGCGGCAGTTACTGTCTACGATAGAGCGAGCTTGCCTAGAAGAAACCTACTCGCGATTTGAGGACACCTAGATTATATATATTTGGAAAGACCCATTCAGGAAGCGCATTCCACATTTTGGCGGTACGCACAAGTGGAGCCAAAGCATTTCTTAAGGTGTTTTCAATGTGTTTAATATGGACGTTATTTTACATTTTTTATTTTTTTTTTATTTTTAATAGAATATTTAATCTCTTTCTCAAATATAGCTCAACATTGGTTACGTTTTATTAAACTCTGAGCTTTCTAAGCTCACTTGTATTAAATACAGATTTATTATATACTGTGTTTATGAAAATTTGACATATTTAAAACAAAGTCATCGTGTTTTAAAAAAATTACTTTTGTTCTATGGATATTATTATAAATAAAAAAACATATTACAGATAAAAAACAGAACTCAGGTCACAGTCCCAAGGCAACGTTCCCAAAAGGCTGGCGACATTGCCTTTTGTTCTTGTATCTTTAATTCTTTACATAATACTATGATTTAGTCGACTACACAAGTAAAATGAATATGAAACTATTTCACTTTGTTGTTTCTAAATGTTTGAAAATAATCTCAAATTAAAAATATCGGACGAGTTTTAATCATAAGCTATTAAAATATAAAATCTTCATCATATAAAATAAATAAATAGATTAAAAGACCACATTCTACAAACACATTAAAAAGACAATATTACTATGACTAATCTTTCAATAAATCAATTTCTTTAATTTAATAGTACAATGTTTTGGTAAAATTAATACTTAAAAAATTACCCAACATACCTTATTCTCGTAGAGATAAAAATGAAAGCCGGCAGCCTTGCAACCTTATTAAAATGTCATTGCAAGCATATCAAAAAAGGCATATCGACTTTATTGCAATACATACCTATACAAATCTTATTTGTGTAACTAATGGCCAGCGCTCTACACCTGCGAAGCAACTTGGAATCATCGTTATTACCGACCTCCGTATGAGAAACTATTTCACTTGTTGTTTCTAAATTTATGGACAAAAAAATCAAATTAAAAATATCGCGATCGCGAGAAATAGCGAGTTTAAATCATGTGATATTTAAAATATAAAATTAATATAAAAAAAAAAAACTTTAAACGTACAAAGTTTTGGAAAAATCAATACTTGAAAAATTACCCAACATTTTTTTATTCCCGTAGAAATAAATATGAAAGCCGCCTGCCTTGTAAAACCTTATTAAAATATAATTGCATGAACATCAAAAAAGGCATATCGACTTTATTGCAATACTCATAAAAATCCTATTTGTTCAACTGTTAGTCAGCGCTTTACAACTGCGAAGCAACTTCAAATCACCGTTATTACCGACCTCCATGTTTTTTTTTGTAACCGTTATACACCGCAGTAAAAATGACATCACCCTCCCCGCCTACGAGGCAGGTATTCTAGAAAATCTAATATGAATACGTTCTGTAAATACGTGTATACGAAAGATGCCGTTGGCTCACGGAACGTCGAAAATAATGTCGCACTGCCGTCCAATAAAATCTACACATTGGGAGATGCATTCCGTACCTGCCAATACTCCGGAGCTCACTAAAATATTCTGTCGAATAAAATAGCTGGAGGTTAAACTGGTAGCTGTAGTTCGGTGGAATATGACTTTGAATTTTTATTCGAACAAGTGAAATAAATGTTATTTAGACTTATGTATTGCACTTTCATAAAATTGAATGGAAAAGATAATAAAATTTAATAAAAAAAAACATAAAAATAATAATTTGAATTTGAATTAGGTACTTATTTTTACCATTGAATTACTTTTTTATCAGCTTTCTGTTGACTTATACGACATGTTTGTAAATTTGACCAATTCTGAAGGAAGGTAACTAAGATTTGTATAACAAATAGGTATTAGTCTATAAAACTCAAAAAACTCAATAAACGGTTGAACCGATTTTCATGAAACTTAGCTAGCAAACACTTTCGATGAAATCCTCTTTCAAACAAAAAAAACTAGATTAAAATCGGTCCATCTTTTTGAGAGTTACAGATGGCGCCACCAACGCTAGATTGGACGCCAAAAAGACTGTTCAAAAGTTTCGGCCATCCCACGTAACATCTCCATCCGTGGCCAAAATGGTAAAGGCTCCTAAGTAATCGGGATAATGCGGGTTCAAGTCCCGTAAGATGTGTGTAATTTTAGTCATGATATTTGTTCAGCCATTTAAGCGTGAAGAGTTGACATATGGAGTTACTTTCACATTTATACTAGGTATTCGATTTCTCGGAGCGTTACCATGTATCTACTTACCAAAATGTTAAATAAATAACAAAAAACTATTTGAAAATAAAAATAAATGAGACTTAATGACTGTATTGCCTATATAAGTAAGGCAGACAAGGTAAAAGACACATTTGCACAAAAACTGTAAGACAAGCTTCCATATTCGGATGCGGATGAGATCAGATTGTTTTGATACTTCACGACCAAGTTATGTGCACCAATGACCAAATTTAAGAAGACATATTTTCTGAAGCACACGGTAAAGAAGTACGATAGTGCTGCCCCCGTTTGATTTTGAATGTTATGTTGGTATATATTTTGTAGTGATTCATCCGTGGGTGGTAGAGATGACACGGTTGTCGCGAGTTTACTTGGGTACAGGAATGGGTGACGTAGATACGTGTTACATTGTGAGTCATGTCTCTAAGTAGCAATAAATAATAAACGCTCTTTTTAGGGTTCCATAACTCAAAAGAAAAAACGGAACCCTTATAGGATCACTTTATTGTCCGTCCGTCAGGGTGTCAAGACCTGTATCTCGGGAACGCGTGAAGATATCGAGTTGAAAATAAAACCATATACCTACGCAGACCAAATCAGATAAAACTAGGGAGAATTCTCGAATGAGATTGCTGGAACACATCGTTAGTTACTTGACAATAGATTTCAAGTTACAATTGATAGCTAACAACGACGGGCACTAGAAAGATGAAACAAATAAATAAATATTGAAGGACATTTTTACACAGCACCATCTAGCCCCAAACTATATAAGCAAAGCTTATACTATGGGAACCAAATGGCTGACAGAATACATTTTTTTTTTTTTTTTGTAAATGCATATATAAACACCCAGACACAGAACAGACATCCATGCTCAGTTTGCTCAGCAGAAATGTTTGTTGAGTGTGGGGATCGAACCCACGACCTACAGCTACAGCGCAGACGTACTACCCACTCAGGCATAAGGCCTGCCTTAAGCCACTCAAAACCATCAAACTTAGTATCTAAGGTATTGCTCCTGTAGGTATTCTACAAAAGGACAGACTCGTGTTGTTCGTGACCTTATAGCCATGCAATTGCGTACTAGTCCTTAACTAACTCAGGTAAGTAAGAAGTAAGTAATATAAAGCCACGTATTCACTAGGAACAAATGTATCACGACATGACGTGTCGTTAGGGATGTCTGCCGAAATTGGACCGACATCAGCCGATGTCGCGACACATCTCGCGTTTCGTATTTATTTAGTTAATTCTAAAATATCAACCGTCGAGATAGTGTTGTTTTACAGAATAATTAGATTACTATGCACTATTTTTTATTTATTATAATTTAGTAGGTACACTAATACACTGAAGTCACTAAAATAATAACAACTTTTACCATGGACACAACTCAAAATTTACGATAAAAATCCGCTGTGTCATAGAAAAGTTCATTGACCTCCGTAATAAAAGTATGACCTTCTGACAATGAGAAAATGGCCCGTTCCCAGCAGTGGGACAGTTTGTACAAACAGGGCTGCATTTTGTTGGGTGTGTATGGCCATAGTATAAGTTGTTTATGATAACATTTACAGTAACATTTCGGCTTGGTACCCTAATAATAATGCATTATAATGCGTATACGACAAGAAAAATGTCGCGTAACTACTTTCAACTGCAGTAGTAACAAGTATACGTAAAACCGCGTAAAAAAAACGGCTGTACCGATTTTGATGAAACATAGCTAGGAACACTCCCGACTAATTCACCTTTCAAAAAAAATATATCAAAATCGGTTCATCCGTTCGAGAGCTACAATGCCACAGACATACACACAGATACGTCAAACTAAATTACCAAAGGGTAATTAAATTACCAAATTTAAATTACTAGTAGTAAGATTGGTAGTAATCGACGCTATATTACCAAATTTGTCGTGCAATATTGTCCGATGTCTTCTGATATCGTTTGTTATCCGAGATATCTTTACCGAGACGTACCGCGGGACATTTGTGCCTAGTGAATACGAACCTTTAGCTACTAGAAATAAGGTCAACTAGAGTAAGTTCCTGTCTCATGAGAACTAGTCTAGGAGTTTGCAAGGCTAAAGTGAATAGATTTCTTTTAGATCGACCTCCGTCCATCTTAAGCCATACCATCGTTTACCATCAGGCTAGTGGGCAGTATGTTTATCTACAAAATGTTAGTTTACACTTTATTATTATTATTAAAAGCCTATAAATTTTCCCATTGCAGGGCAGAGGCCTCCCTGCCCTCCTTCCACTCTTCCCGGTCCTGGGCTAGATTCATCCAGTTTCTCGTGTGTGTGTCAAGCTCGGTCCGCCACCTTTTTCGAGGCCGTCGCTGCCGTCGCCTTTTTAGTTTACACTTACTTTACATTATTACGAATTTGCATTACGATACACAAACATACAAGAGCATTCTACTCAATGTTCAACTGTAAGTAATTAAAAATAAAAGAGAAACAAAAACATAATAATATAAAATATGGAAAATTTCACTTTTTGCTGGTAATTCCAAAAATAAGTAGTAGAAAATCATGTGACAGTAAATTATCAAGGGGACGATTCCCGACAGAGTCAGGTAGTGTACATAAAACTTGTGCTGCTGTAGCATCACAGAATATAAAACAATGCAGTCGTCCAACAAAATCATCTGGACAAGCAGTAATGGTAAATTTACTGAGTACCATTCACCGTCCGCATCACACCGTGTCACCGACCAACTACAGTTAAAATTCTTATAGAATCTCTTTCTTATCAGTAGTTGATTTACGATGCAGCGTAAATAAACCGCAATGTCATTAGAAGCGATAGCCGTGAATCAGAAGTCTACTGTGAATTTATATTTGTTTTATTCTTATTTAAACTAGAGACTAGCTAACAATGGCATGTCAGTGTCATCATAATCGAAATAATTATTTTTTAAGTAAGTAAGTAATTTTTTTCTAAGTAAATGGTTTTTGACTGTAATCTGACAAAATTCACAGAGGTTCCGCATACTCTGTGAAAATATATAATTTAGGTACTTCGTCACATTGGTAATGAACTGTAATGGTGCTGTAACATAATGTATAAATATAAATAAATAAATTAAAAAAATACTAAGTAATCAGTGACGCTGGCAATCAGCCCTCATTGATGCCTGAACATCCCATAGACTCGTAACGCCGCCTAAGTATATGAATACAATTTTATATAAAAAAAATATATAATTTAGGTGATTTAGTCATTTCATAACTTTCTATTATGAAATGACAAAAGCAGCATTTCACCCAAATTATAGGCGTTGGGACACTGTTTAATTATCTCCACTGTGGCAGTACCAACAGGCCGCTTCACCACCTACAGTGAACCGTTCCGCCGCATAGTTTGTTCGCCGGCTACGTTATAACTTGCGAAACTTTTGGGTCGGAAAATTAACATGTTATACCGTAAAATGTACGAAACATTAAATCTGAGCATAATGGCCCACCTCGCCCCGCTTACTAAATAAATATCTTTTATGTAAAATTTGGGGGACTTATTACTTATCGATTAGCTCTAATCACATCATATCTGAATTCAAAAACGGAGTATGATCTATGTTTGACTGTATGTATTTTTTCATTTCACTAGCTCGGCAAATTTGCTTTCTAAGGTATAGAGCAAGCGTGGAAAAGTGCATTTACAAGTACAACCTAACCTCTTTGTACAATACCTGCATAAAACGAATACAAATAGTTTGGTTCAAGGAGGTTCCTATATTAGCTTGAAGAAATACTAAATATTTAATTAAATTTAGTTATAAATTTTGTGATTGGTTGATTGATTTGATGCAGTACTTTGGTTTTTTAACAATCATCCATTTGCCTGTAGAAAAGTGAACAGCAAGTCGCGTATGTATTGTATTGCTTATTTTGAAGTTGTTTTTTCAGTTTTTTAAACTATAATTATCATCACAGCGCGTTATGACACCAAGCGCATATTTCTATGATTTGCTTCAAAACAGTATAACTGTTTGCAATCTAACTAAAGTAATCCAGTAACAGCTATAAAACCTCGAGTGTAGTCCGCCGTAGACAGTTCGGGTTCAAGTAGACAAGTATTGTAATAATGACAACACCCAAAACATTTGGGAATCGGTATCACGACCCAAGTTGAAGTAACGCAAAATTCTCACATAATACCCACGTATACAGGTGCAAATTACAGCCCGCGGGTACTACGGTCTTTGTATTACACATCGCGACCACCCACGAATGAGCCCTCCTAATCCACCCTCGCCACAAATGTTGTCTCTCCTCTCGAAGGGAACTGAGGCCTAAATAGATTGGCCGTGAGTTGCAATAACACCCAGTGTCAAGGGAAATAACGCGACTGTCGCCCTCCGAATGGAGTATACTGCCACGTGATAGTTACCAAACACTAATAGCTCCGACATTAAATTACATGAATGGAGTCTTGGATCGGAGCGGAACCCTCATTCCGGCTCGATTCCTTGCTTAAACACTATCAATGTTAGAAAACATTGTAAAATACGCAGTAACGAGTCATACGGAACGGATAGATCGCTCGTTTTGGCAGAATAAATACGTGTCGCGACGTTTCAATGTGGATTTAATGCGGCGAGGTTAGAGTTTATTTTCGCTTGAACGGTATCCGGAAACGTGTTCTAGAATGTAATGAAAGGCGGACTAACATTTTTATAGGGGTTTCAACGGCTCTCAGCGAGCGTTTTACATTTAAAGGAATCCTCATTCTATTATATGCGGCGGTACACATCGCCGTTTACTGCGACGGCCGTCTTCATTCACGGCGCGCGGCTGTTTGCACTCGATGTTTGCTTCTCGTGAATTCGGAAAGAGCCGGTACGGCGCTCTGAAGAGTGAACACGAATTTTAGCATTTTGTTATTTCAGCGCTACAGGTTTGATAAATATTGGAACGCTGAGACGCCGGATTATTCTATCAAGTTTAGAATACTGATCCAAACCGATAAACAGGAAATGAAAACATTTTTTTTATACAAATTAGATCTACGTTTGAGTATCCTCTATATGTGAGCGAAGGTGTAGCCGAGGATGGAGCACGTCGATTGAGAAGACTATTTATTCATTCTAACCTCGAAAGTTTTAAGATTATAGTTCTTATAAAACAGAGAGGGTGGCGGGAGTGCTACTCTTATCGTATAATAAAATTTAGTAAGTGTACTTATATTATAATTATCCAGTAATAAAAAAAAAGTTTACTCACTAAAGAAACAACACTTAAGTCAGTCGATCGTTAAACTGATTAACGGTTGACTGATAAAGGTGTTTTTTAGACCTAACATGCGCATGTCAGTAATTTAGAGATGCAAGATATTTTTTCAATTTCTTTTTTAATTTACACACTGTCGCAACTGAAGTAATTTTTACTTTGATTAACGTTTGATGAGACAAATCCCACAAATAACATTTTCGAGAAATCTTCATCTACAGAATACACGAAGAAACGATAGAAACGAACGAACGAACGATAGAACGATATGTTTCGTTCTTGACAGAACTAAACATATCGTTTCGTTCTTGACAGATCGAAATAATTTGATTATAGTATAAGCAGCCGCAACGAGTAAAAGCGTTGAGAAAAAAAATGTACTTGCATATTAATTAGATCGGGAAATATCTATCAGTACGAAACAATAAGTCTACCATAACAATATTCATAAAATATTCCGCTTTAATAATACAGAAGTTATATCCTCAGTTGGAATCCAGTTGGCGAGATGTACATAAACAGCTAATCTAAGGGGCTGGCCCAGTATTCCCAGAAGTACTATTAGTCTGGAGATAACCGTGTAGCCTGTTAGTTGCCTAACTTATTGTGCCTAACACAAATTAGGTATAAGTTTCGGCCATCGGGGAATGTTTTTGGCGTAAATGTAGCTTCGCCGTACCGCTGGTTGATATAATATTTAATGCTGCGTATAATCTGATTATGGCACCTTGTGTATTTCTAACAGCGGCTCTTGATATATCTGATTCCCTTATTTTCCTTAAGGCCACGCTTACCCATAAAAGCAGCAAAAAACAGCTTTTTGAAAATTTACTAAAATTACTTGTAGGTAGGTACTATTAGTTAGGTACTATTAGTTCAAGCTCAAATTTATAGTATTTTTAAATGTTGGTCTGTTGGCTAGGGTTCCCCAAGAACAAAAACATGATTTCTGAAAAAGTCTCGATAGCTTTATTTGTTGAAAAATATGCCATTTTATTAATTTTTTTAATTGATCTCTTGATGATGAAGTTGTTTAAAGCCACCAATACTAAAGTTACCATGTAAACTAGCTATTACATTTTTTTGTGTTCTACGAGTATATATTTTTGATACGTTTAGTGCACTATTTTATAGTAATTTATTTTACAATAATTTTGCTTGCGAGCAGCCGTTCCACGGCGCGCGGCGCGGCGGCGCCACGTACATGAAAACACCGCGCTCTAGAAGTGCGGGCTGAAATAGCGTAAAAGACATAAAATTCTGAAGCCACGCCTTAAATTAAGTTTTTCTGTTTTTTGCATTCAAAATTTTGTATGATGGATATACATATCCATCCTACCTGGAGACGAACACGGGCTACATTTCATATCATTCATCATCATCATCATTACTGTATTTCATAATGAGGTATGTAAAATAATTTCTTAGGTATTTATTTAACGTTTTAATTCGAAACTTTGTACTAATTTAAGACAACAAATTCAATCTTTTTACAATAATTCTTTTTTTTAAATCATTTTTTAATGTTTTATTATATGTTTTAGTGCTTTTGATAATCTATCAATTTAATTCATACTGTTCTTTTTTCTCCATTTAGATTCAATTGATACGAGAAAATGTACTTAGACCGCTCTTAACGTCACATTCTTTAACAAATAAAATCAACACTGTCTACCTACATAAACGAAGTCTTGTTATTTTATAAGCTAAATGGGAAGATTAGACAAGAGTACTACAACACACTCTACGCTACAAACTTTAAAAAAACCGGACAAGTGCGAGTCAGACTCGCCCACCGAGGGTATATTTTTTTTATATTTTCCTTCATAAACCGAAAAATATACATCGTAAAAATATTTTACACATTTCTTGATCACCACTCGGATCCGAGTAAGGCGGGGCTGTAGTAGCGGCGCCTCCCACTCGGATCCGAGCAAGCGTCCCGTTCATTTTGTAGTAGTCAGTAAACCGCCGGCGTTTGAGGCAGTCAACGTTGCTTTGCGCGGCCACTCTGTACCTACTTAATCAAAATTCGCCTAAAATGTTTTGGTTCCCAGCTGAAGTGAAGGGTCTGCAGGGGGCGAAGAATGTGTTAAAAACCTGTATGAGCTTATGCTAATGAGGCTCTTTCATATGATACCCCACATTATACGGTTAATACACTTTAAAATTTGGGCCCTCATTCCTTGCATAGAGACACTATTTTTTTTATTAAATTAACACAATGCTTCTTGCCAAATTTCATAGTTCTAGGTCAACGGGAAGTACCCATAGGTTTTGATTCCCTTGTGAGTGTCGAAATGTGCGTTTTTTACGACATATTCGGCTATAACTTTTTTTTACGAAAACTGAGAAATTTTATTTTTCTTTCTGCAGCAAGATACTATGGATTTGCATACATGGTTTTAATTTGAATTCGATACCTTCACGCATTCCCGAGATAAAGGTCTTGACACCCGGACAGACGGACAGACGGACAACAAAGTGATCCTATAAGGGTTCCGTTTTTTTTCCTGTTGAGGTGCGGAATCCTAAAAATGATTAAAAATATAAAAATCAACATCAGTGACAATAATATTGAAATTATTTTCTTTTTTTTACGCATGATACATAGACGATTGGCCACCAAGTCACAACAAACACAAAAATCTTTATTAACAAACCATTGGCGCAAATTATAAACACTATAAACCCCGAACTAGGAAGACCAGTATAGCGAGCGCTGACGGTGTGGCCGAGGATGAAGCTTGTCGATCTAGAAAATAGTTCAAAATCTCTAATAGTTTCTTAAAATAGTTTAAAATTTCAAATAAAAGATTAAAAAACATACCTAAAATTTTACTTTACATACATACTCGTAGGTATTCCATAATGCGACTGGAACCACGCGGCAGAGCTAATGTAATAGTATACTAACAAGAGAAGTACCTCGACATTTTTAAAACTAACACGGAAAATATATAAAAATATTTCAAACACGTAAATATGTAAAGGAATTTATTTTAAAATATGTAACAATAAACATTTGATCCAATTTCATACGAGTGAATGAAAATTCTTGAATAACAGAAGTCACATCAAAAATTCTTAAATACCTACAATGACGATACAATTCGAAATATCGTAAATTAATCTAAAACCTATGCAAATGTCTGAGACGTGACCTAGTAAGTATAATTAGACGCGGCTTAGTCGCGGGATCAAAGGCAGACATGCCTGAGGCACTCGTGAAACACCCGCATCTTGGCAGAGCATCCCTCAAAGAATAGGTGAATATTCTCTAAAATAGATAAGAAATTTTACTCTGTATGCGGGTTGACAATAATTAGAGATGAAATAAAATTTGGCGCCCAACTTGGGACTGATTTTTATTGTAGCTTATAATAAAAGTAAAGAAAAAGTAAACAATGAGTATTAATATATAAGCTATCAAATAGTAATGCAGCATTCTATTCAGTTAAGGCATAAAGTTGATTTTTCATTTGACATATTTTACTGAATATGTTACATTAAAGTGTATTGATTTTTGAGGAAATATAATATTTTTTATTTAGTTTACATTAAATAATACAATATAATTCTGATTGGTAATAAACTAAAACATTTGACGCCCAACAGCGACAGCCAAATTATTAATATCAAAGTATTTGTATACCTTACATATGATAATCTAAAACAATCTGCTTGGTTATTATCAAATATGTATAAAAAGTAAATTAAATTCTAGACAAAGATATGTTTTTTAATAATGACTTCATCTAACTTCATTCAAATTTCAACTAAGCTTCTCAAATAAGATAAGAAAATTCTGTAAATTTCGAATGACTTTCCTCAGCTAGGACAAAAGCTGCAATCTACTCAAATTCTCTAAAATGTTCTACAAGCTAAGACCGTTGTACACAAAACTAGGTTAGTAATTCTAAAGATGTGTGCGCCTCAGTCTAGTTTGTACTTCATTAGCGAATGTTCAACACGACAAGAGGGTAAAATGGGACGACTTTAGGAACAAAGGTTAGAGCTTGTATTTTTCTTTATGCAGCTTTCCTTTGAATTGTGTTTAATTGTGTATGTTCAGACTTGTGAACGTTTTTTATGCAGAAATAGGTTTGCGTTTGACCGCCAGTTCGCCTGATGTTAAGCGACGTTTCGGTCTACGATGGAGCGCGCTTACCTAGAAGAAACCAATTCACTCGCGATTTAAAGACACCCAGATTATATCTATCGGGAAAGACCTACTTATATACGTACATGACAATTACAGACCCTCGTACATGCTTACTTAGTGTTTTAGACTTTTTCAGTTTTTAAATCTTTTACGTTCGATTTTACTTTTTTTTTTACCTGACTGCATAAAAAGTAGTGTAAAGAAAAGAGATAATGTTTCTTGGGTGTATATTTGTCTGTTGTGGTGTATATTATTGATAAACGTCTTGATAGATTTTTATTTCCTAAATGTTTTTAAATTCGTCTTAATTTTTTTAATGTCACAGACTAAAAAAAATAAAATTTGATATTGCTAAATACATTTAATTGTATACTAGAAGTATTTATAGGTTAATCTAAATTTTAGGTACTTGTGATAATTTTGGTCGAGCAACCAAATGTTTCGTACACAACAACAATAATTTTTGGTATATAAAATATTATGGTTTTGTATAAGTACTCACGTATATTGATGATATAGGTATAGAAAAAATCAATTAATGTAAACTGAAGGTGTATAAAATATGAGACACGGTTCCTTGCTATCCTAGTAACATATAATAGCGTGCATTAGGTAGTGAAAACCCATTTACAGATATATGCCAAGATATGAGACAAAAAGCCATCAAGAGCCGGCTGACACCGATTAGGCCATACGCAGTCCGATTTGGTCCTCACAAATGTATTTCCAATTTTTCTTACATAGAGAAACGTAATAGAGAGTATTTTGCGGGGTTCTTTTCTTATTTTTTACGAGCGCTTGTCGGCCGGTATTAGGTCGCCATGTGGCCACGAGCAGGGTTATTATTTTAGGAGACGCCAACGGTGGGTTCTTTTACTTTATTTTGTTTTAATACGTTGGTATTATGAACGGGTTACTGTGAAAATTATTTTTTTATGACTATGTTTTTGATGTGACACGACTAATGCTGTGGGTCAGATTGGTCTGTTACCGTAGGGCGGTGCCGAGATAAAGTTCTCTACAAAAGGATGATTGATCATTCTTTCATCCATATTAACAAAATGGTTTGGATGTTTCACATCTGCCAGACGTCTCACGATGGCAAGTTTTTTTAGCGGTATTATTAACTTTGTCTCAAGCAGACAATGTTCGAGCAAGTTTGGGCTGAAGATACCAAATTACCGATCCGTAGACAATTAAAATAAAAAAGAAACTTCTAAAAACACAATCTTCCAAAGTTAATGCCACCTCATTATATATTATCGTGCATTTCATTTTCGAAACTGTTCACTGCCGGACTGGAAGACGCCTGCAAGCTCCTGTAATGGACCTTTCCATTCCAGGAACTTGTAGGCATCATCCAGTCCGGCAGTTTGGCATCAATATTAATGGCATCTACATCACTCACCTTCGGTTTGCCGACGATATAGCAATTATGCCAGAGTCGGTGGAAGACCTCAGCACTTTTATTTCATTAGAAAATAAAATAAAGCGGCGACCTACGAATAACAAACAATATTATATTCGTAGGCAGCGACATATTTTCTCCTTATTCAAATCAAACCCCTGTGTAATTTTCCACTAAATTTAAACTACTCATGAGAAAACAAACTAAATACACGTTACCTTTCATTCCTAAAACCAAATAAATAAAAATCAACTCGTAAAACTTGAATGTGGTTTTATTTATTTTGCCCTCTTCTCTAACTTAAGGTTGAGGAGGGCTCGGGCTGGCACATGCGTCATACTCGTGATCGGGTGATCGCTGGTCTGCTCATGGTGTACACACAATATTGTAATATGTTAGGTAAGTTAAAGAAATATCTTGTCTTCCCGTAAGTGACAAAGACATGGACCCCGATGGCTGTGGAGCTAAAAATTAAATTTAAAAAAGTAAAGTTGTCTGATATGTCTGAGAGTTTCCGGCAGCCTAGTCGGGAGACCGTCCAACTTGCGATCCGCAGGTCCTGGGTTCAAATCCCGCGGCACCCACCTCTGTCTTTTCGAAGTTATGTGCGTATTGTTGATTGCCACCAACTTCAAAAGAGTGAAGGAAAACATCGTGAGGAAATCTATATGTCTGAGAATTCTCAATAATCTTGAAAGATGTGTGCCAACCCGCACTTGGCCAGCGTGATAGGCCTTACCCTTCTCACAATGAGAAGATAGCCCGCGCCCAGCAGTGGGACAGTTTGTACAAAGAGGGCTATTAGAAAAAAAAGATGTCTGTAAGAATGACGTCCTAGGTAAGTTTATGTATATATATATAAGTAGAGTAGGTGAAGTCGAAGAGTCTGTAAGAATGCAACGTGTGCGGCCCGGGTTCTCCCCCGGGGCGCACTGCTCCTTACATTCAATAAAGCGAACTAACACGTTTAGCCGCGCGGACCTTTTTGGAAACATCACTTTCTACTAGGATTGCCATTATAAAATAAAAAAATTACATGTCTATTTAAGCAAATCTTAAATATAACCTCGAATCTAATCTTTGATGAAAAAAGCTCAGATGCACTTCCGCAACAGATGGAGCACAAATTCGATTACCGACAATACCTGAGCATTGAATTATGGGTACGGTACTAAAATATAAATTATTATTAAAAATAAGGTTGCCATTCACGAGGAAATGTGTCTAGCATTTTGGGCACTTTGCCTGAAACTGGAGATTGTTTGAACTATCCTGAAGCTCTGTTGCCTATGGATATTTTAAATAATATTCAATCACTCAGCTTTATAATTATTTATTACTACTAAACTATAACTAGTAGATAAAAGGGGGAAGTAATCCTTTTTTTATATTTGTCTTCATAAACCGAAAAATATACATCGTAAAATAATTAAAAACCTGTTTTAGCTTATGATAATGAAGCTCTTTCATATGATACCCCACATGATACGGTTAATTCACTTTAAAATTTGGACCCTCATTCCTTGCAAAAAGACATTATTTTTTTTGTGATGAAATTAAAAATATCCAGTTTTCGATTTTTTTCCTATATCATAGTTTTAGGTTAACGGGAAGTACCCAATAGGTTTTGATTCCTCTGTGAGTGTCGAAATGTGCGTTTTTTACGACATATTCGGCTGTAACTTTTTTTACGAAATCTGAGAAAGTTTGTTTTCCTTTCTGCAGCAATATGAATGAGACTATGGACCTGCGTATATGGTTTTCATTTCAACACGATACCACGCATTCCCGAGATAAAGGTCTTGAAACCCGGACGGACGGACAGACGTACAGACGGACAGACAGACGGACAACAAAGTGATCCTATAAGGGTTCCGTTTTTTCCTTTTGAGGTACGGAACCCTAAAAATCATATTTTTCATTGCGAAATTTTCAAATTCTTAGTCTGTTGTTAAAAATTCAAACCCTTCGTATAAAACCATCTCAACCTCTTTATAATTGAGATTTCTAGCTCCAGTACAGGGCAACCCTAGCCTCCAGGGGTGGCAGGCGCGCCCATCCTATCTGTGATATTACAAACTCTGCGAAAGGTCGACGGTGATATTTAAATCAGAATAGGTCCGCGGGTTGCCACGTTTTCAATATACTTCGGTGGCGCTTTATGAAATTTAGTTTTTTATGAGGTTAATGGAATTCCGGTGGGATTTCAACGGGGAAATTGCAGTTTTTTTTTATACTGATGGAATGGAGAGGAAATGAGGCCGGTGGAGATGCAAAATGTTTTGATCGTCATCGACATTGATCAATCTTAGTAATACCTACCTAGTAATTTTTTTACGACACTATCAAACATATTTAAACTTTATATTTTTAACCGACTTCTAAAAAGGAGGAGGTTCTCAATTCAACTGTATGTGTTTGCATGTTTGTTCAGCAATTACTTCGCCAATTAAGAACTGATTTTGATGTTTTTTTTTTGCAAGTCAGACTTTAGGGGTAGTGGTGGTACCATATGCAGAATCGGTTCAGTACATTGGGTTTTATAACAAAATAACTGGGAAAATATGTCATCCAAGTAAACGAATTATAAAAATAAATAACTATAATTATATGTTAGTGTCTACTATTTCAGACCAATATGTCTGAATGTATGTGCGAATGTGAAATTACAAACATATATAGAAAATTTTGCTCAGAATTGAGTATCGAACGTTTGTTTGAAATATTATCAAAATAGGCTGACAAATAGACTCGCAGGTAAGTTCTTTTTAAACATATAACCAAAATTACTAAGACAACGAAAATTTCATCAACTTCAACACAGCTATTCTAGTAAATAAAATCAAGATCAGTCAATATTATGACGCCGCAGAAAACTTCCTCCTTTTGGAAGAAATACCCCACATATTTAAAGTGCGTACCCTTTATACCACGTTTCGTCAAGATTGGTTTGGAAAACAAGTATCTATATTAAAAGAAAAACAAAACACCCGACTGCAGAAAAGCAGTTTTTGCAGTCTAACTTACGATTTCGTCACGCTTGATGCGCTGTTGAATATAAGTTTCTTGTGAGAAAGTATGCGTAAAACATATAAGTTATTATACACCTCGGTGTGGCCACCTCGGCCACACCGTCGCTTAATATCAGGCGAGTTGGTGGTCAATCGTAGATCTGTATTGTTTAAAAAAGAAAAAAAACCGTAATCCCCGTTAAAAATTCTTTATTTTGATACCACACTCGATGTATTTTGAAATATTTTTTTTTGTGATTACATTTTGCCGCCAAAAATCCTTAATTTTGTTTTTTTTTATAATTTTGATTTACCCAGTGTCACTCTCACGACTAAGACGAATCTATTGACACCACTCACATCAAAATCGGTCAAGCCGTTTAGGCTCTAGGGCGTGCCAAAGAAATATACATACTTATACATACAAACATACATACACTCGAAAAACATAACCCTCCTTCTTACGCAGTCGGGTAATAAGACTTGTGTAGTACCAACTACTTACAAAGTACTGAACCGATTTTGAAAAAGTAAATATATAAGGGACCACCTCTGATCACCTCTGACTATTACCTAGCAAACAAAAAAATCATCAAAATCAAGTCATAATTGGCGGACTAATAGCGTAACATACATACAAAAAACACACACAGACGAATTGAGCACCTCATTATTTCTTGATGTCGGTTAAAAACTATAAAATAAACAATACTCCATTATAACAAGTACGGCAATCAAGCGCAGATAATACGGCAGAGAAACTTGCAAGAAAAGCTTCTTACAGAAATCATTTCGCGCTGCCCGCAAGATACGCGCGTAATAAAACTTGGCCGTAGTTTTAATTGGTTACAAATAGAACCATTTTTATTCATTCCTCTGATATCTCGGAAACGGTCCTGAGTTTGCGAGATAAGGTGTAATTGGAGAAGAAAGTAAGAATAGGTGAGAAGAGAAAGAAGGGTAGAACGTTTTGAAAACTTGAAGAAAGTTTTCTTTAGATTGTCGTGTTACATCGCGTATGTCAGATTTACATGACTTTATTTAAGTAAACCTACTTACCAGTAGTCACCTACCAGTCCTGGCGGAAGACCAGCTTCCAACCAACCAGTCGCTTGCAACCAGTGCTGAGTTGGGGCAGGGTGGTGACAAAAAAAAATTGTTATGTTTATTTTATTTATGTTGTTTTATTAATTGTTTTTTTCTTGTTTCTTGTTACAATAAAATTTATTTCTATGTCTAAATTTTAACTGAAATTGTACATGTGAAAGATCAATTTTAAGTAAAATTATTTTTAGACGCACATGCTTTTACTTCAAATTTGGTTTAAAACTCGTATAATTGGGACGGTTAAGTTGATAATAAAACGTATCTGATCTTACCTGCTTATTGTAACATAAAATTATTATGGTTATTAAAATTGAAACAACTAATTTCAAATACGTGATTTCGTTTACTTGGATGACATTTTTTCCAGTTATTTTATTAAAAGCATCATACTAAATAGATGTATTTTTAGCAATATTGGCAAACATTGCAGTCTAAACGATTCTCTTAAAAAACATACAGACGAATTAGATAACCTCCTTCTTTTTGGAAATCGGCAAAAAATCTCAAACTAGGACTGCTTATGTCATCATAATGATCGCACGGTCTTAAACCCAAAACAAAAGCTTGTCGTGATATACACTACAACCAGCAGTAGCACGTTTAGCCGAAACGCTATTCACAATATTATGAAAAGCCATAATAAAAGCTTACTCAGGAGCGTAATCTGTGAAATACCTAATAACATTACACGGTACAAACGAGTGCATCCACCATAAGAGACCTCGGGGCTTTCTCTCCCCATATCCATATTGTAAGATTAGACATCGTCGAGATAACGGAATAAAGACGAACAGACACGTAACTTCTGAATGACGGTAATTATTTCTTTAAACTTGAAAGTATAGTTTAAAATCCAACTGCTTTCTTATGCTCTGCTTCTTTTACAGTATAATTATTTCCAAAAGCGGTCGTATTTACGACATACGTTTATTGACATAAAACTATTGATCTGATTTGGAATCTAAGGCTTCGACTTGGGAGGCGTGATAATCCATAAGCCTATCTATTTATTTTTCCAAGTGACTTACTGTACTGTTGTGGTTTCGTTATAGATAAAATTAAAGGTTTGAATTTGATCATTTCAGTGATCAAGGAAGGAGACATGCTATGAACAGTTATTTTCCCAAACTACCTTCTATAAGCAAACTTTTGACAGAGTCGAAGTTCTTTAATTTTACAAACTTGTAGTCAATTCAAAAATTCACATCTGACGGGCCTGTGAAATTATTGAACAGTCTACATGTTTGTAGATACTTAAGTGTGGAAAAACACTTCGAAAATATCTAATTTTCTATAGTTTTGTCACAGTTTTAGTAAATAACTGTAAATAAAATTGTGCAGGTATAAAAGAAACACAACTAGTGGAGATAAAAAATCTGCTGTAAATATCACATTCTAAACGCAGCATGAGAAGCCCTACAATACACACCGTATTGTGATGATCTGGTAAAGATCGCGGGAATTTTTTATGGAGATATCACAACTTTAGTTAATATGGCGACCATTAGAAGATGCTTATTACCCAAACGTGACTAACTATTGACCAAAAAAGATGAAAAAGGCCCTGTTCGCACTTAAACATTAGGATTTGATAATGACAATTGACAATGAAAACTTCAACGTAGTTCATTGTCAGTTCCCTTTTAATTCAGATGTCACAAAGAAGCACGCAATTTTTGCAAATGAAACTCCTTGTCCCAACTTAAGTCTCTACATCATTTTTAATTAGTGTGAGGATGGCGCGTATCTTCCAATCTTATCTTATAATCGCGTATACCGACGGTATAATGCGGGGGATTTCCAGCGTTGAACGTTATGTTAGATTAACTTTAACTTACTTTTATGTACTGTTGGAATGGAACGTAGTGTTGCTAGTATGAATTTAGTTTTGCTTGGGGATTGTAAACGATACACGTATGTTTATTATATTTTATACATACAAATATCTATGTTTCATAAAGAACAAATTTCGGACACATTTTTAAGGTTGAGATTAAAGCGCGCAGCTATCTCTCTCGCGCATCACAACATTTTTAAACATATAAAATTTTTGAGTAATGATATTAGAAAAGTCAGAGCTAAATTTGTTTATTTAGAGAGGAAAAACATTTTAAAAAAAGTTTTAATCAGATATAATTTATACTGGTGACGGAATTAGAAAAAAAAACATATATTTTCTTTTTCCTCATCCAATTTAAAAGATAACGAAGAAAAACTTATTTTTAAATATCTCTCGTGTCTAAATAAACTAGCTCTCGCTAGCTAGTGCTTTTCTAATATCCCCATTCAATGATTTTATATGTTTAAAAAGGTTGTGATGCGTGAAAGAGACAGCTGCGTGCATTAAGCGAATCCTTAAGAATATTACACGCTCGCAAAATTATAAGATATGTCTTAATTAGCATGTGTAAGGCGAATAATACGTTCGACAGTCGACAGGTCGATGTTGCAATCTCCCATAGCATCAAGTTAGTTTGGTCTGGGATAATCGAAGTGTTTTTGTGTAGTAGTTTAGTTAAGTATGTGTAGTTTGTATAGTTTTGTTGTAGTTAATACATGCAGTTGGACTTTTAAAAACCAAGTTAGCGGTAAAATGGAAGTAAATATTCAAAATCAAGAATATTATTTTGAGACGGTTATGCGGTATTGCTTGTTTCAAATGGTAGTCTAAAACATTATAAATAGTTCTTCTTGTTTCAAATGGAAGTCTATATAACATTATAAATAGTTCCTACATTTTCTCACGTCACGACGAGCAGAGAAAATCTGCGTTTTTTACAACAACGCGTCTAACTTAACTTCTCAAACGTTTTGTTACATTTACAGCCACTGTAAGCTTTACTATACCATTTATTTAAACGACTTACCGTAAAGAAACATCGCTTCCTTAACGTAGTCACATCTGTCGCAGGAAAAAAAACTCGCGTCGCGACTTTTAATGGAGACACCACAGTTTCAATATTATTTTTTTATATTTCAAAGCTTTGGCCATCAAAGTTACTTTTATTATGATTCAGTACAATGGCTGTTTGAACTTGTTCGTTTAACGACGGATAAGTTATTTTGTTGTTGTTCTTTTATTGATATAGCCGTTCAAGAGTCGGCAGTAATGAGCGTGCGGAGATTATTTTGTGTCTACTTTGTCTCTTTTTTTGTAGCGATGGATGAGTACCTACTGTTTGTTAATTCCATCTCACAAGGCAATGGTTTAGAATCTACTAAAGAGCTTGAGGTGACTGAATTAGATAATTCTCCGTCTTGGTGCTAAGATATTCGGTAGCTTTATCCCCTGCATGTAGTGAGGAAGACTGGTAATTTCCATTAGCATACTCCTCACTACATACGAGGGAGATCTCCTAACTCGGGGATGGTATTTTTATAGGTTCTGTAATTATAGTTTAAAAAAACTGATAAACCAACTTCAAACTACGGAATTCGTTTACTTGGATGACGTTTTCCAGATTTTAGTTATATAAACTAAAGTACTGAACCAATTTTCTTAAAATTTATATGGGTCCACCTCTCATTACCTACCAAACAAATCATCAATCAGTTCACAGTTGACGAAGTAATCGGTGAACAAACACACACAAAAACATACAGTCTATTTTGAGAACCTCCTTCTGTTTGGAGGTCGGTTAAAAACTGAAGCAACCGACTTCAAAATACGCAATTTCGTTTACTTGGGTGACATTTTTCCAATTGTTTTGTTATAAAAATCAGAGTACTATCTACGTAGACCTTGAAGGGTTCCTTAGTACTAACTTGCCTGATACTAAGGAACCCTTCAAGGTGTACGATGACGACGCTTACCTAGAAGGAACCTATTCTCTCAATGGTTCATGTGAAACCCTGGCTTTTCATCTAAACAAGCCCAAGGTGAAATCAATCTTGGTTAAAGACATCATGCAAACTTTTCCGGGAGCTGTAACGTAATTTGCCGAATTTGGGGACCTGAGATCTTCGATTTATGTTTTTCTAGTGGATCTAGTAGAAAGAAAACTTCCCACCAGTGGAGTTTAAGTGGGCGGAGTCGTACATAACCCATTTACCACCAATGCAGCCGAATGTCTTTCGAAAATCTTCTCCTCGCGAAACATACTCGATATGTTTCACGTTCGTACTCAGTTTGAGTACTATACTGGGTTATAGTCGGTATATACTCGGTATACTCCAACTGAGTACTATACCGATTTTCTAATCAAATCCCTGAGGACAAAAAATATCTATAAAATTGTAGAAACTCTACACCAAGTTTCGTCAAGATTATATTAAAATTACGACCAGTACGCGATTATAAACATCCAAACAAACATCTGGACAGGTGAAGAAAATACCAGCTGTTGATGTAGAGACATTTACTCGCTTACTATTATTTGGTTCATAAGTCAATCACCAAGCTTCAACGGCCTTTCCGAAAAACGTTACTTAACTTTAAACATCGTCCTAAATTCTCTGTATGCTTACCGCAAGTGTCAGCGAGAATTTTACAAAATATGTTAAGCAATGCTTAAAGTTAAGTAACGTTTTTCGGTAAGGCCGCAAATTGTGCGTACTGAGAGCTAAGAATTATTTTTATTATTCCAATCGGACACGAGTATTTTTTTTTTCATATTGGATTTTACTGCCCCTAAGAAGGAGAATATTTCGGAGCATGTATGTAAGTATCCTATATAAGTCTCTTATGTATTGCTGGAACGGTCGGTTAAATCTATTTTGATATTCCTTTCCGAGGAGACTATACTTACTGTATCAATATTTACTTTAAACACAAGTAAAAGTAATCGCTTATTACGTAATCCCTGCGATACAGGTTCTCCCAGTGCAGGGGTATACAAGCACCTGGATATTTTACCATAACTCAACCTTGTACATATCTCTAAATTTTAAGTTTTATGGTAACCTTGTTATCTTTTGGAAATAAAACATTTTGTATTTTGTACTTTAAATTATAATTGGCAAATTAAAATACATAAAATAAAATAATAATTAATGTACATTTTAGTAATGATCTAGCATGTGCGTATCGGTCCCATTAAAAGGGAAAGGCATTTTTGTTTTTATTAATTAATATATATATATATGTAGTAGATTACAATATTCAAAAATTCTTCTTAAACAATTCATGTCTTTAAATTACGAACTATTCATTATACAATTACACTATAATTATTCCATTGTATGGTCAATAATTTACAAATTGTCAATATACTAAAATTAACATGTCAATAATTGTATTTAAAATATAATAAACATTATGTCAAAAAATATTAATGCCTATTGGCATGAAGCCCCTCGCGCGTGGAACCTTGGGGAAAGGTACCCATTATGCTGCGGCGTTTCCTCGCTGGATGGCAAGAATTAATTAATTGTATTAGTATTATAATATACCTCAGAGCCTCAAGTCGAACATTTTTGACCAATGTGTGTTACCCAGTCATGGCACACGGCACTGGAACGTGGTCAATAACTGTGGGCCTTTTAGGGAACCTCCAGCTCACGCAACGACCTATGGAGAGGGCTATGCTCGCTCTCTACGAGATCGAATCAGTAATTAAGAGATCCGTAGGCGTACGAAAATCATCGACATAGCCTAGCGGATTACCAAGTTGAAGTTGAAGTGGGCAGGCTACAAAGCACGTAGAACTGATGGCTGATGGGGCTGAAAGTTCTCGAGTAGAGATCACACACCGGCCAGCGCAACGTAGGAAGACCTGCCACGGATGGACAGATGACCTCATACAAGTGGCGGGAAGACGCTGGATAAGCCGCTCCCAATAGGTATTTTTGGAAGTCCATGGAGAAAGCTGATGATGATGATGTACTAGTATTTTCTCTTTATAACATTTACTATTATTACGGTGCTATCGTCGCAGCGTTTTACATGCTATTGCATAACCATTAAGCATACTTTGCCGTAACATCTTATTCTTTGTTATAAGCATTTATTTGCATTGAAAATAACTGAAAATGAATCTTCATTCCCGTGGCAACGATCCTGATTTGCAGAAAGATAATATTTGAAAGCGAAGCAGCTTGTTAATAAAGATAAACCTTTTGTGTTGGAAACCAAACAAATCCAGGACATCGTAATTGGAAACGAATCTGGCGGAATCACGAGAATTGGTATTCTGTTTTTATGGTTATTAAAACCAACAGAATAGGATTTTTACAGGAGTCTAGCAATTTTTAATACAGTTTTGAACCTGTATTTTTTATTTGTTTGTTTCTGTCACAACTGAATGAGTATAATTATAATGGCAAAGTTTTAATTGAACAGCCAAAATGGGATAAACAAATACATTTAAAATCATTATTTGAGTTAGGTTTTTTTACTTTTTAATTAGATGCTGTAAGGCAACTGTTTTTTATTTTTATTAGCCAGTTACGTCCCAATATTGGGCAAAGGTATCCCTCAATTCTTTCCAATCTTCTTGGTTCCTGGAAAACACTTTTCAATCCTTCTTTAATATCTGAAATTCATCTCACACTTAATCCATCATCATCATCAGCTTGCTCTTAACCACTGATGAACCAAGGCACCGCCTCTCGCATTGAAAGTCACTCAGATTCTCAGCTTTCTGTTTCTAGTTACTGCCCACTGCCTTCCGTATATCGTCACTCAGTCGTTTCTCAGGGAGTCCTACACTACGTTTACACAATTAATTAAAATCAGCTTATATATAAGCCTCACGGCAATAGTACCAGTGCACAGCAGCACCAATCCAGCATCAGAATTACAAAATGTATAATATTACGCACTAAATAATCTAATAATTTCCTAAAATACTAAACAAGGATCTGCAGATGTCTCACGGTTATGTTAAACAGTATTTTTCTATATTTCCTCCTACTGCCTAAGCGGCTCGACCTATTTTAATGTGCGAGATTTGTTTACTTTTCCAGTCTTGTAGATTTTGTTTTTATCTACACAAAATTTTAATACAATTAAATATACTGTAACTATACACTGAAAAAAAAACATAATTTTTCGTTTTCTTCTATGACAACTGATTTTAAAAATATTCTGAAAATACATTTATGTAAATTATAAACCGGCGGTATAATGTTTTTGCAAAAGCTTAATATCATGTAAGACTTAACAGTTACTTTACAAAAAAAGTTCCTATGTAGTCAGGGGCCGTGTTTTTATTTTATTTTCCGACTTGTATCAGTTGTGTAGACGCCCAGTTTTTGCTACGAGTCTACGAATGTAGCAACATCTGTTTTGCTACGCCGATAAAACGTTGAAAGTTCGTAGTCAAAGGAAGTCAAGTCTTTAAGATCAATAGGTAAATATAGATCTAGTAAGCAAGCAAACAAAAACTTGCTTTCGCTTTTAACTTGAAATTATTTGAAACTGAAACAACCGATTTCAATATACACAATTTGCATTTATTTGCATTTGGATGACAGCTTTTTCCAGTTATATTGTTATAAAAACCAAAGCACAAAAACGTTTTTGATAAAATGTATAAAGGACAACTCTGAATTATGACGTATCAACCAAAAAGGAATCATCAAAATGACAAACATCCAAAAAAAGCAGTTGTATTGAAACCTTCTTCTTTTCGAAGTCCGTAAAAAAGCATTTCAAAATTTTTTTAAAAAACGTTTTATATTCCAAATTAACGTAGATGCCCTTGTCCATTACAATGAAACATTGTATATGTCCAATGTGATTTCCTCAGCCAGTTTGAGTAATGCCAGACCCCTCGCATCGGGCTTACCGACGATTATAACGTATAACCATCGAGATACACCACGACCTTACATTTATTAATATGTTGTGCTTAGAATGACAAAATACTATTGTAGCTCTATTTTACCTGACTGCATTAGAAGGAGAGTATATGTATGTGATTATATCTGCAAGTTTCTATTTTAATAGTTCAGCGAACAGTACACTATGAACATAATCTTTTTTGCAAGTTTAGTCTGTACATTTTTAAGCTATTGCATAGCTTCTATCGCGGCCTTGAGCGTGGAGACCGAATCCAGAAATTCCGTAACGAAAATAACCTAACGCAGTAACGCCGATACAACCAATGCCACCTAGATGCGATTTGCAGAACTAAAGAGACAAGCGTGAAATTTCAAAAAGTCATTAAAAGTTCTGCTATTCATCGATAGATGGCAAAACTAAAAACTAAAAAGTATCACCGCTGTGCCGGTCGGAGTGGGGGGGTGTTAGGAATACTGCATAAATAAAATAAATAAATAATTATAATTACATAAGTTGATAAAAAATGCTATGCAATAGCTTTACCGCGGCAGTCTCCGAGTGCCACACGTCTTTTTTTTTCAAGAACGCAGTCCCCACTTATTTTTGGATGGACTACTATATTGAAGAAGAATACTCATCTTCTATCAAACTATATACATATTTTCAATACTCACTCATTCCAAACTTAGATTTTCACGACCTTAATATGTCTTGACAGCCTCTTGATTGATTTTGTTTACGTTCGCAAACATTATCAATATCGTCTGAGAAAACAATTTCGTAGTTAAATTCTCCTTTTTTATTTTAAGTCAGCCTACCACTTTTTGTCTCAAGATAACTTCTTTACAAATGTTGTGTTATAATTCCTGTCTAGAATCAATCATCAAATGTTTTCGTTAAAATTATCGGTAAACGGAAAGAGATATAGATAAATCGAGTATATACCACGCACCAGCATAAGATGACCATCACAAAGTATACAGACGACATCCTACAAGTACACCGTACAAGTAGCCGGGAATACACTGGATGCTAGCCACTTCCAACCGGCCTTTTTAGAAATCCATAGGGAATGTATGTTCAGCTTTCAGATTTCTTGTAGCTGAGGTAATGATGATGGTATTATATAATACTTACATACTTTCACTAGAAAAATATTACCTTCCCTTTTAGGCATTAGGTTAAAAATGTTAACTCCAACATATCCGTTTCTTTTATAAAATTGCCGCCACGTTACCTGAGCGAAGTTTATAATGCCGTCCCTTGGGCCACATAGTAGCGTCGCGCCGCCATCAGACGAAACTCATTACACTGACCCCCGCCCGCGATACAAAGGACGCATTTTACATGCAAACAGGTTTTTATTTTAATACCCGCGTAAAATATACTGCGCGGGGTGATTTTTGATGAGGTGCAGTTAGATTGGACTGTAAAGGTCTGACGGGTACGAATATTTTAAATTTTTGTCACTGTCAAACCTGGACTGCCGTAATGTCGAATGATTAGAATCAACCCGACATATACATACTATATTTTGATAAGAGCTCGATTAAAAAAACTTACACGCTGTTGACTTTGTGCACATAGTTGATATAGTGCTATCCCTCTGACATTTGTACGCCTAGCCGGCACAACATGACTAAGGCTCACTGTCCACGGAGGCGTAGACGCATATTCGTCATTATACGCGTAGAGTACGCCTGCTTGCAGCTTACATACAAAACTGTGCTACTCTGTCGACGGAGCGGCAACGTCGCACTCGCGTCGCTGCGTGCAGGCGTCATGACGCCGGCCGTACTGCATGTCACACGCCCGGGCGTACAGTAAAAGTAAAACATAATAAAACAGAAATAAGTAAAAATATAGCATCTAAGTCGTCTTAATAAGAGAATAAATATCTCTATTTACTTTAATCGGAAAAAGTCGCGTTTTGATCATTATTATTATTTTATTTATTGGAAGCAGGAAGGCTGAAAAACGAAAATGCATGAAAATTTAATTAATTTCAACGGTTCCAGCGACTTTATTCCCAAATTCACCAGCGAAATCGGAGAAAAAGCAAATCCAATTTCCGTTCACAACTAATAACCGCTAAATGAGCGCACATAATCTGCTAGTAATTACAAAAGTTCTGCAACGTTTGCACCTCCGAACATTTGCTCTCAAACGCCGAGTTTAATTAGTGCTTCTACACTGTCGCCTAAGAACTAGAGCCTCTAGACGTCCACTTTGTTGACGAAAATTTTTAAAAACGCCCGCGGAGCATAACCAACTCTAACAAGACGGCGTTAGAGTTTAAATTTTGCTAAGTTTAACTGAGAAGTAGAAGCAATTCATCAAATCGTAGTCACAATCACGGTCGAGCGACTAGACGGGGTTGTTTGTGGGCCGCGGTTAAGGCTACAGACGAAACCACAAAGGAGGAAAAGAAAGCCGCTGCTTTTCTAACGAGATCATCATTTTTAGGGTTCCGTACCAAAGAGTAAAAACGGGACCCTACTACTGAGTTCGCTGTCTGTCTGTCCATCCGTCCGTCTGTCACCAGGCTGTATCTCATGAACCGTGATAGTTAGAGAGTTGAAATTTTCACAGATGATGTATTTCTGTTGCCGCTATAACAACAAATACAAAAAAACAGAATAAAATAAATATTTAAGGGATTGAAAGAATAAAATAAATAAATAACCAAAAACATCACGTTTGTTGTATGTAACTCCATACAACAAACGTTATGTTTTTGGTCATTTTTGCTAGATATTGAGAACAGCAACAGGTAGATGCTTGAAATATTCACAGAATATTGAGCTATATTATTCACTTTAAGAATAAATAATTAAATAAAAATAAAATTAATATTTAAGGGGGGCTCCCATACAACAAACGTGTTTTTTTGCCGTTTTTATAGATAATGGTACGGAACCCTCCGTGCGCGAGTCCGATTCGCACTTGGCCAGTTTTATTTTCTGAGATGTCGTTTGTTTTTTCCGTGTGACGTCATTTTCTTTTTTTGCAGTGTAATTTTGTTATGCGATAACGGTATACCGGTTGTATTCATTTTAATGTAGTTTTGCCAGCCATTATAGGGAAACGATTATAATTATAGGATACGATTATTTGTTATTGATTACGATTATTATACTCTCGTGCTGTCCACGACGACATATAGTGTTTTGTGTTCCTTCGACTTAATTTCTGTTTTGAAATTTTAAAAAACCGTTTTTGACATTTTTATTTTTTTTATTTCTAATTGATTTATTTTTTGTTAGGGTTCCGTACCTCAAAAGAAAAAAAACGGAAACCTTATAGGATCACTTTGTTGTCCGTCTGTCCGGGTGTCAAGGCCTTTATCTCAGGAACGCGTGAAGGTATCGTGTTGAAATTAAAACCATATACGCAGATCTATAGTATCTTGATGCAGAAAGAAAAGTCAAATTTCTCAGTTTTCGTTAAAAAAAGTTACAGCCGAATATGTCGTAAAAAACGCACATTTCGACACTCACAGAGGAATTAAAACCTACGGGGTACTTCCCGTAGAACTCTGAAATTTGGCAAGAAGCATTGTGTTAGAGTACACATATGGAAAAAAAACCGAGAACCAGACATTTTTAATTTAATCACAAAAAAATAGTGTCTTTATGCAAGGAATGAGGGTCGAAATTTTAAATTGAATTAACCGTATCATGTGGGGTATCATATGAAATAGCTTAATTAGCACAAGCTAAAACAGGTTTCAAATATTTTTGCGATGTATATTTTTCGATTTATGAAGGAAAATATTTAAAAAAAAAAAAAAAACCCCCTTTTATCTACTAGTTCGTACGGAACCCTCGGTGGGCGAGTCTGACTCGCTCTTGTCCGGTTATTTTGATCTATATTTGCTTTTCTTATTAGTTATGACGTTTAATTATTTATCATTATGTTTTTGTTGTTATAATTGTTAGTAGTTAATTGGATTATTTATATATTGTATTTACTTAATTAATATTATGGTCTTCTTGCCTAAAACACAGGATTACCTAGTTTAGGCTAGCTTAATAAGTTTACCTTTGTAATATAGACCTTCTTTTTGTATTTGGATATCTTGACTTTTGAATAAATGATTTATTATTATTATTGGTTTTTTATGTGTATGATTATTATTGCTAGCTATGCTTGATTATTATAACGAGCTATGGAGAGGGCTGTGCTCGGAGTCACTCTACGAGATCGAATAAGGAATAAAGAGATACGTAGACGTACGAAAGTCACCGATATAGCACAGAGGATTAGCAAGTGGAAGTGGCAGTGGGCAGGCCACATAGCGCGTAGAACTGATGGCCGATGGGGCCGAAAGGTTCTCGAGTGGAGACCACGCACCGGCAAGCGCAGCGTAGGAAGACCAGCCACGAGATGGGCAGATGTCCTCATACAAGTGGCAGGAAGACGCTGGATGCAAGCCGCTTCCAATCGGTCTTTTTGGAAATCCATAGGGGAGACCTATGTCCAGCAGTGGAATTTTTATGGCTGAGATGATGATGATGATGATTATTATTAATTAATTATATTATCTCCATTTTGTAATATGGGCTCCAGTGGCTTGAAATAAATTGATTATTATTATAATTTCAAAATATAAAAAAAAAATATAGATAATGTCTCAGATCATCCCAGTTGAGCCTGTCACGCTGATCAAGAGCGAGTTGGTAGACTTCACACATTTTTTGGAAACCGTTAAAAATTCAAACACACATGCCATGCCTAAGCTTATGTTCTATAAATAAATCCTCCCAATGTTTTCATTCAGTATAGTTTTTTTTTATCAGCCCTGTTTGTACAAACTGCCCCACTGCTGGGAACGGGCCATCTTCTCATTGTGAGAAGGGTTAGGCCATAGTCTGCCACGCTGGCCAAGTGCGGGTTGGCAGATTTCACACATCTTCAAGATCATTGAGAACTCTCAGACATGTAGGTTTCCTCACGATGTTTTCCTTCACCGTTTGAAGTTGGCGGCAATTAACAATACGCACATAACTTCGAAAAGACAGAGGTGCGTGCCGCGGGATTCGAACCCAGGACCTGTGGATCGCAAGTCAGACGTTCTCCCGACTAGGCTGCCGGAATCTTCTTCTCAGGAATTTAACAACAATTAATAAAACAGGCATATTCTTTTATAATTTAATAAAACCAACAAAGTACAAGTTTCACTTTCGTACTGGCAAGCGCAGCGTAGGAAGACCAGCCACAAGATGGACAGATGACCTCATACAAGTAGCGGGAAGACGATGGGTGCAAGCCGCTTCCAATCGGTCTTTTTGGAAATCCATGGGGGAGGCCTATGTCCAGCAGTGGACTTCTTATGGCTGAGATGATGATGATGACAAGTTTGACAAGCCTACTATGACACTCAGGGAGTGAAGATGAATCTAACGACACCTCACACATTAAAATCGGTCAATCCATTTAGGCTTTAGGAGGTAATATAGAAAGATACATACATATAAGTACATACATACAAACATTCGTACAATCGAAAAACATAACCTTCCTTCTTACGCAGGCGGGTGAACATATATTTTAATCATTATTATTTGTATTCAATAGAACTGTTTTTAACATTTTTAGATCTTAAACCAATATGAAAACTAAAAATCCGTCAACATGTTCGCTATCGTCAAATAACTGAATAGGGATTCAGTCAGACCCACGTAAATAAACATACGTGAAAATTCAATTCACAATCATTTATTATTACAAAAACGTTTCAATATTCAAAGCAGAAAGCTGAAAATAGAGAGCTCACCCAGGAAATCGATGGCGACAACGCGCTAGCTAAGCAAAGATGAAATAGTGAGAGCAGGCACTTCTGCTGCTGCGCTCCGTGGAGGATACTGCAAGAGGAGATGGCCTTGCGATAAGTTATTCTTCAAGGTTACTTGGAGTATTTGATTTTATAATAGCGCGACTATTAACACTATACAAACTAAGGCCACATATTTTAACAGACCTCTCGGCCCCGCTTGTAGCAACGACTCGCCAAATTGTATGTTTTTACATCAAAAACCATGTGCCACGACGCATTTCTAGGAAAAAGTCTAGAATTTGAATTACTGTCATCACGATTCTATTAAATAATTTACTTTATACCATCTTCTCTTTGGTATTTCTCCGCGCTAAACTCGCTAGAAACGTAGGAATTTGCTCGAAATTATGTCGGCACCGTTTGTTAAACACCGTAAAGCAAAGCGAACGCACACATACATGCCTGCTTATGATGCTACTGACTTACAATAATGAGCAGCCAAAATAACATGAGTTTGTTTAAGCAGGAGATTCGAGGCACTTTGTACGCCCCGAAATATGATTATTTATGAAGCATTATAAGTTTAGAGAAGGAAAGTTTGTTCGTATGAATGCTGAGAAGCGAACGTATGGAAGGGGGGTGAAATGCAAGATTGTTTCTAATAAATAGTTTGTTTTTCGGAGTTTTTTTCTTCAAAATGCGTCTATTAAGAGGTTACGCGAGATAATATTGAAAGAACTGGTCATAATACCTTATTTACCCAATAAAACTATCAAGTTTAGACTTGTTAGAAGCCCAGGGTTTCATAATGGAGGAATGAGAGGAGAGGGGTGAAAACATATATTTCATTTTTTATCTTAAATTATACTTAATGGCTTAAAACCACGAGAAACATTTCATACATAAAATACCGTAGTGTAATGATATTACACACTCTAATTTTCAGGTCAAAATATCAAGCGCACGATCGCCGGGAAACAACGTCAGTTCATAAGAATTTATTTGTATGTAGACGCCCTTATCTATCTAAAATTCACGCCTAAAGGATTGAAAGGCACTTTCCGAAGAAAAAACAACAATATTACAACGCCTATTCTCAAAAAACGTATTAGTAAAGGACATTTTTCCCGTCTCGCGCCGGAATCTGCCAATGGCGTATATTTACGATGTCAATCTAGTTGTCTTCCGAGCCCGTCTCAAGGATTTACGGGCCGGGATAAAATATGCAAATTTGTTCCGACTAGCACTTATTGAAATTGGCTGATTTACTTTAATCACATTATCTACAACCGTAAAAGGATTGGCCAAAGTTTTATGGCCTACTGGGATCCATATTACGGGCTGCGAGAGGGTTCGACACACGAAAATGTACGCTCTATATCCCGCACAGCTTCCGCGGGAATAAAACATAAACAAAGGATTTCGAAAGCTTTCAACGATGCGGCGAAAATGGTATGTTTTACGTAATAAAGTTCCTGAGCTGGTCATAACTTGGGAATTACTCGCCCGAGTGTTCTGCGTTAGCTAAACCGGCTAAGGCACGTGGCATCCCCTTCTGCCGGCTCTTAAACTATGCGATGCTCAATAGATGCAATTATAAGGTTTTCTCGCTTCTGTTATTAACTGCATTGATGCAGTTTCCGAAGTAATCGACTTAACACGCTACTAATACAGAAATATTAGATACAATCGAAGTAAAAATTATTCGTTATGATATTTTAGAACCCGTTATTTAACAGTTTGTCGGGTCAGACGCAGTTTTTTGGCATCAATACGCAATGAGCCAAAACTATCACTGAGAGGTCCTTTGAAACAAAATTATGTATGCGTATATTAGATGTGTGAGTGAAGTGTGTGTTTCGACAGTGTTAAACAATTTTTGGCGGTAATAGTTATGTTTTTATTAATCCTGAAACAGATTTATGGACTGATGTCCACATAGCAGGTTTATGACTGTGTGGGAACACTATCCCTACCTGCTAATTTTGTCTAGTTACTTAAATGGCACCTCATTATGATGCCGCATGTTAACGCTGAAGAAACCACGTTAGTACTAGCAACTCTAAGAGTGTCTCGTTGTTGTTTTACAGAATAATATTCGCAGCTCTATATCTATATTGCAGCAACTAATTGTCAAAAATTTGTCTTGTTTTCCGATACTAAGCGGTGCCATCCATATGAAACATAGCTAAAAAACTCTCGAAAAATCTTCTTTACAAAAAAACTAGATCAAAATCAGTCAGTCAGTCAGTCTGTTTGAGAGCTACGATGCCACACCCAAACACACAGATACACACGTCAAACGTCCGAGATTAAAAATGAATTGTACCCTTGCACCGAGATCGACGACAGAAATAGTTCTAAATGTACTGTCCGTGAGTTCTATGTATATCTCTCGTAGTTGGATTAGAAAGAAAACCACTGCTTTTTTGATGCAAAATCTAAAGCTTGAAATTGCAGCGAACCAGCCAAGCTTAACATAACATTTCTGTTGAGCTTGCTTCAATTTATAAAGTTTGGGCTAGGAGGTAGAGATTTTCAAATTTTAACACTTTTATTCGAATGTTAACACTGGCAGCTGGAGGTGTTACTGAAAATCGGAACTCAAATTTCTTCCATGCTCAGAATATCCTGTCAACGTCAACCTAGCAAATATAATTTGATACTGGTTTGAGATATTGATTGAACTTATTCTCAAAGCGCTCAGCTATCTCTCTTGGGGACCACGACATTTTGAAATCACAGGATAATTATAAAAGTGAGTGGTGATTTCGTTTATTTATATAGGAGAAACAAGTGTTTTTCTTTGATGTCTTTTACGTTGACTGAGGAGGTCCAAAATATATACATTTCGTCCGTACAATTACCATCATCATCAAAATACCGTTTCTCATCACTACGCGGGTGACATCGCAGGATGTCATGATGATGATTATGTCCTCCTCTAGGTCCTAATCTTTGTACAAAATATCATACCAATTAGTTTATCCATTGAGCCGTGAAGAGGTAACAAACAGACAGAAAGACAGACGACAGACAGTTACTTTCGCTTTTATAATATAGTTAGGATAAATATATCTATGGATACGTACCTAAGTATATGTAAGTTGAAGTGGCTGTGGGCAGGGCACATAGCACGTAGAACGTAGAACTTTTAGGCACCATCGGCCGCCAGCGATGGTGCCGAAAATTTCGAATGGAGACCATGAACCGGCAAGCGTAGCGTAGGAAGACCAGCCACAAGGTGGACTGAAGATATCATAAAAGAAATTTTTTTGGAAGTCGGTTTATTAAAATAGATTTTTTGGCTTCATGCAGTATTGATCTAGTTGTGCGATATATTGATTATATACTGTAGCAAAATAAAACTATCTATAACATTTTAACTAATTAGGCATACGTAGTTGCTCAACTAACTTATTCGCGATAAAAAGGATACATCCCATTCCATCATTTCCACACACCTTACACGCGAATTTGGATAACATCGTCTTGTGAGGTATAATACGGAGAGACAGTTCTCTCGTATGATATCCTTTTCCATAAGATGACGTGACTTGTAATACGTTCCGCCAGTCGCTAGATTTTTATTCCGAACCTTTGTTATTTTACTTCTGTGGCAAATGTTTTGAAATGTCGATACTGCTATTAGCATAAGCTTAGAAATAGTTTTAGTGTCATATTATTTGCAATGTCCTAAGCCGCGCCGACGTCACTTTGTCACGATTTTAGCATGAAGTCATATGTGCTTATATTTTTACTTATAAAATCTAAGGTTACCTTTATTTAATCCGAATTGTTAAATACCGAATATTTCCACGAAAAAGTTTTTTTTCCAAAAGACACTATCAAAATCCCGAAAGCTCATTTGACAAATCGTCTGATAACTGAATCTTTGTAATACGAAAGTTTACGTGTATTATTATTATTATTATATTAGTCCACATCTTCCCATTGCTAAGCAAAGGCCTCTCTCTCTTCCTTCTTTCCATATTTGTCTATCGGCTGCTGTTGTGAACCAATTCTTATTGAAAGTATCGAGCTCATCTCTCCACCTCTTTCTAGGCCGGCCTTGCGGCCGTTTAACGCGTGGGACCCAGTGTGTGATAGATTTTTCCCATAATTCTTCTGACATGCGACAGAAGTGTCCAACCCAATCCCACTTTAGCATAGCAGCTTTTTGAGTTACGTCGATGATCTGAGTTATGGAGCGCAGTATTGTGTTTCTGATATACGGTCTTGTAATTTTACGCCCAAAATACTGCGCTCCATAGCACATAGTATACACATGTATAATAAAAAGTTCGAAAGGTTCTCGAGTGGAGACCACGTACCGGCAAGCGCAGCGTAGGAAGACCAGCCACGAGATGGACAGACGACCTCATACAAGTGGCGGGAAGACGCTGGATGCAAGCCGCTTCCAATCGGTCTTTTTGGAAATCCATGGGGGAGGCCTATGTCCAACAGTGGACTTCTTATGGCTGAGATGATGATGATGATGATGTATAATAAAAAGAAACCTAACAAACCTAACCTAATAATTGATATTATATCTGATAACCGAACTTTTATAAATAAAGAGGTTTCTGGATAATAAAACAGAAACCTAAAGAACCTAGCCTAATAACTGTTCAGGCAAATGAAACTGATAGCTAACACACTTATGGAATCAGAAACTCAGAAAAGGCAGTTCTATGAAACAGATTCTGGCAAGTAAGATTCAAACAAATGTATTTCGTATTATTTACGTATAGGTTGCAGTAACGCAAGCTTTTATTAGATTGATGCGGTATTTACGTATAGGTTGCCGTAATGCAAGTTTTTATTAGATTGATGCGGTATTTACGTATAGGTTGCCGTAACGCAAGTTTTTATTAGATTGATGCGGTATTTACGTATAGGTTGCCGTAACGCAAGCTTTTATTAGATTGATGCGGTATTTACGTATAGGTTTCCGTAACGCAAGTTTTTTAGGGTTCCGTACCCAAAGGGTAAAAACGGGACCCTATTACTAAGACTTCGCTGTCTGTCTGTCTGTCTGTCTGTCTGTCTGTCTGTCTGTCTCCAGGCTATATCTCATAAACCGTGATAGCTAGAAAGCTGAAATTTTCACAAATGATGTATTTCCGTTGCCGCTATAACAACAAATACTAAAAATTAAAAAAAAAAAATATTAAGGGGGGTCCCCATACAATAAACGTGTTTTTTTCGTATTTTTTTGCTCAATATTAAAAACGGTAACAGGTAGACGCTTCAAATTTTCACAGAATATTTACTGGTATATTACCTTTCAAAATAAATAATTAAATAATAATAAAGTAAATATTAAAGGGGGGCTCCCATACAACAAACGTAATTTTTAAGCAATTTTTACTCGATCTTAATTAACAGGTAGAAACTTGAATATTTGTAAGTAAATATTTAGAAATATACTAACTATATAAATAAATACCTAATCTAATACATAAAAACTCACAAAATGAAAATAATTCGTGCATCTAAACGCGGTGCGAGCGCCGCGCCGCGGTGTGGTGGTGGCGCGAGTACGAGGCGGTTGCTAAGCAACGGCCACGCGGGTAGCGGGGGAGGTAACATCACGGAGCGAGCCATAGCCGCGCGTATTCGCGCGAACGTCGTCGTGCTGCCCGGATGTGTATCGAAAACCTACCTATAAGTTTGCAATTTACTACTTTTGGAATTTCGTTAATTTCTCGTTATTTTATAAACAGAACTAAACTTTGTAGTATTATAGATGATAGTACGGAACCCTTCGTGCGCGAGTCCGACTCGCACTTGGCCGATTATATTAGATTGATGCGGTATTTGTAACCGACTTCCAAAACGAAGGAAGTTATCAATTCGATCTGTATGTTTTTTGTGTGTTTGTTCACCGATTACTCAGCCAATTATTGTGCATTGATTTTGTTGAATCTTTTTGTATTTGGTAAATCATACTTCAGAGGTAGTCGCATAAACGCCATCCAAACGCCTGTAGAAAAGTAAATAGCAAGTCGCGTATGTGCGTATATTGCGTATTTTAGTACATTTCACTACAATGGAATTGAGAACATGCTAGACAGTTTATACACATCTTAAAAGAAAAAAATCTATAAATATCTGCATATATATAAATATATAAATATTTGCATGTGGTTTTTTTAATGGTTATTTGGCAATTTGTTCTATAATTTAAGTTCTCTATTTTTTTATTTGTTTATGACTGTATTGATGTTAATTTTTTTTCTCTCAAAAGTGTTATGTCTGAATTATATAATAATTATTATGTTTGTCAATATAGTCTGCGGAATTAAAAGGATGCTTCACTAATATAGGATATATCGGTGTTTATAATTAATATTTGGGAGCAGCACTGATACACAAGACGGCCATTACAGAACTGTTTTATAGATTTAGATTTAGATTTACCCTACTACATGAATGACAAGTACGAAACACTACAACTAATACAGGAGAAACCATTGGCTCTGAAATACAGTGAATACTAGTTCAGAGTCAATGGGTTTACCAAGTAATATGTACAAATTCTACTGTGACAAATAAACTTATTTGTATTTTGAAGTCGGTTTTTTCAGTTTTTTTAACCATAATTATTACTTCAAAATATTAGAAACAATGTTAGGAGAACTTCACTGCTCTAAATATGCCAAAATTAGATATACGATTGTAACTTTTTTGATTATGGAACCGGGAAGTTAGCATAGTACTTTGTTTCTTTTGCTATACAATATACGTCAGCATATTGTACATACATATATAAGTCAGCTAAGTAAGTTCACTGCAATATTGTATTTAATTTTGTGCTTATTTGTACCCGTAAATATATTTTATTATGACAAAAAAAAAATGACGAGCATTTTTCTATTGACATGCAATAACAATTGACGATGACGATGATTTCAAAAAGCCCACGACGACTTAAAAAATGAGCACCATATTCGGTGTCAATTTTTCGGCTCCCGTCACCTTCGTCGTGAGCAATTTTTCTTTTTCTTAATCGTACACTCTAGTCAGAGTGGTCGTGGTTGCAATGACGGTGGCTCCTCGCCGTCACCGTCACTCTCCAGGGCAGCTGCTCGTCTCGCGATGCTTCTCCATCTCTAACGGTTGATTGCATTGCACGTACACTCTACTACAGTGGCCTTTGAGGTCGGTCCAGCGAGTTGGTGATCGTCCAGGGATTTGCTTGCATTCTACACGGCCCTGCACTATTAGTCTCTCCATCGAGCGCTCTTTTCTAGAGATATGCCGAAAGAACTTCAGCAATTTTTATTACATCAGTAACCAAGTTATACCTAAAAGTTTCTTTAGGTTAGAGTTTATATTCCGTAAATGTTTAGAGCTAGTCGTCATCACTTCCATGTAGAAAGTTGTGAACCCTTGACCCGAGCCCTTCTCGAGTCGGTAATAAACACCACCTTCACTTGGCTATCACTGAACATTTCCTTTCAGCGCTTAATTCAAGTTAGTTAGTAGGAATTTAATTAGAGGAACTTGCCAACTTTTTGCTAAAAGAGTGCATAACAAAATACAGGGTAAAATAATTAAGATACGTATACATTTCCAGGTGGAAACTAGACCTCTTTTTAGACTATTTTTTTTTGCTTAATTTTGTGAAGTTACGGTTTCTCTGTCTGTTCTACACATAAACAGCTGTGTCTTTTGAACGGTAATAGATAAATCTTTGATGTAAGTCAACAAATATTAAACATTGGTCAAGTGCGAGACAAGGTCAAGCCCGCGTAAGTTTTTTTTAAATACATATATAAGAAAAGGTTCTGGGAAAATAATCGTCAACTGCCAGTGGCGGTTTATTATGTAGAAAAAACTACAATCTTAATTTCGATAATATATTAGGCACATTGCGTATTATGTATATCTAGCTGAAACAGTACCAATATGCTCTGGACAAAATAATCTATAGTTACCGATAACAATTTGCCAATATACTTCAATATACTATTTAACTTGCCAAAAAGAAAAAAAACACGAATTAAATACACGGAATCGTCGACAGCAAATTCTTGTAACTGCTTATGCCCCTACCTGGACCTGCGAAAAGACTCATGCAAAGGGTAAATTTGTACGCATTTGTTTCGTGCCGGGTAGAGCTGGGAGTTTCAAAGTCGATTACGCCACGTACAGGAGACTTAAATTCACTTCTGAATTCCCGCTCCTTACTTCAAAGGAACTTTTATTTCTTAACTTGTGCGAGTCAACCCGCGCGACTTGTGACTGAGCACGTTCACAAGCTTGCGTTAGTCAACTACGGATGATCTAGAATGATTCCGTATTTCCATGTAGCTAGAGTTGAAATCTCCTTGTGCATTGTTAGTAATTGCAATGAAAATATTGCAAGAAACAGCTGCTGTGAGAAGTATATTCATGTTGATATTCATTGCTCATACTCAAAAATAAAATTGAAGATACATGTTAGCTTAACATAGTGCAATCAGTAGATATGCATTTTGTCTTGTAGTAGTTATTTTTTATGATTGACAGGTTATTTTTTTTACTACAGCTCGACTAATATAAGGTCATTCCCTGATAAAAACTAGTGTCCAAGAAGCTACTTAGTCTACCATCGCTTTAATAACTATAGCATGTCTGTCTGTATTCTAGGTCTACAATATTGCTTGTATTATATTCAGTTCTGTAATAAAATAAATTATATTTTGATTCCGATTCTGATAGCTATGCATATAACGCGTTGTTTATTAATTTGTATGTAATTTTAATTCTTGTTTAATTAAAGCAGGAGAGAAAAGAAAAAGCCCATTTTTTTCTCCTCATATAAAATTCACCGAACCCGCAAATTACAAAATTCGGAACTCGGTACTTCCCACTTAAAACATTAGTCTATTACTTTGCGCGTTGACGGAGTCCGAATTGTTCCTAAAACCTTATGAAAAAGCGTGTCGAAGTTCCCGAAATATAATGGCGGCTATATACACTCCGGGCGACGTCGTTCGGTAAATTTTTCTCATAAAAATGTTCCGTATAATGCCTCTCCTTAGTCGATGGGAAGAAATTTATTGTTGCTCGTAAAAAGTACATTGTGCGCGTAAACCGCGGGAGTTTCGGGGCTGGCACACGCAGCCGTTCTCGCGTCAACACTCCGTCTGCCAGTTTATACATTCAGCCGCTGTACGGCGCAAAATAAAAGCCTATTGATAGCTTTTGTTAAGTGCTTACAATGCTATGTGAAATAATGCTTCATACTCGCAAGCCGTTAAATAATTATAATTAAAAAAACTAAAAAATCCGACTTACTAAATACGCTTCAAAATTCGTTTACTTGGACGAAATTTTTCAGATATTTTGTTGTGCAAACCAAAGTACAGAACCGATTTTTTTTTTTTTTATGGGACCATCTTTGAGATATTACCTACCAAATGAAAAAGAATCGTCAAAAACGATTCACAATGGGCGGCGTAGCCGCTGAACAAAAAAAAACACAGTCGTATTGAGAACCTCCTTCTTTTCTCCTCCGACTTCCAATTCGGTTAATAAATATTCTTAAGCGTTTCACTCCGTAATAAAGAAGCAATAATATATATGTCAAAAAATCTAATAAGTACTTCTCTACTATTTCCTTATGATCGGATATCGATGGCGCAGTACTGATGAGAAAGGAGAACTCAAATTAACATACAATCTCCAAATAGGAAATATTACAATAATTATTTTTATATATAATTAATAATATAAATAATTACACAATATTGCAAATAAACGCTCTTTCTATTTATGCAGCCATATTTTACGTCTAAAACTTTGTATGTCCTAGATTATAAATTCCTTTTTCAAAACATTTTTGAAAGAGCCATTATCGCCGTTACATAATTTCAGATAAGCTGCAGTAAAATACCAATCAATCATAATATACACTCAGGCGCTATTTTAATTGAGCCATCACCGCTTATTCTCATAACTTGTACATTGTTGCAAACTCTGAAACTTGTGCTCCATTAATAATTCTTTTATAGCGTCTGAGAGCTTTACAAAGAATATCGCACTCTTAACTAAATTTGCAATACCTTGATCTTTTCTTTATATTGATAATCTAATTTAAACCATAAATTAATCGATAGAGCAGCTTGCGATTCTTGTTAACCAACTAACCAACTAGTAGTTCTAAATTCAAATTCAAATTGATTTATTTGCTAAGACATAGGTCCAATAAATAGGTATTCAATATTATTATAATATTTAGTAAATATCTCTATATCTAACCCTTTTCAGGCGTACGAACAGTAGACCTCGCGAGAGAGCTTATTTGCAAATTCTTACGTCGCGATTTAAAAAACAATGTATATTCTTATAAAAACGAATAATAATTTTATAAATGGAAAAGACGTAAAATCAAGAAAATTATTCAGCGCTAAAATGTGCCCTCACTGTTACACGCAATCTCAAGTTGGTTCTCATATCTCGACAACCACTTGACCAATTCTGTTCATTTTTACCACAAGTTGTAATAATTGTGTAATTCATCTACCTACCAAATATCATTAAAATCGGTTGGTAATTTGCGCCGCAATAAAATTCCCCCCTTTTTATGGAAACCACCTCTTCTATCAAAAATCGCCGCCGACAAAAAAAACTATAGAACCTATACGCCAACGCCAAATTTCATCAAAATTGGTTCAAAATTACGCCCTGTACGCGAGTACGAACATACAAACAAACTGACAAATTTATATACATATCAAGAAATATAAAGACCAAATTCGATTTCAACTCCAAAAAAAAATTACTTATCATTCAAATTAGCTAAGTACCAACTTTGGCTACTTAAACTTAAAACACGTTAGTACAGACCAAATTTTTATTTCAACTTCTAAAACTGTAGTTTTTACCTTGAGTTCATCTCTCAATCTCATCAGTTCGTGTCTTTAATAGAGTGATATCCGCTTCATTCCCATTACTTGAACATTGTTGTAAGCTGTAAACTCCGCCAAACTTCGGCTGCCATTAATAATTCTCCCGAGGCATCCGGGGGACCCCTGAAAAGAATATTTCACTCTTTTGAAACTGTAAACTGGGCGTAATCAAATTACCATTTGAAAGACCCTTGTATCGCCTCCGTCCCGAACGGTTTCTGTCTTTGTTGAACCTGTTTTTAAGAAACACCGGATTAAGTAAATCGGATTCAGGCGAGTGGTTTGAAAAATGTTAGGTAATGGGCTAGGTAGTTTGGAAAACTGGACCAACAGAAGAACACTGGACCAATACATAGAATAAATAATAGTCCTATGTTAGATGTAAATATATTATGAACTGAAAATTGTAAACTCACTAGTAAATATTCCAAATTTACTGGTTTTTTTTTAATTTTATTTTTATTCATAAATAGTCTTACGGTTGATCGATAACATGATGTTAACCTGTTGCAATTTACGACTCGCGATTTGAAGATTATATCTATTCAGAAAAAACAATTCAGGAAGTGTATTTCACATTTTAGCGGTACGCTCAATAAAAGTTAAGCTAAAGCGTTTCGTTCGAGCTTTTGAAATATTCACCATAAAGTCGTAATAGTCATAGTCATAGTTGAGCAAAAAAATAACATTTTGTGAAAAAATATTTTTGGCTGATGAATAAATCATGATCATTTATGACAAAAAACGATGTTTTAATTTTCAAATTTTCAAAACCGTTATTGTACGACGACTATGAATGATGTCGCTTTTTCGTGCTTCATCATCATCATATCAGTCATAAGAAGTCCACTACTGGACAACTAGAAAAGTCCACTACTGGAGAACTAGAAGTCCTTTCCCATGAATTTCCAAAAAGACCGATTGGAAGCGGCTTGCATCCAGCGTCTTCCCCCCACTTGTATTTGGTCGTCTGCCCTTCTCGTGGCTAGTCTTACTACGCTGCTTTTCGTGTTTCTTACTGTCCAATAGAAAAAATACATAAAAATAAATAACTATTTTTCTTTCTGCACAGATTCGTCTTTATAAATATTGTAATAAACACAATTTCAAATTTTAAACCTAATTACTGAAATTGAAATTTGCAAATAATAATTCTATATTTCCAAAATGGCAACCGTCATAACAGATAAACGTTTATTAGTAACTTCCAGCGGTATATAACGGAAATAGGCCTCGAAGGATTTCCGCATCAATAATTAAATAGAATAGCGGCTACCAAATTAGACGATCATTTTGTTCACCACTAAAACATTTGTGGCAATTTCACACTTGCGACTAACTCTATTTTACTCAACTGCGCAAGAAAGAAGGTATAGTTTCTGAGCGTATGTATGTAACCTCCAACGAACTTTTTCGTTGAAGGTTACGAAAATACAAATAATATTAAAATGAAAATTCTGTCTAACGTATAAATAGAGGTCATTGAAATACGGTAAGGTGAGGCTACGTCAAGGTACAACGTAGACGTATACGAATATAAAGCAATTTAATTCAATTCAGTGCTTTATTATTTAAGAGCTATCTTAATTATCTTAATCTAATATTAAAGTAGTACAGCCAGTAATAACCTTATACTTTTTGAAACCACACTGGAATTGGTTTGAAAACACACTGGAAAGCAAATTTTTTTTTTTTTTATCAGCCCTGTTTGTACAAACTGTCCCACTGCTGGGAACGAGCCATCTTCTCATTGTGAGAAGGGCTAGGCCATAGTCTGCCACGCTGGCCAAGTGCGGGTTGGCAGACTTCACACATCTTCAAGATCATTGAGAACTCTCAGACATGTAGGTTTCCTCACAATGTTTTCCTTCACAGTTTGAAGTTGGCGGCAATCAACAAATACGCACATAACTTGGAAAAGACAGAGGTGCGTGCCGTGGGATTCGAACCCAGGACCTGCGGATCGCAAGTCAGACGGTCTCACCACTAGGCTGCCGGAAACTTGCTCTTCTTACGATTTGAAAAACAAAATTAATAAAATTTCTTGTTTTTAAAACAAGAAACTTTTAATGTCTCGATTCTTAATCCAGATTTTTTATTACTTTCTCTATTAATTTATGAATTAGCAATTTGTGTACAACTGGATACCAATACTTTTACATGTAAACAAGTGAAGGATGTTTAAATTCCCATTTCATAAAATCACGTGTGAAATTTCACAGAAACTTTGGTCTGTGTATATTTTTAAAGCTGAATGAATTAGCAATTTGTGTACAACTGGATACCAATACTTTTACATGTAAGCAAGTGAAGGATGTTTAAATTCCCATTTCACAAAATCACGTGTGAAATATCACAGAAACTTTGGTCTGTGTATATTTTTAAAGCTTTATAACAATTTAAATGCTAGCATATCGTGTGTTGTATTTCTTTCGTGCTGTCAACACTATGCATATATTATCACAACACCCATGAAGTGTGAGCACACGCGAGCTTTTCTGAGACGATACAAACTATGAAAATTTTAGCTTATTTTTTTTTAAATTCTCTAATAAATTAGATAAATAAATTATAAAATGTTTCAACGTATCAACGTATTTATTTTGTTAATTAGGATAAGTTTACAAGCAAAATAGAAAGAAAGAAAGAAAATGCATTTATTCGACATACACAAAAGAGAGACAGGAAAAATATACGTTACTCAAATACGTACAATATAATAAAAAATAAATATAAAAACACAAATTGTGTCGAAATGATCTATGTCGACATTATTGCAGGCTGACACAGACAGACAGTCCCAAAATAAAAAATATAAATTGACCAAAGTTTTTCTTATTGCAAGAGAGTGAAACTTACGCGTCCAAACATTTATTTTTAGATATTTTAGTGCATAATTACTTTGTACATTAAAAGTGTAACATAATTTATATGGGAACGAATGGTTGCTGCGACAAACTTTATTTACTATTTGTTCAATAGTAAATTTATATTAGTCTAGTAAAAATAAATCCGTTTGTATGGAGCAGATCACAGTATTTGCAACTGGGAAATATGATAGGAAAATAGCTAAAAAACATAGATCAACAATAATCCCCGATTTATAGACTAGCTGCATTCCGCGATTTCACTCGCGTAGTTATAAAAAACGGTGATGATTATGATGATGATAAGTAGCTTATGTCCGTCTCCAGGTCCAAAGCTATCTCCATGTTAATTTTCATAACGATCAGTTCAGCCGTTTGAGCGTGTAAAGGTAACAAAATTAGCTTTTATAATATCATTATGAAATTGTGTCAAATGTATTTCAAAACACCAGTACATTCATTTAAATAACAATATACCTAGTTGTCTTTTATGTTGTCACAAATCTTATTTTTACTAGACTATATCTATTAAAAAATAAACGTCACGATTATAGAAGTGTTATTTGTCACACATTAAGTAACTTTAATTGACCGGTTTTATTAAAGACTTGACGAAAAAGTTGCTCGCTTAATGTTAAGGTTCGTAGTTCGATCATCGTCCATCTTGCACGCGCATATCAATATTTTTGAATATGATTTTTTACATCGTCATTTAACGTAAGTGCGAAAGTCAATGGAACACTGCCTCACTGGTTCACTGTTTGACAATAATTTGTTTGGTCGAGTGCGAGCGGCAACTAGCGCCGAATGTATCACAATTTAACCAAACTATTACTATCACGCTTAGGTATTGTTTGGTTATCATAATTCACTTGCTTTTTACGATAATTGTATAAATAATAAAGTAAAAATTAAAAAGAGAACGTGCTAAATAATAGCTAGTAATTACAAATTACATGTACAAATTGAAAATCTTAAAGTAAACTTGCTGGCATCTTTGACCCCACAGGTTGCGGGTCACTGGTTTGCTCACGATATACACGCAAAATAGTAATAACTTAAGTAAATTAAAATAAAATAATCTTCCAGTAACGATATGTAGTTAACAAGAGTTAATCTAGTGCGCGTAAAAAAATTTAAAAAAAATAATAATTGTAAAATAGGACCCACTGAGAAAGCATTGTACTATGAATTCTACTTTGAAAATAAATATTTACTTAACTAGTTAGTCATTCTGGCAAAGGTCACGGACCCTTGGTGTCTGTGGAGCTAAAAAAGTTAAATAAAAAAAATATATTTAGCTGAACTATAAGTCAACCTTTTAAAATGTGCATCTATTTAAAAAAATAACTCTTTAAACTGAACAATACGAAAATGTTCTGAAATTTTACAAAAATGTTTCATAGTCACCACTACTTTGACAATGTTTACATTTAAATGATAATAAATAAATACATAACTATTGGACATTTCATACAACACCATCTAGCCCAAACTAAGCTAAGCTAGTACTATGGAAACTAGATGACTGATAGAATATATATGAATACTTTTTTTAAACACATTACATACTTATGATACATAGAAAAACCCAGACACAGAACAAACATCCATGTTCATCACACAAATGTTTGTCACAACACAAACATTTGTGTTCTGAGTGTCCTACAACCTACGGCTTAGCAGGCAAACATACTACCAACTGAGCTACGAGGCCAGTCACCATTTGACTGTGATATACATTTTTTTTAAATTTAATATCATCATCATCATCTCAACCACAAGAAGTCCACAGCTGGACATAGGCCCCATGGACTTCCAGAAAGACCGGTTGGAAGCGGCCTGCATCCAGCGTCATCCTGCCACTTGTATGATGAAATTTAATATAAGTTTCAGTATCTACTTTGAAATTTGCACATTCTTACCCATATAACTACACGTCACATGTGCGAAGCTAAAATCCTGACCCGAAAAAGTCGGTATTAAAAAATACGCTGCAAGCGTTAAAATACGTACCACATTTTTATACACCAAAAAGCTCAGCTGCTAACCATCAGCGTTTACAGCACGTGCGAGCAGCGCTGAAAGCTGCCAGTAAACGTTCACACTTCGCCCCCTGCAAAGCGTTCGTATTTCAAAATTATGTTACAAAGAGAAATGAAGTTTAAACCGTTCTGAGCAGAGAGGAAACAAATCGCGCCCGACCGACCTCGACTCGACTACTCTAACGGTTATAATGGAACGGTCGACTATTGGCCCGCTTACCTTAAGTGGATACGCGGCGTGCAGCGAAATGGGATGTTATAGGACTAAACACGCCGGGACTGGATATGCAGTGGCAGCAATCACAGATAAAGGATAATCTCATTGTGTTTGCATCAGCTTGCCTTGCAATAATAAGCTGAAGCTGAATCTGAATTCTATAAATAAAGTGTTCAGTGTAAAGGGTCAATTTTTTTGTCTCAAATATGTTCTGTTTTGTCACTAATAGGCATCTCTTTTTAAGGTTCCTTAGTAACTACGAAGAACCCTTATAATTTCGACATGTCCAATAGAGGCCATATTAAATACTTTCAATGAAAATTGTTTTGAACAATTTGTAATTACAACTTTTCAAGATAAATACATAATACACTTAAAACATTATTATCGAGGTCATTGACCTTTTTTTCAAAGTAGTTTAAACAAAAAAATACTCGCGGAGTTTTCTTTTCAAATACAGCATTAACTAACCGAACCAATCGGTAACGGAAAACGGAATACGCGTGTCTCGACACGGTCTTGGCCACTTATTTTAAATTCAAATTCAATTTATTGAACTTGTTGAATCTGGGTAATAAGGTAAGTGGGAGTTAGATTTAGTCCGCCAGATCCTGCTTTGTAAGCATACAAGCAGTTGATTTTATTTAGCCTGCCTTGGGTGCCAAAGGTCTAATAATTGAATTTTAACGCTCTTGCTGTTGACTGATTGATGGTGTATTACCATCTTTATTTCTTATAATACAATTGTAAATAGAAAATAGAAGTTTGACACGCCCCACGATTTTATTTTGATGACTTGTATCCTGGTACTTTATACTTCAGTACATTATCTGCATAAGGGATTTATTGCGTATATTTTACACAATATTGTGACCTGACGTTTCGAACACTTTGCAGCGTCCATGGTCACAGGTGACACTAGATAACAGTTGTCAAGAAAATATTAATAACTACCGCCTATTATTTTTATGCAAAACGTCCCCAATGCACGCAGAAGTCACTCACGGAGTTAACAGGTAGCGCGGATCTGTGATGAAGCTGAGATTTTATTAATTTGATGACCGGGACCCATGCAGGTGTACTTGCCAACCATCTTATCTATTAAATTTCGGATAATTCGGGTAGTCTAATGTAACCTGTGACCGAGGACATTATGTAAAATATTCGCAATAAATCCCTCAAAATTTGTTAAATTACAATGAGTAACAATAGTGAAAACATTAAAATCGTTTAACCACATAGATGTAGCTCAATGTTTAACTCTTTTTGTCGTATTTTTTTTTCTTTCACTATTTTAATATGACCCTGACTACTAAATGTTACAATTTATGCAAGAGCATGCTAACTACCTAAAACATTTCAACCTCATTAAAAAAAACTTTGATATCTAGCAAGAACAGCTATTTTTAACCACATCAATGTAGTCACGAGAATCAAGCACAGTGAGTTTCCACCCAAAGTCAGCGGGTTAAACGATCAAGTTTTCTAAATTTACTTAACGGAGATGCAATATACACCGATGATAGGACCCATTGAGTTTACTTGCTATTAACAAATTGAATTTTTCGTCCGAGAAGAGAGAATCGCTGGATTTTCTTTGTGCCATCGATTGTTGGGTTCAATTTCCTTTAGATGTTTCGAGTCTCTCAATTCTATGAGCCAAAGAAGAAAGTGACTGAGAAACAGTTTTACAGAGGACTAATATTATTATCGATTTTTTAAATTACGGTAACTAGGTAGATTGATCTAACGAACTAATTGACCTGACTTATATCCTACCCGTTTGTCCCTGTTAAAAAACTCATCCCCACATTTACCACACCCAAAATTTCCATACATAAAGCCACTGTTTTCTTATTACTGATAAAAATATGTTTGTCAAACATTTTTAAACTAAATTATGGGTTACTCACTTCTATTTTTAACCGACTTCCAAAAAGAAGGAGGTTATTAATTCGGTCCGTATGTTTTATTTTATTTTTTTGTATGTTTGTTCACCGATTACTCCGTCATTCTTGAACCAATTTTTGTGTTTCTTAAATTGACAAATAAAGAAAGCTCCCAAGTTGGTCCCATAATTATTTTATAGACATTGCTTTATTACTTTTTGAATAGTATCTAAAATGAAAATTTTCATTGTATTCCTGAATGAAGTGCGTCAGATTATAGAATCGCAGAGTTCCACCGACACGTTTTTCTTTGCAAAAGTGTCAAATGTTAAGGATTATCGCTTAAACATCTGCACATTTTCTAATCTTCGAAGACGAAGCATTTGACATTCAATGACAAACCTCATTCTTGACAAAAAAAACGGGCTGGTGAAGAGAGGTTTCTTTAAAAAGTTTACAACCGTGAAGGATTTAGTAAAAGTAATACCTTCTTACTCCTCATCCAATGTGTATAAGGTGAAAATAGAGTTACTTCGACGATTAAGCGTTTTGTTTAATTATTACCCGACTGAGCATGATGATATGAACTTTATATATCTTAATACTTTCTAATATTACAAGTAACGATGTAGCGTACTTTGAAGCCGGTTATATCAGTTTTCTTAACTATAAAATTATTGAGTAAATTACTAGCTCGAAAAGTTCAATTTCTCGCTTAGAAACTAGCATAGCAATCACGATTTTATTCTCTAAGCTTAATAAGGTTAAAATTCCTAGGGATAGTAATTTCGAAATTCAAACATGACTGAAAAAAAAAACTTTACATATTTATTTTCTTTTGTTTCATCTTTATAAAACGAAAAGAAATAGTTCATAATTCAATTCATAGAGTTTCCTATTACATTTTAAAGAAATACTTAATATTATTTGAATAGGCACTTATAAAATAGAAATTCACAGAACACATGCGTTATCAACATAATTTTAGAAGTAGCAGAGTTAAGTACATATTGAATAGAATTGCTGAGCTGAACTGATTCTTTCGCCAGAGAAAATAGAATGTTCTTTCTTCGCTAAGTGAAAGTGAAAAATTTTGTGTTTCACCCTGTATAATGTTATTTTGTCTCGTCTATTGCTATGCTCAAGATTCACCTATCAGAATTTCGATAGTAAAATTCAAAATTCCAGCCTAGGACAATAGATAAGGTAGATTTCAATCAGTCTAACCTGTCTCGGATTAAGTTTGCGTTTCGAGTACCTGTAAACTTTTTAGATGTGTAACTTCAACCCAATCGCAAATTTTCCCCCTACTTATAATATCGCCAAAATGATTGGATACGCGCCAAATAATTTTGCAACTCCGCGACCACCTGCCCCACAAGGCATCATAAACCATATTCCCAAAAAAGTAGAATCAGTTTCTCCCATTGGCCCGATTGTGATCGATGACAATAATAAACCGGTGCCGGGGTCCTCATTATTTATATCCTCACCTCAGAGGCGTCGGGAGCATTTTTCATGCAAATATAGCGGAAAATATTCCGGAGCTGGGGCGATGAAAACAAAATGACGGCCGGGGTTCGCGGGAATTAGTTTAGCGCCGTTGTGATAAACGCGAGGTGCGCTAAGTAGCCGCATAACCGCATCGCTTGGTGTCTTACTTAGCTGGCTTGTTTTGTACGCGTTTATTTATATTATAATGCTGTTTACATTTCAGACATCTCACGGGAGTTGAAAAAGAAAATAACAAAAATAAAATAATACAAATAAAAATATATAAAATATATAATAGATTTTTAGATACTTAAGTGTGTAAAATACACAAAAATACGAATATTCGTGTTGTCTAGTGACTGCAGGTATAATTGACTAAAAGCTAGACTAAAGGCTAGAATATCTTGTCTTCCCTTCTTAATCCTATATACCTTCTCAACCTAATGTTTTTAATGAGTTTGAGTTATTTTTGGTTACCGATTATTGTCAATTATATCAGACGTTTGTATCATCATCATCATCACCTTAGTAAAAAAGTCCACTACTGGACATAGGCATCTCTCTATGGATTTTCAAAAAGATCTGTTAGAAGCGGCATGCATCCAATGTCTTCCTGCCATTCGTATGAGGCTTTGGGCTTCTATGAAAGTCACCGATATAGCACATCAGATTAGCAAGCAAGTGATGGCCGATGCAGTTGAAAAGTTTTTGATTGGAGACCACGTTACCTTGCCTGTGCAAGCGCAGCGTAGGAAGACCAGCCACAAGGTGGACGGGAAACCTCATACAGTTGCGATTATCTATAATTATAAAGAACTTAGGTACATTAAAACTATTATATAAATGAGACCCTGAATCTGCGAGAAAATGTTGCTATTTGATACAAACAGTCATCTAATTACACCAGAATTTCCTGTCAGATTAAGAGCCTTGAACCATACTTATTGCCAAGAACGTGTTTTAAATACCCAAGTTTTAACTTTTTAAATAAAATAAAAGATTGCCATAATTCAAATAACCCAATTTGCTATTTCTGATAAAGATATTTGTAATTTTTTGCGATATCATAGGTATTTGCTTTTTTTAATTTACCTATAAAAATTATATATTTAATATGTATACTTTTTTTATCAGCCCTGTTTGTACAAACTGTCCCACTGCTGGGAACGGGCCATCTTCTCATTGTGAGAAGGGTAAGGCCATAGTCTGCCACGCTGGCCAAGTGCGGGTTGGCAGACTTCACACATCTTCAAGATCATTGAGAACTCTCAGACATATAGGTTTCCCCACGATGTTTTCCTTCACCGTTTGAAGTTGGCGGCAATCAACAATACGCACATACTTCGAAAAGACAGAGGTGCGTGCCGCGGGATTCGAACCCAAGACCTGCGGATCGCAAGTCGGACGGTCTCCCGACTAGGCTGCCGGAAACTTCAATATACTTAAATATAATTTATTACTATTTTACTATGGAAATTAACGTGGTTTTCACACATCTTTAAATAAAAACTACGGGTCACTCACGTCTGTAAAAAAAGTAATAATAATAATAATAAAGTGTATAAATTGAATAAAGTGTATAATAATAATTAAAAAAAAAAAATATGTTACCTAATTGTTCTTGGTACAAAGGTACCCATAGGTATTTGCTTATCACAAAATATTTTGGTTACATGTCAAATTTCACTAAATTCATTAATTATTCAATTAAAAAACTTAAAAAAAATATTCAATTTAAACTGAACTTCTAAGTATCAACACTCATTACATAGCTTCTTTCATAAAACATCCCACAAAACAAAAATAAAACAGGGACTAAGCCGAGGAAACCATAAATTATTCAAAATGAAACCTAAGCGTACCCTAAGTTAATGTACATAGGTACAGCTTATTTTTTCTTAGCCGGTGCTTAACAACAGATTTCAGCAACTAAAAGCTTGTTGGAAGATAAAAGTTAAAGATAATTACTTAAGGCTAATAAAAGAAATTGTAATAAGCGTTACAATTTCTCTCCAAAATAAATTAGATCTCATTTTCTCGACACGACAAGTTGAACGAACTTTTTCCTTGTTGATTGAAAAAAGCTGTTCTTTTTCTTGCCCCATTTCCGAAGATAAAAACACGTTCACAATAGGCACTCCATTGGCTTAAACACAAGAATGCACAAAAGAAACTGAACAATAGGTAGGTATAGTATATTCGAGCATTGGTTTCGTACACGAATCTGGAATCTGAAGTGAAATGGAACGCAAATATTGAACGCTGTAAAAAGCATTTTATGTCTGAGCACGCTTCGGCTAATATGCTTGTTTTGTAGATGCCTATCAATGGCTGCAGCAGACTGAGTGTTCGCTTTAACTGCGATATCTTATCTACGATCCAATATACATTTGTTAGAATCTTACTTGCCCAAATCCGTATAACAGAAACCGTCTCATTTATGTCTGTTTAATACATAATATGTTTTATTTGACGCGATGTTCTTGTTTCATAAGTTTATTAGTCGTAAGTTTCGACATTGGGTTTTTGGTTTATTATATTTTGGATATAATTCTCTTTGACAAAGGTTCAGTTATCAGATATATCAGTTATTAGATTAGGTTCATTAGGTTTCTGTTTATTATACACAGAAACCTTCTTATTACAAAGAATTCGCTATCAGGCGAGTTGTCAAATGAGCTTTCGAGATATTGTTATAGTGGCATTTAAAAAAAAACGGCGAAATTATGTTCGATATTTCATAATTCTGATTACATATATATAACCTATAACTGCTTATAGGTGTTGATTGGAAGAAATAATGATCTACCTATATTAATATGAATTGATATTCCATTGCTCCTAAATTCGGAAGCAAATAAGGGTGCTGTTCCACCAAATGTAAGCAAAGTTACTTAGCTAAGGATGCGCCAGAAATCAATCAATCGGAACGTTGAAATTCCACAGCTCAACTTATAACTATGGAAATTGAGCAAACCAATTGGTTGTCCGGTTGACCTCATGCTTGCGGAGCTTGGCATAGCACTACTGGAAAATGAAGATGAAGAGCAACTAAATGTTTTGAGTTCTTTGATACTTTTTGGTCTTTTTAGGTTTGAGGCTTTCGTAATGGAAATAAACAAGTAGAGTGTGTGTATATATTATGTGTGTATATGGAAATCATCAACAAATTTAGATTAAACGCGCTTATTTAATCTAAGTTTGTTGTCTATACTATTTTTTTGTGTTCCGTACCTCAAAATCACAAAACAGAAACCATAAAGGATCACTTCGATCCTATATAGTTTCTGTTTTGTGGTTTTCCGTCAGTTTTAAATATCGAAACCAGCATACTCGAATGCTTCTACTATTAACGAACATATCTTTTTCTCTATAAACTCGTATTAAGCCAAGAAATATTCAATTAATTGAGTATTATTCAAGAAAAGTAAGATTTTATTTGATTTTTCAGACGGTGAATTGTTTTAAGTCTGTAAATATTAATGTAATGCTGTCTGATCTCCGACTTACAAAATAAGATACAGAAAATTTCTAGACGTAATTAGCTTATCTTATACGAAATATACGAGTATATATTGTAGTCCAATTAGCTTACGTATACTTCATAAACAATCTTTAGTGTCCTTATTTTAGAGATAACAAGATCCTTTGAGATTTGATAAAAAATAGAGCATTTTTGTTGATTTTAAAATACAGCCTCATTAAAAAAATAACAAATAATCAAAAATATTTCTTTGAAGTGATTTATGTTAGCCAGATATCATGAGCTAAATAAATTATTACGAAAAGAATAAAAAAACTAAGTCAATTTACTTTACAATAATGAGGTAGGTACCTACATAAAAATCAACCACTTGCTCAAGTTTCTTTTTCGCTCAACACTTTTCTTTGGCTGTACAAAGGGGCAATACTGCAGGCATTATGGGCACATTTGGACAAGGTGCAACGCGTGGCGGGCTTTTTGATTAGGGCTTTAATTTTTCTTCGGTACGTTTTTAAATTTCGTAAGTAAATATGTATTTAGTTATAGTTACTAATCTAATAGTTGTATATTTAAGTAGCTTTCTATGTTTATCTTTATCTTTAAGGAAATATACCATTTGGAAAAAAAACATGAGACAAAATAATAAGTATTTATATTAAAAACACTTTAAAAATGTTTTAGGTATGTTTTCTTTTAAACAAGGTCATATAAATCCGGGCGAAAGAAATAAAATTATATTCTTCCACTTCAAAATTAATGAATAGCAGAGCAAGGGCTTTTAATTAATTAGGTGTTCTTTGACTCGAATTAATTTGTAATAATATAATTTTTCTATTAGGTATATATATTGGAACGTAACATTATAAATTCAATCTCATTAACACAGTTTTAAGGTAGGCATACAGGTTAGTTATTTACAACAGTTAAGGCGAATTTATTTACAAATATCAGCTTTTGAAAGGAAACTTCTAGAAAACCGTGATGACAGAATTTGAAAATAGGTCAAATGTTTAGCGAATAAGGTTCTTTAATTAAGTTTGTTACAACGTCGGGTATTTTATGTATATATATATATTTGACCATAAGATTTGTTTCATATGTGATTTCACCACCGTCAGCGTTTACTTTTTTATTTCTTTTTTTACCATCTGAATGTAGTCTGGAAGAGATCGCTATTAGCGATAAGTCCGCCTTTTGTATCTTTCTAACGCCCTAATCATGCACTTAATGTTATTTTTTATTATGGTGTCAATAAAGTGTTTTTGTATTACATTGTATTGTCGGTTTATATTATTATATTACCTCCTACAGCCTAAGCGGCTTGACCGATTTTGATGTGCGAGGTGTCGTTAGATTTGTTTTCATTACCTGAATGTCATAAGCTACATTCTGTAATAATAATAATAATTCGGCTCACGCAAAAAAAATGCAAAATAATTTCTAAGCTTTGTTTAATTTAAATAAAACCGGACAAGGCGAGTCAGACTCGCCCACCGAGGGTTCCGTATAAACTAGTAGATAAAAGGTTTTTTTTTGTTTTTTTTTTTATATTTTCCTTCATAAATCGAAAAATATACATCATAACAATTTTTAAAGTTTTAGCTTGTGCTAATGAAGCTCTTTCATATATACCCCACATGATACGGTTAAAGTACTTAAAAAATTGGACCCTCTTTCCTTGCTTAAAGACCCTATATTCTGTGATTAAATTAAAAATGACCAGTTTTAGGATTTCTCCCTATATGTGTACTCTAACACAATGCTTCTTGCCAAATTTCAGAGTTCTAGGTCAACGGGAAGTACCCCATAGGTTTTGATTCCTCTGTGAGTGTCGAAATCTGCGTTTTTTACGACATATTCGGCTGTAACTTTTTTTTACAAAAACTGAGAAATTTTATTTTTCTTTATGCAGCAAGATACTATGGATCTGCGTATACGGTTTTAATTTCAACTCGATACCTTCACGCGTTCCCGAGATAAAGGTCTTGACACCCGGACGGACGAACAGACAGACAGACAGACGGACAACAAAGTTATCCTATAAGGGTTCCGTTTTTTTCTTTTGAGGTACGGAACCCTAAAAATGTGTGTTTTTAGTAACCTCCAACGATTTTTTTCGTAATAATTAAGTGATTTTACTAAAATTACTCATAGTGCGCATTTATAAACTTTATACCAATTTTATACATACTTTCTCACAAAAACGTGCACTTAAGACCGTATCAAGCGGAACAAAATCGTAAGTTAGACTGCAAAACCGCTTGTCTGCAGTCGGGTATTTTGTTTCTCTTGTAATATACTTGTAAATAAAGGCTTTGATAAACTAGTATACAAGTTAAATTCTCAATTGAAAGCTTTAATTCTACAAAGTAAAACTGACGACCCTTCTCATAATGAGAAGATGGCCCGCGCCCAGCAGTGGGACAGTTTGTATAAACAGGGCTGACAAAAAAAACTGACGAAAACGAATAGACATGCAAGTGATTTAAGTTTCCTAGATAACGGTGTAAAACCCCCACCAAATCCCCTCCACCCTCCCCCCAAGCCTACTTAAAAAACCGCAAACTGATAACAAAGCCGGAGTTGATGCAAACAAAGAAAATAGAATTGAATTACCAGGATAGAAACGCAATAAAATGCTTTTATCTCCGTAACCGCAATACCTATTTTCTGGGTACGAAATATCCATAACAGTTAGGTACACCGCTACACCGCTATAAGTATAAATATATACTCCAAATAAAAAGACTGCGTAATTGAATCCACATAATGGTGGGTTCAGGATATATGTAGATTACATGAGCGAGAACAGAGGATACCGTGCCGAGATTTTTACAGTCGGGTATTGGTTCCAATCCCCTAATAATATTATGGTAATATGGACAATTTCAATAAAATCTTTCGTCGCGTCCTCTATGAGTCACACGGACGTGTCTATTGTGTAAATGTATAGAGGATGTATACCACGGATATGCTTTAAGAAATTATTATAAACAACTTTTATTATAAGCACAGAAGACTTTGAGAGTCAGATTTATTTATTTATCCAGATTTATTTTAAAAAGTAGCAGACGGACCGCGTAAAATTAGACCCCAACATAAACATAAATTAGTAATACCAAGGTCAAATCTAGCAATGCACAGTTCTAGTCCTAATTCTATGGCAGTAAAAATATATAACAAGCTACCGAATTGCTTAAAAGATATAGACACAGATGAAAGCTTTATTTTGAATTTGAAAGATCTCCTAGAAGCTAACAGTTATTATAATCTTGACGAATTTTTTAAGGATAACTTTGACGAAATTAAAATTAAAATAGAACGTTCCGACTCAAGTGTTGCCATGCCCCTATAGGGCCATATGTATTCCCTAAATAAACATGTGTTATTATAAGACCTGCATGTACCTACATATGACGCAATAAATGATATGAATATGAATATGAGTCCGACCGTCGTCCATCTCGCTCGCGCATACCCACATTTTTGTTGATATAAAATGACCGAATGAACGTATGAATAAATCGTTGTTTGTAAAACTAGAAAACAACGTCACAAATATTACTAAAATTTCAATTTAACCCAAGCTAATTTTCATCTATAAAAATCATTTTCAACCGACTAAAAAAAAGAGGAGGTTTTCAATTTAAAAAAAAAATTTTTGTTAACTCGTAACTTTCGACTGGGTGAACCGATTTCGATGATTCTTTTTTTTTATTTTAAAGCTGGTACTTCCTGTGTGGTCCCATTTCATTTGGTCCATTTCTGACAATGGCATCCATGTGAAGTCGGTTGCTTCAGTTATTTAAACTATAATTATTAGATACACAAAATTATTTTTATGTATGAAAATTAGCTTGGATTAAATTTATTTAATTAATAAAATAATTTATAGTAATTTTTCATACATGAAAATCATTTTTAGAAGTAAAAAATATTAAACACTCTCCGCCTCCCGCCAATCTCGGCTTCCTCACGCTCCCCGCACTCGCCCTGTCGTTTGCAAAGTTCTATTAGCCTATAACGTGTCCATTGTATGTATTTTCCATTTGCGTATGTGATATGCTACTGATGTCAGTTGATGTTGACACCGAGCGCTTGAAGCGCTGTTTCATCTTGAAGTAGTAAGTAGTAGTAGGTTTGGTCCTATAGTAAAAGTAGTTCGTAATGATAAGTACAATGACCCTTTAAACTACGTCCGTAGTGAGTTACACCCCGTATAGCGTGTATAGTATACTGTAGAGTAATATACACGGGTAGGATTTGTAGCTCGTATCTTTTCACTGTTATTAGGGTTCTGTAAAACGGTTTCATCATCGTTCCCACGGACGGGACTGCAGCTCGTCTCACCAAACGACGGCTATATGACGAATCTATGAACGAATGTTTTAACTCAATGTAAATGGTACTTTTGTAAAGGTTTAAGGTTGTGCTCAAAGGGAGCAGCTATCTCTTTTGCGCATTACAACATTATTAAACATATAAAATCAATGAGCAAGGATATTCGAATAGTGAGAAATGATTTATGAGAAAGTTAAAAAGTTGTAATATTAAAAAAAAAGTTTTATTTAGATATAATTTTTTTTTTTTTTTTTTCGATTTATTATTAATGTAATTACATATGTAGGTACTTAAATAAAACTAAACTAAAATAACCTAACTTAAAAAATATAGATATACAACTTAAATAAACTAAAGAAAACTGAAATTTTGAATAAAAAAAACAAATTAAAAATCAAAAATGTGTTGATGCCCGTGTGGAAGAGTTCCTAGAACGCTGGCTGCATTCCCACGCTGAATCGCTAATGAAATTCTTTGTGCGAGGAATGAGCCAGCTCTCTTTTCACCAGAGGCGTCGACTAAACGAGGTGTTATTGTTTTTATAAACTTTTTTGTAGATTGACCCCATGGACCAAAAGTTTCGACACCGAGCGGCACAAAAATGTAATCGCTAGAAAGTGATACGTATTTGCGCCGCTTGGCGCCTTCTGCGACATCCGCCGCGGCTCCTGGCCTTTGAACTGTCCCACTGAGATGAGAAGGGGCTAACGTATCGACACAAGTTGCATCCCAAACGAGAGCCCTTCCCCTCTCCCAGGGAACGAGAGTTAGGCCATCAGGGCGCTTGCCATCATCCCGAACAATCCCTGCTGGTTCTAGCATAGAAGGGATGTTGATGGTGGCCAGCGCCCTTTTAAAGATGTCATTTAAGGAGCCATGGCGGGAAAATCTACCTGCACTACGTTGGCAGTAAAGTCCATGGAGTCCTTTTCTGTCGACGCCGGTTCCACACGGACACACATGGCGTTCGACAATGGCAGCTCCCAATCGGAGACCTATGGCAATACGGAAGCTGCCATTGTCGAGCAGTGTTCCGAGGTTCACAGAAGGAAGGGCGTGGAGCCATTGCCCGGACTCATGTTCAGCGACAGCTAGAAGCCTCGCACGATATAATTGATAATTAAATTTTTAGTAAATTTTTTCTCACGTTCACACCAAAACTCCAGTTTTTAAGTTAAAGTCAAGTTATCATAAACGTTTTTATTTTTTATTCTCAATAAAATTTATCAGACTTTACATACGAGTATGTATGTAAAGTCATTTTCACCCCGCCGCAACCAAAAGCCGCTAAGCCATGTGTAATGCTCAAAAAACCTCCGCTCCACGCCAGCCCATAATAATGCATTATCATACGCGTAACAGTTATGGTGGCTCTCCGCTACGCGCATCCCACAACCACGCTCATAAATTTAAATAAGCAACCGAATAAGGAAAACGGGGGGCTTCACAAGTGGCAGGAAATCTCTGAATCCAGTGCAAGGCGGCACAATCGCGCGGACGCATTCCAAACGTATTTCACGTCCGGACTGTCACTCCCTCGCCGACCCCCCATTACTCATAACTGAAAAGGACTAGGAGAAAAAGAATAAACACAACTTACAAGAGAACAAATGGCAACACTTACGTGTCTCACAACTTAAACGCTACGGAACGGCGGGCCAGATAACGTTTCCATCCGCTTCATAATGCGATATTATATGTCCCCTTTCCGAAAATGTGAGTACGCTCGTACGTTACTCGAGACGTGTGTAACGGCTAGGCTGTCCGTGTCTCCTAGTCTACTACACTACAAGGCGCGCTTTCTTTAGGAATTTTTCAATTTGCCCCTTGAGAGAATACGAGTTAGGAACGGGCTATTTGTTGCTTATACGGGTACGTTTATTTTTACCGCAAACTGAGCGGAGTTAACATGCCAAATGTTGACCCGGTTGGATATATAGGAATGATACTTTAGTCATAGAAGACATACTTCAGAATGACTCCACCACAGAATAAGTAATCGTACACTTGGCTTACGACAAATGGCGTATGTAAAGAAAAATTTAACAAAACCATTTCGAGTTTATATGTCTCTAATCCATATTTATTTACTTTGGACTCTTAAAATGATGATATACCTAGTCTTGCCATAAATATTGTCACGAAGAAAAAAAATATTTTTTTATTGCAAATAATATTTATTACTTTTACAGTGTGTTAGTTTAATACATAAATATAAAACAATTTAAAATATAAAAGCTTATTCGAAGTGGTCTCCATTGGCTGCAATACAGTCCTATAAACGTTGAGGCCAGTTATCAATAGAAGCACGCACTCTTTCCATGGGAAAATTCTTCACTGCCAATCGTATAGATTGTTTTAGGGACTCCAAATTATCATGGCGTTTAGAGCAAGCCATACTCTCTAAAACTGACCATAAATCATAATCCAGCGGATTAAGATCAGGACTAGATGACGGCCAGTCTTCAGCTCTGATGAAGTCCGAAACGTTCACTTCCAACCAAGACTGCGTGGACCGAGCTTTATGACCTGGCGCCGAGTCTTGTTGGAAGGACCATACTTGGTTATTGAACATGGTGTTGTTAAGGGACTTAACTACCTTCCCAAGAATGGTATTTTGATACACTTGTGCCGATGTTTTGATACCTTTTTCACAAAAATATGGCTCAGTCACTCCTTCATAGCTAACACCCCACCAAACCATCACTGAAGTCGGATAATGCCCACGCTGCACTCTGTCGACTAATTAGGAAGCTTCCTTAGAGCTTTGAGCATAAATACGGTCATTTTGTTTGTTAAAATGTTGCTCAATTGTAAAGATTTTCTCATCCGTAAACAATTTTTTTCTGTAACCTCCCTTTGCGTACCGCTTCAGTAGTTGTTTCGATTTTACCACCCTATTCTTTTTTAAATTATCAGTTAAAAAATTACCAGGGCGTCTCTTATAGGCTGCAAGTCCTAAGTCATCTTTTAAAATACGTGACATGGTTCTGGGTGCTATCTTCATCTCCCGAGATAAAATCTTTTGCTTTCGGACAGGATTTCTTCGAATTATTTCCCTTACTGCTTTGACCACCTTTTTCGTACGAACACTACGTGGACGGCCAGATCTTTTTCTGTCACAAACAGAGGAGGTCTCATTGTACCTATTAATAGCCCGGTACACAAACATTTGGCTAATACCAAGCGTATGGAGAGTTTTAAAAATTGCATTTGGCTCCATACCAACTTTGTGTAATGCAATCACAGCGATTCGGTTCTCTTTATCACCCCACTCCATTTTAATATGGCAAAATATTGTACAATGTATTGGCGCCAAAATTAGAAAACTCAATGAACAATCGTATAAAAATGACAGATTCCAAATTCAAATGTAATATCTTTCTTATTTTTAACTGTAACAGTATTTATGGCCAGACTAAGTATATGGTGCGTATTTTTACGGAAGTATAAAAAATATTTGATCTATAGTCGACCTCTAAATGACGTCTCAGAACCGCCTTTTTTATCTGTAGGTATCAAAAATAATTTAAAAAGTTAATAAAAAACTATTTTGCAAAGCAGAAAACCAACAAAAAATGTCACTGTCAATGTTAATACGATTTTTAGTGGTTAATAATGGTATTATTATGTTTAGACGGATTTGTGAAGACAACACGACTTTTTCTTTAAAAAAATATTAATAAATAACTACCGAACAGAATTCAAAAATATTTAAATTAGTTATTTTAAATAACCCAAACAAAAAAAAATATATTTAAAAAATACCGAAAAAAAATCTTTACATACCCCATTTTCTAACAGATATTTCGCGAAAAAAACTACTAGAAACACTTTTTCGATAAGTCTTAAACGGTGTTATACTCGTGCAAGATTCATATGATAAAACATTTAAAAACCTGTTGGAACTCTCAGCCAATTAACCAATAGGTCAATATGTAATACTAACAATACAATTACTTGATAATATCCTAAACCATGTACATAATGTGGCAATAAAGCATTGAATTGAATTGAATTCGTCAACCTCAAGTGACTAGTGAGTATGATTATGGTATTGAAGCAGCAATAACATAGAAACGCATTCAGTGAGATTTCTTAGAATATCTACGGAAATACGTAATAGAAGTTGACGACGTCTATGATCGTTCTTAATACTTTTTGTTGCAAATTGAATAAAATTTAGATTTGGTTACACATATTCACCTATGTAAAGTTACAAAATATGCATAGCCTCTATTTCTCTGTTTTCCCCTTTGTTTCAATATAATACCTAAAATGTGTTTGCTCAAATGAAGTATACATGCTTTGGAGTATAGTCTGGTTCTGATCGATTGTCACATGTTATCTTATATTATGTTAGGCTATATTCTGTTTTGTATACTTAAATAAATAAATAAATGAGTTTTATCTTAGAAAATGTACACGTTGAGACATATTGAAGGAGTATTTCAATATACGCTTGAAAGAAGTATTAAATGCCAAACGAGTTATTTTCTCAGATATATAACTATATACTTTGTCCCCTCAGACAAGTATACGATTACTTATAATAAATGGCAGTGACGTACTAAAGTAGCATTTCTATTTAAACGACCCGTAAATGTTCTCAGTTCAATACGAACAAAAGGCGGTCGGTATTTGTTCATTTTATCCTCTACCAGCTGTATGAAGATGTTTTAATTAATTCCTCAGTCATGAAATATGTAAGAATTCGAAAGCCGCATTTTCTCATTAGCGAGATGTAAACATGTTTAAGTATTCATCTGGCCAGGAGAGGTACCCCATTAGCGAAATTACTTTGTACAAGTCTTCGTCAATCTGGCAGAGGTGCAAGAATATTACGAAAAACAAGTTCATAACTGTAACTGTGGCAGCGGAACGAACGTCACAATATCTTTTGTTGTTTGTGACAAGGATCGCGTGCAGTTGGAATAGTGATATCGCAGTGCTTCGCGCTCCGGATGAAAAGATAGCGGCCGCAGAGGAAAGTCGGGCCGGGATTGTCCGGCTCTGTCACAAAGAAACAATGCCTGACCCGGATATTTGAGGGGAAGTAGCGGACTCGGGTTTTTCGTGATAAGCATCCGTAGTAAGAACTGAGACGCGCTAATGTACGTTATGATTTATATATTTTGTGTTTCATTTCTATTTTGACAGAACATACTAAATCCGTACTCAGCGATATCGATCCACATTCTTGTTGCGTACTGCACAAGAATTGAATTATTTGCCGCCATCTCTGTTTCTTTAGACCTACAATTTTAGAACTTTCAAGGCTAGAGTGAATAGATATCTTCTAGGTTGACGAGCTCCATCCTCGGCCACACCATCGCTTAACATCAGGCGAGTTGATGGTCTTATTCTTATTCTTATTCGAGATGGGGGCGATAAGTACTGCACTGACGTCCCGCTGTATTGTGCATTTCTCCCCGCCAGCATCTACCCAAGCCAGCCTAGCTCCTTAAAATAATATAGACAGGCCTTGGGGTGCTGACGTAATAGCTCCAGTGGTGAAGATGGAGTTGATGGTCAATCGTAGATCTATTTTGTATAAAAAAAATTAAGATAAATTCTAGTTCATTCTATATTTTCTCAATGCCAGTTGAAGTTTGTACGTGTTTACACGGAGACTATCAAACGTGAAGGTACAAAAGTTCCGATCGAACGCGACTTGCTACTTTCCGTGTAAAAACGGAACGTCTCCCGAGACCGAGCCTTTGTGGACAGAATGGCAAAGTTTTAAGACGTAAAACCTCTGGTGTCTTTATTACCACAAGTCGATGGAACGGCTTTTAGAAAGGCAGGTGTGTATTTGGTTGGAACTTTACAGCTATTTTAGAAGCTTTATACGCATTTAACTTTTCTTGTAGACTCTGTTTTGGTTTGATGGGGCGCTGTTTAATCGCACTTTTATTTTGCTCTGAACTGCGCTCCGTGATCTGCGTTTTATTTTATTTTTTGAGGTATACATAAGTTTTTGTTATATATTTTGTATGTTACAAAAACTAATGTAAGTATATACTTACTTTGTCTTGAAAGTAAGTATATACGTACATACTATGATCTATTCTCATTCACAATATTTCCATCTGCGTTCTCTATTTTCCCTATTTTTATTATCTATAATAATTATTGGGATTGGCTTTTTCTCATTATAATAAGGACAAACTATAGTACGTTAGATCAAAATCGGTCAATCCGTTTAGTCTGTGGGATGTAGATCTTACATACATACACGCAAATATACATACACCTGAAAAACATAACTCTCTCGCTTTCGCAGTCAGGTAAAATAACAGATACATGCTTTGGGATTTTAACCCAAACCTATAGATCGAAAATTCAAAAAGTTGCAGCCTAAAACTTTAAAACTTCAGAGCAAAGATATACACAAAAATTAAATAATTATAGTTAAAAAAACTGAAAAGTCCGACTTCAAAATATACAATACATATGTACGCGACTTGCTGTTCACTTTTCTACAGGCACTTGGATGATATTTTACCAGTTATTTTGTTATAATATATAACCAAAGTACTACATAAATTTTGATATAATGTATATGGGACCATCTCTGAAGTATGACCTACCAAATATAAAAATAATCATCTAAATCAATGTACAATTGGCGGAGTAATCGGTGAACAAACATACAAAAAAACATACAGACCGAATTGATAATCTCCTTCTTTTTGGAAGTCGGTTAAAAATTGAATAACATCTGTTGCAAATTTAAAATAATAAAAACTCTATTTAAATTTGTACCTGTAAAAATACTTCTACCTTAAAAGGTCCACCAATTATCCAAACATACTAAAAGCTGAACGCATGCTTTTCCGTATTCTATTAATTCCTTAATTCCATTTGGTCCAATCTCCAAGGAAATTAACACTTAACGCGGCGAATTCTCGGAATCATCAGTGCTTTATTTACTCCCGCTCCCTAAGGGACGGGGGTTATTTTGAAACATTCGGAAAATTAAAAGCTGGGCAAACGGTCGTCGCTTCACAAACTCCAAGACGACAAAGGCATGTCTCTGGAACAACTAAACGGCAGAATTCCTTGTTATCTTCGCGGATCGTGTTTAGAATGTCGGAATGGAATCGTGCCGAATGTGTTAGCTGTTAGGATTGGGGGTTAGAAGCGTTGGTGCGTGAAAAGTTCGGTTATGCTGATAAGCTGTTTCACAATACGAGCTGGAAGCCGAAAGAAATTCGGAAATCGAAGCGAGGCCTCATTTATTTGTGATGCTGTTTTATTATCAAGTTGTTCCGTCATCATCATCATCATGTCAGCCATAAGAAGTCTACTGCTGGACATAGGCCTCCCCCATGGATTTCCAAAAAGACCGATTGGAAACGAAGTAGTTCCGTAATGATGATCATTATATTAACCGACTTCCAAAAAGGAGATCTCAATTCCTTTGTGTTTTTTTGTATGTTTGTTCAGCGATTATATTGCCAATTATGAATTGATGTTGATGATTATTTTTTGTTTAGTAGGTGAGAGGTTCTCATATAGATTTTATCAAAATCGGTTAAGTACTTAAACAAAAATAACAAAAATAAAATATGTCGTCCAACTAAACGAAATTGCGTATTTTGAAGTAGGATGTTTAAATTTTTTAACTATAATTATGGACAATCAATACGAACAGAAAATTGTTCATGTATTTCAACCATTGATGTGAACTTATAATAATTTTCTATAGGGTAAGTGCCTTTTAATATTTTCATAATATAAATGAAACGTGGTCCCTAACTGTGGGCCTTATAAGGAAGCTCAAGGTCACGCAACGAGCTATGGAGAGGGCTATGCTCGGAGTTACTCTACGAGATCGAATCAGAAATGAAGAGATCCGTAGACGTATAAAAGTCACCGATATAGCACAGCGGATTAGCAAGTTGAAGTGGCAGTGGGCAGGACACATAGCACGTAGAACTGATGGCCGATGGGGCCGAAAGGTTCTTGAGTGGAGACCACGTACCGGCAAGCGCAGCGTAGGAAGACCAGCCACGAGATGGACAGATGATCTCATACAAGTGGCGGGAAGACGCTGGATGCAAGCCGCTTCCAATCGGTTTTTTGGAAATCCATGGGGGAGGCCTATGTCCAGCAGTGGACTTCTTATGGCTGAGATGATGATGAATAAAAATGACAGCTGTCATCTAATCTCACCTGTGACCACCGACGCTGCAAAGTGTTTAAAACGTCAGGTCATAAAAATTATGTAAAATATACGCGATAAATCCGTTGAAATTTGTTTCATTTCAATGTAATGTATAAGTTTTACTACAAAATTTGCATTTTATTATTTAATATTATAAATACCTTCGTATGAGTTACAAAAAGGTGACACTTAGCTAAGTAGTGTTCGATAAAAGCGACGTTTAATACTAAACAACATTAGCAAACGACCTGCCTCCCGTTTCTAATAATAAACCACTTGCTATGACGTTGTCCATTTAAATAAAAAATAATCGCAACTCTAGGGACCATTAAGATGATTGCTTTAGCGTCGGCTGTCAACTACAGAAGCTTTTATCTGTCGCCGACTGAGAGTTCATCTTGCGATAGAGTGGCTTGGAGGTGTGTGCTTCTACGAGTTATAAATCTGTATCAAAACTTAGTGAACGAGTAAAGGGAACAACTATAAATTGAAGTGAAAAATTCACAATTCTTGTATGTCTTTGTGTTAGGTGAACGTTTGAGTTATGTGCGGAGTGGTATTGTACATGTAACAAGCATAATATTTGAATTTAATAATATACTACCTTATACAGAATAGTCCGTAAACACATTTGATTAAATAGCTGATCTTGATACGACGGGATAAAGCACATGTCAGCTTGCACAGGCGTCGGCTACCTACTACACGAAATGGAGTTATGCAATGAAATGATTTTTTTATTCCAGACTTTGAACATCCATATACATTGTTAAATTAAATTATAAGTAAATTAAAAGATACTTATTTTAAGATACGTAATTAAAACTGTCCCTTGAATTAAATTAAATATAGGTAATTGTCATGAAAGTCAAACATATCAGCAATGATAAGATGTACTTTTATACCTAAAGCAAGATCTAGCTGAAAGTTCGTTATCTAACTACTTTGAAAACTTTCAGAAGTTAACATAACAAAATTTTTTTAATAAGCAAAACAAATCTACAAAGACGTTACTTTAACCTTGCACCTATCTGTCACTGTCACCCTCAAGTACATCGAAAGTGACAGATCACATAAAAACTGTCTATTACCTGAGAATAAACCGAGTCTTTTGTCTTGTCTATGGCACTTAGAGAATTTTCTTGTCTAGGAGATAAAAACGTTTACTTGTATACTTCTAGTAGGTATACAAGTACGCCACTTAATAAGAGGGAATGACTGGGAGCTTCTGACGCGGATTGTTACGTTACGTCTCAAGTCAAACCGCCCTGTTGCAATCTGGCGCTGTCACCTCGACGATTTGTTACACGGACGGCGGCGCAAAAAACGTTTATAGCTTTGTAGCCGACGACTCGCCTGCGTTACTCACTGTAATGATGCTGAATAAACTAACTTAACGCAATGAGATTTTATCTATAGAGAGATTTTACTCATTGAATATGAAGTTCTCCCCATTTCACTACAGTACTAGCTGAAAGTCGGCGAATTACCACCCATTTCTCGTTGAAATGCCGAAAATCTATAAGCGAAAATCTATATCTTACATAGCGATATCGATCCACATTCTTGATTCCATTCCTGTGCAGTACGCACAGGAATGGAATTCTTTGCCGCCATCTCTGTCTCCTGAGACCTACAATCTTGGAATTTTCAAGGCTAGAGTGAATAAATATTTATTTACTACATCGACGAGCTGTACCGGCCACACCGTCGCTTAATATCAGGCGAGTTGGTGGTCAATCGTAGATCTATCTTGCAGTTCTCAGCACTTTCGAGGATAAGACCACATCCTAAGAGACTTTTAGTATCTTGGCCATATATATCTTGGTGTTGCACTTTCTAAACTCACAGGATGGCATTGTCACTGTTCACGACATACATGTTACACGACACAGTCACGACACGCGTCAGCGTTGTCAAACGTGTCGCGACTGAAGACGAATCGGGCAATTACCTTACTTGAGGCTTATTGCCACGCAGAGCCGGGGAAAACCTTTCTACGTACATCATTAACTATGCTTATTTAGTTTTATATTCTTTCGTTAGGATAAGATTATGTCTACCAAAATGTCTGTATTTAACAACATGCTATTCAGAGCTGAGCCGTAGGTTTTTCCTTTTTGTAACCCCCGTCCTTAAATTAGGGGTGTTATAAATTTGACGTTATAAATTTGATATATAGATGCACAGATATCTGTGCATCTATATATTTGTGTCAGTCTGTGACATTGTAGCTTTCAAACGGATAGACCGATTTAAATATAGTTTTATTTTGTTTGAAAGAGAATTTAACCGAGAGTGTTCTTGGATATTTTTCATCAAAATCAGTTCAGCCGTTTTTTGTTGTCGGGGGTTATTGAATTTCCTAAACATATACTAAACTTGTGATAGGCTTTTGTTAGCTTGACTATTTTTTTATAAAAAAAAAATTCTAATGAGAGGTTTGGATATATTGCAGTACCAAGTTTCAATTTAACTTTATCTAATTTCATGATACAGTAAAAATCCGAAATGACATACATCTACAGTTTCAATTCAAACAACCCATACTTATGTACTTTAAGTCTGTTCACGTATAGTTATATCGTGACAAAAAAGAGGAACTAACGTCTGGAAGTATGTACTACTACGGTATTCTGTGGTCTCGACTGAACAAAATAACGAAATAACGATAGCAGCGCCCTCGATGCCACATTGGTTCTCTAACTGAGCAGACTCTGCATGAGTGAATGTGCTTCACCCAGACAATGTGTACACTTTCGCGTACAAGGTCAAGTCCATTTTCAATAAAAACACATTGTACATTAGAAAAAAACATTTTTAGTCGTTTCTAACAAAAGAAAAACATTTGTAGTCTTTTCTAACAAAAGATAGAAGACGACAGCAAGACACAAACAACATGTTTATCTTAAAATTCAAAGTGAAAAGAAATAGAAACGTTTCTATTGAAATCTACTATCAAGCCCGACAGCAACATAACGTATAAAACTCAAGAAAATGTAAATAGTTACAAGAAAACGTAGCTACTTGCACAAATATACTTAAATAATATTATGATATTTTACAATCGGTTAAAAGTTAGAGCACCTTATTTAAATAGGCTTATTTTGTTTAGTTAAAAAGTTCATATGACCATCTTCCGGCTCCATCATCAGAAAATCTCCATGGTACCATATTATTAGTTTGTCACAGAGGATACATATTTACACCAAATTTGAGAACACGCATACAAACATGCATGCATACATTGCAAGTAAAATAAAAGCTTGTAATTAGTCCACTCTCAATGCTCACTCTAATTATCCTTAATTTTTTTTCGCAGATGCCATTTTGAATTAATAAATCCTGCTATTTCCTCAACTAAGACAAATATAATAATACCTCCTATCTTAAAATCTCTCAAATGCCTGAAGCTCTAGGGCATGCTGATGAATTCGATTGTATACTTAAATACGTTCTAACAATACGCTCCTTCGGTAATTCAGTAAAAACATAAGACAGCAACAGCAAAAAACGCAAATAAAATCCAACAATCTCCAAATTCTAGAAACTAATAAATATAACGTAATCGTAAGATATTACGATTCAAATCTAGTATCAAATTCTAGGAGAATATATTCCAAGTTTAATATATTATGTAGATGTATTGAATAGTATATAACATTGTACGACGGCGAGAAATGTTCGGCGTTAGTAGGGTCTGAACTAAAACGTCACGTCTCAAACATTTTAAGCTCTTAGCAGTCAAGTGAGCGCAATAATTTCGTCATAATGTTTTAATACCAAATCCCCGCACGAACTTTGAGTGTGTGCGAACATTTCAACCTCTTTACGAGTTTTCATACACTTCAGTGCATTGAATTGACTTTATTGCAATATTTTGCTCGAAACCGAAACTGCACCTTGGGTATGCGAGCGGGGAGGCGGAAGACGACGACAGAAGCGGAGGAGCGAGGGGAGTCTTCTGTCTTGCCGCAAACCTATCCTTTATGCTCGCTGTACACATTGGGCCAACTAGCTGGCCCAGCGTGTTGACCAACGTGTACATTGGGAGTCGGGAATGTCGGGATCGAAGCACAGACATAATTTTTTTTCGCTATACGCTCAGAACAGACACGAAGCGTGGGAGAGAGAAGCCAAGTCAAAGACGCGCACACGAGTGGAAAAGAGATTAAGCGACGTTAAAGTTCTGACGTTATGAATATATCCATAATCATGACCACAATAAATATATATTTTTTAATGCATACTTTTTAACCACTTCAAAAAGATGGAACACTTATTTTAGTAATGTTTGTTGCCGCATAACTCCGTCATTTATAAACCGACTTAATCCACCAACCAGACCAAATATTGAAAAGGTTATACTCTCAAATTTGTTCCAAAGTCAAATTTCATCAAAATCGGTTCAGTAATTTTATTTTTGAAACAAAATTGCGCATTTTGAAGTCGTTTTTTCAGTTTTAGCAACCATATTTGTAATACATACCTACCCTATATTAGCCAATATTATATTACGTTATTATTATGGATGAGATGATGATGATTACTCTATACATAATCATACACATTGCTATAAAATTGTGTTTCTTAAACTTATAAACTATCGACAATGTGTCGATAATAATTAAACGGAAGTGTTTACAACACTACTACTTCCGCACATATTTTGGTAACAGATCTTACCGAAGACACAGAAGATCCTACAGAAGTGACACAGCATCTTGGCCTAACAGCTGGCCCAACGTTGGCGGTATAGTGGTTTCTGTCTAACTGTATTATTGAAAATCTACTTAATACCAGGATATATATTGAAAATCTACTTAATACCAGGAAATATATTGAAAATCTACTTAATACCGGACCAGATACCCGGTAGTAGTTTCAGGTTTTACTTATTCCTTATGAATTTCTAGATCGAATAGTTTAGAAATGTCGAAAAAATTACGAAATTATAAGGGTTCTTTGTAGTTACTACGGAACCCTAAAAACGTTTGGACTAGCCTAGAGCCTTGGCTAGTCTTGGAGGTATCTCAATGAGTGGTTTCACTTGTTGCAGTCGTTTTGGACGGTAGAATAATTGCGTAGTTGAATAAAAAATACTTGTATTTAAACAAGTTAAAGCAAAATCAAAAGTTGACTTTTTGATATTATCATCTGTCACTGAATTGCCAATTTTAGGGTTCTGTAGTACTACAAGAAACCCTTATAAATCACTTCGTTATATCTTTCATTTATGTAGTGCTAATGGGTCTCCGAATAAGATGTCTGAATATTGACAGACAGACAAACATAACTGTATTTTGTTTTTTTCTCGTACTAGAAAGCCTAAAAATAGTCAATACCTAATAAACAAAGCGTTCAATTATGTTGGCTTCAAATGTATGCACATTATTTACCCTCAGTGTTAGCAGTTAGGTTTATCTTTTCTCAAGTATTCACAGACGAACACATACGTAAACAAATTCACAGTATACTTACACGCAGACTACGATTCTTAATTCTTTCTATAAGTCTTGCCACAGAATACTTTGTAGTAGAGGTAGGCTGCCTAGAAAATCAATACATAAGAACCTAACTGCAAACCACAAGCTTACACTTAATCGAGAAATTCTTTTTTAGTGGATAAGTACCTAGGTATACATCGCAAGGAAGGTTCTCTCCAAATTTTAGTTAGCGATAATTATAGTAGAAAAAAAACCGACTTCAAAATGTGCAATTTTGTTATAAAACCAAAGAACTGATCCGTTTTCGAAGCCGATTAAATTTCAACGGGACTAATCTGAAAATATACCCATTCAAACAAAAAAAAAGTATTTTTGAAATCAATTTTTATATAACGCAGTCTAGGGTAACAAACAAAAAATACAGCCTAATAGTAAGTCTCCTTCTTTTTGGAATTGTAAAAATATTGTAGTAAAGCCTATTTATTTTAATTTATAATAAATTATTTTGTCAACTTCTTGATGACACGCGCGTTTCGTTTATTACACAAAACATGGGTGCAGCAAGATACTCGTATACAATTTTAGTAAGTAATGCATAACGCGAATTTCGAAAATTAAAAACAAAACCGGACAAGTGCGAGTTAGAATCGCCCAATGAGGGTTCCGTACAAACTAGATAAAATAACTTTTTTTATTTTTTACATTTTTGGTCATATTTTGAATATTACACATCGTAAAAATAAGCAAAAACCAGTTTTAAATTGTGCTAATAAAGCTCTTTCGTACGATAACGCATATGATACGGTTAACTAACTTTAAAATTTTGACCCTCATTCCTTTCATAAAACCCTATTTTAAGTAATTTAATTAAAAATGTACAGTTTTGGATTTTTTCCTTTATTTGTACTATAAGACAATGCTTCTTGCCAAATTTCATAGTTTTAGGTTAACGGAAAGTACCCTATAGGTTTTGATTCACTTGTGAGTGTCGAAATAATTTTTTGCGACATAAACGGCTATAACTTTTTTTCCGATAATTGAGAAGTTTGATTTTTTTACGACTACAAGTGTTTATAGATCTGCGTATATAGTTTTAATTTCAACTCGATACCTTCATGCGTTCCCGAGATAGAAGGTCTTGACGGACGGACAGACGGTTATCAAAGTGATCATATAAGGGTTCCGTTTTTTTCCTTTTGAGGCACGGAGCTCTAAAAATTGACATAATAAATACGATAACAATTTTTTTGCAAAAAATTATATACCACTGGGATGTAATGGACACCTATTAGGGACAGAGTGGTTAGGGACAGTGGTTAAATAAGAGACGGGGGTTTCCGTATATTACAAAGTACTCTTTGGACGGGGGTGAGGGACCTGATAGACAGGGTACGATAAATCGGATAGTGTAATAACCCTTTAAATACGATACGATAATTATTTACAACGTACCTATGTACGTAGTAAATAATTATGACTTCCGCTTGCTCGGTGCGTGTGCACGGTGTCCATAAATTCTGGAATCTTGGGAAATACTTTGACGCAGGTTTTCTTAGTTTTTTTTTAGAATTTATTTATTTATACGTTTCATATGACCACTAATTAATAGGACAAGGTCCTTGAATATTGCTAGCGTTAGTTACAACTACAAAAATCACTTATAGTCGGGTATTATAATACCTATATAATATTATAAATACACATTCTTTTTATTTTTTTTATTTTTTAGCTAACATTATTACGCTTAATCAACTGTCTAAGGGGAAAATTGGAAAATTGCTATAGCCATTATAATTTGAACTAACTGATTGACTGATTGATTGAAGCCGCTTCTAATCGGTCTTTTTGGAAATCCATGGCCTATGTCCAGCAGTGGACTTCTTATGGCTGAGATGATGATGATGAACTGATTGACCAGCGCCGCTAAAAGAAATCTCAATACATTTTTATTCTTTCACGGTTAGGATTTCTGATTAGACATAGACATAGACGTATATTTAGTCATGGAAGACACATAACATCAAATTAACAAATTTTTTGTAGGTTTTACTTCCGGAAAAATCCGTAAAAGTTTTTAAAAGTATGAGTATCTTACGGTATCTCGACTGTAAGTACTCCAACCAAGCATGATAGCTTGTACCTAAACAAATACCTAACAATAGACTTAAGCAAAATCCGGCTTCGTTATTTACAAAGCGAACAATACCTATCTCTTAACAATTTTTTTTAACCTTCAGGAACGAACTGGTCCAGAAAGGGATAAAAGAGTTTCTTTCTTATAAAAGGAATTAGTAGCAGAATCCCGTTAATCCGATATTATTCACGGGGATTACAAAAGGATATCTCACTTTGATGTAGGGTTGCCCGATGGAATCTCTCGATGTTTATGCGACTCCCGACGAAATAATAAAATCTCACGAAAAAATGTATATTTTAATGTATTGTAAAATGTATATTTTATCCATCTTAAAACTGCCGATGTATTAAATTTTAACGTAACACGTGCTAAAAATGCTGGTAAAAATACTTATCTGACCTAACAATTAAGTATTGACATTGGACATGGCAATGCTGGCACCATGCTGAGCTCGCTGCTAATCGGTCGTGGGTTTGAATATATAGATTATATCGCGAGAACAGTTATTTTTTCCAGTAGTAAACGGACAAAAAATGACTGAAACTTTCATGATATTTTTAACAGACTTCCAAAAAGGAGGAGGGTCTCAATGATAATTTTTTCTATGCATTCTAACAAAGAATATCTTATTTTGTTTTTATATGCACAGAAGCAATTGATTAGGTAAAATATCATAATTTCCGGTGTGATTATAAATACTTATATCAAATCATTTTGATTCCATCAATTTTGCTTCCCATGTGATCAGTAGCATGAGTAGGCAGGCTAGGCTTAAAGTATGCTCATTAATTAAATTTCACCTCGTATTATTAGTTTCACATATTTAGAATGTTCGATCTGGAAACCCTAGTTTGACGGGGAGAAAGATTCACGGATTGGGAACGGTTGGATTGGAGAAAATAAGGGCGTAAAACAGCGAGATAAAAAGAACAGAACTATGGTGGAAAAGCGCTAAAACTAGATTTATCTTTAGTCCGATTTATTAAAGTTTTTACATGGAAACACTGCGTGGAAATTCCGCTGCCGTTTCGCTTGTACTAAGTACCTTACTTTCATTACTTTGCTTTGTTTTTATAAACATTGTTGTATGCAACGTTTTATGGCCAAAATAAGTCGCATATAATAACTAATTTCATATCTTGTAATAGAAAGAGAAAGAGAGAAAGTGTGTGAGTGTGAGAGAGAGAGAAGTGGCTAAGAATTGGCTTTTACTTTAGGGCAATTCCGCGCTAGGTATACTTAAGTTACCATTTAGAACTATACAGTCAGTTATAATTAGATGAGATTTGTAAAGTTTTAAGTTACAAACACAGAATACATCTCACAAAAAATTACATTATTTCATGTTGGGTATACCTACTTATGTATAGTGGTCTCACTCACTCGCTAGAATCCGCGCCTGCTCCAATCGAATTTCGGACATACTCGTACATAAGTACTAATGTACCGGCATGCATGGCGGGCCTGTCAAATTTAGTTCTAAAATTTCGCCATCGGTTTTCAGTGGTGACGCGATCTCTACACACAATGCTCCCATTACCTATACCTAAGCCAAGCTTCTAAGCCTGACTCGCACAGGCGAAATTTTCACAAGATTCCCATCTTAAACCATGCAATAGGACAACTGTCCCATGACACAACACCTTTGTTTTAACTCGAACAAAACACTTTAGTTCAACTTATACTGTGCGTACCACCAAAATCTGTAGAAAATGTTTCTTGAATTAATCCTGGTCGAAAAAAAACAAAGATAATCATAAACTTCAGGAGAAAAACCGCGGGAAAAGTTAATGTTGAACGTTATATAGAACAAAAACAGGTCAAACAAATTGAAAATCTCACAACTAGTTAACAAGCGTAAAATAAAAATCTAGACTAACTCAAACTAACCTAAACCAAAAACTCCAACTAACTCATGCTTTTGACAATTTACAGAATTTACTTAAATTCCATTTTCTCATTCGCTCCCAAATTGAATTGTATACGAGGGTGGGTAAAAACTTGAGGTTTTTTAACGCGAAAATTTTCATAAAAGTTCCCGGGATAAGTCCGGATTTGGCGATCGGAGTTGGGAACTAAAATGAGTTTTTTGGGCTGGGCTTATGATATTAGCCGGTTAATAAGATACTTCGCTCTCAGTTATGTTATTGGGCATTTTATTACGTACTAGGTTTTACTCGCGGCTTTGCCTGCGTGTGGCTTTGAGAAAACTAAATGTTGCGCTTCACTCGTAAAAAAACCATTCGAAGTTAGACCGATGTGTGTCCCAAAATTTTACGCAATATTTTTTAACCGACCTTAAAAAAGGCGAGATTCTCAATTCGACTGTACGTTTTTTATATTTGTTACCGCATAACTCCGTCAATTTAAAACCGTTTTTTTTGCATTATATTATACATATATAATATAATGCAATTATATTATATATGTATAATTATATTATATTACATTATACCTATTATACATAAATATACCTTTGGGCAAAAACTAGTAATTAGCCTCGTAATTTATAAAAATGTGTATGTACCTAGTTTATTTAAGTATTTTATCTGTAAATTTTCCGAAAAATACAATGCAAAATAAAAATACATGCACATCAAAATTTTATTAACATGGGTACAGTAGTTTTGGTTTTTAGAACTAAATTGTGCATTTTAAAGTCAGTTGTTTCAGTGTTTTAAACTTAAATTATAATTCTTCAAATTGTTTTTAGTGCACGTTTTTGCAAGAAAGTACGCACAAAGCTACTGTATAATTTATATGAATGAACATTCTTTCATCAACTGAATAGTTTAAAAAAAACATTAGGCGTTACGAAAAAGCATATTTTTTTGCGAGAATTGTATTATTTTTACAAAAACGTATCCTATGACACTCGGGGAGTAAAGACGAATTTAACGACATCTCGCACATCAAAATCGGTCAAGCCGCTTAGGTTGTAAGAGGTAATATAGACATAGACATTTATTTATTCGTGGAAAACACAACAGCAAAAATACATGAAATGTAACAAAAATAAACAAACATACATATACCTAATTGAAAGACCTTCCTTTTTGCGCAGTCAGGTAAAAAATAGTAGTACATACAGAACAGTGTACAAAATGTCTTTATAATATTATTCATGCAGTCGATGACGTCAACAAACACGCAGAACGGCGAGACGAAGCCGCTGCCATAAATATCCTGAGTTTTGAACATTCGGCAGCGCTCTGATGTACGGCCCACCACGCGCCCGCTTCAATAACCTCTGCGAGCGCTGCAAGCGCTTTATACGGCAAGATACGACGTAGCACTCGACTTTCGATCAGACTACATAAAAACAAGCCAAGTACGAGTTGTACTAGTAAATTCCTAGTCATTTTCTTCACCCAAAAAAGGGGTGTTATAAATTTGACGTGTCTAACTGTGTATTTGTGGCATCATAACTCTCAAACGAATGGACCATGGACCAATATTAATTTTAATATATTTTTTTGTTTGAAAGAGAATTTCATCGGGATTGTTCTTAGCCACGTTTCATCAAAATCGGTGCAGCCGTTTTTTTGGGGGGGTATATTAATACATTAATTTCAACTCGATAGCTCTACACGTTCCTGAGAAATGACCAATTAATCAAATTCTGCCGAAACGACTTTTCAGGGAACGTTTTGCTTAAAAGAAGGCTAGAGTGAATAGATATCTTCTAGATCGACGAGCTCCATCTTCGGCCACACCGTCGCTTAACATCAGGCGAGTTGGTGGTCAAGCTTGCATAAAAAAATATATAATTCCAGTGAATCTTAATCGTTAAAGTCTAGAAACCAAAATGTTTTTACTACTCACTTCAAACAACAATTACTTATATGTTACAATCGTATGGATGTCGAGCATGTTAAATGTCATGTCTTCATTTCGCTACTGCGCCGTTCGTCAGTCGCTTGTGAAATGCCTAACTTTTCTCTGCTATTCAGAGTGCTAGAGAAAATTGAAAACTAAACTTCGTGAAATTTCCTATTATTGAATAGAATAAAATATAATGCACAGGTTTGAAGAGGCAATTACCTATTAACAATTTAACATGCTTTGAGACTATGTCAGTACAAGTACAAGAAAAAGTAAGATCTAGGAAACAGTTACATCTGGCGAAATATTGATATGTAAAATAACGCTAGATTCTTCTAGCTAGATGCTATAGATCTCAGATTTCAGAGGTCTTATTGTTACACTTGTTTTTAACTTAGGAATAACAATGTTTATCTAATACCTTTTATCGAGGAATTCTTGTATATATGTTACGGCTAGAACCCGAAGCGCGGCTACGTCTAGTTTTAGCCGGTTAGAACTAGGTGTAGCCATTTACTCTTGGGTAAATCAAGTATAATCCGATTGTTTTCGGGTAAAACTAGCTCAGATCTAGCTGGTATCATTCCGGCTAGAACTAGGTCCAACCAAACCCTATTGGCTGATACTAGGTTGGCCAACCAACTTGGGAGCTTTCTCTATACACAAATTCAAGAAACACGAAAATTGGTTCACGAATGACGGAGTAATTCCTGTACTCGTACACACGTAAAAAAATTACGCTAGGAATTGATTACCTCCTCCTTTTCTGAAGTCGGTTAAATATCAAAACTAACGCCTTTCAACCAAAAATATATGTAAAAATAAAAATTTCTAAAACTTATTAATTTATTTATTAATTATTTTCAATTATAAATTTCGCCGAAGTAAATAAAAACGTAAATAAAAACGTAAATAAAAACTTTCTACCACCGGATACCAAACAAATCTGACTTTAATAATTCTCTCGTTTTACTTCGCTCCAAATGAATCAAAACATCTAACGATCATTTTCATTCCACTTTCGTAACAAAAAGACGAAGCAGATATTTCGCCGAAACTCTAAAAACTGGCAATACCAAGAGAGAGAAGCATTAAAATCATCAGTTTTTAAAAAGTTCCCATCGAAGCTAAGTCCATTGAGTGCCAAACAGTCGCAGTTTGCGAACGCAAACAAATTGCAATTTCTCCCGGACGTGTGTGTTATGGAGCTATATTTCCAGCAAGGTTACTTATCTGTGAGCCGAAATGTATAGATAGGTACATTGAATATCATTTGCTCGAAAACGAATGATTGTTAAATCCTAAGACAAGAAAACAAGAAAAATTTAGACAAATTGATTGGTAACCTAAGCTTGACCAAGTAAACATTAAGGTTTCAGAGTTCAAATAAATTAATGAAAACCTAACGAACCTAACTTATTAGTCGTTCGAGCAAATGAAGTTTCGGGCTAACAAAATGGAATCAGAACTTCGAGTCAAATAAAACATCCGGAATCACATAGTTCTATGAAATAGATTCGAGCAAATAAGTTTCGAACAAAAAAATCGGACCATAGATAGGTTACATCCCTGCCATTATTATTGAAGAGGAAGCGGAAATAGTGCTTCATTGGTGTTCAGGAAGTAAGTGGTGAAATGGAAGTTTGACAATTAATCAGACATTTTGTTAGGTACTACGTTAAAGATTCCTGCGACGTTACTTTCATTCACAGGCATTACAATTTACATATAGATTTATTGACTGAGTAAACGAAGCGAACGAAATCTCTGCATCAACTAGCAAGATTTTCGTTCTTCTGTACGAATGTTTGTTTGTACTCGCATACGGGTAGTATTTTTCAACCAAATTTGACTTAACTTCTAATATAAGTTCCTTAATTTTATAGATTTTTATGTCGTCGTGAATTTATGATATTAACTGGGGTATTTCTCCCAAAAAAGGGAAAGTTTGCCGCGGCGCCATTTTCTGACTGATTTCAATCATGTTTGCTAGAAATGTTTGATACATAATTCTAAAACAAGAATTTTAAATACGAGGAAAATCGGTCATGTTTTTTTTTGAGGTAAAAGGTTACGAAAACTCGATGTTATTGAGAAAAAGTTTGTTACGAGGCCATTTCGGCGCGGGCCCATGCCATCCATGTCATCGGATTTTGGCGCCGCGCCGTGAAGTTTCACGGCACGGTTTCGATATCCGACATTTTTAACCGACTTCGAAAAAGGAGGAGGTTATCAATTCGTACCGTATATATATGTTTTTTTTTATGTATGAACACGTATTACTCCGTCATTCGAGAACCAATTTTTGTGTTTCGTGAATTGACAAATAGAGCAAGCTCCCAAGTTGGTCCCATAATTATTTTAGAAACATTGCTTTATTACTTTTTGAATAATCTCTAAAACTAAAAATATGTTCATTGGATTTCTGAGTGAGTGAGTCAGATTATAGAATCGCAGACACGTTTTTCTTTACAAAAGTGTCAAATGTTGAGGTTTTTCCTATAAACATCTGCACTTTTTCTAATCTGCGAGGACGAAGCATTTGACATTCAATGACAAATGTCATTTTTGAAAAAGAAACGATTGGGTGAAGAGAGGTCTCTTTAAAAAGTTTACAATCATAAGGGATTTATTGCGCTTGAAAAGTAAAACCTACATACACCTCATCCAATGTGTATAAGGAGAAAATACAGTTACTTCAACGCTTGAGCACCTTGTTTAATTATTATCCTTACTAATATTACAAGTAAACAAAATAACGTTCTTAGAAGTCGGTTGTTTCAGTTTTTTAAACTTTAAAATTATTTAGTAGACGAAAACGTTGCATTCCGGCGCCGCGCCGGCTTTTGTTTCCGATCCGGCGCTGCGCCGTGCCGGGTGACATGGGGCACCGATTTTGGTAATAAATACATATTTATCAAAAAAAAACGATACGAAAAGTTCTAAAAAAATAATTTAGAATATGAGCCGTAAAGCTCGCGAGCACAGACTTTTTTGTAACAAGTAATTATGCAAAAGTTTGTGCTCATGAATTATCCTGTTCGTAGTAGTCAGTAAGTTAGTAAATATTGCAGTCACCTAATCTATGAAATTGAAGTTTCCGGCAGCCTAGTGGTGAGACCGTCTGACTTGCGATCCGCAGGTCCTGAGTTCGAATACCACGGCACGCACCTCTGTCTTTTCGAAGTTATGTGCGTATTGTTGATTGCCGCCAACTTCAAACGGTGAAGGGTAACATCGTGAGGAAACCTACATGTCTGAGAGTTCATAAATGATCTTGAAGATGTGTGAAGTCTCCCAACCCGCACTTGGCCAGCGTGGCAGACTAAGGCCTAACCCTTCTCACAATGAGAAGATGGCCCGTTCCCAGCAGTGGGACAGTTTGAACAAATAGGGCTGGTAAAAAAAAAACTATGAAATCCAAAAATCGAAAATCGTTCTAAAAAGAAATCGAAAATATGCTGGACCCATTGCCACGTTGCCACGTTGTATGGCGATGCTCATCTTTTCGAGCTCACAGCTCACATAATAGTACGTTTACCTTCAAGCTGGGATCCATTCAATATAATTCAACAAATCTACATATTAAAAGAAAAATTAAATACCCGACTAACATAATAGCGATTTGCGCACTGTAACTTACGCTTGATATGCTGTTGAGTGTATGTCTTTACGGAAGAAAATATGCACTTTTATTTTCCAATATATGTTTTTTATTTTTTTTTATTTTTTTTTTAGTTCTCAGGAAACAGAGATGGTGTCAAAAATTCCATTTCTGTGCTAATGCAGGAATGAAATTTGACCGAGAACATATTCCGATACAATTTATTATCCATGTACTAGCACGTATCTAAAACATGGATGTTACAATTCGATCTCCGGCTTTAGCATTCTATCCAAATGACAGTTTCAAATAGGGAAATACGTGACATAGCGACCTAAAAACATGGACCTAACAATACAAACATCAAAATAACGTGGTTAGTTATACATACTAGAAGTGATTATTGTATTTTTAATCAATTTGATTAAAAACAGTGGGTTTGAGCATTTGGATTATCTTTAGACCTTTATCGGTCTGGGGTGATCGATGTGCTTTTTGTGTAGTAGTTTAGTTAGTTGAGTCTGTATATTGTTGTGTTGTAGTTAATAAAGGCGCTTGCCATTAAAAAAATATATATATATATCAATTTGAAGTATGTATGTAGTATTACTAGAATTGCACATTTTCACATAATTATGCTAGTATAAGTGGGTTTTTAAGCACGTATGCCAAATTTCATAAATGTTTGCAATCATATAGATAAAATCTATATCGAGTGTGTGTATGCTATATCGGTGACTTTCATACAAGCCCAAAGCCTCATACAAGTGAAAAGACGCTGAATGCAAGCCGCTTCCAGCAGATCTTTTTAGAAATCCGTGGGGAAGGCCTATTTTTAGCAGTGGACTTCTTATGGATGAGATGATGATGATGATTGATAAGTATGTGTATGTATGTATTTATTTCCACGTATTACGCGAAAACTAGAAGTCGTATTGCAAAATTCATAAAAAAATAACCACAGAACAGACACATTTTTTTTGCTACGCTTAGAATCTCTTTGAATGTAACACTCAATGTATTACAAAAATAGTGTCCTAAAGGTATACAATGTAAGAGACGACGTAATATGTAAGAGAAAAAATATTATCGCTATGGTCTTAATCGAAAATCCCACATGCTACCCCCGATGGGAGTCCACGTCGATCGATCGAACAAATTCGTCAGTTGGCAAAAATCTGCGGCAATCGGTGCCGAGCGTCGATCGCCTTTATTTGTACACGCGACACGTAACCGAAACCGAAGGGACCTTTTCAAAAATTATGATCCCAGTTACGGCGTCGGGCTGAATTTTATTCCCGCTTCGGCTTCGTAATTTGTACCTACGAGTTTTAAATATTCACGCATAACGTGCCGTATGCTTAATATATTCCTCATCTACATAATGTAATATTTTAAGCGAAGCACCAACAAAATGTACAATAACGTGTTCTTATTTATTTTTTCTATGTGTGATGGCGAAATGTAATTTGGTTAGTCCTAAGTCCGTACTGCCCATAGAGTTAGTATGTCAAATAGGTGCTAGTGAAACTCGTACTTTGCCGGATTTATTATAAACGATACCTATCACTACAAACGCATAAATACATGAAAGATAGGTAGACTGCTACGTGCCGCAAGTTGCCAGCACGAAACCCTGCCTGGCTGGTCACCGTCTACCACGACGTACTCGTGATCGCAAGCTCCCTAGTCGGCGCACACGCCCTGGGGAACAATATGAACACCACGTGGTCACACTAATCGTGGCTGTCGTCCTTGTACCAACCAGCTTATAACTGCCGTCATACAGTATGATTTTACTGGTCATTCCTTTTCTATCCGGTTATTGTGGGAGCTTGTTTCTACATTAAACATTTTAGACGTTTAAAATGATGGCATAATAAAGAATTGCCATATATTGCCCAGGCTTTGTTGGTCTTATGCAATTTTTTTTAGGTCTGTGGCACTCCCGCTTACAGGGAAGTCCAACACCCCCTCTCCCTACCTCTCCCTCATTTGGAATGTTACACATACTTATTTTAATTATTTTACTCTGTTCGGGACGTGTTTGTTCAGGACCGGATATTCTTTGCTTTTATTGAGATAATTTTATTTACGGGGCTCGCGATATTTTTTAAAGCAGAGTATACAAACAGAAGCGGGGTAATAAAATTAGGGGAATTCGTAAAGATTTTGTTTATGTTTTTTTTTACTCTGCTCTTGTGAAATTATTCCGTTACATTGTTACTGGAAAAGCTTCAGTATCTTGTTGGTTCACGGGTGTATTTTTACCGTTAAAATGTGCAGGTCTCAAAATACTTTTTTTTCCATAACTTTGTTTTTAAAATACTAGTTTGTTTCCGAAATCCTTTTGTTTGTGTATTCCTAGAAAGTTGTCAAGCTAAGCATCTCAATATTCATATAAAAAGTATGCATTTCCTTTTAGAGAAATAAATCAGGATGGAAACAATCTGTGTTTTAGATCCGAGAGCCTGAAAATCAGAAAAAAAAGCTAATAAAAACATACAGTCGAATTGAGAACCTCCTTCATTTTAGAAGTCGATTAAAAATCAGAATACATTATAAAATAAATAAAAGTAATTTTACTAAAATTAAACCGACTTCAAACTGAAAAGAGAGGTAACTCGAAGAAAATCAAAGCAGGGCGTCTACCTAAGTAGGTACGATACCAACTATTTTTTTTTAGGTCAGGCGTCAGGCCCTAAGCTATCATCAACTAAGTCCTATACAGACACCGACCTCAAAAATTTTTGTGTACGTACCTACTTATGTAGATGCCCAGTTTTGATTCTCTTCGAGTTATTTCTTTCTTTTCAGTTAATAATAATAATGACTTTTATTTATTCATTTTTAATAGTATTTATTATTTTGAAGTCGGTTAAAAACGGTCGTCAAAGCTTATCACCGCTCATGTCACTGTCTATCAAAGAGAGACTAATGTTTTAGAATAAAAAAAAATGTGTTAAGTATTCCAACTTGATATCACAATTCAATAGCGGAATGTTTATCGGACGAAAATATTTGGAATACAAATACAGAAATATAGACATGAGATATATTATATTTAAAGCTATATTGTAATGCATTCTGTACTGATCATTTTCAACAAAACAACATTCTGAAACACAGCTGAGAACAGGGCATATAGCACGTAGAACTGATGGCCGATGGGTCTGAAAAGTTCTCGAATGGAGACCAAGCACCGGCAAGCGCAGCGTAGGAAGACCAGCCACGAGATGGACAGATGACCTCATACAAGTGGTGGGAGAACGCTGGAAGCAGGCCGCTTCCAATCGGTCATTTTAGAAATCTATGGGGGAAGCTTAAGTCCAGCAGTGGACTACTTATGGCTGCGATGATGATGATGATGATGATTTATAATTTATTTATGTTAGATAGATCTACGATTGACCACCAACTCGCCTGATGGCACTTTTGCCATCAGGCGAGTTGGTGGTCATCGACGAGCTCCATCCACGGACACAACGTCTTTACGTTGTGTCCGTGGATGGAGCTCGTCGATCTAAAAGATATCTATTCACTCTAGCCTTGAAAAATTCCTAGATTCTCAGGAAACAAAGATGATATACAAAATAATTTAACATCTTTATTTTTTACACTAGAAATATTTTTTTTCTTTGTTAATATTCGCACGAGCCCCAAGTCACAAGCCTCGTGTTTAGTTTGGGGCTCACCGATAAAATTTAATATATTTTCTTTTACTGTTTAGATAACGTGCAAATGTAAACCTTTCTGTAAGCATTTACTTTCTGCAAATCAATTTACCTTTAATTCAAGCTTATAACATTTAAAAAACTGATGAGATAAATCAATTTATATAGCTTAAACTAGGTATACTCGTATATACATTAAGCTGTTGTATTTACATTGCTATAATGTGAGTTATTACATCGTCGTCGAGCTAGGTGTTTTAAATCTGAGTTTGGAGCACGACTCGTAACCACAGAGCCTATCTTTATGACCTGCTCATAAAGTCGGTTTTAAAGTGCATTCCCAAACTTAATGAGTATTTTTACCGCCCCTTCTGATAGGAACAGTAGCGGTTAGTGCTCATTGTGGGATCGTGATATTTAGTATCTAGTAAATGGGAAATGTCAGGCTGATAGCGAATATGGTCACGTAAAGTCTCCTATTCCACCTATGATCGTCAGCTTTATTTTAGAGTCTCGATGTATATATCTTATATGTATCTTTTGGTTTTAGAGTCTCGATATCTTATATTGTATCTTTGCGTAACACATTTATAATCGTACTTTTTAGTAGCTGCGCCCGCGGTTCCACTCGTGGTAATTAAACAATCCAATCCCAAAAAGGTTAAAGGTTTTTTTAAACTTTTTGTAATACAATATCGACTACATTTTTAAAAGGCCTGTTCTATTTTACCCGACTGCTAAGGAAGGTTTATGTTTGTAACGCGTATCTTGTATGTTTGTAAATATCTTTATTAACCTCGTATCCATATATATATATATATATATATATATATATGGATATATATATATATATATATACATATATATATATATATATATATATATATATATATATATATATATATATCCAAATGACAGTTTGACAGTTAAGGTATCGTTAGATTCGTGTCAAAACTTTAATTAGGTATCCTTAGACTGGTGTTTTAAAAACATGATAAGGTGGATTTTAGCGCTAAATTGAATGTCGTTAATCAATATGAAGGAAATTAAAAGGAGATTACAAACATGTTTATAAGTCATATACATGTCATATATAAGTTTATCCAGGAATAAAAAATTCAAATTCAATAAATTTAATTCTTGAAAAATGTGGGAAGTCTGCCGACCCGCACTTGGCCAGCGTGGTAGACTATGGCCTTACCCTTCTCTCAATGAGAGAATATGGCCCGCGCCCAGCAGTGGAACAGTTTGTATAAACAGGGTTGATAAAAAAAAAAGCAATAAATTGGCAAAATAAAACCATTTGAGGTTTTATTTTTAGGTTTTAATGGCGTAAAAGTCGCTCTTGTGCAGTTGGTATAGTTTTCAATTTTGAAGTTTAAAGTTTAAGTGCAAACGTTTAGCTCACTCCAATGGCAGGCGACTCTCAACGCGTTACATCAGGCGAATTAGCGGTTCTACATAAAATTTGTAATGAAGACAACATTCAATCGCTTCAGCATGAAGTAGTATTAAAAAACTCTCACAAACATAACAAACTTACAATAAATATGTTTATAAACAATGTAATCTTACATAACCATAATAAACACACACAATTATGTAAGTAAGTAAGTATGTTCGTATAGACTGAGAACCAACTCTAGTATCATAGTTTTTAAGCCACCGAAAGGCCTCTGGCCGTCTTGACGATTGCTGTTTTTAAGAACAAACGACCGGGATCTACAATTTAACGTGGATAACACGTTAAATTGTAGACCCACTAGCATAATTATGTAAGTAAGCAGCAAACATGGAGAAGCAAATAAGATCTATCAACCAACTAAAGAAATGAGACAATATTTACTTTACAACATTTTCCATTTACCAGCCTCAAAGCTCTTCAATCAAGTTGAATAGAAACCAATCCAATACCTACGACTAAACTCTGAGCAAACTGGCCCCATAATGAAGTTGCATTCGACCAATCCGTTTATCGCCAAACAAATTTACGTCGAATTTCAAAGTAAGTCAGTCGTTCCATGGCAACTGTTGCTGGCAGCAATAAATTGCTACTAATTTCTTTAACTCGTAACTCAGTATCGGGAATTTGAACCGTGCGATGCAGTTTCTAAGTTCATGTTTTGGATTCAAATATGTATCTGCTTATCATCATCTCAACCACGATAAATCTATTGCTGGACATAGGCCTCCCCCATTACAGAAACATCGGTTGGTTGGCTTGCATCCAGTATTTTCCTGCCACTTATAGGAGGACGCCTGCCACCATAATGACTGGTCTTCCTAGAATGCGCTTGCCGGTGCGTGATCTTCACACAAAATCTTTTCGGCCCCATCGGCCATCAGTTCCACGAGCTATGTGTAGATGTGGCGGATCGGTTTGTTTAATAAAATTTCCTTAACAGGATTATGAGTTTTTGTGTAAATGTATAGCGGATAACTTTGTTTAATTGAATTTCCTTAACAGGAAACTGAGTTTATGTATATGTATATCGTGTTTGGTTCGTTTAACTGAATGCCTTGAGAGGATACTGTGATGATGTGAGATTTGGCGAATCGGTTTGCTTAACTAAATTGCCTCGACAGGAAACTGAGTTTATGTATAGGTGTAGTGCAAGGGTGTCGCCAGCCCATGGCGAGCCCAGCCCATGGGGGGGCAAGTTAATACTATGGAGGATGAGAAAAATATGAATTTTAGGTACAGGTACAATTGCACGGCCTTAGGACTTTAATTGCTTTGCAGTTAGCTACATTTTTTTAATCTCTAGGGGGGGGGGGGGGGGGGGCAGCTGCCCTTGGCGACGCCCTGGGTGTAGTGGATCAATTTGTTTAATTAAATTGCTTTGACAAGAAACTGAGTTTATATATGGATGTGACGTACTGGTGTTGTATTCCAGTAGGCCTCGCGTTCAACTTCCGATCCAACCGATATTGTTATAACAAGTACCGTTTAAGAACTTCCACTCGATTCGGGAGTTCCGTTTTAATGTATTTGTTTTGTGATTCTTGTTAATAGGAATTTTTGAAAGCTCGATATCTAAAATTTGTAATTTAATTGCGATATTGTTTTTTAATTGTTTATATTAACAGTGATGCTTATTTATAGCTAATGGAGCACGTCAGTCTTGAAGATATATATATTCACTCTAACATTAAAGATTCAAAGATTGTAGTTCTCAAGAAATAGCGAAGAATAAAGCAAGACAGAGGTTCCACTCTTGTGCTCTGCAATCAAGGAAGTAGACCAAAATTATCATATACGGTTTTTAAGGTTTTTTTTTTTGTAAAAAAAAAAATCTAATATAGTTGAAACTGGATGTATAATAACTATACAATACAAATTAACAATGACAATCATATTTATTTCTCTTAGAAAAGCTAATCATAAATGAAGCACATTCTTCTGGATTTATCATCAAGCATGAACATGGAAACTTAATTTAAAAGAACCATATTATTTTCCAAAGGATTTAAAAAGCCGGTGGTTGTAGGCGGCGAGCATTCAGCGTCTATCTGACACTTATAACATTGAAACCGGCGGTTGTAGGCGGCGAGCATTCAGCGTCTATCTGACACTTATAACATTGAAACCGGCGGTTGTAGGCGGCGAGCATTCAGCGTCTATCTGACACTTATAACATTGAAACCGGTGGTTGTAGGCGGCGAGCATTCAGCGTCTATCTGACACTTATAACATTGAAACCGGCGGTTGTAGGCGGCGAGCATTCAGCGTCTATCTGACACTTATAACATTGAAACCGGTGGTTGTAGGCGGCGAGCATTCAGCGTCTATCTGACACTTATAACATTGAAACCGGCGGTTGTAGGCGGCGAGCATTCAGCGTCTATCTGACACTTATAACATTGAAACCGGCGGTTGTAGGCGGCGAGCATTCAGCGTCTATCTGACACTTATAACATTGAAACCGGTGGTTGTAGGCGGCGAGTATTCAGCGTCTATCTGACACTTATAACATTGATACGTCGTCGTCGTCGTCCTTATAATATCATCATCCAAGTTACCTATTAAATTACATACATCCTAAGGTTGTCTGGAAGAGATCGCTGTTAGCGATAAGACCGCCCATTGTGCCATTCTCTTATGTATTGTCTTATATTGTTTATTTTATTACCTTCTGTGGTGTCAATAAAGTGTTATTGATTGATTGATTAAATAAGTTGAAATCAACACACGCAGCTATCTCACTCGCGCATCACAACACAAGCAACTATCTCTCTCGCGCATCACATTATTTACACTTATACTGGCGACAGAGTAGTGAAAAAACATATATTTTCTAATTCCTCAGCCAATTTAAAAGATATCAAAGTTTTTTTTTATATTTCTCATATCTAAGCAAACAAATCTGTTTCTCACATTTCTAATATCTCCCAGTGATTTTATATGTTTAAAAATGTTGTGATGCCCGAGAGAGATAGCTGCGCTGAGCCTATTCGTGCGCTTCATCGTAGATCGCAACCACAGCGTCTTGGCGATCCTATTTACAATAAAAATTTAAATCAATAAATAAATGCATTCATATAAAATACATATTACCATTACAATAAAATTATAGTTTAACTTGAATTACATCTATATATTTCGTCTTTGCCCCCGTCGTGAACCAATCAACCCAAATGTCCATAATTGGTTCAGGTGTAAAGTTCCCAAAAAGCTGGCATTCCTTAGATCTTCAGCGAGAATTTAAGAGGTCATAAATAAAATTCGAAGTAATCTCCTAATGGGCTGCAATAAAATTTGGTGTGGGGGTTACTTTGTTTAAATTATGGCAGATGGTAGGCCCATCGACGGGTTTCAACTATGTCTTACTTCACATCTCATCTATTGCGACCTGAGATCGTAATGTTCATCTTTAATTATCAGTTTTAACCGACTTAAAAAAGGTGACGATTCAAAATTTTGTATTTTTTACCGAATTCCAAAAAGAGGAGGTTCTCAATTCGACTGTATGATTTCTTTTTGTATGTTTGTTCCATGATTACTCCGCAATTATGAATTGATTTTAATGTTTCTTTTTTCTTCGGTAGATCATACTTTACAGGTAGCCTTAAATTTAGTCAGGTAGTTATAAGTTTTATCAAAATCGGTTCAGTGCTTTGGTTTTTGGCCAGTTGTAAATTCTATGTTTTTTACCGACTTCAAAAAGAAGGAGGTTAACAATTCCGCTGTATTTATGTCTGTTACCGCATAAATAAATAAATAAGTTAAACTATAATTATTATTATATTTGAAAGGAGATACTTCAAAGGTGGTATCATAAAATAACATCACCGTCGTTTCAGTAAATATATTGTGCATGAGCATGTCGACTTATAAGACTTGTTATATCGAAACATTAAGTCGACTCTGTCCAAAAATATAAAAATATCTCTAATTTCAATATAGACCGACTAGGCGTGTGAGTGAAAAGTCGCATAAAGGCGCATCACAGAAGTGGAAAAGAGATAGAGATACATGCAAATATGAAACCGGTTTTTGAAAGTTTTATCTACAAAAGCATTAATAAAGCAAAGGAAATCTTACAAATTTTAGGAAACATATAAATGGTGCAGATTTCACCTGTTACAGATGTAAATAGGACCACGAATTCTGTTGTTACACACATGTCTTATATATACGAATGTCTTTTATTAAATCAGTTTGTTAAACTATAAATATGTCAACCATAAAACACAATAAACACTCACAAACACAAAAATGTAATATATAAATAGGATATCACTACACCAACGATTCGTTACAGATATGAGAAAATCAAGGCCATCAATTCCAGTGAGTAAAATGGAATGTTGGAGAAAATGATAAGCCTGAAATAAAACATTTTTGTGACCCCAAAGTTCACAGCAATAAAACCAAAAACGTTCACTGATAACGTCACAGTTTTGTCATCAAAATAATATTTATTGTTTGAGCACAGTTAAATTAGGTGTGGACTACCAGTGGACTTTTTGTGTAAGTTTTTATTTTATTTGTTTTCTGTATATATATATATATTTAAAATTGTTTTTTTTATAGTCTTAATGTGTAGATAGTAATGTTTATTTAATTTTTATGTTTTTTAAACTGTAATTATTGTTCAATTAGGTGTAGGGATAAATCTTTCGAAGTTAGAATATTTTGTACTACAGAAGTACAGATACTGAAGAGTGAAATAATTATAGTTTGAAAAACTGAAAAAAAACGACTTCAAAATAAGCAAATTGTTTACTTGTTAACAAAAGTACTGAACAGATTTTTATAAAAAAAATAATTTGGCACAACTCCTGTTTCTTAACTCTGACTAATACTACTCAAATGAATCATCATTTGAATGCTTATGTAACAAAGACTTAATATATTATGTTGTTCATGCACACTTTTTGATAGATTTTTGGCTTCACTTTTGAACAGAATTTTGAATGAAACTATGACTCTAACTATGGAAATTAACGTGGTTTTCACACATTTTTAAAATAAAAACTACGGGTCAAGACGACCAGCTTCCCACCCTAACCCTTTTGCAACCGATGACATCACGTGCGGCACGAGCGGCACGTCGTAGTGCAAGGCGCGTCACCGACCGAGAGTGACGTGTGTGCTGCTCCTTTGAAAAAGACCGCCGAATGCGGTTGAAACTATAGTCGGATATTTCGGCTCAAAACAGACGTGAGTGACCTGTAGTTTTTATTAAAAAAATATGACTCTAACTCTCAGCACTCTGAGGGATGTAGAGCAGATAATTGATTTATAAAAATAAAAAAAGACACCTGTCACCTTGTCCTTGTGTCACCTGATCTTATCTTGTCTGATAACCTGGGAACACAAACCTGGAGACACTCTTAAATGTGACAAAAGTCAGCTCTTAAAATTATATAAAATATATACATTATACACGCTCCATATCTCCTTAAAGCTGTTTAATGTCAATGAATACATAAATAACTATTATAAAATATAGTGACAATGTCTAAAGTGACAATATAATTGGAACTTAAAGCAACAACGGCGGTATCTAATATCCATCTTGTAGCACTACGCGGGGCTTAATTTAATTCCCCTAAGAAAGCGCGCGCGCTCCCGCCGGGTTCCAGCCAGGATTATTCTAGATTACTAGGTAGCCTGTCGCCTTGCTACCTAGACGATATTACCACCCATTATGTCTCGCCGCCGAATCTCCGGAGAAATGGTGTGTTTTAATTATGCACTCCCTACAATTCATTCGAAGTTAACGATTTTTTCACCGACTGCGTCAGAAGCAGAGTTATGTTTTTCGAGTGTATTTTTTATGTATGTTTATACAACATCTCATGCTCAATGAAAAGTGACATCTTGTAAAATAAAACTGGACGAGTGCGAGTTAGACTCGCCCACCGAGGGTTCCGTACAAACTAAATAAAATCATATTTTTTTTATATTTTCCCTCATAAACCGAAAAATATACATCGTAAAAATAGTTAAAAACCTGTTTTAGCTTATGCTAATGAAGCTCTTTCATATGATACCCCACATGACCCGGTTATTTTTTTTTTTTTAATTTGGGCCCTCATTCCTTGCATAAAGACACTATTTTTTGTGATTAAATTCGAAATGTCCGGTTTTCAGAAGTTTTCCTATATGTGTACTCTAACATAATGATTTTCGCCAAATTTCATAGTTCTAGGTCATAGGAAGTACCCCATAGGTTTTGATTCCCTTGTGAGTGTCGAAATGTGCGTTTTTTACGACATATGCGGCTATAACTTTTTTTTACGAAAACTGAGAAATTTTATTTTTCTTTCTGCAGCAAGATACTGTGGATTTGCGTATATGGTTTTAATTTCAACTCGATACCTGTACGCGTTCCCGAGATAAAGGTCTTGACACCCGGACAGACGGACAACAAAGTGATCCTATAAGGGTTCCGTTTTTTCCTTTTGAGGTACGGAACCCTAAAAATGCAAAAGTTACTTTTTTATTTGTTTACAAGTTTTTATTTAGTTTACCTGTCCCGATATCTGTCTGTCTGTAATCAAATCTTGCAAGGGGCATAAATTTGACCCATTTAAATACAAATACAAATAAAACGCGAAAAACCGCATTTTTCGCGTTTTGTTGTCGGGGGTTTTAAACTTATAAGCTTAGAAAACTCAAACTAGTTTAGTCAGAAGAGCACTTTTCATGGCATTGGTAAAGGTAGAAACATCTAATTTTTAAAATGGTTTTGTTTAGCTTACCCTGTTTGTTTGGATCAAATTTAGTAACCGAAACTTGACCCCCTTCCCGTTGACAAATTGATCTGATATTTGGTAGTTTATTAGTTTCAAATTTGGTTAGCTCAAAAAATGTCGAAGCTCGTTAAATATAATTTCAATAGACATTCGATTTAACAAACAACCCACTTCGTTTTAGCTTACACCAACTGCCAGCACCAGGACAGTTTTAGATGAAAAACATTCCTAGCTCCGCATCCCCAACTATTCGGAAACTTGCTCATTGAACAGCCGGAATGGTCTATCAACGATGACTCGAGCAGCGAACTTCCAGTTTTTGCGATCCGCACGAAAAACGAGAACTTGAAGTTGCAACAAAGCGAGCTCCAAAGTTAGGCCTGTAACTGGCGCCCGCCCAGTGTCTGCTGAGTTTTTAATTTCGTTCCGCAGCCACTCGCACCAAACCTCGTTACAAGTTTAAATTGGCATTTCTCGGAGTAATGCTTAGACGCCACTGGTAACTCGGTGTGTCTCCACCGTCGACTAATTCTTATTTAAAATGTATGAGCCGGTATCAGAGATGGGAGACGGGCTGGGCACGTAGCCGATGGAGCCATGGATGACTCGTACTTTCCTGCCTCCTTTACTTATCTTGTAAGCATGAATGATTATGGAACTGTGATTTGACACAATTTTGGAATGCTTGCGTTATTTCTGTTTACAATATTAACTGCTATTGAAATATCAATTTTGTTTAGTCTTTTAATGATAGAAGTATAAGTGACAATTATAGGATTATATATTATCTATTTTATTTATGTTTTTCGAAATATACCTTCTTTTCACCACTTCTTGGAAAAGATACAAATGTAAATTATTTATATCTTTTTCCCTGTGGTAAAAAGATTTATCATGGTTCACTTTTCCATGGTTAGACATTTGACCACAAATTCGCACCTGAGTTTAGAAGTAAATGTAGTCTTAGATAGTAAGCACATCTAGTCTAGAATTAACAAAATCAAGCTTCAGAACACTTTTTTATAGCAGTTTTTCTGTTTTCGTAACCCCATCTTTTCTGGAATTCGCATGTCGCCATTCCAGCAGCCACTGTAATCGCCACAATAGATGTTTCATATAAATAAACTAAAACATTCATAAAAGATCATTTCAACCACCGAAACAGCGAATGTTCCGTCTATTTAACCTTTCAAACAGCGGCACGTAACACTATCCGTAAACTAGTAGCAGTCAGATGCCAGTTCTGAAGTGGGCGACGCTACAGCATGTTACAAAACAATCCAGATGGTAAGAAAGCGAAGCGCGTGATCTGAAAACTCAATCGTGTAGTTCAGTCAACTCGCCTCCGATGGCGGACAACCTTGATCTTTCTATTATGGGCCGTGCGTCGCTTTCTTTCTCGTAGAGATGTCACCGAGAATGGAACGACACTTTTTAGGTAAATGCCTTTATTAGACGCAAAAATAAGTACTTTTTAAGTCAAACGTATATATTGCAATGAAAGATAATGTTTTTTTTTTATTATTTATATTTATTTTTGGGACTTTTATTATATAAACATGACAGTCCCATTGTATATTCTTAAACTCAGCGATATCGATCCACATTCTTGTTGCGTAGTGCACAAGAATGGAAATCTTTGCCGCCATCTCTGTTTCCTGAGACCTACAATCTTGGAATTTTCAAGGCTAAAGTGAATAGATATCTTCTAGATCGACAAGCTCCATCCTCGGCCACCCCGTCGCTTAACATCAGGCGAGTTGGTGGTCAATCGTAGATCTATCTTCTATAAAAAAAAAACTATTGATCACTTGAGATGACTTACACAGTCAAACAACTCTTTAGCTGCGTCAGAGTTAGGATCCGCTAAAATCCTATTAAATCGGCCCACGTCCATCTTGTTCAACTTGTAAGTCACCTCAAGTGAACGTCTCTCACGCTGAAGCCGGACGCATTCCACTGACAAGTGCTATACGTCCTCCTCCACTCCACATGCGTCACAGTTTGTTGAGTCTGCTTTCCCCATTAGAAAAGCGATTTTTTTTAGAGGCATGTGTCCTGTCCTCAACCTGAGCGCTGTAACTATAATCCTACGTGACAGACTGGTATTCATAAACCACGGTAATGTGGAGGCTCACACACTATAGTTCTGTACCACACACCTTTATCAACCGGTCTTTCATTAAAATGTTCTTTCCAAAAATTATAAAAATACTTGAGAGAGACACCCGGATGGAACGAAGTTTGTATTATTTATTATGTACAAAAAACCTGTATACACTCAACAAAAATAATCGTCGTGACACCACACTGTTCAATGCGAAATAGAAAGACGAAACGAAAATAACTGGCTTGCTTTCTATGAGAGAGAGAGAGAGACAGACAGAGAAACACGCGCACGCCGCACGGTTTAAGCAAAAAGTGTCGTTACAACTTTTGGCCTTAATTTTTTCCGTCTAGCCCCCTTTCGCAACGCGCGATAAGGAACTTCGTTCCAACAACTTCTTCTATAATTAGGTAGTAGCTCAGAATAATTTGATAATATGTCGTATTCTAGTCCGTCTGAAATTGCGTTTTAGCTAGTGTGTCAGCCTCCTCATTACCTCGAAGTCTGATATGTGATAGAACCCATTGCAATTTAATATCAAAACTGTTATCTTGTAAGTCCCATAGTTCTGATATTACGAAAGATAATTATGTAGGTAATCTATTTACTGTATTCTACTAGAAAAGCCCTTTCATTTGATACCCATATTGTGGGGGTTATGAAAAAAATACGAAATACATCATTTTGTGGCGGCGGCTATATTAAATTTAGAATAATACTAAATATACCTATTTCATTGTATTGACATCTAAACTAAAGGCGTGTACCATATATCAGATCAATCTGTCAGGGAAGGGGGTCAAATTTCGATTACTAAATTTGACTCAAAAAATATAACAACAACAAACAGGGCAAGCTAAATAACACCGTTTAATGAAATAATGCCATACCTATAGGTATTGCAGTTCGATATTTTTGAAAACAAATTAAGAAGATTAGGCGGACGCTGGATGCAGGCCGCTTCCAACCAGTTTTTTTGTAAATCTATGGGGAGGCATATGTCCAGCAGTGGACTTCTTGTGACTGAAGTGAAGATGATAATGACTCCATACTTTCTCGTTTTTATGTTATTTATGCTCGTGTGTGACGTCTCCTGCCGGTCGACTAAAGACCAGCGCTGTTTGTTTTATTTTATAAATTTAATTGGTGTCACAATAAAGTATATGTTTTTTTTTATGTGGCAAGCGCCTTTATTAACTACAACACAACAATATACAGACTCAACTAACTAAACTACTACGCAAAAAGCACATCAATCACCCCAGACCGATAAAAGTCTAAAGATAATCCAAATGCTCAAACCCACTACCAGTTGGCAGCGTACCCAGCATGCTAGCCGCATTGCCACGTTGAATGGCAATGCTTATGCGTTGGGCCAGATACGCGCCAGCATTTTGGTCACACGTCGCATCGATCAGGCGCTCAGACAATTTTTTAAATGAGATGAGCTCCCGGTCCCCACGGACCCAAAGTTTCGACACCAAACGGCTTAAATATGTAACCTCTACCGAGATTAACATATTTACGCCGCTTGTGCTGCTCCGCTGAATTAGCCGCAGCCGCTCCGTGTCTCAGGAAGATGAGACGGTGCCAAAGTATCAACGCACGTGGCGTCCCACACAAGGGGCTGTCCAAACTACCATGGCACAAGCGTCATCCCGTCAGGCCTTTTACCATCGTCACGCGCAAGATTGGTTCGAGCACAGCTACAACATTGGCGGTGGTAAAAGCCCGGCGGATGATATCATTCAGGCTCGCGTGACGACCAATTCGACCAGAGCTTCTCGAGCATGAGAGACCGTGGTGCCGAGTTGATCAACTGCAGTACCACACTGGCAGATATGGGCCTCACAACACCTTGCTCCTAAGCGCAAGCTGACTGCTAGACGAAATGCAGTTGGATCTAAAAGGCAGCCGGTATTAAAAGACGGCATAGCTTGTAACCAAAGACCCGATTCCCAAACAAAAACTGCAAGAATACGAGCACGATCTGCGACGCTAGTACACGTATCTAAAAGAGAATTCCGTGCTAGTTCACAGATCGGCCGATCCCACAGTCTCTGCGACGATAACGTCCTGGGAAAATCGGTATTTGGACAAGCCAGCCTCCAAGCAATCTGGGCCTCGTCCAAAAAAGCAACGACTACAGAATGGCCTAAAGATGGAGCGAGATTTTTTTCTACTAATTTATGAGTACCAGTATATGGTTACATGTATCTCTCAATATTCGGCAGTTGTTATTGTTGTTGTTATTGTTAGTGTTGTTGACTTTTTTGTGTGCTATGGATTTATCAAAATATTTTTTCTTTACCGAAAGGTCAAGTTCTTTACTGGGATTAGATTCCACTTCCTCTGGCCTTAAAAATAAATGCAAATTAAAATTTCCTCAAAATAAAATTTCAGTTAAATATATTAAATTACATGATAAAGTAGAATTTAGCTAAGCATTTAATACTAATCCTCAGTCATTAAGAAATTCTCACTGAAATTAATTGCAGCGATAACCTCTCTAAAGCATAGTCAAAGAGATCTAAAAACTAATAGAGTATGTTCTTAATTAGTCTGGCCAAAGCTTGATAGCTAAAATAGTGCATAATTTGCTAACAAGTCCGAGGCTAGGGAGAGAATGAACGAGCTCTGCTCCTTTAATTATACTCGTAGCAATTCATTAAATACGGCATGTGTTAAATGGAGAAAAGAACAAGTTTTCGATGTAGATTAATTGTTTAACAGACAACAGTTTGTCTGCGTTCGTGAAAAGATTAAAATGGAGAGCAATTAAACTTGTAAGATTTCATTTGTGTCGCAATTAACTATGAAACGCTATTGAGTAAATGAGATCTATAGAAATCATTCAATCTACTTAAATATAAACTTAAACAAGATGTATTTTATGACGTTGAAAGTTACAACTTAGTAAATAATTGAGCAAAAATGTGTTGAGGCAAGCTAAGTTCAATAGACGTATGCGGACCCACAATATAACCTGAGTACAGCCAAACATCGAAATATATGATGGAGCTGAAAAGGTCTCGAGTGTAGACCACGCACCGGCAAGCATACCGTAAGTAGACCACGCACCGGCAAGCATACCATAAGAAGACCATTGGAGATTCTTGTGATTAAAGCAATGATGATGATTATCTGAGATATGTGCCAGAAACAAAAGTAAAGTTATAAAATCATACAACCATTTCGCAGTGGGCTCCAAACTCAACACAGCCGGTATCTTGGAAGCCAGATAACTGATACACTTGATAAACAAATTTATGCCCCCTATAAATATTAAAAATGACTACGCTTCACAATTTCCAAATAAAATCAAAAAAAATTATAGATAATCACAGATTACCTATTAATGCCAAGTAAATTAGCTGTCACACGCAAGTTAATAAAAAATCCGAGAAGCCATTAAAAAACATAAAAAAATAAGGAGTTTATCTAACTATCTATCACTTGTAGTGTGACTTTTTTGCACTCTCATGAAATTCTCTCAACTTTCAGTTAATGATGGACACTTCAACTAACTCACGAGACCTAAGAGGCACTTCGACTTACCGTCTTGTTAACAATGAACTTTACCGAAAGTAAATCAACCCATCCCAAAAGTTACGACCATTATCAAATTCAAATTAAAACCTCTTTTCCACCAACCAAGTTTGATAGACTACAAAAACCTTAATTTCATGGGTCATGAAGATCCCAGCGTTTCGGGGGCCGCAACATCAATTTTGATCGTCCAAAAAGGACATATTTATGTACGTCGAGTGGGTTCGCGCAATTCTAAGATGGCCATCGTACGTGTGTAGACTCCGAGCGGGCTGCCATCTGTAAAGTCCCGTGTAACGGTTTTAGATCATACTGTATAAAGTCCGAGTCCGTGCCGGCATTGAAAATAAGTTCAGCGGTGAATGAATTATGATGGGACTATGTAAACGATGCAATGTTTTTGAATGTGGTTCAGAGTAAAAGCTTTCCTGAATTGTAACAAGTATATCACTTTGTTATTTACCGACATACAATCACGCCTATTTTCCCTTACGGGGTAGAGGATCGAAGACCATGAGGCCTTTGGACGACACATTTGACCATGGTTAGAGGGTTAAGTGGAAGGGAGAGATTATTAGAGTATTAGATGATAGAGATTAGAGTATTAGAACCCTCTAATAAGCAAGCTCACATTATATCTACCCAGATATAATGTGAGCTTACAGTGACAGGGGGGCATCGGGATTCATCGCCATAAAATCCAGATTCCCTCAAGTGGTAAATCACGTAAAAAGGGTATTTAGGCAAGGAAGGAGGGTCCAAATCTTAAAGTGCTTTAAGCGTATCATGTGGGATATTATATGAAAGAACTTAATTAACACAAGCTAAAACAGGTTTTTAAATATTTTTACGATGTATATTTTATGAAAGAAAATATAAATATATTAATATATATTTCCCTCTTTTATCTACTAGTTTTCACGGAACCCTCGGTGGGCGAGTCTGACTCACTCTTGTCCGGTTTTTTAATCTTTACTTATGTAAGCCTGAAAACATTGCACAGAATAGAGAAGGTAAGGCGCGTGTGTTGGTTCAAATGGCGTTAAATGCATTTTTTTTTTTTAAACCGGACAAGTGCGAGTCAGACTCGCCGAGGGTTCCGTACAAACTAAATAAAAGGGGGAAATCATATATTTTTTTATATTTTCCTTCATAAACCGAAAAATATACATCGTAAAAATATTTAACACATTCCCTGCTCACCACTCGGATCCAAGTAGGGGCTATAGTAGCGGTGCCTCCCACTCAGATCCGAGCGAGCGAACGTTTGAGGCAGTCCTCATTCCTTTGCATAGAGACACTATTTTTTGTGATTAAATTAAAAATGTCCAGTTTTTGGATTTTTTCCTATATGTGTACTCTAACACAATGCTTCTTGCCAAATTTCAGAGTTCTAGGTCAACGGGAAGTACCCCATAGGTTTTGATTCCTCTGTGAGTGTCGAAATGTGCGTTTTTTACGACATATACGGCTGTAACTTTTTTTTACGAAAACTGAGAAATTTTATTTTTCTCTCTGCAGTAAGATACTATGGATCTGCGTATATGGTTTTAATTTCAACTCGATACCTTCACGCGTTCCCGAGATACAGGTCTTGACACCCGGACAGACGGACAGACGGACAACAAAGTGATCCTATAAGGGTTCCGTTTTTTCCTATTGAGGTACGGAAGCCTAAAAAACGAGATAGAAAATAAATTAAATATTGCTGGATGTTTCCACACAACGCTGTCTAGTCCCAAACTAAGCAAAGTTGGTACTAAGGAAACAAGATAGCTGATAGAATACTTTTACATTAAATTGTCTGTAATATTATCGAAAGATTATAATAAAACCTCAACATAAACATTGATTCTGAAGTTGAACTTACTCTAATTTCTATCGCGAATTTTAACATTATTGTATAAAAATGAATAAATTACAGTGAACGCCATTAACATATTAAAAGCAGTTTCCCAGAATTAATTAAGAATTTTTATGCAAAGGAACAAGAATTTTTCCTCAATTATCCTCATAAAGTGTCGCTCTTTTGAGACGTGTTTATTACTGGACGATTATAATATTATTACATTTCTACTCGTGATAAATATGAAAGAACCTTTTATTACGAACTTTTCTTTTTACAATGAAATACCATTTTTATTATTGCCTCTTTGCTGGGTAATTACGTTTGTAAATTATATACCAGCAGGTAACGAAATTCCACGTGATTGCGCGTAGCAAATTCGACGGGCTTAAGCAAACGTGCAAGCAAGCGATATCGATCCACATCCCTGTTGCGTACTGCACAAGAAAGATTCATTGCCGCCATCTCTGTTTCCTGAGACCTACAATCTTGGAATTTTCAAGGCTAGAGTGAATAGATATCTTCTAGATCGACGAGCTCCATCCTCGGCCACACCGTCGCTTAACATCAGGCGAGTTGGTGGTCAATCGTAGATCTATAGTATATAAAAAAAAAGTACCACCCGGTCATCAAATTAATAAAATCTCAGCCTCAACACAGATCTGCGATACCTGTCGACACCGTGAGCTACTTCTGCGTGCATAGGGAACGTTTTGCATAAAAATAGTAGGCGGTAGTCATAATTAATATTTACTCAAAAAGACAACTGTCATCTAGTCTCACCTGTAACTACGAACGCTGCAAAGTATTCGAAACGTCAGGTCATAAAATAATGGAAATATACGCGATAAATCCGTAATCCGTAAAATTTGTTTCATTTCAATGAGTTACAATCGCGAAAACATTAGAAAACGTTAAGCTAATGTTTTGAATATTGCGGCGTAAATCTCGGTAGAGGTTACATATTTGAGCCGTTTGGTGTCGAAACTTTGGGTCCGCGGGGACCGGAAGCTCATCTCATTTTCAAAAATTTGTCTGAGCGCCTGATCGATGCGACGCGTGACCAAAATGCTGGCGCGCATGGCCGTAGGCAGGGGGGGGTTTGGGGGTCCAAGCCCCCCCCGAAATCCTGGCCATTATAAAAATTCTTCCAGGCTTCAATAATTTTATACAATGCTTCAAAAACTTTCGCGCTCGCTTCGCTCGCGCATGATTGTTTCATATTGATCTTTATTTGTATTGATCATTAAAGTGCCGTGAACTTTCTAATACGAGCAAATAATTCACTAAAAATAGCCACTAACCAAAAATTTTAGCGCGTTCTTGTAGGTATGTTTGTAATTTTCTATAAAGTCATATATTTATATTTAGGATTATTAAATTGGCAATCAATGCATTCAAATGGTTGTATTTATAATTTTTGATAGCGTTAAGTCGCTCTTTACCAGTCGGGTATTTCCTTTTAACACAGTTACTTGTTTGATTCATCTGGTCCACGAAAATCTAGGACTCGCTAACACAATCAATGAATCAAATCACTTCCATGATTTAATATTAAAAGCCTTTAAAAAAATCTTTTATTTTGACATGGAAGTACTGTGGGTTCATAAATACGAGAAATAAAGCATATTACTATAAAAACACCACTAAAATTTTCGCGCTCGCGCACTATTACTATTTTGACATAGAAGTACTGTGAGTTCACAAATACGAGAAATTTAGCATATTACTATAAAACACTACTATAAATTTTTCGCGCTCGCTTCGCTCGCACATTGTTATTATTATATTATTTTCACATGGAAGTACTATGAGTTCACTATACGAGAAATAAAGCATATTACTCTAAAAACACCACAAAAATTTTCGCACTCGCGCATTTATTACTATTTTGACATAGAAGTACTGAGTTCACAAATACGCAAATTTTGCATATTACACTAAAAAAATTCGCATATTACTATAAAACACCACTAAAATTTTCGCGCTCGCTTCCTATTACCTATTTTTGTTTATATTTAGGTCATGCAAGCGCTGAGTGCTCGTTAAAACGAAAAAAATATTTTTTTATTACTACCTAAACACAATAGTACATTTTGCTATGACAAACTTGGTATTCATTTGGGACATTAAAGTGCTCTTTTTTTTACGCTCGCACATTATACGTAAGATATGGGACAACATGGCCACAGACTCTGCCTAAGATGGCGCGCCGACCCTAAAGTGGGTCTTGGCCTCCGACACCAAAAGACGCCAGTCTCTACGGCTCTGTGCGAGTACACGCCAATCCACCTGCTGGAGATCTTGTAGATCCGCCTCCACAGCGTCAGACCAGCGGTATCGTGGACGGCCGATACGCTTTCTTCACCGCCCGATCCTCCTCCATCCGTTCGACGTGCCCTAGCCACCGCAGCCTGTGAGCCTTTACCTGCCCTATGATGTTGGCTTCACCGAACATCTCCTCCACTTCCGTCTTCTTTCTAACCCGCCAGCTGCCGTCATCTCTCGAATTTTGAGAGATAAGCGTGGGGGCGTGCTCGTCGCATCTCTTGCGGGTCCGGTAAGCACAGGTGTCATTATTATGATGCTTGTGCTTTCAGAACCACCACCCCACTTGACAAACCGTGGTGGTAGGGCTTTTCACAAGTCCGCCTGGATTGTTACCACCCTTCCGCTTAAAGTGTGCCGCTAAATATAGCCGTCCCGACGGTTATGTGTTCCGGCACTTAGTGTGGAAGAACCAGCCCCTCCCCTTTCCCCTTTTATGGCATGCACCGCTACGCTTCTTGAGTCCGTCTGGCGATTAGTAGGATCGACCAGTCCGGCGGACGTGACAGGGTGTCATGGGGGTCAGGGAGACCCGGTGAAACGGTTGTCCGCTGATCGCCCGTGAGTCAGTAGGGGACCCGAACCCAAGGATGACTTTTAAACTCCGCCTTGGGAGGCTGTCCCGCCAACTCACGCATAATCCCGAGGAGAGGCTGTCGTGCCGGAGTAGGAGACCGGAGTGGAACCCGGCAGTCGCTTCCGGGGGGGTCCGGGGGCCCTTCCGTACCCCGTGGCAGCCATTCATACTCCCGCCTTTCTGGCTGATTCAGTGGCGTCTTACTTTGCCTTTGGAATCGTGGCGGTGCATGCAATAACCCTCTTCCACCCTTATCATATTATTTTTCTATGGCCAAGTCAAAAAGGAGTAAACGTTGTCCAGCGGTTATTAATTCCACTCTCCAAGTGGACTACTGCAACATTAGAGGCTTACACACCAACCTTAATGCTGTTCACCATCACCTTGAAACAGCGAAACCGGCTTTGCTCTTTTTGACCGAGACACAAATATCATCTCCCGCGGACACATCTTATCTCTCGTTCCCTGGCTACACGCTCGAACACATGTTCTTGCCTCGTGCTGGGGTGTGCTTGTATGTGCGGGAAGATATCTGTTGTCGACGTCTCTATGGCCTGGAAGATAAAGACCTGTCTTTACTCTGGACTCGTGTAGATTACAACGGTGAAACGCGTATCTATGCTTGTCTATACAGGTCTCACCGCGGAGACCAGGAGACAACTCGCCTGTTTGAACATATTGCTTCGGGGGCTGACAGAGTAATGGAGCAATACGCTTCTGCGGAACTGATCGTTTTGGGCGACTTTAATGGCCATCACTCAGAGTGGTTGGGTTCGACCAAGACTGATCATGCAGGACGTGCTGCTTATGACTTTGCCATGGCTTACGGACTCACACAACTGGTGACTGATGTTACTAGAGTTCCTGACATTGATAGCCATACTCCTTCTCTCCTAGATCTCATGCTGACCTCCAACCCAGATCGATATCGGGTATCGGTCGCGGCTCCCTTGGGTAAATCCGACCATTGCCTAGTTCGATCTGAGGTGCCAACTTCACATCACATCGCTCCCCTCCCACCCGGGAACCGCAAGGTTTGGCACTATAGATCAGCTGACTGGGATGGGTTACGAGAATTCTACTCATCCTATCCCTGGATACAGCTTTGCTTCTCTCACCAGGATCTTGATGATTGCGCTGATGCCATCGCTGATGTTGTGCTGCAGGGTATGGAATGTTTCATTCCTAACTCTTCCGTTCGCGTCGGTGGTCGTAGTCGTCCTTGGTTTAATAAATCTTGCGCTGTAGCAACTAAGTGCAAATCTGATGCATACAGCGCCTGGGCCAAGGCGAATGCAAGTAAGGATCCTGCGTGTCCTGCTCTTAAAAAGAAGTTGAATGCTGCACTAAGGTCATGCAAGAAGGTAGTTGCCGAGGCCAAAAATCAGTATGTCAGCAGGATAGGCGATCAACTGGCGAGTCACCCTTCTGGTAGCAGAGCGTTTTGGTCACTTGCTAAGGCTGCCGAAGGGAACTTTTGCCGTTCCACATTACCAGCACTTCGGAAGCCGGATGACAGTTTGGCTCATAGTGCGAAGGACAAGGCCGATCTCCTTGGTTCTCTCTTCGCCTCCAACTCTACTTTCGATGATGGGGGCGCGTCGCCGCCGGTATTACCGCGGTGCGAAAGTTCTATGCCAGAGGTACGCATCTCCCAGAGAGCAGTACGGAAGGAACTCCTGTCCCTTGACACACGAAAGTCGAGCGGGCCCGATGGCATCCCGGCTATCGTTCTTAAAAAGTGCGCGCCTGAGTTGGCTCCTGTTCTAACGCGCTTGTTTCAGTTTTCCTACACCTCGGGTAGTGTGCCATCCTCATGGAAAGTAGCTCTGGTACATCCGGTCCCCAAAAAAGGCGACCGCACAGACCCGTCGAACTACCGCCCTATTGCAATTACCTCCTTACTCTCGAAAGTCATGGAACGTGTAGTTAACACCCAGCTTCTAGGATACCTTGAGGAGCACCAGTTGATCAGTGATCGTCAATATGGATTTCGACATGGACGATCGGCCGGTGACCTTCTAGCGTTCCTAACACACCGGTGGGCTACAGCTATTGAGAGTGGTGGAGAGGCATTAGCGGTAAGTCTTGACATTGCCAAGGCATTTGATAGAGTCTGGCACAAAGCGCTTCTTTCCAAATTACCATCTTATGGTATACCGTCTGGACTTTGCACCTGGATTTCCAGCTTCCTATCAGGGCGTTCAATAAAAGTGGTGGTAGACGGATTCTGTTCCGATGCCATGCCCATCAACGCTGGAGTCCCCCAGGGTTCTGTGCTATCGCCTACACTGTTTATCTTGCATATCAATGACATGTTGCAAATAGGTAGCATTCATTGCTATGCTGATGATAGTACTGGTGATGCACAGTACTCTGGTCGTGTAGGGGCCCGACAGTCCGAGGTGGAGGAAAACAGGAACAAACTTGTGTCTAATATTGAGAACTCCCTGGAGAAGATCTCGGACTGGGGTGACCTCAATCAGGTCAAGTTCAACCCTACGAAGACACAAGTCTGCGCGTTCTCTGCGAAGAAAACCCCCTTTGATCAAGCTCCGCGGTTCCAGGACGTTCCTCTCAAGATCTCGAAGAGCTTGGAGATCCTAGGCGTCAATATTTCTAGTGAGGTTCAGTTTCGGGGTCACCTAGAGGTGAAAGCAAAACTTGCTTCCAAGAAGCTTGGTGTGCTTAACAGAGCCAAGCGGTACTTCACACCTAGTCAGCGGCTTCTACTATACAAAGCGCAAGTGCGGCCCCATATGGAGTACTGCTCCCACCTCTGGAATGGCGCACCTGCTTATCAACTTCAGCCTCTTGACTCCCTACAGCGACGAGCCATTAGAATTGTTGACGATCCCAAGCTTACTAATAAGCTAGACTTACTTTGTCTGCGTAGAGATGTAGGATCCCTTTGCATTTTCTACCGCTTGTTTTTCGGGGAATGCTCTGAAGAGCTTTTTGAACTAATACCAGCTTCGGAGTTCCACCATCGTACTTCACGAAACCGCCAAAAAGCTCACCCCCACATTTTGCATAACTGGAAATCTCATACAGTCAGGTTCTCACGCTCCTTCCTCCCGCGAACCAGCAAAATGTGGAATGTCCTTCCTCGGAAGGTTTTCCCGCCGAGCTTCAACAAAGAGCGTTTTAAAAAGGGTATCTACAAGCACCTTTCCGGGTTAGCAAAGCAACAGTAATGTCAGTGATGTTGCAGTTGTCCATAGGCGACGGTTATCGCTTACCATCAGGCGAGCCGTCAGCCTTTTTGCTTCTCCTATTTTATAAAAAAAAAAAAAAAAAAAAAAAAAATCGAATTTCTAATAATATAACATAAATATAAATAGTATTTAAAAATAATAACAAATGTCATAACATATTTAAGTTTGATCCAATTTGATTACGTACGGAATGGAATGTGTAGAATGCGGGCTCGATAAGCCACTGTTTTATTTTTCGTTTAAATGATCCAATAGTGGGTGCATCCAGTATCTCGATAGGAAGCCTGTTATTCTGTTATTGTTTGTTGTTAGGATATTCGATATTTTAAAGTATTTTACATGCTTAGGTATCTACAAATTTGTAGACAGTTCAAAAATTACACATCCGACGGGACATGAACCCGCATATCCCGATCTGTACTTGGGAGCCTTTACCATTTTGGCCATGGAGATGTCACGTGGGATGGTAGAACAGTCTCAAGCGTTGGTGACACCACCCTTAACAATTATTGTAGCTTATGACATTTACTTGTCTATTTGTACAGGAATCAGCCAGTACAGACAGCGTCTTGCCTAGGACTCCTAGAATACCTATATTATTTTAACTAGCATCCGGACAGATAAAAATAGCTCACTTTTCACACTCTGTCAATTATCGATCATAAAAAACTCAACCACATTGCTGGGATCTGAGCCTTAACCGACCCAATGTAAAAAGCCATGGCATTTCTGCACCTACAACGTATCAGTTCTGATTCTATCAGCACCTAAGCCAAGCAATCGCCGCTATAAAACCAGTAAGCTACGAGCGTGTGCTCGTATCATATCTATAACATTCCGGTATTTTCCTATAAGTAGGTTATTTTCCGAAATGTAAACAATGTGTTACAAATAAAACGCCCTCCCAAGCCACAAAGCCATATCGCGGGAATCCTTTGACGTATCGGGTATGAGAGGAGCGCGACTCGAGATAACGCCATGGATGAGAAACATTACGCTTTTGAGGAATTTCGGTACATAACCTGTTTGTACTTGGAACATCAATATTGCTGGATTTAGGTGTATCTGTAGGAGTATTTGCTTGTTTGTTCGTACTAGGTGAACGATGTCTGTACCTTGACGGCGGAAGTTATGAATAAAAGCGGCCAAGTGCGAGTTTTCCGTTTTACGAAGGGTTCCGTACCATTATCTATAAAAACTACAAAAAAATCACGTTTGTTTTATGGGAGCCCCCATAAATATTTATTTTATTCTGTTTTTTAGTATTTGTTTTTATAGCGGCAACAGAAATACATCATATGTGAAAATTATCACGGTCCATAAGATACAGCCTGGTGACAGACGGACGGACGGACAGACAGCGGAGTCTAAGGGTAATAGGGTCCCGTTTTTACCCTTTGGGTATAGAACCCTAAAAATTACACGTAGCTAAATAAAAATTAAAACAAACGGTGAAATCATGATCTTGATGCAGATTTTGATCCAATTAAGTTTAACATAGATATTAAACAACTGACCAGGTGAGTTGACGGTCAAGGGCAAGCCTATTTTCGAATTAAAAAAAACTTTTAACGGATTTATTGCGTATATTTTACATTATTTTACTATATTTGTCTCATCTGTGACTGCGGACGCTGCAAGTAAGAATCGAGAGAACCTAGGAAATCACGTTCCGGCCGCCTTCGCAACTATAGTTGCGATGGAAGAATTATACAACTTAAACGACGTTAAAGGTTACAACGTCCAGTGACCCGAATGGTCCAGTTACCTAAAATTACAAGTCCCAAAAGGTTCAGTGGGCCAAAAAATACAGTGATCCAAAAAGGGCCAGTGGGTCAAAAGGACAAGTTCCAAAAGGTCAAGTCTGAAATTCAGTAGTTGTAGGATCATCATCTAAGTATATTTTTGTTGACGATATTCTAATTTTAATTTAAAAACCGAGATGATTTGTACCTTTTAGCTCAGCATTCCTTCTATAATTATGAAACTAAATATTTTATAAACCACAAAAAAGCTCACGTCAATTACATTAAAAAAAAAAAAATTAAATAACCCGCCCCGAATCGACCCTGGCGCAAAGGTGCCCATAATACTGGCAGCATTACCCCGCTGAATGGCAATGCCCAACCTCTGCACCAAGAACGAACCGGAGCGAGAACGCAATACGGCGCCCAATTTCAGTTATCAGGCCTTTGGGCTCCGTCCCCCAACTGCCCAAAGTCTCCACCGCAATGGGCACAAAATAATAATGTGGTTCCATCGCCGCATACTTTAAATGCTTCTTGGAAGCGGCATCCTCCGCCGCTGCTGCTGGCGCGTGGATGGTGCGACTCAGGTGCGAGGCCGCGACAGTGCTGACGCAAGTAGCGTCCCAGACCACTAAATTACTTATATTTTAACTAACACGACTCATCTAATAGGTCACGAAGTAAGTGTTAAAGGCAGTAGCGCACATTCTCTAGAGCTTCAACAATATTCGAATAACAAAGTCAAAAGTGCACGAAGTCTAGAAACATCTGTCGCCTTATTTTCACCTCCATTGGGAGAAGAACTTGTGCTCTAAAACATTACATTTTCCCATTTACTTAGTGAAACGGGCTGGACTATATTTTGAGCTGTCAGAATGCACTTAGGTGGGTTCTCGAGTTGTAGACAAAACCTGTACTTGGTATAGATGTTCCAAGACTCTATTTAGCCGGAGATATTGATTTTTACATATTAATGAAACGTAAAGAAAACGAAATCTTCAGACTTGCTGAAAATAAATTGAATCAGAAATCTGCCTTCAAAAGCAACTAGTTATTTTGTTCATTTTGATTTTATGAATATACCATTGTCGCTTTTGATAAGTCAGCCAAGTCCCAGATGTATGCCAGTTTGTTGTCGATAAATTATTAGCGAAAAGAGTGGTACGCTCTTACTTTTAGCTATGTTTCTGCCAAGTTTAAATAAAGTATCAAAGATTAACCTCCTAAAAACTCTAAAAATAACAGTTACTAAAAGTTAAGGTTAAGGTGTATCAATACGATATTCCCATAATTACAAACAAATAATAAATATACAACAAGAAACCTACAAGTCTCCGGACTTGTATCCCATCCCTAGCTGTAGATATGAGTAGCACACTCACCTGTCACATAATATTCTTATCTTTTTAACTTTGTCTCTGCAAAACTAGAAATGAATTGAACGCTTTCAGCCCACGGTTTTCTTGGGAAAGTAATAAATGCACTTGAATTAACACTAATTGTGGATTGAAATACCGAATACCATTTCCCCGAAAGAAAATTTATATTTTCCAAATGACTATCATGTTAGCCGTGGGGTACCGGCTTAGAATAGTACCTCCCCCTCTCTTCCCGTGGGTGCCGTAAGAACCGGCTAAGGGAAATACTACCAGAGATGGGCAGCAGCATCCTCTGCGGAAAACGCTACCCACTGCGCTCGCCAACCCGCATGCCAAGCGTGGCGAGTAATGGCAAAACCCCCTATGATGAGAAATCCATGGGGGAGGCCTATGTCCAACAGTGGACTTCTTATGGCTGAGATGATGATGTTAAAATCCCAATTCCGTTTAATAACCGAATCTTAGTAATACGAAAGTTTATGTTTATAATAAAAAGAAACCGAACCTAACCTAATCATTGATGTATCTATGATCGAACCTATCTAAATAAGAAGGCTTCCGAATATAATATAACAGAATTGCCACGTTGGATGGCATGGCAATGCGGATATCATGCTGGGTACGCTGCCAACTGGTAGTGGGTTTGAGCATTTGGATTGTCTTTAGACCTTTATCGGTCTGGGGAAATCGATATGCTTTTTGTGTAGTAGTTTAGTTAGTTGAGTTTGTATATTGTTTTGTTGTAGTTAATAAAGGCACTTGCCCGTTAAAAAATATAACAGAAAACTAACAAACCTATAATTAATAATTGTTCGAACAAATGAAACAGTTGGTTAACAAACTTTTAGAATCAGTAACTAGTGTCAAGTAAAACATCTGGAACCAGGCACTTCTATGAAACGGATTCGGCCAAGTATTATAAGATTCAGACAAATGTATTTCGGAGTTTAAATAAGTTGCCCTAATTGTGTTGTGATAGCATTTTTGTTTTTTGCTGCTGGTCGTTAATAGTGAAATACGCTTAAACACAATTTGAGACAACCACATAGCTCAAAATAAATTACAAAAAATAATTTTATAAACCAGTATGTGCTTTTAGTAAAGTGTGTGAATCATAACTAAACAAAATATTGTATTTGACACAATACGAGTATATTATACTCTAATGAACTAAGCTAAGCTTGTAAAATTACTGAAAGCAACTACTTAGTTTACACATGGTACCTAAGGTTTATTTATTTAACAGTAATCGTTAAGCTAGGCCAGTGGCTTTTCGGCGGTTTAAGAACTCTGACACTAAGGCTTGCCACGCAGTCTATTCGAAATTGTCTTACTTTTATTTATAAAAAACACAGTCTTTTTTTTGCTACGTTCAGAAAGTTACATCTAAAGTTGTTGATTTAATCACAGACATAGAGCATGTTGCCATAATCAAAGGCAATTTGCAAATTTGTATAAAAAAAAGAAAAACAAAGTTTTCCTTTGCGTAACCTACGAACAAAATATTTATTTGTTTTTCTTCTTTCTACAGTATTAATCTACGAGTATATAGATCTCTGGTCGATAGGGCCGAAAAGTTCTCGAAAGTTCTAGAAACCATGCACCGGCAAGCGCAGCCACGAGATGGACAGATGGCCACAAGTGGCGGGAAGACGCTGTGTCCAAGCCGCTTCCAATCAGTCTTTTTGGAAATCCACGGACGGCCTATGTCCAGCAGTGGACTTCTTATGGCTGAGATGATGATGATGATACTGCTAAAATTTATACGAACGTTTACCTAGTCGTTATGCAGTCACGACCGTTTCAAAATTCCCCAACCCGTCAATTTCCACTCCGTAAACAAGCTATTCGCATTCGTTATTCAAAAATGGCAACATTTTAATAGCACACCGGCTCCACTGTAATAATGTCACACTGCGAAATTTTCCCATTATCGGAACATTCGCACGGTGCTGGCAACATTCGGTACGTTACATAGTTCGGTTTATCGCCTTTCGTCATGCGACACTGAAGTGGTTACAGAGTACTCAAACCAGTACCTATACTTAGAAATTAGGAAATGGATAACTGTATTCGATAATTATATATGTAATATTATTGATAAGCTAAGGAATTTAAGTTAACGTTAGACTTATTTTGTACGAGCATTTCATCGGTTAGGCAAATGTTAAGTCGAGATTTTCCCATTCATTTTAGAGTTAGCTGTGAAAATGAAGAAAGAACTGTATTTATTCGAAAATTATTTATTGAATATTATTAAATAAAAAAAAAATAAAAAAAAATTGGACATTTCACACAACACCATCTAGCCCAAACTAAGCAAAGCTTGTACTATGGAACTGCATAGATAGCTGATAGAATACATATATATTTTTTTTTTGTTGTAAATATATACATATAATACATAGAAACACCCAGACACAGAACAAACATCCATGCTCATCACACAAATGTTTGCCCTGGTGGGGATTGAACCCACGACCTTTCAGTTCATCAGGTAGACGAAAACACACTACCAACTGAGCCACAAGGCCAGTCAAAGCCTTAAGAAAAAGGTATTGCTAAGATAAGCTTAACTACTACTTAGCTTAACTTACTAAGCTTAAATTTAAGTTAAGGATTAGCCTAAGTAAGTAAGTAAGTAAGTTCGTATAGACTGAGTGGCCAGCCCTATTGTCAGAGTTATTATGCCACCGAAAAGCCTCTGACTTGGTTTGACGATTGCTGAACAACCGGGACCTACAGGATTAGACTTATTTTGTAAGAGCATTGCATCGACTAGGCAAATGTTAAGTCGAGATTGTTTCGATTGATTTTAGAGTTGAAAATATCTTTATTTATTGTTAAGTATAATAAAGGTGTATTATCAGTGTTCACGTCTTTTATATATATTTTTCAGTACGCTTATATGATGATGACATATAAAATCATTGGTTAGAGATATAAGAAAAGTGAGAAATGAATATTTTATTTAGATAAGAGATATATTTAAAAAAATGTTTTAATGTTTAAAAATGTTGTGATGCGCGAGAGAGATAGCTGCGCGCGTTGAGCTCCACCTTAAATTGATATAGAATAAATGTAGCTACATCAGCTAAGAGCGGTCGTAGCACTACAAGATATTCCTAGTCTAGCAGTGCTACGATAACAAATGGTTATTGTAAATTATCGAGTAAAATGTTGTATGGTGTAGATCATAAAGATAAAAAAAATCCTCTAAGAGTAGAAAAACTCCTCAGCCAATTTAAAAGAAATAAAATGAAACTTTTTGAAGTGAAAACTTCTTTAGCGGCGTTGGGCATTTTAAAGATGGGTAAAAATATGTCGCGTAAGGTGTCACGTGACCTGATCGAAAATTCGTAGTCCTAAGACGGCGCAGGGCGCTTGCCAGTTCCCAAAGTGCAACCCGTTGTTTTTTAAATATTTATCCTATCTTAATAAACAAATTCATTTCTCAATTTTCTAATATCCCTAACCAATGATTTCATATGTTTAAATATGTTGATATGCGCGAGAGAGATAGCTACGAGCGTTGAACCCATTCTTAATGGATATTTAAGATATTAACAAAAAAATAACATCGTATAAGCTGCGTGGTCAGTCCTAGTACTTATCAGAGTTACGATAATGCCGGAAGGCCTCCAACCTGGCTTGATGATTGCTGTTTTGAGAACAAACAACAAGATGAGACCTACAATTTAACGTGTTACTGGTACTGGTTACCATGGTAACACTCAGATTTAAATGCCATTCACGGTCACCCATCCGAAGCATGACCAGCCGTCCGTAACTTAATAAATAGTAACATAAAATCAAAAAACAAGCTTTCTAATTTATGAAATAGAAATTGAAAAACCACACATATATGTATATAGAACAAGCGGGAGCAAAGTAAATATGTAGTTATAATTGTTTAAAATAAATGTGTATTTTTGTCTCTTAAACATAATGTTTAAACAAACTTAAACAGAGATGGCGAGATGAACTGGACGCATTCTGCAAAGACTGGGCACAAAATCATTAGACCGAGGAGAATGGAAACAGGATAGGGAAGCCTTTGCCCAGCAGTGGGATGGAACAGGCTCTAAATAATAATAAACATAATGTTACAAATCTTGTTCTTGATCATAATGTACAAGGTAAGTAGATGTGTCTATATAACAGTCTGTTTCCAATATTATCAAAGCAGAGTTTCAGTAGGTAATGGCTAATGTCCTGCAGTGCTGGTTCAGTGCCTGAAACTAATTGGTATGGTGCGTAATATACTAGTTATGGAATGACGTCAGATTGAAACCAAACTGCATACAATACCACAATTAGTTGTTGAATCAAAGCACACAGAATTTAATACAAACTTGAAATAAATACATTATATTGGATAGCAACTTCTAACTACTATTTCTTTTAAAAACTTCATTTCACTTTGAAATTAAACAATTTGTAACGGATTTATCGCGTCTATTTTATACATATAATTTTTGACGTTTCGAAGAGTGCCGCGTCCGTGGTCACAGGTGAGACTAGAAGACAGTTGTCTTTTTTGTTATGTAAATGTCAATTGCTACCGCCTATTATTTTTGGGCAAAACGTTCCCAATGCACGCAGAAGTCGCCCACGGTGTCAACAGGTATTAGAGATCTGGTTGAGGCTGAGAGCTTATTAATTTGATGACCGGGTCCCGTGCAGCTGTCACTTGCCAACCATCTTATCAATTAAAGTTCGGATATTTCTTAATTTCAATAACCTCCCGTAACATTCTTGGTACATAACGCGACTCTCTAGCCAAGATTTGTAGATTATCAAAACGGACGTAGCGGCTTGGCTTATCTAGTGCATGCTCACACACTGCAGACCTGTTAGAGCGTCTGTTTTCCATGTCCTTCTTCTCTTTGTATGCCCAATGTACGATAATCCATTCGTTTGCTTTCTGAAACGGTGAAATGGTTTCTTTTTAAAAATTCAAAGATTACGCTCTGTATATATTCTGTAGGCGAGTAGAAATAAGCACCAACACAGCCCTAGATCGGCTAAGTCTAGATAGCTCCCCGGAACGTTGCCCGAACCGCACTAATGGACGCCTGCTTTCGAATGCATTTAGCAAACCAATTATGTTTGTTATTTTAAGAGTTCTTATTCTGTTGCACGGGGTTTGAGCAGATGTTAACGAACAAATAACTTATTATTTAGGTTCCCGTTGTTTTTTTTTACGGGTGGACAGCGGACATAAAACCTTTTCCATTGATCTCAAGTGTACTAATTCAGGTATAAATGTATAATGACATGCATATTATTTTAACTTATAAAATATTGAATTGATTTGCATACTGACTTTAACTGATATTGACTTTAAGTATTCTAATTTGACTCGTTAAACTCACACTTTAAATATCTAAATTATACAAAAATACGTGACTCTCCGAAAAAGTTTAGTCGGGTCAAATGCACAAACCAAAACCGAACTTTAAGCAAAACTTAAGGTATTTTCACAGAATACTTCAATAGTATCTAATTGTAGGTATTACCTACAGAATGGTCACTCTCCGCCTCCCGCCAATCTAGGGTTCCTCACCCGCTCCCCTCGCTCGCTTTCTTGTTTGCCGGAATTTGCCCGCACGGCACAATAATTGTCAGTCGAGTCAGGCTTTAAGTGCTCGTATTCCGATAGAAGTCACGAGAGAGTGACAGCTAGATGACGATCTTAACTTCATTCCTAAGTGTATGTGTGTATATACAAATATCAACTTGCATATAAGTGACTGATTATCGCGGTTATATAAGTTGCCGGTTCAACCGGACACATCTATAGGTACTTTGTCGCACCAGAAAATATAAGTGATATAATTGCACATAAAGTTACACTTTGTAGGTATGTAATAGTAGGCACATAGCGCCTATACAAGATGTCTTGCGCATGTAATATGTCGTTAATCTTTTGTTTCTTAATTGCAGTATTGCTGCCAAAAATTGCTTACCATCTCCAAGACTATTGTCGTTAAACACACATCAACACGATAAATGTAGGTGATATAAATAAATCTAGCAGCGGGGTATATCGCGAGCCATTTGCAGCAAGTTTCATTATTCAGGTGACGGTAGGAAGGGGCGACGAGCGCTAAACATAATAAATAGCTTTACGCCAGATTTGACGGAGGTAAACGATGGCCTTGTCAAAGTCAACAAAAGAGATCCATCATTATTGGTCCTTTGCCTGCGTCTAGGTAATTTCCAACAATGGCGCTGTGTATTTTGCGGTTGTATCGTAAATATTGTAACGGTACGGTGGACTGGAAGAAATGAACCGCATTTAACGTGAAATAAGCAGTGTGCAGCAAATAAGCCTGTTGACGACAATAATTCAACATACATTTATAAAAAAAAAACTCGCTTCGAATTCCGCCGTGTGGCAGAAAGTTTGTCAAATGTCTACAGGATCAATTTCTCTTAATTCTGTCTACAGGACCTTAGGAACTAACTATAATCCGAATTGTAAAATACCAAATATCGTTTCGTTTCTCCGAAAACATTTTTTTTTTCCAGAAGACACTTTATCAAAATCCCGACAGCTCATTTAACAATACGTGAGTAGTAGGGATTCGAGAGTTCTAGCTCACTGATTTCTAACTCAGAAGACGTTCTAGCTCAACATCGAGGGGTCACCGCCTAAAAAAAAAAAAAAAAAAAAAAAAAAAAAAAAAAAAAAAAAAAAAGGTTTTGGGGTGCGCTGAATCGATTCCCGTGGTCCGTTTTGAGCTATCTCTTCAGGTTTCAGAGATAGATTTCTCTTATCTAGACTCCCAGTACCCCTCATTAACATTAATCACCTTGATCGTTAACGTTGCTCGCGACTCCCATTAACACTAATCGCCTTGATCGGTAACGTTGCTCGCGACTCCCCCATTAACCTAATTGCTTGCGATTGCATTCCTGACATAACCTACTTGTTTCACTTGTTGATGAATCGAATCCCGTGGTCCGTTCTCTCCAGATTACTTGTCTACTAACCTAACCTAACCTACTTGTTACATTATTTCATCTAAATACTAACCTAACCTAACCTACTTGTTACATTATTTCATCTAAATACTAACCTAACCTAACCTACTTGTTACATTATTTCATCTAAATACTAACCTAACCTAACCTACTTGTTACATTATTTCATCTAAATACTAACCTAACCTAACCTACTTGTTACATTATTTCATCTAAATACTAACCTAACCTAACCTACTTGTTACATTATTTCATCTAAATACTAACCTAACCTAACCTACTTGTTACATTATTTCATCTAAATACTAACCTAACCTAACCTACTTGTTACATTATTTCATCTAAATACTAACCTACCTGCTGAATACCTAACCTAGGAATACCTAACCTGGGTTAAGCAATAACAAAAACAACTGTCTGTTCTTTAAAGCCTTTATTTAATCAAAATAGTGTTGATACATGTCATATACCACTATATCATTCCTAATTGTATTGCTTTCATCGAATTTGCTTGTAAGCTGTAACATACCCATTCCGTGGTATTTGTAGTACAAGTATACCAAGCAGTACTTGCCACATAGCGAGGTCCAATCATTTTGTATTCTCTTGTCATTAAAATCCCACATTCTACAGTTCCTGTTCAGAAAACTCTTATGATAGCCCGTAGGTGGTCGGCCAAAGGAGTCAAAATATTGCCCAACGCTGCCTTTTTCTATGTGTATGGCTACCCAATGAGACCCTGGTCGCGTGTCTGAATCCAAATTGCTAACTATAAACGTAGGCGCTTCGGTATGTATTGGTAATTTGTTTGCAGCGTACACGTTATTTTGCAGACTAGGATGAATTTTGTATAAACATTCCTTGATCTCGATTGTGTTCATAGTAGCTACCTTGCGAAGATTTCTCTTGCGAATGTTGTTATTGATAAAAGGATTGACTATATATAAGGTAACAAATAAAAAAGAGGTGTGTCACTTATTTTAGTAATTTCATTTATTTCAATCATTTGTATTATTGATTAAATTATCCCCTAAACCCCAAATTAGCCTAGTTTTTATTTTTATTGATATCCACATTATGTCTACATTCATAATAAGATCTATATACAATTACATCTTAACTACTATAGTCTACGATTACATTGCGGTTCTTATCTATTTCTATTACATTATCGAACTCGGCATAAACAATACAGTTTATTGTTTGACTGAGAGAAGATTCAAAACGAACTTCCAATCTTACACTACCATTCCTTATCAGATTCCAGTGACTCGAAGAGTTGGCCGATAAGTCTGGAGTTAAATCGAAAGCTAGTAAACAATAACCTTTAGCATACTGTTCTCTAGATATCCCATTGCCTTCGTTAAGAAAGTGTATACCCGTCCCTGAGAATAAAGTATGATAGGCTGCGGTAAAAGTGTTAGTTTCGAACGAAGGTTGTAACGCTTTTGAGGGTATTTGCCGACCATCGATATACAAACAAAATGAACTAATATCATAGTTCTCAAAGTTAAATGGATTTTTTGTAAGAGTACCATTGAATGCCGCGTTATTTACAAACCCAATTATACATCTTTTAGGCACTTGTCCTAGAAAAATATTATCCAGTGTTTTTCCCTGAACCCCCGCTGGTATTGTTAAAACTTTAACTTCGGCTCGATTGATAGGATATTTTGCTGTAGTAGAGGCTAAAACTCTCTGATGTGCTAGCAAAACAGTTGGATTAATTCGTGCTCTACGGACAATGAGAGATGTCTCTATAATGCTTGCTTTCAACTTCAAATCATTCGTAGAAGCTATCAAATTAAATGTTTCTCTGGAACGAACTAACTTTATAGACATATCAACACCGTTTATCAAAAATTTCTCCTGGTTGAACAAATCACCATGCAAATGACCAATCATTTCTATTTCCTTACTTTCAGCTGCAAATTGTTGACGATTTGTAAAGCCTTTATTGCTCTCATCAGTTGAATCCATCTTTCCTGAGGTATCTTCGTACCAAAGCCCACAAGTGAGATGAGAATTCTTAGCTGCTGGTGCATAATTCAATAAAGTTTCTATATAGGCACGATATGCGTATGTGTTATTCGGAGGTGATACAAGCTTTTGATTTAAATAAACATCAAGTTGGCTAAAAAGTGAGTGTAGCCAGTTATTGATTGGAGCTACCACTACTGATGAAGTCAATTTAGTCGAGTCTTGGTTTAGTATTTTTGCTTTTATATGTAACAGTGTATGCGACAAATCTATATAGTCATCGCCTGCACCCGGCACTTGAAATTCTATAGGTCCATCATCGGCAAGAGATGAAATTGGTTTGTAATGTATCCATGTTCCGCTCTCTATGCTTGTTTGAGTAGAAGGCAAAGCAAATAAATCCAATTCCGACTTAATGCACTCACACGAATGGTTATGTAAGAAAGACATAATTGAAATCTTTTATTTAATTATGAAAATATATCTTTGATATTTTTAGCTTTTCTCTCCCTGCTTGCAGTTTTCACCTTGGTGATAGAAGGTGAAATGAATGAAGACATGTGTTTTCTCTTAGTTTTATATCCTGAACCAGACATATTGATACGGTCGATTTTGGCATCCGCTTTCCTTTTCAAATTTGAGCTCGCCTCTTTTAGTCGAGATTTTATTGATTCTTCCATAGGATGTGAACTAACCATATCAGACAAGAGACCCACACCAGCATTTAAAGCCTCTTTACCAATCACTCGAGCTCCACTCGAAAGCAACGGTAAGACTGATCTAAACAACCCCCCTAAAAAGCTACCAATTCCATGGCCACGTTGATAAGGTACACCTTTATAAATTACTCCAATTCCAGATCCAGCTTGATGTGAATAATAATGTTCATAAGGGCAAGTGATTTTGTGGCTTTGAGTGGAGTGCATTTTTATATTTTTTTAAAGTGGAGTTTAATACACACTGTTCCAAACTGGAATGGTATCTTATGTCCTGTGCTTGATCTTATATCAATCTCAATGACATCGAACTCTCTCCGCATTACTGGTAAATAGTGAGGCGGTGAGAAAACATGCATTTTATTAGCTCCATAAATATATTTCGATGGATCCAGTGGTATGATTCTCAGCAATGGAGTCATTACATCTCCAACAATCTGTGGTTCGATTATATCACAGTATACAAATAACTGTGGTGGTAGTCCTAAATGTAAATTAGCTGGACATTTAGCGAAACCCTTTTCAACTAGATTTCTATTCGGTTCAAATCCGAGTTGAAGAGATAGCTGAGGTGATAACGACAGTGATTTTATATTTCCATCCATTACTGCGACGTTAACAAATTTAGAGAGTTCATCAAAGCGGAATCTCACATTTTCTTTAATATTATTTAATGCAGTCAAAATATTATTAATATTATCGTAGTTTGTTGCTGGAATGTGTGTTTTATAGTACACCGTGGAAAATTTAGTTTCATTAGGCATTTTCTAAACTACCCATGGAGACCGTTCAATTACTGCTGATATGACAAATATTTCATCACTCCAATTAGATTCGTATCCTTTTTGAAATACATGTTTATACTTTGTTATTCTCACATGGTCTCCCACATGAAATTTCGGTGTTGAGATTTTGTCTAAGTTTTGTTTTTTATTTGTTTCCCTATCGTACAAATTGTTCCAAACAGTCTTTATATTACCTGCATTGACCTCACTTGGACACATTTTTATACTTGAATGGTAACTGTGGTTATAAGAGTACAATAAGTCTTGCAAAATATCAATGTACCTGTAAGTATTTTTGTGTGTAAAAAACCGCCACATTTTTGTTTTCAGTGTTCTTTGAAATCTTTCTACAATACTTGCTTTAATATCTGGATTATTTGTTGTATAGTAATTGATATTTTTACTTTTCAAATATCTCTGTACATCTTTTGAAACAAATTCTGTACCCTTGTCAGACTGTATGTGAGTAGGGGTAGCATTGGCTTCATTAAATATACTTTCAAAACATTTTTTTATAGTTTCAGAATTTTTATTTCTTATTGCTTTAGCATATGCATATTTGGAAAACACATCAATGACACATAATATGTAGTTATACCCATCGTTATATTTGGAATAAGTTCTCAGGTCACTCAAGTCAGCCTGCCAAAGTTCATTATAATTAGATAATATGTACTTATTCCTTGGGAATTTCCTCCATACAGGTTTATGCAATGTATACGTTTCTTGTGATTGTAACCATTTTTTAACTTCACTTTTTGTCATTTGTCCTTTCATTGCTTTTGTTAATTTTTCAATACTACCGTAACCAGCAGGATGAGACACGTTATAATATATTTCGTTAATATGATCTAAAGGATCCAATACACAGTCATCTAGTACGGGGTCCATTTTTCCCAGTCCAGCCTCTTTTTAATCCTCTTCTTTAAAACGTATGTGTTACGGGTAGAAGGGGTAGAATATTCATCATCCGTTGAAATTTCACCACGATCTTTCAAAATCAGATTATTTATATATTCAACACGTTTTGGATTTCCCAAATAAATAAGTGGTACTTTGATATCCTTTAACGCCTTTGCTAAGTTTTCCCAACCTATCGGATCGTTTCTCTTTAGCGGTCTTAGCAAATCATTTATTAAATCCACAATATTGCTACCTGGAATTATTTCATTGTCTATGAGTAGTGTACCGTCACCGTTCCAATGAATTTTATTTTTACTTAATGAAATCAAGTTCAATATTGACTCGCCTTTTTTTACATAAGTTTTAGGTATGGAATTCAAAATTTTTGTAGACGTGTAAAGAGGACTACTAGGTTCTGCTACTTCTCTCACTGTTTCAGTAGAAACTGGATCTTGAGTTCGAGTTTCTTCTTTTATATTACTTGTTTCATGGAACTCATTTTGAGTCACTATGGGTAACTCGATAGGTCGACGATTTTCCTCGTTGAAGTGCAAATATCTTTGCAATACTTGTAAGTATAGCATACATTTTTTTCTATCATCCATGTTGCTGTTTAAGATATTTTTCATTTCAGTGTCTAGTCTAGATGTGGTATTATCAGAAGAATTATTTTGATGATTTAATTTCTCTATTAGACTTGGTTCAATGAGCAACATCTTTTTAGCGTGCTCCATTGCGATTATTTTTTCTGTTACCTATTGCACAAGAGATCCAAGCAGTGAACTCAAAATCGTACCTAATATTATAGGCAAAAATGCACCACCTTTTTGAATGATAATTTGTTTTCTTACTTTGTTCGATCCTTTTTGTACTAGCTTGCGAAGTACAGATTTGTACTTTCTTAATTTTTTTCTCTTTTTCTCTTCAAGTGGTATCTTACCTTGTAGAGTGTTGTGAATGCACTCACAAATAAAGTTTATTTCTTCTTTGTCACAAGCTTTTAAAAGAGCTGTTCTATATTTTGGTTTAAGTTTGTGAAGGGCTAGCAATAAATCCTTGTGCGTGTTGATGCTTCGCGACATTATTTATAAATGACAGGGATTTGTTGGTTTTTAGCATATTTAAACCCTTTTGTCGGTACATACACTTGACAATATCCATCTGTGGGGAATATGTTAGTTTTGAAGCGACATATGTCACTTGTGTTTTGTTTCAAGTCAATCATTAAATAACCATGAGCTTCTTTGGTTGCATCTCTGTAGGCATCTTCTAGGAACTTTGGATTTTCTGGTGAAACCTGACGTGCCAAGTACCGGATTTGTGTTTTATCGCGTGGGTTTTTAAAATAAATAATATAACTAGAATTTAATGAAATATCTCTTTGTCCTTTCCCTTGATGAAATAAATTTTGCGTTATGTAGAACACACTCAGGTTTCTATGGTGACTGCCTTTAGTGAATATATCTACTATCCGTCCATCAGATTCCCTCATAAGATCATCTATTATTATAAGATTTGGATTTTTACCATCAAACATATTAAGATCTGGAATACCTTGATAATAATTTACATTGTTTAAGTTATATAGTGGTTGCATTTCATCAAAACACCATGTTATTTGGCTAAAACTGACACTACAAATATCTTTAACATATTTTATAAAGTTTGTAACAAAATTGGATTTCCCACAACCACTAGGGCCAGCTACTATAGCAGTGAATGGATGAACAAAATGATACATCCTAATACGTGCTCACTCTAACGGATCTGAACAGTAAGTAAAAACGATTTTGTGAGGTACATTCATTTTATTTTTAATATATTTACAAAATACTTATACACAAAAACTTACTACTATATTTATTTACACGTAAAAGTAAAATAAAATAAAAAAACTTAAACCAAACATTATAATTTTGTTCTATTTTTAATAAGTAAAATCATATACTATTTACAATTTCATTCAATCACATACATTTTATTATATAATATTACAATACAATTATAAAGATTAATATAGTTATATCTTAATGCTAATTACATTTTTTTATTACCTACAACTAAACTTCATATATTGATAATCTTATAATGACCCCATGCCAGTGTGTCAACATTGTTAGGTAAAATGAATCTTTTTGTATCATTATAGGACAAACAAACTTTGTTTATTTTTTGTGTGTATATTGTGTGTTTAATTGACCTGAATCTGTACATACTACCATATTGAATATTTCTATTAAAAAGACATGACTTATAATCTTCTACAGTCATTCTTTTCGTGACGCATTTATTGACACCTTTAGCTTTAGCCGTTAATTTATTTTCAGTTTGCATTGCATACATTTTCGATCGCAACCCAACAAACTCTTTGACAATTTTACCATTATTTTCATCTTTGAAAAAACCTAATATTTTTTTGTTAATTTGGGGGTAATTAAATAGATTATTTGAAGGGTAATCGGATGTATCGAAGCGTAAAGCCAAATCAGGCTTAATGTCTTCATAAAAGTCTTTGGTGAAGATTTGATATATCAAACTGTCAGTATCGGTGTACAACAATTTACATTTGTTTGGAAACTTATTTAGCATGTAGTCATAGTGAAAGTCAATCATTAACGTTTTTGAAATATCTAAAATAGAGAAGCCCAAGTAAATTGGTTTATCATAACAAACTTTTGTTTTTTGTAACTGTACCGCCACCAAGTTCTCTGAGAAAATAGAAAGACTGTTGAACTCAGGTTTAGCAATGAAATCCTGTACTCCCAAACTTTTACCACGGTTTTCCCAGTGTGTCAATAGTTTCACATTTACCCTTTTGTCTACATTTTCCATAGTTTTACCAAAAACTGAATTATTCATCAACTTAAAAAAGTCTTTTTCAAATTCAGAGACAGCTTTAGTTCTCAATTGAGTATTTACATCAATATATTGTTTCAGCCAGGGACTTTGACGAAATTTCAAAATTCTATGAATTTTTGTTAATTTAAGACCCAATTTCAAAGACTGTTTTAAGTTCCAATAGTGAATTATATATTTTTGCTTATTTTTTAAGTTTGGAATTAGTTTTTTTCCATTTGATTCACCTGTACACATATTTTCTGGACATACAGGTAAATCTGAATGTAAATCATGAAGCTCCTTTGGATACTCCAAATCGACTTCCAAGATGTATCCGTAATCAGATGTTTCAGAGACATCGTAATTTGTGTCTGGACTCACCCACTCAAAACCTCCTTCGGGTAGGTACTGAGACATGGCCCAACCATAGAGATTATTTGCATCAAAATATATCAAATATGATGTAGGTAAATTTTCATTAAAATCGTCTAAATAATTATTATTAGCTTTCGCATGTCGGGTACTACATTGAGAGACACCACCTCTAATACCAGCCTTGATAAATGCAATCTGATCAATATCTGTCAGTAGCTCTAATCTTATTTTTGTAAGTTTTAACATAGCATCCCAACTTAAACCTGGAGCAGTGTAATAGTGTGCGGGATCTAAGCCATAGGTTTTCAGACATAGTTCTCTAAAGTTTTCAAAGATGTCACATAACAATAAAACATCCGTCTTAAGATACAAATTAGAATAGTCTAACATGTTTTGGCAGCCAAAATATTGCCAGACATCTTTTGCACGGTTATATTCCTCATCGGAAATAAACGAATCAGTAAGAGAACTGTAGAATTGATTTTTATCCGGCAAAGAAGTTAGTTCAAGTGACTTGTACGATATCATACACTCATATGGATAAACACCTTTCTTTCGAAGTCTGTTGAAGTCGTTTACATCAGGGAAACAATTCCTAAGTTCATAAAATTCTTCGTCTTTCAAATTTTTTGCCAACTGATCGAGACTACATGACAAAAATTTAAAAGAATCTACGAATCTCAAGCTCACTTGTTGGTTGTTTATTTTCAATTGTTTAGAAAACGAAATATATTTTTCTTTATTTTGTGGTATCAAATCGATTTCTCCGTCATCTGAATTGAGAGCATGGACAATGAAATGAGCATCATAATTACTGAGATTATGCAAAAACACTGGGATATGACGTGGAGGACGATTATTTTTTTCACATATTTCATGTGCAACACCTCTGAAATTCCCAGTGTGCCAATCGAAATCTAGAATTCTATCTCCGTTCAAGTTGTAATCGCAAATATGACATGTTTTTGAATTAGCTATTTTGTCGTTGTCTACGTCTGATAGTGTCTTAGGAGTCTTTTGAATACAGTTATTTCGACATATTACTTTTAAGTCATCTTTTAAGCGTTTCATGAACTCTTGTGCACAGTTCGGACCACTATATGTTTCATACTTAGACAATTTTTCATCATATGAACATTTGATGTAATATCCAAAACTATAGACTTCATGCTTTTGAACGTTGTTTGTGTATGGTTTTGATTGGTCATTATCACATGTTTGTATAGGTTTTAAAAATGCTTCAAAATCTGCATAGACAACAAAGGGGACTTTCATAGTTTTCTGAAAGTTATCAAATTTTATTTCATCATTGGATACTGCTTGTCCAAACCAGTTTTTTAAAGTTTTCTCATTGTTAGGTAATTTTGTTGTAACGTGTGAGCAATCATATTGTTGATGTCTCGTCAGTCTGTCTCTGGTAGAAAAACTAATTAAACACCCATCACATATATGAACAGCACCGTTTCTGTTAGTTATTTGCTTACTAACTAGTCTAGATAAGTTTTTTATAAAGCAGTAGTGACCGTTTGTTCCGTTATGTATGTACAAAAGATTTATATGAGTATTTTGACGACACTTAGTAAAATGTAGTGGACCAACAACATTATGTTTCTTTGACTGACTATCAAACTCTAATCCGAAAACATTAACACTTATATTATTTTGTTTCTCTATTTTAGATATATCTTTCAACTTTACTGGAAATGATACCCCATTAAATTTTAGTTTATTTGAATGCATGCTATAAGACGATGGTCGTTCAGAGTTTTTGGTTACTGGATATAACGCAGAAAGCAAAGCCCATTTGAAACATGAATTATCCAAATTTTTTACGTTAACAACTGCTTTTTTATCTTTGATATCTTTTGGTAGCTCAATGTATGAAGTACCACGCAGAGGACTAAATTTATTTATATTGACCTCTATGTAATTAATTTTAGTTAAACTCCACCCGCTATCTTTCTTTTCGAATGCACTTATTTTATGCGCTAATGTATCACGTAACGATACCATGAAAACATCCATATCGTCAGCTTGAGATATAATAAAATTGCTGGTTTGAAAATCAAATGAATTATTTATGTTTTTTGTTTCTTGAACAAAATCAGCATGAAGTACAAAGTTTACTTTAAGGGATTTGTGTTGATTAATAGCTTCAGTAATTAAAAACATTAAATCGTCTTTGATAGAATCTAAAAATAGCTCCGGTGTTTCAAATACTAAGTTTGTTTGCTCTCTACTTTTTACTTTATATGAAATTATACGTCGCCCGAAAGCAGATGCAATAACTGTCACGTTTTCTAAAGAGTTATGAGATTTTAATAAGTTGTTTTTGTGCACATTACTCTTATTGTGGTTTGCGAAATATATTTTCCTAACCAATATATTACAAACATTACAATGCACCTGATCATTAGAAGTTGATGCTTCTTGATAACATCGCCTCTTTGCTTTACTGCTGCTGTTGATGTCCTCACTGTCAGCATTTCGTTTCAATGTGACTCCTCGACCCGTCTGCACTCGATGAGATGACGATAATCGTTGACTGCAACAAAAATAAAAATAAAGTTAATCCAACAAGAAATAAAAAAAAAAACAAAATGAAGGACTACAAAATTTTATGAAAGTGCTAGTAGTTTCTATAACAATAGAAAATAATATTTGAAGTCCATCAATAATTATGATAAATATATATATATATATATGTTTTTGGTAACTTACATTTCGCTGTTTTCAACCGCTATGCAAATTTCATATAACTCGTTATCATATCTGGTATCAAATATTTCGTTTTCTTCCACTTTTCTACATAGCTCCAATGTTTCCACGTCTCCATGCATTTCATCGAGTTCACAGAGGTTCATGTTTTCTTGACCTATACCAAGCCCAGAGTTGGCAAAAAAGGCGCTAACACAAACACTAACCGTTTCAAAGACAGTAAGATTACACCAAGAAAGTTTAATTGTAAATGATGAGTCTTACATTATACAGACACTATTTATACAACCCAGTCAAGTATAAAATAATTAAATATTGAAAAACAAAACCCTTAGCACCATGGATTAGTAGGTAATTAGTTAATTATATAAGTTAAGTATTAAGTAAGTATAGTTAACGAACGAAATAAATAATGACTAGTAAACACTAATCTTTGTTGTTAAAAATATATTTTTTACATGAATCAGTCGCTGAAATTTCTTTTGTAATATCATAAATGACTTTATTTATGTTATTAAAATTTTTATTTGTATCCTTCGCATAATATTTAACTCTGAGTTTGGTATGTTTCCAAACTTCGTTGGCCGGTATCTTAGCAATTTGTTTTATATCATAAATTTCAATTTTCACCAGGTGAGATGAATCCGTTTTATTGTCTTCATTGGTTGATATAAATGCAATACCTCCAGATTGAGAACGAGATACTGATGATGAACTCTGGAATTGTTTCCTTTTTTTGGTTTTTGTAAAATCGAAAAGTGCATCCATGTTTCCGTCTTCGTCTCTTTTTCTTTTCTGACTCTCTTTTCCAATTACTAATTCCGTACTTTCTTCATCGGAAAGCGGTTGGTAATAGTAATTTTTGAAAGTATTTTCATCAAAGTTGTTCTGAAACAACGAAAATTGAACTTTAATGATTGATGAAACATTAAAATGAAAAAAATAAAAATAAAGATGTATGACAAAATAATCTTACTTACCTCCATTGTCCTGTAGTACTTCAATTTACAACACTATTATAACTTAAAAACTTCAGTATTTACAACTTACTCAACTGTTAGCACTAAGCAAAATTTCGGACCTTATATACCAGGAATAGGTTAAATTATCATTAAAATAACATTACGATAATTACAACTTAAATTAACTAAACAATCATGACGAGTTCGATAATGTAATATGAATAGATAAGAACCGCAATGTAATCGTAGACTATAGTAGTTAGTCATTGGAATTTTAATTAAGGTTTTAACTTATAGGTACCACCTACCACTACCTACCTTTTTTTCCCTATATTCCTAGTTGTGTGTTTTTGTACTTATGCACACTGCCAAAGAGATTAAATATATTGTAATGTGCTGTTAAATTCCTACCACTTATAAATAATGTCGCGAACTCTCAACACACGTAAAAACTCAGTATTGGCGCTTAACATACTTAAACGAAAATATAGAATTGCTCTTTCAAAAGCTTATGATGAAGAGGAAATAAACTGTATTTGTGAGATTATTCACAACATTTTACACGATAGAGGAGTACCAATTGTGGACAAAGAGAGGAGAAAAATTAAAAAAATACTCTGTGAATTGATATTATTGTATAGAGGATGGAAAAGTATAAAAAAAATATTTTCATTTTTTAAGAAAGCCGCTCGTGGTGCTTCTTGTTTTGCCGCTGCCACCATCCCACCTCGGTCATAACACCCATATTTGATGAATGGCATTGAATCGTAAATCGTAGACTATAGTAGTTAAGATGTAATTGTATATAGATCTTATTATGAATGTAGACATAATGTGGATATCAATAAAAATAAAAACTAGGCTAATTTGGGGCTTAGGGGATAATTTAATCAATAATACAAATGATTGAAATAAATGAAATTACTAAAATAAGTGACACACCTCTTTTTTATTTGTTACCTTATATATAGTCAATCCTTTTATCAATAACAACATTCGCAAGAGAAATCTTCGCAAGGTAGCTACTATGAACACAATCGAGATCAAGGAATGTTTATACAAAATTCATCCTAGTCTGCAAAATAACGTGTACGCTGCAAACAAATTACCAATACATACCGAAGCGCCTACGTTTATAGTTAGCAATTTGGATTCAGACACGCGACCAGGGTCTCATTGGGTAGCCATACACATAGAAAAAGGCAGCGTTGGGCAATATTTTGACTCCTTTGGCCGACCACCTACGGGCTATCATAAGAGTTTTCTGAACAGGAACTGTAGAATGTGGGATTTTAATGACAAGAGAATACAAAATGATTGGACCTCGCTATGTGGCAAGTACTGCTTGGTATACTTGTACTACAAATACCACGGAATGGGTATGTTACAGCTTACAAGCAAATTCGATGAAAGCAATACAATTAGGAATGATATAGTGGTATATGACATGTATCAACACTATTTTGATTAAATAAAGGCTTTAAAGAACAGACAGTTGTTTTTGTTATTGCTTAACCCAGGTTAGGTATTCCTAGGTTAGGTATTCAGCAGGTAGGTTAGTATTTAGATGAAATAATGTAACAAGTAGGTTAGGTTAGGTTAGTATTTAGATGAAATAATGTAACAAGTAGGTTAGGTTAGTATTTAGATGAAATAATGTAACAAGTAGGTTAGGTTAGGTTAGTATTTAGATGAAATAATGTAACAAGTAGGTTAGGTTAGGTTAGTATTTAGATGAAATAATGTAACAAGTAGGTTAGGTTAGGTTAGTATTTAGATGAAATAATGTAACAAGTAGGTTAGGTTAGGTTAGTATTTAGATGAAATAATGTAACAAGTAGGTTAGGTTAGGTTAGTAGACAAGTAACCTGGAGAGAACGGACCACGGGATTCGATTCATCAACAAGTGAAACAAGTAGGTTATGTCAGGAATGCAATCGCAAGCAATTAGGTTAATGGGGGAGTCGCGAGCAACGTTACCGATCAAGGCGATTAGTGTTAATGGGAGTCGCGAGCAACGTTAACGATCAAGGTGATTAATGTTAATGAGGGGTACTGGGAGTCTAGATAAGAGAAATCTATCTCTGAAACCTGAAGAGATAGCTCAAAACGGACCACGGGAATCGATTCAGCGCACCAAAACCTTTTTTTTTTTTTTTTTTTTTTTTTTTTTTTTTTTTTTTTTTTTTTTTTTTTTTTTTTAGGCGGTGACCCCTCGATGTTGAGCTAGAACGTCTTCTGAGTTAGAAATCAGTGAGCTAGAACTCTCGAATCCCTACTACTTACGTGTGATAGCTAAATCTTTGTAATACGAAAGTTTATTAGGTACATTATAAAAATAAACCTAACAAACCTAACCTAATATTTGATATAACTGATAACCGAACCCTTCAAGGTTTCAAGGTTGCCTGGAAGAGATCGCTATTAGTGATAAGGCCGCCTGTTGTTTCACTAGCATTTAAGCCCTTTTCACTTTGTAATTTGTGTTTTAGTTAAGGTGTGAACAATAAAGAGTTTATCTATCTATCTATCTTTGTAAATAAGGTTTAATAAGGTTTCTGGATATAATAAAACGGAATCCTAACGAAACTAACACAATAACTGTTCGGGCAAATGAAACTGATAGCTAACAAAGTTATGGAATCAGAAACTAGTGTCAAATTAAACATCTGAAATCAGGCAGTTCTATGAAATGGATTCGGGCAAGTAAGATAAAAAAAATGTATTTCGGATTATAGATAGGTTAACCTGAAGCACACAGAGGTGGCATAAGGCAACGACATGGCGAAGACCCAGAACAGGCACCGGTGCAGCCATGGCACGAAGTAGGGTAGCGGTACATTTGCGCCGCATCGCTTGTGTATAATTCATACTTGTATCTATCGTAAATATTACACAGAGGCGAATTAAGGCAAAGGCATGGTGTAAGCAAAAAGTAGACTTACTAAATAAATAAGCCGTAAGAAACCTGGTGTGTCAATCTTCTACAGGATTCATTTTGATGAATGTGTATCAGGACAGGTAGAAAGTCAACCCATTGTTTGTTAAATTATTTATTAGTTATGTAGAAGGTTTTATATTTATCTTTATATAAGCTTCTGTGTATGTAATTATTACAAATATAATTTTGTTGTGTACGCTCGTGCGTGACGTGCGTGACGTCACCTACCGTTCTCAGCGCTGATCGTTTACAACTAGCATTATACTGAGCTGGGACCGGATTGTCACAAAAACATGTTATATAAGTATTTTGTGTATGATTTACATTTTTTGAATGATATTTATTTTGTGTTGTATGTTTTTTGTCACAATAAATTTCTGTCTATGTCTATGTCTATTACCGCCCATACATTGTGAATTTTCCAAAGATTCGTATCAAATGGTTTAATTCTACGTTTTTAATCTATACAGCCAAAGAATGGAATAAATTACATTAACGAAAGGAAATAAAATAAAACTACTGCAACAACGAGCAGTCTTATAGCTAAAAGCGATATCTTCAGGCTTGGAGATGTCTATGCTTGGTATCAAACTCAAAGACTGAGTTCGAGATACCGAAATCCAACGGAGAACAAAAGTTCGAGACATCCGAATTGCTGTAATGAAATTAAAATGGAACTGAGCAGGACATATTGCAGATGCAGTGATGCCAGGTAGAGTGATTGCCGCCATCTCTGTTTTCTGAGACCTACAATCTTAGAATTTTCAATAGATATCTTCTAGATCGACGAGCTCCATCTTCGGCCACATCATCGCTTAACATTAGGCGAGTTGGTGGTCAATCGTAGATCTATCACGCATAAAAAAGTAAGGTAGGGACCGAGTAGTGGCCAAGACAAGGGAAGGGCTGTGGATGATGAACAAGCTTAGTACCATACCAGTCGACCCATATATTGCAGATTTTCCTCGGGTTGTTCTAAGCGGTTCTACGTTCCTAATCCATACTTGTCAGTACGGATTACAAACGAACAGTTCATAAATGAAATGAAAATTAATGAAAGATGGAACAAATAGACGGTGTACTTATTTCTTGGAAGATACTAAGGTCTTTCCCTGGTTGGGGCACGTTAGAGTGAATGGTATGTTTCAAGTCTGTGTGCCTATGCGGGTTTCCGTTTTCCGTTATAAAGATATTATCAGTCTAGTGATAGCTAACTATTCAGAAACTAGAACATCCCACGAAGGATAAACGATCTTACTTCACTGGCAATCTGCATTTTATTTATAGCAAAACTTGAAACGTTTACCTAGGTTATTACGACTGTTCTCAAGTAGCGTTAACTACCTAAATACAACTCGCAGGCAACAATTTCGCAATTTTGCGCTGCGGTAAGGAAATCACGGCACCGCCAAACGAAAATATAAACTTTAAAGTGTAAACTGAATTATCAGAAAGCAAGGAGGTTAATTTAAACATTGGGTGTGGCACAGCTGGTGCCAATTACCGCGGTCGCTCGTTAAACACTCCCCAAGCATTCTGTCCGCCTGGTACTACAGCCGTGAACTCACTAGAGCAAATATGCTGTTTACACGTAAAACTCGAACAACTTTTCTGTTTTATCACATATATTCTATTTTAGGGATAAACTCGATTAAATTACGTGATAACTTTAGTAGAGGACAAGAAGAAAATTAACATGCTACTACCTTTTTCTGTTGAAATACCAAATATTCGTACGCAACGATTTTACTCCACATTCTAAGGTTAACACCGGGGCCTCAAGGCTGCTATTTGAACTTTCACTCGTTCGCCGCTCGCTGAAACGATTTAACCGATTATTTTGACAAATTGTTATTTTATTACTATGTAATAGACCAGCGATTTGTCACAATTGTCGCTAAATCGTATCAGCGAGTGGCGAACGAGTGATAGTCTAAATAGCACCTTTGAGGCCCAGGTCAGCAAGTGTTGATGCCAAATCGTAGATCTTTTTCGCCAGTACCTACATTCCGAATCTTTCCATAAAATAGGTGAAGATTTTTTTTTCTTCATCTAAAGTAGTCATAAATAGCTAGGCTTCTTATTCTGCTCTTTCAAATTTTTAGCTACGAAATAATTAACAAAAAAAAATCGAAAAAAAAACATAACGTGGCCGTTTACAGATCCCATCAATAAAATACAATCATCTAAATCAAATAATATTTAGCATAAAATAAGTTTTGTACTTGTATGTGGACAAGTGCACGGTGAACGTGTTTATTAATGGTTGTTATAAGATGTAGACAATGTAGACAATTCAACATTCTTTGATTATGTATATAGGAAAGTCTTTTGTTTGAAATAAGAATTCATTCATGTGATGACTAATTTCAAAAAACCTTACACTCAAGATAAAATATGCACGAGATTTAATTTTTGAAGTAAATGAAACAAACACACAAAAGATCAAGATCACCAAAACAACACAAAAATATGAAAGAAAAAAACAAGTTTAGCAAACACATAATTAAACAGCCTCGAGTGCTACAAACATACCTAATATTAAGAACACGAGCAAACAAAAAGGCATCTCTATCAGATAGAAGCTGGATAGAAGCGAGAGTTCATCAAACTTTTCGTCCTCAATTTACTTGCAGAGGAGTCCAATCGAAATTCGTTCAATTTTTTAACATAATCGGCGATCAGATAGCTGTGATATTCACGAGGCTTGGAGACGAGAGGAAAAGAGAATTGTAATAAACGGTTTATCGAAGAATCAGGCCCTGGAGACACGGGAATTAAGGCCCCGCTAATGAGATGTTGATTGCATCCACTGCTTCGTTTGTCGCCTATTTTGCATTTTCTTATTTCGCTTTTTTTTCTTCTTTTCGCTCAGTTTCCTCGCGGCAATTGTTGAAATGCAGGATGCATCTTTGAAAAGCTTCGCTCGGTATTTTAGTGCTGGTTTTGTGCAGTTAATTAAGTTTTGCGAAATGGTTTTTTGTGAATGTTGGTTTCTTTATTAAGTCAGAGAGTTAAATAAAAACTGGACGAGGGTTCCGTACAAAGTAGATAAAAGAACTACAGAGCGAAGCTAGTCATTGATAAAAGGGGGAAATTATATACTTGTTTACATTTTTGGTCCTAATCCTAAAATTACACATCGTAACAAAGAAGTTGACAGAAAAACGAAATACCCGACTACAGAAAAACAGTTTTTACAGTCTAACTTACGATTTTCTTACGTTTGATACGCTGTTGAATATACGTTTTTTTTTGGAGAAAGTATGCGTAAAATCGCTGTAAAAGTTTATAAATGCTGATTCTTTAGAACAATTCTAGTAAAATCACTTGTTTATTACGAAATAATTCGTTGGAGGTCATGAAAAAACGCATTTTTTGATGAATTTCATCATGAAAAAACCCTTATAGGATCACTTTGTTGTCCGTCTGTCCGTCTGTCCGTCTGTCCGGGTGTCAAGACCTTTATCTCGGAAATGGGTGAAGATATCGAGTTGAAATTAAAACCATATATCAAACCATATACCATTATATCCATAGTATCTTGCTGCAGAAAGAAAAATAAAATTTCTCAGTTTTCGTAAAAAAAAAGTTAGAGCCGAATATGTCGTAAAAAACGCACATTTCGACACTCACAAGGGAATCAAAACCTATGGGGTACTTCCCGTTGACCTAGAACTATGAAATTTGGCAAGAAGCATTTTGTTAGAGTACATATAGGGAAAAATCTGAAAATTGGACTTTTTTAATTTGATCACAAAAAAATAGTGTCTCTATGCAAGGAATGAGGGCTCAAATTTTTAAGTAAATTAACCGTATCATGTGGGGTAGTCTGCCAACCCGCACTTGGCCAGCGTGGCAGACTATGGCCTAACCCTTCTCACAATGAGAAGATGGCCCGTTCCCAGCAGTGGGACAGGTTGTACAAACAGGGCTGATAAAAAAAAAATGTGGGGTATCATATGAAAGAGCCTCATTAGCATAAGCTAAAACAGGTTTTTAATTTTTTTTACGATGTATATTTTTCGGTTTATGAAGCAAAATATAAAAAACATATATGATTTCCCCCTTTTATTTAGTTTGTACGGAACCCTCGGTGGGCGAGTCTGACTCGCACTTGTAGAGTTTTATACTTGCGAGAGATGTATTAATATCATTACAAAAAATATAACATAGGCACTCAGGAAGTGAAGTTGAATCTAGCAACACCCCGCACATCAAAATCTGTTAAGCCGTTTAGGCTGTTGGCTTTCATAAATAGAAACATACATACACTCGAAAACATAGCCCTCCTTTTGGAATTCGGTTTGAAAACCTTGATTTGGTTTTAGCGTTTTACTTCACATGATACCACCACCAATGTACTAAGTTGTACTAAATATTGTAATCAATGGACGGACCATGAATAATTCCTGTAACAATAAGGCTGCAAAAGTTTCCCGCCAAGCTCGGTCCGCACCCACGATTTCCCCAGTAAACAGCTGAACAAAACTGTTCAATTAACTTTAATTTGGCAAACAATGGAGTTTTTATTTTATTGGTACTATTCCAATTTACGAACAATCGCAAGCGCTACATTATATATTCTTGGTTACCTACAGATCTATTAATGCGAATTCGGAAATACCGAATATCGTTTCTCCGAAAACGATTTTGTTTTTCGAAAGACACTTTATTTTATTTTATTTGGTTTATTGGTACACGAAACAGAATACAGTCATTACAATTTTTACAATGTACAATTCATAATTTGGACCTAAACTATATTCCTTAAATGTATACACAACATGTTAGAATTACAATTACAATAATAAGATTTTCAGTTTCAAAAGTAAAAGAAATAAAAAGAAAATTGGTAACATCACTTGATTAAATTAAGTTAATTGAACTTCATCATCATAATCATCATATGCAGCAAACACAATATTTTTAACTTATTGTTTAAATTTGTAATTTTTTGATTGAAGACATCAATTGAATCATAGTGTTTTTTAGATATTTCATTGTATTGGCGACACATTCTCACTATAGGGCTATAGAAAGAATTATTATTATTGTACACCCCTAATACACTATCAAAATCCCGAAAGCACATTTGACAACTCGTCTCATAACCGAATCTTTGTTACTAGAAAGATTTATCTATCTTACCGAAAATTTTTACTTAACTTTATTTATTTACAAATGATTGCCATGCTTACAGCTGTAGACCAAATCGCGTGTCAATCCATCAGTAGGTGGGTATATAAAATAATAATATAACATCCCTTGTCCGGACTAAACTTCAGAATCTGGAGCATCGTCGCAAAGTAGCTAGTTTGTCGGTTTTTTATCGTATACATTTCGGTGAGTGTGCGTCTGCTTTGCATGATGCCATGCCCATTTTTCTATCGGACTGCAAGAAGCACGAAAAAGCGACATCGTTATATGATTTTCCGAAAACACGTACGAAACGCTTTGGCTCCACTTTCATTGTGCGTACTGCTAAACTGTGGAATGCGTTTCCTGAATGGGTCTTTCCGACTGGATATAATCTAGGTGTCTTCAAATCGCGAGTGAATAGGTTTCTTCTAGGCAAGCGCGCTCCATCGTAGACCGTAAAAGTCGCTTAACATCAGGTGAATTGACGGTCAAGCGCAAGCCTATTTTCGAATTAAAAAAAAGCAATGCTTAACATATTTTGACAACTTCTGGCTGACACGTAATGACCCTTGCGGAAACAAGACAGAGTTTTGACAGTAACGTATTTCGGTAAGGCCCTATGTGTATAACAAATGTGTGTTGGATGTAGCTATCGAAAGCCACTCACACACACATACAAACACGACATGAATACAAACAATGACCACGCGCAATCGTGACTCTTTTAACTTTATGACAAGTTATGTGTACATACTTATAGTTTTCCTATTTTTCATTTTAAATAAATAAATTTCATTTTAAAATACATAGATATACGAATCCTTGTTGACAGAAAGGGAAATTGACAGTTACAGTTCACAAATCATGACACTAGCGTCTGACAGCGTTGCTCGCCGTGTCGCGACTGAAGGCAGATCGAGCAATTACCCTACTTGAGGCTTGCCACGCAGAGCCAGAGACAACCCATCTATGTATTAACATATCACTGGTATTTGTCCCCAAGCTCTCACTGAGCTATTACAGGGTGTTAAATATTAAAGAAAATCGCTTTATATTAATTAAATATTAAATAAATAGTTATACTTAGTTTAAAAATTGAAAAAATCGACTTCAAAATACGCAATATGTATGACGCCTGCCTATTCACTTTTCTATGGATGGATACTTTACCAGTTATCAGGCGAGTTGGTGGTCGTAGATCTATCTTATATAAAAAATAAATAGAAAATCCAGCGGCTCTATTTGTTCCAAAAAAGCTCCTAAATTGGCGAACCGTGTACTTCCATCACTAGTAGCCAGCCAAAGAGTCTAACAAAGTTTTTTTCCGGCCCAGTTTTCATCACTAATTCCGGTCCATTCATCCGGCCCACAATGTTAAGTCATTTAAGTGGTTGAATACACGCAAATGGGCCAAGATACACACTGTAATACAAATTGTCTATAATGAACACTATTTGTGGAAAAAGAGATAAGCACTAAGATATTTCATTGAATTCTATTTCGGTCGATTTAGGTATTTATGACAAAGGAAAATATGATATTTCACTTAAGGCCAGGCTTACCCGCAGAAGCAGCAAAAACATCACTGAAAATTTACAAAAAATACTTGTGTACTAGTGTTATCTATCTATCTATCTACTTGTACTGTGAGTTCAAGCTCATATTTGTATTATGTAAAATGTTGGTCTGTTGGGTAGGGTTCTTCTAGTACAAAAACACGATTGCTGAGAAAATACTGCTTGCTTTATTTTTTGAAAATGTTATTTACTTCTCTAAGTACATATTTTAAGTTGAGTTGATCGACTTTTACTCGATAACTTATAAAACCGACTTAGCCGTTATAGTTTTCCTTTTAATTTCATCATATATGCTACTAGCATGAATTTTGAAATTTTACCGTCGGACTTCTGTGGTTGTGCGGACTCTAGTGCACTTCCGTGCATCGCGGCCGCGTTGCCATATTTTTTTTATTTTTTTTTTAACAGCCCTGTTTGTACAAACTGTCCCACTGCTGCACACTTGCACACTGGTTGGCACACTTCACACATCTTTCAAGATCTTTGAGAACTCTCAGACATGTAGGTTTCCTCACGATGTTTTCCTTCACCGTTTGAAGTTGGTGGCAATCGACAATACGCACTTAACTTCGAAAAGACAGAGATGCGTGCCGCGGGATTTGAACCCAGGACCTGCGGAACGCAAGTCGAACGGTCTCTCCACTAGGCTGCCGGAAACTTTTAACTTTCATTGCCACATGCGCGCTCGAAATTAGCGGGACTGTATCTATCTATATCTATAGCGCCAACGAAACAGTTACAAAACTTTATAGAATCTGGTTGAAAAAGAAACTATCGTGGCAACAAATAGGTTTAGATAACTTCAAAACCCCCGACATAAACAAACGGCTGAACCGATTTTGATGAAACATAGCTAAGAACACTCTCGATTCACACAAAAAAGTTCAAAATCAGTCCATCCGTTTGAGATCTATAAGAGACAGATAATCAGAAATACAGGTACACAAACACACACGTCAAAAATTAAACACCCCATTTTTGGGTCAGGTATTAAAAATGAGAACTGAAGTCTCAATTATAAACTCGAAAAATGCCATATGTGCAAGCATGATGCCAACATCAAGTAAGAAAAAAGTCTCAATCGTGTTGCTAGTCGAAAAAATTAATGAAATAAAGACAGCAGCGCCCTCACTGCTTCATTAGTTTATTTGGATCTTTTGAACTCTAGTCGACACCAGATATACCTATTATAACTTCACAAAATGTATGATAATCACGATTTGATGTAATAACAAGTAATCAATAAAACATAAAAGAACCGGCTCCAGTACCTACGAATCTGTTTCTTACTGCGAGGCAGGGTGTCGAAATATGCGTTTTTTGCGACATATTCGACTGTAATTTTTTTATGAAAACTGAGAAGTTTGATTTTTTTCTTTTAGCTCGATAGCTTTACGCGTTCTCTAGATACAGGTCTTAACAGTCGGACAACAAAGTGATCCTAAAAGAGTACCGTTTTTTCTTTTTGAGGTAAGGAACCCTAAAAACACCATCAAAATCGTTGGAGCTAAAATAAGTAAATAGGGCTACAAAATATTTTGTGGTTGAAGCGGCCGCTTCTGTAATCATAGTAGTTTTCATATAAATGGATAGATGGCGTTGTACGGTCTTAAAACGCGCTAGCGGTTCAGCAATTGGTATGATAGTCATGTATTCTACGAGCAACAAACTTTGATATAAGTTTAAAAATATATAGATTTCATACAAATTTTATTTTTGGGTATGCTCGTTGCTGATAAATCAGTCGATGCATAATATAATATTCTTAACTTTACGCTTTGCATACTTGCTAAGTTGCTTGCTATCGTTTATTTATAGAGCTCTCTTGAATGGGAGCGAGTCCTCTCTTGCATTAGTTAGTCATGCATGTGCAAAATCTGTAATTAAAAGAAATGAGTGATTTATGTATGTATTTTTCTCATTGTAAACTATATCTTTCTTTTAGTTCAGTTCAGTATTCTATTACTCTTATCGAATCACGTAATTCATAGTAGGTACTTGGGCGACCGAGCTCGACTCGAGTTTTTTATGACTGAAAATACGAGCAAACTCTGGTTCACTAAAAATAAAACCTAGCTAGATCGATTTATCGTCCCCCAAACTACCTACTATATACAAAAGTATAATTTTGTCTTCCTCTTGCATGATTATAAAAAAAATTACATTATTAGTCTATAAAAGGTGCAGTCATAATTCTGTGGAGCATAATTTTGTAAAAAAAACACAAATATTATCAAAATCGTTGGAACTAAAGTATGTAAATAGGACCACGAATATTCTGTGCTTGATCCCATTTTGGTATTCGTAGTAGTTTCCACATAAATGGATAGATGGCGTTGTTTGGTCTTAAAACACACTAGCGGTTCAGCAATTTATATGATAGGACTATATTGTACGGGTGGAATCAGTAGTTGGTCCCATATAAAATTTTATCAAGTTTTTGAATCTGCTCGATTGCTTGTCAGTCAGTCGATGCATACATTGCATAATATATTTCCGCTTGTTTACTATCTTATTTGAGGTAGTGAAGTGACTAGTGTAGTCCCGGTCCGTGGTTAGAGAGATGTGAAATTGTGAATGTGAACCGATTACAATTTTCAGCACCGGTTTAAAGCCAATTGCCTTGGAAGAAACCCGTTTTTTTTTTTTTTTCCAAAAAGCTAATTTCAAGCAAAGCCGTTCCAAAGGCCTCCGGTGCCATTGCCAAATGGGTTAACAAAAAAATTAGGAAATTTTTGTAGGTTTCATGCGAGGGCAAACATTTTTATTAAGCATTTAATGTGATGTAATTAAACAGCTATATTCATTTTAGGGTTTCATACCTCAAAAGAAAACAACGGTAACCTTATAGGATCACTTTGTTGTCCGGGTGTCAAGACCTGTATCTCGGGAACGCGTATTGCCATAAAGTACACATAAAGGAAAAAATCCGAAAACTTGACATTTTAAATTTAATCACAAAAAATTGGGTCTTAATGTAAGGAAGGAGGGTCCAAATTTTAAATTGCTTTGCCCGTATCATGTGGGGTATCATATGAAATAGCTTTATTAGCACAAGCTAAAACAGGGTTTTAAATATTTTTACGATGTATATTTTTCGTTTTATGAAGGAAAATATATAATTTCCCCCTTTTATCAGTAGATAAAAGTAGTAAGTTTGTACGGAACCCTCGGTGGGCGAGTCTGACTCGCTCTTGTCTGGTTTAAAAAAAATGTTTATTCAATGTATAAGATCTGCATTTTGATGTCAGAAACAAAACTTGTCGACTGCATCATCTAGCAGCCGGCTTCTTCTTGAGGAGACGATGTACCCAGACGTGGAGAATATTCTCTCAGATGGTATGGTACTGAAGTTGCCGGCCAAAGAGTATTGGCACAAGTCGGCAATGTCGTTAAAAGTCTTTGATTATTCTTTATTTTTTCCTGATGTGGCACTGTGCGATTTGCACATTTGCCGTTCGTAAATTATTCTTTTAAGTTATAGGTGGTTGTTAATAGTTAAGGAAAGTGAAAACCGATTTTCGTGAAAAACAACCGGTTTTTATTGGTATCTAGAAAAACCGGGTTTTCACCGGTTTTGTTCAAATCGGTTTACATCACTAAATTGAGGCTTTATTACATAAACAATTAACACGCCCGTACCTGGCAGCCTTTCACTCCTTAACTTCTCTGGTGCTACTTTTTCTAACATACCTACTCATTTCTAAAAACTAATCTAGCCCGATGCGGGGTGGGGTGGCACCATAAAGTAACTTATCTAAGTGGAACTGCCGATACGAGTCTACTGGACTGATAGACAATCAACATCATCAGCCTTACCGAAAAACGTTACTTAACTTTAACCATCGTCTTAAATTCTCTGTCTTCTTTCTGCAAGTGTTATTACGTTTCAGCGAGAAGTTGACAAAATATGTTAAGCAATGCTTAAAGTTAAGTAACGTTTTTCGGTAAGGCCGCATGTCCACTCGTTAGTTCCACTCCACCACTAATCAATCATCATCCCTAGTTCCACTTTTAGCCACCGGGTCAAATAAAAAAATCTGTAAAGTCGGTTTAAGGACGATAATTTATTTTTACGTGATAACGATGCGTCACAAGCCGAACGCTTAGGCCGATCGTGCCTCTCTATCGCTTGTTCCGCGCTCTTGCATGCTCGGCTCAGGCGGAACGTGACACTTTTTCGTGCGTGCAGCCGGCGTTCATCGATGTAAAAGACGTTAAAAATTTCTCTCTGTAATTGTAGTCAACTTATATTAATGTGACCATATCCTTCTGCTGGATTGGACCCCGATGTCTGTTTCATTTAAAAAGGTTTTGATTCCCTTGTGAGTATCGAAATGTGCGTTTTTTACGATATATTCGGCTGTAACTTTTTTTACGAAAACTTTATTTTTCTTTCTGCAACAAGATACTATGGATCTGCGTATATAGTTTTAATTTCAACTCCATACACAGATCATAAAAACAAGGTGCACTATGATCTGTGACTCCATACCTTCACGCGTTCCCGAGATAAAGGTCTTGACACCCGACGGACGGACAGACGGACAACAAAGTGATGGGTTCCGTTTTTTCCTATTGAGGTACGGAACCCTAAAAACAGATTTCGAGGCCCTATTACCTACACATTTATGTAGAAAAAATCTTTCCATTGGCAACGCGATGATGATAGATGATACCGATTTCGTAGCGTTTTGCTCACTTACATTTCTTATTCAAGATATAAATTATTTATTCATAATAAAAGTAAAAACAGTGAAAGACATTATGTCAAAATCGCAGCAAACAGAAAGATACTGCTATACTCGTATAACCGTTATGTTGGGATATATCAATTTAAACATACCCAGATTATATCCATCGCGATAAATATAATCTGAGTGTCTTTAAATTGCAAAGAATTGGCATCTTCAAGCCTATTACTGGATAAACTGTCTCTACCGACTCCAATCGGGAAAGAGATGATTGTATTATTTAAAATAAATAAAGAAATAACTGTAGTTTGCATAGCGAACAAAGTTATGTACATTCCAGTGTCCAGTGAACGAGGCTTGGCTACGGATATCGTATAGATTTTTGTGTTTGTTGAAGCGAGAATCCTATCTAAACGCATTTTAGCCGAGCGTGACTTACGTGGACGGATTTTAGAACATTGCGCTTAAAGAACTGGAGGTGGATTTTATTTTGAGAACCTATTTAACGTTACCTAAATTTTGTTGTGGCCAAATGTAAGAATAAACCCATTATTTGGGTGGTCAGTTATAGCCGAACGGCTAGGGCAATAATAGGGGGGGGGGGGACCTAACAAACCCCCAAATTTTCATTCAAGTAATAAATTCGCCGATTTTGAGGTGGCTGTGACTAAATCCTTTTTTTGAGGGTTGGATCCGCGACTATATTTTTGTTGTTTTATTTTATACCCTACCCCCGATACTAAAACCTTGGTACGCCCGTGCTCCATTTCAATACCCTCCCGGGTGAAATTAGGTCGTGAAGCTCTTGCGCACCCTCGCAAAATAAATCCTATAGAATATATACAAACAGGCTTTATAATATTAGTATTATGTCTCCTTACTCATACTGTACAAGTCGGTCCACACTATCGGTTGAGACACAGTTCCGGCGCAGTACCGCTCCACCGCTTTGACAATTATTCTTTCATTCCAAATGTAAATACGGCCACGAATTCTATGTTTCATACATTCTCTATGAACATGTTCAGACATGTCAGTGTCAATTACGACACAATGCCTAAAACACAGGATTATCTAGTTTAGGCTAGCTTAATAAGTTTACCTTTGTATATATACCTTTTTTGTATTTGGATATCTTAAGTTTTGAATAAATGATTTATTATTATATTAATGCTCTCCTCGGTGACCTACACAGAGAATGTACGAAAAAATATTATCACAGTGGCGGTACTGCGTCGAAACTGAGACTTTACTGATATGTGTGGACCGACCATAATTTAAAATTAGTTTACTTACTCGTTAAATACGATATGTTGCTATTAGTACTGCGCTACTCCCCGGTAGCCGTGAACATCAGCTCAGCTCGTCAATCTCTTGCATTTTGTATTAGAAAATAGCATAATTATCCTCTCTCATCTCCGCAGCGCTATCGACTAAGCAAAGAGGTCAGGAAATTAAATTCTACTTTACCGTTCTAAAATTACCATTGTTTTTATTGCATATTCAGCTTTGAAAAAGTTTTACCGTTAAGCGATCTACGGAAAATTCCCGCAAAATTCGAACCAAATGGATAAATTAAATACGTATGTATGAATAGTTTTCTGAACACAATTTAAAGAATTTTTCACATTAAGAACTATGGCCCCAGTACCATAAGCGTTCAAGCAGTCTTATTCCAATATTACTTTGACTTTTGTCTCGCTCTTACTACAGTAAACAGAGCAAGACAAAGGTCAAAGTAGTATTGAAATAAGATTGTGGTAATACCCTGAAGGGTTGGTCATGATGAGACACAATGATGGTGTTGGTTTATTTATTGAAATAATCAAGTTTATATACTAAGTACTACTGTATCTAGACTACTGTATCTGTATCTGTGCTAATGTATCCTAAAGGTATCTTATATATATATATCTCTATTTATATCAGACACGCTCATATATTCTATGTTAATGTATCCTAAAGGTGACTTATCATTCTATACATAATCACACTCCTATTTTATTATCTACTTATCTTAAACACTAAAATATGTGGCTACATAGATCTATATAATGCAAATGCAATGTTATTTATTTATTAATCGATCCCGTTGCAAAGACACACATTACCACACTGAAACGGCCATTCTTCCCAGTGAATTATAAGAATGAACGTAGGTTCTAAAACCTCGAGATTTTCATAAAATAAAAACTGGAAATTATAATAATTTTAAATACACTGCGGCCAAATTGAGTTTTCTCAGCCAAAATAAAGTACTTCCTTCCAACTCTTCAATGGACTTAAAGAGACACGGCAGTAACCAACTTAATAACAGCATTACAGTGAGCCCGCTCCACATGGTAAAGTATTAGCAAATACGTCGAGGCGGTATTTGACAGTACGTAAGGAGTTAGGAGCTAAATGAAATTTGCATGTGACCTCGCGTTAGGGCCGCGCCAAATATGCGGCCGTACATTTAGGCGAGTGACCTATGGCCCCCGTTAGCGATTTGGACGGCAGCCAGAGAACCTCGCGTAATTTTGTTGCCACAGTTCATGCGAGGGCAGCGAAGGGCTAAAGTCAAACATGAGTGATGTCACGCCCGTTCCGGCTCTAATTATTTATTCAGGGACGAAGAGGGACGTCTGTGTAATAACATCAAATACGGCACATGTTAATCGGATTTACAAAATTAATTTAAGGCGATATAATGTACCTACTGTACCATATTTAATCATTAGCGTAAGCGTAACCCTTTTGTGTTGACGAATTTATTTTTACGTAACACATAGTCTATTTAGAGTAGAGCCTTTCTCAGAAGATAGAGGCTTCGTGATGTGTAGTTATTATAAGAGCGCGTTATCTGCGCCGTATAGTCGTTATCCTTTCCTAAATGTGGCCACTACACAACACCGGGACGTAAACCCGTTCCGAATAACGCGCACAGCGCGAATAAATCGAAAGAACGATAAAACCGGTACGATCGTCCGAAATATCGGTCATAATAGGAGTTACTGCCGTTAAAACCGGGAAAGAAAAAACTGATGGGAGCGTTATCAAAGCTGAAACTAATTCAAAGTTCCGTCATTGTTTGCCGTTCGGGGTTCGGTCGAGGGAATAAAAAGCATCTTGTCGCCGAACGATATCGAGTTTCTTAAGGCAATTAAGATAAAGCCGACGACAAAGACTGTCGGGGCGGTCTCCTTTGTTGCCTTCGTGCTGGTAATTAACAAGTTCTAAAACTGCCCGCATGGATTAAAGCCAGAGATCGCTGTCCCCACTTGTAAAAAGTTTTATGAGATGGCCCCACCGCTCAAAATAGTTGTTTCGACCTCTCTGGGATCTTTGGACGCGGGGCCTTTATCGCGAATTCATTTTGTCGAATGGAATTGCTGAACACTGTTGGAAAGTTTCAACTCTAAATGGTTTATAAAGACGGTATTATTTTAGTTTTTCGTGACTAAAATACAGAATGATTCAAATGAGCTAAAAGCGAAACTTTCGTGTCGAAAGTTAACTTATCTGCACAAAAGAAAAGTTTGCTGGAGCTTTTTGAAGTGTGCTGATAAAAATGATGAACATTAAATTTAGCTGTGCAGTGTTCTTGATTAAATCTTGATACAATGTGAGCGCCCCGGGACGCTTTTTAATTACGATTCGGGGCCTCGACCCCAAATACGTGAGAGTAAAGGGCCACACTCACTATGAGTTCTGCGGTCAGAGTTCCGAAGTCGACGTTCTTTGCACTATACACAGTGAGCGGTCAAATTGTTTACTGTTGTCAACGCTCTAGCGATTCTTCGTGTTATCTAAAAATTATTCAGGTGTATGTCTGAATAATTATTTGATACAAATCTGAATAAGTATACATAAGTGCGTCTAAAATATCAGTTTTCTTTCTTTAAGTTTTTTTTTTACCAATAATATTTTTTTTGATGTGAAACGTTTATTGGCGCGCCATGAAAGTAGAACCAACAATATGTTGTGACAAAAATGGCATGATACTTTTTCATGTCATCACGCCCCCATTACATTATTTTCTTTATAACCGACTTCCAAAAAGAATGAGGCTCTAATTCGACTGTATTTTTTTTGTATGTTAACGATTATTCCGTCAATGATGGATTGTTTATTATGATGATTCTTTTTTGTTTGGTAAGTATCACCTCAGAGGTGGTTTCATATATTTTTTATCAAAATCGGTTCAGTACTTTGGTTTGTATAACAAAATAACTGAAAAAATATCATCCAAGCAAACGAATTGCGTAGTTTGAAGTCGTTTTTTTTTTAGTTTTTTAAACCATAGGTATTATTAGCCGTCAAAACTTAAAGCAAAGTATACTTAAAATTGACAAATGCATAAGACTCGCGACCCAGTAATAATAACGAGAAAAAAATCTCGGACTTAATTTCCACCTCCTCTACCGTACGATTCCGTACTAACTTTACAAAGACCGCTAAACGGCGGAACTGTCTATTCGGCCCCTTACGGACGCCCTTTAATATAGACCCCTAATATAAGCCTCGACATCCATTCTCTGATTATGATATTACTCTCATGACAAGCTCAAACATGATGAGTGAAACGGTTTTTATCTACTAAATGTACAAGCGATTTGCGCTCTAAACGCCAACGTAATGAGAAGCATTATTTTTGGGACGAAAAGGACTACCGTTAATGGTTAGTCATATTACAGGTGTTTACCCCGAGAGGCCGAATTTAGACGCAGGACTTAACAAACGGGGATGTTTCAGTATAATAAGGCTAGGGCCGGACGGTATCAACCCCGGAGTCAAGCTATGCCAGATTTTGTTCCAGATAACAATATTGTTCGGCCTAAAAGTTGAAAAGATTTTTTTATCTAACTCCCTTGAAGGTTATCTCGAAGAGATTGCTTTTAGGAATAAAATCTGTTTCCTGAGACCTACAATCTTGGAATTTTCAAAGCTAGAGTGAATAGATATCTTCTATCCTCGGCCACACCGTCGCTTAATATCAGGCGAGTTGGTGGTCAATCGTAGATTAAGACTTTTCTTGCATAAAAAAAATGCTACCGCAAATAGTGTACCTACCAGTTTGTAAGCTTTAATTTCCTGTACTGTGTATAAAGCTAGTAAAAAGCAACATCACAAATTTTCGACAAAAAATTCAATTTTTGTAAAGTTAATATTCATACATAATACACATATATAAAAAAAGTCTCCTCTCTTTTATTTCCAACCGATTCAGAACTGAGGCTACCTATTTAAATTCCGAACCATTAAATCACCGACCTGGAACAGCAGAACTGCAACCAGAACTAACTAGTTATATAATTACAAAACTTCTCGCCTCTTTTACGGAGTATTGAAAAATGAACTCTGATATTCGATCTTTTCCGAACAAAGTAATTTGAACTCGGATCGCGTTTGCCGTTCAATGGAGATTAAAAATAGAAGACGTGGTTTTTAAAGTACAGTTAAGATAAGCCACGGTGAGTTAAACTATGCCACATTTATGGTAACTTAAATGAAACTTTTACTCTGCAAAATAAACTCGAAGTTGAGTTCGAGGCATGAATAAAAAAGTGCTGATAAATAAGATATTTAAATATCTTGGTAGGATGAATGGATTTCCTACGTATTTTGAATCAATTTTGAAATTACTCTGATATTATTTTTTTCTATCAACACCAACAAATACCTACTTCTTTACTAAGTCAATTTAATGTAAAATGACGAGGGCTTCACCGTGGCTTGTCCTTAACAGGACAATTGAGGTTAAATGAAGAGAATAGAGGATACCTATAAAGAAATAATAAAAATGACTAGTATCCAATTGCCATAAAAGTACTCAAGATGCATCCAAAAAAGAATAAGAAACCAACTTCGTTAGTGATTTATTAAAGTAAGTGCATTATCTGTAAACGGTATGTTCCGGAGTCTTACTTAAGAGCTAGTTTTCATTCGAAGCCAGGTATGCATCTTGGTCCACATCATTATTTAGCATCAGAATAGCTATGGTCAAGTAGCCACATCATTATTTAGCATAGCCTGTGTGTCATCAAAAATAAACTTACTAAAGTATAATTTTTATTTCAAAATAACTTAAGTGATGACGCACAGGCTTAAGTTAAACATAATAATGATTTATACAACAATAATCGTAAAAACCTAAGTTATTATAAACGTGTAGCGCACATATCAAGAAGACATTCATAAATACTTATAAATATTAAATCATACTTATCTGGTAGAAAACAAATTACTGAAATTGAAAGAGTGAATTTTAAATCAAAACGTGAAGTAGTATACAGATCAAAGGAACGCAACGTGCTATATGGAGTTCCACAGGGCAGTGTCTTGGGTCCACTACTATTTATAATATACATTAATGATTTACCTCGAGCTATAACTGAACCTATGATGCTCTTTGCAGACGATAGCACTATAACGATACCATGCTCTGATATAAATAAATCTTTAACATCTGTAATTTCGTGGCTAGATAATAATAATTTAAAAATAAACTTAACAAAGACAAATATAATACATTTCAATCAAAAGAAATCAAGTAAGCCTAATATTCAAGCAACCTATGGTAATAACATCATTAATGAAGTTGAACATACTAAATTTATAGGTTTAATAATTGATAGACAACTAAATTGGAAAAAGCAAATAGATGATCTCTCTAAAAGAGTCACTCGGTTAGCCTATGTACTGCATAAACTTTCAAGTAACCTAAATACTGATACATTGCTTTCAGCTTATTATGGATTGGTCGAATCTGTTCTCAGATACGGTATCGTATTCTGGGGAAACTCCACTGACAAAGATATTATATTTAAAAGACAAAAACGTTGCATACGCTCAATGCTTAGACTGCAAGTAACCGATAGTTGCTTGCCCTATTTCAAAAAACACAAAATTCTCACACTTCCGTCCCTGTACATTTTGGAATTGGCCATGTTTGTGAAGAGTAATCCAGATTTGTTTCCTGTCCTATCAGCCTTTACTTTAAGAAATCGTAGAGACCAAAATAGATGTCGACACAATCCAAGGAAAACTGCCCTAATGAGCAAAAGTGTACTATGTATGGGACCTCTAATTTATAATAACATACCAAAATCAATCAGAGACTTAAAAGTAATCTATTTAGAGTAAAATTAAAACAACTATTACTTGAAAAATGTTACTATAACGTTAATGATTTCCTAACTGATAAATTTTAATATTCTCATACTAGTAACTTAAATGTGTAACAAATTATACTATTGTTCAAAAATATCTAAAATATCCTCATGTTCCTAGAAATTTAATGTATGACAATTATTGAAAAATGTCTTTCTTATATGATAACTTCCTATTTTCATTGTCTCTGCATCATAAATTTGAATTATTATTGCAAAAAATATAATGTGTTAGGCAGTACTTAAGTGATATCAAGTAACTGGTTGTGCTCTGTTGTTAGACCTAAATGACATGTATGATGTATAATTATAATACCTTATTAGCTTTTGACAATCTTATTATAGTGCATTAATAATTAATTGATAACTAACTAAAATTATTATTGTTATAATTGCAAAATTACATGGCATTAACTGCTTGTATGCTTTAAAGCAGGATCTGGCAGAATACTAAAAATTGTAAATACTAACTTACCCTTGTACCCAGGACCACAAGCTAAATAAAATTTTGAATTTTGAATTTTGAAATAAAACTAATGAAGTCTAAAATTCCTTTAGGCGTTTTCTAGAACACGTTAAGATCCCAACAACCCAAATAATTACGAAGAAAAATCACAAAGCGATACCCAGACAATAAAGCTCGATATTATAATAATTCGCCCACCGAATATCGATACGACGAACTAAATTATGAAAAAGAGACTCGCAATAATCCCAGGAGTTTATTTATTCACCTTGGGAAGGAGAATTCTGGTCATCGCACACTGTATCGACTCAACATCACTTGAATCGAGAAAAACTGAAATACAGGCAGGGCCGTAGCCAGGAATTTATTAATTTATTTCCGGGGAGGGGTTCAGTAATGGACATGGGCATAGCTTATAGCTTTCTCATAGCGCGCGCGGGGGGGAGAGAGTCTGCGGCCCATGTCTTATGATGTGCGAGCGTAGCAGTTTGTAATATGCTGTATAACGTGCTCCTAGCACTTTAATGAATATGAACACCAAGTTTGTCATAACAAAATTTTCTATTATTTTTGGTAGTAATATAATATTTTTTAACGAGGGCTTAGCATTTTAGCATTTGCATGATCTAAATAAACAAAAAAATAGGTAATAAGTATGCGCGAGCGGAGCGAGCGCGAAAATTTGAGTAGTATTTTTATAGTAATATGCTTTATTTCTCGTATTAGTGAATCCATAGTACTTCCATGTCAAAATAATATGAATGCGCGAGCGAAGTGAGCGCTTTGTTTTTCGTATTAGTGAACCCACAGTACTTCTCTGTCAAAATAGTAATAAAGCGCGAGCGAAGTGAGTGCGAAAATATTAGTAGTGCTTTTATAGTAATGCTTTGTTTCTTGTATTAGTAAACCCACGGTACTTCTCTGTAAAAATAGTAATAAAGCGCGAGCGAAGCGAGTGCGAAAATTTTTGTGGTGTTTTATAGTAATATGCTTTATTTCTTGTATTAGTGAATACATAGTACTTCCATCTCAAAATAATATGAATGCGCGAGTGAAGCGAGCACGAGTTTTTTCTATGTTGTTTTTATAGTAATAGGTATGCTTTATTTCTCGTATTAATGAACCCACAGTACTTCCATGTCAAAATAAAAGATTTTTAAGGTTTTTAATACTGTACTACTATAGAGAAAGACACGTACATCGACACGCATAACATCAGCTCCGTGGAGAAAAATCTAAAATAATAGGATTTTTCTGAGCTACGCGCGAAAAATTCATACCAGAGGCCAGCCATCGGTACGAGTGCCCCGGACAAGTGTTTGCAGCCGCCTAGACCCAAAGGTTCCCGGGAAAGGAGCCAAAACCCTGAACCTTTCAACAGTAAAGAAGGTTAGTGGATGTCAACATCGTGACGCGCACACAGACGTGTATCTATCTATCGGCACGTACGAGATAGCGCGTCGTCTCCGCTAATTGAAATCTCCGTTCCGGCACGTGCGGTGCGATAACGCGCCGCAGGCACTCCGCTGCACTCATTGACGAGAGCCTAGAAAGCGTCCCCTCCCCCGCTTCTCGAGATTGACACCTCCACTGCCCCCGAAGTCTATCTCAAAGACCATCAGAGATAGATCAGCCGTAATTGGTGTCATCGGATTCGGGAAGACAAGACATTAGATTTGGCCCCCGCATCAACACCGATTGCCGACCACTGGGATCGAAGAAGCCACACAGAGCCATCTACCAGGTCTCTGTCGCGTTCCTGTGTCAAGAGGAAGACACTGCAGAACACCAGCAGATTATTATATCATAGTAGTATAGTTTTTATTTAATCTCTTAGATTGGTTAATTTTAAATTTATTCTCTAAGTACTCACATTGTAATTATTTATTTTATTTATTTATTCTTTTCAAGTAGATTTTGTTAAACAATAATTAGCGTGTCAAAATGTCACAATCTAGCGCCTCCACTTCCGCCTCGGCTGTCGCTACTGGCCTCCGTAAAACAATATTAAAAAAATTGACGGCGGCTAAGAACGACAAAAAAGCGTCAAAAACCAGCAAGTCCGCGGTAAGCAAGTCGACCCCACCCGCACAAAAGGCTCCCAAGACCGCGATAAGTGACAAGGATACCTTTGTGCGCACACATACAACTGCGTCGTCCCAAGTATCGGAGGAAACATGCCGCATTGTCCCAAACACCGAACAATCGCCTCAACCCGCCAGTGATTTGTCAGCCCTGGAATCATCCTCGGTTCCCGACTTGAGTCCAGCATTAGCAGCAGCGGTAGATAAAATCGGGAATTGGAAGCAGTGCGGCATCTCCCCTCCTAAGGACATTGCCGCTGATAGTGAGTTCTCGGACTCAAACATCTCAATTATGTCCATTCCGACCCCACAAATGGAGCGAAGAAGCATGTTAGCCACAGGCAGCAAGCGAACCGGGGTCGAAATGGACATGGCTACTAAGGTCGCAAACGAGATGTTCCAAAAAGGAAAGGACGCGATTGAGTCCTCGTGTAACCTGCGGAGCGACATTAAACGGGTGTCTATAGAAAGTATGCAGACGTTATACGAGGTAGTCCTCTCCCTGTCCGACTCACGTCAGCGACACATAGCCAACTTGGAGCGCGAGCGTACACGGCATGCCAACGAACTTATGTCGGCGGAAAGAGCACACCGTAAAGAAATTCTGCTACTAACTAAGCAACTAGTGAACGAAGTAGCTCTAGCCAGAAATGACATATCGGCCACCCTCGCGGAAACTAAAGCCATACGAGACTGGCAAGGCTACGAAACAAGGGAACCATACCAGAATATAAAAGAGATCTCACAGTCGCTTAGTGACCTTAAAAGCCAAATAAAAACTTTTGGCGAAAACTCTTGCAGCAGCCGAACTGAGGTTGATCTTGAGCCCGTCAGGATGGACTATTCCAATCTAAAAGTTGGAGTAGACGCTCTCCTTGATCAGCTAAATGCGCTCAGAAGAGACTTACATCGGGAGCAGGAAAAATCCAGTGAAGTTGCTCGAACAAGTAATGAATCACTGCGTGTGACTGTTGAGACTCTTACTCACCTAAAAGAAATACCACTCCCACACGAACACTCAGACACATTAAAGTCAATGCACAACATGTTGTCAAAATTATCAAACACCGAACCCACCTGTCCCCCTCCAACAACACCAATGGTAATAAATATAGAAGAGCATGTTCAGCCAATTGCAGAACGACTCGAAGCCGTATCATCGGAACTCCGCACGATGCGGCTTGAGAAACAAAATTTATCCCCACCAGCCCTCAGCATCGGTTCTGAGCTCGCCCAAGCGGAAGAGTCCAATAGCAAAAAAACTTACGCCAAATCAACAGTTGTAAAGTCACCTGCACTGAAGCCTAACCACACCCTGATTGTGTCCGCCTCAAATACAAACACAACAGCTGAGAAAGTAATCGATAGAATAAGAATAGCTTTGGATACCAAGAAAACTGGGGCCAAAATCGACCGCGTCCGAAAAGCCAGGAATAGGAAGGTGATCCTGAGCTGCGGTACTAAGGAAGATTTAAGCCTTGTACAAAGCTGTGTCCAACAAGATAAAGCCCTAAAGGTGGAGATCGCAAAAGCGGGAAACCCACTTATTATCATAAGGGATGTTCTATCGTATCACAGCGACTCAGAGATTGTGGAGAACTTGCTGGCACAAAACAAGCAGTCACTGCAAAACATTGACCTTAAAGAAAGCACAATCCGAGTTAGGTACAGGAAAAAAGCGCGTAATCCACACGAATGCCACCCGGTCCTTGAAGTCTCTCCCAGTATCCATAAGAACCTCATCGAGGTAGGAAAAGTGTATATTGGCATGCAAAGGCGACCTGTAACAGACCATTCGCCTCTAGTACAATGCACCAAGTGCCTCGGCTTTGGACATACAAAAGCTGTGTGCCGAGAACGTGATGAACTCTGCAGTCATTGCGGAAATACTCACTCTTGGACACACTGTAAGGCTAGAAAGGAGGGACTTCCACCGAAGTGTAAAAATTGCTCGACCGTGAATGCAAACAGCTCAATAACAAGCCTGGCACATAACGCTTTCAGTAGTGACTGTCCAGAGAAAGTTAAATGGGACAGCATAGCGCGATCCAGAATATCATACTGCTGAGGGCACCACCAAGACACGATGCTCAAACTCCCTAGAGGTAAACGGATCACACCTACACTTTATCCAAGTAAATTTACATCGCGCACAGGCCGCAACAGCAGAATTTTTAGAAGCTGCAAATGAGAGGGGAATTTCAGTCGCCCTAGTTCAAGAACCTTATGTAGGCAATATGGGCGTTATGGAACAGTACCCAGGAACACGAGTCATACAATGCAGTTTAAATTGCCAGAAACCAGTGAAGGCGGCGGTGGTAATTTTTGGCGACAAGCTGGAGGTAATCCACGACCCTCAGCTTGTTACCGAAACAGAAGCTGCTGTGCTCCTAGTCGGAGATGGCCTGAGGCTTGGAGTAATATCCATTTATCTCGAAGACAAAGAGGACATAGAGCCCTATCTCAGTAGGACCAAGTCATTCTGCGAAAAACTCGCGACCAAAGATCTCATAGTCGGAGGAGACACGAACGCCTGGAGTCTTTGGTGGGGTAGTAAATCAGAAAATAAGAGAGGAGAAGCCTTCAACTCTTTCGTCGGCGAAATGGATTTCCAGATCCTCAACACCGGAGATACACCAACATTTGAAGTCTTCAGATTAGGCAGAGCATGCACGAGTAACGTAGACGTAACTACCTGCAGCATGTCTCTTCTGGGGAAAATCGAAAATTGGCACGTGAACAGAAGTCTCACAACATCCGACCATAACGCTATCACTTTTACTTTGCGCTTAGAAAAGTCTCTTGACCGATTGAGACCAATCACTACTCGCAAATACAACACAAAGAAGGCAAAGTGGTCAGACTTTATATCGCACTTAAAAACATCCTTAGGAGAAAGAAATATAACGCCAAACACTGTAAGAGAGTCAGAAAGTCCCGAAGACCTCGAATTCAAGATCACCTGCTATACTCAATGTATTCACGAAGCCTGCGAAAACACTATCCCAAAACCAGGTCATCACAAAGGGAACCCAACTCCCGCGTGGTACACTAAAACGCTTAAAGATCTGAAAAAAGAGGTTCTCAGAAAAAAGAGAAGAATAAAAAATGCCGCACCTGATAGAGTTCAAATGGTAATCGAAGAGTACCAGACTGCCAGAAAAGATTACAAGGAGAAAACCGAAAAAGCTCGGACGGAGAGCTGGAGGGAGTTTTGCACGACACAAGAAAAGGAAAGCATGTGGGATAAGATATACAGGGTGATCAGAAATACCTCGGTTAAAAAGGATGATATGCTTCTAAGAAATACCGAGGGCTGTACCCTGTCCCCGCAACAGTCTGCAGAACTTCTTGCCAGAACCTTTTATCCCGATGACTCTGAAAGCACAGACCAGCCGTGCCATTCGGAGCTGCGGACACAGACAAGAGAGCCACCATCTACATTATCGGATGACGATCCACCATTTACATCAGCGGAACTGGAACAGGTTCTTAATGCACTTAAACCGAAAAAAGCTCCTGGACCAGACGGATTTACCGCTGATATATGCGCAGTAGCAATCCGTTGCAATGGGGATATATTTTTGGAGATAGCTAACAAATGTCTGTCTCTAAGATACTTTCCTAAGCAATGGAAAGTGGCGCACGTGGTGATTTTAAGAAAACCAGGTAAGACTGATTACACACACCCAAAATCTTACCGACCGATAGGTCTTTTGTCTGTTCTTGGTAAAATAGTCGAAAAGCTTTTAGTTGGTCGACTCCAATGGCATCTCCTCCCCACATTAAACTCGAGACAGTACGGTTTTATGCCCCAAAAAGGAACCGAGGATGCTCTATATGATTTGGTAGAGCACATTAAAGACGGAGTGAATAGCAAAAACATAGTACTCCTGATCTCCCTAGACATAGAAGGAGCCTTCGATAATGCATGGTGGCCCGCCCTCAAAAACCAACTAGCGAATAAGAGGTGCCCATCAAACCTCTATATGATGGTATGCTCATACCTTAGCGACCGAAAAATCAAGGTTAACTATGCTAGAGCAGCTTACGAGAAAGAAACTACCAAAGGATGTGTCCAAGGCTCCATCGGAGGTCCAACATTCTGGAATGTAATCTTAGACTCGCTGCTAGATAAGCTGGAAGCTGAGGGAGTATATTGTCAAGCTTTCGCAGATGATGTGGTCCTCGTGTTCACAGGCCAGTCAAAGTTCATCGAGCAAAAAGCGAATACGATTCTAGACATGGTAGTTCAATGGGGAAAAAGTAACAAACTCAACTTTGCAGCACATAAAACCAACGCAATGCTCTTAACAAACAAGTTCAAATACGACGCCCCAATTATAAATATGTCTGGAATTCGGCTTAACCTCGTTAATGAAATCAAACTTTTGGGTCTGGTGATTGACCGAAAGCTCACCTTTAAAGCACACGTAGCCGCACAATGCAAAAAGGCAGCCGACATATACAAACAGCTAACACGAGCAGCAAAGGTGAACTGGGGACTCAATAGCGAGATCACGAGAACTATATATGTTGCGGTAGTGGAGCCCATCATGACGTATGCCTCAAGTGTATGGGCTCAGGCGACAGACCTCGAATACAACAAGTCGCAACTAAACGCGCTTCAAAGAGGCTTCGCTCAAAAAATCTGTAAGTCATATCGTACTGTCTCCCTCACATCTGCACTTGTTCTCTCGGGCCTGCTCCCTCTGGACTTGAGAATACAGGAAGCTGCAAACCTGTACAAGGTGAAGAAGAGTATCTGCCGTGACTATATCCCACCGGACAAAGAGCTCGAACAAAATATCAGATTTCTTGATCAGCCGCATCCATCTACACAAACAGCTGTGGAATTCGAGCTTCTTGAAACCGTCTCTGACCAGTTAGTTGGGCCTCAAATTTACACCGACGGCAGCAAAATTGGAGGTCAAGTAGGTGCTGCCTTCACCTGGTGGGAAAACGGCAGAGAGATAAGCTTCTCCACTTTCAAGCTCCACTCTGAGTGTACGGTCTTCCAATCAGAGCTTTTTGCCATATGCCAAGCAATCCAAATGGTGAAATCGAGCAATGACCCAGTGGTCAGTATTCTGAGTGACTCGAGATCCTCACTTGAATTGCTACGAAACCCCAAGACATGTCACCCTCTGGCGAAGGCAATAAAGGAAAATATTGGAAAGATCAATGCAGAAGGAAGATCCGTTCATATGTTTTGGTTGAGAGCGCATGTGGGAACAGCCGGAAACGAAAGAGCCGACGAACTTGCAAAATCAGCAGCTGTCACAGAAGCTCCACCAGACTACGAACGGATCCCCTTGTCCTACAGTAAAAAAGAGATCCGCGAGGAATCAGTTCGGAAATGGCAAGACCGGTACGATGCCTCCAGCACAGGTGCAGTAACGAAAAAGTTCTTCCCGAGCATAGTCAAGGCTTATAGGTTGATTCGAACTATAAAACTGACACCCTTCCATGTGCAGGCTCTTACAGGACACGGAGGAATAGCTGAGTACTTGTATAGGTGCAAGCTTAAAGACAGTCCCGGATGTGAGTGCGACCCGAACTTCTCTGAAACAGTAAGCCACATTCTTCTCGATTGTCCCCGTTTTATGGCAGCACGACAAGATCTTGAAATCCAAATGGACAGAAAACTCGACAAATCGGATCTCCACAACATCATATCAGATCCACTGAGTAGATCATATTTTTTGTCCTTTATAGAGAAATCTTTTCGTATAGCTGTCAAACGAAATTCCACTCTAAACAAAGAAACACTTGTATCACCACATCCCCCCTCCAACATCATATCACATACACTGAACACAACTGAACCAACACCAGCCTCAATAACCACACCTCGGTTGGAAATCCTTCCAAACAGCGTAGCGATTGAAGAACTGTTCGCTAACGCAGACAAAGGAGTGCCAGGAATTCGTATACGAGGAGTGGCTTTCTTCATGGACAATGCCAAGGAAAGATTCGGAGTAAGTTTCTGCCGGGTTCATAAGAGGAAGCGTGTCCGCTTGTCACCTGGATTAGCGTGTCTTTTAAACGGGAGTACCACCAAAACCACCATGAAGCGAAAAACGTACGATGCCATGCCGGTGTCTGAGGTTCTTGGCTACCGATGTCGACTAGTAAGATTGAAAAATAAAACAATCCTACTATTCGAATGGGCGGCTCAATCACCTTTCGTGCAGGTATGTTCGCTTCTTACAAAACTTGGTGAAAATATGGACAGTGTTCCCCGGATTATAAGCGTCGACGCAATGGTTGTCCAGGTTGACAAAGGAGAAGTGGTAGATCGACTAGGTAGCCTGAAAGCCTCAGAACATCATGAGGTGGTCGTCTACGAAGATAGGGGCGAGAACCTATCGTACTTAAAGCCCAAGAGACACGACGGCCCTTCTACAACAGATAGCTGGGGACATCCTATTCCGACTTCGACCAATCTCAGTGGCTCCGAGCAGGCGCAGCAAAAAGTAGCCAATGAAAGAGCCATAGAGCAACAAAATGGCAGTTGTAATAATAGCAGGAGCCATTTTTCGGCTTTTCTAACGGCTTTTAGTGCTGCAGGGCAGAACTTACTCCAATTAACACCAAAATCACCACCAGCAGTGGCGAAAGCAGCTCCGAAACAGGTACCAAGAGCTGTCCGGACGAGAGCCGACATGGGCCAGGTTTGTCCGCCCCGTTATATCCCAGCACACGCGCCATCAGAGCATGCCAGGAATGCATTCATCGAGTTTCTAGCTATCACAAGAGCAACGAGACAAGTCAATCTCAAAATATGCGAAACTATATTGCAGTTATTCAGACTTGGATCCGAAGGCTTTCTGAAGGTGAAACTGGATGAAGCAGAGGCAGCCATATATAACAACGAATCATCTCTAGTCATAAGGGGAGAAATGTCATGTCATCATATGGCAGCTTACAGTGACAAGAGTGGTTTTGTGGCTCTAGATGAGGGTGAAACGGAGCGGATAGGAAGACCGAAATATGCGACACCACTGAATGACCCTGTGGTGGTCACAACCCGGCACACCAAAATAATGCTAGACGACAGAATCCTCAAACTGGCGGAATCTCTTGAGGAGAGCTCCGTAGTCAACACATTATGGGAAAACTGGGAGGTGCCTAATATACAGTGGGTCAACGGAGTTCCAGGATGCGGAAAGACAACTTGGGTAGTTGGAAACTTCGATGCGAGCAAGGAAGCCATCATCACCACAACAACAGAGGCAGCCAAAGATCTGAGAGAGAAGCTAGCGCACCGCATAGGAAACTTGGTAAAGACTAGAGTGCGCACCATGGCTTCTGTTCTCGTAAATGGTTTCAGAAAAAACGAGAGCTACTTCCGCCTTATGGTAGATGAAGCACTCATGAACCATTTCGGAGCCATAGTAATGGCTACACGGCTGTCTGGTGCTGGCGAGATTGTTCTCATTGGAGATATCAACCAGTTGCCTTATATTGACAGAGAAAATCTGTTTGAGTTAAGGTACCATCGCCCAAATCTGGTAACCAACATCAGCCAGGAGTTGTTATGCACGCATAGGAACCCGATGGACGTCGCATATGCGCTGAGAGAAATATATTCAGGAATATATTCCTCAGCCGCCCATATCCAGTCACTAGAGCAGAGAAGGTTCACGGGTTCCCAAATACCCAAAGCCGCCCCTAAAACTCTTTTCTTGGTCCATACTCAAGAAGAAAAGATAACCCTTAGCAACCAGGGTTACGGGGGAGGTACAGGGTCACGAATCCTCACCATCCATGAAGCTCAAGGTTTGACGTACGAGTCGGTCATCGTCATCAAGACCAAAGGCAAACTACAGCTGCATGACAGCGTCTCGCACGCAGTCGTGGCAGTCTCGAGGCACACCGGGACCTTCACTTACTACGTCGATGATGAAGGAGATGCCATCAGCCGTTTTGTGCGGCGGGCGACGGCAGCCACACCAAAGACCATTTTAGAATACAATCTCAAAATGGCTATCAAAGATCGGAACGCGACGGTAGTGGAGGCCATGAATGCAAAGCTTCGGTGTACGTTGTAAAAAAAAAAAAAAAAATATTGTTCTTATGTTGTATGTTGTCCCTTAAATAGTAGTAGGAAAGCGTGTGTACCCAGAGCACTCACGCTCGCTTAAAGGCTTCTTCTTGCGGCGGCGTCGTGTGGCGGGTCGCCCTCTTCCCTCAAATATGGTTGAGGAGAGCGATGGCTGGCACATGCGTCAACTCGTGAACGGGTGCTGCTTGCGGGAGCTGGACTGCTCGGCGTACACACGCATGCATGTGCATGTTACTTAAGTATTAAGTATTAACAGTTATTAGTTAAGTATTAACGTCTTCCTCTTGTACTCTAGTTTAAAAAAATATGTAAAGTTAGCTAAAAAAAAAAAAATGTAGTAGTTTATAAAAGGCATGGACCCTGGAGTCTGTGGTGCTCGAATTTTTTCAAATAAAAAAAAAAAAAAAAAAAAAAAAAAAAAAAGGTTTTTAATATTAAATCATGGAAGTGATTTGATTCATTGATCATGTTAGCGAGTCCTAGATTTTCGTGGACCAGATGAAGCAAACAAGAAACTGTGTTAAAAGGAAATACCCGACTGGTAAAGAGCGACTTTAACGCTATCAAAAATTATAAATAGGTACAACCATTTGAATGCATTGATTGCCAATTTAATATTCCTAAATATAAACATATGAATTCATAGAAAATTACAAGCATACCTACAAGATACGCGCAAACATTTTTGGTTAGTGGCTATTTTTAGTGAATTATTTCCTCGTATTAGAAAGTTCACGGCACTTTAATGATCAATAGAAATAAAAACCAATAATAAACAATCATGCAACGAGCGAAGCGAGCGCGAAATTTTGAAGCATTTTATAAAATTATTGAACCCTGTTTTTTTTTTTATAATGGCCAGAATTTCGGGGGCCAGCCCCTGCCTACGGCCATGAATACAGGACCTCAGACCCTAAATGTGGGTGAGTGAAAAGCGTGAAATACGTTTTTAGGGTCCCGTGTCAAAAGGAAAAAAACAGAACACGTATAGGTTCAGTTCGTTGTCTGTCAAAGTTGTTTTTTTTCTCTCAGGAACGAGTAAAAGTTATAAAAAAATTGATATAAAATGACAAAATCTGCAGTCAAAAACTAGGAAGCTAGTTACAAAAAAAAATTACTTGAACAAAGAATTTTGTATGTTTCATATCAAACATACAAAAATACAAATCTTTCCTCTTTATTATTAGTGTAGATCATGGGCGTATATAGCGTCCGGACCTCCTGTATTATTTGGATTTATTTGGAGGCTAGGATTGTTTTCCGCGCGAGATGAAAAAAGTATGTCGCTGTCGATTTTGACTCAACACTTGTTGATAAAACAGCAACGACTTTTTCATTTATCATCGAGAAGTGATACGGAGTAACAGGATACGGGTAGATGTTGAGTCGATACAGTGTGCAATCTCCATTACTCACCTTGGAAAGGAAAGGCGGCATATTACGTCTGTTTATGCATATTTATTTCGAATCAATCAATCTTTGCTTTATATTATCGGATAGCCGCCGGCGAACGGAGGAAATAAATCTTTTGTAAAACTTCCTTCGAGGATATACCTATTATTCATGAGAGTGCCAGCTCCTGATTGATCGCCTCGCCCGTTCGCCGGATCAGTGGGGAACAGAGCGCTTTTTTGGATTTTTAATTTATTTTTTGTGTGTAAAGGGAATAAACAAAAGGCGGAAGTGGTTACGTTTTTGTTTGGACTAAATCAGAACTAACATTTATATTTCTATGCGCTACTCTACTACTACGTTGCTACGGTTACCGATTACGGATACGCCGTAGCTACACCATGGAATCATGTAGATGTGGGCTGGCTAAAATATGCTACGCCGTAGCTGTTTAGCTTTCGCTGCTTTTAGTTTCGTTTTTTTTTTATATTTGCGGCTCTACGAGAAGCAAACTTCGCGAGTACAACAATAGGTAAATAGGCAAAAGAAATTCACCCACTTACTATTCACCCACCCACATAAAAGCCCACATTCAAGAAAAGAAAATTCAAATATTTGCATGTATATAAAAAAAACACTTAAAAGTATGTATCATCATCATCGTCATCATCATTGTTAGCCCACTTTAGTAGTTTGTTGAACATATTCGTCTCCCATTGAACACCACTGACCGCAAATACTGCGCGATCTTAAGTTACTGCCAGGAGTGCCAGGTGTTGTTATGTTATATCGTTGCTCCATTGTGTGTCAAATAAGAAATCCCGTACTATTCGTCTGCTGACCTACGGCTCCATCTGTAGAACGCGTATAGTCCATGGATTACAATACAATACAATACAAAAATACTTTATTGACACCATAGCATAATAACAATATGTACATGATTAGGGCGTAAGGAAGGTACAAAAGGCGGCCTTTTCGCTAATAGTGATCTCTTCCAGACAACCTTTAGAAGATAAAAGAGAAATATTTATATAAACGCTGACGGTGGTGAGATTACACATGAATAAATCTTATAGCTAAATAAAGATACATAAAAATACACTACATACAAATAGTACTAGGATTATCAGTTTTACAGTATATATGACCGGCCCACTGTCAGTTTACCTTGGTTTGGACATAATTTCTAGAGATACTCCGAGCTCTCTCTAGACAGTTCGCCAACAGGATTAAAAATTTTCAACAATGCCAACTGTGAGTGTCCACGTTTCGGAACCTTAGCTAATGGTAGGTTAGACGCAATAACTTATGTACTATCTATATAATATATAATAACTTAATAACTTTCGGATTGAGACTGATGGGTGGCGAGAACTCCTCTTACAGGCAAACATAACTGTTCCTTATTTCAATAAGTGCGAGAATGTTTTTGTTGCTTAATAATTGTGATAATGACAGATAGCAAACGATTCGTTTTTGAATTCTCTTCTTCACGTCACGCAGGTGAATATGCAATTAAAAAAAGGTCTAAGATGAATATATGGGGAAAATATATGTTATTCGGACGTGAATCAATCAATAATTTTAAAATCTCGATTTTGTTTTGGCTGTGGTTGTCAAAAACTATCTCAGTATGTACCGAGTATAAGAAGCAAAGTATATTGAATTATTTAACGGGTTACTTAAATCTAGAGAATAAAAAACTCTCTAAGTCGGTATCTGTTTATTAGAAAAACTGTTTATTGTACAAAATTTCTACCAAATTGAAAGCTCTAATAGAAACCTCGTCGTGAGACTAGACCCAGGCCATAAAGTTTCCCTTTGACAGTTCCCACTGACACTGAATAGAAAATGTTGACAGAGAAACGACTCTTGAAAACGAAAAACAGCTAACTGTTACACTACTGTTCCAGTATATAGAATCTGTTAATACCACCCAAGCAAGAGAAAGCAATATAGGTGATTCTAAGCACTACTGTTAATTCTGTGAGCATATACTGAGCATTTTTTTAATACTTAAATAACGCGATAAGCTATCCACTCACCTGATATAGCTTGCGCATATATTGCTGATATAGAAAGAAACAATTATTTATGCTAATATAAATGTTTTTTTCTATATCAGACTGATTCTAGAACATTGGCTTTATCAGCTCAAAAAATCTTGTTCTGATACCTTGCGCTCGTCACTCCACTAAAAATATTTTTGAGCTTTGGAAACGTAGTTGGTATTATATTATTACTATTAGTATATATGTATTCTTACGCATATATAATTGTATAATATAACAATCAATGTATCGGATCTTACTATTCACTTCTTGCACACATTGTTAAATTGATCTCTTCATTCTTTAAAGCTGACTCTCTACACGTATTCTCTACTCAGCGCCATGACTACGGAGTTGTATTCCTTTGAGGATTGTTGTAAAAGAACCTACGAACTCCGCCGAAATAAAGATCCGCCAGATAACCAAGTTAGAGTCAAACAGAGTGTATCGAGACCTTAAAGTATACGAGTAAATTAGAATCAAACTTCGCCGTGACATAGTAGGTTGATTTCAACAATCCTGAACTTGGTCATATAAGACTAGATTATTTTGAGAACAGTCAAAAATGAAGTGACATGATTTCACAGATTACGAATATATGACAGTAACGGCACGGTTTGTGTGAAATGTCCACAAATATTTATTTATTATTTAATTAATATATCTCAGTGCCCCAAGTCGAAAGTTTAAGACCAGTGTGTGTTACTAGTGATGACGTACGGCACTGAAAAATTCTCCGGTACCGTACAGAAGATCGGGTCCTCTGATACTACCAACATAATATTTGAATTCCTAAGGTCCATACTTTATATACCTAGTAAAAGTAGACCCATTCTTACGGTACGGTAGAATTAAATTCCTTCCATAGATACCTATAAAAGTAAGCAACCAAGAAAAGACTTACTAAGGCATGTTTTATAAACATGCCTTAGTAAGTCATGTATAAAAAAACATGTTTTAATACCTACATATAAATACATAAGTACCTACATGTTTTATAAACTTACAATACTTATTTGAAAAGTAGCATCTAACCAGGTGACAGTGTCTCTTGCGGTGGCGATGCCCACGACCACGAGGTAGGACCACGGACTATCGCATGAAGTTGGATGAGAAGTTGGTTGGGGATATGTGCTTTAAGGCCGTCATAGATGACGGAGATTCGATAATGTTAATATTTTCGCTAGCAATACAAAAATTATAAGTATTGTGTATTGTATATCTTTAAAATATGTGACTAACGATATTAAAATTTGGTCTAAGATAACATAAAATATTATAGCATATTCAAGCTGTAGGAGGTAGATAGATGATTTGTAAATTAAATGCATGTATCTTAGTATATACACTCAAAATTATTTTTTAAAAATAAGTATATTGATTGTACACATACATTAGACACATACATATATAGATATAGATTATATACTTAATCTTGCCCAGTTAGGTAAAAACTTTTCAGTTGGTATGTATGGGAGGACGTATTGTATTAGTATGTACTTCATGTAGAAGTGCTGAGGGTTCCGGGATGTGTTTGTCACGAGAACCCAGAGTCCTCCGTTTAGCACTAAGGCTGGCCACCCGGGGTTTTAGTGGGTACCATCACACGTTTAACCCGATTGCATTCTCAACGTACACTATAGCCGGCTATCTTTGGAAGATTTCCCCCTCATCAAAAAAGGTATATTATGAGCACAAATTACAATCCAAAATTGGCTTAGTTTGGCATATAAGACATACGACTCGCTAGCTCATCTGTAGAAAGTCCAAAATAAGAGACAAAGCGAGGCAATCTTGAATCGCACCGAGATCTTATAGTACATCTACAGACCACGCGGTCTATATACTTACGGGCGAAGATGATGCATCGATATACCTTACAACAGAGAATTCTGCTCATACTTTACATAGCGATATTTCTGTAACATGACTCTTCCATTATAAATATGCACTTTTTATATTCCATGGTTTCGACTCCACGAACTGTAAAGTAGAAAAGTTGTCCGCGAACAAACTCCAACCAATCTGATAAAGATTTGCCGTTCTAGAGATTGCGCCGGAAATAAATGTATATTTTTTCGTATTAGTTGGTTATTGGCCGCTGGCTGGTTAATTTAAAGTTGGACTTTAGTTTATACTTAATCTGGATTATTTACTCGATAGATACCAAAGATCATTGAACATGAAGACTAAGTAGGTAAGTTATAATAACTACCAATGTACTAAACTAACGTAATGTATTACATACGAATATCATACAAATAACATAATATAATAATTATACTTTATACTACATACTTAATAATATCATGATCGAATCTCAAAAATATAATAATAAAATATCAAAATAAAGTACATACGAATGAAAATGGTGTGATTTCTATACAAAAGTATTTTTACCGATTACCTTTACGCGGTATCGTTATAATGGCTTAAATTAATATTCTAACCGGAATTGGAGCTCGTAAGCATTCTCCAGTTTCGATATCGCATAATACCCGCTTTGTAAATTTCAGTTTCATGTTTACCAATTAGGATAGTGTACGGAGGTTTGCGTAGTACACGGGCTTAGAATATTGTGTGGGAAGGCGAGTAGGTGTCTATGGTTGTTATTTTGGAGGATTTCTATTCAGCCGACTCTACAGCTATATTATATCCATTCATGTTATCTTATATAAGTTTAAGTGCGTATCGGGCTACGCACTAGGTAGGGTTAGAGCGCTTGTAGACGTCCGTTTTTTTTTTTTTCCCGGACAACGGACCGAATTTTCACCGGATTCGCAGTGGCGTATGGCTTCTACTGAGTGTGAGTAGACACACCGGACATCGGTCCGGTGAAAATTCGGTCCGTTGTCCGGTAAAAAAAATGGACGTCTACAAGTGGCCTTACGTAGTTTGTAGTTTTCAGTAGAGCTACTTGTGTGATTACGAACATACATATTAATTGATTTTTCGATTTTAATGGAATTTATACGAAATTTGTCTTTCCAGCTACATTTTATGAGTTGGTTGTCTATAACTCGTTGACTTGTAAAGCAACTTAGCTATGATAGTTGTCCTTTTAATTTCATTATTATACCTATGCTACTAGCATGATTTTTTCAGTTTTCCAAAGCCAACCGTTTAGCTGCGCTTTACTCTTAACAAAAACTTATCATTTTAAAGCAAAATATTTCCCAAATAGGCCCTGAAATTGAAAAATGGTTTTCGTACACCTTTAATATTTTTAGATTACCTACACAATGATATACCACACCACACGATGGGTATAGCTAAACAAGAAAAAAAATTAAAGAAATGTTTCAACATTTCATACCACCATTTTGTTGGTGTGATAAATATGTATACCCATAACAAATAACTTCTTTCTAGCACTAATAATCTTTGAGCTAAGCCGCGGACAGACGGACATTGCGAAACCTTAGAAAATCGAAGTTGACTAAGGAACCTTAAAAAAGGGGTGTTATGTCGGTTGCCTTCTCGTGGTACACACTGGTCATTGGCAGTGGCGAGGAGGGACCGCTTCCAGGGCTTTTGAGTCCAAGCCCTAATGGAAGTGGCCAAAAGTAGGTTGTGATGACGCGCTGTCGCCCATCAGGCGGCTTCGTGGCCGAAGGAGGAGAAGCCGCGCAGGAGAAGTGTGTCTCTGATAAGGTGCGGTGGTGAAGGATAGGGCGAGTGAGTATCCTTCATGGTTTTGCGAGGCCGCCGCCGCCGCCGCGCCGTTAGAAGGCAGACGCGGTGGGATCTCATAGGAGCAGCTGTGTCACTGTCCTCTGCGACCGTCGTGGTAGGCGGTGGGGCCACGTTGCTAACCTACCGCAGGGACCACATGCGCAAGACACGAGGTCGTATTACGTCCGTGTGGTTCCCATAATACTTAGGGTACATAGAAACACCCAGACACAGAACAAACATTCATGCCCATCACACAAAATGTTTGTCCTGGGTGGTGATCAAACCCACGACCTACAGTTTAGCAGGCAGACATACTACCAACTCCAGACTCTAGAACGGTTTTCGGATCCGGGCTCTATTTCTCAAAGAGGATGTAAATACTACCTGTCTATGGCAATAAAGCGACTATAGAACCTTAGAACGAGATCAACGAGAACTAGATTATCAAAGAAAAAGAACGAATTTTTTATAGTCTGTGGTGATGTTGTGATCATATTTTAACCTATGGTCACATATGATTAATCTTGTAGTCTATGGTTATGGTTGCCAGCATAGCTGGCTGTAACCAACTTTTGAAATACTAATGATGTATGATGAATGTTCGTAAGGAAAATAAATGCATTAAGGGCCAACGGTCAATACGCGACGGGAAATTTTAGTTTCAAACAGTTTTTTCTTTATCCTTGTAGCTGACTCGGGTAAATATTGTAAATGATCACAATGTTTGCGATGCTTAAGATGTTTTTTTTTATATTATCACGTCAATTTAACAATCAATAAATCGCCTCATTGCTTACATATCCCGGTAAGTTGCTTGAATGAGTAAATATGGATTTCTATGCTAATTAAGAAACAAGATGCATTATTGGTAAACAGAATGCCTAGATATAAAAGTAATCTTATATTAGATTGTCGCAAACATTACGATAAATAAGAATAGATACAATGACTTAGCTATAATAACAAAACTGTTTGATATTTGTAATTTCCACCCGCATGTGTCAATACACCTTAACGAACGAAAGTCTTCAGTCCATGATTAATTTGGTGGATAAAAAAACAAGCGAGTATTAGAAGCTAATGTATAGTTATAAACATCTCACAGTGCTGGGATTTTTGTTCATCGGTTAGTATAATTAATAGTAGTAATAGTATAAAAATAACAAAGATGTTACAAAAAAATAACAAAGATAGTACTCTCTCTAAAAACGAGAATACTCATACTCATACTCATATTCTTTATTAATGATGTATGCTTTAATAGTTCCCGTAGTTAGTTATGTTTTCCGTCTTAAAGGCATCATTAGAATGGCTAATTTTTATGTTTATTAATTTCAAATGGCAGTGGATTCTATATTTTCCCTCTAATAACAATATCTAGCAATCATGACACCAACAACTGGCATCACTCACTGCTATTATAGAATTTGTAGAAAAAAAAGATCGAATGACTCTTTCCTTCATTCCTTATCGCACGAATGACAATGACGTTCATTCGTGGTAATTGTGGTTCATTCACAATGCATTTGCTTTGTTGATGTAATGTTGTTTAGTTAAAATTTAAAATATTGTTGAAAATAAAACAATATTTGGAATCTATTACCACAAAACAGTGAATTTTGTTGTATGCTGAAAATGTAATTATCCTTAATAGTGCCTTCACGGTCCTAGGTGAAGTGAAACTAATAAACAAATGCGTTATTCCCGAAACTGTATTCATTTGTTTTCGTTATGACGAAGCGTAGAAGGATACTTCATGCCGACAAAATCATACAAAATGTTGTTCATTTGTTTTGTTTGTTGATGTTTTTACAACTAAAAGGTGAGTTAATTTAAAAATGATACACAATTAGTATTCAATACCTATAAATACACAAGTTTAAAAAAGAGTTCTTTCAAAATCTAGGTAGGTATATGTGCCTATACTTTAAGCATCTGTTATTTATCTTGTTTTGCTCTGTCTATCTATAGAGGTTAATGAAGTAAGCAAATCACTCTAAAAATAATGATCGACGGCGCCTTTGATCTCACACTTCTTGGAACTGTTTTGCTGCCGTTGAAGGTTAAACGCACGAAAAATAAACCTACCTATTTATATGTCATGAAATAGATGTGTATAATTATTATATAATTATATTATTGATGCAAGACACTGGATCGAAGCCGCTTCCATCTGGTCTTTTTGGAAATACATGGGGGACGCCCATGTCCAGCAGTGGAATTGCTATGGCTGAGATGATGATGATGATTAACTAATATTGTAAAATTAAAACTGTCTATGTGGATACCTTTTCATGATCAAACTGCTAAACCTGTCCTTATGAAAATGTAGTACAAAGCTATCTTAGAACCTAGAGACTGGTAAAGACTATATTTCATTACTTGCAGTTTCATCCACATAGTGGCAAAAGATGACCCAATAATCTGAGCAGTTTACAAAAAAAATATTGTTTTCAGTTATTAATTTCAACTAATATTTTAAAAGACAAATTCACAAAGCTTATTGCAGTTATTTCATTACCATTTCACATTCTAAGTGCTGAACTGATTGTTATTTATGAAATTTGATAGGTATAGAGATATCTGAAAATCTGGAAAATGGACAAAGGTTTTTGTCATTATATGGATGAACCCACGAAGCACATCTTAATAAATTACATATGTATTATATTTGTGTTGCAGGTTATTACTCATTACCTAGTAACCCAATACTCCTGTACTCGACTGCATCAGACATCCGAATGGTGAACACATCTAGGTTGAATAAAGTTAACACCATCCTGAAAGATTTGGAGTCAGGCTCGGCAGTCGACTTCTTGTTTCGAAAGAAGCTGATATGCTGGTCTGATCAGACTGCAGAGCTTATACAGTGCACTAATTATAATGATACACATGTAGGAGATATAGTAAGTATCATTATTATCTAAATGTGTTTAGGTTCCATATTTATTATACAAACTTCTAAATTGTGGAATACACTGCCTGGGTAAGTTTTCCCTGATAGATATAACTTGGGTGTCTTCAAAACATAAGTGGTACAACAATAGGTTTCATTTGAGCAAGTTGCACTCTAAAAGTGGTGGTCAAGCGAAAGACTATCAATGAATAAAAAATGTTTGATAAGTGCTTAAATTGTAGGTGTTTTATATAATGATCAGAAATTTGACTGGAGTGGCATGTGATAAGTAATATTTGGCTGATGCCATGAGGGCAACATGCCTTATCAAGGAACTGTCTGCTAATAAAGTTCATGGTCAGACTACAACAGAAACCGTATGACTATCTGTGAGATATAATATCACAATTTCGAGGAATCAACCAACTAAACCTCGTATTAGAACCCAGTGACAATTTTGGTTTTGTTGACAATGAAATTTATAGCCAGAAATAGGCAATCATCATCATCATCATCTCAGCCATAAGAAGTCCACTGCTGGACATAGGCCTCCCCCATGGATTTCCAAAAAGACCGATTGGAAGCGGCTTGCATCCAGCGTCTTCCCGCCACTTGTATGAGGTCATCTGTCCATCTCGTGGCTGGTCTTCCTACGCTGCGCTTGCCGGTACGTGGTCTCCACTAACTAAATAGGCAATAGGATATATAATAGGATATATATAGAATAGGTGGAAATAGGCAATAATGCCACTGAATTGTCACATTTAGATTGCTCTACCTATGCCCATACCCCCTAACCTACACCATGCCACTGGTATGTACCAGTATTCACAATCCATTGGACTTAAATTCTAAATATTTGTCTCGTTTCACTTATACTCAGTCTGACAGAGATAAATTTATAGATTATAAATTCCATTGTAAGGCTTAGCTAATAAAGCTAAGCCTTAACATTTTGTATACCTATACCATGACAAATTAGTTATTATAATATGTAATAGTACTAAGACAATGTTGCTACCTTAAAGCAAAAACACCTATTATAATTACAGGTTAGAATAGTATCAGAAGGACTGATAACTCCAGCTGGTATAGCTATAGATTGGTATACAGAGAAGATGTATTGGACTGATGGAGAAACAAATAGAATAGAAGTTATCAGTATAGAACAAAAGTACAGAAAAGTTCTGTTCTGGTCAGAGGTGGACCTTGCTCGTGCCATTGCGGTTGTTCCTAAAGAAGGGTGAGTTTTATTTTGGTGTCAAGTTTCTCACTGATTCCTGTGTTTTATTGGATTTTCTAATTATAACAATTGCTTGAGTCTTCGTCTACAAACCCAATCAACTGAAATCAAACAAAAGAACCAAAGACCAAAAAAGCCCTTCATAATTTTCCTTCCTTATTTTCCTTACTCACTTTTAACGATTTCAATAAAAATTATATATTTGGAATCATTCTTCTTCTTTTTTGTATTGGACCCGCATTAAAGCATTTGCCAGTGTCAAGTATTAGGATTTTTTCAGGTTTCTTGAACAAGTTGTAAATGTTCTAGTCACAATCTAAGTCACGTATACAGTAAATTTATAAGTCGAGTCCTGCTTCAGTAAAGTGGTGGCGACTTTACTAGAAGCTTATATGGAGTTTTGCCGACAACGTAAAATCACACGTTTTACTGCTTTATTTCACTTGCCCACACTCACGCACTTCATCAAACACTTAATGAATAAAACACCACCATTTTTATAGCATTAATGTTCAAAGTAACACAAGTTTAGGAAAATAAAACAAAGCAACAACACGTTACTTAGACGTTCCCGCCAAAACTCTTTGGAATCATTAATGGCTATACCTGTATGTTTTTTTTTTTTTTTTAAATCTAACTTTGATGTTTGAAAAAAGCAAACCGTAGACGCATAGATATTTATGATTTAAACCAGATAAAAAAGAATTATCAATGTCACTTAATGTTTAGTAGTAGAAAACAGTTCTCTCCTATTTATATCCTATGTATTTTATTTACAAAAATTCTCTTAAGCAAAAAAATCTCTTTTACAATTTATTTTTGAAATAACCAAAATTCAGAATACAATCTAATAATAAAAATCAGATCAGATTGATTGCAGAATGATTTTAAATAAGTTTTTTTGTTTTAAAATTTTATTTCCAAATTAACCTATTCATTTCAGGTTGTTGTTCTGGACTGACTGGGGTGAAGTTCCTAAAATAGAGCGAGCTGGCATGAATGGCGACCCTTCCACTCGCAAGGTCATAGTTAAAGATGACATATTCTGGCCCAACGGAATCACAATAGACTACGACAATAATTTGATATACTGGGTTGATGCGCAGTTGCATTTCATAGATGCTATAGATTTCAACGGGCAAAACAGAAGAAGGGTTGTGAAGTCTGGGTTGGTTTACCCATACGCAATAACAGTGATTAATGAAAAGCTGTTTTGGACTGATTGGAAGACTTGGTGAGACAATTGCTTAAAAATCATTGAAAATTTATAATAGTAATTATAGTTAGAATTTAAGAAGCTGAAAACCCATCTTCAATCAGCAGACTCCCACAAAAAATATTTAAATCACAGGTAACATTTTTATGGGGCCACCTCTGGGATAAAAATCAGTGCCGTAAATAGGGCGGTGCCATCGGTGCCGAGGCACAGGGCATAGACTCTAGGGGCGCAAGAATGCCCAGACCACAAGCAGGACTATTATTTTTTCGCTTTGCTCCTCATAAGTTAAGTGTTTATCGGAGTCAAGCGACCAGCCGAGCCGGCTACACGGTGGTCTGACGGAGACGACTGAATGAAATAGCAATAGCATAGCATTGCTCTAGCCAGGGTACCTATAATCTAAAAAAAACAAGGGCGCAGTTATAGAAATCGCACAGGGCGCAGAAAATGCTATTTACGGCACTGATAAAAATTACCTTTCTAATAATCCATATCATAGCAAATACATTTCATAAACAAATAACACCTATTACATACAAATTAGAATCAAAAATCACTAAAAAACCTAAACTTCCACCTAACCTAGTCTTGGTATTTAGCAAAATGCTAGAAGAAATCCAATTTCACAATTTGTATGGGTCATTGACCTAATCAGCTGTTTGATGATTATATTTCCTTTTTGAATAAATTTTCTAATGTTATTCAATTTCAGGGCCATTCATGTATGGGACATGTCAACAAATGGTCCAAAAGTGAAGGAATTGATACAGTCCAAACCTGTACCTGTAGATATTAAGGTATATGATGAGAGCAGGCAACGAATGCCTGAAGGAGACTATCCGTGCAAAACAAACAATGGAGGATGTTCACATTTGTGCCTTTTAGCCCCTGGAGAACCAGGTAATCACGCACCTAAATACACACTTACAGTGACTACCATTTAGGTAACAGTAAGCTTGAAAATTCCATAGTCGACAAGAAACCCTTCTAGTTGGTATGAGTATTGCATATTGAAAATTTTATTAAGAGTCCGTAATTCGACCATCAGCCCCTCTCGCTCGCGCATACCCATATTTTTGAAGATGTAAAATGACTGCATGAACTTAAAAAAAAATCGTTGTTTGTAAAACTAGAAAAAAACATCACTTATAAGTAACAAGTTTTGAATTATGAAACATAAATTATATAAATATAAATTAATTTTGTATATGAAAACGTACTTGGATCAAATTGTATGTGATGTTATTTTAGTTTTACAAACAAATTTGCGAAATATTAAGCTGTAAATTAAAAAAAAATGAGTTAAGTGTTGTTGTCCCCTAAATATTCATGAATTTCATTAATATCCAAGTATTTTTGTGTCATAATTTTTTTTGTTACATCAAAACATTGGTTATAAATCCCTGAAAATTTTCTACTAAAATGATCAAATGACTCCATATGTAATTATTTTAACTTTTTGATAATTGATCATTATGATTAATGGGGGTTTATCCCAATCCCTGTTCTTATCGTTTTTTTTTTTCCAACAAATACAATGTCTATTCCAGGGTACACCTGCGCCTGTCCAACTGGAGTTAAGCTGAAAGATGGCAGCAACACAACTTGCTTCAACAGCCCCCAAGCGATGCTTATCATCGCGCAGCGTTCCACCATCTCCAAAATATCACTGGATTCCCCTGATTTCACTCCCTACGCGTTACCCTTGAAGGACTTGAAGAGAGCGCAGACGGTGGATTTTGACCCTAAGTCGGAGTACATCTATTGGACTGATTACTTGGTAAATTATAAACAATGTTCATAACATAATAAGGAAAATGATAAGAACTTATACAGAATTGCCTGTTACAATGTTTGGTATTCAATAATAACAGATATTATTTAAATACACATCAATATACTCATATAGATAGACAGATGACTTCATACAAGTGGCGGGAAGACGCTGGATGCAAGCCGCTTCTAACCGGTCATTTTGGAAGTCCATGCCCTATGTCCAGCAGTGGACTTCTTATGGCTGAGATGTTGATGATGATACTCATATTTGAGTGTATCTTCCTTACGAAGAATCCGTAAAATCGTAAACGTAATACGAGTTGTTTTCGATAATGACTATATAGGTTCATAATAAATAAATAAATATTTGGGGACATTTCACACAAATAATAGATAATTAATAGATCCTTATCCTTACTAACATAAAAATGAAAGTGACTGTCTGTGTTTCTTACAGTCTAAAACCATATCCCGCGCGCGTCTCGACGGCAGCGAGCAGTCCGTAGTGGTGCAGAGCAGCGGCATCCCCGACAGCCTGGCGGTGGACCCCCTCGCGCGCAACATATACTGGACGGACCCGGTCACGGACACCATCAACGTGGCGCGCCTCGACGGCTCATATAAGAAGGTTACTATAGGCTAGTTGCCTAAATTTGAAAACTTGGTTAATTATATACTTTAATATCTATTTTATCCCAAAAAACCCAATATTTTAAAGAAAAAGTGATATTTACATTACGTATTTTGTATTAAAAAAAAAACTATTTATATTTCCCTTGAAAACGATGAATAGTGTCATGGCGTCTTGAATGACGTCACAGTGTGCGAAATCAAACAGCGACATCTGTGTCAAGTGTCAAAACAATACGGAGTAACCATAGTAACCTGCTTTGTTGTAGGAAAACCTCAACAACAAATTGCGGCAACAAAGTGTTACGTCACGACGTAACACTTTCTGATTGGTGTTCGCTGTCATGTGACTTAATGCTTATTTTTTACGAATTCATTTTCTAAAAACATTAATAATCTTTAACTTTTATGAGAAATATACTGTTATTTTCTTATTTACGTCTCTTCATCTATTTTTCACTTGCTATAATCGATTTGGTAGGAACAACGTTTTTTTTTTTACTAGTATTTCAGTGATGTCATATTGTGAATGTGACGATTTGAGAATATGTCAACCTGAGAAAGCGACTATTTGATAACGAGAGGCGATTTAAGAATGTGACGTATTGCGCCTAAACCATTATTATATCTTTAGACAAAAAGATACTCGGGAACATATTCCACATTTTTAGTGTACATACCATAAAAGTGGTACTAAAACGTTTCGTTCGTGTTTTTGCAATATCTACCATGCATGAATGTAATGTATATTACATTCATGGTGGATTATATGTACATGTGCCGAAGTATAGATTGAGGTGATATTAATAATATATGTAATTGTTATTATGATGACATATATTTTGTTTAGTTTATTATTTGTTGACATGTAATATTTTAGTAAGCCAGTTATTATTTTTGTATTATTTTGTTTTATTTTCCTATATAATATTTTTTATTTGACATACTTACTTTGCATAAATTAGGTAAATATTTGTATTGATTTTATTACCTCTCTTTAATGAGTGTAATAATTATTAATTTTTAAATAAAAACTACGGGTCACTCACGTCTGTTTTGAGTAAAAAATTTGACAATAGTTACTATCGAATTCGGCAGTATTTTTTCAAAGGAGCTCGAGCAGCGCAAATGTCACGTTCGTTTTATTAAAAAATGTGTGAAAATCACATTAGTTTCCATAGTAAAACATTTATTAATATATAAAATAAATATAATAAATTGAATAATCCAGATAATAGTGTACAAGGAGTTGTATGATCCTCGTGCAATCGCCCTGCACCCGGCCGCCGGCTGGATGTTCTGGTCGGACTGGAACGAGAAGCGTCCCAAGATCGAGCGAGCGGCGCTCGACGGCAGCGGCCGGAGTCTGCTCGTAGGGGACCGGCTCGCGTGGCCCAACGGGATCGCGCTTGACCTCGCCGCTAACAAACTCTACTGGGGGGATGCCAGGACGCACAAGATTGAGGTACATAGATAAATAAAACACTTTATTGTTTACACCTTAGCTATAACACTAATCTGTAAGAAAATATTTACGTGCAAGTGAAACCGCAGGCGGCCTTGTCGCTAAAAGCTCTTCCAGGCAACCTTGTGATGGAGAAGCGAAATCCAATTTCGGGAAAGGGACAGAGCCATCCCCTCCCCTCCCCCACGCACACACCAAAAACTTGGAATATGTAAATCTCGAAAGCTTATCGAGAGATGCAATTATGCATCTCCTCCACTATGGCATCGCCACAACAACTACTTTCTCTCATTTTACATTGTCTCAGGTATGCGACATGGACGGCACACACCGGAAGGAGCTGCACGGAAGTGAGATACTGCACATATTCGGGCTGACGTTACTCGGGGACCAGCTCTACTGGACCGACATGCAGAAACGGACGCTAGACAGGATCAACAAAGATACAGGTAAACAAGTATCTATATTAAAAGAAAAACAAAATACCTGTCTGCAGAAACGCAGTTTTTGCAGTGTAACTTTAAGGCGCGTCGCCCACACGAGCTGGAGTCGAGGCGGCGTCGAGGCACGGGCGCGCAAGCGGCGCGCCGCTTCTACGTTTCCTTCAGGTTCAAATGGCAGTGCGCCCACAACCTAGAGTCGCGTCGCAGGCGACGTGGAGTCGAGGCGCGGACTTACCAGTGAGCGACGCGCCTTACGATTTCGTTACGCTTGATACGGTTTTGAGTGTGCGTTTTTTGTGAGTAAGTATGCGTAGAATCGCTGTAAAAGACTATCTATTTGTCTTTTACAGCGATTTTAAGCATACGCATTATTTAAAATAATTCTAGTGAAATAATTTACTAAGAAAAATATCGTTTATTTATTACAAATGATTGTCATGCTTACAGCTGTTAACGAAATAGCGTATTTTTTTTATTTTTGCGAGAGTCGTTTTATTATTATTACAAAAAAATATAGCCTATGACAGTCAGGTAGTGAAGACGACTCTAACGACAACTCGCACATCAAAATCGGTCAAGCCGTTTAGGTTGTAAGTGATCATATAGAAACATACATACATACCCACATGTATATATACACTCGAAAAACATAACCCTTCTTACGCAGTCAGGTAACTGACACTGTAAATAAGATCGTTTAGTTTAAAGGAACATTTACAGCCTTCAAATTTATAGACAGTTCAAGAATCTCCCGTCAAATGTGTGTAATTTTTTTACTATCTATAAAGTAGATAATTCTGCTCCTTGCCTGTAGTCCGGTTCGGTTGTCCGGTCAACCGGACCACGGGAAAAATATTTTTTTCGTACCACGGAAGATTTATTCTTTCCCATAGTCCGGTTAACCGGACCACGGAATTAATTCAGTGTGTAAAACACTCAAAAATATCGAATACTTAGAACCTTATTACATGAAAGGCAAGATAGTAAGAAAGCTGGTAACCTCTGATTGGGTATGACAACATCTAAAATCAGAAAGAGAGAGTGAGAGAGAAAATTGCTGTCTTTCTGATGATTGTAATGATGATATTTATTACTTCTAAATTACTTTTGAACAGTTGGATCTATTTTTAACCAACTTTCAAAAAAGGAGGTTCTCAATTCGGCTGCTTATTTATGTTTGTTCAGCGATTACTTTGCCAATTATTATGGATTGGTTTTGACGCTTATGTGTTTTGGTTTTAAAATAAAATAACTAGAAAATATGTCATCCAAGTAAATGAAATTGCGTATTTTGAAGCCGATTGTTTTAGTTTTTTTTTAACTCATATATTAATTATGATGTATGTTGTTAGATTCGTATTTACCCATAGTATAGATATAATTAAGGTATTTATTTAGCTGTAGTGTTTATTCCCCTCATTACATTAGTTCTCGTGTCGCCAGGTGTGGAACGTCAGCTGGTGGTGGAACAGATGCCTAACATGATGGGAGTGAAGGCGTTCCGCATCGGAGACCAGCTCGGCTGGAACCGCTGCAGCGACGCCAACGGAGGCTGCTCGCATCTCTGCTTCAACCGACCCACCGACTATGTCTGCGGATGTCCCTTAGGTATAAATTCCTCGTCACATGAACTCCACTGCTGGGCATAGGTATATTTTTTGTGAGAAAGTGTGCGTCAAATCGCCGCGGAAGATTATAAATGCACAGTCTTCAGAATAATTCTAGAAAATATCACTCTTTTATTACGAAAAAGTTCGTTGGAGGTTACGAAAAAACGCATTTTTGCTAGATGTATTTTATTATTATAAAAAAATTGCCTATGACACTCAGAAAGTGAAGACGAATCTAACGACACCTCGCACATCAAAATCAGCCAAGCCGTTTAGGCTATAGGCGATCATATAGAAACATACAAACATACATACACTCGAAAAACAAAAATCTCCTTCTTACGCAGTCGGGTAAAAATTAATAAACACAGAAATAAACCTGTCAGTTAAAGTAATATAACATCCACCGTCACTTACTCACTTGCATACCATAATACGCGCTCCATCGTAGACCGCAATGTCGCTTAACATCAGGCGAGTTGGCGGTCAAGCGCAAACCTATATACTATATATAAAAAATATTTTACTAAATCGGAAACATTGTTCCAGGCTTAGAGCTAACCAGCGACCATAAGACCTGCGTAGAACCAGAGGCGTTCCTGCTCTACAGCCGCAAGAACATCATCGGGCGCGTCAGTATTGAGAACGAGGGCAACGACGCAGAACTACCACTCAGGGACCTCAAGGAAGTCAGGTGAGGCTCATCTAACAACAACATTTTTGTCGAGGCGCGCAAAATTATCGTAAATATATAAGTATACAAAATATACGAAGTCGAATCAGAAATAAAGTGATACGTAGACTTACAAAAGTCACCGATATAGCACAACGGATTAGCAAGTAGAAGTGGCAGTGAGCAGGGCACATAGTACGTAGAACTGATGGCCGATGGGGCCGAAAGGTTCTCGAGTGGAGACCACGTACCGGCAAGCGCAGTGTAGGAAGACCAGCCACGAGATGGACAGATGACCTTCATACAAGTGGCGGGAAGACGCTGGATGCAAGCCGCTTCCAATCGGTCTTTTTGGAAATCCATGGGGGAGGCCTATGTCCAGCAGTGGAGCTTCTTATGGCTGAGATGATGATGATGATACAAAATATAAATAAACATTTCACACACTATCTAGACCATACCAAGCAAAGCTTGTCCTATGGAAACTAGATGGCTGATAGAATACATAATTAATTATGTATACTTTTTTGTGTAAATGGTTTCTTAAGATAGAAACACCCAGACACAGAACAAACATCCGTGCTCAACACACAAATGTTTGTTTTGGGTAGGGATCGACCCACGACCCACAGCTTAGCAGGCAGACTGAGCTGCGAGTCCAGTAAGTGCTTATTTGCGCTGTACTATAATTTATATATAAGTACGTATAATGTATAGTATAAGTCATTATAGTAATAATAATAGTACTGTATTACACATTACACGTTTTTTTTTTGTTTCTTCAGAATATGAAAGTTGTCTATGCATCTTGCTTTTTTGTGGCTGCCTGTGTCATATAAGTTGAGGACAATTTTGTCAATGACAATGGGGGAAGGGTCAAAGTGACGAAAAAACACTTTTATGACTAGATTATATTTCTAAAGTGAAATAGAAACAAAAAAATACTTATATGAATTTAGATGATATTTCTAAAGTGATTTAGAAACAAAAAATGTGATGTCAATATTCTGTCATAGTCAGATTCATCTACTTCACTATTGCTTGTACGCAATGCTATATTGTTGCGAGCAAAGGCGAGCGAGTGACATGCCTTATAATTATTTTTTTTCTCCCAGCCAACCTACTAATGGCCAGTTGTTTCTCTTCCCGGGCATACTGTAAAAGTCAGTTAAGGAACTTGAGGGAAATTGGCGTTTATTAAACGATGTGCTGACTTCCCGTCACTGTCGAATGTCATTTCTCCGAAAACGTTTTTTTTTTTTCAAAATACACTTTATCAAAATCCCGAATTTTCATTTAACAACTCGTCTGGTTTTTGAATCTTTGTAATACGAAAGTTTATTTGTATAAAAAAAAGTAACCTAATAATTTATATATCTGACAACCGAACATTTGTAAATAAGAAGATTTCTGGATATAATAAAACTGAAACCTAACCTAATAACTTCGAGCAAATGATACTGTTGGCTAACAAACTTATTGGATCAGAATCTCGTGTCAAGTAAAACATCTGGAATCAGGCAGTTCTATGACACGGATTCGGGCAAGTAAGATTCTAACAAATGTATTTCGGATTATAGATAGGTCACCGTCTATTGTGTTTCCAGTGCGGTCGCGGTGCACACTGCCGGGAATAGAATCTACTGGTCCGACACGAAGACAAGGACGATCAACCGGTGCTCCGTCACCGGAGACGACGTGGAGAGGCTCCTCGAGTGGACCGGGCAAGTCGAAGGTAACACGTCTACGCTGAATAGACAACTGTCGGACAAACAACTGGTACGGCGGTATATGGGAACTGACGTTTCAATTTATGGTGGTACGATTTACATACTGAAAGTACTTTTAGAAATATAGTCGAAAAAAATATAGTTTTACAATAAAGTAATTGTTAGCTTTAATATAGATCTTTACTGGCAGCAAATTACATTTTATGAAATGTCCGCCAAATATGAATTGTTTTTGATGATTATTTTATCGTTTGATAGGTAATGCCTCAGAGGTGGTCCTATATAAATTTCATCAAAATTGGTTCAGTACTTCGGCTTTTATAACAAATTAACTGAAAAATTTCATCCAAGTAAACGAATTACGTATTTAAAAGTGTTTTTTATTTAATTTTAATTTTTTTCATCACTAAATAGATAGAGAGATACACTCTTTATTGTTTATACCTTAACTAAAACACAAATTACATAGTGAAAAGGGTTTAAATGCTAAATGTGATTTGTCGCCAATAAAGAACGATATAAAAGCTAACCTAGTACTCTTTACGACGAGATAAGTTGAACATAGTGACTCCTTATTGAATAATTAGTACATATTTATCTCCCCCCCGCAGGGCTAGCTATCGACTGGTCGAGCCAGAACATGTACTTCACGGACTCGGCGACGCAGCGCATCGAGGTGGCGCGCCTGGACGGCTCCAGCCGGCGGCCGCTGCTCTGCGCCGGACTCAAGAAACCCAAGAGCATCGTGCTCGACCCCAAGAGAGGGTGACTATACTCTGATACATGTTAACATCACTGCGCGACACCCGTGACGAAGCCATGCAGCTATCGCGTACTGCGCTATTATAAAAACACGTGTATGTTCTAAGATTTCCAAATAATACCATCAAAATTGTTAGCTGTGGATCCGCCGCGGTTATTGCATCGCTGCACGACGTCTTATGACGTTATAAACGTGACCACATATTGGTGTGCTTTATGCATGCCATCATCACCATAACGTGGCCTATCCACCGTAAAAATCTGTAAATCTGTCTTTACAGACAAATTTTGTTTGTTCTCTATTTACATAGAGAAAACACCCAACCCACCTAACGACTCGACACACAACACTTTCCTAAGTATGTCTTTCTGAGCTTAGAGTCAATAATAAGCTATATATATGTAGTTGTGAATTCATTACTGCAAATTATCAAGCGAGTTGGTGGTCAATCTTAGATCTATCTAGAATTTAAAAAAAAACGGTAAACTTCCGTTGGGTGACTCTTGTAGGAGTTTACGGTTAACAGAAGCTTACCGATTTTTTTAAGCTTAGACAAGTGCCAAACGTCTCTATTTCTACAAACGCTTTTGTTTCGAAACGTTAAGAAACTGTGCCGTGCTGTCACGTGACATTTCGATAGTCGTAATGTCAATCCATACATTTACTTTTGACGTGATAACGTCTTATAAATCGATGATCGCCGACTGCACGCACGAAAAAACATGACTCATTGACACGTTCTGCCTGAGCCGAGCGTGCAAGCGAGAGCACGGAACAAGCGATAGAGAGGCACGATCGGCCTAAGCGTTCGGCTTGTGACGCATCGTTATCACGTAAACCGACTTTACAGACAACCATTTTTTTATTCTACTGTTGTTCATAGAATGCCACATAACCAAACTCCCTGAAGAACTATTATTTTTTCTGTGATTGGATCCACTTTATCTATACGAAATTTGGTCAAATACCTAATATGTTAACTTCAAAAGCTAACATTTTTTATGTATTTTTACCCGACTGCGTAAGAAGGAGGGTTATCTTTTTCGAGTGTATGTATATTTCTTTGACACGCCCTAGAGCATAAACGGCTTGACCGATTTTGATGTGAGTGGTGTCAATAGATTCATCTTAGTTCTGAGAGTGACATTGGGTACATCAAAATTGAAAAAAAATCATAAGTTAGGCTGCAAAAACCTCTTTTCTGCAGTCGGGTATTTTGTTTTTCTTTTAACATTGATACTTGTTTATGCAAGATCTACGATTGATCACCAACTCGCCTGATGTTAAGCAAACGGTTGATGTCGATCTAGAAGATATCTATTCACTGTGCCCTTGATCAGGATACAGCGATGGCGGCGGATAAAGAATTCCATGTATAGATATCTGTGTTCCATTATATTATACTAGCATTTATTACCGTATCTCAGGTACATGTACTGGTCGGAGTTAGGCTTGAAGTGCATCAAGCGCGCCGGCATGGACGGGTCGTCGCCCACCGTGCTGGTGGAGGGTGTGGGTCGCGCGCACGCGCTCGCCATCGACTCGAGGAGCATCTACTGGGCGACGCTGGACCCGCCCGCGCTCGGAGCCGCCAGGCTGGACGGCTCCGGCCGCAGGGTAGTGGCCGACGACCTCACTATGCCGTACGCGCTCGCCTTGTACGGAGACAGGCTGTATTGGGGCGATTGGCACACTGGTCAGTATTTTTGATTCGTGTCAAGTGTCAGTAGTTCAACCGTCGTCACTAACTCGCACATACCCACATTTTTGAAGATATAAAACTGAATGATCGAAAAGAAATCGTCGTTTGTAGAACTAGAAAACAACATTAGTATATAAAACTCATGTGTCTGTCAAAAAAGACTTTCAAGCTTTACAAATATAGCTTGTTCATAAAAATAGGCTTTAATAGTTCATAATTAAACTTTTCTCTTGTGAAATTTTGCCAATGGTAGATAGAGCAAACAAGCACTGAGGCAACGACATGGTAAATTATGTAGAAAAAGTCTAGTTTTATGTTCTACTCTGTCAAATTATGGATCGAGTTTATAATTATTTTTTTATTTGTCAAAATTAATCTTCACATACTCTGGCGTATGTGCCTTTTATAAACTAATAAAAGTATTTTAACTACTTACATGTTTTTATTATGCAAGAGGAAGACACAATTGCACATTCTAATTTACACTTAACTAACATGCATGCGTGTATACCCGAGCAGTCCAGCTGCCGCAAGCAGCACGCGTTCACGAGTTGACGCATGTGCCAGCCCGAGCCGAGTCAACCATTTTTGAGAGAAGAGGGCGACCCTTGGCTTAGTAGTTCAATAATACAATCGGGAGCGTGACGATTGAAATCCATTGTTTCAGCTTTTTAAACTTTAGCATTTGTTACGGAACCCTTTCCATATGCTTGTTTAGACACGTTCTTATAGCCAGTCGATTAGTTAATCAACTTGTATGTACTAATTTCTTCTCCAGGAATAGTGGAAAGCGCGAATAAAACGGACGGTTCGGAGCGTCGCGTCCTCCAGTCGTCCCTGGACTACATCAGCACGCTGGCGGTGGCGGGGCGTGGGACGCAGGGCGCGGGGGGGTGCGGCGCGGGGAACGGCGGCTGCACGCACCTGTGCCTGCCGCTGCCACCGCCGCGCGCGCCGCGCTGCGCCTGCCCGCAGCACTACCGACTGAGGGCGGACAACGTCTCCTGTGCCGGTCAGTTGTACTCTAACTGTAATATGTCCTACGGAGGTCTAATCGATTACATTATACTACTTTATTAACTGATTTAGAACTGACGTAGAACTGATGACCGATGGGGCCGAAAAGTTCTCGTGTGGATATCACACACCGGCAAGCGCAGCGTAAGAACACCATCCAAGAGATGTACAGATGACCTGATACAAGTGGTAGGAAGACGCTGGATGCAAGCCGCTTTTAATCGGTCTTTGCAAATTTATTGTGGAGGCTGAGATGATGATGGTGATTAACTGGTTTACCAGCGAACTTTTGCCAATTTTTCCAAAGTTCTGTTACCATATTCCACTATCATATAAATTAAGTAGATGCATACTTATACCAAACCTCAGTATGACCGGAGTACAAGTGGTAAATTATCCTAATATAAAGTTTCAAAACGTGACTCGTGTAAGCAGTTTTATCAATAGTCGAAACTGGCGACCCTCGCTTTGGTGCATATTTACGATCAGCCCAAACTGTTAACGCTCTCTTATCCTCACCAAATATAATAATTATTTTACATTGTACATATTTATTATGCTTGCATTCTCTCGTATCTTAATATATATTGTTATTGGACAAATATTTTTGTCTTGTATCTCTTAAATATTTGGTGCCTTTAGTAAGTAGCTCTGCGTCAATTTCATATCGTGAAGATCCTTTTGATAGAAGTTCGATGAGAGTTCTTATTTCGTGTCGTATAGTATTATTATGTAACATATTTCGTTGCAGAAAATCGTTGACATTGAAAACGTAATCCATCAATATTGTCTCTGCATCGATATTGTCGTTATCATCTGTACTCCAGGCTCTCAGGCATGTTATGACCCCATCGACTTCAGAGTGAATTTTATCTTCGTCGTGTTTTTCAAATGCCGCATCAAAATAATCAATCAGAATTCTCATAGCTTTTCTTTTTATCGTTATTTTCCCATTTTTGTTTTTAAAATTTGTATATTTGTTTTGTAGCACCTTTTTTAGTGCTATAAATATACGTTTCCTAGCCATTGCTATGTTATTTGTTAATGGACTGAACCTTATACTTATCGATTTTGCTATTTCATCGTCGATTATCATTTTGAAAAACTTTTCTTGCAATACTATAGTCTTGTATAATATTCCTATGGCAGTTTGGAGTTTATTGTCAGGCAAAGATGCAATTTCATTTAATATATCAGCTACATGATCAGTGTACGCCGGAAAACGTTTGCAAAGTTGAACTTCTTTGCAGATATATGCAAAACTGTGTTTCTTTGCATAAAATACAGATTTATCTATATATTCAGATATTCTATCAATGTCATTGATGTGACATGGTTTATTTTTATCTTCGACTGTAGGTAGACTATGTAATAAAGCATTAGCTTGCATATGTAAAAGTTTGTTGGCTATTTCAACGAAGTAAAGAATGTAAAATTCTCTTTCGATCTCAGAATTCACCGTCTGATTACCAACGAAATTGGCAAAACCGTTTATATTTTTGTAATATTCGTCGGTGATATTTTCCAATATTACGCTATTAGTAGACATTTCAAATTGTTTGAATATTTTATCAGCAAGGTTGTATAATAATGCTTCCCCTGAATTCAATGTGTTTAATATTAATTCCGCAAATGTCATGTCGTTATTGTAACTGCTGGTTGTATCTAGTTCTGCCGTTGTGTACTTGATATTCGCTGACGTGTTTTGAATTGCACACCATGATGGATATACACCTTGGGATTTAAGAAAAGTTATATAGACTGAGCCACAGTTCGTGTTAGTATGTCTACCTTTTAAGCAGCAGGTTGTGGGCTCGATTCCCATTGAGTACAAGCATTTGTGTGACGAGCATGGATGTTTGTTCTGTCTGGCTGTTTTTGTGTATCATCCTTACTAATATTATAATGGAGTCAATAACAAACAGTGTGTTTGTTACCGTTTCACGACCAAACGGCTGGACCGATTGTTATGAAATTTAGTGCAGGGATAGCTTACAATCTGGAGATGGACATAGGTTACATTTTATCATCATCACCGTTCTCCATCACCATAGTTTTTCTTTACTACGCGTATGAAACTGCGAGGCAAAGCTTGTTATATGTATAGTTCAAACGTTACCAAAAAATATACTATTGCCAGTAGGTACTTACTGTTTAAGAGAAAGTAACAAAGTATTATTTTAAATTTCATTTCTCTCCAAGGTTCTTTTTCGAATAAAAATGCGATATAACCAGTTATCTTTGCAATTAGAGTTTAACTATGATCAAATAATGTAATTATATGCCTCATAAATATTTGTATTGATTACGAAATGTACAATACAATACAAAACACTTTGTTGGCACCATAATAAAAATTAAATTAGGTACATAATTGAGGCGTTAGAAAGGTACAAAAGGCGGCCTTATAGCTAATAGCGATCTCTTCCAGACACAATACAATATATGGTAATGTTACGGGAAGTGGGTATAGGGATTGGAAGGAAACAACGATGTTATTCAAGCCCGTTTAATTCACTGACACGTGGTATCTTCTACAGAGCACTCACAGTCGATAACACGAACACCGACAATAATTATAGAATCGACGCGCTACAAACACACAGAGACCGTGTTCCGATCAACACACTACTACTATAACGTCTCTTCACTATACTGTTCACTTCAACACTTCACTTTCACATGTAACTTTTTCTTCTGTACGCTACTTGTATCTGAACTGCCCTCTGTCCGCGACTGAAGCTCCTTATATACCCCGCAGAACCTTCTAGAAGCTTTTATTTCGATAGTCGAAAGTAGTTCGATAGTAGTTCGATGACGAACGAAATGTTCGTCATTTGTTTCGTTCCAGAATGTTCAATTTCGATCGTCTTTTCGCTCGTCTTTTGTTTTTATCATTTGTTTCGAACTTTCTAGAATGTTGACGAGATTCTTTATTTAAATAGTCGAGGAGCATTTCCTTCTAGAAATTTCACCATCATCATCATCATCGTTACAGTATGTATTAAATTATATGTAGCCATATCGCTAGAGTTTCAAGGCTCTATTCCACCCTGCCCATTCTACCACAGGACTAGCAGTACAGGAAACTAGCCTGTACAAGATTAGGATGGCCTTGAAACAGCTCAAGAACAACAATGCACCGGTCGGTTATTATAGAAATTCCATGGGGCAGGCCTATGTCCAGCAGTGGACTTCTTGTGACTGAGATAATGATGATGAATATTTGTCTAGAAGCACTGTAAACATACATGTCCTAAAAAGTAAACTTTGAACATGCTTGTAAGAAAAAACTATACTAAAAACTATGACTATACCTCTACTATATACACTTTAAGACTAAATAAAGTAAACTAATTTAAAAGTAAGCTAAATGATAATTTCCGTTTCAGAGCCTGAAGAGTACCTGTTATTCGCACAAAAGACGGCGGTCGGTCGCGTGATGGTCGCCAACGGAGAGTGCATGGACGCCTACATACCGCTCACCGGCCTCAAAAATGTCAAGACCATTGACTACGATCCAGTTGATAAGTGAGCGTTTGTCCAAACTTCTGATTTTATTTTAATATAGAATAAGTTTACGTAAGACCACCAGCCCGCCTGATGAAAAGTGACTCCGTGGGCGAAGATGAATCACGTAGACCCAGAAGACTTATAATTGTACATAAACCACAAATTCGCTGAAATCATTGTGTTGTTCATCAAGGACTTTTTTCTTGATATTGATTTATCTTTTGTTTCATTCGTATTTTTATGTTACAGAAGACTTAAGGTCGAAGCTTAATACCACCACGCAATAGAGAATATACATGATTTTTTTTCCTCATAAAAAGCTAACCACAAATATATCCATTCCACAAAAACAAAATTAAAATATCTTCAAAAATAAGAAGTTACAAGCATTTTAATTTCATGGTAGACAGAGAGCACACTATCGCGGAAGATGACGTCATGCGCGCCGTAATAATTCAATACAAACTCGTTTCGCGGGAAAGGGACAGAGCACCCCCTACCAAAAACTTTAAACGTTTATATCGCGTAGGTTCATTGATCGATTGAAATTGTTATTTAGTATGTATATTATTTGTAAATTATCCACTTTTTTTCCTATAAAAATAAATTCATGCATATTCCCTATTATCTCTGTGTAAAAACCGTCACCATCATCATCATTTCAGCTATAAGAAGTCCACTATGTATTAGAAGCGGTTTGCATCCAGCGTCTTCCCGCCACTTGTATAAGGTCAACACCCTGAATGAATTAAATTAATTTTACATGCCCTTATTTTCCGTGTTGTCTATTCCAGACAACTGTACTGGATGGAAGACGAGGTGGCGACAATCCGTCGCGCCCCCCTCTCCTCGTCCCCCACATCCGCGGTAACGGACGCGACAGTGGTCGTCTCGGGGCTGTCCCGGCCCGCTCACATGGTGCTGGACGTACTCGGGAGGACGCTCTACTGGACCTGCAGCGATACGGACTCGATCAACGCGACCTCCCTCCTCAATGCGTCCGATACCGGGGTGGTGCTGAGGGGGGACACCATGAAGCCGAGACATTTGGCCTTTCATCACACTAAAAGGTACAATTACACGTTGCTTTTATTTATCATGGTCGCAAAATGAGGGATGTTATGTGTGTGTGTGTGTCTGTCTGTTGCATCATAGTGGTTTTGTAGTATATCATCTCATAAAAAAATTTGGTATGCGCAAACCGGGCAAGACGAAGTTTCCGGCAGCCTAGTGGTGATACCGTCTGACTTACGATTCGCAGATCCTGGGTTCGAATCCCACGGCACGCACCTCTGTCTTTTCGAAGTTATGTGCGTATTGTTGATTGCCGCCAACTTCAAACGGTGAAGGAAAACATCGTGAGGAAACCTACATGTCTGAGAGTTCTCAATGATCTTGAAGATGTGTGAAGTCTGCCAACCCGCACTTGGCCAGCGTGGTAAACTATGGCCTAACCCTTCTCACAATGAGAAGATGGTCCGTTCCCAGCAGTGGGACAGTTTGTACAAACAGGGCTGTAAAAAAAAACGAGGCAAAAGATTCGCAAAGCGCTTTAAATTCTATTAGACTACCTCTTTCATAGTAGTACTAGTCCCATGAGTAAAAGAAAATAAAAATTTTTTTAACCCTCGATCCAAAAAGAGGTGTGTTATAAATTTAACGAGTGTGTCTATATATCTGTATCTGTCTGTGGCATCATAGCTCTCAAATGGATGGACCTATTTTTTTGTTTGAAAAGGTCTTGACTGAGGGTGTCCTTACTTAGATGAATTTCATAAAGATCTGTTCAATTTTTTTTATATCGGGGGTTTTTTTGGTTGTTTTCTAAACCTAGTTTTTATTATATTCCAGGATCCTAGTGTGGAACGACGTGGGCCTCGGCGCCATAATGCGTAGCAACGTGGACGGCACCTCCCGCGCCGAGCTCGCGCGTGCGCACAACGCGACCGCGCTCACCGTCGACCAGGGCTCCGCCACCGTGTACTGGGCGGTCGGCAGGCAGATACACGCCGTCGATATCGATGGAAATAACAAGTCCGTTGTCTTAAATTCTAGCGATGTGGACATAACTCATTACAAGTCTTATTTTTATTTCTTCGTGGGTTATTACTCCAAATGTAATTTCTTATGGTTTGAATGAGTCGTATTTTCGTTGTGACAAAAGCGATGATTTTACCTTCTGAATTGGATATAATTTCTCTAAGAATGGAAATTGTGACTTTCTGTGAAAATAAGTGTTATATATTATAGTTAAATAATAGAAACCGGACTGCGGTGAAGTCAAATAAATCCGGAAAAGTACGAATTTCACTCCCGAGGCTTCCGTACTTCCGTACTGATTACAGTAGTTACAAAAATTCTTAGATATAAATAACATTTTATTGAGTAATTAGCCTTGGTGTCAATGTTTTTTTGTTATGTATATGAGTACGGAAGTGGTGTGCAAATGAAACCCGTACTTTGTCGGATTTATTGAATGTATTTATTGTCGAGTGCATAACAGGTGTGTGTCGTTGTGTGCAGGCGCGTGACGTGGCAGGGCGGGTGGGTGTGGTCTGTGGCTGCGGCCGGCGCGTGGCTGTACCTGGGCGGCGAGCGCTCGCTGATGCGGCTCCCGCTGCACCGGCGGGACGCGCCCGCCGCGCCCGTGGCGCACTTGGCGCGCCCGCAGCACGCGCACGCAGTGCACCCGGTACATACACTATACTACACTACAGTGCACCGGCGGGTCGCGCCTGCCAAACTTGGCGCGCCCGAGCACGCGCACGCAGTGCACCCGGTACACATACTGCATTACACAGCACCGGTGGGACGCGCCCGTGCCGCACCTGGCGCGGCCGTAGCACGCGCACTTACACTGCACTGCATTACACTACACTACATTGGATTTCACTGCACTGAACTACACTTAACTGTACTGCATTACACTACTACACCTGGAGGTTACACAAGTCACATTCTAATAGGGAATATACGTGATTTATTTTTATTTGGTTATAAAAAAAAACAATCACAAATAGATACATTCCACAAAAAACAATAAAAATGCCTTTGCCAAATAAGAAAGTTACAAGTATTTATTTTCATTTTAGACAAAGCACACTATAACGAATGATGACGTCATAGTTCGTGTACGCAATGTTTGCCCTGGGTGGGGATCGAACCCACGACCTACAGCTCTGAAGGGTAACTTTCTACGAGGCCTATATTTAATTATGTATGTTGCAGGTGAACCGCGCTCACCCGTGTTACGGCGGCGGCGGGTGCGGCGCGGCAGCGTGCCTGGCGGGCGGCGCGTGCGGCTGCGGGCTCGCGTGCGCACGCGCACCGCCCTGCCGCGACCATCAATTCCACTGCGACGGTGACCTCCAAACCAAATGCATACCGGCGCACTGGAAGTTAGTATTATATTGCTCTTTCTATCTTTAATCTAATGCTCTTTCTGACTGCATGGGATTTTAGTGCTCTTTTTGATTGGATTCTAGTGATTTCTGACTAATTGCTAGTGCTCATATTGATTTAGATTTTAGTGCTCTTTTTGAGTGGATGGTAGTATTTTCTGACTAGATTCTAGTGCTTTATGTACTAAAGTTATTTTTTTCAGTAAATTTAGTTCCCACGTAAGTGAAATTGTAATTTCTTGCTGAGAAATAAATTCTTTAAACCGAATTCTAATGCTTTTTCCGAGTGAGTTCCAGTGCTGTTACTGACAGGTACGTTCGGCCCCCAGATGCGACGGGCAGCGCGACTGCGCGGACGGGTCGGACGAGGCGCGGTGCGGCGCGTGTCCCGCGGGACTGCGGTGCGCGGACGGCGCGTGCGCAGCCTCGCTCTCCGCGTGCGCGGCCGGCGCATACTGCGACGCCAACCCGATACCCACCGCGTTCAGGTCAATACATAAATTTTATTTAACGCGTTTTAATTTAATAAAATTAATTTAACAACGTTTTATGTTTAATGGTTTCTATTCGCGTCTTTATCATCATCATCATCATCATCATCTCAGTCACAAGAAGTACAGTGCTGGATATAAGCCTCCCCCAATTTCCAAAAAGATCGGTTAGAAGCAGCTTCCATCCAGCGTCTTCCTGCCACTTGTATAAGATCTTCTGTCTAGCTTGTTGCTCGTCTTCCTCGCTGCGCTTGGCGGTGTGTGGTATCCACTCGAGTACTTATCAGCCATTAGTTCTGCGTGCTATGTGCCCTGCCCACTACCAATTCAACTTATTTAATCTTATCTCAGCTAATCCGCTGTAGTACGTCTTAATAGCGGCAACCAATCCAGAAGACAAGATAAAAAATCGTATTATATAATGTGAAGTTGCTGCTGCATATCTTTCATTTGTATCAAATCTATAAATACACCGTTTGAAGTTCAAATAATAGAATATGTTGAGTAAGGATTGTGACGCATCGCGCGCAGCGGAGGGGGAAGCGCCGCCATTTTTACGCCGCTGGGGTCACATATTAATTGTGTTACATGTACGTGTGTAGATGCGACGATCAACGGCTGTGTCTCGCGACAACGCTGCTATGCGACGGAAAGCAGCACTGCGCCGACGGGACCGACGAAACGCCTGCTGCCTGCGAATATCACCCCGACAGCGAGCCGGTAACTATTATGACACTAATATGCACGCCGGAAGGCAGTATATGGAAATATGTATGTTTTTCTATGTAATGTTCCACCTGCTATACCCATGCGCAATAAAGATATATAAGTTATAATATACAACACGATAATAGATGATCCACCTTAATTCAAGAACCGTTCTCCTACGTATGTTCATGCAAATAAATTAATTTGAATTAGAGTCTCGTTCGCGCATACCCACATTTTTGAAGATATAAGAAGAAGTGAAATTTATTTATTTATTTTTGGAAAACAAACAGCTTTGAACATAATTATATATAGTATAAATGAATATTACAGAATAAGCCTTACAATTTTCACCAATAGAATGTATGTTTACAGGCCAATAAACATCTGATAATAAAATACTTTTTAAAATAATGAATAGTAGTAATACATAATTAAAAGTTACTAAGCCATATCGATCAGTGATAATATGAAATTGAAATTTAAAAAATGATGAAATATACATATTATGTGTGTGATTTTAATTAATTTTGAAAAAGTTTGATATTGCACGATGTTTAAAATAGTTTTGTCTCATTGTAAACAAGTCGACATCCTCTGAAAATTTACAGTTAAAGGTGATACAAGCTCTAATAAAGAAGGAATTCTGTCTATAATTTGTCGCGCATGTCTCAGTATGAATTTTTAAGAAATTGCGTCGAGTAGTACGGGTCGGCACTTGTAACTTAATCAGAGAGAGAAGGTCACTGCAATCAATCTTGGCGTTTATAAGATTATGCAGGAATGTTAGATCTGCCACCTCACGGCGCAGAGACAAAAGGAGCATATGGTGATGCTTGCAGCTCTCAATATAATCAATAAATCGTTGCCTATGTCTGTAGTTGATGCAACGTAGAAATTTCATTTGTATCTTTTCGATGCTATCGATATAAAGTTCATAGCGAGGGTTCCATACCTGTGATGCATATTCTAGCTGACTTATTACCAAAGAGCAATATAGGACCTTGAGTGATTTGACAGTTTTGAAATCTTTACTGATTCATAGAATAAATCCCAGGGTCTTCATTGCTTTCGACGTCATACTTTCAATGTGCTTGTCTAGGAGGAGTTTAGAGTCTAGAATAACGCCGAGATCTTTAATGTAGTCAGTACGGTTCAGCAGGTGCCGATTCAACTCATAAGCAAAGCTCAATGGGTTACGCGATCTGCTAAAAGAGATGGAGTTGCATTTAGGTCTAGTTTATTCTCCTGGCAATATTCCTGTAACCGATTTAAGTCTTCCTGTAAAAGAAGGCAGTCGGATATTGAATTTTTTTTTTTATATATCTTCTATATCGTCTGCATATAATAAAAACTTTGAATTATGGAAGCAATCACTGATGTCGTTAATAAATAAAATGGTGGTCCCAGGATAGACCCTTGTGGGACACCGGCTGGGATAGCGGATAGTGGCAGATTCGAGGAGAATCCATTTAGGACCACTGTTTGGCAACGACCATCCACGTATGAACCGAACCATCGAAGGAGATCTCCTGAATACCTGCTGCGTTCAACTTCTGAAGCAATATTACGATTGAAATAAATGATTGAATGAAAAGTTCTACTTTTAAAAACGACGACTTTATTATAAAGACATGCTGTCAATTTATATTTTGTATAATGTGTGTATGCGCGAGCGAGACGGAGGATGGTCGGAGTGTGAAAGTGCGTGTTGTCGCCTGCAGGAGGTGGTGGGCGAGGCGCGCGAGTCTCACGCGCTGGCGGTGTGCGGTGGCGCGGCGTGCGCGGCGGGGTGCGCTGGCGCAGCGTGGGCGTGGGCGCGCCGCTGGCGCCGCGCACGCGCACCGCGCCCGCCCGCGCCGCTCGCGCTGCCGCTCGTGCAACACAAGCGGACCGTGCACCACCACCACCACACCGAGTCAGTATACACACACATACATATACAACACATCAACTACCGATACTGATTTTTAGGGTTCCGTACCTCAAAAGGAAAAAAGGAACCCTTATAGGATCACTGTTGTTCGTCTGTCAAGACCTGTATCTTGGGAACGCGTGAGTGTTTCGAGTTGAAATTAAAACCATATACGCAGATCCGTCTCTTGCTGCAGAGAGAAAAATCAAACTTCTCAGTTTTCATAAAAAAAGTTACAGTCCAATATCTCGCAAAAAACGCATATTTCGACACTCACAAGGGAATCAAAACCTATGTGGTACTTCCCGTTGACCTATATCTGTGAAATTATACAAGAAGCATTGACATATAGTTCATATAAAGGAAAAAATCCGAAAACTGTACATTTTTTAATTAATCTCAAAAAAATGGGTCTTTATGCAACCAGTTTAGTCTGACTCGCACTTGTCCGTTTTTTTTTATTTGCAATAGATTGTTGGATCACTAACTTATATTACAGTAAACGACGACGGCGGCGCCGGCGGTGTGATCCAGTGGATAATCGGGTTTATCACATCACACTTGAGAGGAAATAAGAAAATCTGTTCACGGTAGCCTTGAAAATATTAAGATTGTAGTTCTTCTCCTATATATTCCTACTACCCATAGATTGACCATAGATCTAATTTTGTTTCAGAAAATAACAATAAACAGGTACTTAGAGAAATATTACGAGCCATGTGCATGCTCTACTAAAGAGAAAGAAACATCATACAAGATACATACATTTTATCTACTATCGGTTAGTAGATAAAATATATGACATGTATGTCGTTAATTTAAATATCTTCTATCTGAAAAATCCGTTTCTGTGTCCGTGAAAATCTATAATTAGCTTTCTGTTGCTATAATTTTAATCATATGTAATCTGAGTACAAAGTAATTAAATACAAGAACTTTCTTTCATAACAATTAAAGTAAGTTCCATACCTTGGCAAATTACCGTATCTTGAAATAGTTTAGTTTAATTGATCGATCATTTCAATAATTCCAGCACATCAACAACAACGGAGAGCAACGGCCGCTACCCACGGCCCACCCTCAACCCCCCTCCCAGCCCTGCGACGGCGTCGAGCGGCGCAGGCGGCGGCGGCGGCGGGGGAGGGGGAGGTAATGCGGGCGCGGGACGCAGGCGAGCGTACAGACACTACCGCGCGATAAACAGGCCTCCGCCGCCGACGCCGGCCTCCACGGACGCGTGCGAGTCGGAGCCCGAGGCGCGCGCGCCGCCACCCTCCCCCGCGCACAACCACTACACGCACTGACACGCGCCGCCTTCACGACTGACTGACCTCGTTTCTACACTGACATTGACTTCACCACTACTGACACTGTCGTCAGCACTTCACTGACTATATACTATATAAAACTATAGATTAGTACAATTTTATACTTTTCACTGTTAAAATGTACTTTCCAAATCGAAAATCGGCTTATGAATATTTCAGTAATTTTCTGTCGTAAGCACTTCATTGAGTCTCATTACTGCCACTGACGTCATTACAAATAATCACTATTGCCACTGACGTCATCACTACACTAACACCGCAGGGTACCGCTAGGGCAGGGTAGGGTACCGCTTCAGAACATGTACTCCGTAAACGAATAAATTGAATCGTACAAAGCTTATTACAAAGTTTATTATTGCAACAAAATGAGTAAAGCTCTGAAAGATCAATTCAGACAATTTTAATAATATTATTTTTTTATTTATTCAGCATAAAATTACAATATGTACAAGAACTGTACTGTACTGTTCGTTGCATCCAAGTGGTACAAAAATACTGAGTTATCAAAACTGTTTTCCAATCACAGAGGGTTATATAAACTTCATGAAAATAAATGTTATAATATGAATTCTATTACAATAATGTTCGATGAGAAAATGATTTTAAAGTTCAACTTAATTAGTCATAATTTTATAATTATAAGAAGAAAAAGAGATAAGATAAAAATCAATCAAACAAACAAAAAGATAAAACTCAAATTAAATAAATCAAATTAATTAGATTGTTTTTTTAGCTTAAGATTAAATTCAATCGGTGACGCTCGGAGTTTATGTCCTGAACGTTACCCTGCTATTGGCGTCATCACTACACTGATAGTCACTACTGACACTAACAACGTCACTATACTGACACTAACACGTCACTATATTGACACTAACAACGTCACTATACTGACATCGTCACGAATATGCATAAATACTGACATCACTGTAAATGCATACGGACTTGAACCCCAAATATGACTCGTCGATTATAATATTTCGTTTTTAATAGCGAATGTTTAGTGCACAACATTCGCTACTTAACACACAACTTAATATTGGACATATTTACAAGGAATGCATACGTTTGGTTTATATATAATTATCAAACCAATGTGTTGCAAGCTTTACAACGTATATGTATTTTTTTATTTTTGACTTGTATAACTGTCATTTATTTGACTACAATGTTTAACATATTGGCTGCTGAAACGTAGTGGGGAGTACAGTCAGGTTTCAAAAGTGCATTATCACCGTAAGGTCAACAGTCACCTAGCAACTTAATATTGGACATATTCAACCTGTCATATGACGGTGTAGAATTGTACATGCGAGTCGTCTCGTAAAAAACTTTTTTTTTATTTGCTTTTTTAGACTGCTAATGGACTTTTGATCCTGACTGACTGCCGCATAAGTTTCATATCGTAGAAATAGAACAGGATAATATAATGTGGTACGGGGCTGTAACGAGTGCCACACCTTGATGTCGCTCGCGCACGATATGTTTTTGATAGATATAAAATTATTAAATGCACTTATGTTAAAGATTAAAGATATGAAAGTCAGCAACATAAGAATACTATTTAAATATATATATATATATATATATATATATGTATATATATATATATATGTATATATACATATATAATATCGACAAATAAACGTGCAAACGTGAAAAATTTCAATTTTTTGGGCATTTTTAGATATTAAAATAAAAATTGTTCTGAATTATTTTCTAATACTGCTAGGATTAAGTAGTATTAGGAGGCTCGTATTCGCATATTTTTAAAGTATCGTAAATTTTTATATTGTATAAAAAGGTGTGGCGTGCGAGTGAGACAGTTGCAGTACTTTAGCACCTTAAACGAATGTGTTAGTGAACTTAACGTATAAGTATTTATGTTCTGTTATAAAATATTCTAAGCAATGTCACATTTAAGATATTTGTGGAATGTCGAGATGGTGCTATATAACACTGTTCGTGCCTCTTTAGTGTAAAGTAAATCTCTATTGTTTGTATTATATAGGATAAGTAGATACGTCAATTGTATATAAAACTATTGAAGATTAGTACAATTTTATACTTTTCATTGTTAAATTGTACTTTCCAAATCGGGCTCATGAATATTTCAGACTTAAATAGTGTCTGCTTAAGAGAATTATGGAGGCCGTAGCTTTCGCCGGTACATTGTGAATTTTTTTCATACAGCGGGGGGGAAATGTTTTGCATCTCAATGACAAAATGTGGAATACGATTCCAGAATAGGTCTTTCCGAGTAAATGTAATCTGTCATAGTTTTTTTTTTTTTTTTTTTAACAATGAACTAAATGAAACAGTTCTTTATGAAAATAAAAACAGGACAAAATATAAATCCGCCAGGAACAAGAATAGGGAATACAGAAACAATTATTTTTTTCCTGTGATTTCCTTAAATTAATTTACCTTTAAGTTATTAAGTAATTAAATTTTAAAATAGAAATATTCAAACATTTGCTTATAACTAGCTGAGCTCCACGGTTTCACCCGCTATTTAGCTAGAACTTTTCATATTTCTGAGATAAAAAGTATCCTGTGTTATTCAAGGGTATAAGCTACCTCCTTACTAAATTTTATATAAATCGGTCCAGCCGTTTGAGCGTGAAATAGTAACAAACGCACACACACATAGTTTTCGCATTTGTTGTTAAATGAGATTTAATTACGTAAAGGAAAAAATAATCATACATTGTCTAGAGATAGAAATTAGTTTTCTCTTTTGTATGGGCAAAAGAGAAAACGAACTTAGAGGGTTAGATCGAAGGGAGAGGGTATTAGAAGGTAAGATGTAATATTGGCTTGCAGTGATAGGGGGTCAGCCTATCGCCTACATAAACACCAATATCCCTCAAGTCCCTGAACTGACTTACAGTATACCCGGGAAGAGAAGCAGATGGTACATTGTATGTTTTTCTTTTTCTCCCAGCCCAGATGGAAGCAACAAGTTTCACACTAATAATTTTCGTATAAATCTGAAGTATTAATTGCAATTTGCTAAATTTTTGGTCCTATTTTTATCCGACTGCTCTAGAAAAGTAATGTTTTGATGGTGTGTGTATCGCCTCGATGTTACTATACCCTAAACAAGTTGACATGTTTTTAAATGTGAGGCGAAATTTATTTTTATGTTCAGAGTACACTGTCGTAGGCTACATTTTGCAGTCGGGCTTTCGACATTGTTAATCTGACTGTTCTACAATTAATTCTTCCCTAGTTATAGATACATGAAAAAAAACCTGTGTATAGAAATGTTAATAATTAATGTTATTTGTATACTTTTGTCCTTGCTTAAGTTTATTGTTTAATTTCACTTAATTTTCTTATGACTTGTGTTGTAATTAAGCTTTGTCACGAATATGTGCCATTATACAACAAACAAAAAAATATCGTAAAATTATAATGATGAATGAATACTTACCCCTTTACTTATAAGAATTAAACAGTTACCTCGATAAGTAGAAAATTGATTTCTATGTCTGAACATTATATAAATTTGATTATTCTTTTTTAACGAGCTCTAACCTCGGCCACACCGTCGCTTAACATCAGGCGAGTCGGTGGTAAATCGTAGATCTATAATGTATAAAAAAAACTATGAATGGCAGTGTTTCTGTTTCATTCCTTTTTTTTTTATGTGTACTTTTAAAATGGAAATTTTAAAGAAAAGCAATAAAACAACTCTAGCTATTTATTCATGGTTCTAATAATTTTAAAACAGAATCATCGAAACGTTTAGTGGTAAAAATCAGTTTTCTCCTCCTATATAGACAAATGAATAATTAATATCTTATCATGTATAACTCGTACGACTCAACTGTCGTCGACAATAACAGGGAGTGAGGGAATATACATGTATTTTATTTCCTGGGAATAATATTTTTAATTCATAACATACTAAAATGTAATACATAAAACTACACTAAAACAAAAAAAACGGGTAATTTTCTGAGAAATAAACATTTAAAGTTATAGGGGTGTTCTGTCCTTCTCTCGCAGAATAACAGTTTGTATTGAATTTGTACGGCGAACATGAACCATGACGTCATCTTCCGCGATCGTGTCTCCGTCTCACATGAATTTGAAATGCTTGTAACTTTCTTATTTTTGAAGATATTTTAAAATTGTATGGTGTGGGATGGATCTATATGTAGTTAACCTTTTTATGAGCAAATAAAAATAAATCATGCATAATCCCTATTATCCAAAAACAACAAAAGTAAAACGTATGGTTTTATTACTGCAGATAATAAAATATCTAATCGAGTAGAATTTGCCAGCTACCAACATGTGGTCACTCGATATTTTGACATTTCTCTGCAGTTTTCAGTTTGAAAAATGGAAACTCTTGTCGCGTGATCTTTCATCTTTCATTTGTGCGGTCACTTGGTTTAGAGAATTGCCAGGATTATATCTAGATGTTACTATTTTATTGTGTTTCATTTGGGAATTTATTATCGACGCCACCAAAGAGAATATAAGGACGCCACAGTTAACTCGTACGAGCTGTAGTACCTATTTAATAATCACCTCAAAACTAAACTATCAGAGGAAACTGTATTTTATGATTATTGACTGATAACTGAGTGAATAAAATAAACTTTTGTACCTGTTTTCTCGTTTTTTATTCAATGTATTTCCCTCATTTTGCAACTTTTACTTTTGAGTATAAACATCGTGTTACGTCATATTTAATACAGAATCACTCGGACTCGGGATGGAAACTATGTATATCTCCATCTCTGTCATACCCGTACAGAATGACAGAGATGTAGATATAGTTTCCGACAAGTTGTGATAGAACTGACCGACTTAGATCAATCTTGGACAATCTGATAAAATGTATTGAAGTACTCCAAAAAGGCGTTTTTGCAGTTTAGTTTGTTGCGCTGTTGAGTGTACGTTTTTTTGTAAGAAAATATGCGTAAATTCGCTGTAAAATATTATAAATGCGCCTTCTTTAGAGTAATTGTACATGTAAATAACTTCTTAATTACGAAAACACTCGGAGGTTACGAATAAAAACGCATTTTTTATTTTTGCGGGAGATATTATTATTACAAAAAATTTTGGATATGACACTCAGCAATTGAAGATAAATCTAACGACACCTCGCACATAAAAATCAGTCGAGCCATTTAGGTTGTAGGCGATCTTAAAGATACATACACAAATTCGAAAAACATAACCCTCCTTACGCAATCGGGTCAAAAAGTATTATGAATACGTTCCGATACATTTAAATAGAGTATATTCGTAACGAGTTTTATGTAGATAATATTTTGACTGAGAGCATAAATGGAATCACGCAGTACTGCCCCCGTATTCTGAACCCATTCGGTTTCGGAATCGATTCGATTTGTATATCTCCGTCTCTGTCATTTCCATAGAGAATAACAGAGACGGAAATATACAAATCGAATCGATTCCGAAACCGAATGGGTTCAGAATACGGGGGCTGGCGTAGATGACAAACAACACAATCACAGAAAACTTATTTGGACATATTACTTTATAATTTGTGAATAGTACGTATATCAATATTTGCAAAAATGGTTGAGTTTCTTTGGCATGCATTGCTTTGTAACGTAATGGTTGTCTTTGGTCACTTTGATGTGATTCAGAACAATTCTTTGTTATTGCCAGATGCTGTTAATTGTCAATGTCATTGTTAAATCAATCATCCATTGCCAAATTTGCCAACAAACTCATGTTTTCCGGCAAAACACATTTATTTTTAAATTACCCTGAAACTGTAACTACGTTTACAATAACATTCCCGCCGTCCAATGTATGTTTTTATACGAATCTAAAAATATCAATATGGATTTGATTTTAGCTCTTTGTAGTTTTATATCTTACGTTTCTGTAGCGGCAATTGCTGTTCTTGTTTTGGTAAGTTTATTGGCATTATTTTACTTAAACAGCCTGACATCTCACTATTAACTGTTAATTATGTCTGTAACTTGTACATTAAATGTTATGTCACGTGTACTTTGTCGTTAAATAACTTTTCCTCTTAATAATATCCATGGATCAACATGCTTTGTTGGCTATTTAAAACGTACACGTAATGTTTTAAATTTCCGATCAATATGATATCGTGATAACGCCTTTTGACTCATATAAGGAGAGAAATTAAACTTGTGATAATGCCTGATTAACTCGACCTTCACAAAAATCTAAGTTTTAGACTAGTTAATTCAATAAATCTGTAGTAACCGTTATGCTGACATCCCTGCAAATGTTCCACGAAATCGAAGTACCATGAGAGTGTAATTTAGTTTTTTTTTTAAGATAAGTGACATGACAAGCCCAAATGCTAATCTGGTGATAACCAAAATGATGAAAATCAGAATTATTATAACCATTGTGTGATGATCATATACAGCAGAAATGACCTTTTTGTATGCCAGGCAACCATCCCATGAAATTATAACTATACAAAGAGAAATGATTGCTTCATTGTGATGAAATTTATAATTTTCTCCAATATTTCCAGCTATCTCTTGTTATATATTTGATAACAGACCCCTATCCAATAGTAGTGAGGTATAAAGAAGAGGAAACCTACTATGACCCCAAAATAAAGGGAATGCAGAAGTTCCCTCTAATAACGGAAGATCAGTCTGTAAACCTGAGTGTTGTAGTCCCTGCTTACAATGAAATGGAAAGATGTGAGTATAAAACAACATATTAAATTATAAATAAATCAATATTGTAAGGTGTGCCTGCACCATCATAGACTGGCAAGTCAGTGGTTATGTGTATGATATCTTTGACATAACAATAAGTAATAATAGTACTAATAAATAAAATTGCCTAAACTAATTCCCTTCTATCTTATATTCTTTGGTTTCACATTTAATTCTTTGTAAATTTTTCAAACATCATTTTAATCCCACAATTTTTTAATTACAGTTAATCATCAAAAATATTTGTCACAATTTCATCAGCAGACTCCACTTATGTTGAATTTTGAAATAAAATTACTGGGTACTAATATCTATTTTGTATTTTTTTTATTGTATGTTTGTTTAGTTAATATTCGGCCAATTATTTGTGAATTGTTTTTAATGATTATATTTTTGTTTGGCAGATAATACCTCAGACGTGGTCCCTTACAAATTGTATCAAAATTGGTTCCATACTTTGGTTTTTATAACATAACAAATGTGGCCCAAGTGTATAAATTGCGTATTTTGAAGTCAGTTTTTCCGTTTTTTAAACTATAATTAGGAGTCCAAATCTACTATACTTTCAACTGCATTTGGTGATCTGTTCAAAAGGAACATCACAAATGTCATTCCCAATAGACATCTATGGTACTACTACCCAGCTGCCTGCACTGTTCCTGATGCCATAGGTTGTATGAGCACAACCCCTTTAGTTTTTTTTCCATAATAAAGTTGTTGAATGTAATCTTATCAGGTTAAATATATAACGAAATTGTAAAATAAGAAAGCCAACTTAATTACCTATTCACCCACAGTCTGACATTTTCTGTATTTTTTCCTTATCACAACACCATGCTCAAAATAAACCCTTAGCATACCTCCTAGTTTCATAATAACCTTTTTCAGTGCCACCAATGCTGGACGAAGCCCTTGAGTTCCTTGAGAGGAGAAGTAAAGGCAATCCTTCATACAAGTACGAGATAATCATAGTGAGTGATGGGAGCAAAGATAGCACAGTTGAAGTGGCGACCTCGTATGTGATCAAATATGGAAGTGAGAAAATAAGGTGCCTTGAGCTCATCAAGAATAGAGGAAAGGGTGGAGCCGTGAGATTGGTGAGTGGTGATATTGATTACATTATAAATATACATCAAGTTGAACAGATATTTGTTTACTTAGATAAAAGAAATATTTAAGTTTTTCTTTTATATATTTTAAATAAAATATTTAATTACAAATCAATACTTTAAATAAAATGTCATTTCATTCATAATATATATAAAAAAACCTGTAAGCTCTTTTAAATTGGCTGAGGAATAAGGGGAAAAAAAAATTTTCACTACTGTGTTGCCAGGTTAATTGATATATGTAAAATGCTTTTTTTAATATTCTTCTTATCTAAATAAACAATTCATTTCTCACTTTTCTAATATCTCTAACTAATGATTTTTTATGTTTAAAAATGTTGTGATGCGCGCAAGAGATAGCTGCGCGCGTTGGGCCTTAAATATTGTAAAAAAAATGTACCGGAATATTTGTACATTTTATTGAAATTACCTAGGCTCCTGTCTTCATTCCAGGGTATCGAAAGCTCTAGAGGTGCAACAATATTGTTCGCCGATGCTGATGGTGCCTCCAAGTTTGAAGATTTGACCAAACTGGAAGCTGCCTTGAAGGAGACTGTGAAATGTGACGTCATCAGCCAGCCTGATAACATTAGCGATAGTTTAGCAGTAGTTATAGGCTCCAGGGCGCATTTAGAGAAGGAATCTTTGGCTACTAGGAGCCTATTCAGGTTAGTGATCTTTTGAAAGGTATACCTTTGAATTGTTTTTTTTTTTTCAATGTTAACTGTAGGAAGTATAATTAAAAGAAAAAATATCCAACTGCTATAAGAGCGATTTTCGTATTGCAACTTGCATTTGCGTTAGACTTGATATATGATATGATGTTGAGCATTCTTTTGAATAAGTTCTGTAAAATCACTTCTTTTGCACAATAAAAAAATTGCGATCCTATTATTACAAAAAATGTAGCCTATGACAATCGGGACTAAAGACGAATCTAATGATATATAAAAAATGGTGAAACCGTTTAGGTTGTAGCGTAAAACATTTTTTGTGCTGTCAGGTAAGAAGAGTTATTTTGAAAATGTATAACTCAATATACTACAAATCTATATAGTTATGTACACCGATCCCTTCCATTTGATCATTTCACTTTTCTAATTATATTACATTAAATCAATAGTAATCGTCGACTTGACCACAGAATAAGCAATAGTTCAACACTTGATAATACATTCCCGACGCCCTGGCACAGGACCCGCCATCCTTTTTTTGTTACAGTTTTTTATGCTTAACTGTAATTTCTAATTTTAAATATGTGCATGTTAGGTAAGTTAGTTATAGCCCTGCCACCATGGCGAATAAACGTCTTTAATTTTAAAATTCAGTGATTTTATTATTAACCATCCTTCCGGCCCGTCGTGACTGCCCGCCGAAACTTGTCTGGCGCAGCCGGTGAAGGATTTCGGGAATAGTGCATTTTATAAAGTGATCCGGATCAAATTCTCTGGTGGAACGAAAATGCCAACCTTAATCCTAGAACCACGAAACAAATAAATTCGGCTTGATTCGCGTCGCGCAAAAAAGTTAATGTACGAGGTTCCTGTTGGATTGGAGACTGCAGACGTCGCCGGCAGCTATATACTCAGGAGGGCAGCGGACGGCTTGTGAGTGGTTCCTCATCACTGTTCCTTGCATGTCCTACCATATGTATGAGAAATTTCAATATAGCATTTCTTCTACGTATGGCCCTGCCTATTCCAAGACCTATGTAACGTGAGATGTCCTTCTCTTATTTTACTAAGGTGTCGTTTCCTGGACTGTACTAAAAATCGTCGGTTTTCATAATGACTTAGTTAAGATTTAGATGACTACTGAAATCGTGTCGTAAGAATTAGAAGACTACTCAAAATCGTGTCGTAAGATAGATTTAGGTCCGTAGACTATAAAAACTGGTCTACTTAGTATTAAGTACATGTAGGAATTGTAAACCACCTAAACACGATACTTAAAATCGTTTGTGTTTGTGTGTAATAGTTTAGAAATAAATACATACATACACAATTTAAATTCAATTGTGTTTTATGTATGAATGATATGTTTAGGAAATTATTTAAGTTAGGCTATTAGTTATAATAGGTTACCTATGTATCAATTGAACGTATGTTAAGGTTCTAATAAGTTTCATAGGTACATGAACACATGATGTCATTTACCGAAGACTCGCCCCTCAGGCTAGTAGCCGATGAATTATTTTCATCTATACCAGAATTTGACGGAGTTAAAAACTCATTAGAAAATTTCATAGAGAGTTGCGAAAATATACACAATCTGTACAAAATCGAAAATAATCCAGAACAAGATCTATACTTGTGCTATGTTTTCACTAGTCATCTTACTGGAGATGCAGCTTTTACAATCTCGACAGACGACAGACACAGACACTTGAAAACTTGGACTGACTTGAAGCTCTTACTAATACAACAATATGGACAGGCCTTGTGGCTCAGTTGGTAGTGTGTTTACGTCTACCTGCTGAACTGAAAGGTCGTGGGTTCAATCCCCACCCAGGGCAAACATTCGTGTGATGAGCATGGATGTTTGTTCTGTGTCTGGGTGTTTCTATGTATCTTAAGTATATATTTACAAAAAAAAAAGTATATATGTATTCTATCAGCCATCTAGTTCCATAGTACAAGCTTTGCTTAGTTTGGGCTAGATGGTGTTGTGTGAAATGTCCACAAATATTTATTTATTATTATTTATTTATTTATTTAATACTCTACGAAAATTCAATTCCAACAGAAATAGGCTCATTGCGAATTGGATATGACGAGTCATACGCAAATTTCTGCGCAAGAATCCAACAAGCGAAAAATACTCTAGTTGGAAATCTAAATAACATCGACGAGAATTTGCGAATATTGAAAACAGCAAGACTTAACAGATTGGCAATGAATCAATTCTTGTACAATTTACCAATTGATCTAGTTAATCTTATCAGATCAAAAGGATGCAGTACCTTACAGCATGCTTTATATGTTGCTATAGAGGAAATCTCAAACAGATTTTCAATACCAGTCCCAAATTATTTCATACAACCAGTTTCCGATTTGCCTATAAAAAGTTTACAAACAGTACAAACCCCAACACAAAGTTATCACCCAGATTTGAAAGTACCACACTCAAACTTAAACGTGGGAACACAAATAACCATAAAAGAGGACAAAAAAATTGTGCAGGCATGTAGAGGACCACTTCAAATTAAAGGGGAAACTACAAAAAACTATTCGCTTCAAGCTCGTAGTGACGAAATTAACTTCTCATGCATTCCAATTCAGTCTTTAGGATTTGATAAATCATTCAAAACTGAAACAAAACCAGTAAATAAAGTCACTAACTCTCACCCTTTGAATGAATTACAAAAGAAAAGCATTTTCAGCAAAAATCTTTCAAAAAAAAACGTACATGACTTTTCAGTCTCTGAAACACCTGAAAAATATCAGCCAAAAGAGACTGAAAACCCCTCACTGAGCTTAACATCTGAATTACAATGCGATACTAATTCCAATAGCATGACTGATAACATCCATTTGAATCGCGATAACAACTTGACTGATTCCCCAACTCTGACAGAAGAACTCAAAATAAATTCTAATCAGACTCCATTGTTTGAAACAGATCTAGATGGACTAACTGACCAACATACCTTATTAGAACAGAAACTCGCAAATTGTAATAAGACTGACCAAACCCTCACAGACAAAAGACCAAATAAGACTTCTATTAAAACTAGACCAGATCGGAAAAGCAACATGGAAACAACCACCCATGATACTGAATTCTGTCTACAGGACACCCAAATGAAAGACCAACAAAGATTTACTCTGAGTCAGAACTTGATTAATGACAACCTGGATTGTAGAAATCTAGGAAAAAAACTTCTTGAAACAAATGAAAAACAATAAGTTTAAATTTAGACACAAAGATCCAACAGTAAGAGTTGACGCTTACAAAGTTTATCATGTTAGAAAGAAATATATTGCAACTTACATTAATGTTTTTAAATCAAGGAAAAAAACTTGCATCATTTTGTCAGTGCTCATCATCCCCATGCAAAGGGCATAACATAGTTTTGGTTTTCAATTTAAATGTCTTAAAAATTTATAAGTAGTATCAGATTTAGTTTAAGCAGATAATTAATTGTAAAAACAAATATAAGAATACTCGATTTGTGTCACCAATTTCAATACCTAATAACAGTATTTATAATTGTACACTTTTATTCTAACAGTTAAGAATAGAAAGTTTGTTAAGGATATCTCACGCAAATAAAAATGAATATGTTCTTTTCCTGACCCTATCCACTCCTCATAGTGCAAGGGTTGACCACTGCTCACAAAGCTTTAATGCTGGATCATCATAGTTCCTGATTTAGTTCCAGTCTACCACTTCAGTACCAGTCTATTCAGTGTTTACATGTAGAGTCAGTGCAAAGTGAAAGTTACCTAATTAATTTGTGAAAATCAGTCGAAGTGAAAATCAATCAAAGTGAAAAACTATATGAAAAATGCGCTTATGAACTAAAAACAATGTTAATTTTAAGTGCCTCTAATTTTAAATCTTCTTAATTTTGTTTGTGTATTACTATTTTTACATGTTACATTTAAGATTTTATTAAGCATAGCATTTGAATTATGTTTTATTTGATAAAAATTATCCTCAGATTACATCATCAGATAATTTTAATCTTAAGGAGGGAGGAGTTATGTACACCGATCCCTTCCATTTGATCATTTCACTTTTCTAATTATATTACATTAAATCAATAGTAATCGTCGACTTGACCACAGAATAAGCAATAGTTCAACACTTGATAATACATTCCCGACGCCCTGGCACAGGACCCGCCAGCCATCCTTTTTTTGTTACAGTTTTTTATGCTTAACTGTAATTTCTAATTTTAAATATGTGCATGTTAGGTAAGTTAGTTATAGCCCTGCCACCATGGCGAATAAACGTCTTTAATTTTAAAATTCAATGATTTTATTATTAACCATCCTTCCGGCCCGTCGTGACTGCCCGCCGAAACTTGTCTATATACTACAAAAACTTTATTTAGTATTGAAATTAAACGGATTTACCGCGTATTTACCTATTACCTTTAGTACTTACTTACTTTTTTTTAGTTTATTACTTTTAGTATTTATTATTTTATTTTATTATTTACCTATTTTCATAACAAAAGAGATAAGTGTCATCTAGTGTTTGAAATGTCCGGTCCTAAAATTATGTATCACACGATTAATCCGTTAAATTTTGTTTAGTTTCGATGAGTAGGTAACAATCGCTAAAACATTACAAAACCACATTTTGTATGTTGGTTAAAAGTAAAAACATCACTTGAAATAGGCTGGACTGATTTCTCATAATAGGGCTTGATTTTGAAAAATGTAGGGAAGTTATCAGTCTGGAAGTTATGTCTTGAAGTTATTAATTTTTTTGCCTGAAATCAACATCTCCGTCCTCTAGCCAAGTCATAGACCAAGTTGGTGTGTAGTGAAACGAAACAGACAAGTCTATCCACTGGTACACGTCGGACACACCATATAACGGTGCGCAAATCTGACACTTAAGCAAGTTGACGTCTCTATATATAATACACACACTAGTTATGGTATTTAACACACTCACATGTATCAAGTTATCGCTCGTGACTTGAATTGCGATTCGAGCGCTAACAGCCCACAACCCTTGTCTTTACTGACAAAATGAATGCGCCGTGTCGTCAAGCGACAGGGCGAGCGCGGGGAGCGGGTGAGGAACCTGAGATTGGCGGGAGGCAGAGAGTATTTGTTCTCTACTGTCGCGTACAACGTACGTAGTTGGTACCTACTTAGTAACAAGCTTACATGCGGCCTAAACGGTTTGACAAATTTCAACTTCCAGATTCGTGACATGTTATAGTTGGAATTTTTATTTTTCCACTGCTAAAGTCAAACGCAAGCCCATTTAATGTAAAAAAAAACCTAAATATTTTAGGTTTTATTTTGTTATTTACAGAAACATCCTGATGTACGGATTCCACTTCCTGGTGTGGTTGTTCACAGTGAAAGGCATTAAGGACACCCAGTGCGGGTTCAAACTATTCACGAGGAAAGCCGCTCGGATATGCTTCCAAAGTCTACATGTGAACAGATGGTAATGTTATACAATGAATCTATAACGCGTTTAATGTATGACCCCCTTAGCAGGCCAATCAGAAGTATAGGTACAATTCAATTCAATTCAGTGCTTTATTTGCCAGTTATACTAGGTGTGCAAACATACACAGGTCTAGTGCTTAAAGAGTCTGTTACTGAGGTATGGGAGCGGCACGGGAGGGTGTGTTTACGGTACATCAAATGTCGCGTGACGTCATTCGGGCGTCATCTCAGCATTGCTGTTACATGTCACCCCTCTCGTGCCGCTCCCATACCTCAGGAACACTCAGTTAAGCGCTAGACCTGTAACTATACTGCTGATTCACCTGCTAAGAGGTAGGTATTTAATAACTTTCTCTCACGTCCAGTAGCCCCCTGGTGATACATGAAGTGCGATTATTTATGACGTGGTTTATGGACGATCCCTAACCTATAGAAAACATTACTCTCGACAAATAGTAAACAAAATACCCGTCTACATAAGGGTCCGGCCCCATGTCTGCGGAAAGACGCGCCGCGTACTGCAAGAAGTCAGATTCCGGCGCTCTCCATATGAAAATTTCACAGCACGGCGCGCCGTGCCGTAATCATGGAGCTGGGCCCTAAGAGCGAATTTCGCAGTATAAAATGCTATTATATGATTTTAAGTTTACGTTTTCTTGGAAAAATATGGTACTGTAAATCTTTTAAAATTATTCTTAAGTTCCTTAATCTATTAATTCTTGTAAATCTTTGAGAGAACCATGCAAAAAACCCTCATTAACATTTGTCTTAATTTTTGGGTTACATACCTTAAAAGGAAAAAAACGGAACCCTTATCACTTTGTTGTCCATCTGTCAAGACCTGTACCTCTGGAACGCGTGAAGATATCGAGTTGAAATTAAAACCATATACGCAGATCTACAGTGTCTTGCTGCAGAGAGAAAATCCGAAAACTGTACATTTTTAATTTAATCACAAAAAAAATCGGACTTTATGCAAGGAAGAAGTCAAAGTCAAGGGTCCAAAGTTTAAAGTGCTTTAACTGTATATGAAAGAGCTTCATTAGCACAAGATAAAACAGGTCAATAAATATTTTTACGATGTATATTTTTCGGTTTATGAAGGGAAATACAAAAAAAATATATAATTTCCCACTTTTATCTATCAGTTTGTACGGAACCCTCGCGAGTCTGACTCGCACTTGTCCGGTTATTTTTTTTATTACTAAGACCAAATAGCTAGATTATGTCTAGTAATATTAAAAGATACATTTGAACCATAATAATTACCAATCATTGCTCAGCTAGTGATTATTTTACTTTGCAGGGCATTCGACGTAGAACTGCTTTACATAGCTCAAAAGCTGAACATTCCAATAGCAGAGATTCCAGTGAGATGGACCGAGATCGAAGGTTCCAAGGTGACTCCGGTGTTGTCTTGGATCCAGATGGGCTGCGACCTGGGCCTCATATGGCTCAAATATACTATTGGAGCGTGGAGAATCAAGAGTGATAAAATCGAATAAGCACAATTTCGTTCTATTTAATTCCACATCAGAATTACTTCATGCGCATCGAAATGTTTGCAGAGTAGTAGTAAATAATTATCTTTTGCAGATCTAAAAGGATGGACAGTAAATTAGGTTTTTTTTATTACAGTGGCTGCCGAGACGTATTGAGAATTATTCCTAGTCTTATAGAAATATCTGACTCACACTTACCATATGATAGACAAATATTCTTTGACTTTAGTTTTTATTAAACATGGTAAAAATATGTAACCAGTGTAAAACTGGCGGCTTTATCGCTAAAAGCGATATCTTTCAGGCAACCTTGGTTAGCGAGATTTGCTATGTGACTTTCAGCCGTCGTCGTTGAGTGAGATATAATGCGAACTCTGTCTCTAGCAGCCGGGACTCCTGCCAGAAATATTTTTTTCCTTGGTGGCATATTTTTCTCTATATTTTTAATATGACAGCTTTATTGTGATTTCTGATGTGCGATTAAATAATATTTATTATGTGAAGACAACATACTAGTCTGCAGACGTTTTATTTTGCCAAAGAGAGAGAGCGAGCGAGAGAAATATTTTATGTAAGAAAGAAAGAGAGAGATGTCCGCAGACTACTTTGTTTTCTCCACAAATATATACTTAATAAGTGTACAATTAAATAAATAAAATCACATATTTAGAAATAATGTTTATTAAAAAAATATGCACAAAAGCATAATGTATATTTTTATTACAATAGCTTAGAAACATATTTCGCCCGAAAAGCAATTGTGAAACCAGTCGTTGGGAATAAAGAGACATTTGCATAGATTCTGTTGTGCTATTCTTTGAACTTAGTTCTAACATGTTGCTATCCTTATCTTACATAGTATGATGAAAAGAGAAAGTGATAATTTGGCAGATATTAAAATGGCACAACAAAATCGACGCAATCACGTGAATGCTGACAAACTTAACAATAGAGATACAAACAAAAAATGCATAATAATTAGGTACATCTATGTAGAGAAGTCTGATACCAACCATAGGAATACAAATAATCAATTCAGTTCTCGTTAATGGCGCTCTATTAAGTTCTCGTCAATACCATGTTATTTTTTACTTTTGTGGTACATTTTTTTTTTTTAATATTTAACGGCTCTGGATTCTGAGTCCTTTGAGCCAATGGTACAGTAATGTATCCATTAAGTTGCTATGCTTAGTGTGTGATATTCCGGCGAAGTGGCCTTGTGATTCAAATAGTCCTATATATATTTATATATTTGAAGGACTATTGGAATCACAATCAATGTATCTATATAAAGAAGTATTTTGATAGTGTTTGTACGCGGCAGTAAACATTAATATTTTACGGAAACAACCTCACGTTTTTATGAATTTTCGAATAAAAACTTTTTTTTTTGTAACACGAGAAAGTTTGTCCGGCTATCACAACACGTTCTCGCGTCAATATGACACAATGTATTAGTTCACAAACTCACGAGAATCTTTTATAAGCCATTAAAGAATGGATCTTCTGGTGACTATATCTGGATATTCATATTTTTGACAATTTTTATTGCATTATAACATTTGCAACCCCAAAGTTTGGTAACGGACATCTTTTATAACTATCTTTATTAATTATTGTTTGTAACGTTAAATACAACAACTATAACATCCAATTATTTGAGATTTATTATTAAGATCAAAAATTTGCTCAAAAATGCTACTTTGAGCAGAATGACAGATCACTACAGTCACAAAATTTGGCGAAATGAGCATTGTTCTCATAAGTGATAATAAGGTACGTAAGTATGTGTCTAGTAATAAACTACCAGAAAATAGATATTAAATATGATAAACTGCAATACTGTTTTTTTTTTCTTTTTTAATTTTCCTGGTATAAAAAAAGCTTACCAGTACCTAAGTAGTAACCTAGTCCAAGTTACGATAACTAAAATAGTTTTAGTAATGCCACGTTTCCATTAAAGTAACGAAGAAGGGACATTTTCGTAAATCACTAAAACTTGGACTAAGAGGGTACGGAATCTTTTTATAATAATATTCCAATGCATTCATTCTCCCTACAGTAGTGTGGATAAAAATATATTCAACTAAGAATGATTTTTAAACATCATGGTAGCTACACGTGTCTTTGAAAGAAGAATGCAAATACACATTTACTTACTGACTAAAAAAGCTGGTAATGATTTTATCGTGAGTATGAAAAATAGTATTTATACATAGAAGACATGCTTTCGTCTACATTGAAATTATTCAAACATAAATGAAGTTCAAATATACGTGAAAGTAAAAATAGAATTAGGTCTATCACATTTTTTTTATATCAAATCGATATGGCTAATTCTATTCTATTTCTAAGTTAGGTAGGTACATCTATAATTTTGAAATTATATTTTAATGAGTATGTATTTATAAACTACAAACTTCTGATGTCAATTGAATTCCATTTCTAGGAGGAGAAAATAAAAAAATAGGTAGCTACAAGGATTTCTAGACCTTTTCTATGTAGTTATACTTTGAAGTCAACACGTACTTTGAAGCAAAACAAAACACATCTCATCAGTGTGACATGTTAAAATGACACTTGTATATTTCTCTACAGCATTCAATAAATTCATCGCAAACGAAAGCATTCAAGGAGACAGAAGACTTACAGTATTACATCTGAGTGTCGCTGCAGACACTTGCCAGCGAAATTAGCTCGATCCTGTTACGGCCGGCACTAGACAATAAACGTTCATATTACTGTTTTATAAAGTACGGACGCCGTGCAGGAAGAATTTCGTACATTGACCAATTATTACCTAGATAGATTACCTATCTCTGTCACTCCCGCGTGATTATATTGATATCGCGCTCGCACAGGTGCCGGTCGTTGCACCTGTGATCAGCGTCCGTACTTTACCAAAGTGCATCATCCACTAACGTTCATTTCTACCTAAATATAAAATGAAATGTATACTTAAAACATATTTTAGTGGCCATCCAATGCAAATTCAGTGCTACCTTAATATTCGTACTAAAAATACTATATTATTCTTGTAGGAATGTGCGTTAATGGATGGCCCGCCCTAAAAACGATATTGGAATAAAAATTCGTTAGTAATATTTTTGAGACTATTCTATACATTAAAAACGTTGTTAGGACGTGTTTATTTTTTCAATTCAATCATATAGTTTTACACTCTGTTTGCAGTGCGTTCTAACAATTATCAATAACACGACTTTATACTAAGTATATCATTTTTAAATCACAATTTGTGAATCTATCAGCTTTTTTTACAAAATTAACAGAAAAATATGAAAAATTCAATTTTTAAGATTTACAACTACTGGGAAGAGTTGAAAATGTATCAATACCTAAGCTTTGCTCGAGATAAAATGTTCAGCTTTATAAGCTGTAATAAATTTTCGACAACCAATAATTTAGCGTCTTTTGCAAGTATCACAACATTACAATTATATTATCATTCTTTATTAAATATATATATATTATAGCAAAATTATATCCAATGAACGACAGTATGTTTTACTTATACACTAAACATTGATTGACATGTTATATAATTTGATTTGTACACATATCATTAGAAAACATTTAATATATCATCGAATGACAAAGTTTTTAGCCTTGTGTGTATAAGTGACGCCTAATATAAAGTCTGTTTCCTTTCACGTCTTACTATACCCTTACTTCCCAACTATAATATTATAAAAGCGAAGATAACACTGTAAATCTGTCTGTTTGTTACCTTCCATGATCGAACGGCTGAACCGTTTGATATAAATTTGGTACAGAGATAGTAAGTAAGTAAGTAAGTTCGTATAGACTGAATGGCCAGCCCTGTTGTCAGAGTTATTAAGCCGCCGAAAGGCCTCTGACTTGGCTTGACGATTGCTGAACAATTAGTTGTGAGCCTGGAGATGGACATAGGCTGCTTTTTATCAACATCACCAATTTTCATCACTACATGGCAGTGGCGGATTTACACTTTTGCCGCCAGTAGGCTATTAAATTTTTTGCTGCCCCCTACTGATCTTAAAAATCGATACCCTAGTTCAAAATATTCATACACACGCGAAAAATAATTACGTATAGTGCGGGAGCGCACTGCAAGGAGTACACTTCATCGATTATCAGGATGAGACCTACATTAGACGATTCCGTGCTTGATGGGTCTTTTATTTATGTAAGAAAAAAAATTTTGGACCAAATTTGCCGCCCCCTGAAATCTGCCGCCCTAGGCTCCAGTCTACTCAGCCTGCTGGTAAATCCGCCACTGCTACGTGGCGAATGGGTGAACAATGAGAGCTCCATTTTCGGGATTACAAGCGTTCACTGGTTGTTATCCCGCCATTGTTTAAGACATGTCGGGATAAAGACGGACGCTTGGACGCTATAATTTGCATAACAAATACTCGTAGCTAAATTAGATGGAATATACTTTATACGCGTCATCACAGAGCGACACTCGGTGTTAGTTTAGAAGTTTATGACTGCCCCGTTTAGACAGATAGGTTAAAATAAGGCGGCTGCCACTTTTATTCATAAAGGGCCTTACCGAAAAACGTTACTTTACCAACGTCTTAAATTATTTGTCTTTTTTCCGCAAGTGTCATTACGTGTCATCCAGAAGTTGACAAAATATATTAAGCATTGCTTAAAGTTAAGTAACGTTTTTTGGTAAGGCAGAAAATGTTTAGTCGCACTGTAAATGTTTTCGTAAAGGGCAGTCACACTCGAAGTTATCATAAGAAAGAATTTAAGAATTGAAGAATTTAAGTAAGACAACTCCGGAGCATACACACAATATATCTAACTTAAGGACATTCAATCTTATTATACGCGAAAATCTCATTGAGGTATCTGATTGGGTTTAGGCGTAATACGTCACATTCTCAATTCGTCACTCGTTCTCAAATTGTCACTTTCTCAGGTCGTTAAATTCTAGCAACCCCCCAAACTGTAGACCTCAATTCGAATTGCGCGTAGTATACATACCGTAGAAACATTAATAAAATAAACATAAATGGCTATCTGACCTATGTAAATATTCATATCATCGGTCCAGCGCAAGTCCCAGGTTTCTTCAGTTCCCTTTGTCATTTCGTTTCGTTGGCTGAAATTATTAAATTGACCGTGACTAAAACTCAATTCAATCCCATTTATTCAAATAGGTACAAAGAAGTGCACTTATGAATATCAATTTGTGAAATCAAAATAACATCGTAACTCGACAAATTAGGCGATTTTTAGCTAAATTAGTAATAGTAGAAGCAACAGTAGAAGCACATGCGAATAAAACGTTTTAGATTTGGAAAAGTGCTAATAATGTGTAAGATCTAATAGAAACAAAATATATAACTATCATTTATAAATGTACATATAAAAATTACAAAAAAAAATAGATTTTCTACTTTCAAAAACTTTACCCTCCTTTGCCAGATAGGTATAAAATAGAAAAAAAATAGGTTTGTATGATGTTTGCTAACATCTGGGTAAGATCTAGTAAATACAGTAACTAGTAACTACAGTAAAAATGCTTCATTCGAACGTAAAGAAAAAAAAATGTGTTATTAATAATTGCTAAAAATAAAGCTGATGCAATATAAAAATAGTGAACAGTCCAGTTAGGATGGAGTTGCGCTGGACCAACTTCCTTGAATACCTAAAGACGGACACAGACATACTACAATACAACATGCAATGAAGGAAAAAATAATTTATAAAACAAAAATGTTTCGGCCGATTACGCTTTACTATCAAATATGACCGTGAAATTCATTGATTCAATACGCTCTTAGTTCTATACATAATCGCTCGCTAGATGGCGCTGCCTCACGTGAACGACTCGTAAATAATTATTTCAATCACTTGTTTCGTATGTCATCTTACATTTAAGCAATAAAGTAAACAAAGCTCATAGTCAGTTGCCAGAACTTTGATGTAAAGCGTAATAATTATACCTGTAATTGCAGTATTATATTAAGTTTTTTTGAATACAAATCACGTATCAGTAATAAAATTTGTACTCATGATTTATATTCCTGTTACCTTGCATATTGTGATGCACCATGTCTGTCCACGGCCTTACAAATTACTTGAGCTGTCAAGTACAAAATTAATTCAATTCCCGTCGATATGGGTAATACTAGTAAAAGCAACAGAAAAGAAGACAAAATAACACAACAGAAGCTTCTTTTTAAGTTTGATCCATGTTACTTTTGTATATAATAATGATTGAACGCGAAATCATCACTCTAATCAAGGTGACAAAAAAATAATCGTCAATATTTCTTTTTATAAATGGATAGGCTTCCGTTTGACCAGAATCGACTAATTTCAAAATTTCATTTTTATCACCGGCGATGTCTGATTTAGCTTGCTATTGGAAATAATTTGCAGATTACATAGAGCTTACATTCTCATGCCAGGAATTCGAGTCAAGACAAGCAGCATGATTACTGAAGCTATCAATTTTAATAGTGTTATTTTATTCACAACGATATCGCAATGAGACCATTTAGCAAGCAAGATGGCACGATTACGAATGACAGCTATTGTAATAAACGCGAGAAAACTTTAAAAACGGCAGAATCGATTTCTATGAAACAGATAAGAACTCTCTCGATCAAATCCGCTATTTGATTCAAACAAAAAAACTAGATCAAAACCAGCTCATTTAGTGTTTGGGAGCTGCGGTCTGCCACAAACAGATACACAAATCCAATTTATAACTTCCCTATTTTTGGGTCACGGGTTAAAACCGTCACAAGACCTCCAACATCTTTTTTTTTTTTTGGTAAAAAAGTTATCTATTTACATCTCAACTGTGCCCCTGTTCACAATTCATCCGGTAGAGGTTCCGATCTATACCATCTCTTTACTTCCATACATAATGACAGAGACGGAGTATCGATCGGAATCTTTCACGAATGAGTTGAGAATAGGGATACTGGACGCACTTCGAGTTTTGGACTCTTTGGTGTTTTACCTATTCACATAGATGGACATGAATATTATATTAAATAGAAAAAAAAACTATTTACTCCGATGTAACACGGATCAAGCTATATTCGACAAATGTACACACAAATCAGCATCTATATGGCGGTAGAATTATACCTTCAAACCGAAGACCATCTTGAGGAACTGTTCGTAATGAATGGTGATGACTCCGTCTTGATCCGTGTCGTATTGTCGGAATGCTGACGTCAGGGTCTGAAAAAAAAACAGTGACGTCATTAGTAAAGCCACGATGTAGTTGAGTAATATAGGTAGTGAAGCTATGACGTGGTTTAATAACATAGGTAGGAAAAAACACCTAAAATGTAGAATACGTGTGTAGTAAAACCGGAAAATAAGGACACGGCTAAGCTATACCTATAGAACGCTGAGACTTGACTGAATGATACACAACATTCAGCCTGAACCGCGGGATCTAACGAAGTTTTATTTTATATGGAAAATTAATGGTTACACCTTAGTTAACGCATTTAGAATATTCAGCATTCAAATTTTATGAAGTAAAAAAATAGTATTTACTGTAATTAGTATCACGGCGTGAGGTGCTGACCGGGCAGGCTTCACAACATCTATTCTAATCAATAATTAAGGATGATTAATTCTATTCATTATCAATCTGTATGTGTAAGTGTCCCCCTTCCCACAACGCTTGCTTCAACTGAAAAATAATATATATAATTGTTCTTTTAATATAGATACTTGTTCAGTTCGTTTTCAGTGCAAACGCACATTGAATGCGTTTACAATTGACTGTTTGCTTGCCAGGTTTTAATGTAATTTGTACGGGAGATAACTCTTTAACACAGACCACAGACACTCAAAAAACGTTTCTTCTATGATATATAGATATAGACACTTAAACTTACATATAAAGTAATGCAGCACTGTATGAAATCATCGAAGAGGATGGTCCCCCTGCCGAACCTGTCGAACTTCTGCACCATGATGGTGACTATCTCGTCCGAGAGCCGGTACCCGAAGGCCGTCAGAGCGTTCTTCAGCTCCTCCTTGTCGATGTTGCCCGAGTTGTCTCGGTCGAACGACCGGAAGCAGTTCTGCCAGTCGCTCACGTACTTCCACAGCGCGCCGAAGTCTTCGAACGATATCACGCCGCGGTTCTGTTTGTCGAACATGCCTGCCGAACATGTAATACTATGATTATGCATACTGCACTGGTTGCAGTAATTTCAAAAGGTGGTAATGTGCGAGCGAAATAGCAAAATCTATTCACATAACTACATATAAGTGGGCCAGATCGAGACATTTGAGACACGCATTTCATAAGGTTTCATAGATACAAAGAAAAATACTCGCCATGTAGTTTTCTTTTAGATTACAGCATAATCTAAGAGAAACATATTTGGCGGGTATTTTTTACGTATATCACTTTGCAAAAAAAAAACTTAATGACATCTGTACTATAACAACTTAAATATTTTATTGATATACCTCGAAAAATTCTAATCACAGTGATCAAAATAATTTTCAATGAACGTTTCTGATGTGCTGTGAATTCATCTCTTCTTTACATGTATAGCACTTTGACAGCCAAGCATTTTATTTATTTCCAATCTCTAACAGCCGATCACGTCCCCTGTCCGTGACAGTTCTTTTTATTAGAGACGCTGATCACGTGTGTGAATTTCAATACTGTTTACTTTAAAACAACGGCCTGTAGGCGTGATCCGCGTCACGTCAATGCTTAGATGAATATTTAGGCTACACACACAAACGCACTTCAAATACTTGCGGTGTGTGGGGTGCGGGAAACAAAGGATCGCCCGAGCCGGGTCTACTCTCGCGCGCCAGTTGCCCCAGCGTAGCTAAGCGATCGAGACGTGTGAGAATTTTTTGGCGCGAAATGACTTCGCGACGACGATTTCGTCTGGATTCGGAAAGAGATATTATTGACATTTTGCAAAATGATGAGGATTCGGATATTGAGGAGGACACCACGACAGTAGAAACTGAAGGTAAGCTATCGATTTACTTGTGTTTTTGTAAGATTGTAATAGCTTTTGGTTTTGAGTACCCACATGTTTTGTTTTTCAGAGGGAATTGACGAGTTTATAGCCGGTCAAGAACAATTAGACCTTAGTATACCAGAGCGGGGTCAAGCACCGATAAGGACAAGGGGACGGTCAAGGTTTAGAAGAACAGGTCGAAGTCGTGTTCGTTCGTCAGTGCGTTCGCGTTCCACTCGCAGCCGCGGCAGATGTACAGTACAAAATGTCCAACAAATTGATGAAGCCAATGGATGGTCATATAAACCAGTAGAAAATCTACCTGAAAATCCTGTCTTTCAAGATATATGTATGGTTATACCTCCAGTTGATGAACAGTCATCGGAATTCGACTGCTTTTCAATCTTTTTCCCAGATTCTTTTTGGAAACTTCTCAAAGAAGAAACCAATCGCTATGCAAGTCAAATGAAGGCAAAGCAAGCTAGACAGGGTGTGCTAAAGCCAGGATGCATGTTGTACAATTGGAAACCTGTTACACTGCGTGAAATGAAGAACTTTTTGGCCATCATAATCCACATGACGCTTGTTCAGAAAGAAAGTTTCGATTCATATTGGTCCACTAGAGAGATTATACAAACTCCATTCCCAAAAAAGATCATGACTAGATCTCGTTTTAGAGCCATATATAGTTGCCTTCATCTAAATGACAACTCAAAGTATATACCACGAGGCCAGGAAGGCTATGACGCTTTTTTTAAACTGCGGCCATATTTTGAGGAGCTTTCGAATTTGTGTCAGATGACCTTTTCTCCCGATGAAGAACTAACTATCGATGAAGGAACATGTGGCTTTAGAAGTAGAGTACATTTTCGAGTGTATAACAAAGATAAGCCCGACAAATACGGCGTGAAAATTTATATGCTTTGCGATGCTAAAACCGGCTATATATTGAAGATGGTTCCTTACGTTGGCGACTCAAAGACTACCCAGAGCATAATTATGGAATTGTGCGAACCATACTTTGGAAAATGGCACACTATTTACATGGACAGGTTTTTTACCAGCCCAACTACTGTTGACTTGCTTTGGCAAAAACAAACCCGTGCTGTTGGAACAGTTATGGCCAATCGGCGTGGTTTGCCTGGGGAATGGCTTCAACAGTCTTTAGAGGTGAATGAAATGGTCTTCTGTCATCGTGGTAATCTCACCGCTTGTAAGTGGAAGGATAAGCGGGACGTGCTGATGCTTACAACAAAACACGCCGCTACTTGGACGGAGGTAACAGCTAAACGCAAAGGAGTTAGAGTCGTCAAAAAACAGAAGCCTGATTGCATCGTCGATTACAATCACCACAAAATTGGCGTGGATCTCAACGATCAGTATGTTTCATACTATTCTTTGAGTCGCAAAACAATGAAATGGTGGAAGAAGATGTTTTTCAATCTGGTTGCGAGGGCTTTAGTCAATTCTTTCGTAATCTTTAACAAAAGTAGGAACAACGCGCGTCATAAATTGCGATTTTCGCAGTTTTTGATGACTTGTGGTGAAGAGCTGGTGCAGCATGCATCCTTCGATGATGCAGGCCCATCTCGTGGTCCACATCATACTGGTATGACGTCCAGATTAACAGGGAGACACTTCATGGAAAGAATACCAGCGACAGGATCGAAAACGAAAGTGGCAAGAGTTTGCAAAGTCTGCGCTGATACTACAAAGAAGGAAACGGGTAAGCGAGGTCGCAAGGAAACGATATTTTTTTGCCCAGATTGCAACGTACCCTTGTGTTATGACCCGTGCTTCAAAAAATACCACACCAGGAAAGACTACACGGCATAGAATTTGAAAAATGTAGATGTAAGAGTTTTTTTTTTTTGTAAACGTGCCTTATTCTAAGTTGATTTTATAATAAAAAAAAAACAATTATACATGTTTTTCTTATTTTATATAATAATATAAGATACCCTCAATACAATGAAAATAAAATCATGGCCGCAACTATTATAGTCTTTTTTCTATAAAAGTAACAAAATGGTCAAAAAGTGCCGGCGCGCCCAGAATGGTACGCTAATTATGTATGCTAATTAGGATAAAATAAGCGTCACGTGCGTAGTACGTGATCCGCTATCAAAGTGATAGAGGGCCACACCCCTATTTTTCACTTTTTTTTAAATTTTATTACAGAAATTTCTAGCGGTTTACTGAACGAAGATACTTTCCTTTCATCTATGTAGTAACAACTACCTAATAGTCTCTTAAGTAAAATAAATGTGACATACGGACAGACAGAGGGACGCAGCGAATTTATAAAGGTTCCTTATAGTTACTTAAATTATTGAAGTCGAGATTTAAACAAGTATGTATATTAAAAGACAAACAAAATACCCGACTGGAGAAAAGCAGTTTTCGCAATCTAACTTATGATTTCGTTACGCTTGACACGCTGTTGAGTGTACGTTTTTTGTGAGAAAGTATGCGTAAAATTACTGTAAAAGATTTTATAAACGCAAAAAATAACTTAAAAAATATTTATAATAAATCTAGTAAAATTACTTGTTTATTATGAACCAGTTCCTTAGAGGTTACGAAAAAACCCATATTTTTTTTGCAATAGCGGTATTATTATTATTACAAAAATATACAGCAACGCTCTGAAAGCGAAGACGAATCTAATGACACCTTGCACATAAAATTCGGTCAAGCCGTTTAGACTGTAGGCTGACATATAGAAACATACATACATACACTCGAAAAACATTACCCTCGTTCTTACGCAGTAGGGTAAAAAAGATTATACTATGTTTGCCAGCACGCATCATCTAACATTCACAATGTCAACACGTCTCGCTTCACGATTCTATTGTGGTTGATATCATTATAATATTATGAGGTGTAGAGATGCACAAATAAGTTATACCTATATCAGTTATTGATCCCAAATTGAGACTTCACGACCTTACATATTCACAACCTTCGTTGAAATGACAAAAATCCGTACTCAGCGATATCGATCCACATTCCTGTTGCGTACTGCACAAGAATGGAATTCGTTGCCGCCATCTCTGTTTCCTGAGACCTACGATCTTGGAATTTTCAAGGCTAGAGTGAATAGATATCTTCTAGATCGACGAGCTCCATCCTCGGCCACACCGTCGCTTAATATCAGGCGAGTTGGTGGTCAATCGTAGATCTATCTTCTAAAAAAAAAAACCTGTCGAATTAACTCATACAAATACAAATGATTACACTTCAAAAAAAACGAAATCTAATATAAAAAATATTTTTTTTAATCACTGCGGTTGACGGTGTACCTCAAACTCGACAAAGCCTGTATCTTGAGGTCCGATGCTGAATTACTACGTAGAATTACTGCGCACACTACAGTCACTTAACTGTTATCTGAGAATGAGAGGATTGGATTCATATTCGAAAGGTTTAATTCTACTAACTTTTAACGCAACAATTTGCTATCTTTCCCTCTTTGTGAAGAAAATCCGATGATAACATCTATGTAATTATAGAGCCTGTATAGTAAATTCGTGAAAATTGGTTAAACATTGCCATATGAACGCGAGCATTATACAACAAACATCAAAAAACATCTGAACAGATGAAAGCTTTTGCCAGTTGACGCAATGACATTAGGATGACAATTTCATCAATTAAAATAGAACAAATCAATAAGGGTATTCCTCATAGTAAAAACCAACAACAAGTTTCCTGATAGTAAAAATAAAAAACCAGTTTTTGTAGTGTAACGTAGCTTTTCGATACGTTTGATCCGCTGTTGAGTGTACGTTTTTTGTGAGAAAGTATGCGTAAAATCGCAGTAAAAGATTTGAGATTTGCATTCTTTAAAATAATCATAATCAAAATCGGTAAAGCAGTTTAGGCTGTAAGCGATCATAAAGAAACAAACATACATACAAACACTCGAAAAATATAACCCTCCTTACGCAGTCGGGTAAAAACAAACAAGAATTCTGTGCCTAATATGAAATTGTTATAAAATAATTGACTTCATTGCAAATGAATGATAAATAATTTACTATTGATTACCTACAAACTATTGTTAAATCTGTGCCAGCACTTACAGTAAGTAGATCAAATGAGTCACGTTTTCCAAATGTAAACATTAATCACTCGCCAACAAATAATTATGTATGAGTCAAAAAAAAACCCTAAATTAAACAACACATCTCAAAAATCCAACGGATGCAAAATACTATACTGAGAACCATCAGCGAAGTTTCCTGGTACACAACCAATCAAGAGATCCATAGCAACCTAGGGATGAGCACAGTTAAAGAAGAGGTCGAAAATATTCGCAAAAGCTATAAACAACGCCTACTTAGACATCCTAATGAACTTGCTGTTGTGCTTACTGAACAAGGGTACACACCCAGGCTGAAAAGGAAATGCGTACTCAGCAACTGACCGGAGTCAAAGACACATTTAAGGGAGATGCACTCATTGGATTGCACACCTTTCACGACAAATATGCACACAAATAATCTGCTTATAGTACTACTGATTGCAGATATAAATTAGAACAAAAAAAAAAAAAAAAAAAAATTTACAATAAAGAGGATATGTGTTAACATGCAATGGCAAACGTATATGTTTATAAAAATCCAGTATATGTATCATCTTTATGAAACTTTTATATAACACTCATTGCAATCTGAAAAAAATAATTAGATAATAATATAATTGATTGCATCACATATTACACTGTTTTCTAAGCTCATTTAAAAAAAAAATTAAATTGCATTTTAAAATAAACAAAATATGTAATTTTGAAATATCGTTTTTTTTTTTATGGAAACAAAAATAAAACACCCGACTGCTTTGTATTATAACTATTTGCTTGATAATTATAATGATTAGTGCACGTAATTCACGAGAAAGTATGAGCAGAACTGGTGTATTATTTAAATAGTATTCTTTAGAATAATTATTGCGAAATTACTTATTTGTCAGAGATTACCAGAAAAGGTTATTTTTTTTACATGAGAGTGTTGTTATTACAAATGTAAATGCAAAAACTTGACAAAAGCAAGTCTTGAAGCCAATGTACATACATATCTACCCCATGTCTCACTCACACGCATTACTGAAAAATGGCATTAACCTCAGAATGTCACCTGGTGTGAAGTGAATTAAGCCTGAACAAAACGCTTTAATTCCACTTTCATCATGCAGACTGCTAAATTGTGGAATACGCTGCCTGAGTGTGTCTTTCCTGATAGATATAATCTGGGTGTCTTTAAATCGCGAGTCAATTGATTTCTTCTGGGTAAACGCGTTTCATAAAGGAACGCAACATCGCTTAACATCAGGTAAGTTGGGGGTTAAGTGCAAACTTATTACAGCATAAAAAAGTGTCTATAGTCTTCTAGTTAAACTGATACTTACCAATCATAAGCCTGACAGTTTCTGGGTTGAATGGGTTCCATGTTCCGTTAGAGAGCGCCTGCTGGAGTTCATCCGCCGAAATGTACCCACTTCGGTCCTTATCTACCCTGCAAGTGATAACAAATGTTCAATACATCTGCTTGCTGTTGCCAGTTGGTTGCTAGCCATTTGTATGGACATTGAATACAAATTCTCTTCCTTTTTTATTCCTCTTAAAACAATAGGTTAATTAAATTTAGATATTTTTAAGTTGTCATCAGAATTAAATTATTAAAGATAATTTTACAAAGATTTAACTAAAATAAATAATTACATACAATAAATATAATATTACAGTCATGGCTTAGTCGATAAATAATTCATTTTGATGATGGGTCAAGGCTGCCTGAGGACAGTACTTGAGATTTAAAGACTCCCAGATCATATCCGATTTATATCAATGAAGATAACATATATATATATATAAATATAATTACCCACTTTATGCCACAATAATTATAGTTTAAAAAACAGACTTCAATATGTGCAATGTTGTTTTAAAAACCGAACTTCTAAACCGATTTTAATGAAATTATATCTATGTGACAAATCTGAAAGTATATAGTTTCTAGCAAAAACATATTTTTCAAATCGGTTTGTAAATGACAAAAAAAATACAGCCAAATTGTTAATCTCCTTTATTTTGTAGTCGGTAATACCAGTGTTTTACAGTATAATATCACCACTTCCAAATGTATATAAAAAAAATTGGCTTAAGCTGATAGATTTACGATTTATGTATATTTTAGTATGGTAGGTATTTATGTATTTATTATACAATATTTCTTTGTTCTTTACATTACTTTATCAAGTCAGCAGGATTATTGCAATGACCCAACCCATTCCACTGATAGACGGCGGCGACGACGACGCCGACGTCCAACACGCTAACCCGATAATCTCTAACCTTGAGGTTTTAACTTTTACCTTGACATTGCCCCACTTTGACTATTTGGGTAATATCTTTTTAAGAACATAAAACAAGCACAAGGCTCACCTAGAGGTGATGGTTGACTTGGTTGTTTCTTAAAATAGTTACAAACAGACAATAATAATAACTGTCAATTGACGGCCAATCAGTCAATTAGTAGAAGGTTTCCAGCAAATTTGTATCACAACAAAAACTAATGAACAATAGTCATTCACCACCACATAATAAGAAAAACTCCTTGAAATTTAAGTTTAGCTGTCATACACAGACAGCTGGAAGCAGTCAGTACAGACTAGGATGATCATACTAGTAGACTACTTCAAGCTGCCACTGCATAGTAATCTTGACTCTAGCATGGACAATCCCTAACACTAGTCATCTACATGCATAAGTACACAGACCGCTCAAGCAATTGTGACTGCTTCATGGTCAGATAAAATAAATTTAAAAAAAGACAGCTACAAGTAGTTGGGTTTGTCCCTGTATGTAGATCACTGGTTAATTGCTCAAACAGTTCATGTATCACTAACAATCTTAGGTATTAATTTAACTTGAAGAGAGTTGTTCAAGTGTAAACTAAATACTGAATAAAAAAACTTATAGAGGAACATTTTATATCAACAATCAGAAATGTATTGTTGTGGGCAATGTGTAAATAGACCCACACTGATGTTAAATCACTACTGTCTCACTCTATGAATTGGCTTTTTTAGTTTGGAAACTACCATCATAAATATGTATCAAATGGTTTTAGAGCCATAAATATTCTTACATACAAATAAATCACATTTAAATTTTACTAGTGTTAATGTAGCCTGCCTGTTTCAAAGATTCTTGATGTTTTCCCAAAAGATTAGTAGCCAAACTATTTCATTAATTAAAAATATTAGTAGTTTAAGCAACTTTAACTATCATAGACCACAACGACACTTAACATCAGGCGAGTTGGTGGTCAAGCACAAAACTATTACTACATAAAAAAAACTTACCTCCTGAATATATCCCACAAGAACTCCCGACTGGGCATTGGAGATTGGAACGTCATTCTTACTGCAAATAACACACGAATTACACTCCATGGCAATGAACAAGAAAATGAATACAAATCAAACGAAGTTTACCAGGTGCACAATTAGTATGTACAACTGGAATTCACAGAATCAGAAAATACGACATAATATTACTGGAGGAAGTACCGAGAATATAATTGAAAAAAAAAACGGCAACAAGTGAAAGTCAACAAAGTAGCTATTTCTTCCTATGTAATCTTTTACTGTAAGTGAAAATTGTGCAGCCATAATTTTCAAGACATGTAGGATTCTTGAATGGTTGGCGTTATTGATATAGCATGTTATTTATTCTAGATAAAGTGATCATATTTACACAATTTGATTGAAGGGTATAAAACCGCAAACGATCAAGTGACTCACCTGTTTTTAGATTGTTCACTAGAAAACTGGAGTTGTAATTATCCTCTGGGCAGTGTTATTTTGATTTTTTTTATAATTAAGAGCAACCAAACTAAGAGCGCAACAGCCTCAACAAGGAAAAATTAATTATTTCACAATCTGATTTATTTGACCGACCGATTGAGAGACAATTGAGAGAGAATACAATACTCTTTGGAGAGAATTGAGAGATGGGATGGGAAATGGGAATTGGGATGGAGACTGACGTGTTTAATGCTGACAATGACAGTGACAGTGATATTTAATTAATTTTTGACGTTAGTAATTTTTATACGTTCACTTTACATAAATATTAAAGTGATCCTCCAGCACACAGTTTTTTTTTTCAAGGTTTATTTTTGGAACTATTAGTATAGAGCGGTGCAATATTACTTTTGATATTAATTATCTTCTTGTATAGCTGATAAGCTGAGACAGATGTACATTCGGGGATAACTGTATTCTAGCCACAAATTATAAAGTACATATGAATCTAGCAGTATACTTAAAAACGCATAAAAGCGCATTCTACATAAACAGTGTTTTGTTCCGTTTTCGAGCGTGACAGTGTTCCTGTGTAACAGTGATAAAACAGTCCTTAAATGCAGGTAAGGTAAGACGGTAGGTATAAAAAAAGTTAAAAGCACTATTTATTATATTATAACTAACGTTTTTATCACAAACACAAACTAGTTAGAAGGTACTACGTCTACTTCTACTTCTACTTTTAAACTAATTTTTAGAACGAATTTATGTATAGTGCTGGCTAACTAACGGCTAACTTTTATTATCAATTTCATACTGTCAGCGTGTCAGCGTGGGTAACTTTACACACATTCATATATTTTTGACAATATCAGAGTATATGAGTCTAATAGTATTTTACTTATTTAAGCGTGTTCTTTCGTGGTCAATTTTAAAGTAAAGAAGTAACAAGTCCAATAGTATAGAAAGTATTTAAGAAAATTTGCGCGTTTAAATGGCGTGTCAAAGTTAAACGCGAATGTAGGTAAAATTGACTCCCGTTCATTTCGATAGCGGAAAATCTTCTTAAACGGTGGTTTATGTAATTTAGGTTGTATTTATTTAGCTTTTTTGATGTAAAAAACATAGATCTATCAAATTAAATCAATTTGTCATATTCAATTATGTTGAAAATGTTCATGGGAAATGCCATTTTAAAACAAGCGAGCTAGAATTTTTTTTTACCATGAAATAATTTCTTAAAAATCAAATGAAGCTAATAATAAAGCATATTTTAATATTAAATCATGGAACTGATTTGATTCATAGAGTAACTTTGATTTGATTCATTGATCGTGTTAACGAGTTCTAGATTTTCGTGGACCAGATGAATCAAACAAGTAACTGTGTTAAAAGGAAATACCCGACTGGAAAAGAGCGACTTTAACGCTATCAAAAATTATAAATACAACCATTTGAATGCATCGATTGCCAATTTAATATTCCTAAATATAAACACATGACTTTATAGAAAATTACAAACATATCTACAAGATACGAGCAAAAATGTTTGGTTATTGCCTATTTTGAGTGAATTATTTGCTCGTATTAGAAAGTTCACGACACTCAATCATGCGCGAGCGAAGCGAGCGCGAAACTTTTTGAAGCATTTTATAAAATTATTGAAGCCTGGAAGGATGTTTGATAATGGCCAGGAATGAAGGTTTGAACCCCCCAAACCCTCAAAAATTCAATTTCATTCTGAATCAGGGTTACCATTTCTACGGCAATTGCCGTGTTATACGGCAATTGGGGCTGCTTGCATAAAAAACACGGTACACGGCAGAACATCCATTGCCGTATCAAAAAACACGGCAATCAGAGCGAGAGAAAAAATACACCAATTGAGTTGCAGGAAACAGCTACTCTACAATTAAATTGAACACATTCCATAGATGCGTCATCGAATACACTTGACACTTCAAGTGTAGGCGATTAGTCATCATACATATCTCTTGAATACTAAGGACCAATCACACACCCCCACTTCACTAGTAGGGACACCCCTGAGAGGTTAAAAATGTATCTTAGACATTTATATCTCGTTTTTTACGAATAAAGATATTCTAGCAAGTCAAGTTAAATACAATGTAGTATATTTATATATAGAAATAGAATTTTTACACAGTTATAGCTCTTATTAACAAAATAATTTAAAAAGGTATTGTCATATTATAATGTAAGACTAATAATAATTTGAGTAATGTCATAAAATGAAAATAATGTCACGTAATAATAAACATTGAATATTTAAATAGAAAAGTCAAGTAATAAATAATGTCATAGTAATATTAAATCTAAATTAAATTTCGTGATGTCATCATTATTAATCTAGTCATCATCTAGACATCCCTGGATACATTTTATGTTTCAAATTAATCAACCTAAGTTTTATTCATAAGAGAAGGAAGATTCTATCAGACGCATTTTCATGTATTCATTTAGAGAATAAAAAGGGTTCATCTCGAAGAAATGCTTAAGCTTGCTTTTAAAAGTGTTTGCAGGTAATATTCTGATGCTATCTGGCAGTTTATTGAACATGCAAATTTTATTAAACATGCCTTGCTTTTGTGCTTTCCTTAGCCTAGTTTTCGGTATACTTAGATTGTTCTTATTGCGCAAGTTATAATTGTGCATACCTTGATTTTTCGGTAATTTTGTATTAAACATTTCTATAAGGCAATGATAGATGTATAGTGATATGGCAGTCATGATTTTGTTACTTTTAAAATATTCTCTAGCTGAAGTTCGTTTCCTTAGACCAAACATTATTCTTATTGCCCGTTTTTGGGCTTGAAGTACCTTTTTCATATCTGTCCCATTACCACAAACAGTAATAGCGTATCTCATTGTTGAATGAAAGTATGCATAATAAACTGACATGATAGATTTTTTATCTAATAAAGGTTTAAGTTTCAATAGTGCGTAATTAGAACTAGATATTTTTTTACACATTTTACCTATATGCGCTGAATGATCGACTGTGCTATCGATCGTGTAGCCAAGAAAAACATTTTCGTGCAAATTTAATTCTTTGTCGGCGCCTTTTCGAGCTTGGTAATGCATGACTACACTCTTATCTGCATTTAATATGATGCCAATAGTGCGGAACCATTCTTTGAGAATTAATTAATTGTGTAATCTATTTTTTCTTTTAAATTGTCTTTGGATTTATCATTTATGCCTACATGTGTGTCATCAGCAAACAAGCTGACACAGGTCCAATCTGGCATGTTCTGAGTTCTGAACAAGGTCATTTATGTATATTAAAAATAATATCGGTCCCAATACTGATCCTTGTGGCACGCCTATGTTCGCAGAGCCCGTCGATGAAGTTGTGTCATTTATAAATACCATTTGACTTCGGCTCTGTAAATATGACCGCATCATATTCAGTTCCGGGCCTTCGAATCCATAATGTTGTAATTTCACTAGTAATATATCGTGCCTTAAACAATCAAAGGCTTTGGACAAATCGCAAAAAAATACTTGCGCACTTTTGCGATTTGTCCAACGATTCAAGAATAAAGTACGTGACTTTTCTTATTGCCATTTCAGTGGAACGACCGGGACGAAACCCAAATTGGGTGGGAGTAAAGAGGTAATTTTTTCAAAATACTCTAGTATTCTCTTTTTGATAACCGACTCTAGTATCTTTGTTATTATGGGCAATATGCATACCGGTCGATAGTTTCCTAGTCCGGAAACACACCTTTTTCTAAACAGCCACTTATAGTAATATAGATAAGTTCCATAATACCGTCATTTGATAAAATTAATTCTCTCAATATTTTGGAATTCATGTCATATATGTCAGGTGTTGTTTTTTGTTGCATGCTTTTAACAATCGTCAATAGTTCTTTAATGTCTATAGGTTCAAATCTTATTTTACCGCTCGGTTTGTTCCCCGTTTTTAAATATTTCATATATTTGTCCATATCGATATGTGTTACCTGTCACTTTATGAGCAATATTTCTGAAAAAAATGTTAAATGCTTCCGCTATATCTTTACTGTCTGTTACTTCCTTTCCATTTTCTGTTTTGACTTTACATATTACTTTCTTCTTGCTCTGTTTTTTTATCATATCTTACTTGTTCGTTTATTATTTTCCAAGTTTCTTTAATCTTATTTTTTGCCGCTTTTATTCTGTATCCATATTGTACCTTTTTGGCTGCAGTGAAAATTTTCTTATATTTTCTAATATGAGCTAATCTTTTCTCGTCTGGATCATGCTCTTATAACAATTCTAACTTCGCCAGATTTGTTTTAGATATTTCTATCCCTTTAGATGACCATTTTTAGTTGTATTAGTTAGCGTGCATTTTTTCCTTGGAAAAGCAATGTCATAATAATATTTAATCGCGTCTTGTAGAATACTCATTCTTTCATTTTCATCACTATACGACAATATTTGTTCTTTTAAATTTATATAATCTCTGTTGAATAAATAATGAAAATAATTTCGATTATTGACAGAAAAACATCTAGCAATGGTTACATAATTATTTTTCATCTGCATTTTTTCGTCACTGTCAGAAATAGTTAGTTTAATAACTTTGTGGTCTGATAACTTACGATCTAATACGTAGCCTTTGCAGTTGTCAAAATTTACAATAAAATTATCAATGCAAGTTGCACTCGTCCCTTGAATTCTAGTTGGTTTGTCTAATATTAATTTACAATTGAAGTTATTTAATATCTTTAATAAACGCTTGATATTCCTATTTAATTTCAAAATATTTAAATTAAAATCTCCCGCAATGACAATTCTTGCTTCAGACGTTGTTTACGAAACTTTAAGAATTGAAATAGTGACAAATGCAGAAAGAAAATTGTGACTTTGAACAGCCTACATAAAAAAAAGAACTGTTTTCTATCCATCAATAGTATCCGATTCCATTCTTTGCCAAGTCCATTGGCCGAAAAAAATAATCTTGGAAATCTGTTAGACTTAAGGGGTAGAAAACAGTTTTATCCTATGTGTAGGCATGGGAGATTACGCAACAGCACTCCTGTTAAAGTATTTACGTATAAAAAACTGCTATTTTTATGAAACGGCAATTTTTGAAATTTTGAGCCAAAACACGGCAATTAAACATCTAAAACACGGTAGTCAATTTTTTTACGGCAATTGGCAACCCTGTTCTGAATTTCATGATGGAGGTTTTGAGTAGATTTGTTTAAAACTGAAAAAAAGTAATGGTGGGATTTTTTAAACTGTATTACTTAAAGATGATATAGATTTCAGCTACCTATTGCCTAAACACGTTAACGTATTGTGGAATATGTGCCTTGTTTTTCGTCATACAAATTTGTATACTTTTGGACGCCCAAGTCGGGATGTGTTGATGCTCGCTAGTGTTTATTTGCTAGAGTATTGTTTTGATAAAAGCGATGGCCCTAGGAGGCTCCACCTTCCTGAAGAATGCCACGATGCTGGAGCAGTTGTTGGAAGAGATTAATTTCCAGCGGACGAAGGAAATGCGGCAGTTGTTGAAGGATGGTGAGCACCTCGTATTATCTTCTCACGAGTCTGCCTGCCCACGCTTGCTTTTGTTATTGATTTGTAACTCAAGCCTACCGCAGCGTTGTAGAAATGATTCCACGTATTTGAAATAAATAGTTATCCATATTTAATTTAAATGTATAGAATGCTACTTCCTTGTTTCATCTTTTACCTTGGCTTGATGTCAAACGGTTTTTTGTTGTGTTAATATTAGCAAAAACCGCGACAATAATTGCTTTCTAGGGCTTTTACTTGAATTCTGTAATTGCTTAGCATGTTTTAAATATTCTTCCACATATTATTTCTGTATTAATGAGCCATACATGGTAGTATTTTGCATCACATGTTTGGAAATTGCAACATTCATTCGTTGATTTACGAAATTCTAAATATAGTGAAACCTATGCTTGTGAAACATGAATAACACAATTTCGGCCTTACCGAAAAATGTTACTACTTTAACCATTGTCTTACATTATCTGTCTTCTTTCAGCAAGTGTCATTATGTGTCAGGAGAAATTGACTAAATACATTAAGCAATGCTTAAAGTTAAGCAACCAGTTAGCATTATGTCTCAGGAGAAATTGACTAAATACATTAAGCAATGCTTAAAGTTAAGCAACAAGTTAGAAAAAATGCTCTATGTGTATCATTTGTACAGATCCCCATCATGTGGGTATCGTTGAATAGATCTTTTAAAATAAGTATACGGTTTGTGATAAATAATTTTATTCTTAGATGTGACATATGACTGTATGCATGAGATATATCTCACCAAATGTGAAAAAATTGTGTCCCCCCTGCATTTCTAAAACTGTTTAGAACACAGTTTTTTATGGGTTTCGTACCCAAAGGGTAAAAACGGGACCCTTTTACTAAAACTTCACTGTCAGTCCGTCCGTCTGTCACCAGGCTGTATACCATGAACCGTGATAGTTAGACAGTTGAAATTTTTCCAGATGGTGTATTTCTGTTGCCGCTATAACAACAAATACTAAAAAACAGAATAAAATAAATATTTAAGGGGGCTCCCATACAACAAACGTGATAATTTTTGCTTGTTTTTGCTCTATATTGATAACAGCAACAAGTAGATGCTTGAAATATTCGCAGAAAATTGAGTTATATTATTCACCTTAAAAATAAATAATTAAATTAAAATAAAACCAATACTGGGGGGCTCCCATACAACAAACGTGTTTTTTTTGTCATTTTTATAGATAATGGTACGGAACCCTTCGTGCGCGAGTCCGACTCGCACTTGGCTGGTTTAATTTTTGAACTATAATTATAACTCAGTAAGTATGTGTCATTATCTTTTGTAGCCATGCTAGCTTAACATATTTAGTAGTATGTGTTAGGTGTAGTTAGATTTTGTTTTAGATGAAATGTTATAGTCTTATTTTAAGCATTTATCTTCTTTATTACATATATATGTATGACTTTTAATCACTTATTTTTTCTATTGGGATAAGAGAATATAATTTCACATCTCAAATCTGACCTATCTTTGAGTACTTTCATTAGTGTTTCATACATCCTTGTTAGTTGTGCATACTTTTGAGTTGAACTTTTTCCTAAACTTGTTCAATTTGAATGTGGTATGTACATTGTTATCATTGATTAATTTATTGTTATTATTCAGATTTTCAATCACTTATTATAGGATATGAAAATAATATCCTTGGCTCCATTGCTCACCATCAGTTGAGTATTTACAAAAAAAAAAAACAAGTATCTATGTTAAAAGAAAAACAAAATACCCGACAGAAAAGAAAATTGCTGTAAATATATTGTAAATGTGCATTCTTTTGAATAATTCTAGTAAAAGTACTTGTTTATTACGAAAAAGTACATTGGAAGTTACGAAAAAACGCATTTATATATTTTTGCATAGATGTAGGTATTATTATTATAATTACAAAAAAAATATAGCAGATACTCTGGAAGTCAAGACAAATCTAACGACACCTCGCATATCAAAATCGGTCTAGCCGTTTAGGCTGATCATATAGAAACATACATTCATACGTACCCACATAGATACATACAAACATACACTTGAAAAACATAACCCTCCTTCTTATGCAGTCGGGTGAAAAGAAAAACTGACCTTTATTTGCTAAACGAATCTTGTTTCAAGGGCATGTTATAGACATAATTAACTATGTAAATTTATGCTGACAAGTTCCAGCCACCAAGACCTGAATTTTTGGGTGTAACCAAGTAATAAATGTACTTCACGTTGGATTTATAAATGATCATACCAATAGTGACATCTATGACGTCGTATAGTAACTAAATACCCTTAGATTTTTACCCTCTTTAACTTTTGTTCTTTTTTAAACAGCGCCATCTACCGGTTTTGTCCTAAACTGCTTTTACCTGAATTGCCCTACAAGATGGTTGCCAAACTTCTTGGGTAGGGTAGGGCAACAAAAGTCATTTCGTTGATTTTTCTCTCATTTTGTTCTACTAATCTGTCTGCATAGAGGTCTCTGCTTGTATCCTGAAGAGCAGTAGCTTTTAAATAATTAAATGGCTAAGACCTTGTGACGTATATGGTAGGGTTCCGTATCTAATGTTATATGTAATAATTTTTTAATTTAATTTATTTTCTAAATAATTCTAAAAGAATATCATCAAAATGTGAGTATTTTTAGTTTAAGACCACTTTGCAAGAAAGTTCAATTACCTCTGTACCATAACAACTTGTGTGACATATTTATCGAAATGTCAATGACCTCTGTATCATAATCTGTATGCGAACTTCTGCTGCCTCTCGTTTTTTCCCCTGCTGAAACCTGACGTGACACTGGCTCATAGCTCAGTAGAGAAGGCAAACATGTATGCTTCTCTTTTTGCGGAATCTTCACGTCTTGACGCTGGTAGTGCGGTACCTCCAACTCCACCTGTTAGCACGGCAACCATCAGCTCCACTTTCATTGTGCGTACCGACCGACAATATTGAGGAATGCGCTTCCTGAATGGGTTTCCCAATAGATATAATTTAGGTGTATTCAAATCGCGAGTGAATAGGTTTCTTCTAGACAAGCTCCATCGTAGATCGTAACTTTCGTTATACACAAGATGAGTTGACGATCAAGCGCAAGTTTATTATCTAATACAAAATAATACTTGAGCTACCACTACCTTTCTGTTGCCACATTTTTGATGGATCAACCAAGTATCAGCTGGAAGCTTTAGAGTCAGTGGACCGGCGAGCTGTGATGTTAATCAGTGACGATAAACTAGCTGCCAGGAAACTACTTAGTCTCGAGCACCGCCGTAAAGTAGCATGTCTGTCTATTTTCTACAGGATTCATTTCGGGGAATGTGCGCAAGAGCTTTATGCCGGAGGCTGGAGGGTTGATGATAATGAAACACATGATTGTATCGGTCTAATTTATTGTAACAAATAACTAAGCTTATATAGTAAGTACTACGTGCTATATAAGCGTGCTATATAGTAGGTACTACGTGCTAGAGGCCTCCTTTCTATATCAGTCATACTCTTATTATCTATGTTAACGTATCCTAAAGATGACTTATCTTTTTTCATTCACGCATCACGAACACTAAACTATGTGGCTACAAGCTTCACGACCTAATTCCACCCTCCCCATTTTATTACAGGACTAGGAGAAAGTCGGCGAATTACCACCAATTTGTTTACCCATGTCAAAAATCTGTACGCAGCGATATCAATCCACAATCCAATCTGTTTCCAAGGCTAGAGTGAATAGATATCTTCTAGATCGACGAGCTCCAATCTCGGCTACACCGTCGCTTAACATCAGGCGAGTTGGTGGTCAATCGTAGATCTATCTTGCATAAAAAAGAGTGTATACTCTATATCTCGAAAAGTTGTAAGCACAGAATATTCAAAATAATTTTCATTGAAATGTATTGATGTGGTCTACCACTACGGTTGATCATGAATTTGTAGGTCTAATAGTTTAGATCAATAATCTATAACACTAATGACGATTACTGCCTACAAGGTGATTAGCCGGGTACTGAAAATGACTGAGCGAGCAGCCTCACGAGGCAGCCTCGGACGTTTGCCATTAGGCAGCGCGTGCATTTGCCTAGGGCGAGGCACGTCCTGATCGACCGAGGACCGCGCGACTTTTTTTATTTTTTGGCTTGCGCTTGACCGTCAACTCACCTGAGCCTCAAGGCTGCTAAGTGAACATCACTCGTTCGTCGCTCGCTGATACGATTCAAAGACAATTTTGACAAATTGTTAGTCTATTTGTATAGTAACTGACTTGAAATTCGTCAAAATTGACGTTGAATCGTATCAGCGAGTGATGTTCAAATAGCAGCCTTGAGGCGTTGGTGTTAAGCGACAGTTACGGTCTATGATGGAGCGCGCTTGCCTAGAAAAACCTATTCACTCGCGTTTTGAAGACTATCTATTCGGAAAGATCCATTCAGGAAGCGCTTTCCACCTTTTGGCGGTACGCACAGTGAAAGTGGAGCCAAAGCGTTTCGTACATGTTTTCGGAATATCAACCATGTAACGATGTCGCTTTTCCGTGCTTCTTACTGTCCGATAGTAAAATGGCCATGGGGGAATGAGATCATGCAAAGCAGACGCACACTCACCGAAATGTATGCGATAAAAAACCGATAAACTGGCAACTTTGCGACGATGCTCCAGACTTTGGAGTTTAGACCGAACAAGGGAATCGTCACAAATGAGCCTCCTAGCACGCCTCTCAATGGTCTATAACGCCTCGAGCTGGTACTTAGCAGATCTGTCACAAAGGTGCGAACAGTCGCTCAGTCAGTACACGGCTATTGATTATCAGCTTAACTATTTATAAGGTTATAGTATAGTATACAGGTATACTATTCTAGTATAATTATACCCTTAGGTTGCATACCGCGATAATGCATTCGCGGTATGCAAACAAATTTAAGATTAAGTGTTACAATTCTAAATATTTCGTTACGTACTCCTAAACTAAGAAGTAAAGATGCCTACATACTTACACCGCTCGAAAAACATTACTCTACTTTTTGGGCTGTTGGGTGAAGGAGAGTAAAAATATCAGTTTTCTGATATACCCAAATTCGAAATACTGTAATTTAGGTCAGGGATAGTGGGAAGTTTATGGTCAATTGCGTACACAAGTTTTGGTCAATTGCATATCTGGCCATGTACGAATCTGGTCATTTGCGTATCTGCTTAAATGCGTCTATTGGCCTCTTGCGTTCTTGGCCATTTGCGTCGATCCCATCTGAATCTAGTGACACACATAAATCAGTCTAGCTCTTTAGATATGAGCTAATGTAGACACATATTTACATACATGTAATATTTGACAGGCCTCATGGTTCAGTGATAGTATGTCTGCCTTCTGAGCTGTAGGTTGTGGGTTCGATAGCAGAAATGTTTGGCCTGGGTAGGCCAAACATTTCTGCTGAGCATGGATGTTTGTTCTGTCTGGGTGTTTATATGTATGTATTTAGTATTTACATTTTTAGGGTTCCGTACCTCAATAGGAAAAAACGGAACCCTTATAGGATCACTTTGTTGTCCGTCTGTCTGTCCGTCTTTCCGTCCGTCCGGGTATCAAGACCTTTATCTCAGGAACGCGTGAAGGTATCGAGTTGAAATTAAAACCATATACGCAGATCCATAGTATCTTGCTGCAGAAAGAAAAATAAAATTTCTCAGTTTTCGTAAAAAAAAGTTACAGCCGAATATGTCGTAAAAAACGCACATTTCGACACTCACAGAGGAATCAAAACCTATGGGGTACTTCCCGTTGTCCTAGAACTCTGAAATTTGGCAAGAAGCATTGTGTTAGAGTGTTACACATATAGGAAAAAATCCGAAAACTGGACATTTTTAATTTAATCACAAAAAAATAATGTCTCTTAGCAAGGAATGAGGGGCCCAAATTTTAAAGTGAATTAACCGTATCATGTGGGGTATCATATGAAAGAGCCTTATTAGCATAAGCTAAAACAGGTTTTTAACACATTCTTCGCCCCCTGCAGACCCTTCACTTCAGCTGGGAACCAAAACTTTTCCACTCGGATCCGAGTGGAGAGCAAGGAATGTGTTAAATATTTTTACGATGTATATTTTTCAGTTTATGAAGGAAAATATAAAAAAAAAAAATGATTTCCTCCTTTTATTTAGTTTGTACGGAACCCTCGGTGGGCGAGTCTGACTCGCACTTGTCCGGTTTTTTTTTATACACTATAGATCTACGATTGACCACCAACTCGCCTGATGTTAAGCGACGGTGTGGCCGAGGATGGAGCCGATCTAGAAGATATCTATTCACTCTAGCCTTGAAAATTCCAAGATTGTAGGTCTCAGGAAACAGAGACGGCGGCAACGAATATATATATATATGTATGTATTCTATCAGCCACCTGGTCCCATAGAACTAGCTTTGCTTAATTTGGGGTTAGGATGGCGTTGTGTGAAATTGTCCTTCAATATTTATTTAAATATATTATGCATATATTTATATGTTCTTAAAAATAATGGCTTTCCTAAAAGTAATGTCTTCTTGCTCTCTGGGCAGTCAGGTAGGTATTTTAGGGATATTGCATATTGCATTCACATTTTATTGGAAAGGTGCTTCCACACTGGAACACACTTATAGCTTAGGATGAAAGGTATTAAAAAAAATAACATAGGTTAATAAAAACACATCTTTATGAAAAAACATTTAATTTTTACAACAGCATTGGTATAAACAATTAATCACATTTTTCATGTATTCCTAAATCTGCTGTCCGAAGCAAAAACACTATACCTACTAACTCGAGAATTTCAATTTTATGGTGAATCTGCTTTTGACAGTAGACTTTTTTCTATGTCTTGTTCAACTTTTATCTAGTAACTGCAGTCACAACATTTTCGTATATATTTCTGAGGGGTCTAGCAAGACAATATGTTTTCTAACTATTCAATAAAAAATGTATGAAAAATAGAAAAAAAAATAGAACAGTGGCCCTAGCGTTTGTAAATGGAAACATAATTTTTATGCATTTTCTATTGCATATGATTTTGATAAAAAAATAATCGGTAATCTGGTCTAAGAAAATGTTGTTTTCAAAAATTCTGCAGTAGGACTAGATATCCAAGTTAAAGAGACTAAGTACCTAGCTAGATATATATTAAGAAACTCCTCCCTAAATCGGAATGTGGCATATAAGTGTTATAAGGTAAAACTGTGACATGATAGAAAATTATTACAATTTTTGTTCATTCTTGACGTTTCTAGTTATTTTTGTTTACCTACTTTTATGAAATAGAAAAAGTATTTTTCTACAGATTATAAGAGTAGTCAGTTTTTTTTTTTTTAAGTAAAAGTAGACTTCGAGATCAATTCTTGTGATTCTGTTAACAAAAATAAGTTTTTTTTTGTTTATTGCATTGTAACATTTTTTGTCAGCATTTTTTATGTAATTGATTGCTTACCTACAATCACGAAAAAAACTTATTTTTGTAGATTTCATAAATTTCATACTTAATCAGTTTTGATTTAAGTAAAATACGCTTTATTCTTGTTTCAGTAAAAAATATAAAATATTTTAGTATATTTCATTTTCGGCATTATTTTTTTTATAACGTCAAAAATAAACTTATTATTTTTGTTCACGTCATAAAATATGTATATACTCAGTTTTGACGAAGTTCTTCAATTTTATATTTGATTTTTAAAATTATAATAAATTACATATATCAATAATATGAAAAGAAATTGCCTCGAGCAACATCTTTACCTGTAGTAATGTAGTATGTGGGCTTTATTTCTCTTTTACAAATAAATTATTTATATTTACATTTTTATTTAGAGAACACAATATATCTATTACGACATTCAATTATGTATACAGCTGTAAATACCTATTTACAGCTGTATACATTTACTTTTATGGTAGAAATACAATGTATGTATATGAGGGGCTAATTTAGTTTCTTCCGAAATATTATACGACTGAATCTGAATTATGTTATTGTTATTTCTTAAGCAATCAGAGAGAGAGAGATAGATAGATATTGGTGCCGGTTTTTTGTTCATATTATAGGTTGCCATCATTTGTATTTTTTTTGCGGCTGTGCACACATATCTTTAGTTTTGCTATAGATGTGTATTTATAGTATGGGTCTGAGGTGAGATTCTGAATTTAGTAAATGTATTGTGCGAACGTATTTACGTTTTTAATTTGTAGTCTGTTAAAGATGTTTCTTGCTTATGCGTGATTGGAAGCAGTTTCAGTGTAAATTATTGCATTTATTTACCTTATATTATATTATGAATTTAAAAACGTTACTTATCTTGAAAAAAATATGCAAATCAAATGACCAAAACCGAAATCGTGAAGGAATCGTTAAAAACTAAATATAATTCAATTTATATACAATTCATACAACAAATTTATTTCTAAATCACACTAACGATATAATATTAGAAATAAATAATTCCATTGAATTATTCTAAAATGTACAACTTATTATATAAAACCAATAACATATAGTTTGGCCATATTTTTTTTTATATAATTCACAAATCTAAGTTCTTTGACATAATATTGTACTTTATTACTATTTCTGTACTTATATTTCATTATTATATTATGTTTATACGAGGCATTTCACATTTACGACGCTTTTATTATGTTTCCATCAACTTATCATGGGTACCTTATCTAGTAAATACCAATTTGTGATTTGTAACTATAATAAAATCGAAGTACTCAATATAGCATAATTAAGGTAGTTTGATCTGTAAATCATTGGCAAAATGTATAATATAACAGATAAATTAATATTATGCAACGTGCTTAAGTATATCTTAAAATAATAGGTACTGTTTAAGATTCTTCCCGACCATCAGCAGACTTATCTAACTTACGAAGACCAAGGAATTCGCTTTAATTATTGTATATTTTCTTACAATATAAATATATATGGAGATCGCTGGTTAATAGTTATCTAATTATATTTATACCGAATTGGTTAATTTATGTTGAAATAACACAAGTTGTTATACATTTCTATACTAATGAGGCAGTACTATACGATGATTGAACATTCAAGGAAGTTACAGATTTAAACATTACAAAATATTGAATTTTTTTGAAGGCACTTTTTAAACTACATCATGGGCCATACGTTCTGAATACAATACATCGAAGATATAATAACAAGCGGACAGTTAGTCTCTCGATTATAATACAAATATCTAATACAGGTACAGAATACAATTCCTTTTTCTTTCTACGCTAAATATCAACGAAGGATGCGTCTAAATGATCAACTCTTTTAGGGCGATGTGTGGCGTAGTTACTTTGCAATGCTCGCCAATAAATACTAGTCAAATTCAAATAGCAATATTGCGCAATTAATTGAGCATATAAGTGCTGAAAATTGTCCTCTGCACATCGACGAAAAATGTTGGTCGATCGGACACTTAATATGACAGGTGCTTGTGCTAGATGTTCTCTGATATCAAAACTATTATTTATAAAAATTATTTAATATACTGCATTACAGTTTTACTTATTAATGCATATACAAAATGAATAATTCAATATAATTCACAATGAAAAATAAAAAGTTGAATAGCTTTTAAGGAAACATGATATTTAGGTGCAAAGTAAAGACAGAAAAAACAAGTTAGAAATTGTGTCCAAAATAACTGCAGTTGAAGCATCGCAAAACGTGAATTATATTGGGGCAGGTACAGCGAGTTGTTTACACAGAGTGTATGTTCGCAGATTGTGGATTCGTAGTGCTGCAAGGGACCACGTATTGGACAGATCTGTTCGTGAGACACTTTCTGTTCCAAGAGGAGCAGTCCATCGACTGCGACGACCTCCTTTTCTTCGTCAGAAAGCGGCACGTCAAAGGATCGTCACGATACCTCCCCAAGTATGAGGCAAGTATTTCTGTGCAATACGTAAAGATATGAAACTTCACTGCATGTTTCATTAATTTTGGATAGTATTGATTGATACATGTAATTAAATTCAAAATATCGATGAATTTCTTGAAATCCATGAGTTTTTTATATACATATCCAATGAAAACGCAAAAAACAGGCAGTAAGTTACTTTTACATTTGATGACCAAGTAAATACATTTTTATTCAGTACAAAACCTGTGTCCCCTTATCTGCGTTTATTTGATATGCGGGCTCTCAAGTCACATGACATGCTGTAGGTGAATGGTATAATCTAATTCTGACCAGATTACATTTTTATACCGGAAAACATTATTATAAATTTGATAAATGCCTACATGCGTAGTAGAAAAGTTCACGTGTTGACTATGAAACCGCAGAGATATAATAATCAGTTTTTTTTTTAAATTATCTGATCTAGAATGATGCAGTTTCGCAGTCCAAACGCATGCAGTCATATTCACAACGTCTAAAACTAATGGCAAATCGTTCCGTGTACCTACTAACTAATTTATCTCAGTTCTAACGATAAATTCATCGCATTTCATTGTAGAAAACAGTATAATCTGAACATCGTAAATTCCTTGTCTCGATTTCCAATTTCATGATGAGGTGAAAGTACGTAATAATGATTTGTGACCGCTTGGAATGTCTCCCGATCGTCACCTAGGCTAGTTACGTAGTGACGGTGCCGCGATTATCTAAATAGTAACTGAATGTCTCGATTAATGTCTAGTTTAGCACCATTTGGATAGCATGAAATTACAAAATTCTATCAGACATCTTTGGAAATACAAAAGGTATGAATTAACAACAGTTAAGTATGTACTTTATTTTTAAACAATATAAAAATATTATTTCTTACGATAGGCAGCTATTACAACAGTTAGTATGTGCGAGGCGCGGGCCACACCGTTAGCCGCGGGGCCACACGCTCGCCGAGACGCGTCAGGCCGGGGCCACACCGACACGCGACACTCACTCGCACTTCACACACATCAAACAATAATCACAGTTCATTTTTCTAATAAATATTGTGTTCTAGTTAGACTCAAGATTGATCGTTCAATAACCACTTATAAAATATACAATTTACAAAAAAGGAAAAAAAAACATCTAGAAACAGTTCATAGTACATAATTGATCGATTATTGTTATTTGTCAAATAAAATTAACTCTTACGATTAAATTCAACAATAAAAGCATACGATACGAGGTCGTCAGTGTTCGTAAATAGTTCGCGAAGTAGCGAGAGGCAATATATAAATGACGCTCACTGGAAGAAGTTCCTCTATCGCTCGGCATGAAGTGTGCGTGTACCGAGCGAGCGCGCGCGTTGTTTGCAGACGGACGTGGAGGTGTTCCGCAAGGACTCGAAGAAGCTGCCGATCGGCGACCCTGAGATCGACTGGGAGGAGACTGTCTACCTGAACCTCGTGGTGCACCAGTTCGACTATACCCTCACGCTCGCCATCTGCACGCGCACTAGCCCCAAGGAGCTGCAGGTGCTGAAGCGGCACTCGCAGAAGGTGAGCGTCAGACGCGCGCGGGCGTCGGCGGCCGCGCGCGTCACTAGCTCAGCCGACTGAACAGCTTGGTCCGCGGCCACGGCAGCGGCCAGTCGTAGCGGCGCGGCACCGGCCCGCGGACGTTTCTCTCCAGGTAAGTAAACAGCCAGTACCACCACTCGCGCTGGATCATGTAGTGGTTGTACCCGTTGCCGGCGCGGTGCGGCGTCACCAGCAACGAGTGGAACGTCCAGAACAACCGCGTCGTTATGTAATACGCGATCACCACGTCCACAGTGTAATGTCCGTGTGCTAACAGTAGGAACCCGACGCCGAGTAGCGCCGAGCCCCACATGGCCCAGTGCACGGGCCACAGCTTCTTCGGGGAATATTCCGCAACGATCAGGTAACTCAAGACTAACACCATCGTGTGGCCGGAATAGATGTAGTCTCCGCAATACGTGTGCTTCCCGTTGATGGACAGGCCGAAGCCCGATATGAGATAGAACATGCGTCGAATGACGAGCAGCGGTGCCGTCGAATTGCTCTTCGGGCTGCAAGTGTATGTGACGCTGGAGACCGGAAGCACCGTGACGAACATGGTCACGGACCGGTAGAGGTACAACAACCCGATTATCAGGAACAGTCGCCTCGTTACGATAAAGCGGTGCTTATGGAACACCACCACGAGCATGGCGACCGTCGTCGACACCATTATGAGGTATTCCGACACCGCCAACCCCCAGTCTCGCGCTTCCACGTTGTCTAATACTATGTCCGGCAACGGTAGAGTTGTGTTTCTGTCTGGTAACCGCTCGTGCACTAGCGACAGAGACATCATATTGATGCACACACAGCAGAATAAGAAGAAGAATGATATTATCGTCTTCCATATTTCTTTGGGGTAGCGTTCTTCGCGAACGGTTCCAGGCGGGATTTCAACTATGAAGTCGCCGGCGATGGTGCGCTGCGGCGAATGCGAGTCTTGGTCTGGGTCGGAGTCGTCGGTGGCAGGCGCGGGGGTGTCCGGCTTTACCGTGCGCGCTAGTAGCGGCTGCCGCTGCATCAGCTCGGCCTGGCTTGGCATGTCTGCGGAGCGGGCGCGCTCGCTTGCGTTGTTGTTTAGGTCATTGCGCTTGAGACGCGCTTCGAAGTTAATCCCCTTGATGTCTTCTCTTGCGGTGTGGATCGCTATATCGACATCAGAGGGCCTGGGTTCTGGCGGGGAGTCGATCGGTTGCGGTGCTGCGACTAGCTGCTTCGCTGGCAGCTCATTGGCCAGGTACACACGCACTGACTCCACTAGAGGCTCGGCGAATTTGATCTGCTTGGGCGGCGACGGCTCCTTGTCCGGAGAGCGTCGGGAGATCGTCATCCACTCACCGGGCGGCTGGATTGAACCTGGAAAGTAACACATTCTACATTAGTTTCTGCAGAATAGGTAGGGAGTATAAGTGGAAGAAAAAGGAAATACAACAGTGTCATCATCAAATTTTTGGGCACAGGCTTACTAAATTCTTTAATTTAGTCAACAAAGTTATTTAAACCGATGTGGACGAAATTTGAGCTTGGAGCTACTTATATTTTTTGTTTTCACAAGACAACAGCAAAGGTCGAAAAGGTTAAGTGAGATTTATGCATGGCTTCTTATCTAATTATTTTAAAATTTAGGTAAAAACTCATCGAAGCGAAACTGCAAGGTAAATTAATAAAGGTTCAGTTCACCATTTTATATGTGGGTCGCTACCTGCTCGATTTGTTTGTATACATTTGCCTGTAGAAAACGCAAAATTGGGAATGTTGCATAAATTCGCGTATTTAGGTGCTTTGAAACAAACCCGTGAAAATGTTTTGTACTCAAAATGTTCTTAGTGTTCCGTTTGTTTTTTTCCTGTTACCTACACAAATTATTTTTATAAACGTGTCTACGTATTATGTATATCAGGGTTATGATAAAATTATTGTGGTTGGCTTTTTAATTACCTATGTAATAGAAAATGTTGCTCTTGATGATACCAACAATCACAGAATGATGGCCTAAATGAAACGGAGTAGGTAATTCAATTTGAATGTAAACATGATTATTACATACGCAACACTAGTGATAGTTATGGCAATTAATGTCTAAAGGATTACTCGAAAGTTTTGTAACTACAGGTCGTTTTATCGTTGTTATTCATTATTTCAACTAAAATCGAGGCATAATAATTATTGCGCAATATTCCCCTGCATGGGTACAGTCAGATGTTCTTTATTTATTTCGTCTTTATCATTGCAATGAAAAAAATTAGTTCCATCCTCGACGTGAACGTTTCCGCGATTTGTTAGACTTTTTGTGAAGGTTATGATACGTATCCGGTATGATTGTATTCTAGAAGATTCATCAATTGCTCGGCAACAATAGCCGCTGGGACACGGTTCAAAGACCGGCTGAGGGCTTGGGTCGCGGCGCAGTTGCCGCCGCCGGCCTCGGCGCCCCTCGCTATCTCACAGATGATGATAATTAGTCGTCGCCGTTTGTTGTCGGGCGAAGTTGCGCGTGGCCGGATCGCACGCCACTCACAATATAAATAGATGGCCCGATGGCAGATCTCTCCTCTGCCGTCTAGACGAGTGCACTCGTACTGATAGAGTAAGCTTCCCTAGGGCAGCAGTGACCGACCGACACTCACCCGATCAATGTGGGGAGCTGTCATTCGGCGGGAACGTGCGGGCTCATCGATTCCTGTACGCGCCCGGTAGAAAGCCCGAGCGGCTCGCGCTCGAATCACACAGTCACGTAAATGAGGTCGAAATGGAAAACGATATGCACACACTTCACTGCACACACACTTTCGACTGGAAGCTGTCGTGGACGAGCTTCGTGTTTGCGATTCGCGTTCACAGATGTACACACATAGACCTCGTAGCCTCGGACGCGATAAAAACGATATTTTTTTATTGGATCGAGGAGCTATGCCGCCGCGGGCGAGCGTGCAAACTGGCGACCGCGTACTAGAAAAATATGTAGCACCGGTTGGCTACGATCGGAGCGTTCGGGCGCCTTCGGTCGCACTCGGCTCAATGGAAGCAATTACGATCGCGTGACGTCACGAGTTCGCCCCCACTACCCGGGCGGCGCGTCGGCGCGCCCGGTGCGGCTGCACTCGTACTAATGTCCGTATTTTCGTACGATCTCCGTGAATGGGGAAACTCGCTTACACTTACGAACTAATTATTGCCGACGATTTTGAAAGAATGTACGGATTGCTCCAGTCATGATCGAATTAGAACCGAATTTCTGCTTCAGAATCTGAAATTATTCCGTCAAGAGTTGAAACGCTATACACTCAGCGATACTAAAGATAGAATGCGTGCTATCGGTCTAAATATCGGTCATTACAAAATGTAAACAAAACAAGAACCAAGAACACCGACGAGTGCACTCCTCGGAATGACACTATGCTTTGGAAATCGTCCAAGGGGTTCTTTGTCATTTGGATATTTTAGGATAACGTTCATACGGCGACATGTTTGACCTTATTATTCTAAAAAGTATGACTTAAGTAATTAGGCAGAGACAATTTTCTTTACAATTGAAGTAGTGGAGAAGTAATCGTATTGTACTTAGATATCCTAGCGTTGATGTTATCAATAAATAAAGAATTATGCTAAAAAATCACGCAAATCGTCTATACAATCAGTGCGATCCCCTAGCTTGATGCCTAAATTCTCAAAATAATTCTAAATGTTCAAGTTCTTCATGAACGTAATTACCAAGAACCAACTAAATATGGTTATGCCGACATGTTGAGCATCGGCACACGCAGAGATCAAGTTGAAAACAGGTTTAGTAGTAATGTCGAATGTGTACATTTGTGAACTAGTCGCGCCGGTAGGAAATCCACAACATACCTTACTCCCACGCGGACCAATTCGATTCACGATATTTAATTTTATCTACGAATACACGGCAATCCAATTGAAACTTTGCCAATTATATGACAGATTGAAAACTAAACGGGAGATTATAGGAGCAAATTATCAATACAAATATTTATAATTAAGTATACTTCGTTTAAAAAACTGAAACAACCGACTTCAAAATACACAATTTCGTTTACTTAGATAACATATTCTTTCAATTATTTTGTTGTAAAATCAAATCGATTTTGATAAAATTTATTTTTATGATGACCTTTGAAGTATGCCCTACTAAACAAAAAAAAGAATCGTGATAATCAATCATTAATTGGCGTAGTAATCACATAACAAACAGTCCAATTGAGAACCCCTTTTTGAAGTTGGTTAATAAGTCACGCAGAAGTGAAATAAAATGCTTACAAATAACAATATCAGGGGCCCAATTCAGTTATTCAAGACCGCTCCATAGCCGAACCATATGTGGAGCGTTTCCCGTCGGCCGCCATAGTTTTTTTGATTCAGTCACTTTTATGTCATACAATTGACACATTTGATGAAACGTAACACGTCCTTCGCTCGTTACTAAATCAAAAAATGATAGCAGCCGACAGGAAATGCTTCGCAAAAGGTTCAGCTACGGATCGGTTTTGAATAACTGAATTGCCCCCCAGATGCCATTCGATGTGTCGCTAACTCTCTCAATTCATATAAAACCGGTTTTCAAAAAAAAAAAAAAAAACTTAACATCAGAAATTAGGAATTAACTTAATTTCTGATTTTTAGACTCGTCAGTCCATTTCTAAACGTTTTTATTCAATGGATCTTGTTTGTGAAAATTATGGTTAAAAACTGTTGCTAAATAGTTGGGATAACGCTCACATCATTAGGGAATTCTGATAATGACAAAACATTTCTGATAATACAATTACAAATGAGGGAGTTTCTCAAATTGAACGGCCTAATTAAGAAATGCCAACAATAAATACGTTTCCAAATATTTCAACTGTATCGATGTAGATTCAGAATATGTAAATTGGGGCCCGAAAAATGTGCTAAAAAAATAATAATTTGCACTTAACCTTTGAAATGCTTACCTAATTTGAATTCTTTGATAAAAATGAGATATGTTAATCCAAAAATTCGTTTCTACCCAAGTTTTATTTGTAATGTAGCTGATGTCTGACATAAATTCCTAGTTATGTAATTCTGTGTCATGTGTGGCTTATTCGCGTATCTGAAATGTGTCCTCGCCTGTAGGCTCAAATAATGGATCTGTGAGTCACCAAGATAGTCATACTTGATTAAATTGGACTTTATCGCTTTTATTGTTGTGTTCTGCTCCGTCAGATAAACCGCCATTATTATTATTTTCCACTGCTACGTCAGGTTCCTTATTAATTTTTTCATGGACATCAGCAGAGAATATCAGAATACTATATCAGATATATTTAGTTCTGGTCGATGTGTTGTATGTGTTTTTGTAGCTATTTCAAGAACGGTCACCGACTCTTAGCGGTCAGAAAACTTGACGAGGTCAGTTGACAAATGCCACACAAACTCTAATTAATAAGGTTCTATATTTCATGACGCTGACATGATGCATGACAATAGTATTTGTGGCTTTATAATGGAAATAACACAAATATTATATTGCTCTATTTAGAACGGTTTCGGTAAATAGTGGTCGATTAACTCGCTTTTCAAATTGAGGTTTTCATAAAAACGCCATTTCGGACAAAGCTCTGAATAAGTAAGTAAACAATAAGCGAAGGATATTTTAACCGCAGGGCGCCTGTATGGACCAGGTCAAGGCGAACAACTTGTGTACCTGAATCCTATACTATTTTACAATATGAACCTTCAGTATCTTGGAATAACGTACCTTTTTCAAGGTGTTTCTAAGACCTTTCTAAGGGTCTTTTCACGTTTGAACCCTGCCTTGTAGAGTGGAGCAACGGGTTGGGTAATAAATACGTCTGTAAAAGGATGGAGTTCTAAATGTTCTAATCAATCGCACATTTCGCTAGGTGTTGGTACGTGAAGACAGGTGGATGGCCCTGCATAATGTTTATTTCCGCCGGATTATTGACGAAGTCTTAATTTGATTCACAAATTTAGACTAGTCTAGTCTAGGGAATTGGATTATATTTTATAGATAGTAAATAATCTTTTTTGTGCTCTTTGTCCTCCACTGTCATAGAATTAAGAAATACTTTGTATAGTACAAGTGTTAACGGCTTTTCTGCCGAATATTGCCGATGTTCTACATTCATGAGTTTAGAATTTAGACTAATCTGTTGGGAATTAATCTGAGATATTTAATCTGATTAATCAAAGTAATCTGAATGCATTGATCGCAAAGGGTCCTTTTTGTGTTCTTTCTTTTGAATCCTTTGGGTAGAGCTATATTATATTAAGTATGTTTACTTTACTGTAACAAATAATAATTATTTAATGAAAACGAAGCAATAAAGCAGATGAGGAAAAAAAGATAATCAATATACCAAAAAGCAAAATGTTACCTATACTTAAGAGAGACCTAAATTTAAATAGGTAGGTTAATATAATGACACCTCTTACATTAAAGTCGGTGAAACTGCCTAAGCGGCAAGCGATAAGAGGTAATATTAATTAATGTGTTTCGTGTTTCTATATTACGTCTAAAAATATTATCTTTCTTCTTGAGCAGTCGAGTAAAAATGAGGGTCAGAAAAGATTTCGTCTTGAACATTAGAATAGAGCTCAACAATCACACTGGATTAGTCACGTTCAAAAGCTTCTACAAAATGTACAGGTGTATGCGATTCTAAACCGTCACTTTCTCTTTAAATATTCACAACTAAGTCCACATCTGTTGTTGTTTCCACTTCATTCGTCTGCAGTAGTTATTGTATGTGCATGAAGATGTAGTTTTAAAAAACTATGTATTTTCTGTAAAAAATCTACCATTGCATTGTACCATTGCTAACTTTTTTTTTTACAAAGCCTAATACTTGAATTTCGAATGCATAGCCAACAATACCCTTATTTATTGCTCGTCTGAAAGCCAGCGTGGGAAAATCCTTCTTGAATGTTCTCACGCTAACAGCAGGCTTAACCACCCATGTTTCTTCATCAAAAGGGTAATTAAAATAAAAATAATTATGTACTTATCTTTAAAAAAAATTTTTTTTTGTACAAACAGCCCTGTTTGTACAAACTGTCCCACTGCTGGGAACGGGCCATCTTCTCATTGTGAGAAGGGTTAGGCCATAGTCTGCCACGCTAGCCAAGTGCGGGTTGGCAGACTTCACACATATTCAAGATCATTGAGAACTCTCAGACATGTAGGTTTCCTCACGATGTTTTCCTTCGCCGTTTGAAGTTGGCGGCAATCAACAATACGCACATAACTTCGAAAAGACAGAGGTGCGTGCCGTGGGATTCGAACCCAGGACCTGCGGATCGCAAGTCAGACGGTTTCCCGACTAGGCTGCCAGAAACTTCTAAAAATATAACTGCCCTTATAATGATATAATTTACTTGTTTTAATAAAATTGTGCTATATTCAACAGACTAAAAGACGAATGCATCGTGAATCTGCGAGGATAAAGAAAATCAATTGTCGGATTGAATGTAAACACGACAAGAATCTTATTAAATAAAGATAAATTTAAAATCTATCGACTTAAAACCAATACATTTGCACCACATTTTCCCATAATTTGTATTACACACAACTTTGAGTGACCTATGAAATATTGTTGAATCCTTTTTTTAAATCTTTTAGTAGTAATTAATTAATAATTAGTCATTTAGTCGGACCGTTGCTCGTTCAAGATCGCCTATACCACGTACCCTCTCTGCAATCAATTCTCTTCTGGATGCCAACCCTAAATTTGATGTGTTCTGTGATGAATGAAAGTTGTGTTTGTCTGAGTGTCTGATGTTTTGTGAGAGGATTGTGCGAATGCCAACACTAACATACAAATTTTTGACAAATTGAGAAATCTCATGACGTTAATTCTTCACATTTAATTTGAAGGCCATTATTATTATCATTGTTATTTTAAATTACTTACCTTACTTATTTGAATTGGTGTAATTGGTTATAACCGTACTAATGAAAGAAATAAATAAATTAATTACTATACACTGATCTCATATCTACTTATATCATAAATTTTTACAATAATCGCTTATACAATTGCAACAGCATTTTGGCCTGCCCTGATGTTGGTGAAGCCAAAATGCTGTTACACCCACATTAGCCTGCCTCTGAGGCTCGCTCCGGACACACTCCGTTAATACACGGTGAATTTCTTCCACCGTATCACATTCCTCGCAGCTCGGTATCGTTGAATCCTGACTTACCGGTTTAAACGCGGCAGCAAAATGAAACTATTTTTAAACTTTTCTGCAACGTCGAAAACATATTTTATAGTTGAATTTTTTTACAGCCTTCTTAAAAAATATATGGCGGGTATAAAAATAACCTTTTAACTAATTTAATTAATGCAATAGTTAATGGGTTTCGTCTATTGTCTGTAAGGAATGATACGGTCTGATACATTAAACATAAATCTGCAACGATTTGCTTTATTCCGAAATGTTTTTTGATTTACAAAAAGGAGTAACTACCCATTCTTGATTTTTATGATTCTTTTTCTTGTTTCGTAGGTAATACTTCAGAGGTAGTCCCATTTGAATTTTAGTAGGTACTTTGGTTTTTATAACAAAAAAATGCGGACAAGTGCGAGTCAGAGTCGCCCACCGAGGGTTCCGTACAAATCAGTAGATAAAAGGGGGAAATTATGTATTTTTTATATTTTCCTTCATAAACCGAAAAATATACACACGTTCACACGTTCCCGATATACAGGTCTTGACAGACGGACAACAAAGTAATCCTATAAGGATTCCGATTATTCCTTTTGAGGTACGGAACCATAAAAAAATCAAAATGAAAAAGCAGAAGCCGATCGTAGTTCTAATCGTATAAAATCGAGCCAATGTTTGATTTGAAGGTCAAACAAAAATAAACATTAGCAAATTTAGCAAAAGACATAGTCAACTTAACGTTAAAGGCATACTCAAAAACGTTTCAGCTAATCTTTATTAGTTTATTTAGATGTTGGAGTATATCTAATAAATGTTAATGGCCATCGTTAGAGATCGTCAAGAGCGTGTCTGTCAACACTCGATGTAAATATCGCAACGTGAGATTATCTGGGACGGGTGGTTAGCGAGTCTTATCTAAATAACCAGGTATACTTGCCTTGAGCAGCAACAGGGTTAACGCTCATCTGTTGTAGCCTATGGCTATATTTTTTGTAATAATAATACATCTTTCGCAAAATTAAAAAATGCGTTTTTTAGTAACCTACGACGAATTTTTTCGTAATAAACAAGTTATTTTACTAGAATTATTCTACAGAATGTGCATTTATAATCGTTTGCAGCAATTTTACGCATATTTTCTTAGGACTTTGGTTGCTTTGCAGTTGGCTACATTTTTAATCTCTAGGGGGGGAGGGGGGGCAGCTGCCCCCTTCCCCCCCCCCCCCCCTGGCGACGCCCTTGTTCGTACTTCGTATATTAATGTCAAGTTACTGTTCTTGTTGTTCAGGTTTCTGGCAACGATACCGGCGCGGCGGGTCGCTTAGACGTCGGTTAGAATATTAAATATTCTTATAATCGATTTGTACATCATCTATTGCATCATATTGAATTCCAAACGTATCAGTTGATTCTAATCTTATACGCTATAAAGTATCTGTTTTATGTCTTATGCTATTATGGTGATTAAGGTTGTTATCTCTAAGCCAAATCTACTAAATACGACCCATATAAATAAACTCATGAAAAGCACCAGGCGAATAAATTTAATTGGATATTTTAAATTTTTTAAACATTTTTTTATTCAAGATAGATCTACGATTGACCACCAAGTCGCATGATGTTAACCGACGGTGGGGCCGAGGATGGAGCTCGTCGATCTAGAACATATCTATTCACTCTAGCCTTGAAAATTCCAAGATTGTAGGTAGGTAGGTTGTAGGTTTAAACATCTTCTGTCATTCATCTCTCACTTTTCTAATATCCCTAGTTAATGATATACATACGTTTAAAAATGTGATGCGCGAGAGAGATAGCTGCGCGTTTTAAGCCCATCGTTAATGTATAAGCTTGTTTGTTTTATAATTATGTATGTGCTTACTTAATGTTCCCAGGAGTTGATTCACAATAGAAACATTGTTAATTATATTTATAAATGAAAGAGAGCTTACGTCTTATTTTAATGATTTCAAAATCCATTATGATAACATTAATATTTTCATAAATGATGCTAATTATATCCATAAATTAATGAACATAACTGTTAACTACTATGTTGCTATAACAACCGCCATCTTTGACTAAAGCCTTTGATGTTGGTATAAAACAACATTGTAAAATGTTTTGTATTTCCTTTTCTACATCGTTTTTTTTCTGTTTTATTATACAAGCTCATTCTTAGTTTTATGATTTTTCTTTCATCTGCGTAATTGTGCGTTTGTTTATTTTACTATTTTCGTTGCCGATATGTAAATCACTGTGGATATTGGCATGTGTTTGTTGAAAATGTTTAAAAGCCGAAGTGAAAATAATCATAATTACCGAAAAACGATACTCAACTTTGATCAACGTTTCAAATTCGTCTTTTTTCCGCATGTGTCATTACGTGTCAGCGAGAAATTGACAAAATATGTTGAGCTGAGTATCGTTTTTAGTAAGACTATACAAATCTATCACCATTTAGTTTTGTTACTGATGCCAAATGCTAATCCCATGAATATTGTAATCTAAAAGTTAAAGTAAACCATAAGTCATAGTAATAAGTAAGCAAATACAAGTATTAACTCCGAGATATTTATATGAAGTATATTAATACGGAATATATTCCAGGTATACGCTTCCCCAAGCAGACGGAAAATGGATACGAAGGGTGAGGGCGAAGAGATGACCTACCCTCATATATGCTTCATGGTCGACAATTTTGATGAGGTGAGTCACTGATATTTATTTATGTTTTTAACCGACTTACAATATTTTAAATCTGTCTCGAAAGCTCCTCTGGGCAGATTTTACCAAAATATTTTTAAGTATAGTCTTATAAAACAAGTACCTATATTAAAAAAAAACAAAATAACTGCAGAAAAGCAGTTTTTCAGTCTAACTTATGATTTCGTTACGCTGGTGGGTACGCTGTTGAGTGAACGTTTTTTGTGAGAAAGTATGCGTGAAATCGCTGTAAAAGGTTATAAATGTGCATTATTTTGAATAATCCAAATAAAATCACATGTTTATTACGAAAAAGTTCGTTGGAGGTTACGAAAACACACATTTTTATTTTCGAGAGGTGTATTATTATTATTACTACATCTTACGAAGTTGGTTAAAAACAACCCCTCCAATTTCGGATGGTATATGTCTAATATATTATGAAATGTCCAGATCAATACCTCCACGGTGATCACATATTTTGATAGTATCAAAATATGTGATCACCGAATATGTGATCATGTGTGTGATATGTGATGTGTGTGTGTGTGATGTGTAATGTGTGTGTTGGTTTTGGTAGTAGTATTTTGGTGATACTAACTGAATAAGACGCAACATAGTTTCTGAATATCGAACGGAATGTATAAAATACGAAACCTGTACGTGTAAAATATGTATAAATAAAAAACAACAATGTGTTAATTCGTCACGGACATCTGTATTTTGTACGTAGGTATAAATACAATTTAAGTAAAATTATTATCTGTAGACGAAGGAAACCGCACCGGCAAGCGCAGCGTAGGAAGACCAGCCACGAGATGGGCAGATGACCACATACAAGTGGCAGGAAGACGCTGGATGCAAGCCACTTCCAATCGGTCTTTTTAGAAATCCATAGGGGAGGCCTATGTCCAGCAGTGGACTTTTTATGGCTGAGATGATGATAATGATGATGATGAAGGAACCATAACATTCAATCGTGATACAGAAGGATTTGCAAAAATAAAGTCATTCTAAACACATTATAGAGAAATAACAGCTATTTAATATAATTTATAGTTTATAAAACTGAAACAACAGACTTCATAATAAATAGTTTAAAATACTGAAAAAAAAAACAACTACATAATACGCAATTCGTACTTGGATGTAATTTTTTCAGTTATATTGTTTTAAAACGAAACTACTTAACCGATTTTGATAAAATTTCTATAGGTACCAATCCGAATAAACTCCTTTCAAACAATATGAAGACTTTTTGAAATCAGTTTTTCAATGATGGAGTTATGCGGTAACAAACTTAAAAAAAAACAGCCCAATTGTTAACCTCCTTAATTTAGTAGTCGGTAAAAAGTACATAAAGGTTAATAAAGGTAAATATTAGTACTCGCCGTTAATAAAGGTAAATATTGTTTCTCACCGGGGAGACTCCAATCAACCGTAATACGTTTATGCGAGGTGCAAAAGTGTGATATATAAATTGTTGCATAACACGATTCATGTGCATTTCAAGTGCAGTTCAATAAACGAACACACATGTTAGCGAACCGGTATTTTACTATCGTTTATGTATAATTGTAATGTAATTAGATACGGGATGCAGCTAAGTACCTTCCCATTGGACTAAAATTTGTTCGTTAACCTAAAATCAGAATAATGATTTTCAGAATCGATGTTTTCTTTATTGTTTTATTGCGAAGAGGTCAACGTTTGACCACCAACTCGCCTGTTAGAAAGCGACGATGTGTTCGAAGGTGAAGCACGCATACCCAAAAGATGTCCATTAACTCTGACCTTAAAAATACCCAAATTGTATCTCGCAGGGAACAGAGAAGCCGGCAATTTATTCCTTTCCTTAGCTGTACGGATTAAAAACGTAGAAATTACACCGTTTGTAAATGTATGTAGTATCTATTAATATAGGAAGTTGTATTCATATAATTATTTTTTCGTTTGGTTTCTTTTATATTATCATGTTAATTATATTTTGGTCATACTATTAGTAGTTTTTATAGCTTGTGTATTACTAGAAACACATGATTTATTTTTATTGTTGATGGGCGTTTGGTTCAACACGTTTGTCTAGAGATTAATTTAAAAACACTGCTATTATGTATATCTATCAGAAGCGCCACTCGAGATGGATATACCACATTTCAGCATTACGCATGATGACAGTGAAATTATAATATTTCTTTCAGGTTTTTAGAATGTTTTAAAGGCACGAGGTCGGTTATTCGTGCTTTGAGCCGTTCGATAGTAGAAAACGCAAGTATAATATGGTGGCAGCTCTGAAGCACACTCGTCGGAATATACCTGATAAATACTGATAACATAGCAATGTTATAAGATAAGTTTTCGAAATATACATTCACGATCAAAAGTCCATTAGCAGTCTCAAAACGCAATATTCAAAAAAAAAATTGTGTCCTTATTCTATGAGTCGATTCACACTGGTTGACACAGCTTGACACAACTTCTTTCCAAGAAGAACCTATAATCGAACCTTTTAGCGCATATATACAGCAGCGATTACAATAAAATCTACATATCAATAATAATAAAAAACACTTAAAGCACTGTCCTATGACGGGGTGTGGTCAGCGACACACATATACCTATATATATACATAATATAAAAAAGACGCGTGGCACTCGGAGACTGCCGCGGTAAAGCTATTGCATAATAGCTTTACGCGCGGTGTGTTAGGTTATTTTCGTTACGGAATTTCTGGATTCGGTCTCCACGCTCAAGGCCTGCGATAGAAGCTATGCAATAGCTTAATATATGTCAATTATTAAGCTACTTGGTGATTATTGACCTTAAGGTGAAAATGGACTTTTGAACCCTGATTGTACGCATAGTGTTTACGTCATCTGTTTCTATTTCTTTCTTTTACTGCATCTGTGAATAGATAACTAAATCAGACCTTCATAGTGAAATCCCGTAGGTACCATTTAGCTTGTATTCAGGCCACTCCAAGAATAATTATCTCATCACGATGTGCCGAGACGACCCCATTTCCTTTTGCATGTAAAGTGAAAGCTTAATCTATCTTGTCATTATGATTTTCTGTATCAGTTGCCATTATTTTGATGCTCTCAAGGGAGGTAGCTGGTAAACAACTTTTTGGTGAATATGGAATTTGGTGACGTGGAATTAATGTTTTTAAAATTGGAAGTAAATGTTTGGTGTGTTAGGCTGGAAAGTATTTTGAATATTTTGATATCATTATCATTTAAGCCTTTAGTGATTCATTGTTGGACTTTGGAACATCGTTCTTTCCGGTCTGCGCTAATCTCTTCCAACTCTTACTTGTTAATATCGTCTTTCCGCCTGGTTGATAGTCGCCTACAGGTCAAACCTCTCCTCTAGGCTTCCATACTGTGAGCGTCTTCGTACATCGGCCAAATTATCTTAGTGTAGGTACAATAGAATAGGTTAGAGTAAGTATATATATATCTCCTATCCTCGACCACACCAGCGCTTACCATCAGGCGTGTTGGTGGTATCAACACATTTGTGATCGAAGATCTATTTCTTGTAAACAAGTATCCATACTAAAAGAAATACTAAATACCCGATTGCAGAAGAATGATTTTTGCAATCTTACTTTCGATTTCATTACGCATGATATTTTTTTGTGAGAAATTATGCGCAAAGTCGCTTTAAAAACCTTTATTTTAGATTTAAAACCTTTAAAAGTTGAATCTAAAAGCGCATTATTTAGAATAATGTTGGTAAAAATCACCTATTTATTACGAAAAAGTTCGTTGGAGATTACGAAAAAGCGCATTTTTTATTTTTTGTGAATGATTTATTATTATTATTACAAAAATATAGCTCTAACGACACCTCGCACATCAAAATCGATCAAGCTATTTAGGCTACAAGGGTATCATATAGAACATACATACATACATACAAACACTCGTAAAACAGGATACACCATTTTGCGCAGTTGGATAAAAAGTGATATTGTTGTTGTATAGTGGCCATATACACTAAACACCATGTTACTAACGATTTGATGTGTTTTTAGCATATTAACAGAATATCATGTTTAAAATTCAAATACAAGCATAATAATTACAGTTTAAAAAACTAAAAAAAACACAGCTATGATACGATGTTCCATCATGAAGTTCTAGTTCATATCTTCCGGCTCCATCATGAGATCAGTTCGACAGTACCATATTATTGTATTGTCATCAGAACTACATACAGCTGCCAATTTTCATGACGCTACGATCCTTAGAAGATGGTTAAATTAGTTACCTTAGATTTCATTACATAGTTAGTTACATACAGGTCGACCTAATAAAAGCGCGTTAAAAACATACGGCATTCCTTTGAAACCTTTCAGTCAAGTATTGTAACAGCCATACAAAAATGTGACATCGGTTGTATAACCTTGGATGATGAAGAATCTCGCAATAGACTAAAAACAAATAATCACTTATTGTCAGATTATGTAAATCTGCCTACTGCGTGTTACACGACCGTCCATTGTCTAGTGTGAATATTTGGAGTCACGCAAGGATGTTGTCGCTGTCCTTTCTGATTAATTTGTTTACGATTAAGATAAGTCCCATGTCTGTCATATTACTTTTATTAGCCGTTCGTAGTTATTTGTACAAGATACAATATATCAGAAATGAAGAGATACGTAGACGTACGAAAGTTACCGACATAGCACAGCGGATTAGCGAGTTGAAGTGGCAGTGGGCAGGGCACATAGCACGTAGGCCGATAGGGCCGAGAAGTAGCGTGACGCAGTGTAGGAAGAACAGCCACGAGATGAACAGATGACCTGATACAAGTGGCGGGAAGACACTGGATGGAAGCCGCTTCTAATCGGTTTTTTGGAAATCTATGGGGGAGGCCTATGTCCAGCAGTGGACTCCTTATGGCTGAGATGATGATGATCATGATGATTAAATATGTTTATCAATTATAATTATTCTATACATAAAAGGATTTGTCCTGAGTAACTGACAGACAAAGCATAGCCTAATCTGCTGACCCTGCCTAAATGACAGTTGGAGTATGATTTCTTTGTGAAGTGTGTACGATCGCGGGTAAAGCTGCAGGAAGCGACTAGTGTAGTGTAGGTATAAACAGAAGTTAAATAAAGTAGTCTTAAAATGCAAAATTATATGAGGAAAGATCAAGGTTTGAGGATCTACTGTTTTGAAATTGGTTTATTTGTATTGTAAATTGGGTACTTATTTACTTAGTATTTCTTATGACAAACTCGTTACTAAATTTCTAGTCTCTTTTTCGGTTCGGTTTGAGTGTGAGTGTTGAGTAGTCACAATATGCGTGTCTCACTTTGTATCTTATTTATTTATTGAATTGTCTTAGTGGTTGCTTTGTGGGTGTAACATTAAAAAAAAAACAGAATTATTTCTTAAAATTTGTAGTTGAAATTTAAAATATATATTTTTTTATATAGATTTGGAGATAAATAATACATGTGTCTTGATGTTTTGGTATTTCTTGTTCAATGTTCAATTAGGTGAAGTCATGAAGAACAATGAAATGCCAATCAAGGAAAAAAGGAAAGTCTTCAACACCTGTATTCTACCATGCCTAACATATGGGTGTCAAACGTGGGCACTTACAGAACAATTATTGTCTAACAAAATAACGGTCTGTCAAAACAGCATGGAAAGAAGCGTGATTGGTGTCAAAAGCAAAAACAAAATTTTAAAATGTCCAAACTACTTATAAACAACTAAAATGGAGGTGGACAGGGCATATGTTAAGGGACAAAAGAGAAAAATGGACCAAACTAGTTACTGAATGGCACCCCAGAGACAGTAAAAGAAGTCGAGGAAAACAGTGTAAACGATGGGAGGATGATATTAAAAAAATAGCTGGTCCCCATTGGATGCGGATAGCAAAGGATAGAGAAAAATGGAAGTATTTAGAGGAGGCCTTTGTCGAAGGACAAACTGTATGAAGACAAACCGCTTGCCGATAAACATGATATATAATGTAAATTTGTAATTTATACAGTAATAAAGGCTTATTTTATTTTATAATACATGTGTAGTGGTTTGGCGTGTAATGTCGTGTAATCTGGATTGTATAGTAAAACTACCTCGGGTCATTTATATTACGTGTTTTTTTTGTATTTTTAGTCCAAATCTATGAGAAATAGTTTCGACCGCATTAAGTGGTCTTTGTCAAAGCTTATCGTTGTACTCACTGAACTCATACATCTTCCAAAAATGTTATTGTTAACTCTTGACTTGTAAATATTCGACCAGTAGCAATGGAATTGCTCTTTTGCCCTCACAATTATCGGCTGTAAAGCTCAATCGAGGGATGACGTCACATTCTAGGTAAACATGTGGGCTGCGACAGCTTCGATTATGGAATCAAATGAATGATTAATTCGATTGATGCTCGGACAGGACGCCTGTTAGATGGCAATTCTTTAAACTCCATTTGTAGTCTGAATATAGGGCTGTCACTAGCTGATAAAAATATAGAATCGTTGATTTTTTATACATGAGACAAATAATAATCGCAAATAAGCTATAGCCGCAAACTAAGCAAAGCTTTGTATGTCACTAAATTATGGTACACGTCAGTTACTGTCAACCGCAAGTCTAATAGGAAACAAGTACAATTAAATTTTAAAACCAAACTGCTTATTTGTGACATCATATTGAAAACCAGTTAGTTGAGTTGAGTGGTGCATAGATTCAAACGACTTCCTAGAGTTCAATTTACATTAGTAAATGCGGTTTGTAAACATCGAGCTGTATGCACTTACGTACCAGTGGAGCTATCTGAAGCAAAATTATTGTCACATTTTTTAGTAAAGTGAACAAAACAGCGTTACAGCGCTGGAATAATAATTACATCGTTTATCTGTGATTATAAGATAAGATTGATACTTGCAGCGCAGAATTGTATCTATGGTGTGTTTTCTCGCCAGCAAAACGTCGAAAGCACTCACTTCACTAGTGAGCCACTGAGTGAGGTGCGGCGCTCTCGCCGCAGTTGAATATAACAAAGTAGCTATGAGTGGTGTCTGCTCTCGTACATAAGTACATACAGCTCAATGTATGTAAAGTAGTATTGCTATTATTGTTGAAAAATAAAGTATATCACCTTCGAGATGTAAATATAAATCTAACATCACCTCTTTAATTAAAATCGGTGAAACCGAGAGGTATAAAATATAATACATAAATACTTAACAGTATGCAAAATGTACTATGAATAAACTATGATAACTTGAATCATGAGTAAGCAAGAAGAGGAAAATACATTTTCAAGGCAATTCAGGATAAATCAATAAAATTAATGTACATAAAGTACCACTACATTTGCTATCAATTTAGTTGCTTATTATTGCTTTGTAGTAGTAACTTTGTTATATGCAGAGGCCTATTTGTTACCTTTGTACAATAAAACTTCTGTATCGATTGCTATGAAATTTGGTACAAAAATAGTCGAGGACGTGATGACGGATATAGGCTATATTTCGTCATTATCATGTCCGTATTTCACCATGACGAGGGGAAACCAAATTACAGCATTAATAGTTCTGCATAATATTGTCGCCTTTTTGGCTGTTTGGAGAATATTGCTGTGCACAGACAACCCTATCAAGCTGGCCTTGTACGTTAATTGACTACAGTGTTAATAGTTTTATCATCGTCATTCTTAAGTTATTTTCATTAGAGTTCATAATTATAATACGCTGTGCTATGTCGGTGACTTTCGTACGTCTATGAATCTCTTCATTTCTCTTCCTCTCCATAGCTCGTTGCGTGATCTTGAACTTCCTTATAAGGATAAGGCCCATAGTAATACATGCTTGCGCTTTATAAATGTAAATGTTTTTGCTGAATTACAATCTGTGGTACTGGTACCTAATATTAAGAATCAAAGAGTTAATTGAAGCATGTTAGTTTCAACCATATTCGGCGGTCTTTTTGTAGGTAATAGCATACCTATCAATGCCGGTTTTTAATATAGACGTAAGTGACATTTACTTAATAATGTGCGTGAACCAGATCAGTTTCCATAATAAAATGTTAACAATATATTCTGAGTATTGGTATTGTGTTGTAAGATTAGCGGTTACATTTATGTTCCAACATCTTCATTGTATTGATGAAGCCAATTCAGTCTCGATTGTATTATAATTGTCTCCTATCTATTTATAGTTGGCTACAATGACCCGTCAGAATTATTCTACATTAACGTTGTTCTTGACCGAGTTTCTTGTGGTTTATCCAAGCGTGGGAGCTGTCTTTCTACTGTCGCAGAATGTCCAGCGCGTCCTTGCGCACGCGCTGGTCGCCGATCTTTCAGCTCCTATTTTATCTTCACGGTGATTATCTAACGCTTGTCTACTGATGTATTGTTGTGATAAACTGTTGCATAATGCCTGGTTTATTTTGACGTTCTTGTAGCTTTACCTGGTCTATTAATATGTTTGTTATCATGAAAATAACGTATGTAGATAAAACTGGTCGGTCTGCTAATAAAGAGTGAACAGAAATGTTCCATTTATTATTATTTAGAAATGTTCTGTAATTGCTAACTATCAATATTGGCGTTTGTGGTAAAATTATTTCAGTGTATTTAGGTATAAATTAACCTAAAATAAATTAATTTGAATTGAGTTGGATCAATCGGTGGTTCAACTTTAGCTCTCGATAAAGGAAGCCATGGTGATACAACTTGAAATTTCGTGGGCGAGTCTGTTTCGCAATTGTCCGGTTTTTTTTTATTATGAAACTATTAATTACTACCGCCTCGGTAGTTATTAGTCGTCTAGTCTCACCTATGACCACGGATGACCACGTATTAAAATTATGTAAAATGTACGCGATAAATCCGTTAGTAAATTTTTTTTAATTTCAATGTTAATTTCATAATTGTTAATTTTTGTTAATCGCAAAACCCTAAGAAATCATTACTATGAATTTTACATCGGGCTAACATGGCATTCATACTTGAGAGTCTGTTTTCAAAGCTAAGCGGACTCATCATCTTACACCATACCGCCCGTCCGTAGTCATAGTCTAAAAGTCAAAGTCTATTGGGTATGTTTTTTTTTCGAAAAATTTTATCTACATTTCGGAAACAGTGTTCTTTCTCTGTAACCGATAACAGTCAGTCAACTCATAGCTAGTTCATAGAATAGATAAAGAAGACAGCAGATAAAGAAATTCGTTGATAAGATTATAAGATGACAATAGTTTTTGGGTACATCGTAATATTTGTTTTTCCGTTCTATTTTGTTATGTTTTTGTGTTTTATCTGAGTGAGAATGCAAATGCGTATACGATCTATTATCTTTGTATCACTGTGTTTTCAATAAAGTCTTAAAAGTTTAGTAACTCTGTCTCTCTGTTACCTTTCACGATGAAACTACTGATCCAATCGAAATAAGCTTAGAACCTACAGACGGATATAGGCCAAATTTCATCACCGTTTTTCATCAATCATCTCATCATCATCATCATCTCACCCAAGAAGTCCACTGCTGGACATAGGCCTCCCCCATGGATTTCCAAAAAAAAGACCGATTGGAAGCGGCTTGCATCCAGCGTCTTCCTGCCTTTTGTGTGAGGTCATCTGCCCATTTTTCATCAATATATGGATGAAACAACAAATGAAGTATGAACATGTAATAAATAATTAAGGGACTAACTACCAAAAAATATGTTTTTCTAGAAAATGTGCAGTAACTAGGTATTTTTAATCTACGCTACGTCCTACCAAATTCCATTGCCAATTGTTATTCGAAGGTTGAACACTTGAATACGTAATTTTGCCAAAACTTTGTAGTTTTGTTGGCATAGTAAGAACTTAACTGGCACGTAGGTACACATAAATGTTGAGACTGATAATATTATACATGTATAATACAAAAAAAATATAGACTGAAAAACTATAAATAACACGAAAAAAAAGAAAAAATATATGATGATTAAATATCTTTTATAATGAGTCTATAGATAGAATATAAATATTTTTCAGAATACACATTGTGGTCAATTCTTAAGGCACCAACTAAATTAAATACTTAAAATTTTCAAATTCAAAAAAGAACATAAATATATTGTATGAAACATCTATTCGTTTTTTTTAAATTCAAGCTGTGTCGGTTAAATATGACAAAGAGTTTGTTATCTGAAACATCAGAGAATCATCTGTTTTCTGAAAACTGTGCATGAAAATAAAAAGCGATGTCACGTTTTAAAACAGGACACGTACGTCCACGTACGTATACTCTCCACAATAACTAATGAATACATACCTAATTCTTTTTCTCGCGCGTCATCGTTTAGTTTCATCGCTATTTATTCAACCTACATGTCAGCTGCATGTGTATAGTTATACAATTAATTCTAAGGTTGAATAAGAACAGTCAAGCCCACTGGGTTATTCTAATATTCTATTATTATTATATCATACATTTCTGATGCGTACTGCACAGGAGTGGAACTCCCTGCCGTTTTCTCAGTTTCCCGAGAACTATAATCTTGGAATTTCCAAGGTTATAGTGAATAGATCTATCTTATAGATTTACAGATGACCTCATACAAGTGGCGGGAAGACGCTGGATGCAAGCCGCTTCCAATCGGTCTTTTTGGAAATCCATGGGGGAGGCCTATGTTCAGCAGTGGACTTCTTATGGCTGAGATGATGATATTGATGATGATAGATTTACATTCTCTATCCTCGGCCACACCGTCGCTTACTATTATCAGGCGAGTTGGTAGTCAAACGTATATCTTGAACATACTTCAACAAAAAAATCTCCCATATAAAGTCACGCCTATTTTCCCGTATGGGGTAGGCAGGGCATTAAAAACCACGACATGAGGGCCGTTTAATGCCATATTTAACGGTGATTAGTCTGAAGATGTACAAAATATTGGCTTACAGTGATAGGGAATTAGGAAGTCAGCCCATCGCCTATAGAAACGCCTTCTTTAACAGTGTGCCCTGGAAGCAGTATAATCTATACTTTATCTCACAGTCCAGCATGGAAGTAAGTTCTGACTGTATTCTTTCTGCTAACTACTACTTTTGTTATGTCCCTATTTGCTTACAATATAATTTACATATCTTATGATAAGTATAATATATCGCATTCTGTGCAAGCAATGATTGGTGAAATTGTAGAAAGAAGTCTGGATTCCACAGAATATTACCATACAACAATGTGGATGCTAAATTACAAAAACTGCTTATGCAGTTTTTCTTACTTATGCATTTTGTGGAAGGCAAGGTATAATCGAAGTACTTGAAAATGTACACTAAGTATTATTTATTATTCTTTGCATTTCTCAATGTCCTGCTGTGTTGGATTAAATGACTCAACACATTTTTCCAATACGGTACTGATCTCATCCAAGTTTTACTCTGTGATCTATAAAAAGGAGATCAAACAGCTTAGGTTTAACAGTCGTAAATACAAAGATTTACAAAGATATTTCTCATTACAAATCCCTATTCTGATCTCAGTAGGTCGTTTACGTTTATGGCACGTGGGTAGACAATAGTGGAGCAGTGGGCGTCTCTATTCAGCTCGGGGATTTCTTAGTGAAAAAGGTCAGGACCGAATATAGCATTAGGTCTGAGTATCTTTTTTTTTTCTAAGTATCTATTTTTTTTTTAAATTAAATTATTTGTCAGGTAAATATTGCGTTTATAAGAAAGTGATTTACAAAAGAACCCACGTTCTTTTGTATGAAGATAGTCGCCGTCTTGGTTATCTATACTATAATAAATTTAAAATAAAATAGATACTTACAAGCTTTTGTGTACGCAGTGTTATAAAGTAATAATCAAAATTCAAAATTGAACCGAAGCGAAGTGTTCAATTGTCTGCTACAAGCCACTGATTAGATCCTTCCTAGGGAGACGATCTTGGTTACATCATCTTTTGATGGTGAAGATCATGTTTGCTATGAAAATTGAACCTGTATGCAAAATTTCATGGTCGTACCTAGAATAGAAAATCTAACTCGCTTCCACCATTTTATTGTATTCTCATCAGAATTGAGCATGCAAAGTTGTAAATATAGTGGAAGTAATTTACATTTATCTTATAAATCTTATAATATTCGCACTAAACATACATATAAGTGAAGCTTTTAAAAAGTGGGATATACAACTTGAAAGGATTCGCTTTGATACTGCTTATGGTTTCGTCTTGATGATAGATCGAATTAAACACATTATTTTTAATAGCATGTGAAGCAATATAAATGTGAACAATTAGTACGAGTAAACCAGCTTCACCGTTCTCATTAATTTTTACACGGTAGGTATTTGTTTTGCTGTCGACGCTATCTGAATGATAACTACTTACCTCTGTTTGTCCTACATCGCGCATATTTAGGTCAACGTCTGCTTCGGATCGCGTTAATCTTTCATATCGGAATCATAAAACTTCAGAGTCGATCTGTGTATTTATTTTACGTCGTGGATAATTTACAAAATCTCGATATTGGTTTATATGTAATTCGCACTTTTGTTTGTCTAAGATCCCAGTAGACTTACATTATCGTTTTACATTAGGTATTATTGGTGTCCGAAACTCAAATGGCCTGGTGTTTGGAAAACCTTCCAGATGACATAATATCTTCTCTTCTGTGGTAATAGTAGAATGCTGAGTATATTTATTTGTAAATCCAGCTCGATTTTTGGTTGTGTAATGAGTAATCTCACATAATCTGTGATCCAAACAAATCATCATCATCTTAGCCGCAAGAAGTCCACTGGTGGACTTCTTACAAAGGCCATGGATTTCCAAAAAGACCGTTTGGGGCGCAGCCTGCAACCTACGTCTTCCTAAGCCGTCTGTCCACCCTATGGCTGGTCGTTCTATGCTGTGCATGCATGTGTAACGTCTCCACTTAAGAACTTTTCGGTTCCAACGGTCCTGCATACCTACTATGTGTCCTGCCTACTGCCACTTCTACTTGCCTATCCACTAAGCTATATCGGTGACTTCCATTGGTCTGTGTACCTCTTCATTCCTTCTACTATCTCGTCGAGAAACAACAGACAAAACTGTATCTCAATGTACTTTGGGAGATTTCACCCCAAGCCAAAATTAAAGAAAGAAGTTACTCAAATAGAAAACGCACAACAGACGGGAACAGATTTTTATCGAGATTCTCTCGATAACCTGTATTAACTAAAGGTGTCATGCCATCAACATGTTTCGTCACAATAGCTGGCCCACACCAGGGCGAATTGGGTCACTGTCTGCCGCGAAACGTGCCAATATCGGAGCCGCAATCTAATGTCGAGTGCCATCTGGCCTAGTTTATACATGCTTCGAGCGATTGGAACCTCTCCAGGCTTCGTTCCAAGCGCGCCCAGCTTTAGAGCTTCTGCAGTCTGCGTTATAATTTAAATGCCTTTGTATTTGTAGATTACTTAATTTGTTAGAGCATTTTTATTATTCACGAACTTTTGGAATTTGAGGACAATACTTTTTTTATACGATTGCACTTTACGTTAAGTAGCAGTGGTAGCTTGCGATGGACTGCGCTTACCTAAAAAAAAAAACAATTTACTAGCGATTTAAAGATACGTAGATTTGTTGGTCACCCTTACATTGTTCCTAAAAATAGCGAAATTAAACAATATATTGGATATTTAAAATTGTGTATCTACAGAAATGTAATTTGGTAAATAAATAAATTATTATTATTAAAATTATTATTATTATCTAAAAAACCCACCCGGGAAGCTTATCTTGTGGAATCAGTTGTATGACATAATTAAAATTATAGCTAAAGAATGCAACTTGTTTGTCAAACCCTTCCAATTCTTTCCTTCCAATCACGATCCTCTGTTGTTTATATTCTGTTGGTGACATAATATTGTAAAACCATCTCATCGCCTGTGAACCGCGCATCTGTCTCAATCATATGTAAACAATCAGAAACTTTAGTCGGAACTGAACGTTGATGGTGACATATTCTTGTCATCGAATTCATGTTTTTTTTTTTTATTTATTGTTGGTTTTACCCGCCTACGCAAGAAGAAGAGTTGTTTATAAATAAAATATATGTTACGTACTCATGTATATTGTTTAAAAACATAACCCACATAAAGATACTTATCAAATTATTAATTTTCCTGGTTTTGTATTTAGACTCTAAATAATTGTAAGTACATTCGCCCTGAGGATTAATTTAAATGAAACGTATACTTGCAGAAGTTGAAGATATGGTTTTTATTATTTTGTTGAGAAATAAAGGAAATAATTGTGTTTAATAACATGTAGGTATGTTTTTCATATTTATATTGCTAAATAATTGTAAGTACATTCGCCCTGAGGATTAATTTAAATGAAACGTATACTTGCAGAAGTTGCAGATATGGTTTTTATTATTTTGTTGAGAAATAAAGGAAATAATTGTGTTTAATAACATGTAGGTATGTTTTTCATATTTATATTGCGTTAAGAGGATCAGTTTATCAACTTTTGGCATTATATTTTCTGCAGAGCAAGTTGGCGTAGAAGTTTTAAGTGTGACTAACAAATCTAAAGATGATTTGTCTTTTTGCTTATATCACAGAATATTTAATAGTACAGATAATAAAAGAATTACTGTGCAAAAATATATTTAATTAAATAGCGACTGACGCTACGACGCAATAATGCGCCAAAGCAAAACCAGCTTGCATAGACGATACGGGCGCCTACTCGGACAGAGTGCATCCAGTTCTATCGTGTAGCTTGTATTTTTTTTGTTTGTTACCTCTATACCTAACTCCGTCATTTATAAATCGATATGATTATTTTTTTATTGAAAGGATAATTATATGTACTTTCAGACTTTGATCCCATAGAAATTTCTTCGTTTTGTTGACAGTCGGTTTGTTGATTTTTCAGTTTTTAAACTTTTTTTTTTTACAATATCGGTTCAGTTGTTTTGTTGTAAAACATAATAATTAGAAAAAACAAGTCAACCAAGTAAATGAAATTGCGTACATTGAAATTGGTTTTTTTTTTAACTATAATTATTACCTTGTAACTTGTTTATAACTAATAACCAAGGCAATATGATTCAGTAGGGGTGATTACACCAAACAACAATTTGTCAATCGCAAGCAGCGTGTGTCCGATGAGTCCAAAGATCTTGTTTGCCACCTGACTTTTGTCTGAGTCACACAGTGAGGCGAAAGGTGGCGCGGTGTCTGGCGTCATCGTCATAATACGCGAAAGATAGGAACCGACTCTGACGTTCCCTGACGGAAAGCTTCGCCCATTATTACCTGGTGACGATTTGTTGATGACTAGTGTTGTTTATATTTGTGGCGTTATGTACAGGGTTAGTTGTGACTTGGAGTCGTTATGGGTAGCTTCTGTGTTCTATGCAAGTTTTCTATGCAAAATTTCGTTCTATGACTATGACAATTATTGTTTTGCTACTGTTAAAAATTTACAAATAAATATACATGATAATCAATGGATAATTTGTTTGATGTTTGTGACATACATAATTATAATCACGCTTTTTTCTCATTGGGATAGGCAGATACTCTATCTTTCCATTTGCTATTAAATTTTATCTTTATTTTCTCCGTAAACATAATTAGCAATATTCTTGGATGCGTCAGTCAATACATTGAACGTTTCCATTTCCAAAAAAATATTACATAGATTTTTCTGGAAATGGAAACGAGTTATAGCTTAAAAAACAAAAAAAAAAACAACTGCAAAAGAGGCAATTCCTTGGATGACATATTTTATATTTTTCCAGTTATTTTGTTATAAAAACCAAAATACTAACCGATATTGATAAAATTTCTATGGGACCACCTGAAAAGTATACCCTTTCAAACAAAAAAAATACATATTTAAATCTATCTGGGTGTCTTCGAGTAATCGAGGAACATACATAAAAAAATATGAGAACCTCCTCCTTTTTGAAAGTCGGTTAATGACATCAAAGTCATCTAACCCTATGGTTATTGCGTGGTGATTGTAGTTATGTAAATGGTCATCAGAATGTCCCTTTGTTCGTTATTAAATTTTATATATATTTTCTTTTATTAATTAGTAATGTTTGTGTTAGTAAAGAGTTTTCGGAGTGAATATATGTACTTAGGTATCATTTTAACATAATAAATTGTTGATACTTTGATTGAGTAGTATTTTAGTTATTTCAATGTAATTCACAAAGAATTTTTATATGTTAGTGGAAACATAAATCAGTTAATTTGTCTTTATGTATTTATTTATGTGACATAACACCAACTGTCAACGACACGTTAAAAATCACATTATTTCAAAAAATATTTACGCAAGGCTCGCACTTGACCAGTTTTTAATTTTTATTGATTTATGAGCTATAACGAAACATATTTAGTGAGATTTTCAACTTCCTATAGTTCCCGTCACGTAAAAAGAACTTCTTCTTACGTGACGGGAACTATACCTATCCTACCACCTACAAGACACCGTACCTTTACGAATAGGCTCCCGCACCCTTAGTACGGAAACCTAAACATATTAATACAACGTGTCATAAAAAAGGAGTCACAATAAGCGTGTCAATATATTCCTAAATGCATAACTTTTACTATGAAACCATATCTAATATAGGGGGAAAAATATATGTTCCATAGAACTGCCCATGTCAAGGGTCCATCTTTATCAAAATGTATGAAGTAGCAAATTTTTTTTTCGCTATTTCAGGAATAGTCTCTTAGTTAAAGTTGTTCAGTTTAAGATAGATAGATAGATAAACTCTTTATTGTACACACCATAAAATTTACAATAAAAATAAATTAATTAAAACTAGTGTAACAACTGGCGGCTAGTTTTATGGATAAATAGACACTACAAAGTATTGTTCTATCTTTCTGTTTATATTGATCTACTGTGTTCTATTTTTTTTTTGTCATATTTGTATTACAAATTAACGTTGCTATTCAATATAAATTAAATAAATCTGTCCTTATATATACAATAAATGACGACAATGTTATTGCCATAATATGTATGAAAATACATATTTCATCATTTTGTTACATTAATAAACAATAGCTATATTTTAATGGATAGAAAATGAGTATACAACAAAATATCCTGTTTCCTTCGTGGTTTTTCCGTGCCTATCCAATACATAGTTATTCTGTTCACAATTCATTTGTAGACATTACAAACAGATAATGTAATTAGCTGGGTACCTACTACTACGCATTACAGTTGCGTTACAGTGACTCATACTCGTAGTTGACTTCATAAACAAGTTTACCATAGTGACTAATTTTAATTGATCTTTAGCCTCTATCATTCCAGAGTTGATTTAAACTGCTAGTTTAATTTTCATACGTAAAAATAATTTTTACTTTACAATTTTGTAAGTGATTTTTATTTATGAAAATTAACGTGGAGCAAAATGAAATTTTTGCTGAAATTTTGTGAGGTTGTTTTGTAGTGAAGTTTTTTTTTATAAGTTCATTCAATCAATATGTATTAAAAAAACGGTATATATAGGTATGCAGACTCTTAAGTCATTTTCAAGTTTTTTTTCTAAAGCAACTCCTTGAAATAGGGTAAAACTGGGTAATATGCCCCACTTTATTTGAAAATCAAATAAAACAAAAATGGTGAAAGATATTTTAGAGATCTTTATTTAGGATCAATATTTGGCATTTTGATAATGTTATGACAACATCTTAATATAATAGGAACGTTACTTTACTTAAATAATTAAAAAAAGAAAAACCTTAGGTGGGGCGTTTTGTAAAGCACCTATCAGCTAATATGCCTCACTCGTATTATAAAATGCCCCGGCTTATAAAAAATGCCCCAGTGATTGTTTGTGTGCGTAAATTAAATCAAAACATGAAAATAACAACGTCTTTTGACTAAACACAAATATTGGGGCTCATACATTAGGTATTTCTTCAATCAGTCTTTTAAAGCTTACATTAATTGAAGTACTTATGTAGATAATTAAAAAAAAATTTAACTTAATAAAATCAACAAAACCATTAACGATAAATCAACAACTTCTTTAACATAAAATAAAAACTTTGCAGTTTTCTAATCAAATAAATCAGGTAACAAAAATATCAAAAGAAAATTATAGTAAAAAAAGAAGAGAATTAGTGGCTTGTTTTCTTCATAGCTTCCCTCTTAGCTTTTCGTCCACAATAATTACACAAACGTCCATACATAGTACAAAACTCATGCAACCATCCTGTGAGTCTTTCGTTCATATCTTCGAGACATTGTCTGCAATGAAAATAAAAACATCGTTCATTTGTATGTTGTTTAGATACTGGGGCATTTTATAAAAAGAGTAGTGGGGCATTTTGTCAAATTTGATTTTTAATATGCCCCATCACACTTAAGGTCGCAATTTCAAGGTTATAACGCTGAGTGCAACAAAACAATATAGCCTATTTATGTGTATTTACAGCAGTATAGGTCAATTCAACACAACTATAACAGCAATCAATATTTATAAAAACATTTGCAACTTACCACAAATTATTTCGCCGCAAAAAAACTTAATTTATTAATATTTTCTAATCGGACGGAGAAAATCACGCGTGCACGGCAGCCATGTTGTCGGGCGACTAGTGACTGCTCGCGTCTCAGTGGTAGCGCGCATAGCTTTGTTTGTGTGCGTAATAAGTGAGTGGGGCGTTTTGTCAACTGGGGCGTTTTACCGAGTTTTACCCTACCTAAGTTGTACGGCGGCTCTGAGCATACTTCCCGCAACAACGTACACATAACAGTATATCAAGCGTGACAGTTAGGAAAATAGCTTTTGTGCTGTCGGATATTATGTATAGGTTCGTGTTGCGAACTTTTAGTTAGGTCCACGCTATTTTATTCAGGATTCATTTCGGGGAATGTGCGCAAGAGCTTCACGACCTAATTCCACCCTCCCCATTTCACTACATGACTAGCAGAAAGTCGGCGAATTACCACCCATTTCTTGTTGAAATGCCAAAAATCCGTACTCAGCGATATCGATTCATATTCCTGTTGAGTACTGCACAAGAATGGAATTCTTGGCCGCCATCTCTGTTTCCTGAGACCTACAATCTTGGAATTTTCAAGGCTAGAGTGAGCGTCTTCTAGATCGACGAGCTCCATCCTCGGCCACACCGTCGCTTAACATCAGGCGAGTTGGTGGTCAATCGTAGATCTATCTTGTATAAAAAAAAAAAAAACAAACGTGTACACGACGTATAAAATATGTGTTGCATATTCGTTGTCAAAATGATCAAATGTCACTACCAAGTTCACATGATGTTTAAAAGAAAAACTCGTCGTGTTACAAGTAGGTCTATTTCAAAATTATTCGACCAGTAGCCTTGGTTTTTGTTTTTAAAATTCCTCCTTTCGCTATCGCATGGCCATTCAAGCAAAAAATGTACGCAAAGGTTTCCTTATTTCGTATTTATAATTTAGTTCATCTGTGGTAAGTATGCGCTATTTTATATTATTTCCTTTAGTTATTTGCACAGTTTACCTGTTATTTAATTTGTTCTTTGTTGTACAGTCTTTAAAACTGTGGACTTCTTGTGGCTGAGATGATATCTAGTATGATTATAGTTTAAATAAAATACAGTAATAGTTTAGAAAACTTAAAAAACACGCCCAATTTTATCAAATTATAGTATTGTCCTCGATAAAATAAATAAATATAAATATTTTGTGGACATTCACACAACACCATCTAGCCCAAACTAAGCAAAGCTTGTACTATGGAACTAGATGGCTGATAGATACATATATACTTTTTTTTTTGTAAATATATACATATGATACATAGAAACACCCAGACACAGAGCAAACATCCATCCATACACACAAATGTTTTGCCCTGGGTGGGGATTGAACCCACGACCCGATTATCGATTGACGACGATAAGTCTACAAAGTTTGAATGAAATCTGACCGTTTGAAGTGGGTCAAAATCATGTTCAAAGTTTCCGTTACATACATACTAACATACGTATGAAGCTAATCATTAAAGTAAGTAAGTATGAGTAAATCGCGAGTGAATTGGTTTCTGCTAGGTAAGCGCGCTCCATCTTAGACTGCAACGTCGCTTAACATCAGGCGAGTTGGCGGTCAATAGCTAACCTATATCTACATAAAAAAACTTAGATGATATATTTTTCCAGTTATTTTGTTATAAAACCAAAGTATCCACTGAACCGATTTTGATGAAATTTATATGAGGACCACCTTTAAAGTACTTATTACTTACCAAACAAAAAAAGAATCATCAAAATCAATTCAAATGTTGGCGAAGTAATCGCTGAACAAACGTACAAAAAAAAAACATGGAGTCGAATTGAGAACCTCCTCCTTTTTGGAAGTCTGTTAAAAAGGAACTCTAGTATCTAGACTAGACTATTGTAACGCTATCCCGAACCTAAGCAGAAATCCTTGGCAAGTTTATTGTTTGCACAACCACGGTACAACCGCACCCATAGTAAACCAGTAGGTACTAGTGGTGTAAAGTTACCCTAACTAATTTGTGCTCTTAAAGTAAAACTAACCTTGTGTGGTAACAATAAAGTAGGAAATCGATAAAACTGAACCGTGTCATAAAGTTATTGTTTGTATTTATAGTAAAAAATAGCGCATTTTGAAGTCTTTTTTACTCATAACTATATGATATAATAAATACGAGTATATTGTAAATAAAAATTAAAATAAATATTGGTTTCTTATCTTTGTGCCAACATCATCGTACAATATTTAGCAATTACAAAGAAATCTATTAAAAATATATATGTATCCGTTTCGATTAAGGCAAACTGATTTATATTGGAACAGAAATTAACACAAGCGGATGCGAGGAGAGATTACCGTGTTATTGCACGTAAGTTGAACAAGTAGAAATCGTAAATAGGTACATATCGTGTGTCGATGGCGCGGTGGTTAGGGTACGAGGATTTTTACGTGCTAGGTGCGAGTTTGAATCTCAAGTATGGTCTGGGGATACCGGTGAAAGACCTATGCATTTGAGTAGTAAACAACTATAAAAAAAAACCGACGGCTGATTTTTTGTAGTCTAACTTATGATTTCGTCATGTGTGTACGCTTATTGTGAGACAAATACGCTGTAAAAGGTTATTAAATTAGTATTATTTAGAATATTCTAATTATTTAGAATAATTCTAGTAAATTTGCTTGTTTTTTTACTAACTTTCAAAAGGAATGAGGTTCTCAATTCGACTGGTTTTTTATATATATTTGTTCAGTGATTACTCCGCCAGTTATGAATTGTTTTTGATGTATTTTTTTTGATGGGTTGCGGTTGGTAATACTTCAGAGGTGGTGCCTTGTATAATTGTATCAAAATCGGTTCAGTACTTTGGTTTTATAACAAAATAACTGAAAAAATATCATCCAAGTAAACGAATTGCGTATTACGAAGTCGGTTTTTTCAGTTTTTTTTTTAATTATAATTATTATGAAAAAAATTGCGGGAAAACCTTCCGAGTAAGGACATTCAATTTTAAAAAAATATTATATTATTTATACAAACAAGGCTGATAAAAAAAAACTATATTGTTAGTAAAATTTGACAATACATGGCTCTCTGATAAGTGTTATCGAAGCCAGTGCCTTATCGTTTCTTTATCGCTATCGAGCGCTCGATATGCATCCAATGTGTGACTGGTTTAATGATCAGACGGTAACGTATTATTACATACATATACATTATTCACTATTGTTACTAATATATATTATTTTAATAATAGTGTTTAAAGATTAGTTTATTGTTATACATATAATGTTTTATATAGATTTTTTATTGTTAACATTATATAGAATAGTAATTTCAGGTTAAAATCAATAATAATAATAAGTTTTTTTATAGTATTTATATTATTGTATTTCTATTGTAAACTTAAATTTAAGATTGTAATGGAATAAAGGAGATAATTAGAAATATTTGTGGACATTTCATCCAACACCATCTAGCTCAAACTAAGCAAAGCTTGTACTATGAAACTAGATATAATAATTACCTAATACCTTTAAACGAGCGATTATTGTAGGTATATATGTATATATTATATATAATCTGAATCTCGGAAAGGGCTCCAACGATTTTAATGAAATTTGGTTTGTAGGTAGATTAGGGGACGATAAATCGATCTTGCTAGGTTTAATGCTTAGTGAACCCGGGTTTGCTCGTCAAAACAAAAAATAGTTTAATAATAGTTTAGTAATAGTTAGTCATAAAAAATCCAAGTGGAGCTCGGTCGCCCAGGTAGTATAATTTAATACACAAGACAGACCAATGAAATTTTATCTATAGAGAGGTTATACTCATTGTAAGTCTTAATTCTCAGCTCTTTCGAGAATAAGACCACATCCCCTTACGACTTTTTAGTATCTTGGCTTTCTATATATTGGTGTCGCACTTTCTAAACACATGATGTCGCATTGTCATTGTTCACAATTCACGACATGCGTCTTAACAGCGATGCTCATCGTGTCGCAACTGAAGACGAGTCGGGTGATTAACTTACTTGAGGCTTGCCACGCAGAGCCGGGGAAAACCTATCTACGTATCATTGCCACGGACATAAAAATCGTTTACTCTAGGATACCATACGAAACCGCATGAGTCAATTAGATGTATGTACAATCATCTAGGTACCTTTTTACCCATAGCTGCGGATTTCCTCTCAGCTCAACACACAAATATGCAGTCAAACCAGTTGGTATGACTATAGAGAGCTAAGGAATAACTATGTTAATGTTATACTGTATAGTCCTAACATCCCTAACTACTTGTTATGTACTAAATGCCAGCGTAGATTACTAAACAGTAGGTATTAGATAGTGCTATTACAGTATTTAACACCTAATAGCCAGTGACACAGATGAGAAACTTTAGGTATATAATGTTGGTGTGTATTTATGTTTTGTACTGAGTAAACTAGCACGTGTATAACTTTAACTATTTATGGCCATAGTTAAGAGCAAACGACGCGAGTACGGCGCGAAATTCAAATTTAAACAGTTTTTTGTCCTTCTAGTATGGATAATTATTAGGGTCGTTCGTATTTCACCACAAAAATAGCCAGTTGATAAAAGTAAAACTAAAAAAAAAAACATTTTTCTTTCCTTAAAACTCATCTCAAAACAATTTTCCAATGTGGTAAGGTAATGAAACTCAAAATCAGTTCTACGTGCTATGTGCCCTGTCCACTGCCACTTCAACTTACTAATTCGTTGCGCTATGTCGGTGATTTTCGTACATGTACGGATCTCATAATTTCTGATTCGATCTCGCAGAGAGACTCCGAGCATAGCCCTTTCCATAGCTCGTTGCGTGATCTTGATCTTCCTTATATGGCCCATAGGGAGTGACCCAATTTCAGTGCCCTGTGTTATCACTGGTAACACATACCTTACCCATCTCTTGCCCATCTGGGCATAAGATAAACTGTTAAAAATTTGAATTTTCAACTGCACGTGTGACAATGTATCTTAAATACATCATACATCAATTGCAGACGATATAAGCAGTATCATGAGGGATGTGGCACCTTTTCTGGTGACTGAATATACGAGAACCGCATAATCAATCGTCCATACCTTGAGCGAGCAGGCGTGTGTTGAGACGGATAGAGTTATGTCGCTGGCGTGCCGTCTCGCTCTTACAATAAGGTCATCAAACCAATCCCTATCATAAGGCTGTAAACCTTCTTGGATACGATTTCTGCACTGGTTCCTGTCCTACGTGATATTCTCCCAACTTAAATACAACATTTTTATAAATGGTAAAGTGTTGTGTTCGTTTGCAGGTGTTCTGCGACATCGTGGTGCGCGACGGTGAGATGGTGTGCGTGGAGCTGGTGGCGCGCGGTCGAGGATGCGACGCGCAGGCGGTCATCTTCCTCGGCTCCATCCGGTACGACACGCTCACCAGGGTGTATGACTCCAGGGTGAGTACACTTCACACACGGAGACGATAGAAAGACTTAATCAGGTCAAGGATACGTAGATAGGTTATCTACGTTATACGATATAGGTACTATACGATCTCGCAGAGAGCACGCTCGGGATCATAGTCCTCTCCATAGCTCGTTGTGTGACTTTGAGCTTCCTTATAAGGCCCATAGTAAGTGACCACGTTTCAGTGTCATGTCATCACTCGTCACACACTGGTCGTCAACTTGAAACTTCGACTTGAGATAGGGGGGAATTATAGCCTAAAGAACCATTTTAATTTACATGATATCTTTAGAAAAAGATTGTTACGAGTTTGTATAAGGTTTCGGATAATTTTATAGCTTTAAATCAAATAAACAAGACAACATCATCGCTACTAACATCAATTTCATCGCCCCCGATTATCACCTCGCAACGTACTTCGTGATTCCATCGGCACTTCATAAAATTTTACAATACACAAACAGGCGTACATTGTGAACGGGTGAGCATGCTTAGGAAGCGATAAGCGAGCCGCGATTTCCATAACGTTTAGCCTCACCTCGCCAGTCGCGCCGTAATCGCCGGATATGGGCGATCGAGCGATCGAATCGCCGGCGTTAACCGGCCTGGGTAAACGCGGGAAACCATTGTATCGTTCCCTTACATCCTGCCCGTGCTTTAGCAAAAGCTTAGACTATGGTTCTGTGAGGTAGTAGTTCTACTAATTGGTGAAGATAAACTAGCTGCTAAGGAGCCGCCTGGAACATCGGCGTAAAGTTACATGTCTGACTTTATTCTAACGGATTCGCTTAGCGAATATTTTGAGAGAGCTACACGACCTTACTCTATTTTACTACAAGATACGCAGTAAGTTGGCAAACGACCCTTTTCTAAATGCCAAAAATCCGGACATAACGATTCTGTCGAAAGTTTTGATGCGTGCTGTACAGAAATTGTGGAACTGTGGCTGAAGTAAGATTCCTGCAAGATCGAAGTTTATATGACGGACTGTATTATTCGAATGAACTAGTGAGAATCCGTCACTGTAAAATGAGTTAGACACAGTACACATGTACCTATATAATTATGTGAATAGGTCGTCCAGTGATACAGAATGTGTGTCGTTTGACATCATCCAATAGACGTTATTTCTGCTTTTAGTCACTCTTATCGCGATGCACTTAACAGTGTTCCGAGACCATTCATGGAACAGGCCACAGATGTAGGCGTTATGTAATTTTCTGATTTATTTCAGTTAGCCTCTTTAGGGAGGGTTCTTCATTAATTGATTGGCTCGTGATTAGCCGTTAATTAATTCGATCTTAAACGACGTTCCTGTCTCGATGAGTATACAAACTGATTCACTTACCATTTAAAGATACCTAGACTTAATGTCGGAGAAACTTTTCAGAGATAATTCTTTAAAAATATTTTTTAGAAATATTTTTTCCCCAAATTATTGCACATTTGCTTTGTGTGTCCATTTTGGCTTGATACCTGCACACTATCTGATTTATGGAAGGCCAATTCTGCACAATTTCTGTGAGACTACAGGTCTTATTGGTCAAATAAACATACTTACTATAATAAAAGAGTCAAACACGATAACACGAAAAGAAAGCATTCTATTTTAATTCAAACAAAGTTTGACACGGTAAATTGAAATCTTTTATTTTTACTACACTGACTTTTATGTATGAAAATGTATCTGAAAAGAAATGGAATTTTGTATGATAGATGCGCAATATTACTATCGATATTCCTTATGTAGGTACAAATTTACGAAAAGTACATTCAGGTAGCATACGACAAATCTGTGCGCCTTCTTCTACTTTCGTTCTTCAAATGTCACAAAAAAATTGCTATTTACATCTTTAAATATATGATCAGGTCAATGTTTGTTTTCAAATATATTATTTAAAAGAATCCGCCAACGTTTTTGTTATTTACACAGTCTTCTAGAGAGCACTCTCTAATAATGTCACACTTGCCATTTTAAAGTGTATTGCATTTCGCAGTTGTATAGAACCGTCTCAGAGACAACTCTCTTCGCGCAATCTTTTCAACTCTATTTTTAGACATTTGCGAAGTTTCTACTTGAAATATTACGGCCTTACCGAAAAAAGTTCTTAACTTTAAGCAATGCTTAACATCTTTTGTCAACTTCTCGCTGACACGTAATGACACTTGCAGAAAGAAGACAGAGAATTCTTGGACGAAAAAGACGTTGGTTAAAGTTAAGTAACGTTTTTCGGTAAGGCCCTTAATTGTTAGTCTACAGAGTACAAAATAGTTCAGAGATATTAATAAAAACCGGACAAGTGCGAGTCAGACTCGCCCACCGAGGGTTCCGAGGGAGGTACAAACTAAATAAAAGGGAGAAATAATATTTTTTTTTATATTTTCCTTCATAAACCGAAAAATATACATCGTAAAAATATTTAACACATTCCTTGCTCACCACTCAGATCCTATAGTATATAGCTATAGTAGCGGCGCCTCCCACTCGGATCCTAGCGAGCGAACGTTTGAGGCAGCCCTCATTCCTTGCATAGATACACTATTTTTTTGTGATTAAATAAAAAATGTCCAGTTTTCCTTTTTTTTTCCTATATGTGTACTCTAACACAATGCTTCTTGCCAAATTACAGAGTTCTAGGTCAACGGGAAGTACCCCATAGGTTTTGATTCCTCTGTGTGTCAAAATGTGCGTTTTTTACGACATATTCGGCTGTAACTATTTTTTACGAACACAGAAATTTTATTTTTCTTTCTGCAGCAAGATACTATGGATTTGCATACCTATATGGTTTTAATTTCAACTCGATACCTTCACGCATTCCCGAGATAAAGGTCTTGATACCCGGACAGACGGACAACAAAGTGATCCTATAAGGGTTCCGTTTTTTCCTATTGAGGTACGGAACCCTAAAAACAGTGCTATGAGGTTCTTCGTAAGTTTTATTGGGTGAGCTCCCAGTGGTCCGTTGACTCTGAATGTAACTTCGATGTACCTATCAAATGTAACTTCGATGATAATAATGGAGTGGCTATGTATGCGAAGTTGTCCATTATAAATGGAGGCACGTGGTATAATGATGGGCTCTCGGAATTAACCATTCATTCCACATTCACAGCTCTTGTCTGTAATTTTCATGTTTATCCGTCCTCTGCCAAGGCTACCTCCTTGTATGAAGGAACGAAACATTTGAAGTCACTTGAAAATTTTCGAAATGATGGCCTTAATTTTTTTTTACATAGACGCGATGTTTCCGTTATAAGTTATTTAATTTCAGTGTACAACGATCAACCTGAGAAACTATTATGTGCAAGTGCTATGCATCTATTTTGATAGGTGCAGTTTACGTCATGAACTTGTCCTTATCATCACCAGCCTTCAGACTCAGTCATGCATTAGGGTGTTTACCCCCAACCAATATCGCACTCTCCCAGCGACCGTTAAGACGGAAGCTAAGCCAAGCCTGCCCGTTATCTACTCAGCTCCGTGCCTTGAATCCAAATCGCTGACGTAGGCGTCATTTAGCTGCTTTACAGTAACGCTTTGCATATTAAGTTAATGAGGTGTGAAGGTGACAGAATATCTGTGTAGTATTTGAATGGAGCGTAAAATTTCTCTTTCTTACTTATTTTTAACCGACTTCGAAAAAGGAGGAGGTTATCAATTCGTACCGTATATAATTTTTTAACACGAATTTCTCTCTCATTCTTGAACCAATTTTTGTGTTTCGTGAATTGGCATATAGAGAAAGCTCCCAAGTTGGTCCCATAATTATATTAGAAACATTGCTTTATTACTTTTTGAATAATCTCTAAAAGTAAAAATATTTTCATTGGATTCCTGAGCGAGTGCGTCAGATTATAGAATCGCAGAGTTCCACTGACGCGTTTTTCTTTACAAAAATGTCAAATGTTTTGGTTTTTCGTATTAACATCTGCACATTTTCTAATCTGCGACGACGAAGCATATGACATTCAATAACAAATGTCATTCTTGAAAAAGAAACGAGCGGGTCAATAGAGGTCTCTTTAAAAAGTTTACAATCGTGAGGGATTTATTGCGCTTGAAAAGTAAAACCTACTTACTCCTCATCCAATGTGTATAAGGAGAAAATAGAGTTACTTCAACGCTTGAGTGCCTTGTTTATAATTATTATCCTTACTAATATTACAAGTAAACGAAATAACGTACTTCGAAGGCGGTTGTTTCAGTTTTTTAAACTATAAAATTATTTAATGGGAAAAATTGGGTGAAATAATATCCTAAAAGTGGTGCCTTGCGCTCACAAATAAATTGTTCGAATGCGGATCGAACATGGCGAAGCTTGGACGAGGATGTATAATAATAATATTTAAATATTCATTAATAACTGTAAATAATGATGGTAAATAAATATTAGTTAATTAGTACACGTTTCATTTATTGCAGATACTGTTTGAGTGAAATGTCAACGAGGTTTAGATTGTGAATTGAAGCCTCTTGAATGCTTGACCAATCGGCCACTTGCGTAACTTCTCACAGTCATCTAGATTCTAGATTTCATCACGTGCTGTTCATTAATCAGTCAGATACTTGTTCTGTATCTATTGGAGCAAAGGAGGTAACCAAAATCACGTGATTTGATGGTTTCCTCGCTATGTTTACCGGCCTGCTCAAATAGCAGTTGGTGGTTTAGGGTCGGAAACATTTCGAAGATTTGGTTATGAATCTGAATTATTTTTTGACACATAATTATGATTGTCCATGAATAAGTATGTTAGGCTTGGAGTTGATGCACTTTGGAGCGGCTTACGACGGATCGCGCTTGTTAAAAAAACCGGACAAGTGCGAGTCAGACTCGCCCACAGAGGGTTCCATACAAACTTGTCTTTGATGTGCGAGATATCGTTAGATTCATCTTCATCTCCAGAATATTTTGCAGTCGGGTTTATAGCTGTTTTCGTCCCATCCAGTTCCAGTTTCCAGTTCTGCCATCCATGGCGTAAGGCAGCCGAAGTCGTTAATTAACTTGAAAGGTTTCATCAACATAAAGGTTGTGGTTGAGCAAGCATGCAATCAGCTGTTTAATTACACCTTACTATACTATTGCTAGACGAAGGAAGCCTCCTGTGCTTGTGAGCGAGTGACCTTGTCGCTGCTGTGTCGCGACAGACGCCGCGCTATTGCGTCTCTTACTTATACATACCTACTTGCCTAATTTATTGTGTACATACGTACTTGTAGCAGTTGTTCTAGCTGTACGTTTTTTTATACAATATAATACAATACTTAAACAACAACAAAAGCAACAGTAATGTCAGTGATGTTGCAGTTGTCCATAGGCGACGGTTATCGCTTACCATCAGGCGAGCCGTCAGCATTTTTGCTTCTCCTATTTTATAAAAAAAATAAATACAATACAATACAAAAACACTTTATTTACACCATAATAAAATAACATTAGGTACATAATTAAGGCGTTAGAAAGGTGCAAAAGGCGGCCTTATCGCTAATAGCGATCTCTTCCAGACAACCTTAAGATCCTTATCTGTATTTTATAGCTAAATCTATCCCATTAAAACATACAATGTAACGAGTATCTATTAAAAGAAAAACAAAATATTCGACTGCAGAAAAGAGGTTTTTTACAGTGTAAGTTACGTTTTTGTTACGCTTGATAAGCTGTTGAGTGTACGTTTTTATTGTCAGAAAGTATGCGTAAAATCGTTGTAAAAGATTATAAATGCGCATTCTTTAGAATAATTAAATCTAGTAAAAACACTTTTTTTTATCAGCTCTGTTTGTACAAACTGTCCCACTGCTGGGCGCGGGCCATCTTCTCATTATGAGAAGGTCAAGGATTTGACCATAGTCCACCACACTGGCCAAGTGCTGGTTGGCAGACTTCACACATCTTCAAGATCATTGAGAACTCTCAGACATTTAGGTTTCCTCACGATGTTTTCCTTCACCGAAAAGTCACTTGTTCATTAAGAAAAATTTCGTTGGAGATTATGAAAAATGCTTTTTTTTAAAGGAATAACAAGCGCTTGGTCAAAATGGAGATATTCGCACTAGAGACGCAGCGAAATTCAAAAAATCTAATTACAGTGGATTTCGGGTATAACGACAATGAAGGGACCACTCTATTTTCGTCGTTATATCCGGAAGTCGTTACAGGCAAAGGTAAAGAGATACAGACACGTACACATGTGTAGTTTATATTCATTTATTATTGAAAATATTTGCACACATAGTTATTCACCGGTACATTTAAAAAAATGTGTAATATTAGTTTGCTTCAATTTATTTTTTTGTGCTAGTGTACGCTGTAGGGTGTATTCTATTTTCATTACTTCTTCAATATCTATAATATATCCTTTCCATCACCAAATAAACAGTATCTTTTAAGCTTTGTTACAACACCTAACTTACCTACCTTACCCCATACTTATTCAAAAGTTTACTAACTCCAGTTGCTACTCAGAATATCATTTTGTAACTGAACCATAAAAGCTCCGAAACGTACACGCTTCCCCTACCTACTTAGTTGATATCTATAAACAAAAGGTAAAGGTCTCCACACTTGCTGACCATCTGTGTGCAATGGATGTAAACAAAAGATAAGAAATGTTTGTGAAAGAAAAAAATCTTTGTGTCTTTGGCGGCCGACTCCGGTCGCAATATCTGCATGGGATTTCTAGGAATTTGTTACAAATGATTCATTAAAAACAGTCGCTACACCCGAACTCGGCGTTACATCCAAAGTCGCTATAGCCACATGAATTTTGTACTAAAGTATGCTTTAAATTCAAGGGACTTAGATTTAACGTCGCTATAGGTAAATGGTCGCTACAACCAAGGTCGTAATAAATGAAATCCACTGTACTTTCTCCTAACAAAAAGGAAACAGTAAAAAAGTATTTTTCTTACATATATTCGGATTTTCAATCCCTAACATGGATGAAAATACGTAAGTTTGAAGATAGTGTTAACACCCCGCCCCTGTCTCGTCCCTTAGGACGTCACTGGAACGTGGTGTTTACGAGGTCTGCTCAGGGCCGTCTCGCCCTCACAGCGCCGTAAAATTATGCCGTATCACCGCCGCTGACGGGAACGGCGACGGTTATGTTTTGTTGCTGTGTCGTCACACTGTTTGGTGTTGTAGGTTCGCTTGAAGCTTTATACGAATACCGAAATAGGAAGGAGGTTCTGAAAATATCGTTAAAATATTTAGCGATATTTTTTATTACATTTTCTCATTTCAATGATCCTATTTTAGTAGATTGAGTGTACTTTAGGGTTTGTTACGTAAAAGTTTCGTTAAGTTTCCTCAATGCTTCGTAATGTTTTTTTGTAAGGAAGAGGGTACTTCAGGAGTTTTCTATAAAATTGATTTAAGTTCCCTTTACTTTGTACATCCTTGTTTCTTACCAAAAAGTTGAAAAAAAAACTAATTTTATTTACGATACAGGACAAAATATTTCTTGAAGGGTTGCAGTAAATAGTTTTGGAACAAAGGGTCTCCCTGTTTTACTCCTTTTTTGATGTGGAAATATGGTCCCGTGATATTTAGTTTAATTGATGCGGTACTGTTTTCATATATTTTTTATATCAATTGGATGTAAGTATTGTCTATTTCTTGATTTTTGAGTGCACTGAATATGGAATTATGAGTTATGCTATCAAATGCTTTGGAGTAATCGATAAATGCTATATATAGGGGAAGGTCCTATTCTATATGTTTCTCTATAATCTGATTGATGGCTTGAAGATGGTCTATAGTGGAAAGGCCGCGGCGGAATCCTGCTTGCTCAGGAGGTTGGTGTTCGTCTAGTTTACTGGATATTCTATTTTCTATAACTTTCTGTACATTGAGCTGTAGGTGCTTACGTACCTACAGCTCAATGTACAGAACGATTTTGTTCGGACAATCTTCGTACGCACGTCCATGAATTCTTTGGTTTCCAAAATCTACACTCTTGATATTTTAGAGGCTGAATAGAATTTTTCAAACTAGTTTTGTACCTGTCATTACCTATCATGTAAATTGGTGGTAACAAAATTGACGATATAATTCTGTAAAAAAAAGTAAAAAATAATAAGTATATACACAGATTTATAAAGTCAATGCCTGGTTTGTCGTACAAAATAAATTATTTATTATTTATATACTTAACATTAACTCCCATAACCACGGTTGACATACAAAAGGTTCTCAACGTAGGAGAGTAATGGCTCTGGAACCCTGTGCTTCAGGGAACGAGGGATCTCAAGATGCCGCGTTAGCCCTGCTCATTGATCGACCTACTTACAAACAGACCAAGTTATTATACACAGGACGAAAAAAGGTAGAACTATTTTTTTCCTATAGATTATTGTTGATTTCGTTCAGGGTTTGCGACGGTAGCGACCTCATACAAGGGTCTGTGTGGGATGGTAACACGGTTCTCCATGACGTGTCCCACTCAAAGCCTTTTCAATTGAAGCCTTTGTCGAGGACCACTTGTGTGCTAACTGGCGGCGGCGGTTTCACGATTTTCCCACATTTTTCGGCATTTATTTTTCGGTTTCAGGACGAAATATTTAGTAAGACTGGGTATTTGAACGCGGCATTATTGCTGTTGAAGTAATGTGACGATATGTTCTATATCTTGATCTTATAAGTGGATAGCTTAGAACGGAGACTTCGCTCGTCTACAAATTATTAAGTTATGGAAGACACTAATAAATTCCCTATCTTTTCCCTAGCTATGGTTTCCACGCGATGTTTTTCTTTATTTTTTAACCCAAAAAGAGGGGTTATAAAAGTTTGACGTGTGTATCTGTATGTATGTGTATTTGTGTGTCTGTCTGTGCATCGTAACTCTCAAACGGATGGACCGATTTTGATAAAGGTTTAAAAAAACCTTAAAAATTCAAATAAAAATTTGAAATAGGATTTCATCGAGTGTTCTTAGCTATGTTTCATCAAAATCGGTTTAGCCGTTTTTTGTCGGGGTTTTTGAGTTTTCTAAACATAAACTTGTTTCGACAAATATGGTAATGTGGTTGAAGATGAAGCACGCAGACATAGGAGATACGTAATAAATTTTCCATATATTTTGTCACAATATTTATTGTCGACGTCTGTTGTCACGTCACGTACCGTGAAGTAATCGTTCGTTAGATCGAAGCTCTGACCTTCAAGGATCCCCCGAACTCTTGAAGAAGCCTGTGGAATGATCTAACCAGATTATATTTAAGGCGAGGCTTCCCCAGAACTTTAGGTATTTTACGCTACCTCAGCCCGCACTTCTCGAGCGCGGTGTTTTCATGTACTTAGCACAGAAGTACGTACGACACAGCCGCGCCGCGCGCAGCGTGTCGGCTGCTCGCAAGCAAAATTATTGTAAAATATATTACTACAAAATAGTGAACTAAACGTATCAAAAATGTATACTAGTAGAACGCAAAAAAAATTAATAGCTACTTAACATTTTGGTATTGGTGGCTTTAAACAACTTGGAGATCAATTTAAAAAATAAATAATATGGCATATTTTTCAAAAAATAAAGGTATCGAGACTTTTTTCTGCAATCGTGTTTTTGTACTAGGAGAACCCTAGCCAACAGACCAACATTTTATATAGTAAAAATTTGAGCTTGAACTAATAGTACAAGTATTTTTGTAAATTTTCAATAAGCTGTTTTTGCTGCTTTTGCGAGTAAGCGTGGCCTTAACGTTGTTCAACTCTAAATACTGTTATATGTCTAACTAGCGACCCGCCCCGGCTTCGATCGGGTGCAATGTAAATCGCGCACGTGCCAAATCTTGGAAAGTCTCTGCTTTTCTCTTCTGTAATATGCGTGTATTATACATATCGACCTTCCTCTTGATCACTTTGTATATTACATACGGCGGGAAGCGACTTTGTTTTATACTATCTAGAGATAATTGTTTTAAGTTATCGCGTAATCTTCTTGTAGGACGACTTTCGTAATTATCGTTGATAATTTTAATCGGTTAAGATATGTACTCGTTGATAATGATAAAGTGATTACACTAGTCGTTTTCTGCGAAGCCTATTAATTGGTTTATTTGTTGCTTAATGTTAGTTCCTGTTCTATTTTATGTTCTATCTTTTGGGTTGGTTGCCTCATTGCCGTAATGTTTCTTATACTATTTCTTGATAATATGTTTATGTGTATGTTTACTTTGGTTTTTTTTTTATTATGTCCTATGTTACAGTTCTATGTGGCAACAGTTCTATGGAACTAACGAAAATTACCGTGTATAATTAGTTCTATAGAACAAATGAGAGAGATTTCTTTTTAATAGTTCTACCATAGAACTAAAGGGATAAAAAAAACAACAGTTCTATGACGTCACAGTTCTATAGAACTAATGAAAGTTACCGGTATTTTTATGTATTTTTCGGTACTCTGTATGCCTTTCCACAAATTAGAGTTTTCAAAGTCCTGAAAGACAGACAGGAAGACTCTTTGTAGAGGTGGAGGGGCGTGCACTGTTAGACTGTTTATTGTTTTATGGATTTTAATTGTGTTTTGTTGTTAACCTAATTCGAAAAAGGTTGTATAAGTATTCGTGAGTAACTTTTATATTTGTGATTCGATTTTAATAATTATTTTCACGTTAGGCTTAGTAGGTATACCTTTGTAGTGATCCCATTGAAATTACCACGTTTAATATACTGGTTCATAATTATTTATATGGTTGTATTTATGATGGTGCGTTTTTTACGATATATTCGGCTGTAACTTTTTTTTACGAAAACTTAGAAACTTTACTTTTCTTTCTGCAGCAAGATACTATGGATCTGCGTATATGGTTATAATTTCAACTCGATACCTTCACGCGTTCCCGAGATAAAGGTCTTGACATCCGACGGACGGACAGACGGACATACGGACAACAAAGTGATCCTATAAGGGTTCCGTTTTTTCCTTTTGAGGTACGGAACCCTAAAAAACAAATCTACATAACTTAGTTATATTATGCGGGAGCGTGCTAATTGATTTTGGTCATTTCAGTTTTTCAACTATAATTGTTTATATTTGTTTATTATTAATAATGTAATCAATGTTTTTTTAAGTATTCTTTATTTGTCTCTTAACTCAACTTTAATTTTGCCAAGAAACATTTACATTCCGCTCACATGAGCATCAGCCCATAAAGTCGGACTTGCAAGCTGAGTCTTCAAAAAGCGAAAGTCAAAAGTCAAATCTCGTAATTCAGCTCCCCCAGCTCTGAATACACAACAGTTGTTCTGACGTAACCTCTAGGATTGTGGTGTGTAGGCAGCGCGTGACGTCACGCCGCCTACGGGACGGCAGACAGTCGGTGGGGCGCGCTGTCACAGCCAGCGGCGCCCGGTTAGGGTTGTTCGGTGAAATATGCATTTGGCAGGTTGCACACTGGATATGCGTCGCGCCTTCATCCGCGTTTTATCACCATCGCTTTTTAGATAAAGCAATAATAAAAAAATCAAAAAAAAAACGTGCACACCGGCTTCAAAATAAGCAATTTCGTTTACTTGGATGACATATTCATATTCATATTCATATTCTTTTTGGTAATTTAATATAAAAATTACATGTCAATACACAATTATATGCCTCAAATAATAAAAATAAAAAATAAAATAGAAATGACAAGCTATTACACATAGAGACATATTTTTTCTAGTTATTTTATTTTAAAAACTATAGCACTGGGACCACCTGAAGTATGACAGACCTATCAAACAAAAAAAAAACACCAAAATCAATTCATAATTCATTGGCGAAGTAGCGTAACAAACATAAAAACATACAGTCGAATTGAGGACCTCGTCCTTTTTGAAGTCGGTTGAAAAGTATCGCAACCGTAGAAATACTCGTACTACGTTTAAGGTTTCTGTTAAAATATTTCTAACTTTTGAGCTATTTAGGAAATGCAATTGTTGTTGTAGCTAAGCCAGATAATGCTTATAACATAAATAAATAAAATAAAATAAATATTTGTGGACATTTCACACAACACCATCTAGCCCAAACTAAGCAAAGCTTGTACTATGGAACTAGATGGCTGATAGAATACATATATAATTTTTTTTGTAAATATATACATATGATACATAGAAACACCCAGACACAGAACAAACATCCATGCTCATCACACAAATGTTTGCCCTGGGTGGGGATCGAACCCACGACCTTTCAGTTCAGCAGGTAGACGTAAACACACTACCAACTGAGCCACAAGGCCGACCAAACATCGTTAGAATGATTCACTCATGCTATTTCCGGAATTGAAAAAGTATCATATTACATATTCAGAAGATAAGATATATTACAAATTATTGGTGGATGTGCAAAATCAACAGTTTTTCTATCTTTGAACTAGCTATTGTTTGCAAGGAATGCGATATACGACATGCTAATATTATTTCAAGTAGGTATTGGTTAGCGAATGGATATATAGGTTTCATTTAAGTTTGACAGAATATTGGCATTTGTAAGCAAATTGCAATCTGATCCTTATCAAAAAATTGAAGTAGCAAAATATCTACATAGATAAAAAAAAACTGGAGCGCTACATTTCTTCCAAAGTCCGTTCAAACTTTTCGGAATGAAGTAACTTAGTATTTCGGTTTTTTATCGCATGCATTTCGGTGAGTGTGCACACTTTGCATGATCTTATTCCCCCATGCCCTTTTTTCTATCGGACGGTAAGAAGCACGAAAAAGCGACATCGTTACATGGTTGATATTCCGAAAACACGTACGAAACGCTTTGACTCCACTTTCATTGTGCGTACCGCCAAAATGTGGAATGCGCTTCCTGAATGGGTCTTTCCGAATAGATATAATCTAAGTGTCTTCAAATCGCGAGTGAATAGGTTTCTTCTAGGCAAGCGCGCTCCATCGTAGACCGTAACTGTCGCTTAACACCAGGTGAGTTGACGGTCAAGCGCAGGCCTATCGTCGAATAAAAAAACAACAAAGTTATATACACATAATTATAAATTAGAGCCACTCGGTCGGCACTCAAATGTCGGCTCGCTACTCATAAACAATGTAAACGAGCTCTTTGTATAATTTTCAGGAACCCCTAAAGAAGGCCGGTTCGGAGCCATATCTGGGGCAAGATGTATGGGGCGGTATGTTTCCAAGTTTTCAACAAGGGTGTTATTTGGGCCTTTATTTAATACTGAAGGCTGTTGAACTCGCAATGGTGTCGGGGCTTAACTAACTTGAAATTGATGTTACGATTTACTAACGAGGTGGATGAACATTTAATCACCATCCAAGGTCTGTGGTGTATAATATACATAGAACTAAAATTCGGAACTACATCATTTTCAGCAAATGCGCAATCAAATGTTGATTGCGCATTTGCATGATTATCGTCCTCATCTCAGCCACAAGAAGTCCACTGCTGGACATAGGCCACCCCACGCATTTCCAAGTTTTTATTATTATTAGAAAATAGGCCTGCGCTTGACCGTTAACTCGCCGTCAGGTCGCTTAATATATACCTACAATAGATGGATTTCTTCAAGATGTCTCATTCATTACCTATTACTATATTATGGCAACTGTCAGTCAGCTGATGTTGATATTTTGATCAAATGCTGGTTCATTTAATAATAAATGTGTAAAAATCATCATCTCAGTCACAAGGAGTGGACTACTGCTGGACATAGGCATTCCCCATGGATTTCGAAAAAGAACTGATGAAAGCAGCCAGCATCCAGCATCTTCCTGCCACTTGTATGACGTCGTCTGTCTACCTTGTGGTTCGTATGTCTCCATTCGAGAACTTAACCACCACTTGCCACTTAACTTGCTAAGCCGCTGTGCTATGTCGGTAACTTTCGTACGTCTACGGTTCTCTTCATTTCTGATTCGATCTCGCAGAAACACTTCGAGCATAGCCCTCTTTGTAATCTTTGCGTGACAAGAGCTATAGTGGTATTAGGAAATATCAAAATCAACGATATTTTGAAAGAGCTCATAGAATCGACTAATTTCAGTGGTGGAACATTTGTCCTAGTTAAAGTTTGACAAGTGCTAGCCCTAAAGCGCAGGGTAGCTAAGTGATAGGGTATCGAATGTCAGCCGTGAGATCTAGGCCGCCCTTTTGTAATCCGGTCGTAATGTAGGATACCTATTGTAATTTAAAACTAACTTAGGGTGGTGGGGTACTTGGTGTAGGAAGTGTTGTTAGATTCGTATTTATGCATGCAGTGTCATAGAGTAAACTTTTACGAAATTTCTTATACATTGCTCGATAAAAAAACTTAGTTATTTGCATATTTGCTATACCCATTATGCGTCGATTAAAGACAGAGCTTTGAAACGCTTCAATGCCATCCCTTCATGGTAGATTTGCCATCAGCTCGAACTAAGCATTTTGCTTCCACCTTTCTAATGCGAACCGCTCGGGAATGGAATGACTTGCCGCCGTTCTCGTTTCCTAAAAGAATCCTTCTTCGTCTTCAAGTCAAGAGTAAACAAGTATCTTCTAGGTCGTGCTTCATCTTCGGCCACAGCATCGCTGGCATGCTGGTGATCAAACCTAGAGCTGTTATATATAAAAAAAGTATTGGTTCCTAAATACGTTTTTTTTTCAATTAGAAAAGCGAACATGTAATTAGGGTTACTGAAAGAAATGTGCTGTTCATCACTTGCCTTTGATGGTTTGAACTTTGAATAAAAGTTGCCTAGATAGATAATATAATTGAAAATTGAAAGTAATGCTACTTACCATCAGGTAGTCCATCCGCTTGCTTGCCAACTAGAACAAGAAAAAGTGAGTGAAAATGCTGCATTAGCTATTTACATAACAAGTAGGTATCTATATTAAAAGAACAACAAAATACCCGACTGCAAAAAAGCACTTCGTAACTTACGATTTCGTTACGGTTGATACGCTGTTCAGTGTAAGTTTATTGTGAGAAAGTATCCGTAAAATCGTTGTAAAAGATTATAGATGCGCATTCTTTAGAATAATTCTAGTAAAATCTAGTTTATTACTAAAAAGTTCGTTGGAGGTTTCGAAGAAACGTTTTTTTATCCATGCGAGAGATATATTATTATTGTTCGGGTATTTCTTTTTTTTATATAATTACTTGTGACATTATAACGTATTGTAAAAATAATGGAAAATGTAACCAAGTGGTGCAGCCTATTCTCTCCAGTCGCATCGTCTGACCTCGCCAAGGTCGGAGTGATTAAATGTAACCAAGTGGTGCAGCCTATTCTCTCCAGTCCCATCCTCTGACCTCGCCAAGGTCGGAGTGATTGCGCCTACTTTGTATGCCGAACGGATGCTACGAATACTTACTGACAAAGCTCTCTGTCATATATTGGCGTACACTGGCCATATGACCTTAATCTTTGATTCACGTAATGTGTTCGCTCCGCGGGTAACAATTGTTTTTAATAATAATACTTAAAAAAAAAAACAATCGCTATCCATCGTATTCTTGGAATTTTCAAGGCTACAATGAATAGATTTCTTCTAGGTCGATGAGCTTCATCTTCTGCCACACCATTAACATCAGGTGAGTTGGTGGTCAATCGTAGATCTATCAAATGTAAGTTTTTTAAAGTTCTACGTAATTCTGTAAGTTCTGTGCACTATTATGCCCATTAAATTTGCGCCGATGTCTTATATTCCGAAGTTTGTCAAATCGTTAAAGTTAAATTTCTGTTGAAGTGTGACGTCGTGGATTTACCCACCTTTTTGGGCAGTCGGTGCTAAATCCCCCATTAAGGCAGCCAGATGAAAGAAGCTTCATCCAAGGTCTTTGCTCTTTAGTATCCAATCGATATGACCCAGAGTAGAGCGCGGTTGCTCCTAACTCCCTTAACAATTTGGGTATTATTTAGTCTGGCGACACGTCGTCGCGGCGGGTACTTGTTGATCTCACCCCATTCTCCCCTCCCGCCGCACACCGCGTCGCTCGCCACCCAGGGGTGGTCGACAACCAGTGCAGAGGTTACCAAGGAACAAATCGATCATATTTATTACTAGCAGTGGATATGTCCCTTCCTCGACGCGTGTCAACCGATAACGTAGATTGCAGCGGGATTGACGGCTGGACGTGTGGATTGGAGATATCCACTATTTTACCAACACCAGTGTTTACTTCTTTTTTTTAACTATCCGCATCTAGAGAACTTTTCTTTATGGATACTGGCACACGAAAGGCCTCTTTATGTTGCAAAGACCAGCGGTTCTGCCTGTACGTTATCTTTTAATTAGTCAGCCGGTCGGTCACTTAGGACAAAGTAATTTAGAGATACAGATAGATAAATGACCGTTAAGTCGCCTGATGTTTACCTGGAAGAAACCGATCCGGCATCCAGATTTATTTATATATCGGGAAAGATCCACTCAAGAAGTGTATTCCAGTTTTTAATCTCTGACCCAAAAAGAAAATATTGGATCAACTTTGCACCATAACACCTGACCCAATATGAAGGAACAGTTGTGCCAGCGACTCAAGGCTGTGCTCAGTTATGTCAAGGAGCTAGGATAGTTTGGGTAGGCTGGTGGGGGGAAATGCACAATACACCCAGTGGGAGTCGGGATGTCAGTGCAGTTCTCATCGCCCACAAATCAAATTAGAAATAGAAAATACCAAAGCATGGTGACTATCCGGTACAAATGAGCTGCGACTTGCGGTTTCACTCGCATTGTAATGAAAAATGGTGATGATGCTGATATTTAAATCAAACACGTTCGCCTTCATTTCTAGATTTACTCATTTTAAAACTATATTTTTCACAAACATTATGTTAATTTTAAACCAACCCAATAGCCAGCGTAATCTGGTAAATCAATCATTCGGCCCGTTTTTATCCTACTTGAATTACAAAAACCGCAATATTGCGTTAGAAAAACTAACATTATTGAAATAAAGCATGACTTATTATGTTACTCAGGGATCATGTATAGCTTGCTATTAGAGAAAGAATTTTCGAAATCGGTTCAGTAATTCCAGAGATTACCTAAAACTGGCAAACATTTCTACTTTATGCAATGGTTTGATGAGAAATCTTGTTCAAGTTTTAGTCCAAATTTATCAGTAGTAGATGTTTTCCAGTTTTTTTAAGCAACGATAAATCATTACATCACTGGTGGGGTATTATTATTGTTTGCCCAATGACCGTATCGGTCTCAGACTACGTATCTGGAAGGTCGGCTAGCAAATTTATCTTTGTTTTTATTTCGGTTTACGCATGGTAAAACACTTTAACGTGCATAGAGACAACTAGGTTTTATGAGAATACGTTAATTTGTTCGTGGAATAACATTTGTTTGTGGTTGGGTTTCCTCTCTCGTTATCTTTATTATTTCCTTAATTATTTTTAGATTAAATATCATTTAATTGTTACGTCTTGTAATAGTCTTAGGCTGTGGTTTTATTTTATTTAAGAAAAATAAAGTCTGCAAACCCATGAGTTGAAGTTGATACCCATCGTCACACACTCCCCGTTTATATTAATTAGTGAGAATATAACCATCTGAACTCAACTTACTATACCTACTTTACATACGTACCCAAGGGCGTCGCCAGCCCATGGCCCAGGAGGGGGGAGGGGGGCAAGTTAATATCATGGAGGATGAGAAAAATATGTTGCTTTGCAGTTGACAATTTTTTTTATCTACCCCCTTGGCGACGCCCTTGTACGTACCTAACTATACCACGTCGTTGCCAGTTATAATCCAAGCAGTAGTGCGCAAGTATTACTGTGTTCCATCGAAACTTTCTGGCATAACTACGATTTACTGCGGTTACGTATAAGGAAAAAACTTTTTTGATCGACAATAGTATCGTACCAAGAATAATTATGTTTCGTACGAAACTAGTTACGAAACAATAGTTACGTACGCGGCCGAAGCGGATTTATCATCCAAAATTTCAAAGTGACGAGCGCAGCGCAATGCCACACACGAATGCTTCCTGTTCATCATGTCGCTTAGTTGCATATAAAATACTAACAAATCGTAGAATGTATCCCACGATGCAGTGTTGTCATTTGAAATGTTGGTCGTCGACCCTGACTAGGTCTGCAATTTAAATTAACTTAAACTGGCCTCCCATTACTAAGTGTAGGTCGCTTCCTGCTCTCAATATCAAGAGCAAACGAAGCTGTTCCTAGCTGGAACTATTAGTCTATGTAATAATTTTTTTATACGATAAGACCACCAAACTTATAATTTTTTTATCGCGTATATTTTACATAATTTTATGACCTTTCGAACATTTTGCAAATACAAAAATCCGTTAAAATTTCTTTCATCTCCATGTCAAACTTATAATTTATCTTTAAAAATAACTGCAAACAAAACATGTCTCAGTGTGTGTTCACTCGAAGTTGTTATAAAAAAATCTGTTTTCGAAAAGCAAATTCATTCATAAATTGTTTTAAAAACTTTTATCGACATCTGGTAATGTCATTCATAAAGTACCACCAACTACCACATTCGCTTCTCTCTTACAACAACATCTAACAGATGGTCACTGTTTAAATACCAGAATTAACTTCTAACTTTTGTTTATAAACTTGACACCCGACACGCGCCAATGTTTCAATATTTATTATGAGGCAGTCGGGCCGCGCAGCTATCTCACACATGACAACATTTCTAGGGTTCCGTAGTAATTACATCATAAACGTCATGTCCGTCTGTCCGTATGTCACAGTTATTTTAGTCAGACACTATAAGCACTACATAAATGAGATTTGGTAGATGTGTTTTGTAAACTGCAAAAAGGCTGTAGTAAAATTGTCAAAAAAGTAAAAAACAGGCGTGGCACTCCATGTTTAGTTGATACCTGAATAAAAATTTCTTTAGTCAGCGAGTTTGTCTTTAAAAATGTCGTTATGTACGAGAGAGATAGCTGCGCGCCCCTTAAGCGTTATGATTGCGCCAGATGGCTAACTGTACAAGACGCCGCACGAGTGTCGCATGGGGAACAAAGATCCAAAAGAAGTTACTAAAAACAAAAGAGTGTTTACTATTCGTATGTTTACTACGAGTACGGTTTATTAATAACACGCTCGTTAGCACGTCGTTAGCGGCGCACCTATAGCTACCATTAGTCGTTACTGAGTGTTGAGTCTCTATGCGCGGACCTCGGTAATTGTCTGTGGTTATTTTTATTTGACAGTTATGGAGGTTTAAATATCGAAATAGAAATAAATTGTCGTCTGCTGTAGTTATGATGCTATAATATTGCCTGCAACAGATGAAATTGCACTGCGAAAGGTCTTATTGCATTGATATAAATGCGAAAGGATATTATAGATATCAACGTTATTTTGGTGTCGTACGCCTATTTTGAGTATAAATGCTGACTGTAGTTTGCGTTTGGGGTTAACTATAGTCAGCAACCGTCTTTTTCCAATAATGCGTCGTAGTGCACAGCGCCATGTAAACCGACTATAACGCTTGCGTTGCTCCTTTGTAAAAAATCGCCGCACATGGTTGAAACTATTTCACCGACCGGAAGTAATGTCTGCACTGTTCCAATACAGTTTTATATATACATATATATGTTCTGTGTCTGGGTATTTATATGTATCATATGTATGTACATATTTACAAAAAAAAATATAGTATGTATGTATTCTGTCAGCCATCTGGTTTCGATAGTACAAGCTTTGCTTAGTTTGGGGCTTTTCCTTCAATATTTATTTTTTATTTATATATGAAAAAAACAACAAAAAGGCTCGCTGTTGCTTTGCTAGCCCAGAAAATAACAGATGTGAGTGCCCCTTAATTTTTATTGAAAATGTGTGAAAACACATTATTTTCCATAGTAAATTTGTGCCCTGTGCATTCCAGCAAACGTCCCTGTCAACGAAAGTGGCTCAGCGCATGTCGTTCGGGCTGCTGGGCGGCGGCGCCGCTGCGCGCTGCGAGTTCGTCCGCATGAAGGGGCCCGCGGGCAAGGGGCACGCCGAGATGGCCGTGTCGAGGCCCCGCGGCTCCGGACTGGACACGCCCGCCTCCGAGCCGGGCGCGGACCTCTGGGATAGCGACTGGGAGGAGGACCCGGAAGAGATGTTCATGTGTCGACACCAGGTTAGTTTTTTTACACAATACAGATCTACGATGGATAAAAAAAAAGCATTCACCGGGTATTCCAATAGCTGTGCCCCGCGGTGTTACCTAAATTATATCAAAGGAAGTATTATTTTTCTTGATAAAAAGTAACCTATGTGTTAATCCAGGGTATCCCTGGTATCCCTGGTTTGACCCTTGATATCCCTCGGCACAGAACGAATTTTTATGCCTCCTCTTTCACAGTAACAGCAGTCAGACTGTGGAACAAGTTGCCGGTGGATATCAAGCGTGCTTCCTCTTTAAATGTTTTTAAAACCCTTGTAAAAGCGCACTATTTAAATGAGTAAATAATTCCTTTTCATTTCTTCTTCACATACATATATGTTTGCATATAATAATACTATAAATAGATATAAGTTAGTTATGTAGCATTTTCAATTTTGTGTACGCAATCTTTTTATGTTTTAGTTTAAAGGCCACTATCATTGCCACCTATCCTACTCCCTACATGGTTGCCTGGAAGAGATCGCTCTAAGCGATAAGGCCGCCTATTGAAAGATTAGCCATAGTAATATTGTCTTCTTTTAATATGTTTGTACAATGTGGTCTTTTAATAAAGAGTTATCAATCTATCTATCAGCTACTTCCATACAAAATTTCATCAAAACGGTTTAGCCGTTTGAGCGTGAAAAAGTAACAAACATACAAACACACTCACAAACTTTTGCCTTTATAATTTGAGTGTAAAGTGTGATGTGATCTTGATGTGATGTACCAAAATACCGAGGTATGTGTGACACAGTTGTGTTGTTGTTGTTGTATCTTAAGCGTTTATTAAACTCGCCTGTTTGTTATCCTTTTAACCTATCACGTAACAGTCAACAACTTGATGTTTTCGTGTTTATTTTTTTAAGAGATTTGTGTTTTTTACTTATATTATTTTTTGTTAATTTAAATTTATAGCGCTGGATGCAAGCCGCTTCCAATCGGTCTTTTTGGAAATCCATGGCCTATGTTCAGCATTGGACTTCTTATGGCTGAGATGATGATGATGAAATTTGCAGCAAATTAATGTAATGTCTGCGATTCCTTTCATGTTATACATTGAAAAAAAGAAATGATTGACTGACTAATAATGTGAGCCTCACATTTTAATAAACCGGCATAGTACGAGTTTCACTTGTGCACCGAGGCTTCCGTGCTACTATTCAACATGTAAACACAGAAAACAGGACGCATATTTATAATTTCACATATTTTCTATATAGTAGAAATATAAAACGGTAAGCACGTCTAAAGTAAATGTTGATAAAAGCGCCATCTAGCGGACTTTAATAAAACAAGACGTCTGTGCGACGTGCGCCAGTACGCCAATGTGTGTAAAGGATGTACCTTGATACTATATCGACGACGACGCGAGTGTGACAAGTGACGCCATCTAGCGTCATTCGTTTGTCTTACGATAACGTGAACTATTTTTTTGTTTCATTAAAAAAACTGGTAATATCTAGTGTTTGTTATTTAATTATTATTTCTTTTTTACCTCAATGGAAACACTATAATTTTGCTAATTTTGGGACTTTTATACTGGTATCTATTACGGTTCGAAACATACAGCCGTTTAAGTGTAGAACAGACTTACAGACACCGTAGCCTCACGAATAGGACCCTTAGTACGGAAACATAAAGAAATTACCAATTGCCCATTTGTTACCAGTCCCGATTTTGATAGGTTTTTTTCTTAAATTTCAGCGTCGCCTATCCGACCCAAGCGCTAACCTAACGAACTTCGTCCGCGGCGGGTGGCGCAGCAAAGACGGACGCGACAAGAGTCGGTCAGAAAACGAAGGCCTAGACTCGTTGGTCAACGGCATAGCGGAGGTCGAGGCGGGGGACTTAAGGGACGGTTAGTATCACACCACTTTACATAGACCCCCTAGATATTAACACCAGTGTACTTAGTAGAATCCTTGCATGTTCACTGCTCAATGCTCATGCTTCCATTGTTGCTTAGATTATAGGCCAAGTAAAGGCCATCACACACCTGCCAGTTAAAAACGAAATATACACAATCCAAAAATAATGTTTTTAATATGTCCCACTATGAGCTAGTTTTTATCCGACTACGCAAGAAGGAGGGCTATGTTTTTCGAGTGTATGTATGTTGTATGTATGACTGCATAAGAATGCAGTCGGGTATTGTGTTTTTCCTTTAACATAGACATCACATGTTATTCGAGCATTAACTTTAAACTGGTTTATTTAAGCGATAGCCTAGTATAGTCGTCAGTAGATGTTATACGTCACGGCTCTTTCACAATATTCTCTCTAAAGAAATTAATAATGTCGCTTAGCACACGCTACTTATATCTGCTTTCACATTTTGCAAACAGTCTGTGAATGCACTTTCGAATCGCTTAAAATTTTACAGGGACATTAAAATAACGCTCAAATACACTCGTATTTTTAAAAAAAATATGGTGATTTAACTGCCGCAGTTCTATGACATTCCTATAATTTTTCATGATTCATAAAAGTGTTTTCTGGCTACAAACGACGGTGTGTTGACCTGAAAAATTATTTCTTTAGGGTCCTTACACTGTTTCGAAAGAAATGCATGTTTTGGCGTGAATCACGCTATGCGCGGGTTCTTTTGTAAATGTACCGTGAATGTATTTCTGTCTGTCTAGTCGAAAATTTCGCATATCCAGATCAACACTGCATTAGTTCAAAATAACTATTCTTTCCGATATATATATGATAGCCTAAATACCGTTATCTCTTATAACGGACATACCGATTTTTCGGTTATTTTGATAGATCTAATAGCAAACTATTATAATAAACGGAAAATAGTTATCTCCTAAAATTGAGATAACTAAAAAAACTGGTTTTCGCCTATTCAGAAAGAATTGTTATTTTGACATAATGAAGTGTTTTTCGGCTATTCAGAAATTGATATTTTCACATAATGCAGTGTTGATCTGGGTGTGCGGTTTGTGGGTTGATGTGAAAGTTCGTGTACTATATCTTGTTTTGATCTTTGTTTGCACTAGCTTACGAGCGTAAATTGCATGCAATCACATCTTTAAGCTTTTTACGTTGTCATTTAGAAAATGTAGGTTGTATTTACGACGTCGTCTTTACGTCGTAAATACAACCTTCAAGTAGTACGAAGAATCGGGTAAATTATTTTTGTCGCGAAAGGTTGTCAAATTCAATTATTTGAAAATCTTTCAAGAAATAAGAATTATGATTTTTGCATGTGTAGGGACATTTTTGCAGACTGTCGATTTTATTAATTTATTAGATTGATATTGTATTTCGGTGTTGTGGCTTTCTGTAGTAGTAGATGAGATTTCGCAGTGCAGGTTTCGTCCATTTAATAGTATAACTTTAGTGCAAGCAAACATTTAGACACATGCCTTTCTCCATATTGCTGTTGCGAATGATTTACTTTTTTTATCGTTAGCGTATTAGATATTTAATCTTGGCTCATCTTATCAATAATTTCAAATCTTTACTATATTCAATTTGTATCCAGTGAAAAGTGAGTGAGAAAATCGGATATGAAACTGCCATAGGTACTTCACGAGCGAAAAACTTTTTAACTGAAAGTTTGTTTACATTTTTATCTAACATGACATGTAATATTTTCGAGTGGCCTTGATATCGGGTTAATAATACTGCACTAATAAATGGTGGTAGAGTACTTGCGCTTGTAGTGTGATTGCTAGTGTATGTATTTGCGGCACGCGTGCGCATGTGTGCGTGCGAGGCCGCCCGGAGGAAGCCAGCCGCCGGTCGTAGGATCGGGCCCACTCGCGTAGTCGCTACATCTGGCGCCGTATACTAGATGTCTATACCATAGAAATGTCGCCGCGGGCTGCGAGGGCATTGTCCAAACTACTGTACTGTTAAAAGCGACGTTTTTTTTTCTAAACTTATTTGGATGTAACGAGTTAAACGCGAGGCCCTTGTTCTCTATTGTTGCATAAATTCGTAAACGGCTGTGTTACGTAAGTATTTGAGGAAACAACGTCAAATGTGATTATTATCATTTGACGAACAATTCTTTCCTCGAAGTTAACATGGCCGCGTTATTGTATTTTGCACCTATAGAAAATAAAGGTCCGAATTCGGTAAAATTTTGCGATGCTTTCACTGTCAAACATTAGGACATACGATGATGTGTATGTAAAATGTATGATACTGAATACAAGACGCAAATTTGACTGAAATATCCGTTTATTTATTAGACTTTTGAAGAATCTATTCAGGCCAATGATAATAAATAATAATGAGAAAAAAAGTCAAGCGTCGCGTAGTACGGATAAATCGTCCTTTGCCTCTCGGTCCGCGGCTCACTTGATGCGCTAATAAGCTCCTCCACTTCTTGTACGATGCGTTGAAACTTGGTTTCGGCTCGAATCGCAAGATTCACGTCACAGCAACATTTTAATTACTTGATTGTCAAAGTATATAGATGACATGAGAATATTTATGAGAGAAAAAATTTAGTGTCAATTTGGCGTGATGATTCCGCAATTTTGATACCACACGTTTCAACTCGAGTTGAATACCAGCACCTTAATTGTCTAACGGACTGATAAATAGTTATATTTTATAATGAGAGTATCGGCTTAAAATTGACCGATTGCTTTTAATTTTATTTTTAGCTCCACAGACACCGAAGTCCGTGACCTTTGTCAAATTTACAAACTATTATTAAATATATTGTTACGGGAAGACAACATTTTTTTATCGATAATTTTTTTTGATCGATTGCTATATTTCTAACTATACTCTCCCAGAGTGTGATTGCCGGTCCGATAGAGAGATAATAGAATTAATTGATCGATTATACGTTAGCAGCGTATGATCGTTAGTCCGATAGATCAATAAGTGGAGTGTTGACGCGTCGTACTAGTAGTGTGGAGTGTAACGGGCGCTTTGTGTGCGCAGCGCGCCGCGGCTCGGCTTCCTCCCGCTGGTGTTGCGGGCGGGCGGCCCGGCCCGCGGCCGACATGCGCGAAGTATACTCGCGCCCCGCCTCCGACACGGGCTCCCCCGCCTGCCTGCGCACACGCACGCCGCGCGCCGCCGCGCCCCGCGCCGCGCCCGGACCGCCCCCGCTCAGACCGCTTCCTCCGAACATTCAACGACTAAACGGAGCCAAAGGGGTTAAAGTAGCTCCCCGCGCCGAACCCGAAGACTGCGAAGAGGCTGAAGACGTCGCGGCGTTGGATGACTGCGACATCGGGACCTGTCGCGTTGAACACCGCGTCGTGTCGTCTGCTAGACCGTCGGTGCGAGGGCACGAAGAGTTACCCTATGCCGATGATGAACAGATACCGGCTGCCAGTTCGCCGATCCCTTGCGTAGGTTCCGATAGCGATGTGGGCGGTTCGCCGAACTGCGGCGCGCGTGCGTACGTGACGTTGCCGCGCCGGCGCAGCGGCGTCGCGGCCGCGTTGTTCAGGAACGCCGCGCTGCCGCCGCGACGCACCACACCTGACGGCACTGATATATACTACTGGTGCGACGTGCCCAAGAGGAAACATAACGGTAATGCTGATAACTGATATATGTTGACAGAATCCATAACAATAATTAAAAAATAAAACTTTTGCAGAGTCGTGTACAAAGCAATAATTTTAACAGTTTTACAATGTACTTATAGTACGTAGATATTTAATTAATATTATTTTCTTTTTTTGAAAGGCGATTCTGGTTGAACAGGTTTTACGCTTTGTTTTTGTAAATACGTATTATTATGTACTTGTGATTCATAAAAACACCCAGATACAAAAAACATCCATGTTCATCACAGAAATGTTTGTCTCGGGTGAGGATCGAACCCACGACCTACAGCTTAGCAGGCCAACTGAGCTGCGAGGCCAGTCAATATCATTAGTTATATATCAATCTAGTTAGTTGTTAGAAGATGCAAGCAAGGGTAGCGCGTGTGTCGAGTGCTAGCATGAGGCAGCGACAAGCGTATCGGTTGATTTTTTTTAAAAGCTCTAAAAGTTTGTTTTTACCATGATTAATGATTACTTGTTCCAGAGCTGGACGGCGGTGCATATAACCCTCTGTGGGCGATGCGCGGTTTCTCGCAGACCTACCACCTGTGGAAGGAAGGTCGGCGCGCCATGTCCGCGCCACTCAATGCATATCTCACATACGTTACGCTGCCTTGGTGGTCCATCGCTAAAGGTAATGTCAAATAAAACATTAAGCTTTCAAACTTTGCCTTTTCGTAATCGGCAATGCCGCGTGCGTTGACGCTTTGAAAAAGACCGCCAAATGCGGTTGAAACTATAGTCGGGGACTATGACTCTAAATAGGCGTGAGTGTTCTTACTTAAAAAAATTATGCCACTTTTTTTTTTACTATAAACCATGTCTGATAGTTTTATGTAACCTGAAAACTAAATTTGTGTATCATAAAGATTGAGTCGACTTTTTATGCAACGTATTTTTCATGGTTTTAACCTAGATCCATTCCCTAGGGAGTTAATTCAATATTCATATTTGAATGAAATCCACGAGAATATTGATAAAAATTACCTTACTTGCAACAAGACGAACATTCGACTGAGTTTTTTTGTATAAAATAGGTAATTTTCTATATTTTTGTGGTTTTGCGAAATGATTTGATATTTTTTTTTACTAAATAATTGATGAAAGACAAATTTGTAACATGTTGTGTTAATCAAAGTCCATATGTTGTTTTGTTCTTTAGTTTATGCATAACCCTATATTTCTTCGTTTTTTCAGATATCCTCGACCACCGCGAAGAACCGATCCTAACGTTCTAACGAAGGAATCGACGATTGTATACTAACTACGTGATACACGCGACCCACAGCCTTTATGTATGTACCTCGCTTTATACCTATGTACTTAAATAACTTAAGATTTGTGTAAAAATCATGCCAGCAAACGATATTTTAGGTACTAGTAAGAGAAATCGATGAAAATTACAATGTCGACGTTTATAGAGCCATGGTGTTCATTTATGTAAAGTCATAGAAGAAATATGGCTCCTAAGATTCTACATTCATTTCAAATAATGTACCTACCCAAAAATAATTTTAAAATTGAAAAGGGAGGGCTGAAGGAACAGGAACATAATAGAAATAAAAATTATATTGTTTAATTCATTTTTTTTTAAATTTCATTTACATAACCTCAGCCAGTAGGGCATGAATTTGTATTGTCATTAAAAATAACGTAAAGAATACAAGTTTATAATACAAAGAAAAATAATTTTAATAAAGATGTCGCGTTGCCGATATGTACGTATCCGCTTACATATGTGTGCGCGTGTATAAGTACCAGTGTGCGCCGCCAGTCGGCGCCACCTGTTGCGTGTTTATTTACGTGCATTACCTAAGCTATAATTTTAATCCGTGACTTGTATAACACACTGGTGCTTACGTACTGAATGTTGGTTAGAATCCTTAGGAAAGCCACTGATCTGTTCGTTGAACCAGGTAGAGGGTAGAGTTATGTCTGTGAACCTGAGTGAACTGCCCTTGTTAACTAATTGATCGAGCTGGTGATTTGTCTGACGAATGAAATAATTATACTCTGCATTCCAAATTAAAATCTTCCAAAAAACCTCTTAGAGTATCGTTTGAATGTTAAAACTAAAGGCCCAGAGCCAGAGTAGGGTAGCGCCGCTGTCTCAACACATGCGACAATTTTTTTATATATAATTATTGAATTTACTTTAGATAATTAGGTATTATTTTTTTACCTTGCATGATAACACTATTAAAAGTAATTAGCGATTATTTTAAATGTGTTATTTTGACAGTAATAAATAACACGTATAAAAATTAATAGATATTGTCAATACATTGTAATAGTGTTATAACACTCATAACGAATCTAAAAAAGCAATACCTAATTATCTAAAGTAATTTCTATAATTTTATATTTTGTATTTAAAAAAAAAATTTGCGTGCGAGCGAGACAGCGGTGTCACCATCCGCATTTTTCTCTTAAAAAAAATCATAATATATTAGACCTCAAATTTTAGTTTCAGAGGTTAATTTAATGTTCAAATATTTCGAAAGATTTTGTCTTGGGAAGCGGGGTCAAGGGAGTTCTTGTTGGTTAGTTAAGCGTCACTGCCAACATGATAATTATGATGCCATATGTGCTTAACTTGTGTGCGACACTGCTTCTTGTCGCTTCGCTTGATATTGTTCTCCAGTTTACGTAAAAACGTCTTTATTTTTGTATTTTTCTAGACAAGACTTAGGTCAAGTTCTAGTTTAGTTGTGTTTATTGATGTAACCTGTATTTACGCCAGTGTATAATTAATTAATAGACCACCTTTGCAATTATAACTTTTGCAACTAATATGATAAGGTCAAATATTTTCTAAATTCCTCGTAATTTCCTACAATGAAAAATTAGCAAAGTTTTTTCCTCCTCCTTGCGTCGAAACCCCCATTTTTTTACTGTGATTTTACGCATTCTTTCTCACAAAAAATTTACACTTAACAGCGTGTCATGCAATTTTATATATTTTGTTTTATACTAGACAGGACAATATCGCAAATAGTGTAATATACACACTACTACAGAACCCCTGACTTAGCTCATATAATATGCAATTGACGCAAAATTTACGAATGCAGAGGCGGTTTAAATCTTCCAAACTGTTTAAGTTACTAAGTAACAAACAACATAAGTTGCACAATGCTTAATATTAGTTTCCTTTATCGAGAGATCTGCGTAACACATTCCACTATATCTATTAGTTAGGTTAACAAATTGTATCGAATGCTAGTCGTACTATATGATATTATACCTAAATTTATAAGTTATTATTATATACTTGTAAAAGGAATGATTTATTTATCCCTCTCTAATTAGATTACTATTTATTATTTTGCTTATCTAAATGTGACACATTCCAAAATTTGATGCACATTAAAATTAAAATAAAAAAACGGAATTTATGTTTCGTGTTTGTTCATTATTGTTTTGTGCCATAAAAATCTAATCATACTTACATTTAGTTAAAAATAGCCATATCTATACATCCTAAGACAGCATTTGTATCTCAATGGAATAATTGGATTTCGCGTTCCATAGCAAAAACTTGCAGTACCTGAGTAGAAATATTTTAAGCCTGATTCACTAATGGGCAAAGGCCTCTACTCTCTTTCCACGTTACGTCACCGTTTAAAGATTATTGAATCCAGTCTTTACAAAAGTTGTTCAGTCTATCCTGCCACTTGCTAGACTTATCGGACAACTTTATAATTTGTGATCCACGTTGTAGAGAGCTCACCAGTCATCCAACATGCCGCAAACATGTCCGACCCGTGAATTATAAGGAACCATCGGCATCCGTACAAATTCTCAATACGCACACTTCTCTGCTTACACAAATTGTTAACTTATGCCAAGTTACTTATTTAACCTGTGATAATTTCCTGTAGCCACAACCTTTACCACTGGTAGCATTCGAGAGATGAAATCCCAGGCACCGCTGTATACTGGTATTCCCCATTAGTATACCAAACGCCGACAAGATATATTTGATATCTTGTTTTGTTGTATTGTTTTGACAAGTTATATTTAATATCTTGATTGTTTTAGAATCTTTAATAGTTTACTCAATCCACCTTGTGGCGGTGTAGGCACTAGGCATTGACCTAATATGTAGTACGTATTAGCTCGTTGGGTGGACTATAACGCCTTAACCTAAACCTAACCTGACTGATTTGTTTCTTCGATTGGCATCAGTGGCTGAGAATATGGAGTCAATTGGAAATATATGACTTATATATTGGCAACAAATATTTAAGAAATAATATTATAATAGATTAGGCTCAAAGCACTGAATACATTATTAGAAAGGTCGTTCTTCGCCTTCCGCTAATCTCTGATTCCTCACCCGCTCCCTGCGCTTACTTAAATTAGTTAGCCTACACGGCTAACTAATTTGTCAATTAATTATTAATTTGTCAGTCTAGGCAGGCGATGCGTACTTCAAGCGTTACAATCCCAATTGACATAAGCACACACTGTCACACGACGACCCTAACTTCATGCACGTGTGTGCGTTATATACAGACGACAAATTGCGTGTGTGTGAATAGTGGACTGTTGTACGGAGTGTGCCGTCCAACTTGTGCCCAAAGCTCTTGGCTAATAGATTCATGTTATTCAACTTTTATGTAGCAGTTTTTAGAAACAAGATTTTGCTTTGGGATGTGGGATCCAATAACATCTGGACTGTAATTCTATTGAGTTTTGAATAAGTTACTACATTTAGATACAAATGAAGAATATAAAAACAAATCACCTCATTAATTGCATGTTTAAATATTTGATATACGAGTAACGACCCTTTGTAATTATTAAAAAGACAAAATTTTGTACTATTCTAATCGCGTACAAAATATACTAAAATATAATTATTGTCGTATAACTATAACACAAAAAACGTAACTGTAAGCAATATATTATCCAAGATTTGTCATAAGATGAATGTAATATTTTAAAAATACGAAATATTATTAAAGGCAGTAAAATATCATAAAGTAAGTAATGTTGTGCGCTGATAGTTTTGTACGAATGTCGTTATTTTTATATACTTACTATATTTGTTATTTATTGTTTTTAAATCATAATAGTAATCAAAAATCATCTTTATGGTTTTATAAGAAATCAAACATTGATTTTCCAATCGCCAGGAGGAAAATTGAGAAATACATATACAGATTTAGTTACAAATGCAAAGTATGTAACTCTTTTGCTGAAGTGATGTAAATTAGGTAATTTTGAGAGGCGTGTTATAGGATGGATCCTATATAATTTTGCGATGTCGTAAAAATGAAAGCTTTCTTTAAAAAAATCTGTTATTTTCCAGCAAGCGAGCGCAGCGCTTGTTTCTTATTATTTGTATGATAACTGATAAATAAATAAATTGGTTATTTGATATTGTTAACATACATTGAACGATTTGAATAATGTGCACATAATATGTCTGTTTTACCGGTAGTTGTGCGGTGTACTCGCGAGGTTCACTAATAGAGCGCAATGCTATTGTTAAAATGAAAATATTTACTCATTGAATAAATCTACAGGTTTAGATTCAGATATTTTTATAGGTCTGCTCATACAGCTCATCTAACGACTGGAAAATCAGCCCTCGGCTTCATTTTATGTACAAAATGTTATATTATTGTGGATCCTTTACTGTAGGGTTTAGTTTATCTTACAGAATACCTGACTTAACTCATAATGTTTAATAGACGCAACTTCAACAAGAATAGCAATAAAAATGCAATAGCGGGTAACGCGAAAACAAAAATTCAAAATTGAATTAATTTCAAAGTTAATATTATTGGAAAATTTAAAATAAAAAAATAAAAAATCACAAAATGTTTCACTTCGAGAAGGTAAAACAATTATCTTTGTAATAATTTGTAATCAGCATCAGCAAATTTTTGCCGCTATCATCTTTCTACATGACATTTGACCCTATTTTGGCTTTCACAACTCGGTCATAACGGCATCTTGACGGAGTTGTGAAATATGTTCACAATACAGACATAATATTAAACAAAGAGTTCAAAGTAGAGCTTTATGGTTTCCATAAATGATTTTAAAATGTTTAAAAAGGGTCGATTAATACAATCCTTCTATTGCCAAATTGTACATGTATTACATAAAATGGGGCTCAGGTTATCTTTATATTATTGTATATTTTTTTTAACAATAAGGTTTCATAATTAGGTTCTAGGTTACGTTCGATTATACTATCATATAACAGTCGAAATGATAATTATTATAATATATATAAACCCTAGCCTTATGTAGTGATTTTAACAAATTATAATATATCTACTTATCTCTTATTTCAATGTCTTTATGACTACTTTTTGATTTTATAAAGAACTCTAAAATTACCTACTAAATGACCTAACCCAAGAAGTATAATCTCATTAGTTTATGGAAATCATTGCTGTTAAAAACTAGCATCTCGAATGCTAGTATTGCAAACGCTCTAAAAAGGTTACATTTTGGTCTCCTGGGCAAATATTTGATCTAGAGACAGTGCTTAGGGCTTGAAAATGCCTGTATACCACGTAAACAACAAAATGATTAGCATTTAAGAGGTAGTTACAAATATAACGAAAAGTATTTTCCGATTTTACTGTTTAATTTCCTAAACTTGTGTTATTTCAAATATTAATGCTATAAAAATTGTGGTGTTTTATTCATTAAGTGTTCGATCAGGTGAATTACGCAGTGAAACGTGTCATTTTAAGTTGTAGGCAAACTGCGTAGAAGATTCTAGTAAAGTCGAATCGCCATCACTTTACTGAGGCAAGACTCAAAGTTGAAGATCTATTTACGTGACTTAGACTGTGACTAGAACATTAAATAACTTGTATTATTCAAGAAACTGTAAGATGTCTCAATACTTGATACTGGCAAATCGCGTAGGTCCAATACAAAAAAAGAAGAAGAATAAGGAGATACTGGTGGCCAATGGCAGTTTGTAATGTCGAAAAACTACAGCTTTCATTGGTTACAAGTCCATACTTCATTTCATTCATTCATTCATTTTGAATCCAAGTGAGCCCAAGCATCAAACACAGTTGTAAGTAGTTATAAAGATATTGAATACTAAGGGCGGATTTGAAAGTCATAAGTTTAACAATTGCGAGCGTGATATTTGTATGATTTGACTGAATAAAATATTCCAAATGATCGCTGGTGTTTTTATTAAATTAATTTAGGAATTCCATTACAATTATCTAGCAATTTTAGTTTTCTATGAAAAAACTTATTACAAAAAATCTCGTTATCGCTTTTTTGATTCAGAATTGCGAATAAATCTTCATATTGACAGTTATTAGGATTTTCTGTGGCGTGGACGGAAGGTTTTTTTCAATTCCATTCTTGTGCAGTACGCAACAGAATGTGGATTGATAGCGCTGAGTACGGATTTTTGGCATTTTAACGAGAAATGGGTGGTAATTTACCGGCTTTCTGCTAGCCCTGTACCTACTGTAGTGAAATGGGGAGGGTGGAATTAGGTCGTGAAGCTCTTGCGCACATTCCCCTAGATGAATCCTGTAGAAAATAGACAGACATATGCTACTTTACGGCGGTGCTCGCGACTAAGTAGCTTCTAAGAAGACACCCTGTACCAACAGTGTCTTTCTTGCTTTTGAAATTTAGGTCGATGTATACCTATCTTAAATTAGCTAAACTTACGATACCAGACCCGTGTGATGGCAGTCGAAGGTCATGTAGGTACCTGAAACTGAATGGAAAATCATAATAGTGTCTGAAATAATGGTAATGTTAGCTTTTTTACTGTGTAGGTATATAACAAAAATGGTGATGGCCAAAAGAGTCGAAAAGTTCTCGAATGGAGACGACGCACCGCCAAGCGCAGCTTAAGAAGACCAGCTAAAAGGTGGATAGAAGACGCTGGATACAAGCCGCTTCCAACCGGTCTTTTTGGAAATCCATGAGGCCTATGTTCAGCAGTGGACTTCTTGTGGTTAAACTGATAATTTTATACATTGTGCATATATGGTTACACGTTCCAATTTAAATAATTAACGACAAGAAGTCAAGTGTCACGTTTCCCATATAACCGTCTGTTATTATAATCACAAGTCTGGCTAACGCTTGCTATATCCCACACTATACAAGTGCCTTTCTGTCGAAATTGTCTTCCGGGGCCGTACTACAAACGTTCAAGCAGTCTTAGTTCAATATTATTTTGACTTTTGTCTCGTTCTTTCTACAGTTGTGAGAGCAAGACAAAGGTCAATGTAATATTGAAGATTACTTGTAGGATTGAGGTAACCTGGAGCTTTCTGAATGAATAGGAAGAATACCACAATTATATTTTAACAAACAGGTGTCATTTCCCATACCCTGTTAAATTTTAACATGTGCATGTCATTTCCCACGCCTTTTGTTTATCGTAAACAAAACTTCATTTCTGGAATGTTCTTCGAGTTTCTTCAAGTTAGGAATAGTATTAATTGTTGGTAAGTATCACAATGGTTTTGTTTTGTTCATATATGCTTATTAATTACTTATGACAAGCTGCGCCCCGCGGTTGCACCCGCGTGGTGATCGATTATGTTATTGTTTACTGATCTCACAGGAACTAACATATTTTTTTTCGGGATAATAAGTATGCCAGATCCTTCTACATAGTATAAGTAGTAATCCTAAATCGAAATTTCGTCCAAATTCGACCAGTAGTTTCGGCGTCTCTAGGACACACAGCACAGACAGACAGACAAAATTTTTGAAAATTTACGTTTTGGCTTTTGTATAACGAATCCTCCAATAAAAAAAATTCAAAAATATTTTATGTACAGTTTTTGATCCGTTATAGTCTTAATATATGTATAGATAATGACTATATTAATTTCAGGTTGTTAAATGCGACGATAAGCGAAAGGCGCCTGATGACAAGTTAATAGCATATAGCAGACAATTTAATATTTAATAGATTAGTAGGCATTAAAACTACGTAGATTCTTAACCATATCTTTATAATATCGCTATGGAATTGGGGATGGTTAGGTAAGGCTGACTAGCGAGAAAAGTTGCAAAGTCGCAACGAGCTACGGAGAGGGCTATTCTCGGGATCTCTGCGAGATTAAATCAGAAATGAAGAGGTCCAAAGATATACGAAAGTCACCGATTTAGCACGGTGGATTAGCAAGTTAAAGTGGCAGCTGTGGGCAGGGCACAGGCACATTGCGCGTAGAACTAAGTAATAGCCGATGGAGTTGAAAAGTTCTTGAGTGGAGACCAGGCACCGGCAAACGGCTGCGTTTACAATAAATATATATATAATTAATACGATCAATTGATAATACTTTTACACAATACAGCTTTTGTAACAATATGAAATAATCAATGGAATTTAGGAACGAAATTTATTATTTTGTGATCTTACTGTCATTACGAAAATTGATTAACCACATTAACAGGTCATACGTAAAGTAAGTACTTCGAAAGATGGAAATATAAACATCCTCGGCCACACCGTCGCTTAACATCAGGCGAGTTAGTGGTCAATCGTAGATCTATCTTGCGTTAAAAAAAACTCAGTGCACGAAAATCGTGAGTAAAATTCACTTTTATACTAAGTACGATTTAGTGCCCACTACAGCGCGCCGTTCTGTCTGTCTCCCCGTCTAGTACGAGCTCCTGGTGATGAAATCCTCCTATCCCGCGTGCGGTCCTTCGTGTAATTATGTGCTCTAATATCGGAAGCGGGTAATGCGGCAAATGAGGTGCGCGTGGGCACGGCACGCGTCTACAGGAAGCGTCACTTGAACGCGGCGAGCGGTCTGTCCACGCGTCTTCACGGGATAGAGGTGAGCTCGTCTTTATTTTCTTCGTATTAAACAGTTTACCTCATTTATTTGTGTATTTAGCTTAGCGACGTTATCTAAACTTGACTGTCAAATTTATTTTTAACCCCCGCCCCGACATAAAAAGAGGGGTGTTATAAGTTTGACGTGTGTATCTGCGTGTGTCTGTCTGTGGCGTTTGATCTAGTTTTATTTTATTTGAGAAGGGATTTCATCGAGCCTGTTCTTAATTAAGTTTTATCAAAATCGATTTAGCCGTTTTTTTGTCGGGGGTTTTTGAGGATTTTCATTGAGTGTCCGTTCTAGGCTATGTTTTATCAAAATCGGTTAAGCCGTTTTTTTGTCGTGGGTTTTTGAGTTTTCCAAACTTATACTTGTCTACATTGCTCTTCGGAGAAAGACGTGAGGGTAGGTAACGGGTGAATGAAATGTCTGTTGATTACAATTACCTTCGGTAACCTACCGGATTGTCAATTTTTCTCGTTTAAGGTATCGTTAAATTGTTTTTTTTAAACCCCCTACCTAAAAAGTGGGGTGTTAGAAGTTTGACTTGTGTATTTGAATGTCTGTCTGTGGCATCGTAGTAGTTCTCAAACGGATGAACCGATTTTATTTTAGACTTTTTGTTTGAAAAAGGATTTCATCGAGAGTGTTCTTAGCTATGTTCCATCAAAATCGGTTCAGCCGTTTTAATGTCGGGGATTTTTTGAGTTTTCTAAACTTATACTTGATTTTCATCGAAGTGGAAGGTATTTTGTTTTTCTGAAGTTAATGTTTTGACTGTACTTGTTTAATTCATATGAATTCATCTGATATCCTCATTGCAGTTTAGTGTAATTAAAATAACAGACGTCCATTTAGTCACAAAAGCTTGTAAAGCGTTCCCGAGACGATCAATAGCACCTCTGAAGAGAGAACAGTTTTTTTTTGGTTTTTATCTGTCCAGTCTAAGCTTTAACTTTTGCTTTGCCGTTTGTGAAGTTAGGTTCATCTATATAGATTTTGTTTCTTATAATACCTATAAGTTGTTTTATTTCATTGACAGGTTTGCGCTTGACCGCTTACTCGCAAAAAATATTGCAGTCTACGATGGAACGCGCTTACCTATAATAAATCAATTCACACGTTTTTAATTATACATCCCAATGACATACTCATAATACATAGGTATTATTTGTATATAATACACAATTCCATACAAAAAGCGTATTACGACACTTCTTGTTTTTGAACTTTTAGTTTGGTTTAATTGACCGTCTGGAGAGCCCTTTATTTTTTCCAAGAATAGCTTTTAATAGTTCGTCATTACCGCTCTGCAAACATTTTACCTTACGCAAGCACGTCTAATAGCAACAGAGTCTCGGTCTAGTTACCTGATTACTGCCCCGGTTAGGTCCACGTTGCCGCGTTCCAGCCCGCCCTTGAACTCGGCAGGCTTGGGCGGCCGTGACGTCAGCGTAACTTTTTCAGTTTTACCTCTGTATTGGCTTTGCAAAGGGTGGTTATTGTGCCAATTTTATTCGATAAATTGCGGTATTAAGTAACCACAAGTAATAGTTCGTATGATTATTTATTAACCTATGCTCTTTGTTAAGTTTTGTATGTAGACGTACTAAAGTTTAGACATAATGCTACGACTATAGTATACGAGTTCCCACACGCTAAAAGATTAAAACTATATACCTACGCGGTAAAATGGTCGAGAGTCATGTTCTAATTTGTAATTACTTTCTGCCTTAGTGGATAAAATGAACTTTTCCTAGTATTAACCCCGGAAACCGAGCTTTACGAGCTAGTGAGATGAAAAGTTCTTATTTTGTTTGAAAGGATATACCTACTTACTTTTAGATTAGTCCCATGGAAATTTTATCAAAATTATTAAATCGACACATGTCATAGGCATGATACGATGATACATGATACATGTCATAATAATAAAGTTTTTGGCGTGTTATATTATTATGTATAAGGAGAGAAAAAGACGGTCAAGTGCGAGTCGGACTCGCGCACGAAGGGTTCCATTAAATAATGGAAAATAAAAACGGCAAAAATCACGTTTGTTGTATGGAAGCCCACCTTATATATTAATTTTATTTTAATTTAGTTATTTATTTTTAAAGCTAATAAGTAATATAACTTAATATTCTGTGAATATTTCAAGCATCTACCTGTTGCCGTTATCAATATAGAGCAAAAACGAGCAAAAAATTCACGTTTGTTTTATGGGAGCCCTTTTAAATATTAATTTTATTCTGTTTTTTAGTATTATTTGTTATAGCGGCAACAGAAATATGTACTTCATCTGTGAAAATTTCAGCTGTCTAACTATCACGGTTCATGAGATACAGCCTGGTGACAGACGGACAGAGGACGGACGGACGGACAGCGGAGTCTTAGTAATAGGGTCCCGTTTTTTACCCTTTGGGTACGGAACCTTAAAAACAGGAAAATAGACAAAATGTAAGTAATTTGGCGGGTGCATTAACGCACAGATTAGAATGTCTATCAATCATGTAGACCCAGCTTTAGAGTTATTGTGGCACCATTTGTTACAAAAGTTATCACAGTTCGGGGTCATATCGGTTAAAGTAGCAACCTTATAATTTTGACTAAAACTTTCAAACAAGCGTTTACGCGAACTAGGGCACTGTAAAACACTTTCGACACTTTCCGACTGTGTTTATTCCATTTATTCACTTAGCGGCCGTGAAATAATGGTAATGTTGGCTTCTGGCTAATTGTTAGCTTTTACTTGGAATATATTAAAAGTTGGAGGTTGAACACAATCGGTGTAATGCGTAGAAAAACATAGTAACATTAGCTGTTCCTGTAAAAAAATAAAATAAAATAAGCCCCGAATTTAGATGCCGATGTATTAAAATGTACAATTTTTTATTTATTTATTATCAAACACTATAAAAACAACGGAAAGATAAAAGTTAATAAGATATATATTAATATAATAATTGTATTTGCATGTCATAGTTATTTTTGACGTGCCCATTTTGGTGATAATTAATTCATTAACGTATTTTTTTAGAGATATTATTTAATATGGAACGATGTCCATACAAAAGTACCTATTTTTATTACCAATTGTGGTCGAAAAAAGTAGGTAGGTAGATTTTTTACGCAAGTTAGATCTACGATTGACCACCAACTCGCCTGATGTTATGCGACGGTGTGGCCAAGGATGAAGCTCTTCGATCTAAAACATATCTAAGTTTCCGGCAGCCTAGTCCAGAGACCGTCTGACTTGCGATCCGCAGGTCCTGGTTTCGAATCCCGCGGCACGCACCTCTGTCTTTTCGGAGTTATGTGCGTATTGTTGATTACCGCCAACTTCAAAACGGTGAAGGAAAACATCGTGAGGAAACCTACATGTCTGAGAGTTCTCAATGATCTTGAAGATGTGTGAAGTCTGCCAACCCTCACTTGGCCAGCATGGTAGACTATGACCTTACCCTTCTTATAATGAGAAGATGGCCCGCGCCCAGCAGTGGGACAGTTTGTACAAACAGGGCTGATAAAATAAAAAGTAGCTGTGAAATGTCGCGAGGGTATTACTATAACTAAACGTTTGCTATTTCCTCAGTCCATGAAGTTGATAGCCACATCCCGTATACGATTGAAGAATCTTTTCTTAGAGACTTACCAATTTACAAGGGTGCCAAATTACATGACTAGGTACCTACGTCTGGCGGCTTAGGTTGTAATTTCTCTGACACGTAGTATGTCTGTCACTCAAGAGAAAGTTTTTTAAAGCTGTAAATAAGCGCGATGAGAAGTCTACATAAGTACATAACTCATAATTGTCCAACTGCGTAATGTTTTCTGAGTAAGTAACACAGACTTTAAGTAAGTAGGTATATATTGTATTGAAGGACATTTTCACAAGTACCTAAAGAAAAGTTTTTATCAAAGATTCATTCATTCTTCAAGTCGACGACTTTAAGTGACAATATGCACTGAATAACATCAATTGCAAGCTACTGTGTGTAAATTTCTCTCATGTTTTATACAAATACATTATCTAATTATTATCGATGTTAATTTTTGTCTCTATTAGAGATAAAAGTAAAGAGGTTATCAATACGAGTATATTTTTTTGTGCCAACTTACCTACGTTACCTAAGTTGCGTTATTTCTTCGCCAATTTTAAATTGTTTTATCTTAATTATTCTACTGATTTTGTTTAGATTGATGACTGACTTCTGGTATTAAAATCTTGGAAGCTATATTATGAGAATTCTCGGAAGTACAATATTCGCCAGTAGGTAACAGAAGAAATCCGTTTTTACCTTCGATAAAGTATCAACGTGTTGTAGAGTCAGTCCTCAAAACGTCCGAGAAATAGGTACAAACTTACTACATATCTACACTACAAGTACTCAGTTACTACATGTTTATAATAAACCGACTTCAATAATTATAGTTTAAATACTGAAAAAAACGGACTTCAAAATACGCAATTCGATTACTTGTATGACATTTTTTCAGTTCTTTTGTTATAAAAACCAAAGTACTGAATCAATTTTGATAAAATTTACATGGGACCACTTCTGAGGTATTTACCTAGTAAACAAAACAGAATCAACCACAATTCATAATTGGTGGAGTAATCGCTGAACAAACATACAAAAAAACATTCTGTATTTTTTGTTTGTTACCGCATATCTTCGTAATTTATAAACCGAATTGAAAAAACCTTTTGTTTGAAAATATATATTTTCAGATTGGTCCCATAGAAATTTCATCAATATCAGTTCACTAGTTTGGTTTCTAAAAACAAAATTGTACATTTCGAAGTCGGTTTCCAGTTTTTGTCAGTCAACTACATATGATTAAAAGCCAAGCAGAACACACAAAACACATATAATTAAAGTCATGTTAATTGTTCATAATGTCACGAAACAAAATATATTGTTTATTTAGGCAGTTCGTGTAACTCTGTAATCGTATGTAGAGCAACTGGGAGCTTGACTTCTGACCCGTTATCAGTGCGCCAACCGACGCGCCATTCTCGCACCGCTTTACGACAGTCGCACGCGCATCTACCGGGTAAGTTTTAAATTACACATTTAAAATTGATATAGTTACCTTGCATTTTCTTTTATGTGTTTTGGCGAAAATGTTTATTACATATATTTTAACCCCCAACCCAAAAAGAGGGGGGTTATAAGATTGACGTGTGTGTCTGTGTGTCTGTCTGTGGCGTCGCAGCTGCTAACGGATGGACTGATTTTGATCTAGTTTTTTTTTGTTTAAAAGAGGATTTCTTTGAGAGTGTTCTTAGATATGTAGCATCAAAATCGGTTCAGCCGTTTTTTTTCGGGGGATTTTTGAGTTTTCTAAACTTATACTTGTTGTATAATTAGGCGAGTAATTAATAATATAATTAGTATAACACTTTGAATTACAAATCTTTGGAGCCAACTTTGCATCGCTATAAAATTTGTGAGTAATCCTGCAGTAGGTAGGTAGTAAGTACTCTTCATTTTAAGTAGGTGACTTGGTTTTATTGTTGAAAAAGTAATCAGCTCAATTTGGTCTGATATAACTCTCAGCCCACTTATTTCGATTCTATTATTGTAATTCTATTAGTGTTGATGTTATTGCAAGTAATTAGTACAAGTTTAGGAAACTCAAAAACCAAGACAAAAAAATGTCCGAACATATATTTATAAAATCCTCTTTCAAAAATTTTTGATAAAAACCGGTCCATCCGTTTGAGAGTTACGATGCCACAGACAGATGTACAGATACACATGTCAAAGTTTTAACACCCCTCTTTTTGAGTCGGGGGTTAAAATGGTAGGAATGATCTAGATTTTATATTGTCCTCCGTTAATCCTATTGTGTACGTCAACAGATGTGCTAACGGCATGTCGTCACTCTACCTCCTGGGCCTCTTCCTGGCCTCTACCCTCGCTTGCGAGCTGACTCCAGGCCCCGAAGCTGGAGCCAAGTCTCCTGGAGACAACTACTTCAGGCTCATCATCAATGGAGAGGTGGAGCGGTATGCGCCTGGACAGAGATATGTTGGTATGTAACCATATCTATTAGGTATATCTAACTGGCCTCGCAGCTCAGTTGGTAGTATGTCTGCCTGTTAATCTGAAGGTTGTGGGTTCGATCCCCACCCAGGTTAAACATTTGTGTGATGAGCATGGATGTTTATTCTATGGCTGGGTGTTTCTATGTATCACAAGTATGTATTTACAAAAAAATTATATACATACATATGTATTCTATCAGCCATAGTTTCCATAGTACAAGCTTTGCTTAGTTTGGGCTAGATGATGTTGTGTGAAATGTCCACCAATATTTATTTATCTATGTTAGCACTTTTGTATCTTATATTATTTTTACTGATTTCAAAAATAATTAAATTTCTCAATAAAATAAATCTGTTTAGCAATTCATCATCATTACATCAGCCACGTGAAGTCTTCTGCTGGGAATATGCCTCTATGGTCTTCCAAAAATCCTGATACGTCAGCGTCTTCCTGCCACTTGCATGAGTCCATCTGGTATCTGGTCATTCTACGCTGTGCTTGTTGATTTATCTTCTCCCTTGAGAATGCGCTTACATTTTGTTACGCTGGTAACTAACTCACCCCAACCGATTTTTTACTCTGGCAGCTGTATGCTTATTTTTATTATACATCATATACAAAAATTTCAAATGGAATCAGCATAACATCGCTTTAGGCGCTTCAACTTCCTCCTTATTATAGTTTAAAAGTATAGAACAGACATACACACCCAGAGGCGTCTTTACCTATGGTGCAGGGTGTGCGGCGCACACGGGCGCCGGGTCTAAGGGGGCGCCGAGCGCCCTCTAGTGCGGCACCTCCAAAGATGCGTCGTCACTCGCGGCGCCGGCGCTCTCAAAGACCCTGCGCCTGTGTTTATGGCCGATGCCGGGCGCGCGGTAGCAAAGCAAGGCGCGCCACCACAAGCTACTCCTTTTCCTACTCTACACAATAACTTTTGTTTCAACGTGAAATCATCCTTTAAACAGATAGTTAAAGATTATATTGGCGTAATGTCGCGTCGCTACCAAAGGCGCGTGCCGGCGTTGCACCTGTTTGTTTTGATTTGTTTGACAATACGCCGACTATCATTGCTAAATCGGCTGTATTGGAATGCTATAAAGTTCAAATTTAAATTCCCAGGGACGTGCGGCGGTCATTTTCAAAGGCTTGTGTACGCGTGCCGCATTTTTTGTTTTACCGCTACAGCATAGTTTTGCGAAATAAGCCTTGATGCAATTGGATTAACTATCATCTTTGAGTAAACATGTAAATGTGAAGTAAATCGGTTTTTCTTTTGATAAAAATTATATAAAAGGTAAGATTTGGTTATTTGCTTGCACAATTATTGCGACAAGCATCGAGGTCAGAGGTCATCAAAAATAGCCAGCGAAATCCATGAAAAAAAAAACAACTATCGAGGTGCTATCGAGTGATAGATAGTGATATCGAAGTTAAATACCCACGACCTAGGATTTTTCATTTGTTTATCCTACTGCAGTGCGGAACAAACAACGGTAAGTTAAAGTGCTTTAATATGTTGTACCTACTAGTATACTTACTTAGGTATTTATTTAGGTCTTACTTTTACCTAACCTTTGAACAACAAACTACTTTTTTATTTAATTTATTTATTCTGTTTGATTGCCTAATATCTTCATTAGGCAATCAAACAGAATAAATAAATTCGACGTTGATTGATATGTGTCATAATTATAATATATAATACTTAGTCCAAGTTGCAACTATTTCTCTGGGCCTATATTAATTTACATTGATAGTACTTTTAGGTGCCTATACTTAGTTTATTATTTATTTTAGATGTCTGATGGCGATGGAAAAAAGAAACTTTCTGGTGCACAAAATCGAAAAAGAAAGCTGGAGAAGGAATTGTCTCTGAAAAAGAATACATGTTCTATTAAAAAGTTTTTTGTTCGACCCGGTCCATCCTCGGACGAACACCTGGAGACAGAGACATATGAAAACCAAGATAATTCTACAGCAGAACTCGTCCCTTCAACGTCGCCGCCGCCGCCGCCGCTGCTGTCTTTGTCGTCGGTAGTCGAAGAAGACGAAGAACCTCCTAGTGCCGAAGCGTCCCCGGAGAATATACTTCGAGAAGATGTAATGAATGATCTCGCGTTATGGCCACAGGTGTTATCCGATAAACAGAGAATATTTTTGATGGAGCGTGGGCCAGTACAGGTAAAAGTGGGTTCATATCCTTCGAATAGTTCAAAAAGATCTTTTTCAAATGCTTATTATACTAAAAAGATGTTAAATAATGAAACCGTTTTAAGAAACTGGCTTGTTTACTCTAAGTCAACTGATTCTGTTTATTGTTTTTACTGTAAACTTTTTCATGCTGATGCGACTCCTTTTAATGGTGAAATAGGTTACAAAGATTGGCAGCATTTGTCTACTGCTATAGAACGTCATGAAAAGAGCTTAGGGCACCTATCATGTCTTAAGAAACAAATTACGTTGAAAACTGTTATTTTAAAAGAAAAGTCGGTAGATTTCTTGCACCAAAATGAAATTGATCGGGAAAAAAAACGTTGGGTTGCAGTACTCGAACGAATAATCAACATAATTCATTTTTTAGCGAGGCAATGTCTGGCTTTTCGGGGAAGATCTCAAAAAATTTACGATTCCGATAATGGTAATTTTTTAAAGCTGGTTGAATATACCTCTAATTTTGATAATGTGCTTGCGGAACACATTGCTCTTATTCAAAAATCTGAGTCACGCCTAACTCATTATCTTGGCCATAACATTCAGAATGAAATAATACAATTATTAGGAGAAAGAATAAAAAAAGCTATTGTTTTGGAATTGACACAATCCAAATATTTTTCCATTATTTTAGATTGCACTCCAGATATTGCACACGAAGAACAAATATCGGTTGTCGTACGGTACGTTCTTTTAAATGCAAGCAACAACAAGGCTGAAGTAAAAGAACACTTTCTGGGTTTTTTTCCTATTACAGACACTACTGGCCTGGGCTTAACTAAATTTTTGTTAGATTGTTTAATCTCAAACGAAATTGACATACAAGATATGCGTGGTCAAGGTTACGATAATGGTGCAAACATGAAAGGGAAACATATAGGTCTACAAAAACGAATTTTAGATTTAAAACCGCGCGCATTTTACGTACCTTGTGCGGCAAACAGCCTAAATTTGGTGGTGAATGACGCTGCTAAAAGTTCATTAGAAATTGTCAATTTCTTTTCAGTTGTGCAGGAAATTTATGTTTTTTTTTTCTGCGTCAACAGCACGTTGGCAAATACTTGCTAAAGAAGTGCCAACTTTAAGTCTAAAACCACTCTCAAATACTCGATGGGAGAGCAGGGTTGAAGCAGTAAAAGCTCTACGTTTTGAACTGGGAAAAGTGTATGATGCCTTGTTTACCATATATTCCGATAGGAGCAAAGATGCCGAGTCAAGAAATATGGCAAATTCATTACTGACAAAATTAAGTCGTTTAACTTCATCTGCTCTCTGCTTATTTGGTTTGAAATTTTAAGCAAGATAAATATAGTTAGCAAGGCACTTCAAAAGTAAGACGTTGTATTGTCAGAAGCGGTGAAACTGATTGATAATGCAAAAATAAGTTTGTCTGAATTCCGCAATGAGTCTGCTTTTGAGGAGCTCCTTAACAGCGCGAAAACTGTAGCGGAAGAAGTCGAGGCAATAGCAGAATTTCCCACACCTGCACGCCCTCGCGCTCGTAAAAGGTTTTTTAATTATGAGGCGGAGGATGAACCGATAACAGACCCGAAAACACATTTCAAAGTAATTTTTTACTACTATTTGTTAGACACCGCTATTACTAAGTTCGACGAACGGTTCGAACTTTTGAATGAAAATAATGTAATTTTTTCATTTCTTCAAAAATTCAAACACTGGAAAGATTTGGACTCAGATACAAAAAAAACACATTGTTCTAATTTAGAAAATAAACTTAGCCATGCTGGTTCTTCAGATGTGGAAAAGTTCGAGCTCTATAACGAAATCGAATTATTACCGATGTTTATTGATGATTCCACTACGCCGTTGGATATTTTAAATTACTTGTTTACGAATAAATTAATTTCAGTGTTCCCAAATCTCTCCACAGCACTGAGGATATACCTGACACTTCCAGTCACGGTCGCACATAGCGAAAGGTCATTTTCTAAACTAAAAATAATTAAAAACTATCTTAGATCAACATTGTCGCAAAGTAGACTGACAAATTTATCGTTAATAAGTATTGAACATGAAATCAAAATTGAAGTTAGTGACATTGTTAAAGATTTCACTAATGCAAAAGCACGAAAAGTAACTTTTTTGTAAATATATTTGTGTGTGTGTACTGTGTATATATATGTGTGTACGAGCGTCCTGTAATGTAACTATATTAGTTTTTAAATTAAATATTTTTGGAAGAACTACAAAGTTGTGATTTTTTATTCTTGATGTAACCCCTTCCATCCAAAAAAAAAGTTTTTGCTTTCCGATACCATTTGCACCTGAATTTCCGTTTGAAAATTATAACTGTTAGTATTCCATTTTGACCCCGCTTCTAATAGAGGGCGCCAGGGTACTGGTTGCACACGGGCGCCACAAGGGCTAGAGACGCCTCTGTACACACCGTAGCCTCACGAATGGGCACCAGCATCCTTAGTACTTTAGTACGGAAGTGTAAAAATAACTTTGTTAAAGATATTTGTGGTCATTTCACACAACACCATCTAGCCCAAACTAAGCAAAGCTTGTACTATGGAACTAGATGGCTGATAGAATACATATATACTTTTTTTTTTGTAAATATATACATATGATACATAGAAACACCCAGACACAGAACATCCATCCATTGCTCATCACACAAATGTTTGCCCTGGGTGGGGATCGAACCCACGACCTTTCAGTTCAGCCGGTAGACGTAAACACACTACCAACTGAGCTACAAGGCCAGTCATAGGTAGATATAGGGCTTTACCGAAAAACGTTACTTAGCTTTAACATATTTTGTCAATTTCTCGCTGTCATGTAATGACACTTGCGGAAAGAAGACAGATAATTTAATGGTTAAAGTCATATAGTTAAAGTTAAATAACGTTTTTTGGTAAGGCCATAAGATACTTTACCTAACTCGCGACTTCTGAGGAAGTTCTAGGAGTTATCTGTCACAGCGTCCAAGGGCATACAACTGATTGTCTTCTCGGAAACGCATGATTTTGTTAAAGTTTGCGCTAACGCAATGATAAAAACTACGACTGCACGGTTCAGTTCAGTTGAATTGATAAGGGTTTTTGCGCTTCGCCTGTGCAATTCTAATGAAGAACTTTGTAATTGTAGGAACAACAAATAATCTAGAAACGTACGTACTTCAATCAGGAATAGGTACTGAATTGAATTTTCGATATGAGATTTGGTATATAAATAAAGTTTACTCTGTATTTAATTACCCGACTGCGTAAGAAGGAGAGTTATGTTTTTATAGTGTATGTATGTATGTTTCTATTCTATACAACCTACAGCCTAAACGGCTTGACCAGTTTTGATGAGCGAGGAGTCGTTAGATACGTCTTTGCCTCCTGCCGTTTTTTTTTGTCTTTACTTTTTGGCTATATTTTTGTAATAATTGAAATACGACTCTCGCAACATAAAAAAAACACTTTTTGGTAATGTCCAACGAACTGTTTCGTGATTTCACTAGAATTATGAGAACACGTCGTATCTGATTAAAATCACCTCCGTATTTTTTCCCCAGTGACCCTCGTTGGCTCCCGCACCCACGACGTAGTCCAGCAGTTCACCAGATTCAAGATAGTCCTGGACCCTCTCGACCCAGCTGTCACCAGGACTCCCAGGAAGCAAGGCCAGTTCCAACTGTTCGCTGACACGCTCTCCAAATTCGACGAAGAATGCACGAACTCTGTCGTGGAAGCTGACAATTTGTCAAAGACGGAAGTCCAGGTTATGTGGAAGGCGCCTCAAGCTGGGTCGGGATGTGTGCTTCTAAAGTGAGTAATTGCAAATTTAGAGCCATATAGAGCGGTAAGGCTTAAAATTATTCTAGACTTTCAAAAGTCAATATTAACAACTACTGACGATTAGGCTAGCTAGGATTGTAATGGTCAGTTAGGATCTATATTGTGGAAAGGGCTAGTTAGCACTTCAAATTATTTCTAATCTTACTAAGCAGGTTCATATTTTTACAAATTTAGCTATAATTTTGCTGCTGGAATTTTGTTCTCGAAAATCAGAGCGAAAATGTGAGAATATTCTTTTGATTCCAGAGCCATGGTGTACGAGAACGCAAGTCGTTGGTACGCGGAGGACGGGCAGCTCACCAGGCGCATCTGCGAAGATACGTCTCTATCAGCACCCGACTGCTGCGCGTGTGATGATGCTAAGTACAGGGTTAGTGCTATACCTATATATCTCGTTTATTTTAGTTTAAAATTCAATATACTGGAAAGAAGCTACGCCCCACGCACGCCTCAATGCATAAATTCTTCCGAATTACAGCTTATTCACTGAATGTCTTGTATATATCGGGCCATTATTCGTTTTTGTTTGAATCAGCCTAACACAGATTCTGTGTTAAAATTTTACACAGACCTGTAAACTTACAAATTTCATTAGTAACGAACATGACTTTCTTCTCTATAGATGGTGTTCGAAGGTCTGTGGTCTGCTCAGACCCACCCCAAGGACTTCCCCGTGGCTGCTCTGTGGCTGACACACTTCTCTGACGTCATCGGCGCAACGCATCCGAAGAACTTCTCTTTCTGGGGAGAAGGCGAGATCGCTTCTGATGGATTCAGGTACCTAACAAATTAATCATTTGAACAAGTTTTATTCCGAGCCATTAAAAGTTTGTATCTACTTCGGACCCTGTACTGCACAAAATATTATTAAGCTATATCTCCTTACACTGTTCCTTTAATGTTAAAATATCAGTGTAAGGAGGTTAGGAAGTTCTTTGCCCAGCAGTGGAACGGAGCAGGCTAAAATAATAATGTTAAAGGAAGATTGTATCTTCTGGTAGAGTATGTATTTCTTGTATGCACTGTCTGACAGTGAGGCTGGTTCAGATACAACCTCGAAATACAATTTGAAAAAACCTTTCCTTAATATCGATTCTATATATTACCAGGTCCTTAGCCGAATGGGGTTCGGTCGGTCTCATGGAGCGGGAACTCCGTCAACGAGGTGGCTTACTCCGCTCCATTGTCAAGGCGCAGGGTCTTTGGTACCCCAAAGTAAACTCCAATACTTCTGCCACTTTCACAGTGGATCGGAAGCGGCACCTGGTCTCATTGGCCTCTATGTTTGGTAACTACAATATATCTATTATCCTTAAATTACTTTTGTTTTTAACTTATTTCCAAAATTAATTAATTGTTTTTTATGAATGTTTTTTAATTGGTAGGGTGTTTCCATATAATTTTTATCAAAATCGGTTCAGTAATTTGGTTTTCATAACAAAATAACCGAAAAAATTTCGTCCAAGTAAAAGTATTGCGTATTTCGAGGTCTGTTTTTCAGTTTTTTTAACTATAATTATTACATCTACATTTAAATGATACATTTATTTCAAGTTTAACTGCATTCGGTTTTGTTTCCCAAATAAGAAAGGAAAATATAACCAGGACCATAAAAACAACGCTAAGTCATAACAGGGTTTGTACTTTCTTGTACCCGACTAGATAGCTACCACAGAACATAATATAAATATACTGTTAGCTACCATGAACGAGATATACCTACATTACAGATTGTTATTTTCTCAGGGCCGTCTCCTGACTGGGTGGTGGGTGTATCCGGGCTGGATCTCTGCTTGAAGGACTGTTCCTGGGTCGACTCTAAGGTCGTAGACCTATTCCCATATGACGCTGGTACTGACAATGGCATTTCTTACATGGTGAGTCAAGGTTGACTTTACAAAAATAAACATTTAGGGCTTCTCAATAATTGCATACTGTGCAGTTATTGAGGAGCCGTAGATGTTTTAAAATTAAGAAAATATGTTACATCAATGCTTATGTCAATTTCAACGGAAAAAAATCCGATATCTTTCACTATAAATAAATAAAAATTTTGAATATACTAAGAGTGTTGCCAAATACGACCATCATGGGTACTATTTCTAATAATACTCTCTAATACTCTTATTTCAGGTTTTGTTGTATCGTTTCCTTCCTCTCTCTCACTCGCAGATTCTTTTTCTAATGTTGTTGTATTATTTTTATTAAAGTCCCCGAACGCTGAAACGGTCCCCCGTGAGAAGATGTACCGCATCACTCCGATGTACCCTGAAGATCCGCGGGCCCCCTTTTACAACCCCGGCGCTGACTCCATAGCCCCCATGGCACGCCTCTATCTCACTAGGGAGAAACTTATCTCCAGGTATACTTCTTCGACTACAGCATATTAAAACTATGGAAATTATCACTGTAATTCAATTAATTACTATTATTATTAACGGGATATTTACCATGTTGACTCGACGATCACTGTATTATTAACGGGATATTTACCATGTTGACTCGACGATTATTGTTCCGATGCGATAGTCGTGTCAGTGAACGGTCTGATAGCGAAAACCCTTGACCAACACCTCAAGAGGCTCTCGTAAGATTGTTGGATCAAGGGTCCAGTACAAAAGACAGTCATTCAGAGATTCCTCAGTTTGTAGTCCTTACCGTCGATAGCTTGAGCTCTGTTAAGTAAAGTTAAGTTTTTTACAATATTTATGTTATTTTTTTGTATGTAGATATATTTGTATTGAAACAAAATTAAATTAAGATATCACATAAATAAATGGGACAGTAAATTAAATAAAGCATGTTTTGGGGAAATTGAACATTTTAATTGAATGTGGTGTTGCAGATCTTGTGACGAAGAGACGCTTTTGACGCTCGTAGCTGAAGAAGCAGAGAATACGCAGTCTGTTGACAGACGTAAGTAGACAAGCTTTAAAGATAAAATTTAGCACACGTCGGACACTACATACATAGGCATAGACTCTATGCCTATGTATGTAGTGACGAAGTGACGACGTGCTCTCTGAAGTATATGCCATAGACTTTTGGGATTCGAGCGCTTGATCAACTGACAACCGCGTTAAACTCCGACAATCGACAGGGCGAGCGCGGGGAGAGGGTGAGGAACCCGAGATTGGAGGGAGGCGGAGAGTGTCCGTTCTGTATCTTATGTTTCAGTAAATATACTCCTTTCAAACATTTTTTACCTTTGACAAAAGGGAAATACGCAGATACGCCTGTGAATTGTATTGATAGGCAAATGATAAATGCAAAAAATTTAATATTTCATAGACGCTGATTTTTGCAATAGTGAAGTTGACGTTCTCTTTAGCTCCGATATTTGTCGACATCGATATGTACTATGCCCACAGATTATGTAACGACGATTATTCAAAAGCAGCTCAATTTTAGTTTCCTTCAATTTATTGCTTTATTTTATTAATTTTAATAGTGATGTGTGCATTATGTGTGTCTCCCTTCCCCATCAGCGGAGTGCGGTGTGAGCGAGTGGGGCGCGTGGTCCGCGTGCTCTGTGTCGTGCGGCAAGGGGCTGCGCATGCGCACGCGCACCTACCGCATGCCGCAGAAGGCGCAGATGTTCTCCTGCGACCGCCAGCTCGTCTCCAAGGAGATGTGCGTCGCGCCCGTGCCCGAGTGCGAGTGAGTAAGCACTATACTCTGTGACACGCAGTTTCGTCCGTTTTGGGATAAATATGGTGATGATGTGATGTGATACTCGTATCATGTCGTTAGATTCGTCTTCAGTAGGTAGTCTGAAAAAGATTACTTTTAGCAAATTTACTTGCCTTTTGTGTAATTTTTCTGTATTTATTTTGTGACTATTACTTTTTATGGTGTCAATAAAGCGCTATTGATTGATTAGGGCAAGCGAAACGAGTCCTACCACTATCCCACATTTTGTACATTTCTACGGTACGCCATACCATAAAACTATCACACATCTATATTTGGAATTTAACATTGTAAGTATTTTAAATTCATGTCTAGATGTATAACTTATCATGAAAATATCGTTTTGTAAAATAATTACTGGGTAAAAAAACCTCGCGAGCCCTCACAAAGCTGCGCTTTTTGCTAGTTGTTAAAATGAAATGTGATACCTGTAGAGGCGACAGCAGCCCGGTCGAGGAGGAGGTGTCTAACAGCGCGGCGACGTTCGACGCGGACGGCGTCTGCAAGACCTCCGAGTGGGGCGAGTGGAGCGAGTGCTCCGTCACCTGCGGGATCGGGTTCAACACCCGCCGCCGCTACTTCCTCAACCAGATGGGGCCCAAGAAATGCCCGCTAGTGCAGATTGGTGAGTACACACAAAAATATCTTCCTTCAAACAGAACCAGTATGTTTAGATAGATAGAGATAGATAGAGAACTAAATGTGACATTGAGGGCGCTCCGGTTTTTATTTCATTATTTTGTTCAGTCGAGACACACATTACCATAGTAGTATCTCGTTAGAGATGTAACTTTCTTTTTTGCCACGATAGAACTATAAGTAAACAGACTCTAACCGTGGAAGTAAAAAGTCAGATTCAAACTTGTATCATACGAGTGGAAAACAGATAGCGGTAGAGGCCAAAAAAATTGTATTACAGATTAGTTTCGCCGTTTAGCCGTGAAGAGGTAACAAACAGACAGAGAGACAAACGATAGACAGAGTTAGGTACATCTGCATTCTAATCTCAGCGATAAGCAAGCTCATCCGAATTAGTATTTGAAACAAAAAGCTCTATGTGAAGACAATTAATATGGCTCTATCTAAGTATAATCCGAAATAGTATTTGAAACGAAAAGCTCTATGTGAAGACAAATATTGTCTCTATCTATAATCCGAAATTAATTTGTTTAAATCATTAGCCAACAGTTTAATTTGCCCGAATGTTATTAGGTTAAGTTCGTTAGGTTTCTGTAATAGATCCAAAAACCTTCTTATTTACAAAGATTCGGTTATCAGGTATATCAATTATTAGGTTAGATTCGTTAGTTAATTAGTTTTATTTTTATTATACACATAAACTTTCGTGTTACAAACATTCGGTTATCAGACGAGCTTTCTGGATTTTGATAAAGTATATTTTGAAAAAAAAAAAATGTTGCCAGGGAAATGATATTCGGTATTTCACAATTACAAATACAAATCATTTATTGGTAAATTGTTATTTACAAGTCAATTGATCACATAAAATTAAATTAAATAATAAAATATTTATAATTATAACTTGTCTTCCATTTATTCATTAATATAAGCCTTCCTTTGAAGTATGAAGTATGATTATAGATAGGTAACATGGAGGTAGGATACTTTCCCTTAAGTTGAACATCTGTCGCCAAGCACCTAACGGTGTAGTTCCCGTGGTAGTCCGATCCAGTGTATGTTAGTAGTACTATTCGAACCTGCGTCCATACTTCCAGAGGAGAACCGGAAGTGCATGCAGCCTCAGTGCACGGACCAAGAGCAGCCTGATGTGTCGGACCCTACGTGCCCTACCTCTGATTGGTCCGCGTGGTCGCCGTGCTCCGCCTCCTGTGGTCGCGGCGTCGGCTTCAGGCAATTATACTTTATTACTTTATGTACATTACGATAGAGTAGAAAATTGTATGAAACACTTGGAGTGTCCTAACGGAGTAGCTTCAGGAAAATATATACAAGGTATATAGGTATATTGCATTAGCATATTATTAGCATATATGATAAATGATGTAAGTTGTGACAGCCTAGTTGAGAGTCTAAGAGTTCTTGAAGATGTAATAAAATAAGGGGGACCTTAAAAACTTTTCTCACAATGGTTAAATGATTCTAGCATTGAGGCAGTTCATACAAACCAAACAGGGTTAAAGCATGAAACATAAATCCTTGGTTTATAGCAGTCCTGTTTGGCTTCAGACAAAATATACTCTATATTTTTCGGCCCTCTGCCGAATTAATTCCTGAAGTACGGCAAAAAGGCAAATTGTTTTTTAGCTTGTTACCTTTGTCTTTAGGAAATTAGATATGCCCGGTAAACGCATTTGCCATATTATTAATAGAAATACAGTCTGCATTAACAGTGACAACTGACATAAACTAGATAAAGTATGACAACAGCTGTCACAATTTTTGCATACTTTATTACACTGAATTTAGACGGTTATCTAAATTCAGTGTTACGCCTGTAGGTAGGCCTTTTTACACAAAATGTTAATTCCATCGAGTTGGTGCTTTGTTCAGTGATTTACGATCCAATCATCATTCATTTAATCTTTATCATTCTGTAACAATTAGTTCACCTTTCTATTCGTCCTATCAGCTTTACAGTGTACTGATTATTTTGGTATTTACCGATATTATTTTGGTAATTATAACTGGTTTGGTTACAGGACTCGGCTGCTGCTGGTGCCTGCAGATCGGCAGCAGGAGTGCTCGGGCCGCGTGGAGCTGATGCAGCAGCGGCCGTGCCAGGAGCGAGAGAGCTGTGCCATCGACATGCTCACCGCTAAACGTGAGTACCTTATCTTGGAGGTCCTAAATTCCGGATGCACTTCGAGCCATTGGGCTGTTTTGTACTTACCCCATGCCTTACCCGCCTCGGGATTTCTTATCAGGTGATCTTATTTAATAAGTCCATTCGTACTTTTACACTGTCATATGACGGGACACACACACACATACCCTTACACACATATATTATATATATATGCCTATTATTAAGATACTAGGCAATTAAGGTGATAATGGACTTTTGAATCCTGATTGTATTTGCCTGTTCGACCCGGCACTTCAGTACTTTGCGCGAACGAGGAATGGAATTCAATTTTAAAGTAGTGCAATATTATTGTCGAGATTCCTTACGTACAGGTTTATCATAAGGGGCCATTCATTTCTTACGTAAGACTATTTTTGCCTGTTTTTGCCAATTAAATAAATAAAAATAAGAGATGCATATAAAGAAACCCAGCCCCTCTTACCCTTGACCACCCATTATAGGAAAACTAGCTCGCGGGCCGGGCCTATGCGCTAGGACAGGTAGGGAATAAAAATATAAAAAAAGTACTTAGTTGCAACCGCTGTTACTAGTAATATCTATTCATTCGTTATTGACCGAGCCAAGGTTGAAATAAAGCTAAATGGAATTTAAAGAAACACAAACAGGCGTCCGAAGCAGAGCGCCTCAACATTTAAATACAATGTTGAGTGATGTTTCGCATGGTACTTAAAGGGAGGCTACTCTCATCTCATATAGCGATGTAGAGTTGGCTCGCGTTCGTTTTTCTTGAGATTGAGTGCGAGACAAAAATTCAAATACTACTTTGAATTGTGATATTTTGACCTCCGCCCCAAAAATAGGGGTGTTATAAGTTTGACGTGTGTATCTTATAGACGTTTTTTGTCGGGGGGTTTTGGGATTTCTAAACTTATATCTTTTTTTAACCGACTTCCAAAAAGAAGGAGGTTCTCAATTCGCCAATTATGAATTGTATTTGATGATTCGTTTTTGTTTGGTAGGTATAATACCTCAGAGCTGGTCCCATATAAATTTAACAAAATCGGTTCAGTACTTTGGTTTTTATAACAAAAGAACTGAAAAAATATCATCCAAGTAAACGAATTGCGTATTTTGAAGTCGTTTTTTTTTTAACTATAATTTACACTTGTTAACAATCGCTTAAGCTTTGTGCTGAATGCAGAAAATGCAAGATAAAAAAGGCGCGAGCCAACTTGGCACCGCTATAAGAGATGAGCGTAACCACCCCAGGCCGCCTTCCGTGTACTTAACTAGAATACTTATTGGGTGTTTTGTTAGTGTTTGTTTTTATCACCGACTGTGGTAAATAGGTAAATTTTTTTTTAAGGATAGTAAGATTTAAGTAGGTAAGCTCAGTGTATAATGTGTATGCCATCTGGGCTGTAGGTTATAGGTTCGATTCTCACTTAGGACAAACATTTGTGTGATGAATATGAATGTTAACTCTGATAGTATGATTAAAAAGCTCCGGCTGTGACGATATTTGCGTAACGGGGCAGGGGAAGATAACTGATTTTACACATGTAGTGACTTTCACATTTTCCTGATCTTTCAACGCGCTCCACCGTAGACTGCAAATGTCGCTTAACATTAGGCGAGTTAGCGGTCAAGTGCAAGTCTATAATACAAGTATATAAGTTATAGAATTTAAAAAATGTAGCATCATGTGTCAATCCCTAACCGTGCCCCCTTCAAACTGACCCAAAATTTACTTTTTTTCATGCAAGATAAGCGCGTTTTATTCTTCACGAGGCCTGTAGCATATTCATTATGTATTGATGTGTGTTATCGTGCAGGTATCTGCATGGAAGGAGCCGAGCAGGGCCCGTGCCGGGGGGTCTACCAGCGCTGGACGTTCGTCGCCGCCAAGGGCATGTGTGTGCCCTTCACGTACGGCGGCTGCCGAGGCACTGCCAACAACTTCATCTCTCAAGAAGACTGCATGAACACCTGCAAGGTCATACTAGGTACGTAGCTCCTGAACTATAGAGGAGTCCTAGGGCTTCATATAGCGGTCTCCTATCGATGATCCAAAATCCGTTTGTTTCTATCTTACTTGCCCGAATCCGTTTCATAGAACTGTCTGATTCCAGATGTTTTGCTTGACACGTGTTTCTGATTCCATAAGTTAGCCATGTGTCATTTGACACGTGTTTCTGATTCCATAAGTTAGCCATTTGTCATTTGACACTTGTTTCTGATTCCATAAGTTAGCCATGTGTCATTTGACACGTGTTTCTGATTCCATAAGCTAGCCATGTGTCATTTGCCCAAACAATTTTTAGATTAGGTTTGTTGGGTTTCTGTTTATAATTCAGTATACACAGAAAGTACAGAAACGTTCTAATACAGAAGCCTACAAAAGCTGTCCGAAGCGTGGCCGCAAAACTTTATGTCACTGGGGCAGTGAGGCGACCTGTGACGTCACGCAGTGACGTACGCTGCGCCGATGAACACATCAACCTGGGGAACCGAGTATACTTACCTCCTTGGTTATACCTTTGTATACTCGGTAATAATGATGTAACGGCGAACACGTCGCTGGGTAGCTATTCCTTTGTGTGTATCTACGCGTGTATCTTTTGAATCAACACCTGTCAAAAGTTATAAGAGCTTTTACCCGACTGAGTATGTAGTAGTGTTATGTTTTTCGAGTGTATGTATGTATGTTTCTTATATTACCTCTAAACTTAACTACTTGCCTAAACGGTTTGATCTATTTTGATGTGCGAGGTGTCGTTAGATTTTTCGCCAGTCCTCGAGTGTCATGGACTATATCTTTTGTAATAATAATAATACGAATTTCGCAAATTTTAAAAATGCACTTTTCCGTAAACTCCAACGAAGTTTTTCGTAATATGTAAGTGGTTTTACTGGAATTATTCTAAAGAATTTGCAATTGTAACCATTTGTAAATACATACTGTTCTGATTTTTGTATTAGGGTTTTTGCAAAAAAAAAAACATTTCAGGTCTTTCAGATTTATCTCTAATTGTCTCACTTTATTTGAAACAAAATAATGATCTAATAAGAATTTGAAATTACAAAACATCCAGTGGGGCATCATTTTAGAATACAGCTTTGACGCTTCCTCCCTTTTCTAAGCACTATTGCTCTAGTTAGTGAATGTCCAGCAGACACAGGAGTTATTAAAAAAATATAATAATACGATAAACAATATTTATTTACAATTACGAATTACAGCCAATCTGTTAGTATGAATTTAATCAAAATTAAAAGCAGAAAGCCTTGAAAAAACAATACCAAATCCCCTTCGCAAACCCTTCAAGTCCCCGAAAACTTTTCGAATGGTACGTTTACGCGAATTCCTATATTTCATACTAATACTCGTCTGGGGGACCAGTCGAGTATTAGTATAGTCATTTACAGCGCCAACCCTCCCGAAATAGGGCCTGTGACGTCACTCTGCGGACTATGTAGCCATCATGACTCAAGAAAACCTGGCTAAATAATAAAAATTGGGCACCAGTTTGGTGTTGCCAATTTTAGCAACGAAACAAAAAATTAGGAAAAATAACTCTTATTATTAGGTAAATGATATAAATTGTTTTTTTATGTTTCCAAAAATTTATTTAATTAAACTAAAAGTATGCTTTTTTATATCCAAATATAGGTTATTTCAACCCGATTCTGGATAACACTTTTGTGCAACACTGTTTTCTAAGTCGGCAACACTTCCGAAGTCCCGTAACACCACTTTATTACTATGCCTGTATAATTATTATGTAATGGTAGCCATGACAGACACACTGACAGCCGTATCTACTACCGTGATAAATGTGTACCTTGATACACTTTTACAGGTGTATAACTTTATTATGTAAGAGCCTTGGTGTAGTAAATTAGGTGTTTAGGGCGTTTTTATTTAAGCTGCTAAATTTGTATGAGCGACAGGATAGGTGTGGACAAATTATAGACAATTTTTTTTTCGTTTCTGTTCTACTCACTATGGGTAAATCACCATTTATCTTTTGATGAGTAACTTTTGTAGTTTGTAAAGCATGTTTAGGTTGAAATTGGATTTGGCTCTCTATTTTTAAGGGTAGAGTGAATATATTCTAGATAGATGAACTCTATCGTCGTCAAGGTTGCCTGGAAGAGATCGCTTTTAGCGATAAGGGCGCCTGTTGTTTTCGCTAGCGTGTAAGCTCTCTCTTGTTAATTAATGTTTTAGTATAGTGGTGTAAACAATAAAGAGTTATATCTATATAACGTCGGCTATAACATCGCTTAATATTAGGCGAGTTGGTGAATCTTATATTTATGTAACTTTTAAATATTTTAATGATCTATTAGATCACAAACGATAATAAAAAATATTTTTTTACATATTTTTTCGTCTATTTGGCTCAATTGGTGTCTTTGAGAAGTTTGAGAGCAATAGACATTGCGAGAACTCCAATAGGTACATATATATTTCATGTTCAAATAGTCTTATCCATGCTCGATCTGTTTTGGGCCTTTCGGATTGTGGATCCGGGATCGCGTCAAGTAAGTTGGCGGTCAAGCGCGAACCTATTACAAACAAGCGCGAACCTATTACAAACTAAAAAAAAAGCAATAAAACTATGTGAGAAACGTAAAATCTCCTACGTAAATATTTTCGCTACGTATCGCAGAATAGTAAAATAAATTTCACGCATTATACATCATTTTGATGTAGAAATGATACACCAAAATATACTGTTGCAATTTATAAAAAAAAATTGATCCGCATGACAAAAATATCGGACAAACACGCTATGACTATGACACTCAAGGTGCCTTTGGAGCGACCGAATTTGATATCACTATATCATGCGATGGTGGGAGAGTCTGTTATTTCGACACTGTATGGCTGAATCACTATTGGTGAAGTTTATTTAAGATAAGTCACAAGAGCATATGTCATTTCGCTCCTTCCTAGCAGGATGTGGAATGTCCTTCCACCGAGCTTCAACAGGTTCCTAGCTACAATTTTAATAAACGGCCAAGTACGTGTCGGGCCTCCTCTTTTTTGGAAGTCGGTTAAATATTACCCAGATTATGGTATATTTTGAGACAAGTGGCCTGATCTAGTAAAGTTATTATTGTTGTTTTGCGAAAAGCATTTCTTTTAATCATTTTTAGAAATTATTAACGCAAAAATGATTTTTTTGTATGAAAATTAACTAACAAATTGAAATTTTAGTCGAATATTTGTGATTTTGTTTTCTAGTTACACAAACGACGATTTTTTTTATAAGTTCCAGTAATTTTATATCTTAAAAAATGTGGATATGCGCGAGCGAGACGGACGATGGTTGAACTACGGACTCTTAAAAATACCGCAACATCGACTAACATAAAATTTATTTTCGATCAAACGTAAAAAAGACCGCAACATCGCTTGAACAAATCGATCAAACGTAAAGCCACGAAAATCAAAATTCCAAAATCAATGAATTTTCAACATAGAATTTTGTCTCTACTTCATGGAGTAATGATCCCACATAAATAGTTCAGAGTAGATTAATATGTAACGTACCGTAAGTAGAAAGTAGTATTTATTGTCGGAGTAGTGGGTTGGCAGACCGCCAGCGCGAGGTTACCGACTCAGGTGCCAGGTGGCTCGATATCTCGCTTCTCCAGATATTGACATTCATTGATCTGTATATAAACATATCCTCCAGAATTCCAGGTATAGGTACGTCATGCGGATATAAATGTGAATGCAGAATGATTGTGTGTTTATATGTTTGTTACCCTTTCACGCATTCGACTCATCGGATTTAAAAGAAATTGCGCTGTTTTGTATCTCTAAACATAACCGGAAACCGGAATAACCGATTTCCATAATTGTATTTTATCATATTGGAATCATACATGGTTATGTTCCTATCATGGGCGTACCCAGGGGGGGGGGGGGGGCAGGGGGGGGCAGCTGCCCCCCCCTGGAAGCTCGCAGAAAATGTATGAACTCGCCTAATTACCTACTAATCAAAGTTTAAACGGGGCCTTATGTGCAAACTTTTAAATAAACCGCGCAGTAGACACTTGCAAAATGCACGGTGCAATTATTATTGCCATAAAAAAACCACGCAGTGAGCAAGCGCTACAGCCGCCAGCCACCGCGCACTGCCGCGGCGACGATGGCGGACGAAGAATACCGAATCTAGCTGAGCGTTCGTATTCTTGGCGGTAGGGAGTTGCGAGCGACTAGCATTTATTTTATTTGACATGTTATACTAAGGCTTTGAATCTTGAGAGCTGCGTCTTCCAAGGACAGCAAGCCGCCAACAATATAGGGCAAATCAACCAGCTGGTTCGTTAAGCGAATATTTTCGCCGATCGTTCAAAGTTATTTAATATCCTTTGCATTTTGAGCCATGTCAGTACTGTGACAACATTAACAGCAAATCAGCATATGTATACCTAAAATTTAATATTATTATTAATATATTTTTTTTATATTATTTTTAGTAAGTAAGTATTTTTAGTAGACTGAGTAAGAAGGAGGGTTATGATTTTCAAGTGAATGTATGTATGTATATGGGTATGTTTCTATATGATCGCCTACAAGCCTAAGCGGCTTGACCGATTCTGATGTGCGAGGTGTCGTAAAACTCCAACGAGCTTTTTCGTAATAAATAAGTGATTTCACTAGAATTATTCTAAATAATGCGCCCTTATAGTCTTTTACAGCGGTAGTTTGTCATAAAAACGTATGTTTGTAATTTTCTATAAAGTCATGTTTTTTTAATTAGGAATAATAAATTTGCAATCAATGCATTCAAATGGCTGTATTTTATAATTTTTGATAACGTAAAAGTCGTTCTTATCCCTGTCGGATATTTCATTTTTCTCTTAACATAAATACTTGTTTGGTTCATCTGGGCCACAAAACCTAGAACACGTTAACAAGATCAATGAATCAAATTATTTCCAAGATTTAATTTTTAAAACCTTCTAAATGTTCGCGCTCACTTCGCTCGCGTTTTTACTACTTGAACATAGAAATATTGTGGGCTCACTTATATGAGAAATAAAGCATATTACTTTAAAAACACAACAAAAATTTGAAAAAAAGTTTTAAAAATTTTCGCGCTCGCTTCGCTCGCGCTTGATTGTTTCCTATTATTTTTACCCAACCACATAAGAAAGAGGGTTAAGTTTATTCGAGTAAATGTATGTATGTATGTGGGTATGTTTATATAAGATCGCCTACAAGCTAGTGAACTTGCTAATACAATCAAATAATTCACAAAAAACAATCACTAAGCAAAAATTGTTTCCCAACTATCAAGAAAATAGCGTGTATCTTGTAGGTATGTTTGTAATTTTCTATAAAGTCATAAGTTTAAATTTAATCAGGAATAATAATTTGCGATCAATAAATTCAAATCGTTATATTTATATTTTTTTATAGCGTAAAAGTCGTTCTTATCCAGTCGGTTATTTCATTTTTCTTTTAACACAGATACTTGTATGATTTATCTGGGTCACAAAAACCTAGGACACGCTAACAAGATCAATGAATCAAATTACTTCCAAGATTTAATTTAAATAACCTTTTCAATTTTCGCGTTTAACATTTTTCTAATTTAATATAGAAGTACTGTGGGCTCACTAATACGAGAAATAAAGCATATTACTATAAATCATTACAAAAAATTTCGCGCTCGCTTCGCTCGCACTATTTATTACCTATGTTTTGTTATTAACCAACAAACTTGTTACACTCCCCCTCCCTCCCCCCCTCCCCGCTATGTTTCATGTAGGTGTTTTTGTGTAGTGTGTATGACAAAACAGCCGCGAACGATCTGACCTAAAAAATCTGACTTGCCCCCCCCTAGACCAGAAGCTGGGTACGCCCATGGTTCCTATGATTTGTTTTTACCCGACTGCATAAGGAGGACTGCATTCGTATGTTATGTATGTATGTACATACCCACATACATTCATAAATATGCATGTAAGTATGTGGGTATGTATGTACATATGGATGTATGTTTCTATATGATCGCCTACAGCCTAAACGGCTTGACCAATTTTGATATGCGAGGTGTCGTTATTTTTTATCGTCGATTTATCTTCACTTCCTGAGTGTCATAGGTTATATTTTTTTGTAATAATATTAATAGCCCCTACCACCGGCAGCTTGAGCCCCGCCCCGCTGCCGGCGGCACCCTAGGTTTAAGTTTTTTATAATATTTATATTTTTGTATTTCTATTGTAAAAAACTTAGATTTAAGATTGAAATTGAATAAAGTGTATATAATAATACATTTCTCGCAAAAATAAAAAAAATCGTTTCTTCGTAATCTCCAACGACCTTATTCGTAATAAATAATTGGTTTTACTAGAACAATTATTCTAAAGAATGCGCATTTATAATCTTTTATAGAGATTTTACACATACTTTCTCACAAAAAACGTACACTCAACAGCATATCAAGTGTAACGAAATCGTAAGTTAGACTCCAAAACTGCTTTTCTGCAGTCGGATATTTTGTTTTTCTTTAAACATCCATACTTGTTGTCCCAGCAGTGGGACAGTTTGTAGAAACAGGGCTGATAAAAAAAAAGGACAGTGTGGCCCTCGTTGCCACATTGGTTCTCTAACTGAACACTCTGAATATTTCGGAAGAGATTCAACGCCGATTCAGTAAGCCCTGGCTAAGATTCCGACGACACGTGTGCGCGGGATGATCCGCTCGGATCACCCCGTATCCTATAATCTGTCCGCTGGCTGTCAACAAAGAGCCGCAGAGATCTGACACTTCCGCAAATTGTTCATACATGGTTACTAGCTTTGGCCTTTACCTATCATCTAGTAAGGAGAGCCGAAATAGTAAAAAAAAAATGTTATCTTTATGATTTCTTTTTTTCTCTTGTAAAGTTTATTTTGATCCATATGCCTATTCATAGGTTCTTGATAAAATAAAAAGATTCAGAATGTTTTCACGCACTCGTCAATTGGCTTAAACTAATTAAAATATAAATTCTAATAAAAAGTATGAGCGTCTGTCAAGCGAGAACGGTGTTTATTTTTAGTTTGTTTTAAGTAGAAAATGCTGATTCACATAAATATGTTGAACTGAAACACGAATTCAACACCTTTCTTATTTGGATATTTGTCGTTGGAAGGAAACCAATGCCTAGACATTTAGATTAAGGTTAGGCGATTAAGAAATTGTATAAGATGATGCGCGTAGCATTTGGTGATTACATGGCGCAGTCTGGTCTATGTATTTATATTTTTTGTCTTGCCGCGATCGACTGGTTGGCCACCCCTACTCTTTATAGATACGAATATGTATCTCAGAGATGAGTATTTGTCAGTTCAAAGTGACTCATTACAAAAATCAGATCATATCCCACAAATCCCTCCACATTCGCGCTGATGCAATCGGCTGACGTCAGCTAGTGATGTCACTCGACCCTGAATCCAGAAAGCCCGTAGGTTAACAGACTCGGAGCACATCACTACTAGATTGTTTACGATCGTAAAACATCAAACGTTTCGAGTTTTCGATTAGCGAATATGATTCATGTTGTTTGTGCCAAAACAAGTGTGAAACTATGTGAGTTCAGGGCGGGACTAAGGAGGTAGTGGTCAGGGCGGAACTAACGACATACTAAAGTATCTGGAGTTGTTCTATTTTAACTTTAGAATTAGATGTTTCAAATTACATTGTAGTAACTGTTAAATCATTAAAATTTTATGTACGCAGTGTACTGTGATTAAATACAGTAAAATCAAAATATTATCCTATCTATTATAGAAGTCAGTGATTTGTAAAATAAAAATATTGTCCTATCAAACATAGAAGTAGACACATGTTTCCTAATGTAAATTATAGGTGCCGCATTCCGTTACGAGTTAAAAGCGCTAGTCTTTGGGTTCTGGGTCCTTATTCGATATGACTATTTGACGTGAAAACGTACTTACGTCATGGAAATTGGGAGAGTGGGACATGGCGTCGTATGACGTAAAATTGTCACTTGTAGTGTCCAGAAAACTCACGATATTATTCGATCCAGCAACGAGTCTTCGACCGGTTTCAAGACTATCCCGAGTCCCTTCCTCAGGGCATCGTGCCTCTAGAGGCTGCCAACCTGTTTTAGTGTTATTAAATATCTAGTCGATATATCGTAGTTGCGGTTACAAAATTCCATAGATCCTTTTTTGATACTTATTATATTTTTAAATTTATATGTTATATTGTATGTTTTAAAATACATCTATGACAGACCTGATAGTAAGTAAGCAACGGTGTCCGACGGCGTAATAGGTTGTAAAAAACCAATGTCATAACCTATATGCGTTTTTAAAATACATACTGTGATATTCGATCTATAAATTATTTTGCGAAATTGTAAAAATGCTCTCAGGAAAAAATTGTCACGAATAGTCGGAAAAATACACAATATAACATTGTTGTGGATGACTGCACTCCTTGAAATAGAACGTAACGCCTCTTAGTAGCTGGGAATAGCATTAAAATAATGCTCTTGTTCTAAATACTAGATATTTTTATACTTACGACGTACAAAATGCTTCAGTTTCATTTTTATTGTGCGTACCACGTGAATACACACTTTTGAACGATCTTTTCGATGTGAACTGGGTGTCTTTAAATAGCTATTAAACGTTTCGAGTTAAAGGAGTTTGTCGAAGACCGCAACGGTTGTTTAATATAAAAGGAGTTGATGGTCAAGCGTAAGCCTATCTTCGGACATTTTAAAGTTTCCTAAACATGAATGATATCACTTAGTGTTACGGATAGGTCTATTTTTTTGTATGTCACTATTTGTTATTTCTGATAAATTACCTAAATTCAATTCTTATTCATTTAATAGTGAAATCGATGTGTTGTTTGTTTGTATGCCGTGACAGGCTAAGTGGGTAGCTTCAGGAGCTATGTGGACGCGACCTTAATATTATTGAGTCACTGTTTTATTTTTATTTACGTATCTTTGTTTGATTACCAAGAATTATTACTTATTTCTTTCACTCAGGTCCGACATGTACCACTGTACGAGATTTGAAGTCTTAAATGTAAACACTTGCACCGTATATCGCTGTTTAGTTTTTTGGAAACATCCCAGTTTTTTTATGCTTGATGTTGGCATCATGCTTGCAATATCCCAGTTGTATTTCGAAACTACTTTTTCTATAATAATGGTATTCCAAAAAGAAACGAAAAGTTGTGGAATCACCTTTCAAATATAATCTATCAAATAAACAAAAATCATCAAAACAATTCATAATTGTAATCGCGTAACGTATAAAAAACCAGTCGAATCGAGAACCTCCACCTTTTTGGAAGTCGATTAAAAACAGGTATTTACAACAAAAAAACTGGTACATATACCTACCTACTCAAAAAACATACTGCGCCTCTGATCCAAGATGGTTCGCGCCCAGCCAGCATTGGGACAGTTTATCTAACAGGGCTGATGCCTTGTAGTCTTTTATAATCATCATTTATAATTGAAATTCATTTATTTTACTTGTGCCATTTTGCTGACATTGGACATTCTTATCACTTATGCATTTTATGATATGTTGACTTTCATTTCTAAGACCGTACTGCGTGTGTATTTGACATATTTTCTTGTTCGTAGCATTCCCTTATTATTTTGTGGTGTAGTTTGTCTGGATTACTAATTTTGCATGGAAATATGTTATTTACAGTTTTTTTACACTTTCCCTTGAATAAAACGTGATAATTTTGGATGGATTTTTAGTGTGTTCAGGTACCAATTTCTTTAGTGTTATTTTTGTACATTGATTTTCATGCTGAAAGGTCATTTATGGCGTTCTTTTGTATTGCTTCCAGTTATCCCTGTTACCCATATTCGCATATAAATAAATTATTATTATAAGGGTTATAAATTTATTAATTTAATACAATCTCGGGTCAAGCCCGGTCTTTTGGTGGGCATCAGTGGGGCCGAAGCTAACACTGAGAGGCTCTTTTATATATAATATAATAAAATACAGAAATATGGAATTTAAAAAATCTGGCTATTGCGATGAAATGGTTATGACTTATTATTATTACATTCCTAAAGTATAGTTGTGCGCCCCCAGGAGGTGGCTCCCCCGGTGCGCCGGCGCCGGCTGTTCCCGTCGCCAGCACCAACTACCCTGGTCTGACCATCACCTCCATCGTGCCCATCTCCAACAGCATCACCGGTGAGTTGTCGGAGCTCTACTAGGCCTGGCGGCTGGGAACCGATTCTTCAGAAGACTAGAAAGAAAAAAATATTTACGTCTGCGGATTCTTCTTACGTATATTTTTTTCTTAGAAGATAGATGATAAGGGAGCGTTTAATTATCACACTAATATTATAAAGGCGAAAGTTTGTGAGTGTGTTTGTATGTTTGTTACTTCTTCACGCTCAAACGACGAAATCGTTTTTGATGAAATTTGGTATGGAAGGAGCTGACACCCTGGATTAACACATAAGCTAATTTTTATCCCAAAAAATAATGTCTCTTTAGATATAATTTTTGTAAAACAGCGGGTAACACCGCGGGGCGTAGCCAGTAATCATTTAATATCTTCGCTTTGCTTTTAAAAATTGCTAGATCAGAATTATTAATAGAATCGGCGAAATTTGGTCCAAAATCAGCCAAAGTTTCTATAAGTATGTACGCGATGTATTGACAATATTGAGCAAACTTCTGATTTTTGTCGTAGCAAAGGATTTTTTTTTGTTGTGTCCAAAAGCGGTCAAAGTATATAAGTAGCTTCTTCCAGTACGTAGGCAGACATCAAAATCTGTCCGAGAAAGTTGGGCGCTACTAAGACAATACAGTTTTTTTTAAGTAAACTCACTCACGCGAAATTTTGAGATTTAATTTTAAATTGTAATATTAAACTGGCTTAGATTAAACTATAGCCAGTATGTCCAGGATGTAAAGTTCTTTATATACAACAAGCAGAGGATAAATAGATAAATATTTTAGATGTGTAATTGAAATATAAACAGGATAGGGAGGCCTTTGCCCAGCAGTGGGACGGAACAGGCTCTAAATAATAATAATAATTATTGAAATAGCTTAAAACAAAGGGTCTTACCAAAAACTTTACTTTAACCAACGTCTTAAGTTCTCTGTCTTTTATCGCAAGTGTCATTATGTGTCAGCCAGAAGTTGACAAAATATGACATTGCTTAAAGTTAAGTAACGTTTTTCGGTAAGACAGAAAATATAGTGTCTGAATATCACGGACAGCTTTCAAACATCTCTATTAGAGCAGAATGACGTCAATCTCTTCCCGAGCAATCAAAACCGTATAAATCGTTGATCTTGACTCAATTATTCAAGTTTACGGCTGGTTCCGTTGTTATGATACCTATATTTCCGAGGAGTAGGTCAGGGGCGACACAACTGCGCCAAACGGGGCGTCTACAATGATAGATCAAACGCAGACCTAATTCGTATAAGCAGCCAGTTCGACTGATGTGACATCTGCGTGTAACCGCTTTTTTATGTAAACTTTTCGACTTAAATTATTTTTATTATACCCACAATGTGTATACAAATTTCCTCGATTTTCAATTTTGCTTATTATTTAAGTGCGATAAGAAAATGTGTTGATAAAAACAAGAACTGACATGCGACATTGTGCGGCAAAGGAAATTAATACTGTCTACCGAGAGGTATGCGGTTTGTGGTATAGGCTAAGCATACTATTTTTTTTAATAGTTAATAAAAATGATATACCACGTAATCTGTTAAAATGTATCCCCCGCTGATACCCTATGCAGGTGACGTCATGCAGTGAACCTTACGATTTCCACCAAGGGATTCATTAAGGTATACAGAAAGCTTACAAGATTAGGGAATTGTAGAATCTCAATAGAAACCAATTCAATTTAATAAAATTGATATATTTAAACATTTTAGTCCAGAACATCCGTTGAGAAATCTATTTATCTACCTCGGGGTCCGATATTTGAAAGCACGTCAATCTTTTGGGCCCTTTTGAAGTTTAGCGACAAGTATTATTAATACGTATTTTCCTTTTTTGAGATAATTTAAAAGCTTTTTTTTTCCAGGTTCTAACGAGACGGACTGCCGGTACGGACCGTGGGGCGAGTGGAGCAGATGCTCCGTGTCTTGCGGCACTGGATACCAGACACGCATCAGGGAGATCGAGGTAACAATACTTTGTTTATAAACAGTTCTCGTGTCTGATGGTAAGCGACGGTGTGGCCGAGGATGGAGTACGTCGATCGATGTTCATATTTGAACGTTCACAGGTTACAGCTATCACCGTAGCGGTTACATATATCGTTACTTCAGTAGCATCTTTATTAATAGTGGATATAAATGATACAGAATGGTCCCATTGACCGTGAAACGAGGCATTAAACGCGCCGGCCATATCTCGGAACTCTATGAAACACATAAAGCTCTCATCGTAAAACCTAAATATACGGCATATTTTTGAAGATATAGTTTATGACTATTTTCGCTATACGATAATATATAATGGTCGAGAAATTTGCTAATTTATATAAATACGTTTTCTGTTAGTAAGAATTCGGTTACTATGATGTATTAATCGGTCATATTATGTTTTTCCGTCCACCGTTCCAATGCCAATCAAACGCTCAACTTTACGATATTTAAATAAATAAATAAATAAATAATGCACTCACATACACGAGGAATTTTATATTGTCTAATATAAAATTCCTCGTTTAAATTTATAATTGCTTTTTATAAATCCCCATGTTTTGTAATGTAATGTTGTTCAACCGACTTCAAAAGGCAATTTGGTGTGTGTATACATACATACATACACACATACCGATCAAAAGCATAACACTTCCGTATGTTTCACTTTAGTCGGGTAAATAGGTTTGTAACACTTACTTATTTAAACTTGATAGTGTGTAGTAGGAAATACGTGAAGTTACAAATATTCTCAGAGATAAAGCACATTTTGTGGCCTTGGTGTCAGTATTCATGTTCTTGTGTCATACATTGTGGTACAGAAGCCTCGGAGTACGATTGAAACTCGTACTTTGCTGGATTTATTCTTACTTAGAACTTCACACCTAGAAACTAACTGTAGATAGATATATAGATAGATAAACTATTTATTGTACACACCACAAAATTTACAATCAAAACAACAATTTACAATTAATTAAAAACTAGTGTAACAACTGGCGGCCTTATCGCTAATAGCGATCTCTTCCAGGGAACCTTACGTACTTACTTTAATTATCGTTAGGGCCGATACAATTGTTGCTTGTTTGTAATTTATCTTCTTAATTGTAGCTTACCTGAAAAAAAAAAGTTATAGTTAAAAAAACTGAAAAAAACCGACTTCAAAATACGCAATTCGTTTACTTGGATGACATTTTCCAGTTATTTTGGTATACCAAAGTACTGAAACGATTTGGATAAAATTTAACTGAGACCACCTCTGGAGAGAGACAACCTCATCATCATCATCATCATCTCAGCCATAAGAAGTCCACTGTTGGACATAGGCCTCCTCCATGGATTTCCAAAAAGACCGATTGGAAGCGGCTTGCATCCAGCGTCTTCCCGCCACTTGTATGAGATCATCTGTCCATCTCGTGGCTGGTCTTCCTACGCTGCAATATTCCCCAGTCCCTCAAGTCGAAAGTTTACAACCAGTGTGTATTACCAGTGATGACATACGGCACTGAAACGTGGTCCCTAACTATGGGCCTTATAAGGAAACTCAAGGTCACGCAACGAGCTATGGAGAGGGCTATGCTCGGAGTCTCTCTACGAGATCGAATCAGAAATAAAGAGATACGTAGACGTACAAAAGTCACCGATATAGCACAGCGGATTAGCAAGTTGAAGTGGCAGTGGGCAGGACACATAGACAACCTATCAAACAAAAAAAATTAATCATGTTTTTCGGTAATTGAGGATGAAGTTATTTTATGTATGAGGAAGGGTATTTTTCTAGTGTGGGCCCACAGCTTTAACATGAAATAAGTATTTCTCGCGAGTAAAACCGCAGAACGAATTGTCCATAACTATTATTAGTATTAATTTAGTCAGCTACAATTGTCGTAGTCTATGGTCGTAACTTCCAATTTTAGTAGGACTCAATTAACACTGCCATGTAACTGTCCAGGTTGGGCATCCCACGCAAATGAAACCATTGACCAAGTTCCAATCAAATCAAATTGGTTGGAATTTTCGTGAGTATTTAACGGTGTCGGTGGTGTCAAGTCTAGACAATTTGTGGACAGGTGCTTTATGACAATTATTATAGGTAAAGATTGGAGTCAAGTTCGGAGGGTCAAGGATGTCTCGTTGAATCAGTGTGGGCAGTAGATCAGGTTTATAACAATAGATAGTTAATAGATACAGCCTTGTATCTAGGCCAAGTTTCTGGTACGGGATGTATTTTATCAACCATCTAGTTCCTAAAGTTCTAGTTTTGCATAGTTTGGGCTAGATGGTTTTGTGTGAAATGTCCAGCAATTTTTTTAAATTATTATATAACTATGTAGTTTGAAATTAACTCGGCACCGGGGCGGCGGCGGTGGCTCGCGGCGTGGCATTGTTTTCGTGTTTCCCTCCATTACGGAGCGGTAATGGCTTCACTCACGTTTTCGTGGTTAATACACGATTCTGTTTTTATGTTACTGTAGTAATTTTACTACGATGTACTGCGCCGGTGGCAATCTATGAATTGATGACTTGTTTTTAAACAATTATGCATTTTATTTTCAAACGTGATTCATCTATTTATTTTGTTTCCTCTCTTTTATACAAGATATTTTTATGCAAATGAGTAAATCTATTTCCTGATTATTATGAACCCAAAACTTCGGCCTTGAACAGTTCAAATTCTGTGTGGCAATACTTTCTACTCGTCACTCTGAGATTAGTAATTCATGTTGAATCCCGTATTGCCTTTCAAACCGTATGCTTTCCTGCACACTACTGCTTGGTAATTGAATGATTGAATAACTGGCAACAGTATAGTAGTTTCTCGAACGGAAAATGCTAAAGAATCTTATTACTACAATCTCTGACTTATCTACTTTTTTGAGTGGAGGAACATATTCAAAGACAGCAGTTTTTATCCATTGGAGTATATTTAAATTACTACTTTCTTTCATATTTTGCAGGCTCAGCCAGGTCCAGGCGGGGCAGCTTGCGACAAGCCTCTCAGAAGGAGAAGGCGTTGTTACCGACGCTGCTAATAATAAAAATAACGTTAAAATTATTAGATAATAGATAATGCTGGCATCTAATCCCAGCATCTTCACTATGTTACGCAATGACAGTTTCAAGTAAAAGAAGACTACTGACGTAGATTTAAATTTTGATCTAGTATACTGAATCCACTGTGGGACACTCACAAGTTAGTCGCATTTTGAATATTGCCGAGAATGTTCGTGTCCACAGTCCACACTCATAAAAAAAAATAACATGATCATTTTTGAATTTGCTTTTGTTATTTTTACATTTATTTAGGCGTTGTGAGACGTCACAACACAATGGCAGACGAAAATTAAAGGTCAAGTATAGTTTCCAGGCTTAACTTAACTTACTTTCCTTAACTTCCTTCTGCGTCTTCTAATTGAAACTGCCATTGGTCCTGTATAGTTCTTTTAACAATTAAGCTTTGTAGGTGCTAACTTAATTCTTTTGTAAGACAGGTAACTGAAGAAAAAGAGCGCTGAATACATATTCATCATTTGATCTTACTTAGTCAGTTACTTATGTAAGTCACACTTGAATTGTAGAAGTAGTATCGATTGTAAACTTTGTAACTTTAATGAATTTTTAAGCATTTATTTGTACGTTATGTACTTTTTATACAGCTATCAGACCAAAGTTAGAGTAATAAAAGTTTTTTGAGCAACTGTATTTTTGTTTCAATTTTTATGTTTAATCACTGGATTTTAATATAAAATTTAAGATAGAATAAAATAAATTATATACTCAGTTTTTTATGTTATATAGATCTACGATTGATCACCAACTCACCTGATGTTAAGCGATGGTGTGGCCGAAGATGGAGCCCGTCGATCTACGAGAGAAGATATCTATTCACTGTAGCCTTGAAAATTACAAGATTGTAGTTATCTAATATTTTTGAGGGCCACCTGGTTGTTCTTCCTGTCCTTTCCATTCAGTATAACAGAGATGAAGATGGCTAGCCTGTGGTTTAAAATTTATCGGCAGCATTGAGCTACCTACCATAGCTACAAGTTCGTAACATAGTCGAGTAAGTACAAAAATCGTAAAATCAAAAACAGCTCTTGTCATAACATATTCTAGTCACAACTGTGCTCGCGATCTCGACTCGTGACTCGACTAACCAATATCGCTGTTCTACCTACTAGCAGATTCTACAAACTGTAGGTGAACTAAAGAGGCTAAACAAGTATCTATATTAAAAGTAATACCAAATACCCGACTGCAGAAAAGCGTTTTTCCCAATGATGTGATACATAGGTGGGTTTCCCCGGTTCTGCGTGACAAGCCACAAGTAAGGTAATCGCCTGGCTCGTTTTCAGTCGCGACACGTCGGGCAAGGCTGTTAGACGCTTTGACTTTGTTGTGACTTGAAAACAGTGACAATGCTATCCTGTATGTTTAGAAAGTGCAACACCAAGATATGTATATAAGGCCAAGATACTAAAAGGCCCTAAGTATGTGTCCTAATCTCGAAAGTAGGTACTGAGATTAGCCATGCTTTTACTTCATATTCAATAAGCATAATTTGTGTCGGGTTCTATATAAGAGTTTATAGTTCGATCATCGTCCATCTCCCTCGCGCACACTCACTTTTTGATGATATAAAAAGACAGAATGAACAAAAATCGTCGCTTGTAAAAATAGAAAACAACATCACAAATCATCATCATTTCCTTGCCCACTAGGTGGGGTCGGCACACCATGTTTCCTTTCGCCACTTCACTCTATCAGCCGTCATTTCTATATTCACACCCCTTACACACATATCCTCTTTCGCACAGTTCATCCACACTTTTTTGGTCGCCCTCTCCCGGCCCTGCCACTTACCATCATATTTAGGGCCCTCTTGCATACATGGCTATACTCCCTTCTCATGACGTGTCCATACCAGGATAGCCTTCCACTCCTTAACTTCCTCGGTCACTGGTGCTACTTTCATACTTCCTCTAATATACTCATTCCTAATCTTGTCTAATTTTGTTACTCCACACATCCATCTCAACATTCGCATCTCCGCTGCATGCAATTTCCTTTCATTCTTCCCTTTGGTGGCCCAGCACTCTGATCTATACAGGACGACAGGTCTTATGATCGTCTTATAAATTTTCCCCTTTAGTTTGAGGGGCATTTGGGCGTTGCATATTGTTCCCGAGACCTGCCGCCACTTTATCTAACCTGCATTTATCTTGCTAGTAACATCTCGGTCAATGTCGCCGTCGTTTTGGAAGATAGAGCCAAGGTAACGGAAATCGGAGCAGACTGGAAGGGATACACCATCTAAGGCAATCGAAGTAAAACTGGATAGACCCCCGAAATCACAAAACAGATGTTCTGTTTTGGTCCTACTGATCTTTAGCCCTACGTTTTTCAGTTTCTCCTGGCATTTTTGCAGCCTTCTAAATATTACATCACAAATATTCGACAACAATTTCAATTTCATTCAAGGTAATTTTCATACACAAAAATAGTTTCTAAAAATGATTTCTATGTACGAAAATTAACTTGGATCAATTTGAAATTTTCGTCGAATATTTGCGATGTTGTTTTCGAGTTTTACTAACGACGATTTTTGTATTAGTTTATTCGGTCATTTTATATCTTTGACAATGCGCGAGACAGGCGGACGATGGTCGAACTACGGGCTCTTAAAATTATTTACACATTCTGACATCGAATACGTAGACAATACTGTTAGTTTTTGTGTTAGAGCTCCTAAGCCTGTACCGAGCACCGATTGTACCAAATGTTCTGAATGACATTAAAATAATTACTTACAAACAAAGTCTTATTATCCACGGATCGACGCCGCGGGCGGACTCTTTCTGTCTGGGAGAATAATATGGCTTTTACGATGTTTTACAGTTACAATACAGATACCTAAATACGTATAGGAGGAAGAGTTACAGTTAACGTGGGTAACTTTGACTCTGCGTCAAACATTGTATGTCACCTTTTAAGAAGGTTCTCGATTTGTTTCCCAACAGATTAATAGTCAAATTACGTGATTAATTCATTGACAGCCGTCTCGACTACTAATCTCTTGAGAAAATAATCGAGAACCTTCTAAAAAGACCACGTACAATGTTTGACGCAGAGTCAAAGTTACCCACGAGACAGTAAAAATGTCACAAAAATTTTCATTACTTACTTTTTTTTATACATTATAGATCTACGATTGACCACCAACTCGCCTGAAACTAATCACGGATAATTTACATACATGTTTACATACAGAATGAGCATGAAACTAGTGGGTAAGTCATTACCAGTTGGTACGAAGCGAGTGGCATGCATAGACCTGTCTAGCGACCGGCAACGACCTCTCGAGGACGGTGACTCATGGCGTTTTTTTTTAACTAATAACACATTTTAAAACTACAAGACGTTTGAAGGTGCCAGCAAACTCATCGATGAAGCAGCTACGATTATGCCTTTCGTGTGCGACTGATTTCGGTCCACCCAGAGCCTTGACGCGTACTGCCTGGGGGTTAGTTAGACAAGGGACATTCTAATTTCTTGAACGCTAGTAGAATAGAAAAGTAAATTTAAGGGATTGTCATTAGCTAACGAAAAGTCACGTGACGGCGTGACACAGTTTCTTAGCGTATGCGTTTGTAGAAATATAAAAACTTATGCCACAACCTGCACGAGTCGAATTCCCTGCTGCCTTCATTGTTAAGCTATTGCATAGCTTCTATCGCGGGCCTTGAGCGTGGAGACCGAATCCAGAAATTCCGTAACGAAAATAACCTAACACACCGCGCGTAAAGCTATTATGCAATAGCTTTACCGCGGCAGTCTCCGAGTGCCACACGTCTTTTTTTCTTCATATAATTACAATTTCGAATATTTCAAACCCAGTATAGGTAGATTTGTTCGATATTCTAAGCGAATTAAAAATTAAATGATTATTGGAATTCAAATTATTTCGTAAGTAAGCTTAAAAAACTAAAAAAACCTTGACAAAAAGAATGACTGGACCGGTTTTAATGAAACATAACTAAAATAAATTAGATCAAAATCAGTCCAACTGTTTGAGAGCTACGATACCATACCACAGACAGAAACACAGATGCGTACGTCAAACCTATAACAACCCCTCTTTTTGGGTAGGAGTTTAAAAAAAAATAGTTTTCAAATATAGTAGTCATTTAGACGCGCTATTAATTAACTTTTTTTATGATAAATTTTATAAAATCAATATAAAATACGAAGCTGGTTTTTCTAAAATTGCAGTACATATCTTCGTTCAGAGCAGTAAGTACGTAGACTTCTCGTAAAATCATGACTTGTTTACATTCGTCCAGCCGCTGTATCCAGTAAGTTCCAGTCCGATAACACGAGCTGGACTAAATTATTCTAATTATTTTGAATTGCCGCTAATCTAGTTGTAAGTTATAACTGGATCTGTCCGGATTTAAATGCATTGTGGCGATAAATCCGTTAAAATTTGTTTCATTTCAATGAGTAACATACGCGAACACCTAGAATACGTTATTTGACTGTTGGTATGTTGTTTTTTATGTTTATTCAAATTCAAATTAATTTATGACGAAAAGAGTATACAAGCATTATTTTTTTTTACAAATACAAATACAAATAGAAATACAAATACAAATGGAACATTCAGGCGGGAATTCGCGCGGGGGGATCATTAATTGTATGTTTTCTGGTTTTGACTCGAAAATTTCTCTTTTTTTCGGGACAAGTAATTTAATTACGCTAATGTAGAAATTTAATTTTAGGAATAAGATTATTTAGTTTTAATTTGACATTTTTATAAATACAAATACAAATGCAAATGCAAATCCAAATACAAATACAAATACAAATAATTTATTGATAAATATACATATGTCATTTACAAGTCTGATAACACAATATTACACGATTTTCTAGGTCCCCACACTAGGGCAAGCATGCGAGCTATTATGCGATTACTCAGCCAATTATGAATTGTTTTTGATGATTATTTTTTCTTTGGTAGGTAATTACCTCAGAGGTGGTCCCATGTACATTTTATCAAAATCGTTTCAGTACTTTGGTTTTAATACTAATTAATTGAAAAAAAAATCATCCAAGTAACTGAATTGCGTATTTTGAAGTCAGTTTTTCAGTTTTAAAAACTAATTATTACAGCAACAAACATACCTAAAAACACAGCCGAATTATTAAGCTCCTTCCTTTTGAAGTCGGTTAAAGTGGACTTTTAGTGAAAACGCAGACTCGAAAATGAAACTAAAAAAAGTGAGTAAAAAAAACGCAAATAATATGCAAAAACAAATTTATTCACGAAATAAAAAAAATCTAAATGTTGTAACATATATAGAATCTCGTCGTTGTTTTACGGTCGAATGTAGTTTAGGCGTGGGGAAATTAAATACCTACCAATATAATAATCTACCTAATGCTAAGCAGCGTTGTTGTGGAAAATTGTAAAGCACTTGGCTTGGAATAGGAATTGTCTGACAATTTAAATGTTTGAATCATTTTATCATCATCAATTCATCCATAAGAAGTCCACTGACCGATTGGAAGCGGCTTGCATCCAGCGTCTTCCCGCCACTTGTATAAGGTCATCATTAATCAATCATTTATAGGGTAATTGTTACAAAAAGAGTAATTAATTCAAACAATTAAATAAATCTTGTGCTGGTGAATATACCTTCTAACCATCATTAACAACCTCCGTATCTGAGGAAGTAATGTACTGGTGTATAGTGATGTAACGATGATGGTAATTTCATCATCGATTTTTTGAGAGGTGCTAAATTAGTACTAATGGCAGGCTCTCCAAGGGTCCTAATGAGATTTACATTAATTAGAATGGTGCTATTAAACTAATTACCGGAAGATGTTTTCTTCAAGCTTTTTATAGATGTATGAAGAAATCTAACGAGAGTTCTAGGATCCTCATATCGACATAAAAACCCCCGTTTTCCAAAATATAAGTTTAAAACCCGCGCGGGTTAGTTCGAGATTCCAGAGATGATTGGTTAACACTCGAAACAGAAACAAAAAGTGCGAAATGTGAAAATGTTTTTTCCCCTGTCCGATATCTGCAGTTGGTTTTGAATTTATACGTTTATTTGGAAAGAAATATATAGGTAATATTTGTTTCTTTCTTTTCATTTGTGTTTTGTGTTTTGTCTAGTTTTTTTTGTTGTTCCTGTTAGTGATTTTGTGAAACATTTGGTTTTTTTTTCAAAGCTCTAAATCTAATTATGACTGTTAATATAGTCTGTATTTTTAACAAGTTTGTTAAAATAATATGGGAAAGGCCATTGGTTCAGAAATACAGTGAAAACTGGCTCAGAGTTACTGGATTGACAAGTAATCAGTACAAATCTGGGTGTCCTCAAGTCGCGAGTGAATAAGTTCTATCTAGGCAAGCGCGCTCCACCGTAGACCGCAACAATCAGGCGAGTTAGCGGTCAAACGCAAGCCTATTTCGAATTAAAAAAATACTTTTATGATAAATCAATTTATTTGCATTTGTAAAAAAAAGAAAATGTCAACGGGGGGTGTTTTTTTAGGGTTACGCACCCAAAGGGTAAAAACGGGACCCTATTACTAAGACTTCGCTGTCTGTTCGTCAGTCCGTCTGTCACCAGGCTGTATCCGATGAACCGTGATAGTTAGACAGTTGAAATTTTTACAGATGATGTATTTTTCTTGCCGCTATAACAACAAATACTAAAAAATATAATAAAATAAATATATAAGGGGGCTCCCATACAACAAACGTGATTTTTTGCTCGTTTTTTGTTCGATATTGATAACGGCAACAGGTAGACGCTTGAAATATTCACTGAATATTGAGTTATATTATTCACTTTAAAAATAAATAATTAAATTAAAATAAAATTAATATTCCCATACAACAAACGTGATTTTTTTTGCAGATTTTATAGAAAATGGTACAGAACCCTTCGTGCGCGAGTCCGACTCGCACTTGGCCGGTTTTATTTATACATATTGAAGTGAGTTTACCCGTATAAACTACATATAATATATAAACAAACATACCTTCATACACACGAAATAAAAACTCTTTGTCAATCAGTAAAAAGTTTTAAAGGTTAATTAACTTGTTTTAAGTAGAATTAAAACAAAAGTTCGTCACCTACATTGTTGCCAGAGAAAAAGTTTGCCGCTGAACAATCCTTCGTAAGGTCAAAACACTTAAACAATAAAACTTAAAAAGAATCGTAAATACCAATAAAACAACTGCTGGTTAGCCAAAGATCAAGGATAAATCGACTTAATCGATTTGATTTCGTTAAATGCTGTGATTATCTCGTTTTGAAAGAAGCAAAAAAGAAAAAAATTGTAAGTGAATAGCCGCTATATGCAGCCAGGTGGTGACTGTCTGGCGCCTTGAGAGCAAGGTTCGTCTGCGCAGCGTGGATGTACTAAATAAAACGATTGCGAAAACTCATACTTACAAATTCAATACTTGACTCTGGCAGATACGATTGCGCGGGTGTAGTACAAAACAAAATAATCTAAAGATACTTTTTAAGCTTATGCATTTATTAATGCAATGAAATGTGCATACGGGAACTAAAGCATGAGCTACTGATTAATACAACAAGTAACTTCATATAGACTGAGGGGCCAGCCAGAGTTATCGCCGAAAGGCTTCTGAGCTGGCTTGACGATTGCTGAACAAACAACCGGGACCTACAATTTAAGGTGTCATCCGACTCACGGTAGCGCTCAGAAAGAAATGCCATGCCAAATGCCCATCCGAAGACTGACCGGTCCGTCCGATGCTTGACATTGGTGATCGTTCGACAACACCTAGTCAAGCTACGTCAAGAGCGCTACTAATACCTACATTAATACAATGAAAAGTGCTTACGGAGACTAAAACATGAGCTATATATTAATATATAAAACAGGGCCACAAACTCGACTATTTTAGCACTTTCCATCAGGAAATTCCAGTCCCTTCATCCTGGTTTTAACATCAGATCAGATAATTTCGAGTTAAACGGCAGCATACTGGGTATGTTAAATTATCAGGTAATATGAATAATAATCAATTATTTAGAAAAATACTATCATTAAGTATTTACTTAACTTTTCTTACATTTAGCAGAGTCTAGATAACTAACTTTTAGGTAGTATAGAGGTTTACTATCTGATACTACTGTAAGAAATAGGCGCGACCAAGACAAACGGCGCGTACATGAAGGAAAGACAGCACTGATGCAAAATAGCATCGTATGTATGGGTCCTAAAATCTACAATAAGATTCCTAAGTCAATAAGAGACCAGAATAGTAATTTATTTAGAAAAAAGTTGAAGGCATTGTTATTGCAGAAGTGTTATTATTCTATCAATGATTTTTTAAATGACAAATTTTAATTTTATTTGACATTATGTGTATCTTTTATTGCTTCTGCTTTGTCATATTATAGATATTTTTGGTTTGTGTATTAATCTAATAACAAATAATAATTATTATTATTTTATAATTTTTCGCATGTGCATGATGCTGTCTACCTGACATTTGTACGCCTAATCGGCACAACATGATTTTAAGCGACTAAATTTAGTGTAACATCTTTTATGCACTTGTTGTATAAAATTCTCGTGTTGTAAGCAAATAAATTATCTTTATCTTTATCTTTATCTTTACTTAATACCTAGTCATTATTGGTAGGTATCTAAATTCTACGGCACAGAATATCTTCTATAATATAGGGCTACGGCTGAGATTCGTTCAGTGTTACGTTTCAAGGCTCTATTCTATGCCAGATGACGTCACTGGCCTAAAACAAGCATTGAATGTCAAGGACATTGTCTAACTCTTTACGTACAGGTATTTTATTTAGCTCTATATACTCATGTAGCACGCCAGATTCATTTTTTTTATTTTAACTGTGGAACACACCTATTTTGCATCGAAAAGATATTGTAGTTGTAGATAGGCATAATCAGCATTACTTCCGTTAGAAAATGGGGCGTATCCTTATTTATAAATCAACCATTATCTATGTGAAATCTGATATAAGAAATCATTTTAGATAAAGTTTATATCAATGATATTCTTTATTTAATAACATATGTACACGACAGAATGCATTAATAGATAGTACACATGTCAAATACATATTAATAAACTGTATCGCATCCTAAAATTATGTATGCCTATGATATGATATGATATGATATATTTATTGATAATTTTATATAAAAAATTACATGTCATAATAGTATTAACATATAAAAAATAAAAATTGTTCAGTGTTAACAATCATTACAAAAATACATTTTTTGAAATAGTTATTAAAATGGTTAAACATCTGGTCAACAATCTAACAATGGTCTTAAACATCATATTATAACGAAATTATAATAATAAATAATAAAATAAAATAAAGATGTTACAACAATATGTCAGAAAAAAAAGCAATAATAACAATGTCAAAGGTAAAAATTAAATATAGTATATTATGTACATAAAGATAAGGTAGTTATTCTACATTCGGAATGAACTCCTCGACAGTGTATGGCGCCATTTCAGTTAAGAGTATTTTTAAAGTATTTTTAAAAGCTAACAACGACTTTACTTCGCGCATGGGTTTGGGTAGGGCGTTGAACAGCTGAACACCAAACACCCGCGTACACTTTTTTGATTTGGTGAGGCAGTGCCTCGGAGTGGTCAACTTCAATGCATCTCTGCGAGTACGCTTCCCACATAAATCACCATACTTGTCCATCAGATGCAGGTTTTTATACATGTATATACATACATGATACATGTATAGCGCCGGCAAGGTCATTAGCTTTAGATCCCTAAATAATTGTTTTGCTGGTGTTCGGGGCTTAACACCCGCGACTACCCGGATTGCTCGCTTTTGCATTACAAAAACTCGATGCCAATCTGAGGAATAACCCCATAAGTCAGCACCATATGTCAGTTGCGACTGGATAGTCGCGAAATAACATTCGCGCACCGCACGTTGCGGCAGCACGCGCGACACGCGCTCGAGAGCGAAGCAGGCCCTACCGAGCTTGTCGCACAAAAGGTCTACATGAAGAGTCCAGGTTAGCGACCTATCTATTTGGAAACCGACCATCGTAAACATGTCAACCTGTCGCAAGTGCACTTCTTCCATCACTACTTGTAGCTCAGGATAGCGCCTTCCCGACAGGTTGAAATGCAGTACGCTGGTTTTTTTAGGGTTCAAAGCCAGGCCATTAGCCCTAAACCAGTGTGCTAGCCGGTGGGCCGTTCTGTTCAACTTCTGTTCCAATGCTGGTCCATGTGGAGCCGTCACAATAGCCGCGACGTCATCTGCGTACATAAGCAACTGTGCGTCTTTCACGGAGTGAGGAAGATCATTCATAAGGAGGCTAAACGTTAGATTTGACACACACGACCCCTGAGCTACACCTACTTTGAGCTCGATAGGGTCGGATCGTATCTCACCTGACGCCGCCACGACGGTCTGTTCTCTCTCCTCCATGAAATTGTTCATTAGCGCGAGCGCGGGCCCCCGCACGCCATAGTGGTCGAGCTTCATTGCTATCAGGCGGTGGTTGCAAACGTCAAAGGCACGTGACAGATCGCAACTAATAACCGCGACCTGTAGCCCCGCCTCCCGCGCCTGCATCACCTGCCACACCAGTTCACGCACCAGGTCTGATGTGGAGCGGCCCGCACGATACGCGTATTGTTTTTCGGACAGCGCGTCCGTGCTGCTCAAGAAGTTTTGGAGCCTATTGCAGATTCCCGATTCTAGTACTTTTGCCGCTGCAGGGATAATAGTTATTGGTCTATAATTCGAGCAATCCTCCTTCTTCCCCTTACCTTTAAAAATAGGAGAGACCTTGACTCTTTTTAATGGTTTTGGAAAGGCACATTGCTTAAATAGACAATTATATAAATCAGTTAGTGGAAGACATATTGTGTCCGTTGCTATACGGATGAGTTGACACGATATACCATACAAATCTTTAGTGTTTTTTGGCGCTATTTGTAGTATCATTTTTTTGACTTCCTGTGGCGTAAACAAGTTGAGTCTCATTGAGCTCGTACAAGGTGGGCAACTATTTGCAAGTAGCAGAGAGGCCTCTATCACGTCTGCATGTGGGGCCATCACGAGTGCAGCAGCGTTCGCAAATTGCTGATTAAAGTGGTTGACAATGTTTGATTTTGAACCGAATAGTGAACCGTCATCCCGTCTTACGTCATCTGTGTACTCTTTTTGATGTTTTAGGTGTGGCTTAGTGCGTTCTCTAACGATTTTCCAAACCTCTTTTATTTTATTATCACTCCTTTCAATGCGAGATGAATAATAAGCTGCGCATTCTCTAGTGAGTGTTTCGTCAAATATTTGTGAATAGCTTTTGACAAAGAGACCTAGTCTTTCGTTTCTTGGAAAAATACGCTCAAGCCGATGGAGCTCCAGTAGAAAGTTCTTCATGCTCATTATGTTGTCAGTGATCCACTTCTTATCGTCCCGCCGAAGCAGTACCGATTTCAGTGGGAAACTAATGTCCGCCGCATTGGACATGATAGTTATTACGGCAGAAGCATACGCGCTCGCATTATATTGGTATTTAAGCTTTATCTCATCCCAATCGATGGCTTGAAGCCTCTGTAAGTAGGTAGCAAAATTACTATCAGTATATTGTCGTTTCATCACTCGCATAGGCTTAGTACTTACATATGCCGCTGTGAAACACTTCACTTCAACCCGTATGCCGTAGTGGTCGCTCACAGGGGCAATAATTGGTTGAACGCTAAGGCGATCCTCTCCAATATTACTTAGACAGTTGTTACCTAGCTAGATAAGGTAAGTAAGTAAAAGTTGGTTTATACATTATGGGAAATAAAGTTAATTAAAAGTGAACTTTAAATCTAATGCTAACATGTAAATCTAAAGTTGACAAAATGTAATAATAAATCCAAATGCAATGAAAAGTGCCCGGTTTGAGCTAATACTCATTAATTATTTACTTAGTGCTCTTCCTCCAAAACGTCTTCGATTTGGTCTTGTTTGACTCTGTACTTATTATTTGTGGTAACTTTTAGGTAACTTGCTATTTTATTTATCGAATTGTGTATACTATTAGAACAGGTTAGGTTAGGTTGGGTTAGGTTAGATTAGGAAAGGAGAATTAGTTATTTCTAAGTTTATAACTGTTAGTTTTCTTTTTAAAATAATACAATTACAGAAAGGGTTCAAAAGTATATTATCACCTTAAGGTTATTCGTCAAAGTCACCTAAATGTTCAATATTTGGCGTATACAAATACCTATATTATCATATACATAGGTGTGTATGCAGCACAACACGACCCGTCATAATTATGAAAGTGATTCGCACGTGCATACGTGCGAATCGACTCTTACCACTTTTTGAGACTAATGGGCTTTTGAACCCTAACTGTACTACTTATATCAAATCTTAGCGTAGATAAATAATCGGAATAGTGGAAGCGGTTTAATTTACACAAATATTTTCACATTTCACACAACTCAATCAAGCCCAAACTAAGCAAAGCTTATACTATAGAAATTAGATGACTGATAGAACACATATACCATTTTTTTTTTGTTAATGTATACTTATGATATACTTATAGACACACCCAGATACATAAGTAAAGTAAGTTTCAAAGATTTTGATTTCCCCTGTCTCCGTACTGGTATGACATTACAATATTGACACGGAAACTTGGTGTAAATACATTACAGAGTGAATAAAAATGTAAAACAAATAAAAACTTATATAATAATCCTGTTATCTAAATATCAAATGATTCAATCTACATATATCGCGATCAAACTATTATAAAATCAAATGGCAAAACAAATCACCAGTCTGCATTGTCAAAGTAATTTCACGGGTGAGTAGACGTCGCTAGTCACCGGACATGCTGTCTCCATATCCTGGATAACAGATCTGAATTACATCGACCTTGGTTTTTGTCATATGTGCGGAAATTGGTGTTATTTTGGCACATCGATGAATATCAGAATGACAAAAACCACATACATAATTCGCATCCGTATACCAAAAATTATATACCAAATGGGTAAATACCAAAAATGTTATGAAAATAATTATAGGCAGACGTTTACTAATATACTCTTTCCTGTTGCTATCAATATTTAATTTTAATAATTGAGGAAATACTTATCCATCTACTCGACTGCAGAAAAGCAGTTTTGCAGTCCTACTTACGATTTCGTTTCGCTTGATATGCTGTTGAGTGACGTTTTTTTTGTTGCAATTTTTATAATAATTTTAGTAAATCACTTATTTATTACGAAATGGTGCGTTGGAGGCTACGAAAAAAACACATTTTTTTAATTTTGCGGGAGATGTATTATTATTATTACAAAAAAATATAACCTGTACCACTTAGGAAGTGAAGACGAATCTAACGATACCTCTCACATCAAAATCGGTCAAGCCGTTTAGGCTGTAGGCACACACATGCATACACTCGAAAAAGTTCTTACGCAGTCTTTCAACATATTTGTTTTTGTGTCATACATAACTCAAAACAGCTCCAACGCCACACGAAAATTGCGAGGAATCTCAAATGGAATGTAATAGAAGGTTGAAGAAAATCTAGTGATCATTGAATTACTAGCGAGTGAGGTCTACTGCTCGCAGAGTCTAGTGAAGTAGATCGTGATGCCGCAAACTGAAAAGGCGTCGTTTGACACGGTTCAGTGCGTTCACAAGGACGCTTACTTAACTGTCTTGTCGCCCTTATTACCTAGACCCATCTAACTAGTTTAAAACCTACCTACTGTGTTTAACAGACACTAGGTAGGAGGTGTTTTTTTTATTATTTTTTTATGAAATAGTTGAAGAAAAACGGCAGATGGCTCGCCTGATGGTAAGCGATAACCGTCGCCTATGGACAACTGCAACATCACTGACATTACTGTTGCTTTGCTAACCCGGAAAGGTGCTTCTAGACACCATTTTTAAAACTCTCTTTTTGTTGAAGCTCGGCGGGAAAACCTTCTTCCAAAGATTAAACTCGAAACCATGGTTTCGAGTTTAATCTTTGGAGAAGCAACTACGCTACGATTTTCTGAGAGAAGGTATTATTTTAAAAATTTAAAACTGCCTTCAAAACCTTCAAAAGGACAGACCTGCAAATGCAGGTCTGTCCTTTTGAAGGCAGTCCTAATGAAGGTTTGTGTTTTTGAATACCGCAATTCAAATTTCAAATGTGTTGTCAAAAAGAAATCGTGATTAAATAAATCAAGTTGTTGGAAATCTTTCTTACCTTTATCCGTTACAATGAGAAAAGTCTCGTGCCTATAATGTGTGAATTCATAAAAACATGTATCATTATAATCCAGTAGGGGTAATCAGAACTCATTCGGTTCGGAATCTATATCTCCGTCTCTGTCATTCTCCATGGTAATGATAGAGGTAATGGAGATATAGATTCCGAATCGATTTCGTAGTGTAGCTTTCGGTTTTACAATAACTCCGGGTTTTACAATAACTTTCGGTTTTAAAATCGCTAGAGCTCGATTCCAATTGTCAAATTCAATATTTTAATTAATAATTATAGTTAATTAGTTAATAATTAAAAAAACTGAAAAACAAACTTCAAAATACGCATTTAGTTTACTTGGATGACATTTTTCCGTTTCTTTTTTTATTATAACCAATGTACTGAACCGATTTTGATAAAATGTATATGGGACCAACTCTGAAACATCTACCAATAAAAAATAATCATCAAAAACAATTCATAATTCGCGGAGTAATCGCTGAACAAACATAAAAATTTCCAAAAAAGGAGGTTCCCAATGAGAACCTCCTTTTTTTGGAACCTAATACAGTAATACCTTACCTATCTAATAACCTTACCTATCTGATCTACAGTGATGCGTAGGCGCTTTAATCTCCTAACAAACACTAATAAGCCAAGAAGGCAACGTTGAGAAGGACGACTGAATATACCGGCCGTTTGTAAGGAACTCACGTTTTTGGTTCACGGAAGATAAATCGCAAGGTAACTATGTATTCTGTAGACGTTAAATAGATTATGTGCGCAGTAATTGCGTAATAAAAAACCAGCCAAGCGCGAGTCTGACTTACGTAAAGAAGGTTCCGTACTTGTTTAAACATATTTCTATCACGGCAGCCGTATCTTAGCGAATATTTTCAAAAAATATTTTGTTTTCGTAGTTTTTCTTACATATTATGCTATAGCGACCGCGTAGGCTCCAGTATTTGCATCAGCAAATACTGAAGTTCTTTGGGCATATCTCAAGAAAAGACCGCTCTATGGAGAGACTAATATTATAGTGCAGGGCCGTGTAGAATGCAAGCGAAGTCCTGGGCGATCACCAACTCGGTGGACCGACCTCATTAAAAAGCTACACGATCCCGGTGGATTGCGTAGCTTTTTAATGAGGTCGGTCCACTACACTCTACACTCTACTACGGTTAGTAGAGTGTACTCGCAATGCAACCAACCGCCATAAATGGAGAAGTATCGCGGGATGAGCAGCTGCCCTGGACAGTGACGGTGACGGCGAGGAGCCACCGTCATTGCAACCACGACCACTCTGACAAGAGAAGATGATGCTATAGCAAGTCAGAGCAACGTCTTGTTTCTTGCATAATGTCATGCTTCTAGATCAGGGAGAAGAAGGAGCCTATAAGTATGTTCAGATTTATTTAAGAGTTTCAAAGTGAGTGGAATAAATTGTCATATAATTTTTAATTCAATTTCCTTAGTAATGAATTTATTTTGTAGTTATTCATTGCAGGTTTACCTACGTTTTTTAGGTACGAAACTATAAAATTTTGAACAAAAACTAATTGAGTCACGTTCTTTGGAGCTTTATTTAGAGTGCTTGAGTCATTGATACGCAGTACAACAAATTTTGAAGGTAAGTGCATAAAGAAAACAAGTTTATTTTTTGTTCTTTTTAATATTTTTATTTCCAAATGAGTGACGACGATATGTCTGAGACTTCAAAGACTTTCTGAAAATATAGTATAATTGTTTATTTCATTTGAATGAGTAACAATTGCGAAAAGCTGAAAACATTAGAAAACATTATTTTAACTAACTTCAAAAAATATCTTGTTGTTGCACTAGTCTATTTAAGTATTTTTTTATTATTTTTAAGGTGTGTACATTAAAGAGTTTATCTATCTATCTTTTTACCGACGACGGCGAGGAAAACAAAAGGGGGGTTATGTGTCTAGCCTGTATGTATGTATGTATGTCCATCCATATGTCCCTAGTTTTTCTCGTTTTTGACGAATGATTCGCCAGTGTTACCAGTGTTACTGATTATATTAAAATTACAAAATCAAAATGACAAGAAACAAATGAAAGGAAATGACGCCTTTAATAAATCAAAAAATATTTTTGCCAAATCTATCGAATACAGCGCATTCTACAATTTTTTTAGGGTTCCGTACCCAAAGGGTAAAAACGGGACCCTATTACTGAAACTTCGCTGTCTGTCCGTCCGTCCGTCTGTCACCAGGCTGTATCTCATGAACCGTGATAGTTAGAGCGTTGAAATTTTCACAGATGATGTATTTCTGTTGCCGCTATAACAACTAGTACCTACCAAAAAACAGAATAAAATAAATGTTTAAGGGGTCTCCCATACAACAAACGTGATTTTTTGTTTGTCGTTCGTTGAACCCCCCCCCCCCTCTCTGCCTACGGCCTTAAACTCAAATAGTGTTTATTTGGTACTTTATTAAGCTTTGGTTAATTCCAATTTCCAATAGATCAGAATGAGCGCGTGCGTGATTCAGCTTCATTAACTCGTGAAAGAATTGCCATTAGGCGGTTCTATTAGCAACCGATCAGTCATTGCCGTAATTTGGATTTGGACGAAAATAGACGCTTTACTCACGATTTGAATAACGTTAATTCATAAAACGTTACTCGTAGTCACACGTAGATCTATTTTTGTCCGACTTCTAAAAATGAGGAGGTTTCATTTCGGCTGTACACCTATATGTATTTTATGTATCTTCTCTGATTTCTCACGCAATTGTGAACCAACTTTGATGATTCTATTTTTATTACAAAGGAATCCCACAAAAGTTTCATCAGTTTTTGAAACTCAATGACATTTGCTTACTATAATAAATAAGTAGGTACTTGTGTGTAAAGGATCACGGACATCTAGCCTATGTGAGATTAGGATGGCTTTGAAACAGCTCAAGAACAAGAAGGCACCGGGCGACGACGCAATCACATCAGACCTTCTGAAAGTGGGTTTACCTTTACTTAAAGTCCTTTAGAGGCTCTTCAATTCCGTCGTGCTTGAAGGTACAATGCCAGAATCATGGAACAGAAACGTAATGGCGCTGTTCTTCAAAAAGGGGATGATAATACTTTGCAGAAAAACTATAGACCCATTGCGCTTCTGAGCCATGTTTATAAACTGTTTTCGAAGGTCATCACGTACGAATTTTCTCGAACGCTAATTTGATGAATTCCAGCCTCTCGAACAAGCCGATTAAGGCTAAGTATATAGCCAAATATAAACCACATCTATACGCTGCGGCTCAAACAGATCCAGTGCCTAGGTAAAAAATTGGTTGTCTGTAAAGTCGGTTTCGTCGGTGTCGTAGACGTACAGGAGTCACCGATATAGCACAGCTGATTAGCAAGTTGAAGTGGCAGTGGGCAGGGCACATAGCACGTAGAACTGATGGCCGATGGGGCTGAAAGGTTCTCGAGTGGAGACCACGACGTACCGGCAAGCGCAGCGTAGGAAGACCAGCCACGAGATAGACTGATGACCTCATACAAGTGGCGGGAAGACGCTGCATGCAAGCCGCTTCCAATCGGTCTTTTTGGAAATCCATGGGGGAGGCCTATGTCCAGCAGTGGACTTCTTGTGGCTGAGATGATGATGAAAGTCGGTTAACGGACGATAGTTTAACGTGACACAACGTCAATAATAAAACATTGATGAAAACACTTCCTGTTACAATGAGCGTAACGGGACAATGAGTCATCCTTTTTCGTGCATGCAGCCGGCGTTCATCGATTGAGTTCAAGTGAAATCGACCGATTTTAATGATTTAGGTAAACATTATATTTTACCTACTTTTTAGGTACTTTATCTATACGATATATATAACTAATAATATGTGTATTTAATTACTGTACCTAGAGTTCGTTTTAAACTAACGGATGCAACGCTTAGTGTAAAATATCATTTTAATTAATTTTAAACTTACTAAACGATATGTTACGTATTTTGAGGAAAATTTCATTAAAAATATACAAATTTTTCGATATCGGTTGACTTGATAAAATAATCAGTATTTGATTATTTAAGTATTTGGACATTTGGGCATTATTTTTTGTAACTAACTTTGTTTTTAGTATTCAAACTTAGTTCAATATTTATTTACATCTAGTTACTAAAACATTTAGCCTCTGTAGCGATAAGACTACCTCGCGCTCCCCCCGAGAAAGTACCACACCCACGCCTTTGCCAGTTATTCAACCAACAAGCAGTAGTGTGCAACGTTACTGCGTTCCGAATTGAAGATAATGTTACAGTGAAATTTCAAGTCATATAGAGATTTATACAATGACGACCACAGTGAATTGCCACACAGGGCTTGGAACTGTTAAAGTTCAAAGTTCTAGATGACGTGAATTTTGAAATCAGAATATAATAGAACTATATTGTACATCCATACAGTAAAACTTAAAAAAATAAACAATAAACTAAAACGACAGTACAAAGGCGGCCTTATCGCATAGAGCTAGTAATTAGGCGAGTGATTTGCTAAAAAAATACGACGATTACCTGAATAGGCTGCGCTCTGCATTATCATCCGTGGTTTGTTATAAAACATCTCGCCATTAATTCGTTGCTTAGTAGATTGTAAAACAGTAACAAAGGTTAAGTTTCCGGCAGCCTAGTCGGGAGACCGTCTGACTTGCGATCCGCAGGTCCTGGGTTCGAATCCCGCTGCACGCACCTCTGTCTTTTCAAAGTTATGTGCGTATTGTTGATTGCTGCCAACTTCAAACGGTGAAGGAAAACATCGTGAGGAAACCTACATGTCTGAGAGTTCTCAATGATCTTGAAAGATGTGTGAAGTCTGCCAACCCGCACTTGGCCAGCGTGGTATGGCTATGGCCTTACCCTTCTCACAATGAGAAGATGGCCCGCGCCCAGCAGTGGGACAGTTTGTATAAGCAGGGCTGATAAAAAAAACAAAGGTTTTGTTTCGTTCGTACGTAAAACGACGAAAGAGCGATACGGAAACTTTCATCAAACAAGCGTTCACGGTATAGCATTCCCGCCTCGTAATCATTGTGCTGTGCGCATTCCAACAGCGCGTCCCACTCACGCGCATGTCATAGCCAAGGTTGCCATTTCTATCACAAAAAGAATCGAAAAAAAATTTACTATTTTAGTCCATCTCCTGAGCTATAAGGTTCATCATCTTAGTCATAAGAAGTCAACTACTAGACATAATAATATGCCTCCGGCATGGATTTCCAAAAAGACCGGTTGAAAGCAGCTTGCATCCAAAATCTTCCTGCCACTTGTATGAAGCCATCTGTCCACCTTGTGGCTGGCTTCCTGCGCTGCGTTTGCCGGTCCGTGGTCTCCATTCGAGCACTTTTGGGCCATGCGTTTTTGGTCAAAAGGCTCATGGAGAGAGAGTACCAGGATAGACAACTTACGCTTGATATACTGTTGATAGTACGTTAACGCGAAAGAGAGAGACAGAGTATGTGCAGCATCGTTGTATATTTTAATCTCTGTGCCAATCGAGAAGCTGCCATGTCCGAGGAGATTATAGCATGCAGTAACATTATCCGTGCGCCGCGGTGCGACCATGACCGGTGGTTGTGGAGAAAGTATGTTGAATGCACGCTACCGTGCGCAGTTCCGCACCCGGCGTGGTTACTGCTAGTGGTGTAAGCTGTTTATGAATGGAAACAAAACGAGTTTTGTTTGTAGCTTGAGTGTGTACTAGAGACTGCAATCTCGCTGCAACGGCAATCTTGCTACTTGCAAGATTTCAAACAAATCAGCAAAATATCGATACATCTTGGTATTTTACTGATCTCGCAGTTTTAAGATTCACATTTGAAGTATAATCCAGTAAGTATAGTAATTAATTATTAGTTACTTTGTAGTGTATTTTTATTGTTATCTAATAAAGTTTCGTCGTAAGGGTAAAATCATGATATAAAACCAAATAATACACTTGTGGATAATGCAAGATTTGTTTTGGTATCTCGTGAGTTGAAAATGTAGGTAATGTTGCGAAATATCGCATGATTTTAGATGCAACGCAAGATTAAAAATAAAAATAAATAAAATAAAATAAAATAAAAATAAATAAAATTAATCAAGAAATAATGAAGTGTTACAAGGTTTCGGTTTACTGAGATTACTTTCTAGATTGCGATTTGCGTGGACAGTTTTTTATCAGACCATGAAAAGAAATGCATGTTTCTTAAGTATTTTATGGTGATCTGTTTTATTTAACTAATTATTACCTAATATAACGGTGTGATTAAAAAGATTGTCTGCAGTGGAACTGAAATTAGTGTTGTCAACTTTTAAACTTGAAGTTATTTGGGTAATAATGAGTATCCTGTACGAAGTCGACACGAACTCATTGTAATCTCATCCCAAATAAATTTTACTTCGGGTACAACTATGAAATCGTGAAAACTCAGATGTGCTTTACCTTTTGTCAGAAGTCAGGATATCCTCATAACCACTTAGGACAAAAAAATCATTAATCAGTTTTGACAGTTATTTTGACTTATTAAGTAAGTATTCGACTAGCAATTGTTTTTTTTTTGCAAATGATAAGAGAATTAGATGATCTGTAAATCTGAGAAAATAAATAAAATAATAGAATATAAAAGTTAAAGTTAATTTCGTATAAGGAGGTGAAAACAAAAAGATTTACTTAGAAACTTACTGCACTGACAAGAGCCAGGCTCTTTGATAAATGCGGATTTTATGATCAAATAAAGAGCTGAACGGATTTTTACGATTAGGTTACAATTTAGTTTTTTTTTTTACATGGGCTACATTTAATCATTATCATCACTATTTTCACTACATGTGCGAAACCGCGGAGCAGAGCTAGTAAAGAACGATGATGGGACAATGTTTTGTTACCAACATTATGGGCAAATACCTAAAACACATGAGCCGTGCGGATAGAATAGAAAAAGCGGACTGTCAATGGCAGGTTTTCGCGCCTCGCGAGTGTGTCGTAGTTTTTCCTGTAAGAATTGTTTTATTTAAATAAATAGTAAATATAAAAATATACAATTATGTTGTACGTAATACCGAGAATGAGAACCTGTGTTAATCATAAAAGCGATGGAATAAAGCATGGATACGTTATAAAAATTTATAAAGTTTTACTTCACCCAACACCGATGGAAAAACGTCTGAGTCTATAGCTTCTGAAAACAGCTATCTTAGTAATTTCTGGCCGTTTTTAAGGTATGTAATAGTTTTTTTTTTATAGTACAAATAAACAAGCAAACGGTAAACCTCTGAATGTTCCTGGGATGGTAAGCTGTAATCTAATAGTTTCGCTTAGAATTTGCTAATCCAAAAGCTACAAAAGCTCAATTTACAGTGAAAATATCCGGCATATTGTAGAGTAGGTATACATTAACACAGGAACGGTGAGAATGCATTCCGACACGATCACTCCCTTGGCCCCATTTCTAATTGTACCTACCTCTACCTACACTCTACCGCACTGCAAGGGACCGGGGTTACGACATGTAGAGCAACGCTTGAGCTTCTCATGTTACTATTGTTGAGGTTTGGGACATAGTTTAGTCTCGTAGTAGGAGGTAGTAGGATTCGTATTTTGACAATTATTTGCTATTGATTAGATCTCACTTGTACATAATAAATGTGAAAGTATGTTTGTGTGTGTTTGTCGCTAAAACAGCTCCAACGATTTTGATTAAATTTGGTATGGTAGATTAGAGATAGATTCGTAATTCGATTAGTAAGGTAGATTCGGGGACGATAAATCGATCCAGTTAGGTTTCATTTATAGTCGCCCAAGTACATATAGCTTAAGAAGTAGGCTCTTACTATAATATTATAGCCCTGTACAAGCAATTTGACATGTTAATAGGTAAAAGTAGAAGTATGTAATGGCCTGGCAGGTGGGTATTTTTTGTTATAACTGCTGTTGATATTGTTATTGTAATGGTTCAAACCATTAGTTATCTATAATAGCGGAATGCTGAACTCTAGTTTCGTTGAGTAATAGGTTTTTAGTTTACGCATATAGAATAAATGAGATGGTAATAGATGCTTTATTTCGATTTTACAATCGTTGAAAAAAAAAAAATAAGAAAAATAATAGTTTTTGACGAATACCTTCTTATTTTTGTCCCTCTTTCCTGCATTTCTAAATTATAAGACTTAGAAGTTCATAGTTAACCATAGTACTAGACCAATTATAGTAAGTATACCAAGAGTATCTATGTATTCTATCAACCATGTAGTTTCCATAGTACAAGCTTCGCTTAGTTTGGGCTGGAAGGTGTTGTGTTAAATGTCCAACCAATCTTTATTTATTTATTTTATATATTTTGAGAGACTCTTATAGTGACAATACTGGTCAGATATGCCTAAACGTTAGAACAGATAAAAGTGTATTTGACATAGGGCGATTTAGAGCAAAGAAATCAGTACAGGAGTTCTCTATCGTCGACACCCTTTATGCTGACGATGTTTGCTTGATGGCCAGTGATGTTAACAGTCTGCAAATTTACTTGAATCGCCTAAACGAGTCGTGTCAAAGGTTTGGCTTGGTCATAAGTGCGTCGAAGACCCAAGTGCTCAAACAACCTGCACGTGGTACAACACCAGACCCAACACCGATAACTTTAGACGGTAAAGCTCTCGAGGAAGTAACGTCTTTTCGGTATCTAGGGAGTTTTGTTCGCAACGATAACCACCTCGAAACTGAAATCTCCTCAAGAATTGCAAAGGCTGCGGCATCTTTTGGCATGTTACGGAAAAGAGTTTGGGACTCGCATGATCTGCGCTTGCACACAAAGATCGCTGTGTATAAGGCTATAATTTTGCCCATATTATTGTATGCCACTGAGACATGGTGTCTCTATAGAGGTGACATCAGGCGCCTCGATACTTTCCATATGAAGTGCTTAAGATCAATACTTCGAATAAAGTGGCAAGACCGAGTATCCAACTCTGAAGTATTGGAAAGAACTGGGCTGTGCGGAATTGAAGCATTGCTGATAAAAGGTCAGTTGAGATGGTGTGGACATTTGGTTCGTATGGATGACTCCAGGCTGCCTAAAGCTGTCTTCTACTCACAGCTGAAGGAGGGAAAGCGCACACCTGGGGGCCAATTTTTACGCTACAAGGATGTCCTGAAACGCCATCTCACTGCATGTGACATCCCGTGTGAAGGTTGGGAAGAGCTCGCGCAACAGAGACGTGAATGGCGCAACTCTGTTTATAAGGCTGTTACAAATTTTGAAGAAAAGCGCAAACAAGACCTAGATGCTAAACGCCTTTTAAAGAAGACCCGTCCGAAGCCTTCCTACAACTATACATACAATGCTGAAGGACTATTGCACTGCGCGCCATGCAATAGAATTTTCAAGACAAAATTTGGTTTTGCCAGCCACATACGGGCGCACAACCGAATATAGCAGGGTTCGCCGTTGACGGATACGTCAAGGAGGACATCATATTTAGTTAATTCAAAAATATTCCAAGAATATAATTTCGTGATTACAAATTTTCAAGATATAATGTTTTCTAAGGTTTTCGAGATTGTTACTCATTTTTCGAGATATAGTGTAAAACTTTTAAGATGTTATGGAACAGAGGTCAATGACCCTTTTGAAAAGTGTTCTTTACAAAAATTACTCTCCAAATGATCTTCTTTTATAGTATGTACAGAACCCTACTAAAAATATACCAGTCTCGACATGGTTTTGGCCACATATTTTTGTACAACTCTCGATAGATTACAAATATCATCATAAAAATATGTATATGTACCTATGTGATAAATAAGTGATTTTACAAGAATTGTTCTAAAGGATGCTCCTTTAAATAAATAGTACCTACCTACATCCGACATCAACATCATTAGCTGGCGCTATTATTATAAAACAGCATTGAGGGCGCTGCTGTCCTTCTTTCATTATTTTGTTCAATTCAGACTTTAGTTTCCATTTTTCGCCACGAGAATTCTCTATCCAGACTCTATCATTGCACTTTGGTTGTACAAAACATAGTACCCAACTAAACTAGACTTAAAACCAAAGATTTCATTTTTCAACGGCCTCTCTTCACACATAAAAATGAAAACAAAGAGTTACGATCGCGCCGCCATGAAGTCGTGACCTGTGACCGTGACACGGTTGCTTCGAGCCCAAGGTCTCCCGAACATGGGCGTGAGTGTTCCCTTCAATATCATATTTACTCGTAAAACCAAGTTCAATAAACTTCTAAATGACAGCTGTGATATATTGACATTTGACTGGCTATTTGCTTTAATGGTATTTTAAATCGTCGAAGTCTTTCGATTCGTCCGCCCGTCCGACACGTAGGTCGAACGTGTCAAAAATATTTCACTTATTTGACACGGTGCTATTTAATAGTGCATCTGGAAAACTGGTTTCACGCTGAATTGTTAAATGTTCATCAAAAGTTGCACACCAAAAGAAAAGTCACTACATTAGATACATTCATAAAATCTGAATACAGAAAATTTACGCCTATTCTTACAAGTACAAAGTATTATATTATACTAGTATAGGTGTCAGATAGTTATATAGTTAGTTATAATTTAGCTGTGTCGATGTATCTTATGTATATATTTACAAATATATATATATATATAAGTTAATACCTATATATTCTATCAGCCATCTAGTTCCATAGTACAAGCTTTGCTTAGTTTGGGCTAGATGGTGTTGTGTGAAATGTCCCCAAAATATTTATATTATAGAATAACATTTTTATGTAAGTCTAACTCATTTGTAAAACTCATTTAAAAATGATCTTTCTAATGTTATGTCTTGTTAAGTTTTGGTAAATAAAGGTTTATTATTATTATTATTTACATTAAAACTTACAACTAAACTTCCATGATTCAACCTCGTACCTCGCCACAATAGATGAATGATCTTTCTGTAAGTGTAACGCTCTTTCTTTTTCGGTCTGTCTCTCTTTCCGTTTATTACATGATCAAGATCAAACGACAGAGCTGATCGTTATGAAATATAGCGCAGACATGAGCTGCGGCTGATGTAGGCTACATTCATTATCTTGTTTTTCAGCACTAAGCGTGTATAACTGCGGGGCAATAGTTTAAAATAAAAGGCAACCCAATAATTTTACTTCCAAGAAAAAATCTATATTAATAAAAAAATTATAAGTACAAGTATTGATTTGATGCGCATACAATAAAACAGGCGTGAAAAACCTTCCCCATTCACCTGCCCTGAGCCTGACCTTCCAATCACCATTTCATGTTAACAAGTATCATTATAATAATACGCAGAGTCAGGCAGCGCCCTCCCACCGCGCATTCCCACTAATTAACGACCACTTCACGCTAATTAGTCATAAATTGCGTGTGACGCAACTTGCGTTGCGTGGTGTACTGTAATCTGCTGAAACTTGACAGCGCCTGCTAGGTGAGGCTTTGACGTAACGGCCATGGACACCAGTGCTCAATTTGACCATAAATTTTGCTCCTCGTTATTATGTAATTAGTTAATGGTATTATGGATTATATTTTTTCATTTTTTTTTGACTGGCCTTGTGGCTCAGTTGGTAGTATGTCTACCAACCTGCTAAGCTGTAGGTCGTGGGTTCAATCTTCACCCAGGGCAAACATTTATGTGATGAGTATGGATGTTTGTTATGTTCTGGGTATTTCTATGTATCATATTATTATGTATATATTTACAACAACAAAAAAGTATATAAATGTATTCTATCAGCCATCTAGTTCCATAGTACAAGCTTTGCTTAGTTTGGGTTAGATGGTGTTGTGTGAAATGTCCCCAAATATTTATTGATTTTATTTTATTTAAGCCCGAACGAACCGCTTTAATTCTACTTTCATAGTGCGGACTGCCAGATCGTGGAATACGCTTCCTGAGTGGGTCTTTTCCGATAGATATAATCTGGATGTCTTTAAATCGCGAAATTGGTTTCTTCTAGGTAAACGCGCTCCATCGTAAATCGCAACGTCGCTTAACATCAGGCGAGTTGGCGGTCAAGCACAAACCTATTACTACATAAAAAAAAATATTAACTAACTTCTCAAAAATATGTCCTTATTACAAATAATCTATTTGTACTAAAATCTCCGTATTTCTAAACACACTAAAAGCAGATTCCATTCATAAGTGTCGTCTTGCCACGAGGAGTCAGGTTCAACAGGTGAAAGGAAGGAGCCATTCAAGTCCTGTTTATCTCGTGCTTGTGACGTCACACGACCAGCTGGAGCAGTGACGTCACAGTCGGATCTGTGACAACGCAATACTTTCAGTTTCTGTTAAGGACTTTTCAGATGCAAGGTCTCCCAAGGTCATGTGAGCTTTTAATAAGCCTAGATTTGAAAGAATTTTGATGAATTATGTTAGTAAATTATATATTAGCCAATCACAAAAATATGCTGGGCATATGACATTGCTTAATTTGTTTATTTTTTAATTTTCGATCTAAATTCTGTTTGCTTGTATGAGACGGTGTTTACCCTGGTTCTTTATTAGGTAATTACATTACAAACATGACGTCACATATTCTCTCTTATAAACTAAGCAGAGCAACAAAGACCCATGAGTGACATTGAAACAGTTTAACGCCACTTTTGAAGGTTGGAGGAGTACAAAACATTAGCTAGCATAATACGGGGAAAAGGGGATAAATCCTGAACCTACATACACATAAACGTCAAAACTTTCACACATAATATATAAACATACTTAGTACTTACACTTACCATATACTTATAGGCTTCATAAGGAAGCTTACTCTACTCACGCAACGAGGTAGACTGCATGGAGAAGGTTAATCTCGGAATATCTCAGCGAGATCGAATCAGAAGTGAACATATCAGTAGAAGTACGAAAGTCATCGACATAGCACAGAAGTTGAGGTTGCAGTGGGCAGGGCACTGAGCACGCAGAACTGATGGTTGATGGGTCCCAAAAGTTTTCGCGTGGAAGTCACCAGCAAACGCAGCGTAGGACCTGGCCACAAGGTAGACAAAAGACCTCATACAAGTGGCAGAAAGACTTTAGTCATATATGCCGCTTCCGCAACGCAACCGGTCTTTTTGGAAAACCATGGGGGAGGGGGGGAAATCTACGACAATAAAATCACGTTCAGCAGTGGACTTCTTGTGGCTGAAATGATGATGATGACGATGATAAATGTTTGCCGCGCGGTTGTCCATGCAAAAGGAAAACTGATATCCCTACCAATAAATATTATCACTTTTTTTTATAAGTATATATTTTTTTTAATTTTGGAGGAAATTTTCACACAACACCATCTGGCTCCAAAGATTGAATAAAACAAAAAACACCGAAATTGAATAATATTTAGGAATATCAGAAAGTTATCTCCAGCTGTAAAGAATAATACTCAATAAACTTACTGGAAAATGTACAGTTTCTATGTTTACCTAAATTGTGACAATCTATACAGTTTTGCTTATGTACAGTATGCCAGGGAAGAGAACCAACACACGCTTTTATTAGCTTCACCTGTATGCATGTTTGTTTGTTTGTAACCGACTCCATTGGACTTGATTATGACCCACTTCAAACGGTCAGGTTTCATTCAAACTTTGTAGACTTATCGAGGACCGATGACAATACAATAATTTGAAGCGTGTGTTATTTTAGTTTTTTAAACTGTAATTATTCTTTCATTCTAACGCACTGTAATGTTACGCTTAACTCTTATAGCGATGCAACATTGGCTCGCGCTCGTTTTATTTTGCTTTTTTTTCTGCAATTAAGAGAATGACACGAAAATTGAAGAGACTGTTAAAAATATCACAATTTTAAGTAGGCTCATTCGAACAATTGATTTTTGTCTTACACTCTTAATAACAGAAAAAGCAAGCTAAAAACGAGCGCGAGTTATGAGTACGATAGCTATAAAAGTAGAGCGTAACCCCCTGATATCTATCTAAGTATATTCTCGTATTACCGTCTAGACTTGGTGATTAGGCAATACGGACAAGTGGTCACGGCCGAATGGCCTTGGTTTCGTAGCTCATAGTTTTTTTCTTGAGAGGCCTAAATTACCTACTACATCATAATTTAAACGTGGCTCACACTGCCTCAGTATCATTTCAAATATATACTTATGTTATAACCATGTTGGTCGGTATTGTCGGATTTTTATGCAATTAAAAGACGAGACAATTTAAGGTTCAATGAGAGCAGCTATCTCTCTCGCGCATCACAACATTTTTAAACATATAAAATCACTGAGTGCATATATTATAAAAGTGAGCGACAGTTTTATTTATTTAGATGGAAGGTTTTTTAAAGTAATACCAAGTATAATTTATATTGGTGGCATAGTGACATATAAAAATATGTATTTTGGTACTCGTCAGCCTTTTTTTTAAACATATCTAAATAAACAAAACTGTCTCTCAGTTTTATAATATACCTCAGTGATTTAACATTCTTAAAATTGTTGTGATGCGCGAGAGAGATAGTTGCGCGCAGTTTTGATCTCGTGGTCGTTATGTTCAAATTCTCAAGATATCGAAGAAATTTGAAAGAAACCACCGCGTAAAAAATCACTGTTACTGCTTGTAACTAAAGCAAGTCAATAAAGCCATGAATAATGTAGTGCTTTCGTAAACCTGGGCAGTGAAATATTAAGTGAAGCTGACGGCATGCCTGGATGGATGACAGGCGAGGTCGCAACAGACTGCCTAAACAATATCGCTCACCCTTGACGATACCAATCTGTGCTTGTTCAGCCGTAACATGTATTATGTTGTAGCCCACAGAAAAGTGCCTCGTCTTTCCGTGTTGTAGCCGGATGTATCCGTCCCTCAGTAGGAAGGCTAGGCTGTGAAGCGCCTAGGCCAAATGGAGCATCTAGGCTGGACGCTATAGAAACGTTTAATGAGAGTTTTATAACAACAAGTATCTATGTTAAAAGAAAAAGAAAATACCCGACTGCAGAAAAGCAGTTTTTGCAGTCTAACTTATGATTTCGTTACGGTTACATTTGATATGATGTTGATACGCGTTTATTTATAACCCTAACGAAATTATTCGTAATAAACATGTGATTTTACTAGAATGATTCTAAAGAATGCGCATTTATAATCTTTTACAGAATACTTTCTCACAAAAAACGTACACTCAGGCCTAGACTGCAAAATACGTTTCTGCTGTCGGATATTTGTTTTTCTTTTAATATAGCTAATTGTAACTTATTACTATCACATACATCTATCTGTATGATACATAATAGTATCACAATAAAAGTTACTCAAAATATGCTCAAGATACCTAAAAATAAAAATGATTATCGTAGAAGAACAACAGCTTTCCTAGTTCCTACTTTAATAAATGGTATACCAAAAAGCGTAAGTGTATGTGTGTGTGTGTGTGTGTACGTGTATAGTATATGTATGTAGATACATGTGTATATGTGTGTGTGTGTATGTATGTATGTATATTTAATGTGTAGGAGATTGGTAAAGGATATGTGCATTACTTAAAGCGTTAAAAAGAACAGCCTGTAGAAGTTACGCCGCAGCCTACTAGAACCGGTTATGTACGAATCCGAATAACCCGGACGGAACATTTTAAATTTGTTGGTACTTCGTTAAGTCGATGCTTGCTCATACTCATTGAACGTATGTAAATGTTAATGTATTGTTTTAACTTTGCTGAATATATGTGTAAATAGAATAGCGATAGTGTAGGAAGCACAGTTACAGTGTCAGCGCGCTGCGAATGAAGGTAAGTACCAGTACTACCAGTACAAACTAACTGTAGTTTTTAGGTACCTTATAAGCCAATTTATAATGTAAATTTTGTGAAAAACTATGTAGATTACCGGCCTTGCCGAAAAACGTTACTTAAATTTAAGCAACTTCTCGCTGATACGTAATGACACTTGCGGAAAGAAGACAGAGAATTTAAGATGTTGGTTAAAGTTAAGTAACGTTTTTCGGTAAGGCCCTACAATGCTATTACAATTATCTCTATCAAAAATATTTTATCTTGCATATCATTTGATGTAAGTAAATATCTAGATAGGTTTGTCACAGATGGTTAATGTACTTTGAGCGTCCGCCGAGTCACGTCGTCCGGTAACCTATGTATGTCGCACGTAACCTGGCTCTCCAGCATTCCTGACGTCTCTATTTGATCACTGCAGTCTACGGCTAGCTGCTTGACTAGTCTGGACCCTTATTAGACATAATAAACTATAAGACAAACTTTATAACCACTCTGAAACAACGATTTCAATCATCAGTGTACTGATTGAAATCGGTTCAGTACCTCTATTCATAATCGTTCGGATTCGGAATCGAGTCGGAAACTATATCTCCATCTTTGTTATTCTGTACCGAAATGACAGAGATGAAATACAGTTTTCGACCCGATTCCGAATTCGACAAGTTGTGAATAGCCATACAAATCGGTTTGGTCGACCTTCGAACAAACAAGTATCCGTTAAAAAAAACTAAGAAACCTACTTCAAAATACGCAATTCGTTTAGGTACTTGGATGACATATTTATTTTGTTATAAACACCAAAATACTCAATCGAATTTGATAAAATTTATATGGGACCGCTTGGAAAGCCAAACACAAAAAAAAAAAAGGTTTTTTAAATCGGTCCTGGGGTCTTCGAGTAATCAGGGAACATACATTAAAAAAAGATTCCGACGCATTGAGAACCTCCTTCTTTTTTGAAGTCGATTAAAAACAGTCATGCAATTGGAGATGATTACTAAACTAATAAAGCAAAATGGATAACACATCACCTAGCACACATCACCGCACGCATACAGGGCTCATTGCACCTACACAACTCAGCGGCGTTGTATAGGTGAGCCGATAACATTAGGTACTTAGTACTTACCTAGTTTTGCTAATCGCGGGAAGTTGTCGGCTCCGGGAAACAGGAAACTTGACGCATTTTTTTTAAGTCTATCTTTTAAATTGTATGGCAATAAACTATTTTGAATTTGAAGAAATGCTATGTGAAATGCAAAGCAAAAAAGAATCTACAAAATCAGCACTTCTCAATTTACGGAAATTAAAGAAACGTAACATAAAAAAACATACTTATATACTGTCGAACATAGAACCTGTTCTTTTTTAGAAGTGGTAAATAAACAGCAGTACTAACGTATAAGTATTGCCATTCAACGTGGCAATGCAGCATGTTGGGTATGCTGCCAAACACCCCCGTTTGGCATAGTAACAGTAAAAGTTTGTAACAGAGGTATTCCGATTGCTTTTTTTTAGTAAACCTACATAGTTAATTCGGCTTTTCAACTTTTCGAGTCAAAGAATTCTAAAAGGAATAAAATGTCACGAGCCTGTTACATTCATTCGTTTCGCTCACTCAGTCAGTTAAGACATTCAGATTCAGATTCAGATATATTTATTGTTCAACTGTGGAACATTCATTTAACATCAGAATAACATCAGAATTAATATAGGTAAGTTGAAGTTAATATCGAATTTGCTAAGGATGTTGGCAAGCACTATAGCAGCTAGACTGGTTTATCCGCTCTCATCAGCCGACTCGGCCCAATTAACTTGATGTATCGGGATCAAAGTCAGCGTATCTAGGCGATTATTGTTCTAAACTCGACCTAGATACACTTTTACACCATTTCGTTATTTTTTTACCAACCTAAGTACTCTAGTAGTTCTGCGAATAGTAGATCTAGCGAGCGCAAACTTGCAAATATTGTGTTCAATTCAATTAGTTTTTTTATTATTCTGGCATGGGCTAATTTATTTTTGATAGTTTTCACTTTTAGGCTACCGTACTAAGGGTGCGAGATCCTATTCCTGAGACTACGGTGTTGTCTGTCTGACTGTCCTGCACTTAAACAGCTGTATCTATGTTTTGCACGTTAATAGATTTATTATAGGAATTATCTTTGAAACTCTTGTTAAGAATTGAGAAAGAAAGAACTCAAGAATTGTTTTGTATTTACTTATAGCTGATTTCGCGATGCTAGAATTGGTCAAAGAGTAATAGCTGCTGCCTTCCGCAGCCTAAATTACTATCATAATGTTTTCATCTCCAGATCTACAATACAATATAATCATACGGTAAGTGACAATAGATCTTTATAGGTCGCAGTGACACCTCTTTTGGGCCACTTCTAGCTATAAAAAAGTCATACGGTATATATTATGTGACCGGACACTGTAGGAGTGCGATATGTAGTAATTTCCGATTATAGCTATTCATAGCGGCGGTGTTAGTTAATACAATGATCCCTGCCGCGCTGTCCGCCCGTGGTTCCGTCCGCCGGTGGTCACCGCCCGCCCGTGGTCGCCGTCCGCCCGTGGTCGCCGTCCGCCCGTAGTCGCCGCCCGCCCGTGGTCGCCGCCCGCCCGTGGTCGCCGCCCGCCCGTGGTCGCCGCCCGCCCGTGGCCGCCGCCTTCCTGCGGCGCGTGTCCCGTTTCCCCAATTCCACTCGTAAACTAATGAGCTCGTGAAGGCTGTTCATGCGACGATTCAGGTGAAGGTCAGTACGCAATCTTACCTCAATATTACTGTATACATTACTCATACGCGACTAGCTGAGCCCGGCGGGTCCACCCATATGGAGGCGACAAAGCACCACATCCAGCACCATTTGTCAATATTGCAAACGCCATAGAGACGGCTCTGGGGTGTCAAATATATTTGTACCTTTCATAGTGATCTGTTCTGCTGTTTAGATTTGAAAAGGTAAACAGACAGAGACACAAAATTGCGCTTTTATATAAGTTAGATTATAAGAAAAGAAGCAGCCATCAATCGACCACCACTCGTATCGACCCGTTCAGAAAGACTGAAATCCATGCAACGAAACTGTTGGACAGAAGCTTGAAAGCTTGCAAACACAGCTTACACGTCATACCAAACACAGCTACAACCCACAGCCATACAGCCGAAACACACTATTATACTTATTTGTACTTATACGCGACAAAACCGTCTTGGTTGATTGGTTAGTTCGATAAGAAAGGTTGGCTACTCGCTATATCTTCAGCTAGTTCAGTTTTCCATGAAACCTTAGTGTTACGGTGTTACAGCTTATATAGCAAAATTCGTTTAAAAGGAAGGAATATTGTAAAAAACCGGACAAGTGCGAGTCAGACTCGCCCACCGAGGGTTCCGTACAAACTAATAGATAAAAGAGGGAAATTATATCTATTTTTTATACTTTCCTTCATAAACCGCAAATTACACATCATAAAAATAATTAAAAACCTGTTTTAGCTTGTTGAACCTGTTGAAGCTCTTTCTTATGATACCCCACATGATACGGTTATAGAACTTTAAAATATTGACCCTCATTCCTTGCATTCATTGCAGACACTATTTATTTGTGATTAAATTAAAAATGTCCAGTTTTCAGATTTTTCCTATATGTGTACACAATGCATCTTGCCAAATTTCATAGTTCTAGGTCAACAGGAAGTACCCCATAGGTTTTGATTCCCTTGTGAGTGTCGAAATGTGCGTTGTTTACGACATGTGCGGCTGTAACTTTTTTTTACGAAAACTGAGAAATTTGATTTTTCTTTCTGCAGGAAGAGACTATGGATCTGCGTACATGGTTTTAATTTAAACACGATACCTTCACGCGTTCCCAAGATACAGGTCTTGACACCCGGACGGACATACAGACAGACAGACGGACAGACGGACAGATGGACAGACGGACAAGAAAGTGATCTTTATATAAGGGTTCCGTTTTTTTCTTTTGAGGTACGGAACCCTAAAAAATGAGTATTTTCGTAACCTCCAACAAACTTTTTCGTAATAAACAAGTAATTTTACTACAATTTTTGTAAAGAATGTGCATTTTTAATCTTTTACAGCGATTTTACACATAGTTTCTAACAAACAACGTAGGTACATTCAACAGCGTATCAAGCGTAACGAAATCGTAAGTTAGACTACAAATACTGCTTTTCTGAAGTCGAATATATTGTTTTACTTTTAATACAGATACTTGTTTATGCAATAAAGGTACATGCCCGCCGACCTTCCACGATGCCTGCAAGCCGTTGACCCTACCAGCTTGACACCGCGCCATCGTCGACGGACGGTGCTTTGTGCGCACAACACAACGGTACCAGTTACTCACTGTCGAGAGAGAGGTCGAGGCACGACTGGAGAGCAATCAAAACCAAGAGTAAGTTTACAACCACATTATTCGCAATGTAATCCAATGTTGTATGTCCAAAACTGGTATTACTTTTGCTTTATCTGAATAGATTATGCTGAATTGCTGACAGTAAATTTATAGGGAACTGAAACCTTGGAGATGCAGTTTAATCTCCACGTCGGTAAAATTGCAGTAGCTTTATAACGAAATCACTCGTTATATTTAGAAGTCGCTAGATTTGATCAAAGTCACCAGCAGCCTCTCTTGAGAATCAATTTTCTTCCTATGCTAGATGTGTTTATTATTTTCGACCACACCGTCATTCACCTATAATCGACTGTTTACTTTATTTAGTATAAAACAGTGTGTTAAAATATACATACATAGATACATAGATCGTTTTATTTGCAGGCTTAGACAAAGTGATACAAACGCTTACGCATCGAAATGCGTAGAAACTGTGACGTGCCGTCACGTGACATTTCGTCTCTTACATTTATCTCATACTTTTCTAGTCTACTGTGGCGCTCACAAAATTAGAATGCCACTAGTTTAACCCCAATGTCTCTTCTCATCAGTAAATTACGTTCATTACTCGATCAGTCTTATATTCAATATTTTTTACAAGTGATTTATTAGTATTATTTGGCGCATGCCGTGCCGGCACGCCGCGTCCCGCACGCGCCGACCGCTTGTTTGGAGTGCCTGCCGACATGCTCTGTTTACATATACATTTATACATACTACACACGCAGCTACCGATTTGTAAACACTACACCAGTGCCAATACTAACTGCTGCTCATTGTACCTACCATCTAATGTGTCACACGCTGAAATATGTTTACGAGACAAGTGTTACTACGCTTCACAGTGTTACTTCTTTGTGAGAAACGTTTACTTGTCTATAAAAAAAAACTTATTTTTACTAAATAATAAGCTATGTTGATGATTCTTTTTATAGATTACCTAATCTCTAGGATTTTTTTTCGCTTATCGCGACTTTTTTCGCTTTTATGGTTAAAAATTAAAGCCATTTAATTTATTGTGTTTTAATGTACTATTATATAATTTTATTTAAGTGTGTAATTGAATACAATACTTTTAATTTAATGTATTTACAAAATTCCAACTACATAAAAATAATATAAACACTACGAATATTTTTTTGAGGTAGAAACGGTAAACGGAAAAATATAAAACAGTTTTCTTAATCTAAATATTACTATATATTGAACTAAAAAATATAATTACACGCTGTGATTACACGTTTATATAAACAAAACTAAACTGAAAAACGAAACTGTAAAGGGTTCTAGACAGGACATGAAATTAAGTAGAATAATAATATGGCAAAAATATGAGACCGGTATAGTTCCCGTCACGTAAAAAGAACGCTGATTTGTTCGTAAGCGCGAATTGTTTTTTTTTTAATAATCTTAATGTGTAGATATGTATTTTATTCTTATAAAATACTTATTATTTTTAGAAACTTCATCGATAAAAATGACAAAAAGTTACTGACGGAAAAGTGATTATCATAAAATAGTTTTATTTATTAGTTGATAATAATTATAAGCATGTAAAAAGTAATTAATTAAAATTAAAATTTCGTCAATTGAAACCCATCCTGCATCGACCTTGGTGGAAAGGTGCCCATAATGCAAGCAGCATTGCCACGCTGTATGGCAATAGCCAACCTTTGCACCAGGAACGAAGCAGAACGGGAGTCGCCACTCTTGTCCTTCAGTCTTCGGCCAATTTCACTGACGAGGCCTTTGGCATCCGCTCCCCAACTGCCCATGGTTTCAACGGCGATGGGTACAAAATAATATTGTAGCTCTATTGCCGCGTATTTCTCCCGCTTTTTGCTAGCGGCATCCTCTGCCGCCGCTGCCGGTGAGTGGACGGTACGACACAGGTGTGAGGCCGCGACAGTGTTGACGCAAGTAGCGTCCCACACTAAGCATCTGCCATTTTTCCAAGGCACCAGTGTCAAACCGTCCGGTCGCTTGCCGTCGGATCTGCTGAGCCCCGGTGGTTCAAGCACGGATGGAACGTTGGCCGATACGAGCGCTCTACGGACTATGTCGTTGAGAGCATAGTGTCGCGGAAACCTCCCCGAGCAGCGATGACAACTCAGCGCGTGATGACCATTGGCTTCTACCATGGAACCGCAGGTGCATTTATGTGGTTCACACACCTTGCAGCCCAGACGGAGAGCCACTGCCACGCGCAAAGAGTCGTCGTCTAATAAAGTGCCCAGGTCAGGCGAAGGAAGCGCGTGTAACCATGCTCCCGATTCTGACTGCGACACAGCCCTGAGTCTCGCTAAATCGGCACCCGTAGCACTCTCCACCATTTCCTTGAGGATTCTCTGACAACCGACGTCATCCCATGCCCGCTGAACATGTGGGATTACTGGATACGGTTCGTTCACGTTAAGGGCTAACCAGGCCGACGTTGCATCGGGCAAATAGGGTATGCTCGCCCTGTCACCATTATTAAAATAATGTATACCTAAGTACTATTATCAATAAAACTTTGGTTCATTTTGTTACAGAAAAACCGTGTATTTAATTTATTTAAGTAACATTTCATACTAATCACTATTATAACGTGATAAACACGTAAAATATATTATATAATCATTCTCACTTCTTCTTGTCTACCAAAAGGTAGGTATCAGTTCTGCACAGGAATGGAATTCTATGCCGCCATCTCTGTTTCCTGAGAACTAAAATCTTGGAATTTTAAAGGCTAGAGTGAATGGATATCTTCTAGATCGACGATCTCTATCCTCGGCCAACACCGACGCTTAACATCAGGCGAGTTGGTGGTCAATCGTAGATCTATCTTGCGTGAAAAAAAGTTCTATTATGCCGATGAACGACGCAAGTGTTCATACTAGTGAACACAATGAGTATGTATTTGTATACAGTATAGTTAGGTATAGCGAGGCATTCTTTATCAGAAATAAATCATGTGGAATTTATTGATCGTGAATCAGCTTCGATTCGAAATGAATTCTCTCAACCAGATGAAATATTTACGATACATTTTTTGAGGAATTCTTTTGGTTTTATAAAAACGTTAGCTGATATTTATACATCTGGGATAGCTGCGTTGTGAGTTTGCGTTTTAAATCGATACAATGGTAGCTAGTTATTGTTTATATCATCATCATCATCTCAGCCATAAGAAGTCCACTGCTGGACTGCTGGATTAATAAGTATACTGTTCTATTATCGTTGTCAAAGAAATAACACATTTTTGACGTTTGTAATAAATCAACACCTGACCATTCAGTCTTGAAAATTTGGAAACTTTTTTTAAATTTCTCCGTATTGTCTAAAGATGAAGTTCCTCTTTCCTACTAGTATTTCTCAATAACTGAAGCCTACTTGCGCTGCTATCCAGCAACTTCAGTATTTCTTAAGAAAAACTGATAAGTAATCGGAACACCTACAGACTTAAGATAAAAAATATCTATCTGTATAATGTCAAGTCAATTACTTGATCTGAGAAAGTAATGCTCTATCCAGATCTTACTGTTATCAGTGATAGGACACCGCCCGCGTCTGCAGAGTACCTGATAGTAGATTGCTGATAACGTCTGTGCAAATACGTGATCATATAAATAATACAGATAAAGTAAATAAAGATTGTTATCTCTTGCGATAAATACTTTCAAGGGAAAATCCCATCTGCGAGGCTGATTTATCTCTAACACGCCTCTTCTTCGCTTGTTTTTTTTTAATTCGAAAATAGGCTTGCGCTTGACCGTCAACTCACCTGGTGTTAAGCGACAGTTACGGTCTACGATGGAGCGCGCTTGCCTAGAAGAAACCTATTCTTCTAGGCAATCGCGATTCACTCGCGATTTGAAGACACCTAGATTATATCCAGTCGGAAAGACCCATTCAGGAAGCGCATTCCACAGATTGGCAGTACGTACAATGAAAGTGGAGCCAAAGCGTTTCGTACGTGTTTTCGGAATATTAACCATATAACGATGTCGATAAAGATAAAAGTGACTGAGTAACTTGCCCTAGTGTCACAATATCATGCCTGTATACCTAGGATTTCCGTTGGCTAGTTCCGAGACGGAGCTATTGGGATTATTTCTCATAGTAGTTCCTGGTGTAGTTATTAATTGTTTCTTGTTGTTATTTTGATTATTTACCTAGTTATAGACTTACGCTTAGCCACCGTACGTTTGATCCACCACGATGAAACGTAAGTACTTACTTTAAAGAAGCCTATATATTCACTCTCGATTTGGGAGTCTTTAACTCCCAAAGTAGATCTATCAGGAAGCGTATTCCACTGAGAGTCTTAAGCTAAATTTTTATAAAATTATCGCAAAAATAAAAAATGCGCTTAAGTCTTTCAACGACCTTTATCGTAATAAATAGATGATTTTACTAGCATTATTCTAAAGAATGCGGATTTATAACCTTTGAGTTTCCGGCAGCCTAGTGGTGAGACCGTCTGACTTGCGATCCGCAGGTCCTGGGTTCGAATCCCACGGCACGCACCTCTGTCTTTTCGAAGTTATGTGCGTATTGTTGATTGCCGCCAACTTCAAACGGTGAAGGAAAACATCGTGAGGAAACCTACATGTCTGAGAGTTCTCAATGATCTTGAAGATGTGTGAAGTCTGCCAACCCGCACTTGGCCAGTGTGGCAGACTATGGCCTAACCCTTCTCACAATGAGAAGATGGCCCGTTCCCAGCAGTGGGACAGTTTGTGCAAAACAGGGCTGATAAAAAAAAAACCTTTAAAAGCGATTTTGCGCATACTTTCTCACATAAAACGTACACTCAACAGCATAATATCAAGCGTAATGAAATTGTAAGTTAGACTGCAAAAATCACTGTTTTGCAGTCGGGTATTTTGTTTGTGTTTTAATATGAATACTTGTTAGATCTTTTTGTTGCAATATATGGTGTATACAAATATAATATTTTCTTTCTTTATTTCTTCTAGCCGTCGAAGATCCGATTTTCATTTGCCACCAACTAATATATGTACCTATATATCTAGTTACGTATCAATAAGTGGGTATGTTGCAAAACAGTTTACCTCACAATTTTTGTGAGAATCACGCATGAGGTTAAAGTATTACTTAGCTAGTTGATAAATAGTGGATGTCAAACAGTTACAAAACATTTACTTAAACACTTACTTCAAATCCTATTTGTAATGTCATTACTTAACACTAATGACTTGGACATTATTTATTTTGTCTGTGTTAACAAGATGTTTTTGACATCGCTTATTGATAGTTAGGTAATCCAAAGGTAAATAATCAAATGTGCATGTATGGATATATCATGAATGTCTTTGATAAAGTATCAACAGGATGTAGCGTCATTCCTCAAAAAAGTCCGAGCTCAATGAGATCCCTTACATGATTAAAATAATTTCGATTTTCAAATTAATTCGAAGCGGCAAAATAGACGTCTCTAGACTTCTCAATCTAAATTAGGTTAATTAGGCTTTAGCCCGCCGACACATACAGTCTTTATATCAAAATCTTTAAGTTCGTCGTTGTTGGTACATGAGTATCGGTCAACCTAGGAGACTGTATTCGTGAATTTTGTTTTAGACTTTACGTCCACGTGAAGGAAAGTCATTGGGTAAACCAAAGGTAAAAAATCAAAAATGGATATATCATGAATGTATATCAATTTGAATATAGTTCCTTACATAATTAATAGCAACGAAACTTTACATATATTTTAAATAGCTTTTAAATCCATTCTCAATACTCAAAGATTTCGAGTCTTCGCTCGCAGTAGTTCGCGATAGAGAAAGCAACGTTTTGCTCCGTAGAGCTCCGGTCGTGAACCTATTGCATAATAGTTATATAATTAATATATCCGCACAGGTGTATTTATATTGTTCCCACACACGCCATGACAAAAAAGCTTCCACTATGAGTTGTTCTGTAGTAGGTTAGAGTATAGAAAAGATGAGCGGATTGAATTATGTGCTTATTTAGAGATTGATTGAAGATTTATCTAACAAATAATCGTTTTTGCCTATAGATTAAGGATATTTAAACTAGCGAATGTAAATTAAGATTGAGGGAATAAAAATACTTGAGGCGAAAGAGTGTGAGCTACTACAAATCTTAGAAATGGCAACTTGATTAATTTATCCAACGAAATCTTTCTTGATCTATCCCTACTAATATTTTAAAAGCGAAAGTAACTCCACCCAAATAATTCCACCCTCTTTTACTACATGACTAACAAAAAGTCGGCGCATTACCACCTATTTCTCATTGAAATTCCAAAAATTCGTACCTACTCAGTGATATCGTACCACGTTCTTGATACGTACTACACAGGAATGGAATTCTTTGGCGCCATCTGTTTCCTGAGAACTAATAATCTTGGAATTTTCAAGGATTTTTCTTTCTAGATTGAATAGATATCTTTTAGACCGACGAGCCCATCCTCGGCCACGCCGTTGCTTAACATCAGGCGAACTGATGGTCAATCGTAGATCTAATATAAAAGAAACTGTCTCTTAGTCTGTTTGTTACGTATTCAGAGCTAATCAGCTGATATAAAATTATGTACAAAGATAGTTGTGAATATTTATCTATTTCTTTCAGGGTTAGAAAGAAGACCTCTGTTTTGTGAAATAACATTATGTAGGTATCTAGAGTTTGAATGAATATTAATAAATTATATGTATTTTTATTGTATGTAGAAATGTATATGTGTATATTGTATGTAGAAGTGAGCAAAATGTCGTCAACTAAAGAACATATGTCATAAGGTCTTTATTGAGACAGCTGTTTCATTTCTGCTGCTGAAGTAGGTATAAATAAAATGTGTATACTTACAAAAAATTATAATACCTAGGAAGTACCTAGGTGTATAATATGAATGTAATATTAATACATATTTCCGATGTTTTCGAATAATGGAAGAATTTTGAGCAATGAGTGACGAGCACAGTGCATTGCCAGTCAGGGCTATGAAAATTCATATATCAATGAAGGAACTAACGTGGTTGTTGCACACTTTTTGTGACATAAAAGTTAAATTGAAGTTGAAGAAATTGAAGCTAAATTAAATGTTGGCTCATGTCAACGTTTATCTCATTCTTTTAATTGCAGAAAAAGCCTTATAAAAACGAGCGCGAGCCAACTTTGTATCACTTAATGAGATGAGAATAAGCTGTACTAAGCTGAAAGTAATTTATTATAGTCGTCATTATAACCAAATATAATATTGTTATAATACCTAATCATATTTTTTTCAATACACTTGCTCATAAAGTGGCTCTATTTCACCGCAATTAGGCACATAATGACATCTGTAATCAAACTGTGATTAGCCTTCAAAATTCCAAGATTGTAGGAAACTACCGACAAAATAATCAGAAAAAAATATAAAAAGCAATATTAACCACTTATGAAAATACGGTACTGTTATGGGTAAGTCTGAAACTTACTATCAGCCGAGCAACCTGCTCGTCTCATAACAAATCACAGATTATGGCTCTCAATTCCATAAGTTTGTGCCATCCTTGCAATCAGGCAATCAATCTGGCATTTAGAGGTGGGTCAAGGAGAACCGCGCCTACACCACTGCTTATTAACTATAACTATGTAAGTATCCACTTAAATTCGGTAAATATGCGATATGACTTATAAATGAGTAGTTCAACGAACAATAGACCTCGCAAGAGCAACTTTTTAACCAACTTCCCAAAAAAAAGAGGTTCTCAAATGTTTCTCGACTGTGTTTTTTTTTTGGTCAGCGTTTATAGATACATACTTACTTATATATATACAAACATATATACAGTCGAAAATATAAAACTCCTTCTCACGCAGTCGGGTTAAAAAGCCGTCCTTTAGGCAAGGGTGAATATCCTTAACAGATGATCGAATTGTTCGCTCCGAACATGCTGCGAACTTTCAAAAACAGATCGTATGGACAAGGTTCGCTCCGGACAAATCAGATCGTCTGTTAGTAGCTTTACGTAACACCAACAAACTTGCTATACAAATATTGCCGTCAATTTAGTTATTACGTAAACAAACATTCAATTATTGTTCTCTGCAATGTGAATAATTCCACGCACGATGCACGTGAACTAGAGGCATGCTAGTTATTTTAATGGCTTCTACTCGTTGTAGAAGAGTTATGGTTAAGATTATGAGAGGTATTTTTATTGGGCAATGTGGCTTACGTTAAATCTAGACTTTTAATATAAATATATATATTTATAAACACATATATCCAAATTTTATTTAAAAATATCAAACACATGATCACCAATGTCAATTACCGTTGTAAAGTACACCTATTATAACCCTTGGTGCATAACAGACTACAAACAATAATAATAAAGTGTCACTGAAGAGCATGCAGCTACCTACGACACAAGATTAATTTCTTAGTGAAGGTACTGCGTGGCACTATAATTTATGAAAAGTATACAAGATAAATAGTTCCTAATGTATACCTACCACTGTAATTACTTATTGTACTTGTATATGTTTATTGAATAAAAAACTGATTGATTGATTGACCTATGAATGTCTAGTACGTATTTTATTAATTTACATACAATTGAGAAATGTTTCCGAGTGGTGGAGATCTAAGGGCAAGTACAATAAAACCCTAAAAAATAATTACTCGTGGAGTTAGGGAGAGCTTTGCGCAGGAGTGGAACAGTAAATGTACATTGCGAATTTGCTTCCTATCAAAAATCGTGATGCTATATAATAAAAAGAAGTAAAGTAAGTGCAATGAAAGTATCGAAAATGGCATTAAAAAAATCGTAGACCTATCTGAGAAAACGTCCAAAAACCCGAAACACTTTTCAAGATATTTTTATTCTCAAATGTTTGTATATATTTTGTTTTGAAAGAAGCCCTAATATGTGATGGTCCTGTTGAGTGAGCCCAACCAAGCCGTTACCGCACGCTACTGGGTTCCGTGCTTCCGGTCTCGCTCTCCCGCTGTACCGCTCCATCAGCCGGCGGTCAGCCGGACGTCCGCTACCTAGCTAGGCAATACGCTTACTTAGATAAACGCGTTTCACTATTACATATTTTAGATATCAGGTTAAACGCCTGTTCTGGGGAGATATCACAATCTTGATAGCAATCTTATTTCAATATTACATTGACTATGTCTTGCTCTCTCAACTGTAGAAATAGCGGGACAAAAGTCAAAGTAGTATTGAAATAAGATTGCTTGCACCTTGTGGTACGGCCCCTGACCTAAGTGTTATTCACTGCCGTCTGCCGCCCATGGTAGGGTAAGCCGAGTTCTCTGAACTCGGTTAATCCTACTACACTGTTTTTACCAAAGATTTCTAAGGAGAGTAAAACTTTTTTGATTTTCGCCAAATTAGCGAACAGATGCTGCAGAAACTTCTCTCCAGCCAGGAACTTCACTGACCGTATGAGCGAGGTGAACAAAATGTCTCTGTCTGTAGGTACATCAACTGGCAATTTTTTCTTTCCTCTGTCCGGATGTTTAATGGTACTCGCGTACATAATTTTCAACCATTCCACGAAACTTGATTAAAAACGGCTGACACAATTTTCATAAAACATGGAATCACAGAGATATGATAAGATTAACTAAGAACTTTTTCGATGCTATCCTTTTTTGAAACAAAAAAAAAACTATATCAAAATCGGTCCATCGGTTGGAGAACTACGGTGCCTCAAACAGACACACAAATACACTAGACGAACTTATAACACCAACCTGATTTTTTGCGTCGTTGGTTAAAAAGGAGAAAATATATGTTACGAAATGCAAAGAAACCCGTTTAATTAACTTTCTTAACGATCCACGTGTTTCTTTATTGTTTTGTTATCGTAAGTTTCATTTACCGCTGTTGCATTAATAAGCATGTTTTTTCATTAATATGAAATTTTAAACTAATATTTTATTACGTAATACCCCTAAAGTAGACTCTCATAAACTGTGCATGAAATTAATTATAATACCCACTAATATCTACAGGTTCAGTTAATCTAGTTTATACACGAAAATTTTCCTGTTTCAATTACGAGAATCCATTACTTCCAATTTATTTTCGGATTTCTTAAAATGTTTAGTATATTATATTGCTGAGAATACTGAGTAGTATTTGATAAAATATCAATGGGATGTAGCGTCAGTCCTCAAAAACGTCCGAAGCTTTAGCGCGGCGACATTTATTGCCATAAAGTTACGTTCCTAATAATGTCATTGTATAGAATAATATTACGAATGCTTCTAATATGGCTCGTCTGATTAACTTTAAAAACGACAAAGGTATTGTGTAAAGACTTCGTAAACTACTTAAGGCTAAAATCATTAAAATAAAACATATATCCAAGAATAACAATAATTAATTGAGTTCTAAATTTAAAATAAATTAATATGTACTTACTCGTAAGTCAGTTAAATAGGGGCTTCGTCCAATAATTAAATAAATAATAACAATATAACAAAGCGATGATGATAGGAAAGTCATTGCGAGTAATGATAAAAAAAATATTGTAATAAAAAAAAAACTGACATTATTAATTAGCACTCGTGACATTATTTACTTGTTTTGATTTATAATGGATATTTATTATGACAGATCTGGTTGATTGTAATTCGACTTCATTGTTGTTAAAAAAAAAAAGTATGGATATATTACCTGAAATAAATGATTTTGAATTAGATAGAAATTTATCACAATCAATATATATATATACATATGTATTTTACATGATAGATCTACGACGGACGACCAGCTTACTTATGATGGTAAGCAACCGTGTGGTCTAAGATGGAGCTCGTCGATTTAGAAGATATCTATTCAATAATGAACATATATCTAACTTGACTTTACATCTTTATATGATGTAAATTGTTCAAGTTAGGGTTTTTTGTCTACAAAAACCTGTATTTCAGACCAATTCTGGTTATGATTTTTTTAGAACGCGGATTTCTAGGTCGGCAACATTTATTAATAAGTCCCGAAACACCACTTATTACTATGCCTCTATATTTATGTCATGGTTATTCCCATGGATTTACAAACACTGCATGGTGGAACTGACAATTGATTTAACACCAGTCAATGCTAACCTAAAACCGGACATTTTAGTATTTGGACAGTCATGTGGCATTGTAACTGGGTAAACAAAGTGAACTGCGAGGTCTGCTTTGAGTACCGAAAGCGTATGAGGAAAGATTTCAAATAACTATCTTATGACAGGTAGATGAGGCATTTTGTGTTTATATACTTCAATTACTAGTTTATTTGCTTCTTATTCGTTTATGTAGAGACATTACTATTACCTACCTATCGCTATAATTTTCAAACGTATGTTTCGTTTTGTATGACAGAAAAACAATCCATTTTGTTTTGATTTTCATTAGGAGTATTTTTATGTATGAATATTTATAAGTAGGTATCAAAACGAGATTTTTGTGTAACATTTTTGTAATAGATATTAATAGATTTGACTGAACATTCAGCAAATTTATATCTTTTTTTTAACGAATCAAGTCGTAAGACTTTTGACTGTCCTTTGACTATCCTACATATTAAATAACAAATATCTATGTTAAAAGAAAAACAAAATACTCGACTGCAGAAAAGTTTTTGCAGTCTAACTTACGATTTTGTTGCATAATACATCTCTCGCAAAAATAATAATAAATGCGTTTTTTCGTAACCTCCAACGAACTTTTTCGTAATAAACGAGTGGTTTTACTACGATTATTCTAAATAATACGCATTTATAATAATTTACAGCGATTTTACGCATACTTTCTCACAAAAAACGTACACTCAACAGTGTATCAAGCGTAACGAAATCGTAAGTTAGACTGCAAATAGGTAGGTACCTCTTTTCTGAAGTCAGGTACCTATTTTGTTTTTCTTTTAATATAGATACTTGTTCTATTTTAACAATTACTTCATTAAAAAGTATTGTCTTTCGACCGTTTTCCCAAAATTCTGGTCGAAATAATAAAGTGCTCCAACTGCTACAGTTTAGGACACTAACCTTTTCCATTGAGCTGAGTCCTCAGTCTGGAGAGCTCCCGGGACCGGCTCCTGCTCCTGCGTTGTGCCGCGATCCGTCTCGGCGACCGCGCCATAGCTGGAGACACCGGCAGCGCCACCAATCACATGCTGATAACACTATCACAACACAACACTGTTTGTAAACAATGAAAAACGCCGCGAAACTGACAGCACCGACACACTTTCTACTTCGCGGCTTTTAGCGGTACGAATCAAGAATGCGTGTTAGTTATCGAGAGATCGGAAAACTGGTCGTAATTAATTTTAATTAGTGAGTTTTTAAGGCACGAGCGTCGCGTGGAAGGCACAGCGGAGTACTGGCTGGCGTGTAGCGTGGTGGCGCTGCCGTGGGCGCGCCGAAGGTTGGCCACACCTGCCGCTGTTACATCACTATCACTGGTGATAACGCGCTTTGTCTGATGGACATTTCACCGGTCGGGGAAAGCATGCCGCCGCGGACGTTATGGCGGTTTTCGTAATATTATATTACGAGTGAGTTGTTATTGCTGTGAGTTAGGTACCTACATAACTAGCAAGCGAGTGATGCCATTGCTGTGGTTATGTATACCTACATAATGGCAAAGTTATTAGACTGTTATGATAAACGAGGTAAGTGACTTAGTCAACTCCTCAATAAATGGAATAAAAAAGTGGCAAAGACCGTGTCGTGACACGCATATGGTAGAGTTACGAAGTTAATGTTGTGTTTGCTATAATCTACAAGTTTAGAAAACACAAAATCCCCCGACAAACGGCTGCACCGATTTTGACGAAACATAGATAAGAACACTCTCGATGAAATCCTCTTTCAAATAAAAATAAAAAACTAGACAAAAACTGGTCCATCCGTTTGAGAGCTACGATACCGCAGTCACACACAGATACTCGTATGCCGATACACATACACACACGTCAGACCTCTTCTTGGTCGGGAGTTAAAAATATCACTTAGAGAGTATTTTTATTTATTTTTTTATATCATAACAAGTATGTTTTTCATTTATCGCTTTTAATTACTTTTAATAACAATGATGTTTTTCACTTAATATTTATCATTTTTTTGGAAATTTTACTTGGGGCATTTTGTACCGGCTTATAGAACACATCAGCCAGATTTAGTTTATTAGGTAGCGCTAATAGTCTCTGAATAAAATGGATGTGACATACAGACAGACAGACGAACGAAGATAATTTATAAGGGTTCCTTATAGTCACTAAGTGAGTGCGTAGAGCTATTTTTTCTTATGTTTTAAATCCGTAATTTTCTCCAGTAGGACAGGATATTGTTGTAGATTTTCCCATACGACATGAGAAAACTGTTGTCTAGTCTAGATAGGTACATTCAGATATTATACCTTTTCGATTATTTTTTATCATATCATAAATAAATAAAAATAACTATAAAGAGCTTGGCAATATTTTTATTTTTAGATTTATAACAATGAAGTTATAACTAAATTAACAAGTGTATAGTTTTTAATAAATCTGAACAATCGACTTCAAGGGTAGTAATTATTTTTTTTTTCAAAAAAAAAAAAACGACTGCCATCCGCGCTCTCTTTTCCTTTCGTCAAGAATTAGATTTGACCTATTGTCAAATCTAATACTTCATCTTCGACGATAAGTAAATATTCGCAACATTTGTCACTTTTTCAAAGAGTAGGTAATAATGTATCATCTGCGAAAACGGAAAAGCAAGAGCGGAAAAGCTTCATGCTTGTTTGACAAAAATGTTCACATTTCTAGAGATTATTCAAAAAATAATACAACAAAGTTGATAAAAGAATTATGGGGCCACCTCGGGAGCTTCCTCTTTATAATTCAAGAAACACAGAAATTGGCTCAGGGATACCTAATCGGTGAACATGCTTAAGTAGGTACAGTCGAACTTAGAACCTCCTACATTTTTGATGTCGGTTAAAAATTAAACTGGCCAAGTGCGTGTCGGTCGTGCCACGCGCATCTTAAAGTTCCGTAGTTGCATATCACAATATTATGTGGACTTCTTTAATATATGCCACCATATTTTACATACTACTTAGTATTAATAATAAAGCCACCAAATTTAACTCAAATCCGTCCTGTACTTTCGGCGTCCATCGAAAACACCGCGCATACAGGTAGTTAAGTAGACAGGACAACAATTTAAAATTGCTATTATTACAAGATATTTGATATTTTTACACAACGCGTGGCCAGACAAGCACTTGATAAGTTTTATTATTGTATTTTTTTTCAATTCTTACCTACTAGGAACACTCAGAGTCCATCGCTCTGGAAATTGCCTTCAATGTCGAATCAAGCGCATGACATCATACACAATTAGCTCCAACATAACTCACTTATCGACATCACTTCAAATCTTCAAACAACAGCTTCTTTAACGTGTTGCTAAACCTTCTGTTTTCCACAACCTCCAACACGTGCCGGAGAATTTTCCACTTAACTGTATTGAATTAATGATTCGAATTCATTCGTTGTGTTGTTTGGGTTCGATAACGAATAATCAAGTATTAGGTACAATAAATTTAATAAAACCAGTAAAGTACAAGTTTGAATACTGTACTGGGGTTTCCGTACTCACACATAAGATTAACCCTAACACGGGCAAGTTACTCAGTAAAATCATCAACATCATCATCAAAACATAGGTAAGTACATAGGTGCCTACTTTATATTTACCTGTTTTTAATTTCACGTAGGTATTTTGTGCTCAGTAGGAATAGCTTTTTCACAGATCTCTGCAATTTTTTTTATTAATATAAATAAAATCGGTCAAGAGGTTGTCGAGACGAAATGTTGCAAAATCTCGATTAAACATCTCTTATGTTTAATCGATGTAGAAGTTTGCTATAAGGCCATTATTTGTCGGCCGATTCAGATATTAGGCAGAAATATTCGATACTAAATTCAGAGCAAAAAAATAATCGAATATGAGCAACAGACATCGTGAGCACAAACTTTTTTGGTATAAGTATTTTTGCATAACGTTTGAAATATCTGATACTATAGAAAAAGATAACTCAACTCCATGGCGCGTCACTTCTCACACCATACGGAGACGGACCCTAAAATTTACTCCTGCGCTTACAATGTGAACGCTTTTATTACTACCTATATCGAACATATTTGATGTTTTTTTTATTCGAAAATACTTGCGCTTGACCGCTAACTCGCCTGATGTCAAGCGATTGTTCAGGTCTACGGTTGAACGCGCCTGCATAGCAAATATAAGTTCCTATGGGTTAATTACAAGGACCAGCCAGTCAAGGACCAACATCAGCTATTCGGCGGGAAACTAGAACTCTCAACGTACCTACCTGACCTGACCACGTGGGCAACATGTCTATCTATAATTTACTGTTTCAGATAAATTCCAGATTGTTGCTTGTCTCCATGGGATATGGGGAGTGGGAAGAAGGTGCAACCAATCACTCCAATATAGTCACTAACATTGTTGAAATAAAACACAAAATTAAAGAACGAGAACAAATAATATAATTTACTTAAATCTGTTACATTCACATATTCGCTTAGTTAAAAAGGAAGCGGGTAAGAGACACGGTGCCATTCGATACTGACCCTTACTGCACACACAATAGGTGTTAAAATAGCCACATTGGTCCCGTGTTTAGTAGTTAGGCGTCGGACCATTGATGAGTGAGCCTTACGTTAGTTGGGGCGCTGATAATGATCGAGGATGGAGTCCATGATCTCACGCTGTACAGCATTCACACGATTCGGGATAACATTTATGAAATATAAAATAGTAAGCCGGCCACACACTTGCGGATTAATAAGTGCGAAACGCAAAGATTTTTCTAACAATACGTATACAAATACGTAACAAAGTTTCCAGATGACATGATTTTTTTGACATGTCCGGAATGTTAGCCCTCTCTCTGTCAGGGAAACAGGTAAAACTGAAATGGTTAAGATATTAAAACAGAAAGAGACAATGTAATAAAATTAAAACCCATTTTTGGAAACAGTTTTAGTTTTTGTTATCTCTACTTTGGTTGATATTACTCGTATTTTTTATTGTTTGATATGGATTTCAACTACTTACGAGTACGTAGCGTAGGTAACGAATAATAATCACAAATTATTTAAAACTTTATTAAAAATTCAGAATTTCGCTAAGAAAACATATTTTCATGTCTGGTAACCATAAGAGTACATCTTGTTAAACCACAGCTAGAAGGCATACTATGTGCACTTTCCATATTCCCTCGAGTGTGTGACCGGCCTAAATAATACTTATTCGAATTATTTAACTCTAAATAAGGCAATAGTTTTAGCATAGCTTTAAATATAAAACGAAATCTACAGCACCGTGTCCCATACGCGCGCCGAAATATCTTAATACAGTAGCGGGCAAAAATGATGACACGCTGGACACAAAATAAAAAAAAAAAATTACCGGGTGAGATCCATAGATCAACACAGTTAGAATAAATATTTTAGTCTTATTCAGATTTCTAGTAATAGTATAGTATCATCTAACATTCTCGATAACATATTATTATGAAGTGATTTATTTATAATTAGTAGTGGTAGAGCAGTCAAATTGGTTTCTATCAATAAAAAAAAGTATCTAAGTATCTTGACTGGCCTTGTGGCTCAGTTGGTAGTGTGTCTACTCTACCTGCTGAACTGAAAGGTCGTGGGTTCGATCCCCACCCAGGGCAAAAATTTGTGTGATGAGCATGGATGTTTGTTCTGTATCTGGGTGTTTCTATGTATAATATGTATATATTTACAACAAAAAAAGTATATATGTATTCTATCAGCCATCTAGTTCCATAGTACAAGCTTTGCTTAGTTTGGGCTAGATGGTGTTGTGTGAAATGTCTACAAATATTTATTTATGTATTATTTATTTTAAATAATAGTCAGCAACGAATGTAATAGCAGAACCTATCTATAATTCGCAATACATTTGTTAGAATCTTACTTGCCCGAATCCGTTTCGCAGAATTGATTTCAGATGTTTTACTTCACATAAGTTTGTTTGCCATCAGTTCAATTGCCCGAATAGTTATTAGATTAGGTTCGTTAGATCTCCATTTTAGTATAACAAGAAACCTCATTATTTACAAATGTTTAATTATCAGATATACCAATTGTTAGGTTCGGTTCGTTAGGTTTCTTTTTTTTTACACATACCTACACATTTTCGTATTACAAAGATTCGGTTAACAGGCAAGTTGTCAAATGAGCTTTCGAGTTTTTTATAGCGTCTTTTGAAAAAAATAAGAAATAAAATATAGCTTTTGTGGAAATAATATTCGGTATTTCACAATTCGGATCATAGATAGGTAAGCCGTAGGCCAAGCTACGGGAGCGCTACAGAATACGAAGTCTGTTGACTGCTTGATGACTGTCTTTCGTATTCGAAAATTGAACCAACCACCAAACGATAGTCTCTTGAGATATTGGATAAGGCTAACCGGTCATCGACACGACTATTAAAACGTTAAAGGTGGCTAGCTTGTGAGGCAAGTCAAGATACTTGCCGATACGATTCTCAAATAGCCGCCGCACGGTTGGCCCGCCCAAATAAAAACTAATATCCGTACGTTACGAATTTTCCGACCGGACCGTGCATCGCCGCGTCAGATAGCAGTGCAGTGCAAGTCACCTTAGTGTATAGTTAAGTTTAGGTTCCTGTATCAGTTTTTTTGTGTGTGTTAAAGTGTGTCATCACTCCTGCCAGCTTCTACAATTAACAGTTAACAATAAATAAACTGTTACAGAGGTATAATCGCATTAAATATCAGTTAAATAGTACAGTCATTCGCACTTGCTTTGTAAAGACTCTGAAAAATCATTTGTTCGGCTTCATATCACAATAATTTAGTATGTTTATATTTATCTAACAACACATCGATTGTTACTTTCCAATTATATTTATTTGTCGTGAGGATCGCAAAGCATAATAAGTATTTACATTGGAGAAAAAAATCAATGCTAGTTTCGAAAACGCGTGACCCAAGCTCAAAGTTGGACTCACCATATTCAATCTCTTGGACTCAGCGGGAAACTCACGTTTTAGTCGCACTTCGACCATTGTCGTGAATGCTCGTGAACACACTCACGGGAACATATTGCACTCATAAGTTTAATTATCTCATCACTTTATTTTGATGACCAAACAGGGCGAGCGCGGGGAGCGGGTGCGGAACCCGAGATTGTTTGAGGAGATGAGTGTTCGTATTAATTAATAAATAAATACTATGAATGTCATTCTGTGCTAGCATAAGCACAGAATGACATTCATAGTATTTATTTATCGCAATAACAATTGTCAGAAGTATTAAAAAATGTTTGCATCTATTTCCTTACAAATACAATAATCCAAAATATTATTATTGATCCATTGCGATCCGCACATTTTAAGATTTTACATTATAAAAGCGTCTATAAGAATTTGAAAATAGATTATTTCTCTTTGGCTATACAAAAGTTTGCTATTCACGTGCCGATATACGATTCGAAAGTGGTTCAGTGCAAGATCAGTACTTTTCTAAGTGCTCAATTTATCCTTTTGTTTAAGAGGAATTTTGAATTTTATATTTCTCACACATTGGCATGATCAGCACAAAAAATATTTACATTTATTTTATTTCTTTATCAACTTATAACGTTTCGTGTTAAAATAACAATAACATGTATAAATGGCAACATGTTTCAAATTGTTATTTTGAAACGAAACAAAAAAATACCGCAAAATATCAAGTATTTAAATAAATTCTTGTGCTGTCCATTCCATATTCACTCGTCATCGTGCGTAACACAATAAATAACTTAAATTTAATAATAAATATTATTATTTATGATTCTAAACACGAAGCGACATCACAGAATACGCATATAATAGGTAAACTATGTAGCTATTTACGAATATACCTAGAGTACGCACCAAATTTTGTGTCCACTCTGTAGACAGTCAATAGACTTAAAAGAAAGTAAGATTTTCAGAATCAATAAAGAAATTTTAAACATGTAGAATGTCGATCAATCCCAAACCAAAAGTTATTTTAATATTTTTTGGCCTTTGTGCCCCTATTTCTACATTAGACTTTGTGGTCTCGAAGTGGTCATAAAATTTGGCGTCAACTCTACGACAAAATAGGCCTTAGTCCAACATTCATCAATGTACTCAAATTATTTAAAATAAAAATATAATAAAGCGTATTTCTTCAAACCTTTCAACATCTCTGCAAAATTGTATAAATTAACAAATGTATTTTTTTGTCAAATGCATACAGATAATAAATTTAATTATATACTTATATATATATATATATGTAAATATAAACTTACAACCTTCAGAGTCAAAGTAAAAGCAAAACAATGTAACAAAATTATAACAAAACTTAAATTTATAACAAATAATCGTAATATATTTTCACTTTAAAGTACCTACTTACACCATCTGCTTGGGTCAACTTTGACTAGGCGGCGAGCTGTGAACGGCCTTTAATATGCATTTTTGAAAAATATGAACTGCATAAATAAAGTCATAATAATAAAATATCATCTTATAACAAATAATAATAAATTATAAATATAGGGGACATTTTACACAACTTTTTCAAACAACAAAGCTTGTACTATGGAACTAGATGGCTGATAAAATACATATATACTTTTTTTACATTTTTATTATTAACTCGATATATAAAAAATATCGACATAATTATAACGAAATACAGTCCATAAATATGACAAAACAACATTTTCAGGCCGCTCTTTGCCGATACCGATTCAAAGTTAGTTATGCCAATTGCAGGAGTAGATTTTAAGATGTTGAAAGATCGTACTATAAAATAATATCTAAGCAAACATGATTATTCGATTAATATTAAGCATAAAACCTTAACAAAAACAATTCAGCGTCGCAAATAAATCATTTATTAACATTTACACCATATTTGTTTTTTTTTATATTTGATTGTTATACAAAACAATTAATGTTTAAAATATTAAATACTGCATCGAAAAAATGATTAAACGAATGTGTCAATTACATTTTATTAACTAGTATAATTATATTGATTTCATTGCTTTTAAGAGTCTGTAATTCGAACATCGTCTGTCTCGCCCGCGCATATCGAAATTTTTGAAGATATTTATACATAAAATGACTAAATGAACTTATAAAAATAGTCCCACGGAACACTAGAAAACAATATCATAAGAGTTCGACAAAAATTTAATTTTGATCCAAGTTAATTTTCATACAAAAAAAATATTTTTACAATTTTTTTACGTAAAAACGTTAAGTAAAATTAGCTTTGATCAAAATGTTTTTTTTTGTCAAAAACTTGTAATGTTTCTAAAATCTAGTGTTCTGTGGGACACTTTTTGTTTTATAAGTTAATTCAGTAAGTTTATCTACAAAAATGTTTTTATTGCGCGAGCGAGATGAACTATGGTGGAACTACAGACTCTTAATTATTTTTATTAGGAGTGAAATAATAAAAAATAATTGCAATACTGGGTGTACTTATCACTAAAATATTCGAAACGTAACAGATCTCTCACTAACATAACAATCAGAAATATTTTTCACCCTAGAAACATTATTTAAAAAATCATTTCAATAAAATTACTTGAAATACGCGTGTTTGTAAACCAGTGTTAGTGTCTATTTGGTATTTATTAGGTTATCCATCTGAACCAAATACAAGAATTAACAACAGATCCCATTTAACACCTATTTATAAGCATCTAAGAAAAATATTTTAATCCACATTGCGCACTGATATAGCAACATGAATATTAGTTGGGATTAGTTCTATCTGTACTAACCATCCCACTGGTGAAAGCAGGCAATCTCTTTTATTTTGCAGGACAAGTGTGGGTTGGCAGACTATGCACATCTTTTAGAATGTTCACTGATTGAAGTTAGCGGCAATGGGGTAAAGTTTTTTTTCGGTATTTTTTTTAATATTTTTATTTGATAGATTGGATCATTTGACATTGTTATTTAATTTTTGACATGAAATTTATTTGTATTGTTACATTTTGAATTTGTCATAATTGATTAGAGATTAAATACAATTTTTTTCTTTTTTCTTTTTCTTTCCGGCTGATTCTTTGTACATAATAGCGGTCCTCCTCTCTTCTATGTCGCTGCGCCCGACATACGAGTATGATACTAGTGCTTATTTGTTTATACCAACTTTGTAATACTATGGATTAGCAATAAATTATCGGAATCTGAATTTAAAATAACTAATTACAATATTTTTTTATTCTGTTCAGTACTTATTTTTTTTAAAGATAAAATCGTGATGACTTCACAATTCCTGCTGAATAAAATGTTGTGATAGCCTACATGAACTAAAAAAATAAATATGATAAACAAGTTATGATAATTCGAGTTAGACAACTCGACGTTGACAGTGACAGGTATATTTCTATAATTCTATACAAAATTATTATGTTATGACAGTTGTCATAGAGATATTGTCTATGCTTGATATTCAATGCCAATGCTGCAGCATCAACTTTTTTTTAGTAACTGTGACGTCATTTTAGAGGTCGACTGAAGGTCATATATTTATATATTTTCGCAAAAATTTGCGCCATCTCATAATTTGATGAGCCCAAAATAAAAAAATATGGTTTATAGACATACAATCTCAAAATGGTTTTGGAATCAGCATATGTTACATTTTTCTTTACATACCCCATTAAAAAACGTGCATAACTTCAAATTGACAAGGTTTTGAACCCAGGATCTACGAAATAACTATTGGCCGGTGTGTTATATCTTTATGCATTATTTGGATTAAAATATCCATATTAATTAGGTGAAAATTAATTAAAATCAATATTGGGACTAGCTGTTAGTAAATTAGCTACCTACAATGAAAAATAAGAACTAAAATGTACAGTTAAAAAAAAAACAACGATAATACACGAAATTGCAATTTTTGGTCTAGGTATTAAAACTCGATTACTCCCTGTGACCGAACATTTACAAATATAATAATTTTTGATTAATTTCATCTGCCCCCGGACATCACACTAACGCTGGAAAGAATTGCGTCCGGGGGCAGACGGAAAAAACCACAATTTAATGTTTCACATTTATGTCTATATAGACCTACTATATATATAATTGTAGATGTATAATTATATTTTGTAGACAAGAAATTCCTATAAATATTTTGACTGACATGAACAATACAAAAATACAACGCCTGCAAATGGGTCACCCCACACTTCCGTAATTTTGACAGACATATTCTACACAGTTGTATGTATGACTACACAGAGGCGTACTAAAGGGGTGAATGATTTATATAAGTGTAAAAACCGTCACAGCCATATTACTTTATAATTTTTTTAATTGCTGGTATTAAGAAGTAAATATATATTTCCTTGAATCCCGCGCTTGCCTCAAAATTGATTAGCGCGCATTTATAGGGTGAATACCTCTAAATAGACTAATGGGCGATCGTAGTGAAACGCTTAACTAGTTAGCCATATAGTTTAAAAAACTGAAACAACCGACTTCAAAATACTTAACTTGGATGACATATTTTTCAGTCAATGTATTCTAGAAACCAAACTACAAAACCGATTTTCACAAAATTTATAAGAGACCACCTCTGAAGTATTTCCTACCAAACAAAATAGAATCATTAAAATAAATACATAATTGGCGAAGTGATCGCGTAACAGATATACAAAAAAAGTAGAATTGGGAACCTCCTACTTTTTGAAGTCGGATAAATATAGGTAAGTGGTCCATTTCCAGGCGCGTAGTCAACAAAAAACAGTAGTTAGAGTAGTAGCCGTGTGTGTATCAAGAGAGCCAGCAGCCCCTGCGCAGATCGACAGGACGGCTCCACGTGACCTGCGCTCGCCTCAACAGATGGTGAACGGATGAGACGGTCGCGCGACGCTGTCACCTGTCAAGTTGCATTGTTTCATTTTAATACATACATTGGTGAAAAGTATAATTAATTTTTAATTTATATGAAGTTGCATGTTATCCTACTATAAACAAAATTTCATTAGTAAAATTTAACACGATTCTATGATCATAATATTAAAAAGATCGAGCAGTCGCAACACGTCTGGTAGCTCGATTGCTCCTACGTAAATTAGTAGTAGTGTCCCACAATTTTGACATGTTCACTTTTTTGTATTTTCTAAATGAACTTGATTTGTAAGTCATATGATAAAAAATAAATATTTTAGGTTTCGGTTTCCTATCGTATATTGTTTTTACGTGTGTAATTAATAGTGTTGCCTCTTGCGACATCTTACGGGGGAAGAGTGCGTAAGCAAGGTGCCATACTACGCGTTGTATGTCATTATCTGTGAAACATCGAAACTGATCTGTATAGAAAATATGCATGAAAGGTTGAAAGTTGATATTTATAGCATACAACTTTCTCATCACATCAACATTTTCACTGTTTAAATAATCCTGCCGACCCTAGCAAGTACCACGCCACGCACGGAAACACTAGTACTAAGCAAAGCATTAGATGTTGCTCATCAAAAGTAAATAGAAACGCACAACTGTTTTGGACTCGAACACCAGGAATCTCATCCGATATTAAGTTATATCGGTTTAATTTATTTCATATTACTTAATTTTAAACTAAGGTCCTAAAATTAAACTTAACTAAGGTTAGAAATCTATCGCAGAACATCCGTCTAGCTATACAAACTTATATAATTCTGGCATCGCGATACGATCTGTCAATAGACCCACCTCAGGAGCGCGGTCGTGGCTGACTCGTATCGTAGGCGCGGATGACGTCGGCTTGAGACACGCTCCCGCCCTCTTCTTGCGAGAACGCAAAACCATCTGCACACACAAACACACCGTCAAAACACGTCCTAATAACACTCGAAATTAAAGTAAATCGTCAAACTGCCGGCGTGTACTAATCGAGTGCTGAAAATCAAGTGTAAAATAACGAACTCAAAAAGAATCATGGCGTTTGGTACCTCGAAAATCCATTTGCATTGCTGTTTAAATCGTGTGGCTAGTGTGCGTGCGTCTATGACGCGTTTGCGTGCTTTTTGTGTTACAAGGATTGAGGGAACGAAAAAAAATACTGTAAATACAATTTGAGCACTCTTAAAGTATATTTTAGGTTTATATTGACGTGTAGGAGACTTAAAACATCTGTTATAATATTTGCAACCGTATTGGAGTATACTAAAGGTTGATTTTGTGATGTCGTTCCTTCAATGTGCGGTTGTTTACTTACGCGACAGTTCGAGTTCCATAGGCGGCCGCGTAGACCGCCGACTGAAGACACTCCTGACGTTGTGCAGCAGTCGCGCCGTTTCGGTGAGGCTGCCACACAGAGCTCGCAGTCACTACACGGCTTTACCTCGGCTCGGTTGGGTCATTTGGGAGGGGCCAGTTGGGAACAACCCTTTTTTAAACTACTTTTTAGTCCAAAAACTGCTTCGATTTGAAGCTAGTAATTTAGATTAGCTCTTATATTTCAACTATTGAGATATTTTGATGTCTTGTTCTTCCATCAACCCATGGTGAACTTTTACGGCAAAGCAGTATTTTTTTTCGTATCATTTATCATGATGAGCAGTATTTTTTTTTAAATTGGAGTCAATCGAAACACTTAAATAGAGAATGGAAAAGTTTACTAAAAATATGTAAAATAAAATATGATTATGAGAATTCTAGTTCAATTGAATGAATTTGAATAAGATTTCGTTTTCAGATTGAATCCCAACTAGGCCAATAAAATCCGCAAAAAGATTTTTGTCTCAAACTTTCATAGGACACCACTTACAAGTAAATCAAACAATAATAAGCTTGAGGGTGCTATCTAAGAAAAACAATCTTTAGAATTACCACTGACAACCAGACGAAAGTGGCAATTGCAAATACAAGTCAAGAGAAAGAATTAAAAACCATTTCAATAACTGCAAGCATTTATAAAAACAGTTATTAAAATCGTCTAAGTACAAAAAATCAAAATAGCAATGTACAATCGAGCCCACATACTCAAAACAAACACGAGCACGCCATCTATTACTGAAAAACGGTACTATAAATTTGCAATCAGTTTATCTGTGAGCCATTGCGGTCGAAAGTACATTCTAAAAGAAAAACCCATAGAACATTGACGATTGTAAAAAATAGATGCAACAACTAACGTGCGTTTAACGTTTTTTATTATGGCGTGCATTCGCTAGTAGGCAAAATGTTGCGAAATATGACACGTGGAATCTTCGTGACGATGTAATATAGAGGAACTTGCAAAATGTCGCGCATTAGGTAAATGTGCCCTTATATATTGTGGGACACTGAGCCGCAATTTACAACGTATCCCGCGTTCTGTTTTGACTGCGAAATGTTGCGCGTAACATTGTGAGACACTGAGCAATGTTACAGTGTCACATAGATTCCGTGTTGGGCCACGTTCCGCGACGTTTCGCCCCCGAATAAAAACCAATAATCATCCAAATACGATCCCAAATCCTCAATAACGTTTCGTCTCCAAATCGATAATCTTTAAAGTACGATCACAAATCGTCAATATAGCATGGGTAAATACGTGAAGCGACAAGCGTCATGCAAAGCCATGCGTTGCGTTACATACCCTGGGCGGTACTTACACTGGGCCAACCTGACCAGGGCGTGTGCCGTGTCCGCCACACTAGTTAGAACAAACCATGTTAGTAGCGGCCTAACGTCAGAACAACAGTACCTGCCTCATCAACACTCAATCACTTTTCAATCCGATTACAAAATATCTTCATTCTATTCTGAACACGGCACGTTCATTACACCTATTCTGAAAACCGTGATTGATTTGCCCGTAAGAGCGCACAATATAACATAATTTTGTTTAAAATTAAATTTATGTTAATTATATATAAATTCTATTGTAGCTTAAAAATATGCTGTAAAATAATTATGTTTAAAGAAAAGAAAATGTAATTTTGAAACACCAAATCGCATTTTTTTATTTTTCCCCTAAAAAAGTAACTTTTTTGAGAAGAACTCTTAAGATTAACAGATGGCGCTGTAATCAATAAGAATAGTGATTAAAGTAGCATATCTGTCGGCTAGAAAAGCGCCACTATCATATTTTATGAACAAACAAAAAAAATTACGTTGAAGTCAAACACAAATTAAAGAAATATTTTTGTCATTTAGATTTTATTATATACCCTGTTGGTATACCATCAATTTATTTTGATAGATAAAAACTTAAATTATTAACTTACAATATACGGCCCATTAATGTCCCACGACATGACCAAATAGACCAAACTACAATACTGTATGAAAAAGTTACTACACAAGCAAGGAGGTCGAACAAAAAAGTTGTCAGATGGCTATATAACGGTTCACTGAAAATATTAAATTTTTGTTTTCTTTTGCCTGAGTGGACTTTCATTGTATGTTTAATTCAGGTAGTAAATAATAATACTTTTATAATTTGTAATTTATTCCAATACTGTCATTGATATCACGATTAAGACTAAATTAATATTTTTTTCAGACGTGTTACTGAATTTATAGCTTCGTGCAAGAATTCTTAATTATCTCTGGATCCAAACATGCGCTCTCGGCACTATCGCCATAAAAACAAACGTTTTTTTTTCTATCAATCAATTACTACTATATTCAAAGTTTTAATTAACTTTATTTAAATTATTTACTTTATTAAAGTGATGTGGTTTTTTATTTTTTATTTTTACTGAATGTGGCCATAAAAAACACAGTATTAGCATTATATTATTACCAGTTTATGTTTTGAAAATTAGTTTTTACCAACGCTGGTGTAGATAAATAATATCTATGTATATCTCTTAACTCCTGTAGGTTTAAGGGCTAGACAGAGTTTTTAAAGCGTGGATTGTTTTTGGATTCGTCGTAACTCTCAAAATCTTGTAGTATGTATTTTTTTACGGTAATAGTAAATATAATGGTTATTTTTCCGCATGCAGCATACAATTAAAAATACTGCGCGACGAGTGCTGTGAGTCTAATAATTACAAATTACATTTTTAAACTACTGCAGCAACAGTGGCTAGATTACTCACGGAATGAAGAGTGATTGGTAATAATTATTATAAGCTTTCAAAACTTACGTGACATCAGAAATTAGTATTATTAATAAATGCATTAACAATGAGGCAAATATTTTTACAGTTTTGGTATAATAGCCAATAATATAACCCATAACCTGTAAGAGCATTCTGTACACGAATATAATAAAATAGTAAGAATATGTTTATGATATGAATATAATAAACTACACCGTATACAAAATGCACAAAAAATAACAAATATTCTATAATGTAATGTTAATTATGGAAAAAAATCTACAATGGTTACAAAATACACAAAATTGATAACAATGATTTATTTAAACAAAACACTTGTACAACAATAAGGCGTAATTATTATTAACAACACTATGTACATACATGTTATATATACATGACATGGATACAGAAACAATGAATCTATACATACTTTACAATCTGAAAACGATCTATAATTTACATGACACATGAATTTGTGATGAGATCGAACTTTTTCACTTTTCACATTTGGACAAGTCGGTTTAATCTGAGTTGTATTATTGAGATGTATAACTTTGAGTAACACTACATTTTAACTTTTTATTAAGAGCCCTTTTTCGTCACAGCTATTTCACGCTCACAATTTTTATATTTTAAAGTTATAATTTGACAGTGGAAAAATAAAGAAAGTGAACTTATGCAATAGAAATTGACAAAATATAGATAGTTTTTATGTATTTTTAAAAATTGTAATGTAAGAATTGCTTCAAAATTTGAAATTGCATATACAATCATGATCAAAAATCGATAAGCAATATAGAAACGCAATATTCGAATTAAATGTTTTTGTGACCTTAACCTACTATTCGCACTAACACACTGTCCTATGACGGGGTGTGTAGTGACAATGGTCTTTTGAACCCTGATTGTACTTAGTAATTGACTTTAGATTAAAAATAATTATTGACAGAGTATACTCTGTCCTTTAAATATGCTAAGAACGTATTAGTGAGAAAGCTGTGGCGGAGAGCAGGTCTTAAAATAGAAATTTAGAATATAAAAAAATGAAAAATAGAATATAATAAAGTAAAATTGAATTTAACACGTTTTGCGATACATAATATCTAATCAAACTAATTGATAAAATATATAAAAAACATAGACAACTGAAAGCTGAGAATATTACATAAATGGCATGTGAAACTAGATATGACGAAGGACTCTAAATATACTACTATGGATGACACTTGCGGATAATATATACAATGGATGACGCTATATCACTACAAATGACGAAAACAATGTATGTACATTATTTTATAGACAAGTTACTGAAAAAATTAATCAGCAAATAAAATAGCATAGGATTTCAAAACCACCATTACTATGTTTATAGTATATTCATAAGTTTATTTGTAAAAACATTTACAATAATCACTTGTTAGGGAATCGTAACATCCAAATTAACAATTGTAATATAACACCGAACATACACACTAGTATTAGTCATGCACTTTATTATATACTGATATGACCCAACGTATACCTACTCAATTTAATTTCAACGTATACCTTAGATTACTTTCCCATCATAACTAAATCATATATTTTTTACTTTTAGATAATATAACATTAAATTTTGCATTGAGTATGTCTTGAAACATATATTACTTCAAAAATCACAGATAAAATAGTCATATTTATTTAAAACGTAATTTAATTAATATTTTGAGATTACAACAACAATAAATTCTAAACACCCATTCTATAAGGTTCATAATTTAGTGATTAACTTGTATAAATATGATATTTTCAACAATTGGGGTTCTATGCGGAAGAACACAGTATTTCGATTAAAAATAGCTTTTAATTACTTATATACAATGAGTTATAAGACATTACAGTTCTAGCATACTAGGGAAACTTGGCTTCACAAACATCTAGTAAAAAATCTACAACAATTATCACATTCTTTTCATGATAGAAATTCTTAAGCAAAAAATTTGGGAATCGTGTAAAAAAATAATATATACAGTAAACTCTATCTACACTATAATACAATTAGGGAATGTAACAGTTTCATAGGAAAAAAATGTGAAAACACCATCGACGATGTATAGGAAAATATACCTACTATAACTATTTATATACATATATTGTTTGAGCGAAAGTGCTTTACCGCACCTTGAGTATGCCCCATCACTCGGGTTACCTATCTATAATCCGAATTACGAAATACCGAACGTCATTTCCCCGAAATAATTTTTTTTTAAATAAAAAAACTTGGAATCTTGAAAACTCACTTGGCAACTTGTATGATAATCGAATACGTATGACATAATAGTGTGGTTAGCTCTCAAGGCACCACTAAACCAAATAAAATGTTTAAAATAATCCGAACACGAACGAAATTTTCATACAATTTTCGTTTCTTTTTTACCCGACTGCGTAAGAAGGAGGGTAATGTTTTTCGAGTGTATGTATGTATGTATATTTCTTTGGCACGCCCTATAGCCTAAACGGCTTGACCGATTTTGATGTGAGTGGTGTCAATAGATTCGTCTTAGTCGTGAGAGTGACACTGGGTACATCAAAATAAAAAAAAACAAGATTAAGGTTTTTTGGCGGCAAAAAGTAATCTCAAAAAAAAAAAAATGTTTTCAAAATACATCGAGTGTGGTATCAAAATAAAGAATTTTTAACGGTGATTACGAATATATATATATATAACTTATATGTTTTACACATACTTTCTCACAAGAAACTTATAATCAACAGCGCACCAAGCGTTACGAAATCGTAAGCTAGACTGTAAAAACTGCTTTTCTGCAGTCGGGTGTTTTGTTTTTCTTTTAATATAAACACTTGTTTAATCCAGTGATTATAAGAATTTTAATAAGTTTAGTGGTGCTTTCAGAATGGGCTACAGTTTGTGAGTATATTAAACAGAATCCCAACGAATCTTACCTAATATTTGATTTTTTTCTTATAAATATAAGATTTCTGAAAATAATAAAACAGAAACTGAAGTACATAAACTAATACTTATTCGGGCAAATTGAACTTATGGCTAACAAACGTATGGAATCTTGGATTAGGTTAGAGTGCATAGATAAGATATCTTCTAGATTGACGAGCTCCGTCCTCGGCCAGACCGTTGCTTAACATCAGGCGAGTTGAAGGTCAATAGTAGTTCTATCTTGGGTAAAAAATAAATAAATCAGAAACTGGTCTCAAGCAAAACATCTGGAATCAGGCAGTTCCATTAAACAGATTCGGGCAAGTATGTTTCAAACAAATGTATTTCGGATTATAGATAGGTTACCTATCGCTCACATACAACGGTTTCGGTCCAACAATAGCCAAACATTGTTCTATGGAAGATCACACTGTGCTATGCTATATACGACTGGTGTCTGCATACTCTACTACATATATATATATCATATTTTAATAGTTACCATTTCACCATCGCTTTTCCACTTATCATATAACTCACGTAAGTCCATCTAGTGATAAATTGTACGAATTAATTCCTTCGGCTTTTCGAATAATCCATAAATTTCGAATAAGATATATACAAAAAAAAAAAAAAAACTAGTTACAAAAATACTTTCACAGTTTTAGTAAATCGGTGAGACAAGCTTGAGTATGAAGGAGCTTAACACGTGGGAGATATCTTACACGATCTTATAAAAATACTAGAATTATAGACCACAAACCACAAAAGATTGTAAAACAGGAACATAATGCTGAGGAAGCCAATAAGTTTAAACTATAACTTGAGACAAATTTGAGTAGTTGAATGATTTTTAGAATTTCAAAACAGTACTAAGAACTACATTATAAAAATATACTCAGTGAGCTATTTGTAATAGAGATGGCTCTAAACGAGATTTTGCTAATCAGTCTATAGCTTGGAAGTACACAAAGTACATAATTGAAGGGTTGTAAATCTAAGTGGCATCTTTTTTTTTCATTTGCATATTATTAGGCATGGCACATAGATCGTATTTTTGTAATAATATTGTTTTTTTTTTCTGCACTTGGACCCTTTAGAATTACAACCCTTCAATTTATCTTCACAGTTTAACTATATAATTTTATTTTAATTTTATGGGGCTGTTATAACTTCACTATTATTATTAACGGGATTATTACTATTATAGTGTTTCAATGAATGGCCGTGATAGTTTAAAAAAGTGTTGTTATAACTTCAAAGTCTAACTATATAATTTATCATGGGCCTGTTATAACTGCAAAGTATAACTATATAACTTATTATGGGCTTGTTATAACTGCAAAGTATAACTATATAACTTATTATGGGTCTGTTATAACTTCAAAGTGTAACTATATAAAGTGTTTCAGGGTCTCAGCCTAACAATGAATACGTTATGAAGGGCTATGGCTTCAAAATGTAAATGTATAATGTTTTTAGTAATTTTATGTCACTGTTATGACCGCAAATACTAGATATAGGTATAACGTGATAAGTGTTATTGCTTTCAAACCCAAACTTATTAAATACTTTACGGTCTCAGTATATCAATTTAAGAGTTATGAAGTTATGAAGCTTAATAGCTTCAATATTGCACTTTAACATTTATATAATTAATATCAAGCTCACGAGACTACTTGTGTCTGCAGACAAAAACCTAACCATGTAATATGTTATGCGACTGTTGTGACTTCGAAGTCTAACCATATATCGTGTTTATAATACGGAAATTTAGAGATATATAGAAGTTACGGTTTCAGTCTAACGGTTAAAGAGTTATGAAGATTTCAAGGCTTCAACAAAGTCCCTTAGCTTCAATGTTAAAATTTTCATCATGAGGAGTTAAAGTGGCTTCTAGCCGTACAGGTTGTGTCATGAAGGAGGCGGGCAGTGAGTCGGTTCATCCGACGGCCGGGTGTCACTGTCAAATGACATGCGAGTGCCGGCTCCTGGCGGGTGTTCCGTTGGCGGCGGGGTGCGGGAGGGACTCGGGCGCGACGCGCCGGCGCCAGCGCAGGCCGAGGGGCTCGCCGCGCGCCTTGCTGTCGCCACAACACACGTCACTAGCCGACCTACCGTGCTACACACACCTGCACCCGTGCTCCGGTTACGGGCCGTCCGCTTCAATAACCTCCTTCGCATAAGGCTGCGTTTCAAAGTAACTGGGCGGAGTTTAACGATGCACGAAATGACCGATCAGAATACTCGAAATCTGCGCGTGAAAAGTTTCCAGCATTGTGATTGGTCAGTTCACGCAACTTCAAGCTCCACTTCAGTTCAGTGGAAATGCAGCTTTAATATCCTCCTTTAGATTCACGCGAGATGAGATTCTAAATCACTTTTTAGCACATCGCCAGAACGGTTCAACAGACAACAATCACTAACAGAAAAGTTCTACAACATGATTTTAAACTATACAACATTATACGGCCTTACCGAAAAACGTTACTTAACTTTAAGCATTTCTTAACATATTTTGTCAACTTCTCCCTGATACGTAATGACACTTGCGGAAAGAGGACAAAGAATTTAAGACGATGGTTTAAGTTAAGAAACGATTTTCGGTAAGGCCGATTATCTTTTACGTATAAAATATTTAAAAACACAGGAAACCAATAAAAAACGTAAATAGTTTTTTAATTATTCATTGTCACTTTTCGATATCACAAGAAAATAACTTTTTTTTTTAATTATAAAATAGGAGAAGCAAAAAGGCAGACGGCTCGCCTGATGGTAAGCGATAACCGTCGCAACAACTGCAACATCACTAACATTACTGTTGCTTTGCTAACCCGGAAAGGTGCTTGTAGACACCCTTGAACTATGGACAGCTTGTACATAAGTTCCATGATCTTATTTCTGTATGATTCCACGGATTGCTCTCTTTTCCGCCTCTTTCTGTAGGTACTATGACATAATATTGACAGAAATCGGTGGGTACGTTTTTTGAGAGTTCAAACATCTCGTGTGACTGTAAAGATGGTGACATGAATCCGCGGCCGGCCATTTTGTGTGCTATCACTCCTCTCATGGTGCCGATGCTACTATACTATTACGTACAAGCCTTATCGATTTGATCTCATAAGTAATATATTCTATTTTACAATAAAAGGGGATAGAACCTTTGTGGCATATCGACGCGCCGCCATCTTGTTTTCTTTTTACAGAGTCCGAACTCGATGAAGCCAGTATATATTGGTAAGGAACATTTTATACAAACAAAATGTCAGTAATATGGTAAGTAACCTAAAATAATCACGTCCTCGATATATTCGGAGGTAAAGATTTTCATTGTTGTAATATCCGATCTTCAACTATAAATATATCGGGATAGTCCCACTTTAGGGTTCTATATCGCTTGAACTTTTTTGTTTATATAAGTACCCTCTACCCATATATTCAACATTCTTAGTGCGCGGAAACATTGACAAAAATAAAGAATGGCGGCGGGAGTATACGCTAGCTTCTATAGAAAAAATGTTCGAAGCCCTTTAAGTACATAGTGCTGAAAACATTACAGTGTAACCAAATTTATACAATTTTTATAAGCTGCAGAATTACGGAATATTAACAGAGGATTTAAGTAATTTATATAATAATCTGTGGTATGCACGTGCGCATACGTTCACCGCTCCGTGCCGACCGCTGATCTCCACTGAACACAATATATTGTATAATATAGAGGTAACATTGCGTTTGAGCGTACATTGCCGGTAACATACAGCACGGGTGCACGTGAAGTGCGGGAGGGGGCGATGCAAAGCAAACTAAACATTGAACCAAAACGCACTAGTATAATGTTGCGTGCTAACTACATGACGACATCGATGCGATCCGTTTGATAATATATCTCACGAAAAAACTCTATACATTGATATAATATACACATCACTATATTGTACAGGGTGTCCCAACAAGACCCAATAATATACGTGAATATACCCATAAAATTGCACAACTTTTATTAAGGGACCACCCGCGAAAAAAAATCTCAGCTGTTGAATATGTTTTCATTGAAATGAAGCTAATTTTAACGGATGTATCGCGTATATTTTACATCATTTTATGACCCGACTTTTCGAACACTGCAGCGTTTAGCGAATACATTTTGTCAGGGATCGACTAACTTTTTCTATGAAACAACTGATTATTTTTTCGCCAATTCAGAAATTGTCGCTTAGAAAAGTTTCACTTTTATAGGTAGATGACAAGTAAGACCTTAAAATATTGTTGTGTCTTTCTGCTTCACCCTGTATACCAATAGTAAGAATAAAAGAAACAGGTTTTTTTTTGAGATATATTAACAAATCGAAGTAAAAAGAGTCTGACACCAATGTTTGTATTTGTGACATAGTAACATATTTATATAAATGACGAAGAATGAATAGAGCAGGTACATATAATATATGAATAGAGTATATAATATTAATATTGAAATATGAACATGATAATACTTATATTTTTGATAGATTTTTCTACGAATATAATACATTATAATACACTTGAAATAAGAATACCCCATTTAAAAAAAATATAAAAATACTACATATATATATAAATATAATATTTATATACATAGATATATCTATAACCTATTTAAATATTATACTTTTATAAAAAAAGATATAATTCGTAAGTAGGATTAGAAAATAAATCACAAATCATTCCAGAAACGCAAGAAAACAAACACTCAACACACATTCTGCATCGGTCAAAGATCATCCGCACAAAAATTATTATTTTTTTAGGAAAAAAAAAAAATTAACTGTACTTTACTTTCACTTTGTAAATGCTACTGAAATTACACATCGCAGTAATAATATTTTCAAAAAATAAAAAATATACTTTATATCGTAAATGTGTAATTTCAGTTCACCAAAAAAAAAAAAAACAAGCATATGAGAGCAATTATTGGAAAACCCACCACCATGCTACTAACACCATCTATTAGACGAAAAAAGAAATTGAAACCATATTAAACAAATGTTATGATACAGCTCTAAAATGTAAATATTTTTTTCTTATATCATCAACGGTGAATAATGTTATGTGGAGATGTAAATGATGGTCTGAAGAGCTGTATCAACCATAGTAATGCTCGCATACACTTATTTTCTATTAAAAATAAATTATTATGAAATGATATGAAGATCCAACATACATGTATTCTAGTATTTCGTAGTAATCGCGTAACAAACATACAAAATAATAATAATATAAGAGTTGAATCGAGAACCTCCTCTTCTTTTTGGAAGTCGGTTAAAAACAACCGACTTCATTATTTTAGCAAACTGTCGAACAAAATAATCATTTAATTGGAGATGGTTACTAAACTATTGAAGAAAAAGAAATTAAAACAAATGATGGGACCACCTGGAAACTAAGTACATGGAATCGAATCATAAATTGCATAACCAAGCTAAGAGCTCGTAATGTCGAAAAATCAGACCTCTCAATGGACTGTCCGTCCACGTTCACTCATTTTGTCTCAGAATTTATTTATTAGGAATATTTAAAATGTAGTACTTACTTCGCTAGTTTGCCTATTTGTATGATCCCATAGCACAAAATTCTGGGATCACTCAATTATCCGTCTGCTAATACCATTTTCGCAGAGATTGTTTTAAACTTTTTCATCGTTGTATGCCATGTATTCATGGTTTATAAACTTCAGTTTCTAAAGACACAAAATTTATGATTTATAGTTAGAAAGCTAATTTAATTAATTAATAAACAGTTTGTTCAATTAGAGGTGAAAATCGAATTAAGCAATCGTATTGGATTTCCGCGGCACAGGCTCAGCCTAGTGCGGAAATCACTATTAACTCAATTTGTATGCTTTTACTTTTGGAAATAAATATTTTTTCATTTTTTTTTTAGTCTAAAACTAGAACACAGGTGTGGGGGGAAGAGAGGTGCAGACCTTGGTGTACAAAATAAAATCGTACTTTACAGTTTTTTTTCCAGAAATAAATACATGTATGTTGTATATTATCACCGAGCATGTGTGCGTGTGTTATTTTATGTGTGTTGTACTCACGAGTGGCGCGGCTGTGCGAGCAGCGCGGAGGGATCTCGTTGCTTTATCTCGCTCTCTCTTACCGCTTCTGTCATCGTCTTGAACGCAGAGTTATGCACGCTGGAATATGAACGTACCAATAATTATTTTACTATAGAAACTAACGTAGTTAATTAGTTCGAACGATTTGAATAATATCTAACGTTTTGAGGCGACGGACGTAGAAAATGTCTACAATCGAATCAATTGACTATACTAGAGTCTGTAAATTTAGAGATACAAGTGACATCGAGGGCGCTGCTGTACTGATTTCGTCTTCTTGTTCAGTCGAGACCACAGAATACCATAGTAGTACATGCTTCCAGACGTTAGTTCCTCTTTTTGCCACAATAGAACTGTAAGTAAACAGATTAACTGTAATATGGTCAACTGATTCAAAGACTATCAACCAATGGCGGCTGCTATTTTCGATATTACGATCTCTCATTGGTCGCTTGTCCACTACAGAGTGATTACATTACGACAGGTAAAGAAACACAGACTAAAATGAATGAACCTAATAATTATAATTAAAATAACTGAAACGACCGACTTGACCGAAATGCGCGATTTCATTTACTTAGATAGCATATTTATTTCCAGCAAACTAAGTTTTCGATATCCGAGCTGTCCACCAGTTCTTTTCTGTTCATTCATTCATTTTCATATTATATGGCAAGGACTATATCAATAAATGCATTGAACTCATCACTTTATCAGATAGTTGGTAAATCTCGTTACCCCAGGAAGATTCGCTTTCGCCGTTAATTTTTATCCGACTGTGTAAGAACGATGATTATGTTTTTCAGGTGTATATATGTGGGTGTGTATGTATGTATATTTCTGTATGACTTCCGTGTTTCGTTACTTACAGATACTGTCCGTCAGACAGTAGACAGTAGACGTTGTCTACTCAACACCTTTCTATAAATAATATTTTTGCATAATTCGAAACCGTAGGTACATACATTCTTAAGATCAAAATATCAATATGTTATTAAATACTCTCTTTTTATACGGCCTGAACTAAAATAATAACTAGGTACCAAACTAAACAACAACTAAAACAAAGATACCTACGTTAAATACATAACATAAAAACGTCTGATTACTTAATGCCTTACCGAAAAACGCTACTTAACTTTAACTAACATCTTAAATTCTCTGTATACTTTCTACAAGGTGTCATTACGTGTCAGCGAGAAGTTGACAAAATATGTTAAGCATTACTTAAAGTAACGTTTTTTCGGTAAGGCCGTCAGTCGTTACTGCGGCCGCGGGCTTCATACGTTTATTTAGTGATAATGATTGTAGACCTAGAATAATTATATGTATAGAGTTGTAGTAACCGTGAACCCTGTCGGCCGGGTACAGAGTCAGGTGAGCCGCTTCTTTCCCAGCCGTCTGGTGATTCTCCTCACGTTGACGCTGTGTCTCTGTACAGCCAACGAGTAACGTCGCTCGAACTCTTGCGACTGTCGCCGAAGCGAGTGTAACGACGTGATTTCTATCCTGTTCAGAGTTGGGACCGAACGAATACTTTATCTGCTTATTTATAAATGTTTGAGACCAAATAACTACTACGTAAGTCAACTTTGGAGAGACTTTTAGCTCTCTTTTTACCCGACTGCGTAAGAACGAGGGTTATGTTTTTCGAGTGTGTGTATGTTTGTTTGTATGTATGTATGTGGGTTTGTACCAATGTATGTTTCTATATGAGCGTCTACAGGTAAAACGGCTTCACCGATTTTAATGTGCGAAGTGTCGTTAGATTCGTCTTCACTCCCTGAGTGTCGATTCCAGATTTTAAGTATACTTTCTCACAAAAAAAATTACACTTAACAGCGTATTGAACGTAAAGAAATTGTAAGTTCAACTGCAAAAACGTCTGAATTGAATCTGATTCTGATTTTGAATTTGAATGGGGTAGATGAGAAAAAAAATCATCACCAACCCCAAATATATATTTTTTTTAAAGTTTTTATTCTACCACTTTCCGGCGTTATTAATACGCATACCCATACCAAATTACGGTTTTCTTGTACTAAGAATCTTTGAGCTATTAGAGCTGTTCTCGAACACAGCGGGCAGTCGCGCGGCGCTACTGTGGCATTGGCTATTCCAAATAGATAACCGAATAAAAATAGCTGTAATAATAGTTTCCATCATGTCCACTTCCATTCTGAAATGTCGATAAAGTCATACACAGCCCTATGTAGTTCTATCGGCGCGTGCGCACATCGCTCGTTACCTGCTGCTCCCCCGCTGTGTTTGAGAACGGTACCAACTAAAATTATGCATTTGACAGCGCCGCTCCGAGTTTGTGAGTAAGGCCTTAGGGTCATGGTTAACTACGGAATCCTAAAAATTCGGAAAAGCATGAACGAGATAACGAGATTTATCACTATTGGTCCTTAACCATTAACCAATTAAGTGTTTTTTTAATGCTTAGTTTCTTTGTTTTTTAAAGTAAATTTGCATGCTATGCTTCCTTTCAAAGGAATCACATTTTGTTAATATTGAGAAGTGTTAATTATGGTGTTTAATAAATAAATCATCAACTCTACTGGTGTAAAGACATGGTAAATGAAATATTACTATTATATTGTGCAATCGTGTACTACTTTCGTGTCTGCGAATCGAAAGTGTGCGAGTGCCGGTCAATTCGAACAGATATTGTGTGGTAATAAGACACAACTAAGCCTATTCAGAGGATCTCTTAAAACGAATACAGTAATAAAATAGCTATCTAAACGTCATTTGTTATCTGCCAAAATACGGCACAAAGAACTTTGCAGCACTGGGCTTCTCCATTTTATTTTTCAATCAATCGACATGTATTTTTATTTGAACAATTTACATGTTACAGTACCAGACTAGACATTCTTTGGAAGTGACGTCTGTGCTCCTTTTGAAGATCGCCATATGCGGTGAAAGTATTGGCTCCAAAAATAGACGTGAGTAATCCGAAAATTGTTCAAATAAAAATTCGACATATAATTATAATGCAAATATTAACGAGGTGTGACTAAGGTAAGTACGTTGAATTGGTACACCAATGAATCGATGTCATACATGTTAGTGTATATAGCCGGTATTTTCCTATGTTTGTGTTGATTATGCTCGTGTGTGTGTGTGTGTGTGTGTGTGAGGATGTTTGTAAGGGTGTATTTGTGTGTGTATATATGGGGGTGTAGGTGTGAGTGTGTGTACGAGAGGGTGTAAGTGTATGTGTGTATGTTTATGTGATGGTGTAGGTGTGTGTATGCGTGAGAAAGGGTGTGTTCGCGTATGTGTGTGCGTACGCGTGCATGTACTTACACCGTGACCATGAGGTCCGGAATGAGCGTGGTGATCGGGATGAGCACCAGCCCGAGCCAGAAGACGAGCGACGAGAACACCATCACGTCCATACCGCGCATCACGGCGCCGATCAACACCAGCGGGAAAATGTTGCTGGAATAACACGATACATTACATACATTCAAACTCATCATATCAACATTGTTCCCGACTCGAAAACGAGGCGGGCCGAAATATGCAAACAAACTATCATCACTAAACGCATGACATCAACATCGATGTATGTCTGCGTTCAAGAACATTCTATTGAATTCTTCTAAGATTGCCTCGGAGCGGTCTCTTCGGACCGCTGACTCGCCTGATATCAAAAATTATAATACACACTTTTTTAAGGCGAGCTCAAGTACGCAATTCATATATTACACGCGTGCTTAACACTGACTCGTACACGGAGTCTGCAGGGGGTAAACGTGTGCCACTGACCTGTAGACGAGTATGAATATGAACCAGAGCGCCACGGAGCCCCAGATGGAGACGTGCGTCACCCAGGTCCAGGAGTACGTCGCCAGGCCAGCCTTGAGGCACACAGTCAACACTACATACTGAAAACATACAATATATTACATATATAATAATACACTCCGTTTGCTTATAATTTTATCTTGGAAAAAAAGAGGAACTAACGTCTCTAAAGTAGACGTACGAAATTCACCGATATAGCACAGCGGATTAGCAAGTTGAAATGGTAGTGGGCAGGGCACATAGCACGTATAACTGATGGCCGATGGGGCCGAAAAGTTCTCGAGTGGAGACCACGCACCGTCATGTGCAGCGTAGGAAGACCAGCCACGAGATGGACAGATGACGTCATAGAAGTGGTGGGAAGACGCTGGATGCAAACTTCCAATTTTTCTCTTTCGAAGTTCATGACAGAGGGCTATATGCAGTAGTTGACTTCTTATGGTTGAGATGGTGATGATGATGAGTGGAGTGGAGTGAAGGTAGTCACCGTATATATGAAGTTCCCGAGCACGAGGTATCCGCCGTCTCGTCCGGAAGGCCACAGCACGCCGTGCTCCGCGACCGCCACCGGAATCCAGAACAGAAGCACCGAGTGAAGCAGCGCGTTCACCGCCCACACCGTGAACACGCGCACGTTGAACAGGAGGCCCTGCTGCGACGGCAGGTACAGGATCGGATGCTGGGGGTAATACAGACTGGTAGTGTAGTGTGGTATATGTACGTTAGACCCTGCTGCGACGGCAGGTACAGGATTGGATGCTGGGGGAAATACAGACTGGTAGTGTAGTGTGGTATATGTACGTTAGACCCTGCTGCGACGGCAGGTACAGGATTGGATGCTGGGGGAAATACAGACTGGTAGTGTAGTGTGGTATATGTACGTTAGACCCTGCTGCGACGGCAGGTACAGGATCGGATGCTGGGGGAAATACACACTGGTAGTGTAGTGTGATATAGGTACGTTAGACCCTGCTGCGACGGCAGGTACAGGATCGGATGCTGGGGGTAATACAGACTGGTAGTGTAGTGTGGTATAGGTACGATGAACACAACTACAGATGGATATGTATATAGTAGACCCTGCTGCGACGGCAGGTACAGGGTCGGGTGGGGTGACAGACTGGTACAGTGTAGTACAGCTGTACGATGAACACACAAGTATAAGTGCCCTCTAGTCTATGGCGAACTAACTGGTAATAAAATAGTATTAATCCTATAGCATAAAGCTGATTTTGCCCCTTTTTAACCCCCGCCCGAAAAGAAGGGATGTTGTAAGTTTCACGTGTGTATCTGACTGATAGCAGGAAGCACTGTAGGGTTGCTTTTTATTTTTACTGTATATATCTATACGAACAATCAGAGCTACCTTTGACCCCCCTCTTAACTTAAAAACTAATAGACCCACAAAAATACAAGCATAACTAATCAAGCTAAAATTAAGAAATATGCTGTCACATAAAAAGTGTTACCACTTACCCTAATCATAATTTCGGGACTGCACAGTTTGTCGAAGAGGCCGATAGCAAACGGCGGCAAAGCCGTAAATATCACATTGTAGAAACCTATCGTCCACCGCTCGAATATAATCTGACCTGACCTGCGGACAAACATACGTCTTTATTATCATCATCTTTGTCTCAATCACAAGAAGTCCACTGCTGGACATAGCCCATGGATTTACAAAAGGAACTGACGGAAGCGCCCTGCATCCCGCATCTTCCTACCGCTTGTCCGAGGTCGTCTGTCCATCTTATGGGTGATTTTCTTTCACTGCGCTTGCCGGTGCGTGGTCTCCACTCGAGAACTTTTGGGCCCCATCGACCATCAGTTCTACGTGCTGCACTACTACTTCAACTTGCTAATCCACTTTGCTATGTTGGTGACCTCTGTACATCTACGGACCTCTTCATATCTGACTCGATCTTAGTAGGAAACCTCCGAGATATGCAGATCCAAGAAGTCTAGTCGCTTGCTTGCTGTCGAGTCGCAGCTGTAGAGAATGTGTTTTGTTGGCTCTTTACAGGCCCTACATACTGGGCTTTCAACAAGTTTCAGTTTGAAGATTTGACCCCTACTTTTAAAGTGTCGGGTGAGAGCTCCCAATACAGTTCTTGTCTATGTTCTATTATATACAGCAGGCAAATACAACTGGCAAACGTTTCAATTTCTACAAACGCTTACGCTTCGAAATGCTAAGAAACTGCAACGTGTCGTCACGTGACATTTAGTTAGCTAATGTCAATCCCATACATTTATTTTCTATTCTACTGGCGTTCACGAAATTAGAATGCCACTTGTCTAACACCCCTCAGACCCAATTGTCATCATCATCCACAATGGTCGACTTAGTGTTAGTCTGAGTCCGCTCAGCTTCTTCCATCCGGCCTCGCATCGATTGCTAACTGGGATAAGTTAGTGTCACTATCACGATCATGACTCACCAAGCGGAGTATATGGCGAACCACAGCTCGATGACGTACAGACAGATGTTCTTGTAGAACGAGTACAGGATCAGCTTGCTGATCCGCGAGTAGTTCCACGCGCCGTGGACGAGCAACAGACGTAGCAGGAAACGGAACTACGGACAAAACATTGTAGATGTTATGGGAAGACGAAGATAGTAAGGTAGATCAGGAAGTCCATTAATAGAGTTTAGGCGGGAACGTCTTAGTAACGTGTTGTTACTTTGTTTTATTTTCCTAAACTTGTGTTATTTTGAACATTAATGCTATTAAAATGGTGGTGTGTTTTATTCATTAAGTGTTCGATAAAGTGAGTGTGGGCAAGTGAAATAAAGCAGTAAAACGTGCGATTTTACGTTGTCGGCAAAACTCCATAGAAGCTTCTAGTAAAGTCGCCACCACTTTACTGAAGCAGGACTCGACTTATAAATTGACTGTATACGTGACTTAGATTGTGACTAGAACATTTACAACTTGTTTTATTCAAGAAACTTGAAAAATCCTAATACTTGACACTGGCAAATGCTTTAATGCGGATCCAACACAAAAAAGAAGAAGAAGAACGTAGATCAAAGTTTTTTTAAATGATAGATATAACACTAAAAACAACTTTGATATACCATACATAGACTAAAAAATTAAAAACCCCCGACATAAAGAACGGTTGAACAGATTATGTTGAAACATCGAAGAACACTCTCGATCTAACATTATTAAAGAAAAAAATAAATAAATCGGTACATAATTTTGAGCTACAGACAGACACAATATGGTTCGCAGGTTTAAACAACTAATTAAATTCAAAATTATATCAAACTTATGACAAACCCGTCTAATTTGTTCTCTAACTGAGGCTTCCGTACTCTCGCAACATATGAACACAGAAACCAGGACTAATTAGCAAAATGTGCTATAAATCTGGGATTTTTTGTAATTTCACATATTTTCTATACAGTAGAAATATTTTAAACGATAGGCACATCTAAAGAAAATATCGATAAAAGCGCCATCTAGCAGACTTTGACAAGACAAGATGACTGTGCAGCTTTCGCCAGTACGCGCAAAGAGTATTGTACTATACAGAGTGCGCGTAAAATTAAATCGACGAAAACTTTAGTGAACGAGTGACGCTAGATGGCGTCACTCGTTTATGTCTTACAAAGTGAACTAATTCGTTTCATTTTTAAAATGACACAAAAACTGATACATAATGTCTACTATTTGTTATTTATTTATTATTTGTCGATTTACATCAAAGTGAACCCTATAATTTTGCCAATTTTGAGACTTGTATCTATTACCGTTCGAAAGATACAGTCCGTTTAAGTGTAGGACAGACAGACAGACAGACACCGTAGCCTCACGAATAGGGGAACCTATTATTTAGGCTACGATGTCCCGGTGAACCCCGGAAGGTTAGTACGGAAGCCTAACAGTCGAATCGAGAGCCTCCTTCTTTTTGTAAGTCAGTTAAGTGTGTCTGCCTATATGGTGTCTGCACCTGCGCAATGCTGTAGTCGGATGCGCAGACAGCCTGCAGCCCCTCCACGCCGGAGATGCCGACTCCGACGGAGGCGCGCTGGATCATCGCCACGTCGTTGGCGCCGTCGCCGATGGCGAGCGTCACTGCGCCGGTCGCCTGAGACACCATCTCCACCACCTATACCAAGTGTTGTATGTTATACATATGTATCTCCATTACAATTTAATAGGGAATATGCATGATGATACAAAAGCACTCGATAACAAAATCTTAAGGATAAAAACATTCTATACGTTGAGTGAAGACTGTGACGGAACGCGCGCGCGGCGGAGGGGGAGACGCCGTCATGCTCAGGTCGTTTCTACGCACGTTATAAATTTCCAGATGTGCGTCTTACCTCAGCCTTCTGTATGGGCGAGACGCGGCAGCAGACGACCACCTTGCATGAGATGCATAGGTCGAGGAAGTCCTTCTTGAGGTCGCATCCCATCGCGTACTTGAGCGTCTTGCCGTCGATGATGAGCGCCACCTCGTTCTGCCGCCGCAGGTTCTCGCCGAACTCGCTCGCCTGACGGGATATTGTCTCACGGGTGCCCTGCGACAATATTCAGTTTTGTTTTTAAATTAGAAAATAGGCTTGCGCTTGACCGCTAACTCACCTGATGTAATAGTTGAGAGTAATGAGATTATTGCACTTTTTAAACATGCATTGATGTAGTAAATGATAATCCAATCATTTATGTAAAAAAATTAATTAAAATCGATTGTAAAATGATGAAGATCTTGGACCTACAATCTTGGAATTTTCAAGGCTAGAGTGAATAGATATCTTCTAGATTGACGAGCTCCATCCTCGGCCACACCATCGCTTAACATCAGGCGAGTTGGTGGTCAATTGTAGATCTATAATGTATTAAAAAAAAGATACAGCGATTTTTATGCACCTTACGCAAAAACAGTTACTTACTTTCTTACTGTCATTTACTTGTATGATAATAGAATTGGCAGAATAATCGCTGAACAAACATACAGTCGAATTGAGAACCTCCTTGGAAGTCGGTTAAAAATGAATGCATATTCCCTGTTGTGATGTGCGGTATACAGTACTAACGTCGAGACTGTCCTCGTTCAGTATCAGTATCGGCATGTTGTTGTCGATGAGCCGTGCCGAGTGCGCGATGTTGATGGCGGTCTCCTGCTTGTCGCCCGTCAGCACCCACACGTAGATATTAGCCTTTAGGAGGGAGGCTATCGTCTCCGGGACGCCGTCCTGGAATTCAAACAATAAATCAACTTCAAAACTGAAAAGGAAGAAATAGCAACTGTTACATAACAACGACTAATACGTCCCTAAACTAGCATGTACTAAGTCGTTGCCAGACCCTAAACTAGCATGTACTAAGTCGTTGCCAGACCCTAAACTAGCATGTACTTAGTCGTTGCCAGACCCTAAACTAGCATGTACTAAGTCGTTGCCAGACCCTAAACTAGCATGTACTAAGTCGTTGCCAGACCCTAAACTAGCATGTACTAAGTCGTTGCCAGACCCTAAACTACAATGTACTAAGTCGTTGCCAGACCCTAAACTACAATGTACTAAGTCGTTGCCAGACCCTAAACTAGCGTACTAAGTCGTAGACAGACCGATCTCAAAAAAATTGTTGGGGTACGTAACTACTTATCTTAGACGCCCAGTATTTAGTATTTAATTTGTCGGTATTAGTAACTATTCGTTGTTATTTCTTCCTTTTTTAGTTTTGAAGTCGATATAATTTTTTTAAATTACTTTTATGTACTTGTAAAAATTACCATAGACACCGGGGTCCGTGACCTTTGTCAGATTTACAAACTATTGTTAAATACAAATTGTTACGAGAAGATTACAAGATTAATTTAACTTATCTAAGTTATTACTATATTGTATGTATACCATGAGCAGACCAGCGACCCGCAAGCAGCACCCGACCACGAGTATGACGCATGTGCCAGCCCGAGCCCTCCTCAACCATACATATGTTAGGGAAATGGGCGAACCGACACACGACGCCGCCGCAAGAAGGAGGCTTCGATGAATGCTCAGAGTTCGTTCTCAATGTTAAATAGTATAAATAAGTTCCATACCTGCAGCTTATCCTCAATAGCCGTGGCTCCCAATAAATGCAGGTTGTTCTCTATGAGTAGCGCCGCCTCTTCTATCTTCTGCTCGCGGTCCTGTATCGCTATTGATGCCTTGTGGTAAGTATTTGACCATTCCTGAAATTTTATCGATAATTAAGTGTATACAATATGTGTGAGCAGATATGGACCTTATAAGGTAGCTCGAAGTCACACAACGAGGTATGGAGAGGGCTATTGAAGAGATATGGACCTTATAAGGATGCTCAAAGTCACACAACGAGGTATGGAGAGGGTTATGCTCGGAAACTCTGTGCGAGATCGAATCCAATATAAAAGGCGATGATGACATTTGACGGTAGCAGATAAAAAAGATACAAGTAGCAGTGGGCAGAGAACATAGCATGTAGAACTGATGGCCGATGAGACTGAAAAGTTAAGTAAGTTAGGCACGCGCAGCGTAGGAAAACCAGTCACAAGGCGGACAGAAGACCTCATACAAGTGACAGGAAGACACTGGATGTAAGCCGCTTCCAACCTGTATTATTTGTAAATCCATGTGAAAGGCTTATATCCAACAGTGTATTTCTTATGGCTAAGATGATGATGATGATATTGTTGATGAAGTAATCGTAGAGTGGTCACCTTATAAACGTCATTAGGTATAGTAGCGACCGCGAAGACGAGCGTGCGCAGTCCCTCGGTCGCGAAGTGCTCGAGATGCGCGAGCGTCGCCTCCGCGTACCTTGCGCCGGCGCCGCCCGACAGCCGCGGGTAGATCACACTGTCCGCGCCCTTGCAGTACAGCTTTATCTGACCTGAACGATTTCAAAACAAATCTAAAACATCAATAAATTTAAGAGAAATTTATTAGAAATAATTCTAACCACGACCAGTCACGAGACGTACAGATGACCTCATACGACTGGCGGGAAGAAGCTGGATACAGGCCGCTTCCAATCGGTCTTTTTGGAAGTCCATGGGGGAGACCTATGGCCAGCAGTGAACTTCTTATGGCTGAGATGACGATGATGATGATGAATTACAATATTCAGCTGCCGATATTTAGCCGCAGTTAAGCTGTCTATCCCCACTTAGGTTCGGTTTTTATAAAACTTTGTGTTTCGGTTTGCTATTTCTGTTAATGTTTATTTGTTGTATTATTGTATTTATAGATTTTTCACAAATACAAATTAAGTTAATGTCTACTTGGAGCAGTTGCAAGATCAAGAAACACCGTACGACCGAACCGAGAGTGGGTTCGCGTCTGGACATGGTGTCCACGAGCAAACTGGATAATGCAGGTAAATAATTAAAGATAAAACAACAAATGTCAACGGTGACTTAACTTTGACTGGCCTCGCAGCTCAGTTGGTAGTATGTCTGCGTGCTAAGCCGTAGGCCGTGGGTTCGATCCTCACCCAGGGCAAACATTTGTGTGATGAGTATGGATGTTTGTTCTGTGTCTGGGTGTTTCTATGTATCATAAATGCCTATAAATATTTACATTATTAACCAAATACAATCGTCGCATGGTATTACAATGAAAGCTATTGACCTGATGGCGTCTGCACGATGACCGACATCCGTTTCCTGGCAGAGGTGAAGTCTATGACGTTGAGCACGGTGTAGACGTGCTTCTCTCCGGCCGCCTCGATCTCGACGGAGGCGGGCGTGCGCGTCGTGAACACGTACCCGAAGCGCGCCGCACCCAACACCAGCGCGCGCTCGTCTGCGCACGGACGGACATGTACACAGGAAGGGATACAATTACCTGTACTTATAATCTAAATCCTCTTTTTCCTTTTTAATATCGGTCACTCAGAAAAACAAATAGCGTAATTTTCTTCCAAAAGACCGAACTAAACGTTTTAATTCTACATTTTTAATCAACTTCTAAAAAGAATATACATAGCTAACAAGACATATTTAGCTTTTCTGACTTAAAACTAAAAACTATTAATTGAAAATAAGTGCCGTAATGTTTAATATTATAGGTTATGCTATGTTTAAAAATATTTAATAGACAGTTAATTGAAATTAACAGTTAATTAAATTTTAAATTTAAAAATTAAATTTTTATTGAAGTGAAATGAAAAGATATTTGTTAACTTAGACAGTTATTTATTCTTAAATTTTAATATAGTATTTGTATTTGGTAATTTAGAACATACTTATGTAAATTTGACTTGCCCAGTGTAACTGGCATTGTTATAAGGCCAATAAAAATGATTAATTGATTGATTGAATAAGATTCTCGATTCGACTGTATTTGTTTTTGTATGTTTGTTGCGCGATTACGCAGTTAATTATAACTTGATTTTAATGTTTATTTTTTGTTTGGTACGTTCAGAGGTGGTATATTATCAAAATCTGTTCAGTACTTTGGTTTTCATAACAAAATAACTGGAAAAATTTCATCCAAGTAAACGAAATTCCCTATTTTGAAGTCGGATGCTTCAGTTTTTTAAACTACATATAATTATTCGGTTGGACTGCTAAATTGTGCAATACTTTTCCTTAGTGGGTATTTATCGGGATTGAATCAGGTATGCGTGCTCCATCGTAGACCGCAACACTACTTAACATCATATGAGTTGGATGGCAAGCGCAAATCTATCTTGTATAAAAAAAAGATAAGACAACGGATAAAGAACTGAACAAAAGGTAGGGTTGATTATAAGAAGGAACAGATGTAATATAATTATAGGGGACAGTAAGAAATATTCTGTCGCGGTCACAAAATATATTTGTACTTCTCATTTTCTTCTGTCATTTTGATTGTAAACGAAAGAGATGAAGATACTGTATATATTTCGAATATAAATCGATAGAGTGTGAATACGGAAGCAGGGGGGGTCACCAGAACAAATGTTGAAATAGTTTTTAGTTCAATATTACTTTAGATTTTGTCTCTTTCTGAACTGTACGACGACCAAGACAAAAATATACGAAATATTACAATAACATTGCATTTAACACTGGTAAGGTGGCTCATAGAAAAAAAAACCCGGACCGCAAAAATGACAAGCTTATGCCGCTGTTGTACACGTATTAAAACAACAAAGATATCTCAAACTAGATAGTGAAAAACACGAGCGATTTCACTAATGTATTGTACTTATATAGTAAACCATGATCATTTCTAACCTCATATCTATATAAAATTATTCTCTGATTATTACTATTCATCAGGTGTAAGACTACTAGGTCTAAAACTTTAGTCCTTCGAGCCAGATACAAAGATATGTAAGGAACTTCATCAAGTTACGTAAGTGCTAATATCCAAAGTTACCTGGTGAGGCTGCGTGATACTTGACGTTCCCGTCCTTGTACTCCGGTATGACGGTGTGGCAGATGGCCAGCATGGTCAGGAACTCCTTTATGACAGGCGCCGTGGGGTGCTCGCGGGACAGGTTCTGATACAGCAACGTGTTCTCTAGGTTCTCGCCAGGTTTCGGACAGCTGTATATTACCTGAGGAGCAACGAGTATTATTTAATTTTAACATCATTATCTTCCTACTTTTTTTAACCGACTTCCAAAAAGGAGGAGGTTCTCAATTCGACGGAACCATTTTTAATGTATTTTTCCCCCAGTTACTCAAAGACACATGAACCGATTTGAAAAGTTATTTTTTGTTTGAAAGGGTTTCCAGGTGGTCCATAGAAATGTTATCAAAATCGGTTCAGTATTTTGGTTTGCATAACAAAATAACTGAAAAATAACTTTAACTTTAGCGATTTAACGAATTGCGTATTTTGAAGTAGTTTTTTTAGTTTTTTAAACGATTACATGTCCTACTGGATAAAGTCAGCACATTAAGTTTCCTTTCGCCACTTCACACTGCCAGCCGTAATCTTTACTTTCACACCTCTCACAAATATATCTTTCACACATTTCATCAAAGACAAGACAAATGCGAATGGCCATGCCGGTAGATGTCCACATAGGGGAACGAATCACGAACGAATTGAAGCAGTTTTTGACAAGGGTCATTGACAAGTATATGCTGTATGAAATACTACAGGTACAGGTATAAGACGAGTCGCATGCGACAGTACGACCTGTAGCTACAGACGACCATATTTTCACCTGCAGCCGCGGCAGTTTCTATTCAAAACTGCAGACCACAAATCCCGCGACAATTGGTCTCACTTGTTTTCGTACGTTCAAGCGAGACAGACATACCGCGACACGTCTGAGCCAATGAGCGCTCTGCGTTCCGTGTCACCACTGGTGCTTCGGCCGACGGTAGCTCCGTGTCACGACCGCAAGCTGCAAAGTGATTCATAAGAACCAGTTGTGTAATTTGCTGCTTGCGGCTTCAGTTTGCGATTTGCGGTCCGTCTCGGACTTTCGGTATTTAGGTGAAAGCAATAAGACGTATGTCAGGATCGTAAAAAGTTGAGAAATTAATTCATACCTAAAATAGCAAGTTTGTATGTATGTATGTAAGATACGCTACATTTCGGAGGGAGATAGACTAAAACTACTCGTAGCCACAGCATACAAATTGAAATTAGTGTAGCGGTGTAGGAGACAGTCACTCGCTCACCTCGGCTATGCTGCACTTGTGGAACTCCATGATGTTGCAGGTGAGGGTGCCGGTCTTGTCACTGAAGATGTACTTCACCATCCCCAGCTCTTCGTTCAGGTTGGAGGTGCGCGCCTGCGCGGGAGTGTCTGTCGCCGCGTGGTACATCTCGCTGTCCATCGCTATGAACTTTGCCTGTACGGGAATAAGGTGCACTTTTGAATAGCTACGAATTGAAATGAATCAAATTTAACGGATTCTCTCGGTCTCGGTCGAGTACAATTTTTCTTTGTAATTAACGAACTTACTTCGGAGTGATCTTATTTCAAGGAGCCCTCCTTCATCATCATCATCATCTCAGCCACAAGAAGTCCACTGCTAGACATAGGTCTCCCCCATGGATTTCCAGGAACACCGATTGGAAGCAGCCTACATCCAGTGTCTTCCTGCCACTTGTATGATATTTTCTGTCCACCTTGTGGTTGGTCTTCCTACGCTGCACTTTCCAGTTCATGGTCTCCATTCGAGAACTTTTCGGCCCCATCGGCCGTCAGTTCTACGTGCTATGCGCCCTGTCCACTGCCACTTCAATTTGCTAATCCACTGTGCTATGCAGGTGACTTTTGTGCGTCTACGGATCTCTTCATTTCTGATACGATATCGCAGAGAGACCCTGAGGAGGGCTACCGCGTTTGAATTTGACACCAGAGGCGCTGGTGGAGAGTGGAGGCGCTAGTGGAGAGTGGAGGTGCTGGTGGAGAGTGATGTCTCCGAAATAACTAATTACAATATTTTGTAGTTGGTTCATTAGGTAACGCATAATCGTCGTCATAGTTGAAATGTTATTTACAAACACATGCATGTTTTGAAGGGGAATAGTTGCCCCTGGAAATCGCTACTAACCAGAAAATTTTGTCTATCGGAAACTTATGTCCTCCTTTTTCTACGAATAAAATGTAACTGCACAACACTGCCGCATGCTATATATTTTCTTCAATTACACTTTTACGTTACTAGGAAATGATTTATAATTAAACTCTGTTTCCACGCGCGTGATAACATATTGTGACAAGACCTCAAGACAAGACAAGGTATGAGCGTGAGGTATGAATGAGATATGAGGTGTGGTGAGCATAAAAACGGTAGCCCTTATTGCGAAACTTATGTGTATTTGAGTGTATCAATGAAATTGTGAGTGTGTAGAGTGAAGGAATGAGTGTAACAATAATCGAATTTAATTCATTCATTCATTTAGAATCCCGTCAGTCGTTATCGTTGCGAATTATACTATACTGTTTTAAGCATTAACTAATCAATAATTAAGCACTCAATTTTTTATTACTTTTTATACAAGATAGATCTACAATTGACCACCAACTCGCCTGATGTTAAGCGACGGTGTGGCCGAGGATGGAGCTCGTCGATCTAGAAGATATCTATTCACTCTAGACTTGAAAATTCCAAGATTGTAAGGTCTCAGGAAACAGAGATGGCGGCAAAGAATTCCATCCTTGTGCAGTACGCAACAGGAATGTGGATCGATAAAGATAATTTATTTGCATACAACACGAGAATTTTATACAACAAGTGCATAAAAGATGTTACACTAAATTTAGTCATAGTACATAGTACATAGTGAAAAGGGCTTAAATGCTATTGCAACAACAGGCGGCCTTATCGCTAATAGCGATATTCCAATTTAAAATATTCCAAGGTTTTTCCAGGCATCCCAAGGTTGCCTGGAAGAACCTTGGAATATTTTTTATGAAAGTAATAATTTGATTTTGACATTTAAAATTGTGCTATGTGTAGCATATCATAAGGCTGGCTTTTCAATATTTTGCTTCGAGTCAAGTTTAACGCCAGGATAATTGGATAGATAGTAGAATAACCTAAGATATCATTATGAGCGGTATCATCAGCGGTAGATATCATAAAAGCGGTACTCACTTGGAAAAACCTAACAATTTCCGCTGTTACTTGTAACGATATAGGTATAAGGTTGTTGTACAATATCAAAAACGTCAAAAAGTTGAATCCGAAATTGGTGTTCTGCGCATCTGTAACAAATAAACACAGAAATATAGAAAAATATTCTACCACATAAAAATGAAGCCACCGGCCACCGGCCGTCTTTCCATGCCCTTGTAAACTATATAGAAACAAGTCTATAAAACATTTAAGACGTTGTGCCTAAAATAGTGTAGATAGAGCTTGATACTAAATAGTTTTAACAAACAATGATTGCCAACTTCTACGATTGATTGTAGCATAGGATCCACGATAGGCTACGAGCGTGTCTCAACTCGCTACACGTTCTTAGGCATTCATTTTTAGTTTTCTTTTCTGTTTCACTCAAATAAAGACGTCCCACCGATCAAAAGTGATTAAGAAATACACAAAGAAAATATTTTAAAAAATCACCGTTAGTACGGCAGTAAAAAATGGCAACGGTTCTATTTGCATAAATGTAGGGCAGACAAGGAGACAGACAGACACCGTAGCCTCACAAATAGGATTCCCGCACCCTTAGTACCGACGCTTAAAAACTAAAATATATATTTTATACCTTCAGACGTTCCCGTGATACAGGTCTTGACAGACGGACAGACGGACAACAAACTGATCCTATAAGGGTTCCGTTTTTTTCCTTTTGAGGTACGGAACCCTAAAAACAACAACAAACAGTCGAATTGATAACCTCCTTCTTTTTGGAAGTCGGTTAAAAAAAACGTGTGTCCCTCACCCGTGAGTCCGATGTACCAGTCGCTGTGCAGTCGCGCACTCATCCAGAGTTCGTTGAAGGTGGCGCTGAGTAGCGACAGTACCAGGAGTACGCCGAATAGTAACAGGATGTGCGTGTTCGTCTGCCGGTCGATCGAGGAACGCTTCAGCGGCGCTGCCAACACACACCGCAATGTATCACAAGCTATCTATAATTACTATACATCTATATATATACTACCTATATTTACTTACTACTATATATACTACAACTACATATATACTATATGCTACATACTACTATACTTAGTCTGGCCATAAATACTGTTACAGTTAAAAATAAGAAAGATATTACATTTGAATTTGGAATCTGTCATTTTTATACGATTGTTCATTGAGTTTTCTAATTTTGGCGCCAATACATTGTACAATATTTTGCGATATTAAAATGGAGTGGGGTGATAAAGAGAACCGAATCGCTGTGATTGCATTACACAAAGTTGGTATGGAGCCAAATGCAATTTTTAAAACTCTCCATACGCTTGGTATTAGTCAAATGTTTGTGTACCGGGCTATTAATAGGTACAATGAGACCTCCTCTGTTTGTGACAGAAAAAGATCAGGCCGTCCACGTAGTGTTCGTACGAAAAAGGTGGTCAAAGCAGTAAGGGAAAGAATTCGAAGAAATCCTGTCCGAAAGCAAAAGATTTTATCTTGGGAGATGAAGATAGCACCCAGAACCATGTCGCGTATTTTAAAAGATAACTTAGGACTTGCAGCCTATAAGAGATGCACTGGTCATTTTTTAACTGATAATTTAAAAAAGAATAGGGTGGTAAAATCGATACAACTACTGAAGCGGTACGCAAAGGGAGGTCACAGAAAAATTTTGTTTACGGATGAGAAAATCTTTACAATTGAGCAACATTTTAACAAACAAAATGACCGTATTTATGCTCAAAGCTCTAAGGAAGCTTCCCAATTAGTCGACAGAGTGCAACGTGGGCATTATCCGACTTCAGTGATGGTTTGGTGGGGTGTTAGCTATGAAGGAGTGACTGAGCCATATTTTTGTGAAAAAGGTATCAAAACATCGGCACAAGTGTATCAAAATACCATTCTTGAGAAGGTAGTTAAGCCCCTTAACAACACCATGTTCAATAACCAAGTATGGTCCTTCCAACAAGACTCGGCGCCAGGTCATAAAGCTCGGTCCACGCAGTCTTGGTTGGAAGTGAACGTTTCGGACTTCATCAGAGCTGAAGACTGGCCGTCGTCTAGTCCTGATCTTAATCCGCTGGATTATGATTTATGGTCAGTTTTAGAGAGTATGGCTTGCTCTAAACGCCATGATAATTTGGAGTCCCTAAAACAATCCATACGATTGGCAGTGAAGAATTTTCCCATGGAAAGAGTGCGTGCTTCTATTGATAACTGGCCTCAACGTTTAAAGGACTGTATTGCAGCCAATGGAGACCACTTCGAATAAGCTTTTATATTTTTAATTGTTTTATATTTATGTATTAAACTAACACACTGTAAAAGTAATAAATATTATTTGCAATAAAAAAATAATTTTTTTCTTCAAGACAATATTTATGGCAAGACTAGGTATATACTATCTATATTTACTTTACATACCCCCACCTGGATTATAATCCAGGTGAGGTATTTAAAGTAAATTTTAAGGCATGTATTTTATGCTTTTATTAGACATTTTGAACTATTTCGAATCAGACGAGTTGTCAAATGATCTTTCGGGCTTTTGGTAAAGTGTCTATTGAAAAAAAAAGATTTTCGAAGATATTAAATTCGGTATTTTACAATGGGGTATGTAAAGTTAATTTTTAGGTATTTATTTTATGCTTTTATTTGAAATTTTTTAATTATTTAATGCAACTATTTTTTAAATTTGATAAAAAACATATAAACAACATCAAAAAATATTAAACACACACACACACACACACACAACACAAAACAAACACACAAACACAATTACAGAAATATTTAAATTAGTCAAAATTTCAAATAAAAACATAAAATACATACCTATCAATTTACTTTACATACCCTATTATGAAATACCGAACATAATTTCCCCAAAAACCAAAACTTCATTATCATCATCATCTCAGCCACAAGAAGTCCACTGCTGGACATAAGCCTCCCCCATGGATTTCCAAAAAGACCGGTTGCGCGCGGCCTGCGTCCAGCGTCTTCTTGCCACTTGTATGATATCCTCTGTCCACCTCGTGGCTGGTCTTCCTACGCTGCGCTTGCCGGGTCGTGGTCTCCATTCGAGAACTTTTCAGCATCATCGGCCGTCAGTTCTACGTGCGATGTTTAGATGTTTTCGATCTTCCAAAAACCAAAACTTATGTTATATTAATTTCAAGGTTATCTGGAAGAGATCTCATTTAGAGATAAGACCGCCTTTTATGTCTTGTGTTTATTTTTACCCGATTGCGTAAGGAGGGTTATGTTTTTCGAGTGTATGCATGTGGGTATGTATGTATATATTTATATGATCACCTACAGTTTAAACAGCTTGACCGATTTTGATGTACAAGGTGTCGTTAGATTCCTCTTCACTGTTCCACACTGCTTCCTTGATCTGCTATATTTTTTTGTAATAATAATAATACAACTCTCGCAAAGATAAAAAAAGCGTTTTTTTGTAACATCTAACGAACTTTTTCGTAACAAATATGTAAGTAATTTTACTAGAATTATTCTAAAGAAAATGCATTTATAATTTTTTACAGCGATTATACTTTCTCACAAAAAGTACACTCAACAGCGTATCAAGCGTAACAAAATCGTAAGTTAGACTGCAAAAACGCTTTGCTGTAGTTGGGTATTTTGTTTTTCTTTTAATATATATTAGATACTTGTGTTATTTCTTTTTGTGATGTCTATAAATTGTTCTTGATTAATTGATTAGGTACAAATATCAGAAATCTTTACTTAGGGCTAATATTTCAAACCTCAGATAACAGTATCTGTCAGACAAATTTTATCTCTGTCCTTTTCTTTCATATGACTCAACAAAAAGAAAGGAGTATTTTAACTGACAAATAGTTTTTATGAACAAAATGTTAGTCACCTTTGGTGGAGTTCTTCATGAGCTTGGTCTCGTGTCCGGTGTAGACGACGATGCCGTGCACCCACGCCGTGTTGCGCAGCATCGCGCCGCGCAGCAACATCTGGTCCAGGCCCAGCGGGATAGACCTGCAACCCAACACGAGGTTGGTAACTATTGATCTGGAACTATAGACCTGGAACCTACCACGGTATTGGGAACTACAGCGAACACAGCACCATCCTTATATCGGGCATCAGTATCCCCTGCCTGTAATAAGAGTCTACTAATATGACAGGCCTCGTGGCTCAGTAGTAGTATATATGTTTGCCGAGCTGTGGTGTCTGTGAGGTCGTGGGTTCGATCCTCACTCAGGGCATACCTTTCTGCTGGATGTTTGTTCTGTGTTTATGTATCATATTTATGTATTTACAAAAAAGGATATAAATGTATTCTATCAACCATCTGGTTGCCATAGTACAAGCTTTGCTTAGTTTGAGGCTAGATGGTGTTCTGTGAAAAATGTCCTACAAAGTCCTCCAATAATACTCCAAACGGGCCGAAATGGACGACGCAGTAGCTCACACAATCATGGCAGAAACGGACAACTCGCCAGGTGTCCCGGAGGAGCTGTTTCGCAGGAAGTACTGAGGGCTCCGGCATGAATTCATCAGAACCCAGGGATCCTCCGTTATGCACTAGGACTAATAAGTCCAAACTTGACTGTGATATACCCAAGCAATAGCAAGCACCTCTCACTATCCACAATCCATTTTTGACCAAAACTCCTTGCCATTGTATTACGAACTATAACTCACTTGGAATTAGCTTCTTTCAGCAGCCCGTTAAACTCGTATAGATGCCTGTTGGGCGGCTCGCACTGCACCGTGGCTTGGAAGTCATGTAATGCAGAGAAAGAGCTGAGATGCGCCGTCTCGCTGCTGGCTTGCCGGATCTTCAGGTTGGTCTCACCATCGAGGTTCGATGTCTCGATGAACGAGATGCCTTGAGGCTCGCTGAGAAATAAAAGTAAGTTTTTAGGGTTTCGTACCTAAAGGGTAAAACGGGACCCTATTACTAAGACTCCGCTGTCTGTATGTCCGTCTGTCACCAGGCTGTATCTCATGAACCGTGATAGTTAGACAGTTGAAATTTTCACAGATGATGTATTTCTGTTGCCGCTATACAACAACTATAAAAACAGAAAAAAATCATGTCTGTTGTATGGGAACGTCCCCTTAAATATTAATTTTATTTTAATTTAATTATTTATTTTTAAAGTGAATAGTATAACTTAATATTCTGTGAATATTTCAAGCGTCTACCTGTTGCCGTTATCAATATCGAGCAAGAAAATCACGTTTGTTGTATGGGAGCCCCCTTAAATATTTATTTTATTCTGTTTTTTTTAATTGATCTCAAAATTGTTTAAAGCCACCAACACCAAAGTTAACATGTTAAGTAGCTATCACATTTTTTTTTGCGTTTTACATGAATACATTTTTGATACGTTTAGTGCACTATTTTATAGCTTTTTTTATTTTCTAGTGGCGCGCGGCGCAGCTGCGTCGTACGTGCTTCTGTGCCACGTACAAGAAAACACCGCGCTCAAGAAGTGCGGGCTGAGGAAGCGTAAAATATCTAAAGTTCTAGGTAAGCCTCGCCTTAAGCAAATTACAGTCTACGGTGGAATATGTTTGCATAGAAGAAATCGATTCATTCACTAACTAAAGACATTAGACGTTTGGGTTTTTATAACAAAACGAAGTTGTTTCACCGTTGCGTCACACCAATTTATTCGTCTCTCTCGGACACCTTTTCCACCAAAACATTTAAAAATACTGACTTCTCGTGGTGTTCGACTCACCTAGAAGACAGCAGCACGAGGTCGGCCGGAAAGAACTGGTTATCCAGCACCTTGCAAATGTCTCCGACGGCCAGCTTCTGCCATCGGATCGAGACCCAACCTTCATCACGAAGCACCTGCACTTTGTTCCTATTCGTCTCGTCATCTGCCCGATGCCTTTTCTAAAAAACAAACAAAAAATACAACCTGTGATTTTTAACATGAAGAGAGAATATGGACGCCAATGATAAACAACTTGCTTATAAAATCATTCGAGTATTGTATGTGGCTAATTACATTACACGTCTTATCATTCGCCAGTTGAAGCCTTATGTCATCATCATCATCTCAACCACAAGAAGTCCACTACTAGGCCTCCCCCATGGATTTCCAGAAAGACCGGTTAGAAGCAGCCTGCATGGAGCGTCTTCTTGCCACTTGTATGATATCTTCTGTCCACCTTGTTGGTGGACTTCCTTACGCTGCGTGCGCCGGTTCGTGGTCTCCATTCGAGAACTTTTCGGCCCCAACACCCGTCAGTTTTACGTACTATGTGCCCTGCCCACTGCCACTTCAACTTGATAATCCACTGTGATATGTCGGTGACTTTTGAACGTCTACGGATCTCTTTGTTTCTGATACGAACGAAGCCTTATGTAACTTTCAAGTATTTTTTTTTTGTAATCAGGTCAGGTAATACTTATCATCAATGTCGAAATATTTAGCTATTGATGCATGTAAGAGAAAAAAAAATATATTTGTGCATTCAAAGTCTGTGGCCTATGTTCTGGTACAATCGTCCATTTTGTCTTGTCTCCTTTTCTTAGATCGTTTTACCATTTAACAAGGTATACTGATGTTTCTTTACGGTAAGTGAAGTACCATTCTCGAGCTTGTGTCTTGGTCAACACAAATTCACCGATCATAGTTATGCTCTAGCATAGCAATTGGTTCAAGGATTCAATTGTTGTTGTTGTTGTTGTTGTTAGCCTGTAGTATCCCACTACTAGGCACAGGCCTCCCTTCTGACTTTTTCAGTGTAGATGGTTTTTGTGCGTTGGAGTATCAGAATGTCAGAGATGTCAAGTTTATTGCAAAATCTCTTAAGCTGTAATTCAATTATTACAAAGTCATCCACAAATTATTATTTTGCTAAGGATTTGTATTATCGGTATCAGCGCCATCCATCTTTTGTCGAGAGCAAATTAAGTACCCTGGCTGTAATAAAGTAATAATCGAAAAGAAGCAGTTCAATTACTCACAAAATCTTCCATAATCTTTTTAATGGCGCTAACACTGAAGATCAGTATAAGCGTCGTCAGCGCCATCCAGCTTTGGATGAGGGCATACTAAGTGCCTGGTTGTAATATAATAATAATCGAGAAGCAGTTAAATTACTCACAAAGTCTTCCACAATCTCCTTCACGGCGCTGACGCTGAGGATCAGTATAAGCGGCGTCAGCGTCGTCCATCGTCCCGTGGGTGACACGTCTGGTATCTGCTGCAGCAAGGCGATCAGCAAGAAAAAGCAGTTCGAGTACCGACGGAACTGCTCGAAGAGGAACAGCGGTATGAAGGATGGAACACTGCAACAAGATTAATAAAGACTTTAATAAAATAAAAACCATCCTCGTTTCACACGCACCAGATCTACCCCTAAAAAGAGTTTTTACTTTTTACTCTTTTTATTTACTAAAATTACTGTATAATCTTGGAAAGTTATGAGAATAATTTTATAATTAAATTAAATTAGAAGTTATAGGGGCAGAACGAACGCTAATAAAAAGAAGAAAAAATATCTCCACACGACTCGTATCAATTTTGATGAAACTTTGCACGCAATACTCGCTACATTAGGAAATATCAATAAATGGGACCCTCATAGCGCGTGGAAGTGAATACTTCACGTTTGGGAGCGTTCGCGTTCTTATTCCGTACGATATAAACGTAGTTCGTAGTGCATCTCTTACACTTGATATTGACAACTGTTGATTGGACATTTTCACAAGAAAGTTTGTGTAATACCGCTATAAAAAATATTTTAAAATAGGTACCTACTTAAGGATTCGCTAAACGCGCAGCTACCTCTCGCGCATCACAATCTTTTTCAACATTTATAATCATCGAGTAGGGATATTAATAAATTACATTTAAAAAAACTAAAAAACACGCTACAAATTATGGTGGTCAAAGTTCATTACAAGACTTTTCTAACAAATCCAAACACAGCTATGATACGATGTTCCATCATGAAGCTCTAGTTCAAACCTTCCGGCTCCATCATCAGATCAGTTCGACAGTACCATATTATTGTATTGTCATCAGAACTACATACAGCTACAAATTTTCATGACGCTACGATCCTTGGAAGATGGTTAAATTAGTTACCTTAGATTTTATTACCATTACATACAAGTCGACCTAGTAAAAGCGTGTTAAAAAAGTAAGAGGCCAAGTTGTTTATTTAGAGGAGAAATATTGAAGTGAAAGCAAGTTGAAGTGGCAGTGGTCAGGGCACATAGCACGTAGAACTGATGGCCGATGGGACCAAAAAATTCTCCAGTGGATACCACGCACCGGCGCAGGCGCAGCGTAGGAAGACGAATAACAAGATGGACAGATGACCTCTTTCAAGTAGCGGGAAGACCCTGGACGCAAGTCGCTTCCAATCGGTCTTTTGTGGAAATCCATGAGGGAAGCCTACGTCCAGCAGTAGACTTCTTATGGCTGAGATAATGATGATGATTATTATTATTATTTCAGCAATAGTTTAGTATACATAGTTCAGGTGCTATTCTCTAACAAGCAATATATGTTTATTTATCCTGTTTGTAAAATTAGCACAATGATACGGTCACTTATCCTGTTTATTAACCCCCCGACTCAAAAACGAAGGGATGTTATAAGTTTGACGTGTCTGTATGTGTCTGTCTGTGGCATCGTAGCTCCCGAACGGATGAACCGAGTTTTTTTTTGTTTGAAAGGTGCATTAATCGGGAGTGTTATTAGCTATGTTTCATCAAAATCGGTTCAGCCGTTTTTTTGCCGGGGGTTTTTGAGTTTTCTAAACTTATACTCATTGTCGAATGATAGTGACGTACGCGGGAACCCCTGTTATAAAATGAACATATATACGAAAAACAAAATGACCAAAACATATGTAATAAAAAAAAAACATAGATACGAACAATGAATCAGGTACAATATAGCACCACTTTTATCGTGCGTGCTGTAAAATGGCAACAGCGTGGTACTTTCCCTAGCGGAGCCCGCAAGAGTCCTTAAGAGAAATACCAAGTATTAGTGTATTTCATTCAATGACATAATTGAACTAAAAAAAAAGATAAAGATATATTTATTTGTCAAAACATGTGTACAGGTGCAGATGTCACAGCGTTAATTTCGGTCAAACATGCTTTTACCACATATGGTGTACAAATATGAGTCAAGTAGCTTACGCTTACATGCTTAAGTCATTTCATTGTTACAATATCAATTTTATTAGTTACAACTTCAATTTCATTCAACAATATATTTAATTTTATAGATTCTAATGTCAATAGTTGATATTAATTGTTGTTGAAATTAAATTTATCCTGTAGGAAGTCATCTATTTTATAGTAGCATTTAGCAGTCAATAAAGCGGAAATAAATAAACAAACAAAATCAAACAAAATTGATGAACGGAAATACACAAACCCCCGACAGAATGGCCAGTATACGTTAATAATTAGATACATTTACATGACACATGAAGTCATCTTTACACTCGAAGACTCGCTACAGTAACATTATATTTCTTCCCACTATAATACCTATTGTTTAACACAACACAGTGAGCGATGCACCGCGACAATACGAGGACAATGAATCATTAGCACGCTTCAATGGTTCCAACCTTACAATAGAGTTTACTTCGGGAAATAAGACAAATCTGGCGATGTCGACCTTCTATCTTCTACAAAGTCGGACAAATTATCTATAGTCAAAAAATAAATATACGAGTGATTATTTCCTATTGATCACAGTATCAAGTACATTATCAACATTTTTACTATTTTGGTTCAATTGTGATGATACCATATCAAGATACCATATCAAGATACCATATCAAAAAGAGTCTTACCGGCGCCTTGGCTTCGTCCTACGGAATGCTAGAGACTTTAAAAATCCTGAAGTAATTAAAACATTATATAACTCCTTAGTTAGAAGCAAACTTGAATCGAGTGCTTGTGTCTGGAACCCCTATCATGTCACCTACGCGCGAATGCTTGAAAAAGTCCAAAAGGCCTTTTTAAGGTCACTGTATAAGAAAATTTATGGTTACTATCCGTTTCTGTATCCAACTAAATTCCTGTTCGGTCAGCTTGGTTACAACTCTTTGGAAGTTAGAAGGATGTTAGACCAGCTAACTATCTGCTGTAAGGCGCTTAGGGGGTCCGTCGATTCTATACGTCTGCACGACTTGCTATGCGTACTGTTCGTACCGGACGAGCCCGGGGTTCCAGCAAACAGACGTGGTCGCCCGCATGACCTGTTCCACGTAGATCGCGGTCGCACAGTAGCACGTTCTATGTCGCCCCTGAATCGTGCCCGTCGCCACTTAAACGCACTCCTTGCTGCCAACCCTGATTGTGACATCTTTTGTGATAACTGGAAGACTATTTTAAGTACCTCCTTGACTTATTGTGAAAATCAATTGGATCAATGGGACAGGTGTAAAAAGCCTGATGATTCATTGGACTTTGACGATAACCTTTGAGTTTATTGACTTGGTACTCTGAGTACTTACCCGAACGGTATATTTTACTTTGTATGACATAATTATTTTTTTGTAATGACATGCTAGGCGTATTGCCCATTTGACATTTTTGTATTGACATTTTAAATGATATTGTATTTATATAATGAATATTTTGTAATCCTCAGACATTTGTTTAAGACATTGTTTAAGAATAATTTTTGAATATTGTGAGATAATTGTAATTGGTCTTTTTCCGTTTTTATCTCAATAAACGAATTTATCATTATTTATCATATAAAAAAAAAAAATATAGTTAATAAAATTGGAGCAACCGACTTCTCATGGATGCCATTGTCAGAACTCGACCAAATTGAAATGGGACCACACGGAAGCACCAGCTTTCAAATAAAAAAGAATCATCAAAATCGGTTCACCCAGTCGAAAGTTATGAGGTAACAAACATAAAAAAACAGACGAATTGAGAACCTCCTTCTTTTTTGAAGTCCGTTGAAAATGTTAAAGAATCGAGTCTCGCAACAGAGCAAAACTTGTGAGATGTAATGTAAAACCAAGTCGAGTAATTTTAGTTAATATCTATGGAAGTAACAATTCAAAAACTTTGTTACAAATTGTTATCTGATTGAGACAAAGGTATATCAGACGAAAGATATTTCAGTCCGCAAGCATTGAAAATGTCCGTCAATGAGCTAGCTTGCCTTTGCCCGCCAACTTAGCAGTCTTGCAGTTGCAGTCTACGACGTAGCAGGCTTGCTCTTTAATCGCGATTCGCTATTTATAGTAGTTATTCCCAGTTAGTAGGTCCCATCTTCAAGTAGACAGCAAGAGGCGCGTGCTACACGCTCATTACAGCGCGCCGTCATCGACTCTTCAATATGTACGCGTCATTTGCGTGGCCAATTTGATGAAATGACAGGTACCACCGTCGATCTGTCCACGTCGAGTGCCTTCTAGATCGTGTACGGCGGAACACAGACTAGACAGAAATTAAACGGTCGGAAATAGATGATCCCGGCCAGCACTTCCGAGTTGGAAATGTGCAGAGAGACAACACCTGCGAGGAATAAAAATGGGGGTAGAGTTGGTAAATAAGAAGACGCTGGATGCAAGCCGCTTCCAACCAGTCTTTTTGAAAATCTATGGCCTATGGTCGAAGCAGTGGACTTCTTATGGCTGAGATGATGATGATCTGTTTCTCTGTTGGTCGTAACCTCTCGGCGGTAATATATAAAACGTGCATTATTCACGCTTATGACATCAGATTAGAGCGCGGGCACACGGCCAAGCATCCGATTCGCGTCCCGAGTAAACAATGCCCGTCGCGCGTCGGGGCAGGATGCCGGACATATGACCGTTATGTCAAGGTGATACGGTTCACGAACCTCGCTCCCATCTGCCATGCTTGGGCATTTAGACATTATGCGTATGCGTATGCGTGTTAGCCTTGTTCGCACTATGCTATCATATCCTGCCTATTATTAAAAAAAACTTGTAGAGTTCAAAAATTTCACATCTGACGGGACTTGAACTCGCATGTCCCAATCAGTACTTCGGAGTCTTTACTAGTCAGGTCACAGAGGTATCACGTGAGAAGGTCGAAACTTTCGAACAGTCTTTTTCAGTCTTTGCTTTAACCAATCAAGCGTTGGTGGCGCCACTTTGGACACACGCTTGAAGTATATAGTTACTCAGCCGGACCGTTTACATGTTAAGTAGCTATAGAAAGTTTGCTCGACAATCCAACACTTTAGCTTACACTTGAAACATGCTAGGTTTGATGCTAAGGTCAATGCTGTTGGGTAACTTATTGTACACTGTCGAGCCCATGAAATGTGTCAGTTTATTTGATTTGACAGGCCTAATGACTCAGTGGTAGTAAGTACGTCTACCTTCTGAACGTCGTGGGTTCGATCCCCATCCATGACAAACATTTCTGCTGATCATGGAATTTTGTTCTGTGTATTTATGTGTATCAAATGTATTCACAAAAAAAAAAGTATATACGTATTCTATCATCTATCTGGTTCCCCAAGTACAAGTTTTGCTCAGTTTGCGGCAAGATGGTGTTGTGTGAAAATGTCCTCCAATAGATTTTTGACATTATTATAGCATAGTCTGAAGAAGCCTTCCCTGTGAACAGCCGTAAACAAACTATTCTAAAAGCTATGTGATTCTGTAGTGTAGGGCATGGGACGGAGTGACCTTCCCAGTTTCCGTTTTAGGCGCACAATGTCAGCATGACCGGTTTAGGAGCATTCATGTTTAAACGATAAGGCGCTGTAGGTTCACCTGTTTCAGTTACACTTGCGAGCATTTTTAAAGATTACAATTACAAAAAATTTGCGAACACAAACACAACAAAACAATCTAATACATACATGCGGAATAAAAGAAATCTTTCTATTATAGAGTAGGAAAAATTATATAAGACTATATAGGTACTTAGCGCTAGTGCAAGTTAACTAGCATTTTGTTGCGTCGTAGCAAGAGTATAATATAATTAAATGTGTTTGCGGAGTAACTTTCAAACTATTAAGCATTCTTACCACTAAGCAAAAAGAAAAACTTACCTAGTTTAAGTTTGATTTTTGAGTTTTTTTAAACCCCGAAAAGAGGGGTGTTATAAGCTTGACGTGTGAATCTGTGTGTCTGTCTGTGGCATCTAGTTTTCTTTGTTTGAAATTGGATAGTATCGAAAGTGTTCAGTTGTGTTTCATCAAAAACATCGTTCATTTTTTTTTGTCGGGAGCTTTTAAAGTTTCTAAACATATACTTGTTCTACATTATATTTATGCACATTTGCACAACCCTGGAAAATTAAAAGCAACATAAAAAAAAAAACATTTGAAGTAGGTACGTATCAAACACGAGTGAGTAATGCGCGTGGCTTTTGATTTTTTCAACCATATTATAAGCGTAAACATAGTTTCGTTCGCACCGAGTGTAGGTAGGTATTATGGTCGCAACATCGATAACGAATAATGTTCAGGAGTTTTACCGCGATAGTAATAAATCAATATTTGTGGATTTGTGGACACACAACACCATCTAGCCCAAACTAAGCAAAGCTTGTACTATGGAACTAGATGGCTGATAGAATACATATATACCTACTTTCTTTTGTAAGTATATACATTATACATAGAAACACTCAAGAACAAACATCCATGCTCATCGCACAAATGTTTGCTCTGGGTGGAGATCGAACCCACGACTTACAGCTCAACAAGCAGACTTACTACCGACTGAGCCACAAGGCCAGTAACTGGACAACAGTTGTAACGTACGACTACAATAAATAGCCATTTGTTTGCTCTATGATGTGTAAACTCGGATAAACAAGTGTGTCGTAGCGATAACAGTTACGAGCGCATTCCATTGCTACACATGGTTTGAACCGGCTGAAAGTACAGTTCAGGGAGGTTAGTGTCAGACGCGTGATGAGCAAGGATATCGGTATCACTAAATTTATTTAGCGATATTGAATTTTTTTGGGTCAGTGATTCAGATTTCTTGCAGTTCCCTGTGATTCATTTCACAATATACCAATTTAGAATCTTCAACTATACCGAGCTGTTGATTCGGAGTAGGTAGAAATGGGATAACAATCGCCGCCGCTACAGAAGAGAAGATACATTTCTGCGTCAGAATACTCTTGGCTGCGACTGGGGAGTGGGGATCCTCAGAAGTCCGCGTCTACGCGCGGCGAGTTGTGGTTCCTCAGTCTGCTTAAAATTTGAAGAATTCCCAGATTATTTGACTAGGTTCCTTTATTGATGTATTTATAACATGGATGGGTTCTTGCCACGCAGGTGGTCAAGGTCATCTACGTAAATAATTATTAGCAAAACAATTTTTTGGTTTATTAACCAAAAGAATTAGAATTTAGAATTTATTTTCATTGATAGTTCAGATTAGAGATTAGACCATGGCCTACTGGATACTAAGGATTAGGTCATTCAACGTATAAAACGAAATTTATTTCCTTTTTATCTGCAGTAACACCTGCTATCCACAATTTCACATGCATCAGGATCCAGGTTCACTACTGAAACAGTTGGGCCACCAGTACAGAGCTTCATTCCGATATTTCAAAGAGCTGGGTTGGCTCGAGTAGATGATCGTGGTAGGGGAAAAATGATCCTAAGATCCTTATTTCCTACACAGTTTGGCAATAAATTATTTTGAATTTGAATTTGAATTTGAAATGTACAAAACACCACAAGAGGGAAGTTAATAAGAATATAAAATTGTTCACGTTCAAATCCAAGTCCAAATAGCATGGAATGTATACAAGTTTTTCACCTTTATGTAGAAATAAAGTATTTATTGACATTGACAACTGACTGATAAAAACGGTTTGGCTGTGGGGGCTTGACACCCTTTGCCTATCCCCATAGGGAAAAATTAACCAAAAAAAAAGTCTATGTTCCTTGCTAGGCCTGCAGGATGTATTGGACGTCCAAAAGTCCAACAACAGTCGTCTCCTCTATGCGGTACAGCGTTACGGCGCTATTGGTGACAGTAATCATGTTGTAAGTCCACTACCGCCACTATCGTATACATATAGGTGATCCTCGTGTAGATAGGAAATGTTTCTCACCTGTACTTGGCCGTGGATATGCTGTTGGAGACGAACTTCTGCGGCTGCGGCCGGCTGACGAAGATGATCCGATTCTGGTCGGCCGACGCGCCGTCCGTCACGCCGGACGTCGTCGCCTCGTCCTCATCTGGTAAACAAATTGAAACAGGTGAGTTGGCTGTCAAGTGCAACCCTATCATGTGCATACAGTTTAAAAAACTAAAATAAAACCGGACAAGTGCGAGTCAGGCTCGCCCACCGAGGGTTCCGTACAAACTAGTAGATAAAAGGGGGAAATCATATTTTTTTTATATTTTCCTTCTTATACCGAAAAATATACATCGTAAAAATATTTAAAAACCGGTTTTAACTTACGCTAATTAAGCTCTTTCATATGATACCCCACATGATACGATTAAAGAACTTTAAAATTTAGTCCCTCATTCCTTGCGTAAAGACACTATTTTTTTGTGATTAAATAAAAAATGTCCAGTTTTCGGATTTTTTCCTATATGTGTACTCTAACACAATGCTTCTTACCAAATTTCATAGTTCTAGGTCAACGGGAAGTACCCCATAGGTTTTGATTCCCTTGTGAGTGTCGAAATGTGCGTTTATTTCGACATATTCGGCTGTAACTTTTTTTAACGAAAACTGAGAAATTGTATTATTCTTTCTGTAGCAAAATACTATGGATCTGCGTATATGGTTTTAATTTCAACACGATAACTTCAAGCGTTCCCGAGATAAAGGTCTTGACACCCGGACAGACGGACAGACAGACAGACAACAAAGTGATCCTATAAGGGTTCCGTTTTTTTCTTTAGAGGTACGGAACCCTAAAGACCAAACATGTAAAACCGATTTTAATGAAACTATGTTAAGAACACTCCCGATCAAGGCATATTTTAAACGAAAAACAAACTGGACAAGTATGAGTCAGACTCGCCCACCGAGGGTTCCGTACAAACTGGTAAACAAAAGGGGGAAATTAAGTATATATTTTTTATATTTTCCTTCATAAACGGAAAAATATACATAGTAAAAATATTTAATTTAAAAACCTGTTTTAGCTTGTGGTAATGAAGCTCTTTCATATGAGACATATTTCATAATTTAAAGTGCTTTAACAAAGCACTTTAAAATATATTATTAAGTATAAGACAATGTTTCTTGCCAAATTTCACAGTTATAGGTCATCGGGAAGTACCCCATAGGTTTTGATTCCCTTGCGAGTGTCGAAATGTGCGTTTTTTGCGAAATATTCGGCTGTAACTTTTTTTACGAAAACTGAGAAGTTAGATTTTTCTCTCTGCAGCAAAATACTAAGGATCTGCGTATATATGGTTTTAATTTCAACTCGATACCTTCACGCGTTCCTGAGTTAAAGGTTTTGACAGACAGACGGACAACAAAGTGACCCTATAAGGGTTCGATTTTTTTCCTATTAAGGTATGGAACCCTAAAAATGAGTTTTTTCGTAACTTCCAACGAACTTTTTCGTAATAAACAAATGATTTTACCAGAATTATTCTAAATAATGCGCATTTATAATCTTTAACGACGATTTTACGAATACTTTCTCACAAAAAACATACACTCAACAGCATATCAAGCACAACGAAATCATAAGTTAGACTGCAAAAACTGCTATCCTGCAGTCGGGTATTTTGTTTTTCTTTTAATATAATAAGTGTTTTTGTTTCAAAATAGTTTTATTGATAATTAAAATGTTGTAATAAAAAGTGTGGTAGCATACGAACTAGATATTCTGTGTCTCAAGTGCTAACCTCTTTTTGCTACTTGACTGCGTTTAAGATAGACATAGGTGTTTCTTATAGCGAATAAGATAAAGCTGGCGCGACAGACTCCTGGATCTTGTTTTAAACAGATTTTAACAGTAAGTATATCTTGTCGTAGTTGCGGGAACCAAATTCCATATACGAAATTGGGAAAAATCAAAACATGTGGAATTTGACAAGTGCAGCGAAGCATCTTCGATCTATGCTTCGATGATTATTACCAGTAAATAACATTGTCATGGACCAGCCTTCAAAATAAACTAGAAACGGTTTAGTGTCGCACCCAAGTATAACTGGAGAAATATTACATACGAGTAGAGTAGGTACTCTCCCCAAGGTCCCTAACAACCTTTATCTATTCTGGCCTCCTATTATTAAGCCTTATAAACCCAGCTACCCTTTCATTAGCCTTCGATGTCATTGAAAAACAACAAAATTACAGGTTACCCGTCAACTGAAAGTTTGTGAAGAAAAATACTAAGAAATGTGGAATTTTGTAACATTGAAAATATCATAGAAACATGTATTTAGCGTAAAACCAGAACGCTCTACTTTATTTAGCATGTACGTCAAATACTGGGTGTTTCTATGTATCTTAAGTATATATTTACGAAAAAAAAAGTATATATGTATTCTATCAGCCATCTAGTTCCATAGTACAAGCTTTGCTTAGTTTGGGCTAGATGGTGTTGTGTGAAATGTCCACAAATATAAATATATATGAATATTGTAGCATGCACTTTTTAAAATCTTTCTGGAAAACAGAGATAACGCTTTCAAAGTTCGGAATGAGGGAGAGAAAGAGAGAGAAAGAGACATAGAGAGAAAAGATATATCACAGATGAAGGAGCAGACGTCAAGTTACAATCTTTTCTTAAACGACTGCCCAAGTTGGAGAGTAATATTTTCAGATGTATGTTTCTAATTACTACTTGTTGCTTGAATGGCTAGACCGATTTTGATTTGTGAGGAGGTATCGTTAGGTTTGTCTGTAGTCCGTACCTGCTTCATATTCCAGTCCCTATTTCAGGCTAGGGATGCTTGCCATCTTTGACCAATCATCACTTCATATGAATCATAAAGTTGGACCCTTGACCGTAAAAGCTCCGTTCGAAGAGTTTGACCCATACAAACCCACATAAGAAGACTTATGATTTAAACATATTTTGGCTGTTCCACGCAACTGCGTTAAAATAATTATGTTCTTTTGCGCATTATGTGTATTAATAAAACAAACGAGTCGAATTAAGTCTAGTTCAGGTCTACCTATATATATATAGGTATTGATAGGTACCTATTGATTTAAAATTGAAAAATGCGCCATACCAGTAAGGACGTAAAGTATAAATTCCTATGTGTAGGTACTCTAAATTAGTAAAAGTCACGGAGACCCATATGTATTGAATACGTTTTATGTGTACTTTAGTGTATTTGTGAGCGATTTGTTTGTCGCTGAACATGTTTACCTGACTCAATATAGATTGTCTCATCGATGACGTCACAAGTCGTAAAAATATCATATTTTTAATGGTCCATAATAAACAGATTATTAACTAATATTGTCTTTAAAACATGACTATTTTATAATGCAATTGTAGCTACCAGCTACGATTGTACAGTTTCACCCTACTGGATATAACAAGGAGCTTTCGATTAATAATTAAAAAGCTTAACTATTTAGAAAGCATTTCTACCCAACTACGTAAAAAGGAGGGTTATGGGTTTCGAGTATATATATATACATATATATTTGTATGTATGTATGTTTATATATGATCGCCTACAGCCTAAACGGCTTGACCGATTTTAATGTGCGAGGAGTCGTTAGATTCGTCTTCTTCCAGAATGCCATAGAGCTATACTTTTTTGTAATAATAATAATATATTACTCGCAAAAATAAAAACAATGCGTGTTTTCGTAACCTCCAACGAACTTTTTCGTAATAAACAAGTGTTCTAAACAATACGCATATAGTATAATAATTTACAGCAATTTTATGCATACTTTCTCACAAAAAAAGTACACTCAACAGCATATCAAGTGTAACTAAATCGTAAATGAGACTGCATAAACTGCTTTTCTACAGTCGGTTACTATAATATTTAGTATTTTTATTTTTACATACGTACTTGTTATTTAATCAAAGAATACTTTCGATCATATCACCTTTAATAAGATTAGAAAACTGTAAGCCCCCGACATAGAAAAACGGCTGAACCGATTTTTATGAAACATAGCTAAGAACACACTCGATCAAACCCTCTTTCAAACATAAAAAAATTGTTGCCTGTAAAGTCGGTTTACGGACGATAATTTTACGTGAAAACGATGCGTCACAACTTGTGACGATCGGCCTGTGAGTCACAAGCCGAACGCTTAGGCCGATCGTGCCTCTCTATCGCTTGTTCTGCGCTCTCGCTTGCACGCTCGGCTCAGGCGGAACGTGACAATGAGTCATGCTTTTTCGTGCGTGCAGCCGGAGTTCATCGATTTATAAGACGTTATCACGTCAAAAATATTAGTCACATAGGCTTTTGTTACTTACTCAAATCATGGCATTGCATCAACAGGTAAATGTTATAAAAACATGAAAAAGAAATGTCGATAAGTCAATAAGCACGGAAAAGTAAGGTTTTCCCTGTCCTAACCATATTCTATATTAACTACAACAGGTGGTCCAATCTTATTTCCTCCACAATTCATCCCCCAGGATATACACAATATGGCGCGTCGTATCAAATCCGCCGGATGTTGTGTATTTCAAGTTAACACGTATTATTTGGGTCAAGGATCGCGCTCGTGCCTGTTCCATTTCAGCAAATAGCAGCTTGATGTGTTTGCAATCTCGCCTCTAGACACTTTCACAACTGATTAGAGGAAAATGCTTTCCACGATAAGGGTGCGTTTCCACCAGACGTGAGAGTATGCTTAGCAGAGCGAAGCGGAGCTATGAAGTGTGCCTCTACTCTTGTCTGAAATATGAATTCGACCAAAAGGACTAGGTTGCCTTCCTTGCGACGAATTTCCAATAGGAGTTCCAGTTTTTAGGGGTCCATAGTAAACAAGCAACATAGTTTCGCCATGTCCGTTTGTATGTCTGTCCGCGGCTTTGCTCAAATACTATTAGTACTAGAAAGCAGTAATTGGCATAGATATGTATTACAATATATTAGTTAAAATAAATAAAATAAAATAATTTATTAAAAAAAAAAAAAATATTATAGTTACCTACCGAAAAACTAGCAGAATAAAATTTATTTATTTATTTAGCTTATTTTTCTTTTAGATACTTGTTAATCTACATTATGTTCTTGTAAGTACTAAACAGACACTATACGTAAGTAGTCGACTCCGCAGCTACGTTTCACACTTTCCTCAAAGACTACTGAAGTCAAAGCAAAAAGAAACCGCACAGCGATGACTCAGCCGCTTTCTATTTAAAAACACGTCTAGCGGCGGCGACGCGACGCGGCGCTTGCAAAAAATCACGGAGCGATGCGGTCCAGTGCGAGTGAACATGTTAAGGCGCCGGGGGCTGGCGCCGGATCTTGTTTTCATAACAATGACCATCGTTTATATTTATCTAATACATAATTCATTGATTACCCTACTGCGCGAGAAGGAGGGTTATGTTTTATGATTTTTTTAAATAATTTTTTTTCTTCGCACACTTGCAAAAAACACTCTCAACATCGTAACAAGCGTAGCGCAATTATTGTAAGTTAGATTTCAAAAATCGCTCTTTGTGCAGTCGGGTTTTGTTTTTCTTTTAATCCCATGGTACAAGCTTTGCTCAGTTTCAGCTAGACGGTGTTATGTGAAATGTCCACCAATACTTATTTTATTTAAGTATATATATTTTATTTAAATTTAATGTCACACGTGAGCTTAGGTGGGATATTTACTCCAGCACCTTAAATAATTTAAGCAATAATTTAAACTAACACTTATAGTTTACTAGCCGTGTTCTCACCCCGTATTGATGAAAAACAGTGATGATGCTGATAAAATAATTTTTCCCCGTGCCAAATAATAACACAACAAAAACATAACGATCATTATAGACCCATATCTTTACTTAGTACATTGTCAAAAATAATAGAAAAAGTTGCAAATAAAAGATTAGTCAAGTACTTAGAATCAAACTTTTTGCTTGCCAATAACCAATTTGGTTTCCGATGTAATAAATCTACAAATGATGCAGTCCTACACCTAACTTCATTTATTACAGACTGTCTTGATAGTGGAGATAGGTGTCTAGGTGTGTTTTTGGATCTTCAAAAGGCCTTTGACACCGTATCAATACCCATATTACTAAAACGTTTAGAGAACCTCGGAATAAGAGGACATGTGCACCAGTGGTTTAAGGACTATCTAACTGGAAGAACACAAAGAGTTAAAATTGGTGTGCATGTCAGTGACGAAGCTGTGTGCTCATATGGAGTTCCGCAGGGAAGTACATTGGGTCCAACACTCTTTCTTATCTACATCAACAGCTTATGTAGCATGAAAGTCCCTAATATGGAACTTCTTATGTTTGCGGACGATACTGTCCTTATGTTCCGTGGTAAAACTTGGTCTATAGTTAAATCAGCCGCTGAAACGGGACTTGCTGCAGTCACTGGCTGGTTGGAAGACAGTCTCCTCTCACTAAATACTGGCAAGACTAAATATGTTTGTTTCAGCAAAACAAAAGCCTCAAATCCGGAAAAAAACTTCACACTCAAAATCCATTCTTTTCCATGCAACCGTACACTCGGACTCCAGTCAAAATGCCAGTGTGACATTCTGGACCGAGTGCATAACATAAAATATCTCGGGGTAATATTAGATAGGTACTTAAGATGGAATCACCAGATTTCTGCTTTATCATCTAGAGTCCGAAAACTTATTTATGTATTTAAAAATTTAAGAAGTGTTGCTAGTTATCATTTGCTGATGCAAATATATAAAGCTCTTTGTCAGAGTATAATCGAATACTGCATAAGCTCGTGGGGTGGCTCAGCAAAAGTGCATATGCTTAGGATTGAGCGCGCGCAACGTATAGTTCTTAAAGTTATGTTATGTCTTCCTTATAGACACCCCACTAGTGAAGTGTATGAATTAGCTAATGTCCTTTCTGTCCGTAAGCTTTTCTTTTTCAACATTATCAGAAAATACCATAGACATAAAATACCACTACTTCCACCAACAACAAAAAGGAGAGACCAATGTCCAGTTCCGGCCACAAGGTCGGTGATGGCTCAAAGACACTGTTCACACATAGCTCCACGTCTATATAACTCATTTATGAGGAATGTGGACAATTGTAAAACCTTCAATAATTTCCAAATAAAAATATATATTGTTAAGTGGCTTGAGAAAATGGATTATGATACTGCAGAAAAACTGTTAGAAAAACTTTTGTAAGCGTAGACTCAAAGATAAATTCCTTGACATTCTCTCACACACAGGAACACACAATCTCACTTTTCCCACCCACTACACACACACACATACACACACACACACACATACATACACACACACACACACACACACACACACACACACATGCACGCACTAATACACCCCCACAAATTATCTTTCTCTCTCACCGCATACACATACAGATCTCATTTAATGTTTAGAAATTAAATTAAATTTGAGTGTAAAATATATATATATATTCATTATAAAATGTGACATTTGGAAGGCACTGGCTCCTATAATACAGGTAAATAACCTAGTATAGGGGTCAGGGACTTGCACAATAATGTATGTAAATTGGGTCAAATAAAGATTTTTGTATTTTTGTATTTTTTTTTTGATTCACCCGTTCAGATGTGAAAAGGTAACAGACGAGACATAGAGGAGATGGTATATGATAATCCAAGATTCAAATTCAAATTCAATTTATTGTGCTAGGTTACAAGGTAAGTTGATTGTCCACATATACCGCAGAACCCACAGGAAAAGTACCTATCATCTATCTTATGACCATTGACAACCCTTATGACGTGAACCGATTCCAGCCGTTCAGCTAAACAACAATTTAAAAATATAGTTGGGGTACGTACCTACCTACTCAGATAGACGCCCAGTTTTGATTTAATTTGTCGATATTAAGAATCAGTTATTATTTCTCCCTTTTAAATTTGGAGACTTTTTTTTTTATTATTTTTTGTATATTTGGCCACAAGATTTGTTTCATCTGTGATTTCACCATCGTCAGCATTTACTTTTTTTGTTTCTCTTTTAGCAACTAAAGGTTGTCTCTAAAAACGATAAAGACTTCTTTTGTACCTTTCTAACGCCCTAATCAGGTACCTAATGTTATTTTTATTATTGTGTAAATAAAGTGTATTGAATTGTATTGTATTTTGTATACTATAACTACTTCCACATGAATTGTGAAAGTATGAGCGTGACTAATGACATATCGTGAGTTACATCTAGGTATAACTATACAACAATCTAAAGGTAGTTCTTTACATCTGTGATTAAGTATACCAAGACTAATAGCTAGCTATAGCTATTAGAAACATCGTCTCTCATATTCGCCTTCTATGTCAATCTCTTGTGTTTATTTTTAACCGATTTCCAAAAAGAAGGGGGTTCTCAATTCGATTGTATGTTTTTTGTATGATTATTCAGCGATTACTCGGCCAATCAATCATTGTTTTTGATGATTCTTTTTTTGGTAGGTAACACCTCAGAGGTGGTCCCAAATAAATTTTGTCAAAATCGGTTCAGTCCTTTGGTTTTTATACCAAAATTACTGAAAAAATGACATCCAAGTAAAAGTGTATTTTGAAGTCGGTTTTTTCAGTTTTTTAAACTATAATTTTATGTTATTACTGTAGGTACCTATTATCAATAAAGTGTTATTGTTTGTAGTGTGTATTTATCTCAGCTTATTTGTGTAAATTACCGATGAATAATACTTTTTTTAGTCATAGTACCTACGCACATTGTGTTAACAGAAATCTCCATATGTACTAGGAATACGTACCTACAGGGAATAACCTACTGGCAATTGTATTGATAAGTATACCTAGTGAGCTAGAGAATGTATTACGTATTAATGATGTTAAATAACGAACTTATGCAGGTGTGCTATTTGCAAGATAGGTATAGCAAACTAAAGAAAATGAGCGGCCAAGTGCGTGTCGTGCCATGCGCAAAGTAGGTTTTCGTAGTTGCACATCATTGATTATGTGAACTTAAAATAGGGATACTATGAACATACGAGTTAACATAAGTGAGTTTAAATGAAGAAATTTTCATTTTCTACTTCTCAAACTGCCTATAAAAAAAATATTTTATTTGATCAACTATTACACGTTGACTTGTACTTATACAGGACGCTCATATTTCCAGTGTTAAAAATCCATGATAAACACGAAATTTCGAAAACAAACCAATGTGACTTGTTAACATTCACACACCCATTTAATATCTAATTATCACATTAGTGCAAATTCATAACATACGATGTTGATAAGAAACCGTTCCTGCCACTGTGATGTGATAACAATATTTTCAATTACCTATAAGAGTCATTTTTTTCAATGCCATTTTTTTCAGTTTTTTAAACTATACTTATCAACACATAAGCTAAGACTGAAATAAAATCAACATTCTCATTTCCTTCTACATAACAAAAATGTAAAGTCATTATAACTTCTGATAGTGTAGATATAACAAGTACAAAAGTTTTTATCAATATTAGGCATGTTGCAGATAACATTTCTGATAAACACAATAAATCCTACAATTAAAAGATTAGAATTTTGTTTTTTTATCTAGTGTCATCTTGTTGATAAAAATAAGAAACAGAGATAAGAGTCTTCTTACAAAATTGTAAAGCATTCTCTTTAGAACTAGTGTGTAATAGACTAATGGCAAAACAATGTAGATATTCTAGAAACATCAAGTTTTGTCTTATTGGAATTTTGAGCTAAAGCCCGAAATTCCAATAGGGCAAATCCTTCATAATATGTATAATGTGTGATTAGGCTGTTTTTTAATTCATATTAAATTGGTATTGTTATACTAAGATAATTTTAAGATAAGACTTTTTGTATTACACTAAGATGATTTGAGATTAGATTTATAAATACTAACATGATATGATTAAAGATATAGATTATTATTATTAAAATTTTCATACAAATAACAAACAGGCAGCGAGACAGTTACAAACTTACACTTTTATATACATATGTTATTTGTTTTGTGATTGACAAGCTAGGGGTTTTACCCTTATCTGGCTTTAAGTCTGTAGCTCGACCATTGTACATCTCGCTCCTTCAATAATGTTGATATACATTTTTGAAGATATACATTGACTGAATATACTTATTAAAAAATAGTCACCCAGAAAACTAGAAAGCAACATCACAAATTTTTGACAAAAATTTCATTTTGATCCAAGTTTTCAAAAACTTGAAAATTTTCATACACAAAAACCACTTTCTGTTAAGTAAGTAATAATTTGTAAAAATATTTTTTATGTATAAAAATTTACTTGCATCAAAATTAATATTTTGTCAAAATCTCTTGATGTTGTTTCATATCTTCAATAATGTTGATATGTATGCGAGCAAGACGGATGATAGTTGACCTACAGACTCTTTAATTACTAGTTATGGTCAAAAATTACTCATTTACATCATCATCACGAAATCGGTTGGTTTTTTAAGTGTAACTTCTTATGTGGCATTTCGATGTGGATGATAAATCATTGTGAATAAAATTTTAAGGATCTGTCAATAAATGAGAGAGAAAACGATATGAGAAAGGGAGCCATATATATTCTGATGCCACAAGAGTAGAACAAAAGAGAGTGACATATATATATATATATATATAGGTATAAGAATACAAATCAATAGAGTAAAATATTGTAGAACATGCATATATTGTAGTTTTAGATACTACACATGAACAACCTGAGTTATTATGCACACATTTTGTTACATATTTGTCATTGCTTTTGTGATTATTTGACAAAATCTGTGTAGAATTATTAAAAAAAATATACTTTTATCACATATGAGGTGTCACATCTGCAATATTTTTTACAACATTAACCTACATTAACAGACGTGAGTGACCCGTAGTTTTTATTTAAAAATGTGTGAAAACCACGTTAATTTCCATAGTAAAATTAACCTACCTTGCTGAATCAATTCAGCAGACTTTGTTACGGGCATGCCACCACTTATCCAAGTAGGTAATGTTTTTAGATAGAAAAGCTCAATAACACAAATATTATAAACAATGATAATAAAATAATGCTGCATCAACTTATTTTACAAGCGATACTATGTAATATGTAATTTCAGAAAAAAAGGTATGATAAATTAGTTCCACAAATAAATGAGTGTGTTCTATTCCTCTTAGCAAATTGTTGGCTAATTCCCTCTCACGGCCACTTTATCAATTGTAATAAGTGTAACATCATAGAGTGAGAATATTATTCTACCTAGTAGGTATTCAGATGGTTGCAAGTATCTTTGATTTAATTTTTATTTTTGGCAACAGAAGAGATAGTTTATAAAACATTTGAAGAGATAATTTTTTATCAAAATAATCAATCTAGAATTCTACATAGTGTTTGTCTGCAGTGCTTACCATTAAAACCTCTTATTAAAACGATCGTACCAAGGTAAGTTATGGCATGGGCTAAGTTTAGCTCAAGGATTTATTGATTTGTGCTTTAATTACCTCATACCGACTTGATCTTCAAACTGTCTAGGCTTATGTTATGAAGGAAAAGTTACTCACGTTGGTTCATCTTGAGCACCATCGCTCGGTAGAGCCGGGAGAACGGTGCCATGACGTTGTGCCGGGGGATCAGTCCCCTGACACGCTCCCGAAACCTTTCCATTTGTTATCACTATTCCCTCATCCGACCACTATCAACAAGCCCGTAAACTGTTTACACTACAATAAAACACTAAATTTGACACACATTATCACCGAGGAAAGACACCGATCTGAAGAAGAATAACACTAAAAAATATTTTTTATTTAACACTGTCGAAGCTACACATTTTCCGTATTTAGCGGAAACTATACGAAGTTTTATAGTTGTAAATAGTAAGATAATTAGCGTATATTCGTTCGCATCGTTAGTAAATTAGTAAAAGCATATAAAATACATGTTGACATCACAAACAACGAATACAAGAATCCGCGATCGATTTCATTTTCATTTTGACCTCCCGCCCGCACCCCGACCCGACGTGCCGCATGCCCTGCCACCCACGACTAGTGATGGAATGTAGACAGTTTCATCTCGTGCATCGAATATCGATAAAAAAAACAGCTGTGCAGTCGTGGGACGGATGGTTAATGTGAAACATTGAAGCTATATTTTTGGATTTTGCCTACAAAAAGGACAAGTACATCTTTTTCGTTCTTTTGTAGACAATTTTCTCTAACCTGCAGGTTTAAGATGCGCACCAACCAAGACAACATTTTCTGTGCTGCTTTTGTCGCACGAGAACATGACATGACAAGATTTAGGTACGGAGCTGTATAAGTATTTTTCTTTGCTTGATAAAATGTCTAGATAAGAGAAAACTTTGTCATGGCGTGCACCTTAAGTAGGTCTGCTGGCTCCGACATCTAGTCTCGACCATCGCATGAGATGTTTCATATCAGTGTATTTTATAAATAATAAAGAATAGAGGTAATATAAGATTTTCATATAATGTATACCTATATTATATTAAAATCTTCTTTTACCTCTGCCTACACTTGTCTTAAGGAATATACCAGTTTTGTCAATTTGATTACTCGTCGATAATAAAGCTGACACAGCATTTTCAGCTTTAAAGAATTACTGTAAGTTCAGGCAGCACTGCAATAATATAATTTATAACAATCGTGAGTCAATAAGTGAAAGGTTGACATTGTTATCCCCAAAAACAACAGTGACAGTTTTTAAACATACTAGAACAAATTGTATGCATTCTTGTCTACAATTCTGTAGATTTTTTTAACATTCTTTACATCTAAACATAAAATAATGTTGGTTGTTTCACTGTGATTGTGACTTCTTAGCACTTATTACTAAGTTTCTTTGTAACCATAAACTATAAAACGTGTTAGTTACTGGACATGAAAGCTGCAAGTCGATTTAATTAATCAATTTACTAACTCTGTACTAGTATGCACAGTACTGACCGAAATTATAATAATATCATGTCATTCATAACGTCAGTACTGAATTATAACGCAATTACAGGAAGATTCGATACCGCGTACTTTGAATATATTCATAGGTTCCTTAATAATTTTTCTTAATGTTAGTCGAATAACATAATTTTGTCGGTTTGGAAAACTATTGCGGCATTGAAGGCACTGTTGTCCTTATTTCATTATTTTGTTTAACTAATATCACAATCAAGCAAGATCCTATTTTTGGCACAATAGTTCTCTTTTCAAAGAGACGAATTATTTATTAAAGTTCTGTCTTGTATAAAAAAGCAAGTTAACCTCTTATTCAATGAATAAGGACTTGTTACCTTCTGTCAGGCAAGAACTGTCACGTGCGAAAACGGAACAAAACACTGTTTAACTAAAATGAGTTTATTCAGCGTTTATAATAATATGTAAGACGGGTTATTTTTATCGTTAAATATGTTGTACAACACTAGTGCTGTCGTGAAGTAGCGCCATCTGATATATTATATTGAGAAACTAATTTGACATTGATGTTGACATAAGACTTTTTTAATTTTTTTTCCTTAGAGAATTTCGTGTAACAACATTTTGGTCATTTGCTGGTATTACGCCAATTTTAAGCATTTAGATGATGAATCTATACGTTAAACGAAATTGGGTTAATTCAGGATAAATGTATATTATATAGTTATCCGATGAATGCATTGTTATTGACATTATAGAAAAATTAAGCATGGAATCTGTTCAGCTACAGAACTAATGCGGCTTTGAGGGCGCTGCTGTTCTTATTTCATTATTTTGTTCAGCGATAGGTACCACAGAAGGCTGCCTTGCGATCGCTACTGTTGGATCGTTACTGTTACTGCTCGCACTTGTTAAGGAATGACATGGGCCGCGGAACTACCATCTGTGCGTATTACCATCTTCCAGCTAATGCTGACCGGCTTGTGACATAAACCACTGTTGTTGTTTTGTTTGTTTTCTGTGTATATTATTGTGGTTGTTTTTTTCACAAATTAAATTATGTCTATAAATACGTCATAGACCACATCTTTACTTATAATCAAGTGACCTGTGGTCAAAATGCCTAGGCTATTATTAATTTGTTGTATGGATGGTAGGAAACTCTAGAAACGCGAATTTGCCTCTCACTTGCCTCACACATTTTTACATTTTCCTCTAAATAAACGTCCTAATTAGCAAAAGAAAAGGGCTTAAAAGCAGATTACTAAACAATTCTATTATCCTAAACAACGTAATTCCAACTTAGTTATAAAATGAAATGTAGAGACCCTTTTCCATTTTATTTGTAAGGAGATCATTATCGTATTGTTTATTTTTTCATTATTATATTATTCTCTTCTCTCTTACAAACGCACCGGCTCTACCTTGATCTACTCACTGCGTCAGACGTGGGAAGGCTTATAAAGAGTAACTTTTATTGAAGGAACAGAAGGAATGAAGAATGTTTTTTAAATACTGTCAATGGGGGTAACATTGACTTTGCGTTAAACTTTGGACATAGCCTGTTTTAAAGATTCTTAATTTTTTACCAAAAGATGAGTAATCAAATTGATTGATGAATGCGTGAGTTGTAGTCGCCAAACTTATAAATGTTAATTTATGCATAAAGTTGACAAATGTGATGGAAGTTTTAAAAGTTTTCCACCATTTTCTAAACACAAAAATTTGTGACTGAAAAATGTATGTCCAAGATTTCGGATTTAATTATACAAAACTTGTTTAAATCCCATGAGTTTTATTTAATATCGATAAAACATTGATCTATCTTACCGCTTTAAGCAATATTTCTTGGTCTTATTTAGTTTTACTACGTAAAAATATTGTTAACTAAAAAGTAACGTATTTTCTTTAATCGTGGGTAAAATTGACAATGGAGTTTCAGTTAATTATACACCTAAAAATGCATTAATAATGTGGATTATTTAACTTCTATGTCTGACAAAGATGTTTTAAGCAATATAATGTGGTCGAAGATGGTAAGCATAGATAACACGGAATAAGAACTGGCTCTCAAGTAGGTGGTTGATAGTCATGGTATCGTTAGGTGTTTGAAGATAGCTTTTCCACTTGAGACTATAACTCTCAAGTGGAAAAGCTATCGTCAAACACCTAGGCTGCAAAACACCAAACACCATAATTCAGTTTCCTAATGATATTTTTCCTACACGGAAGATTAGCTCGCAGTTTCTTTTTGACTTTTTCAAAAGGTGCTTTCCAATATAAAAGTTGAATGCACAACCAATTGCGCTGACATTGCTTCACTTTAGCACTTTCTACATTTTTAGGGCCTCGTTATCAAGTGCTAAAATAAATTTTAGTACTTTATCGGCGTAATTAAAATATATCTTGAAAACACTTTCTATGGAAATAGAGTAATTACAACGGAGGTGCCCTTGTAATTCCTCTACACGTAAAGTAGGGATGATTTCTTTTGCAAAATATTAAGCTTTACAATGATAATTTTTGTCAGGGTCAAGTATCTCTCCCCCTCTATCAGCTAAATGGTTCTTGTTGAATAGGCATGCTGAAAAAAATCCAGCAATTAATTTCCCTACCGAAATTTGTAAGGAAAAATATCACAAGTAAGTAGGTTTTACAAGTTAACGAGTAATAGTCGATCAACTTAGCTTAACTAGAATATTCTTAGTATCAAACAACCCTATTTTAAGTTTGCATAATATTGACATAGACATAAATTGTGATATGGAACTACGAAACCCTACAGTGCGCGTGGCCGGACATGCACTTGACCGATTTTTTTAAAATTAGTTAGTACATACCCGAAAACTAGTCTTCTAAAAACCAAACAAAAGAGAACTCAAGAAAGATAAAGAAAACAATATGTATGCAGTTCATGGAATGGGGCGAATCTTTTTTAGATTTGATATTACTCACTATTAATCTTAGAACTTATAGTTGATAGTGATGTCATTCAACACTCAAATGATTGTAGAATTTTTTGGCTTTATTTGATTTTTAGGAAATTATTTCATTAGTAAAAAATATGCTACTATTAAACTATTTTATTTTTTCCTCTCGCTTGTAGCTCAAAGTTTTTAAAAGGCATTTCCCATGAAAATGAACATGATTGAATATAACAAATTGATTCAATTTGATATATCTATGTTTTTTACATCAAAAAAGTAAAATAAATCCAACCTAAATTACGTAAATCACCGTTTATGAAGATTTTCCGCTATCGAAATGAACGGGTGTCAATTTTACCCAAGTTCGCGTTTAACTTTGACAGGGCATTTAAACGCGATTTTCTTAAATATTTTTTATACTATTGGACTTGTTACTTCTTTACTTTAAAATTGACCACGAAAGAACACGCTTAAATAAATAAAATACTATTAGACTCATACATTAATACTCTGATATTGTCAAATATATGAAAAAGTGTGTGTAAAGTTACCCACGCTGACAGTAAATCCGTAAAAAAAAAAAAATAAGTGACATATAGTTAGCTAAACAGTCTATAGACACGTCAGTTTGCTTTCGTAAAGCCCGTATTTCAAAAAGGAGGAGGGACTCAATTCGATTTTATTTCACGCTTTTATTAGGTCGACTTGTATGTAACTAACTATGTAATGAAATCTAAGGTAATCAAATTTAACCATCTTCCAAGGATCGTAGCGTCATGAAAATTGGCTGCTGTATGTAGTTCTGATGACATTATAATAATATGGTACTGTCGAACTGATCTGATGATGGAGCCGGAAGATATGAACTAGAACTTCATGATGGAACATCGTATCATAGCTGTGTTTGGATTTGTTAGAAAAGTCTTGTAATGAACTTTGACTACAATAATTTGTAGCGTGTTTTTTAGTTTTTTTAACTGTAATTTATTATTTTATGTCTGTTGTTACCGCATAATTCCGTCGTTTTATAAACTGGTTAGAATTATTTTTTTGTTTGAAAGGTTATATTTACATACTTTCAGATTGGACATCCTATAAAAATTTCATCAGAATCAGTTTAGTCGTCTGATTTTTAAAACAAAATTGCTCATTTATAGTATTCGGTTGTTACAGTTTTTTAAACTGTAATAATGATATTGTATATTAATAGTGAAGTAGCGAGTAAAGCCGCGTTCTATTTCTTGCTTAGCGTGCTATTTATTGATCAAGCGTTCTTCCATCCATCCTTTTTTAATACATTATAGATCTACGATTGACCACCAAGTCGCCTGATGTTAAGCAACGGTGTGGCGGAGGATGGAGCTCGTCGATCTAGAAGATATCTATTCACTCTAGCCTTGAAAATTCCAAGATTGTAGGTCTCAGGAAACAGAGATGGCGGCAAATAATTCCATTCTTGTGCAGTACGCAACAGGAATGTGGATTGATATCGCTGAGTATGGATTTTTGGCATTTCAACGAGAAATGGGTGGTAATTCGCCGACTTTCTACTAGTCCTGTAGTGAAATGGGGAGGGTGGAATTAGGTCGTGAAGCTCTTGCGCACAATCCCCGAAATGAATCCTGTAGAAAATAGACAGACATGCTACTTTACGGCGGTGCTCGAGACTAAGTAGCTTCTTGGCAGCTAGTTTATCGTCACCGATTAACCTCATAGCTCGCCGGTCCACTGATTCTAAAGCTTCCAGCTGATACTTGGCTGATCCATAAAAAAGGTGGCAGCAGTACTACATCTTTCTACAGCTATACCCATTACCGAGTACCTAGAGGTAACTCATTATTCACTCTAGATCGGATCGGTGGCAGTGCGTGTGATGCAGGGCTCCACGTGCGAAGTGGATCGATCGCCGCAAGGCTGCCCGCGCCTCCTTATATATTCATTATCTCATTACCGAGTAGCGGCAACTCATTATTTCATCGATTGTTAGCTTTCTTATTTTTTCTTTTCCTGACACTTTTCTTAGCTTTCGGATGGAATATAGCTGATATTTTTAATGTACCTAAATGCGTAAATTCCTTTTACATTCTGTAATCATGTTGTTCTATGTAGGTAATATCGTTGGTATGTATCAAAATTTTTTATGAGATAAATAAATGAAGAAGACGCTGTCGATCTGTTTAGTCGGCTTTCTATCAGACTTTTTGGAAATCCATGACCCCTCATGATGAGAATAAAGAATTAAAAAAATGTAGATAATAGGTAGGTACAAATAATACACTAGAGGAAGAATTCGTAGGCGCAATGCTTTAGCCTTGATAGTGTAACCTTTATAGTAACACTTTTTTGGATTCTCCGTTTCAGATAATTAAAATTAGTTTGAGCTTTGGGAAAGGACTTTTTTGAGTTATTATTATTACAAAAAATTTGCATTATTTCCCTAGAAGTCTTAAGTATACTTGGGAAGTAAAGACTAATCTAACAACACCTTGCACATCAAAATCTGTCAAGCCGCTTAGGATGTACGAAGTCATATAGAAACACACATACAAATATGCCCACATACGTACACACGAGAAACATAAGCCTTCTTCCTGGGGCCCAATTCAGTTATTCAAGACCGCTCCATAGCCGAACCATATGTGGAGCGTTTCCCATCGGCCTCCATAGTTTTTTTGATTCAGTCACTTTTATGTCATACAATTGACACATTCGATGAAACGTAACACGTCCTTCGCTCGTTCCTAAATCAAAAAAAGATAGCAGCCGACAGGAAATGCTTCGCACAAGGTTCAGTTACGGATCGGTTTTGATTAACTGAATTACCCCCTGCTCAGTTTAGTAAAAAGTACGTAAGTATAACCATATGTTCATTATTATTTATCACAAACTCGTAATACGTAGTATCCTCTAGTAGTTTGTGAATCCGTATCCAATAAGGCCACAGAAAAGACTTCGTTATTTCATTATTTTCGTTCTAAATTCTTTTGGAAGGGACTTTAATGAATTCAGGCAATGAAATATGCCGTCTGCGTCACTCATGTATCACAATTTATTTTTAAATTAAATGCTCGGTGCCACTCTACGAGATCGAATCAGAAATTAAGAGATAAATAGACGTACATAAGTCACCGAAATAGCACAGCGGAAGTGGCAATGGGCAGGGCACATAGCACGTAGAATGATGATGGCCGATGGGGCGGAAAAGTTCTCGAGTGGAGACGGCATACCGGTAAGCGTAGCGTAGGAAGACCAACTACGAAATGGACAGATGATCTTGTACAATCGAAGAATCGGTCTTTTTGGAAATCCATGGGGGAGGCCTATGCCCAGCAGTGGACTTCTTATGGCTGAGATGATGATGTATTATTATTCTCAAAAGAAACTTGTTGCAATACTGGTCATGTGGAGTAAATAGAAACCGAGTCACAATGGGTTTTTAGCGCCATGTGTTACACTCTACTTTTTTAGTTTTTACTCTACGTTTTTAGCAAGAAACATAACTCTTTGCTAAAATACCACAATAGATAAGTACACAGAAAAAAAATTTTTTGAGCGACAGCCGCACTCTAACAGCCGCAACGGTACTTCAAAAATAATGTAGCTGAAACGCACAATTCAAAATAAGACGTTCGCCGATCCGCCCTATCATGGGTCGAATGCGTCATACGCGAAACGGTGAAGGACCCAATAAATTCAGTAGAAGCTGCAACGACATCATAAATGGCCAAAATTGAAATAATAACATTCTAGTACTGTAGTACAACACATACATATATGTATACAAATAATTTAAAACTCACCGAGCCTTCTAAACTTGTCCAGCACAGTTCTCAATCCATGGCACCAAGCCACCATACCCTGAACCTTACAATGCAGTAAAGTAGTAGTCTATGACATGGGCTACGTAGAATAGCAAACAAGTGCCGATGTACATGAATACCAGTATTTGCACCAGCATCGTGTACGGAACTCCGACTGCGACTGGCTGATGGAAGCCGTACGAGCCAAGGTGAATGTGAACCAAGTGCTTACTGGATTTGTGATTACGTACCTACGATGCGGTCAAGTGTAATCCGCTTTTTGTACTTTTCTTATGTCTTTAGTTGTTTTCCTTTCGTGGTTTTAAAGTGATAGAAAGAACCTTTGTGACTTATCTATGGACCCGTTTAATCTTCTTTTTTTTTTAAAGTTTTGTAAGATACATATATACAAAGCAAAAATGCATATGACTATCATCATCTCAGCCACAAGAAGTCCCCTGCTGGACATAGGCCTTGGATTTCCAAAAAGACTGGTTGAAAGCGGCTTACTTCCAGCGTCTTCCTGCTACTGGTATGAGGTCTTCCGTCCATCTTGTGGCTGATATTCCCACGCTGCCGCTTGCCGGTGCGTGGTCTACACTCGAGAACCTTTCGGCCCCTTCGGCCATCAGTTCTACGCACTATATGCACTGCCCACTGCTACTTCAACTTGCTAATCTGCTGTGCTACACCGGTAACTTTCGTACGTCTATTAGTAAAACAACTAAGCTTTGCTTAGTTTTGGGCAAATTCAAATTCAAATTCTTTATTTTTGCTTGTTAATGTGTATACATCATAATAGATGTTGGCTAGATGTTGCTATACAAATATCCCCACATTTTTACGACATATTCGGCTATAACTTTTTTTTACGAAAACTGAGAAATTTTATTTTTCTTTCTGCAACAAGATACTATGGATTTGCATATATGGTTTTAATTTCAACTCGATACCTTCACGCATTCTCGAGATAAAAGTCTTGACACCCGGACAGACGACAGACGGACAGACGGACAACAAAGTGATCCTATAAGGGTTCCGTTTTTTCCTTTTGAGGTACGGAACCCTAAAAATGAGAAAAATGTTTGCTTGTCAGAAAATATGTTGATATTTCACATCTGTTTCACATTCACGATTTCTTTTTGTGAAAATAGAAACTAAAAAATGCAGACAATAATAATAATATTCACACAATTGTATCGTCACAATTCCTCAAGTCAAACCTGAAAAGTGCCGCAGTGTTGCCTCATCATAAAACTTATCTCAATGCGAAAATAACGCGTTATATATCCTGATAGCGTACTGTACTCTGCTTGAACTTGAAATATAGTTGCTTTATTTCATGACCGCGCGCGGTCTGTTACATGTAGGATTCATGTAGCTCAGTGTACATACACGATGCATTAGTGTGTGTGCTCAACGGAGTGAGCGAGTGGCACTCACACATAGGCAAACACGACACGCACTCAAGTAAAGACCGTGCGCAATCATGACTTGAAGCTAATATACGAGCGAAGTCGTCCCGAACAAGGGTTGCCTCATGTTAAAACCAGTATGTTCGCTCATAAATGCTGTTTACTGTTTATCAGAAATACAGCAATTCAGAATACTGTTTACTTCATACCCGAGTATAGCAACAATATTTTGATATAAAAAACTTCTCTTTATTTTAATTTTAATTATAAATGTACTGAATCTTACGTTGCCTTGAAAAGTGATACAAAATTGTCGAATTTATTGTTTTATGAGCTCTGTAAAATATAAAATTAAATCTATGAAAATTAAAATACTGTATAAATATTGTGCATTTATTTCTCCTCTTCTCTCTATTTTTTGTACAAAAAGTTGTCAACCCTACTCGAAACCCTGAAAGGATTTTATTTCGTGAATCCTGCATAATATTGGGACATCGTCTTATTGGATCATAGTAATTTTTGTTCGACCACCAGCTCTTTGACATTAAAGAACGTTGCGGTCTACGATGGAGCTTACTTGCATAGAAGGATTCCAAGATAATCTAAATTCCGATTCCAAGATAACCTAAGGATATAACTTCAAAACTTAACTTCAGGATGTAACTTAAGCAAAACATTACAATAAATTTTCCACCTACAACTACGTTACTCACTATTATTCTTCCCGTCCCTGACGGCTGCCTCTGGCACGGCGGCGGCGAGTCGGTCTGCAGCACTCTCCACCTGATGCAGCGGCAGTTCCACGGCATCCGTGCCCCCGGGCCACGCCATTCCACATCACACACGCACGCGACAACGACACTTCGTGCACACAATTTAAAGTTCAGTTTTACTAGCAAGTTTTTACGTCAGTTATGCATATTGGTCCTTTTAAGTTCTAACCCTTGAAGTGCAAATTTTGTAGTCCAATTTGTGACAAAAACGTCACTAATGCTTTGGTTTCTAGTCTTTCGAGTGATTTTATGCTAAGATTGGTTCTTTGAACCTTTTCAGACAAGTTTTTTTTTCAATTCAACTTTGCATTTTGTCCTTTAAACACTATGCAATTTTAAAGTTCATATTGTGACAAAGTTTTAAGGTGATTCACCATTTTGGTCCTTCGAACTCTTTCAGTCTTAGGTGTTAAAGTTCAAATTGAAAGTTTGGAGTCCTTCAAAATGTTAGCGGCTTGTTGACACGTTTATAACTTGACTCGATTTAAGAGAAACTTCATATTTAGACGATTTTCTCATATTTGAATGGAACACTGTTAGAGTTGATATGTCTTTTGAACACATTATTATGCACCGATGATGTTAGTCTTGTTTTTATTTGTAATTTTTTGCCTGTTTTAATTTATATGTTCTAATCAGATAGAAATTAATGAAATCTGATAGAAAGAGTTGAGTACCTATATTACCTATATTTAGGTAAGTTCCTAAAATCAAGATAAATTTCTTGTCACTTACTGTAGGTATGATTGTGTTAAATATATTACGCATAAAAATATATGTATCAAGGAAGGCAGAGCTGGGCAACTTTTGGTAAAACCTTTACCGGGGGGGGGGGGCGCAATTCAGTTATTCAAAACCGATCCGTAACTGAACATTTTGCGAAGCATTTACTGTCGGATGCTATCTTTTTTTGATTTAGTAACGAGCGAAGGACGTGTTACGTTTCATCAAATGTGTCAATTGTATGACTTAGAAATGACTGAATCAGAAAAAGATGGCGGCTGATGACAGGAAATATTTCGCAAAAGGTTCAGTTACGGATCGGTTTTGATTAACTGAATTGTCCCCCTGGTATCTTGAAAGCTTTGGTTTTTTTCTCGTTTCTTATAAAAAAGTTATTCTAACTTGATGTTTTTCTGTCACGTCTGTTATTAAAAGTTTTTAAATGTCTATAAATAAAGAATAATAATTATCTGTCTTGAAACAAAAAAGTGCATGTTAGTAACAGTCCCTATCTATTATTTTATTTAAATGATTTTTTTGACAACGATAACAACGACGAGATAGAACGAGATGATGATTGGAGAAAATCACACTTTATGTTTAATCATTTAGTTAGACGTTACTTGTAAGGTTCATCCTAGGTTTCCCGCTTTGTCTACCCATTCTATTGATCCATTCATCTATGGTGGAACAACGTTGCATGGTCATGTTACCTTGATGGAAACAAATTATTGAATTGGCATCAGATGTATTATTATTATCTTGTATTACATACATTTGCAAATTGATACCAGTACCATTAGACGTTCGACTTCCAAGATTTGTTCACATTATTTACAGGTAATGCTAATAAAAGCAATAAATCTAGCCATGAAATTATGAAAGGCCTTACGTAAACAAAAGTTTTCTCTACATTTAGCTGGGAAATAAAATAAATTTCCAATTTGGAGTATATAGTCAAGTTGCAGGTGCAGATTATGCAAACCGGAGCTTTAACAGCTGTAAATCTGGAAGAGTCTGTTCATGATGCGTTAAATACTAGTTTAAGTGCTATTTGACTTTCATATTTCACTTTAAAAAATATCGAAAGTTCGCAAGCAAAAGTTTCTGGATCAAGTATTTTTATATATTTAATTTTATATATTTACGTAGTAGGTTTCTGGATTAAGTATTTATGTAGTAGGTTTCTGGATTAAGTATTTATGTAGTAGATTTCTGGATTAAGTATTTATGTGGTAGGTTTCAAGTAGGTGTAATTTGACCAAAGAAGAAGTTTTCGGCTATATATTTATTTTTGCTTTTCTAGGTTTTCACAACTGTATGGTACTTATTGAAATGAAAAAAACCTAAGAGATTTATCGCGTATATTTTACTCAATTCTAAAACCCAATGTTTCGAGTACTGTCCATGGTCACAGATGACACGCATCTTTTTGATATGAAAATATCAATTATCTTATCTTAGATTTATTATCTTTTACTACCGCATATTTTATTATGCAAAAGTCGTTATTCACGCAGTAATTGTATAATTTTTTTTGTATGCTATCTCTGCGGGTTGTAAACCGATTTCGTAAGTTGGGTAAATACCACAGAGATGATCCTACAACATCAACTTCATGAACTTAGCTTTTAGCTAGCTACAGTTACATTAATTATCTGATAACTTAATATCACTATTATAGTGTCTACGTAGGTACTACAATAATATGGAATGCGTAGGTATGCAAAGTTGGTCTTCTATGATGGATATAATCTGGGTGTCTTTAAATCGCGAGTGAATCGGTTTCGCGCGCTCTATCGTGGACCGCAACTTTACTTAACATTGGGTGAGTTGACGGTCAAACACAAACTGAAAACAATTTCTCTTTTAAAATAAAACCGGACAAGTGCGAGTGAAACTCGTCCACCGAGAGTTCCGTACAAACTAGTAGATAAAAGGGGGAAATTATATTATTTTTTTATATTTTCTTTCATAAAGCGAAAAATATAGATCGTAAGAATATTTGTAAACCTGTTTTAGCTTACGATTATGAAGCTCTTTCATAATATGATACCCCACATCCCACATATGGTTAAAACACTTTAAAATTTGGACCCTCCTTCCTTGCATAAAGACCCTATTTTTGTGTGATTAAATAAATAAAAAACAGTTTAGGATTTTTTTCTATTACTATGGATTTGCGTACATGTATGGTTTTAATTTCAACACGATACCTTCACGCGTTCCCGAGATACACAGGTCTTGACACCCGGACGGACGGACAGACGGACAGACAGACAGACAGCCAGATGGACAGACGGACAACAAAGTAATCCTGTAAAGGGTTCCGTTTTTTGCTTTTGAGGTACGGAACCCTAAAAAATTAAGTACATAAAATTTTCCGTTCGTCAATGACAAAACCGTTCGTGAATTAAAAATTATACGTCCAAAGCTACGCCTACATTACCCTCAGCTTGTGTTGACTTTTACTTGACCTAAGTAATAATTGTTTACTGAGTTAGTTTTTCACATTTTACCTTTATTATATTATTAAACTTCACTGAAAGACACTTTTTATCTGCAATATTTTTACCACAATTACTGATTTTATCAATTTTATTAAAATTAACAATTAATCGTAATAGTTATTTTTTTATTCACTAAACGCTTGCTGCACCAGAACATTGGAAACATAAAATCAATGATTAAAAAAAAATATAGACATATAGAGGGTGGCGCCACTGTCGTATATCGTACCATTTGCACTGCATTTGACCAAGTTTTACAAAAGAGGTCAATAAACCTGCGATTGAAAAAAGAATCACGATATTTACGTTCAGAACGATCCACGACCATCGGCAACGAAGCGTTCAGTTAGTTGTTATCAGGCCAACTGATAGCAGCTATAAAGATGGATAAAGGAGCGGCATATTGTTATCATTTGAAGAGTTTCCCGTAGGCACTTGGAGGTGGAGTGGTCAATTGAACCCACTGATTAGATTAAAATACATATAAACTTTCTATTCCCGGTAGATCTACAATCGTATAATTTATTGAGGTGCTTAAATCGCGTTTTCGTGCTGTATCAGTTTTTAACCGACTTCGAAAAGGAGGAGGTTCTCAATTTGGTTCTATTTTATGTTTGTCACTGAATATAACTCCGCTATTTATAATCCAATTTGAAAAAATATTTTTTTAAATCAAATTTTTTCAAAAAATATTTAATTGCATTTTTTTGTTAGAAAGGATATACTTTCTTATTGGTTCCATAGAACTTACATCAAAATCGATTTTGTGTTCAGGTTTTAAAAAGACATTGCTCATTTTGAACTTAATTGTTCCAGTTCTTTAAATTATAATAATTAGTTGGATTTAAAAGCTACTTCGTAAATAGTCTAGATATTGGTAACGCGAGGATTTTTCTGTTTCCTGAGACCTACAATCTTAGAATTTTCAAGGCTAGAGTGAATAGATATCTTCTAGATCGACGAGCTCCATCCTCGGCCACACCGTCGCTTAACATCGGGCGAGTTGGTGGTCAATCGTAGATCTATCTTCTATAAAAAAAAGGATAATTGAGAAATCAAACGCAAGATTTTATTGTTTTATCGTAATATAGAAAAGTAATAATAAATAAGAAAACCCCTTTCAGCAATTACTTCATGCAGTTGCTGAAAAGGGGTCTACGTAAAGTAAATAAAATCAACATAACTTTATTATTTGGGTTCTTATACGAACTCAAATATTCAAAATTTTATAATTGAATTAGCAATTAACAGATTCTTTGATATTATAATTATCAATTCTGTCTAATTAAACTGTAGACATTAACGGGGCGGCGGAAAATATTTGTACGCAATTAATTAATTAATTTTTGATTAATACGTGTGCTATAACGAATGTCTTGTCCATGAATAACCTAAAGTTTAGGTTGTAAACGGTACCAAGGGTCCTACTCTTTACCGACTTCAGCCTCCTTCTTTTAGAATTACAATTCTTCATTTACAATTCTGCTGTACACTTTTTTCCGTCATTTATAAACTGATTTGATTTTTTTAATGGATATACTTTGAGATTAGTCTCATAGCTAGATATAATTTCATCAAAATTGGTTCAGCAGTTTGGTTTTTAAAACAAAATCGCGCATTTTAAACTCGGTTTTTCCGTTTTTAAGCTATTTATATATAACGACTAAGTGGGCTCGCGCTTGTTTTTATCTTACTTTTTCTGCAATTAAAAGATACATAAGTTAAAATGAGCAAACTTTGAAGAGTGATATTTTTAATCTTCGCTTCAACTGTTGTGTCACTCTCTTACTTGTGGCAACAAAGGCAAAATAAAAACGGGTGCGAGCCAACTTTGCACCGCTATAAGAGATGAGAGTAAGCCCCCAGAGCGACGGAGAGTGAAGTTCAAATACCTAAAGTACGGTTCACAATATGATACTACGAGTAATTTACTGAAGTAGTGATTGACGTGAAAGCAAGTAATCTGTCTAGCCGTTTAGGGTACAAGATTAGGCCAGAATAATTTAACCCCGTAATTGTCGAGAATGCGAAAATTGTTTCCACTTACATTTTCAATATAAGCAATATTTTTGGTAAAAGAAAACAAAAGTACATCATTAAATAACTACATATTACACAATTTGAAATACAACCGGCCGTCAGCTTACATTTTCCGCATCTTAAAGTTGTTTAGAATAGAGTTTTTAGCAATAAGACCGCTTTTTGTGAAAATAAAGAAAATACACATAATATAATATTACCTATACCTATAAAATAAACATATACTCTACGACAATATAAAAAAAAAAGAATAGCGAGCAGAACCGGACGGAGCACGCTAAACCAAGCCGGAAATAGCGCGCGGCTCCCGAGCACACCCGTGGCGAATCCGCAATCTGTGACGTCATACGAATCAAATCTAATAACGGGGTGGCCACGCTATACAATAACCTGAGAAACGCATAGGAGCGACGCAGGTGTGACTAGTGAGTTACGTCACGAGTAGGGCGACCACGCGATACACTAACAACGATTTCCTAGCTAGGAATTCTTGGAGTGGACAAGTATATAGATGCTAGCGATTTTTAAAAAGGAAATATAGAGCATTAAGACTGCTATTTCAATAGTAAAAATATATATACCTATATATGAACGAACGGCAATTCCAATTCTAATTGCTTCTATTTTTTTTTCTTGATCTGCTACCAAGGTTTGTATGTTCACAATTGGTTGGTTTACAAAAACAGCAACTGTGATACCCAAGAAGTATTTAATTAGTTGTTTACCTAGAATTTGGAGGAATTTTTGTGTTTTTCTATCGTTTTTAGGGTTCCGCAGCAGCTACGAGGAACCCTTAAATTTAGCATAAAAATGCCGCAATAAAATTTCCTAAAAAAATTAAAATAGGTGTGGCACTCCATACATATAAAGAAGGGATGATTTTTTTTTCAACCCACCCTATCTTTTGGGGTATCACTGAATATGTAAACTGTAATATATAATTTTTTCTCAGATGTGATGTGTGCGAGATATAGCCCGCCAAAGATGAAAAAATTGTGTTCCTTGCATTTCTAAACTAATTGACTTAGAAATTTATGATTTACCATTATGGTAGACCATATTAAATATTTTCAATGAAAATTATTTTGAACACTCTGGGATTTCAACTTTTGAAGATATAGCCACAAATATATAAAACACTTAAGTCATTATAGTACTGAGGTCATTTACCTTTTTGCAAAATAGTCTAAACAAAAAATACTCACCAAGTAGTTTTCTTTTCAATTAAAGGATTAGCTACGGTACCCTACTATACGCATGTCTCGACACGGCCTTGGTCACTTACGGCCTTACCGAAAAACTTAACTTAACTTTAAGTATTGCTTAACATAATTATTTAGTCAACTTCTCGCTGACACGTAATGACACTTGCGGAAAGAGACAGAGAATTTAAGACGATCCTTAAAGTTAAGTAACGTTTTTCGGTATAGACTTTATTTAGTAACTTTTTTTTTACAAATTTTGTTAGCAAGATTTGTCCATACAGACACTAGCATTTGTATTAGAGGCGGCCGACTTTCTATGGGGTCCGGCCGAAACCTTTATCTATTATCTATATATCATGCAATAATAATAAATTACAGTTTAAAAAACTAAAAAACACGCTACAAATTATTGTGGTCAAAGTTCATTACAAGACTTTTCTAACAAATCCAAACACAGCTATGATACGATGTTCCATCATGAAGTTCTAGTTCATATTTTCCGGCGCCATCATCAGATCAGTTCGACAGTACCATATTATTGCATTGTCATCAGAACTACATACAGCTGTCAATTTTCATGACGCTACGATCCTTGGATGATGGTTAAATTAGTTACCTTAGATTTCATTACATAGTTAGTTACATACAGGTCGACCTAATAAAAGCGTATTAAAAAGCATGAGTACTTTGACCTTTCAAGAATGTATCTGCTAAAACAGTAGAAAAAGACGCAAAGGGTGTGTCGACCGTAGCTCAAGGCTGTCACTTCTGACGCTCGATGAAAGGGATCCACCTACTTAGCTTCCGCTCCCCAACGAGTTCCGCACCGGATATTAGAATTAATATTTTGGGCTCGACTGAGCATAAGTTAGTCGATTGCTTTGAACATTTAGTTCCGAAGAGTTGTCTGTGTTTTGTGACTCGGAGTTTTTGAAGGTAAAATTCTTAGGCGGTGCCTTGAAAAATCATTGTAGGATGAGAATTTTAGGCATATATAAGAACGAGTCACGTTTAAGCACGTTACATTACATGAGATAGTACATAAGGGAGAAAAAAGATGTGACGTACAGAGAAAGAGAAAGAGAGCTATATATCAAATTCAAATTCAAAATTCAAATTCATTTATTTCGAGTTAATACTCATATCCCGAAGCCACAAATGAGAAGGACGTATGCTCGATACGAAGCGATAGATTATGGAAACACGGATATAACCAAACAATCACAGCACACTAACGTTTTGTGTCCTGTGATTGTCTGGTTATACCCGTGAAAAGTTATCTAAGAAGTTTATTTCTGTTATGTGTACCGTGCTAAATGCACTTAAAATATATATACAGATCAATGATGGCTTTCATTTAGAGATAATATTTGGCAAAGGTCAAACGAAGTACTGAATAAATGATGACCAACGTTGACATTCATTGGTCCACGAAGTGACAGATGTCATTTTCCTCGACAATTAGAAGATAACAACAGATTTCAAAGTTCGTGCAATTTTAAATTCGGACTTGCGGTATTCAGAATCAGATATCTAAGTAATAATTATGTAATTCATAATTAATAATTATTTTGTAATTCTAAATCTTAGATTTTATTCTGGGGAATATTAAATTAACATGGATCAATTTTTGTAAAATATATTGTAACTTTGTCCACAATCTGGCTGGACGGTACAGCCCAGAATAGTTTTTTAATTGATAGCACTTTTCACTGATTTTTCTTGGTGTTTAAAAAACTACTTACGATCAGCTATGTGAACTACACAAATAAAAGAAAAATCTGTCAACTTTTAATTAACTCCAGTTTCAGGCGATTTCGGCCTCGCTAAAAGCATAGTCGCAATCTCAATCGAAATATAACAAATCTAGATCGTATAAAGTCCCGTATTGTCACTTCAAAAGTCAATACCAAGTCTTATTTAGCCAGGCGTGTAAATATTTACTGCGTTCACTAAGTCACGATGCGATGAAAATGTCACAATCCAGCTTAATTTGTACGGTCAGCCTTCTAGGACAGAAAAGTTCATGGTCACCTTAAGGTTGTAAAGTAAGTGACATAACCCTAGACGCACCCATGCTTTACGATGGTGATTAAACTAAGTGAGGCCACGGTTTACGAGGACGATAATGAGGGTAGATCAGGCGATCTGAGGATACGAGAGATAGGAGGAACGGCAGGAAGGGGTGTGGTACTGGACGGTAGATATGGGTTAGGAGGAAGATCCGTAAGGCAGGTCAATGAACCTATTATATATATATATATATATATAGTGTATTTAAAATGGCACAGCGGATTAGTAAGTTGAAGTGGCAGTGGGCAGGGTACATAGCACCGTAGAACTGATGACCCATGGGACCGAAAAGTCGAGTAGAGATCATTAGGCAGCGTAGGAAGGCCAGCTACAAAGTGAACTAAAGACATCGTACAAGTGATAGGAAAACGCTGGATTCAAGTCGCTTTCATAGGTCTTTCTGGAAATCCATGGGGGAGGCTTATGTCTAGCAGTGGACTTCTTATGGCTGAGATGTTCATTAGGGTTATGTGCCTCAAATGGATAAAACAGGCGTGCTGGTGGTCAAACGTAGAGCTATTCTATATATAAAAAAAAATGTAATCATTACAGAATTTATCTGTTTGTCTGCCCGTCCGTTCGTCTGTCTGTCAAGACCCTTTTTCTCACGTAAACTTACCCACGTAACTTACACCCAACTCCGTTAAACCAGCGTGAAAAAGCAACAAAAATGAACACACTAATTTCCTGTTGTCGAATAACACACCAAAAACACATATTTACGAACCACTCGCTGCGACCCATGGTTTCCAAATAAGAAATGGCATGAAAATGTATCAAAATACTTACATAACATAACATTAATGTACAGTAACTGGGCGACCGAGCTCCACTCGGATTTTTTATGACTGAAAATACGAGCAAGCCCGGGTTCACTAATTTAAACCTAGCAAGATCGATTTATTGTCCCCTAATCTACCTACAAACCAAATTTCATTAAAATCGTTGGAGCCGTTTCCGAGATTCAGATTATATATATACAAGAATTGCTCGTTTAAAGGTATTAGATAACGCACGTATTAAATTATTAGAGTATACGATGTGTTTATTAACTACTACAATGCAATACATAACATATTTAACTAATTAAACTAATACACAAAAAACCAAAGCAAAACCTAGCGCGATGTATTTAATGAGATAGATAAACTCTTAAACACACCTTCAAATTAACAAAACAATACAAAAGGAAATAAATTAACTCTAGTGTAACAACGGACGGCCTTATCGCTAAAAGCGATCTCTTCCAGGCAACCATAGAATGGAGTGAAATTTTGAAAAGAAATTAGACGGGGCGTGCAATAGATGAAAAAGTAAATATAATACTAAAAACTGTAGATAAGACTAACACGTCTTAGACTTACCTATATACTAAGAATACTACATACTAATACATAAATTACAGAAATAATTATGAGCTAAGTGAATTCACTTGACAACTGTTAAAATATAAGGCAAATGTCATTCTTGTGTTTTAGGTTAGTAGCTACCCACGTCTAATATACTCGTGAAGTTACTCTACTTATTTGACTTTCATGAGAACCCGAGAACCCTTTTAACCTTTTTTTTATTGTATTGGCACCACGCGATTAGCGGTTTGTCAATTTCAAGTATTAAGTAAGATTTCTTCAAGTTAATTGAATAATACCAGTTATAAATGTTCTAGTAAGTAACAATCTAAGTCACGTATACAGTCATTTTCGAGTCCTGCTTCAGTAAACTGGTGATGACTTTACTGAAAACTTCTATACCTCTCTATGTATTTATAGCTTTGTCGACATCGTGAAAAGACACGTTTCATCCAATGATATTCCCGTTATCAAAGGTTTCACCGCTTTATTTCACATTCCCACACTCACGCACTTGATCATTGCAAACACTAATAGTCTTACCGAAAAACGTTACTTATCTTTAACCATCGTCTTACATTCTCTGTCTTCTTTCCCCAAGAGTTATTACGTGTCAGCGAAAAGGTGACAAAATATGTTAAGCAATGCTTAAAATTAAGTGACGTTTTTCGGTAAGGCCGTTAATAAATAAACACACGAATTTAAGAAAATAAAACTACACGACAACATGATTCCATGATGTTCCCGCTTAACTCCCGTTTTAGCCTTTTTAAAACGTATTTTTCTTTGCCATTGATATAGCATGGCCTTTCTAACCTAATCGATTTCGTTTGCATCAGTTATTCAATACGAAGTTCTACAAAAAGACTTTAAGGAAACATGGAAAGGGTGGAGGATCTTTATTCATTGGTTTTATAGCTTTTCCGATGACTTTTATAGGGTGTAAACTGCGCAAATTGGTATTGTCTTTGGCGTAAGTACTTAACTTAGATTAGGGCTAGTTAGCGTTTGAGCTAAATACCTGAATCGGGAGTCGGGAAAAGTTTTGAAAGCATTGATTTCGATAGTTTATTATTCGGATAACTGCAAGAATAATAAGTTTCATATATACGTTTGTATATTCTTTATAACCTGCTATAAAGAATATACAAACGTATTTAATAAAGAATCTATATTAAAAGAAAACAAGAAAAGAAAAGAAAAACAAATTACCCGACAGCAGAAAAGCAGTTTATACAGCCTAACTTACGATTTCGTTACACTTGATACGCTGTTGTGTCCGTTATTTGTGAGAAAGTATGCGTCAAAGCGCTGTCAAAGATTATTTATAAATGTGCACTCTTTAGAATAAATCCAGTAAAATAACTTGTTTATATTACGAATAAGTTCGGTGGAGGTTACGAAAGAAGCATTTTTTTTATTTTTGCAAGAGATGTATTATTATAATTACAAATACATATAGCATATGAAACTCAAAGAGTGAAGATGAATCTACCGACACCTTGCACATCAAAATCGGTTAAGCCGATTTCTTCAAAATTTATAGGTCTCTTGGAAACCAGATAGATAGATAGATGAACTCTTTATTGTACACACCTTAAAAGTAATAACAAAGAACTATAAAGAAACATAGGAGAGGGCCTATAAATTCATTTTTCATCAACATTTATTCTGGAAATCGTTTATTCCTTAGATACGGCAATAAATAACTGTCTTTAGCTCTTTAATTAGTAATTTAAAGAGGACCTCCGTTACAGGTTCACGAAGAAACCTATTTAACAACTCTAAAAGGTTTTAATGAGTACGGCGCCATCATAATGTAGTATCTTGATTGAATTTGAGTTATATTACAGTAGATAGGTCTATCTACTTAAATATGGGTCAATATTCAAAAATGGAAAGTAACATGGTTATGATTTTTGTACGTGGTAAGCTTGCTATTGACCGCTGCGGTCTACGATGGAGTGCGCTTACCTAAAAGAAACCAATTCACTTGCTATTCAAATACCTAACCCAGATTATATTTATCTCCAGTCTCACTTCAGAAGTTCATTCCATAAATTAAATGTAGTGGAATTAAAATCTTTAGTTTGAGTTTTTAGAATACAATATGGAGGTGGACGAAACGATGGCAATTTTTAACCGACTTCAAAAAGGAGGAGGTTCTCAATTCGACTCTATGTTTTGATTTGTATAAATTATCGTGTATTTCATCAATTAGAGAATTGATGTTAACGACTATAAATAATAATACTTTTTATTTTGAAAAAAAAACTCATTTCTCATTTAGCAAGCTTTAACGCACGCGTAGCGCGTAGTACTTTCGTAGAGGCGTAGCACATTCTACATTAGTTCCGGAACCCTGTATTGTACTTAGCTGGGTTTTATTAGGAAAATAATTACATTACAGTATATTACTTAAAAGAAAACAAAGCGTATTTTATTTGAAAATATTTTCAGTATGTATTGGAATGTTAGAAACAATTTAATATCTGAGCTATATTTTTATGCAAGATAGATTTACGATTGACCACCAACTCACCTGATGTTAAGTGACGGTGTGATCGAGGATGGAGCTCGTTGATCTAGAAGATATATATAGATACTCTGGCCCTCAAAATTCCAAGATTGTAGGTCTCAGGAAACAGAGATGTACAATTAATAATATTAACATTGAATCATCTTATAAGCATCCGCTATAAAAACGGCTGAACCGATTTTGATAAAACGTAACGTAACATTCTCGATAAAATAAAATAAAAATACAGGAACAAAGCGATTCATAACACCTCTATTTTGGGTTGGGGCTTAAAAAGAATCGATTATGCATTTCACTGTATATTTTCAATTTGATCGTCAGTACTGTTGCCAATCTGTTGACAATTTTTTGAAGCTGTAGTGTGTAAGCATTACTGTGTCTTCAATTGAAGGGTAATATTTCCAGAGAAATTTCAGAATGACACTGAATGAAGGGTGATTTTATAAGTGCTTAGTGATGTGTAAATATATTGTGTTCTAAATCGGTAACAAAACTATTTTTATTTATTGTCTTTATTTTACGTCAGAATGACGAGCGCAATGCATTACCAAACAGAGGTTTTGAATTGTTGAAGTCTACATTTACTTGTGGAATCGTACTGCTACGACAGGCGTAACGCTTATCATCAGGGGAGGATTTTTCTCGTTATCTCACTTAGGCCCGGTTCACACGGCATTGTAGCGCACGTTTTTTTTTGTATTCGTATTTTTAACGTACAGAATTACTGTGACCAAGGTCTCGTGCGCACAAAGCCAACATACATGACTTGCGAAATATAGTACCCTCTCAGTAAATACTTACCCATCCTAAATAAACACTCGTGTCATCGTAGTTCAACATTTTCGCACAAGTTTATCAAAACTCAAGAACTTCGTAAACAGATTCGAACATCATTCCATATTATTCTAGTGGATTCTGCGTGGAATAAACAACGTTTCGAAAATATATGTATTATTGTAGATTTATTTTCAATACCTGTCTGCTTACCTTTCATAGTGTCTTACGAGTACAATATTATAAAAACTAGTTTATTTCATGTTAAGTGAATTTGTATTCGAAATGAAATAACAAGTAAGTATATGTTTAGACAACTCAAAAACCTCCGACAAAAAAAACGGCTGAACCTTTTTTTAAGATTTTTTTTTAATTAATTCACATTTCAAACTAAAAAAAAAACAAAATCGAAATCTCATCCGTCCAGGAGCTACGATGCCACAGATAGACACACACACATACACAGAGACACGTCAAACTTATAACACCCTGTAATTTTTGCGTCGGGGGTTAAAAAATATGATTTTAAACCGAATTTATAAGAAGTAGAAACTTAACAAAACATTGTGTCGGATGTTTCTAAGTAAATATACACGAAAACTATGTTTCGTTCGTACTCAATATTACTTAATAGTTATGAATAATAGATTGTAAGAGAAAGAGCACACACTTTTTGTATGTGCTCGCGAGATTTTATGAATTAGAAGTCATTTGGAATTTGCGTCCCACGGTCTCGATCCTACTATACATACACTTTTCAGAATAAAACTTCTAAAGCTCGAAAGTAAAACAAAACTAACATGGACTTATAATTATTTTGCTACAGCAAGTCGTTGACACAAAATAATTTAATATAAAATATATTTAACAATACATCCACTACCACCCCGACGTTGCGAATTTTCCTCCAAGTCATACTTAACGGTTCAATCCTACTGAAATAAACCGGCCGTCTCTCTTATTTTCTGTGAGATACATCACGGACTTTTTCAAGGTCAGCGTGGTACCATCCAAATGTGCATACTTCATCTTCGATCACATTTAGGGTTCTGTAGTCAAAAGTCCGTTCGTCTGTCTGCGACTTAGGTACCTCAAAGACTCTTAGCTACAATTTGGGATGCGATAAAAAAATACATAACTCAAGTTTTATTCATTAATATGCTATGGTACTGTAGTTTCAATAAAATCTAGCAAAAATCCGCACGTTTGTACAATATTCCAATATTAAGTAGGTTGATCAAACGTTTACCTTTTAAATATAATTTAAAATAAACCTATTTAAGTTTAAGCGTTATTATTTTAACCTATTATTTCACAAAGCTTTCCATGCTAACATTATGTTAAACGCTTCACCTTTCTATATGTAAACAATTCAGTGAATGAAACAACAACAACATTGTATTTACTTATTCACTCACCAATCGAGCTAAAAACGCTTGGTTGTTTACACTACATAGATATATTATTTTATGTTTTTAAATTAAGGTCACAGTTTAAAGTTAATTAAGATATGTCATTGTTTGCTACGTCGTTTAGGGCGGCTAATCCGTGACGCAGGGCGGATTTGGGCAGACGTGTTGTCGCCGCGCGTCGCCGGCGGACACTGAGCTTTCAGGGTTCCAATCCAGGTGGTTTCAGGCTCTGAGTCCGAACCACAATCAAAACTTCCGCAAAGTTAGGTAGCCGCAATATCTAAAGTTGTATAATCGGCTTACCGACTCCCGAGAGAAAATTATTGTATTTTATTTTGTGAACATGTTTCGCTTTTCAATTACGGTGCCTTCGGCTTAGCCTCTGAGGAGTTTCGTTCGGATTTTAGTTGTAGAGTAACGAATTTAGACAGCTTCGTAAGTATTCGTAATGTATTTCTTAACGTAAGATAATATTTTTAACCCCTGACCCAAAAAGAGGGAGGAGGGTAATAAGGTGTTATAAGGGTGACATATGTATAATGTAGGTGTATCTGTATATTTATATATATGTGTGTGTCTGTAGCATTGTAGCTCTCAAACGGATGGACCGCTTTTTTGATCTAGTAGTTTTTATTGTGAGAGTGTTTTAGCTACGTTTCATTAAAATCGGTTCAGCCGTTTTTGTCGGGATTTTTTGAGTTTTCTAAACTTATACTCGTTTTATCCTACGTCTACAATATTAAGCGTATTTGTTGACATAGGTATTATTGTATTTTGTATATACCTACTTTATTTAGATCTTTATCAGCCTGGGGTGATCTGATTGTATGTACCTACTTTATTTAGATCTTCATCAGCCTGGGGTGATCTGATTGCTCTTCTGTATAGTAGTTTAAGTAATTAAATCATTTTGTTTTATTAAAGTTAAAATGGTACATATTATATTAATATATGAAGTAAAATTTGTATTGACTTATGGCTGACATATATATTTCGTACATAATATGTCTATATTCTATACGAGTATATTTATAGCATTAACATAATTACTTTGGTGAGTTTACGCAAGAGCTTATTCCACCCTCTCCATTCCACTACTATAAGGCTAGCAAAAAGTCAGCGAAATACTACACATTTCACTCCACATTTTTGTTGCGTACTGCGCAGAAATATACTTTTGGCCGCCCTCTCTTTTTCTAGAGAACTACAATCTTTTTCAAGGTTAGATTGTATAGATATCTTCTAGAACGACAAGTTACATCCTCAACCACACTGTCTCTTAACATCAGGCGAGTTGGTGGACAATCGTAAACGAGTTTAATGTAAAATAAATCCTGCAGCTAATTGTGGTTTTTAAAGAAAGAGTTATTTATCTAGTCAACTGACATAATGTCTATTTGCATGATAACCTATTATGGTTATTTACCATGCGTCCTAAAAATCACTCAATAGACAACAAATTGCCCACTTAGCGGCTCTAAATAAGTACAGCGTGCATGTGGAATCAACCACTTCATAGACCGTTCCAACATGTCACTTTATTACCCTTATTATATATTCTGTGAAACGAAAGTTTGTTTGTGCTTAAAGTTGGGTAGTTTTTCATGCTGAAATGGCTGAATTTGAATGTTTAAAATGGAGATATTTTTAGCTCTAATTTTCTATTTTTTATCTTGAATTAGTCTGCTTTTACTTGGCTACTTAAACTTTTTAAAATTTGTGTGGATGTCGGTTTTTACGTGACGCAGCCTAATGCTTTATAAGCTGAACAAATATTCTGATTGATTGAATGAATGAGTTGATTTTCAAGTGTAGCCACGGTTGCATCATTACATCATAATAGGCAGCTAAATATAATTATATCAGAATATGCATTCTGATATAATTATATTTAGCACGGCAAAATGCTACGAGTAAATCTGTAAAGAAAGTATCTGTAGGTTAATTTAAGAGTAGCCACTTGAGAGTCCTATGCAAGGTGACTTGCACTTTATTGCGTCGTAGCTAGGGCGACTTTTTATATATGCTTGCGCTTGACCGTCAACTCACCTGGTGTTAAGCGATAGTTACGGTCTACGATGGAGCGCGCTTGCCTAGAAGAAACCTATTCACTCGCGATTTGAAGACACTTAGATTATATCTATTCGGAAAGACCCATTCAGGAAGCACATTCCACATTTTGGCGGTACGCACAATTAAAGTGGAGCCAAAGCGTTTCGTACGTGTTTTCGGAATATCAAGAATAAGTCGCTTTTTCGTGCTTCTTACTGTCCGATAGAAAAATGGGCATGAGATAAGCCCAATATTTAATTTAATATAAACGAAAACGATAAACTCTTTTAAAAATAAACTGGATCAATGGATTAAAAAGGAACAAATTATACTAAAAGACAACCAGTAAATTTGTGCACTGCAGGATATAGGCTCATCAGCTTCTGCTGCTTGCCTATCATCAAATAAATAAATAAATATATTTTTAGAATATCTTATGGAGAACTATTAAATATTCTGTGCCATAACCATAGTGCATGTACCTAGTAATTATATTGTAGCGTTGTTTCCTAACCATAAATATGTACATCTCCATGAGATCTCATCCAGCAAATATTTCGTAATAAAGAAGTTGTTTTACTAGAATTATTGTTAAGAATGCGCATTAATAATCATTAACAGCGATTTTACTCATACTTTCTCACAAAAAAACCTACACTCAACAGCTATCAAGCGTAACGAAATCGTAAGTTAGACTGCAAAAACTGCTTTTCTGCAGTCGGGTATTTTGTTTTTCTTTCAACATGGATGCTTGTTTGTCACATGCAGTTAGCAGTTAAACACCAGTAATAATATCTATGCCAATTAAAATTTGACGCTTCAACTAAAGGTTGCCGCTTTAGAGCTCGTTGAGTTCATACCTATGTGTTTGCACGCTGACGCGAAATATTTGTCGATAATAATATCGTTATTTGAAGCCATTGTTGTATGTACTTACGTACCAAAGGAGCTATCTGAAGCAAAATATTATTCTCAGATTTTTTACCGACTTCCAAAAAGGAGGTTATCAATTCGGTCTGTATGTTTTTTTTTGTATGTTTGTTCACCGATTACTCAGCTATTTGTGCATTGATTTTAATGATTCTTTTTGTATTTGGTAGGTCATACTTCAGAGGTAGTCTCATATAAATTTTATCAAAATCGATGCAGTACTTTGGTTTTTATAACAAAATAACTGGTAAAATATCATTAAAGGGCCTGTAGAAAAATGAACAGCAAGTCGCGTGCATATATTGTATTGCGTATTTTGAAGTTTTTCAGTTTTTTAAACTATAATTTCTACATTATTTGGTAAAGTAAATCAAACAGCAATTACAGCGCTGGAATAATAATTACATCGTTTATCTACGATTATTGATACTTGCATCGCAAAATTACATCTATGGTGTATTTTCTCGCCAGCAAAACGTCGAAAGCACTCACTTCACTAGTAAGCCTAAGCCACTGAGTAAGGTGCGGCGCTCTCGCCGCAGTTGAACGTAACAAAGTAGCTATGAGTGGTGTCTGCTCTCGTACGTAAATACAAACAGCTCAATGTTTGAAGCCTACATTTACAGGAAGCGTACAAAATGCCCGCCCGAGTCCCGTCGCGTTCATACTTAAATAATAAATGAGGGTAAGTCAGGGAGTATAAATTATGTTTTACAGGCAGTGACACATTCCTCAGCTAACGTAAGGACTGATTCCGCCAGGCACAGATGCAGGCTCCCGAGAATGCGTTAGTGAATGCGATCTAAAGAATCATCATCATCATCTCAGCCGCGAGAAGTCCGCTGTTGGACAAAGCCCGCCCCCATGGATTTCCAAAAAAAACCGGTTGGAAGCAGCTTGCATCCAGCGTATTCCTGCCACTTGTATGAGGTCTTATGACCAACTTTCGGCTGGTCTTCTTTACGCTGCGCTTGCCGGCTAACCGTTCGCTAATGCGTCATCATCATCATCATCATCTCAGCCATTTAATTTCTTGTTACAACTAGTATAGTACCTATTTTTAGTAACAGTACCTACTTTTATTCTAGTAGATCTCAGGAAAGCTAGAATATTAATCCACGGCGCAGGTATTTCTTAATGTCTGACGAAGTAGATCGCTTATGATAATATTAAGTTAAAATCATTAATCCTAAACACACGAGAGACGAACTTCCATTATCATAAAATTCTGAAATCATAAAACGAACCATATCATCCTCAACATCCTCTCTCCCCTCGCCAGACATTATCGCCCGTGTTCAGTTTCAGTTTTAGTTTTTCAACCACGCACCGGTCCGTAAGTCAGCATGCGCAAAATAAATAAGTAGTCAAGACAGTGTCGAGACACGCATGTGGTAGGTGCCGTAGCTTATGTTATCTATAGGTAAGTTTAGAAAAATTAAAACCCCCGAAATATAATAAAAACGGATGAATCTATTTTGATGAAACATAACAAAAAACACCATCGATCAAATCATATTTCAAACAAAAAACTAGATCAATATCGCTGAGAGCTACGATGCCACACGATGACTTCATGTAAATTTTTCGCTAGGCTCAGAAAAGTATTTGCCATAGACAGAGACAGAAATCCACAATATAGGTACACTTCAATAGTCACTTCAAATTTATAATACCTCTTTTTATAGGTCGGATGTTAAAAATAAGGCTGCTTGACGAATATTTATTAATGAAACCACATCGCAGGAGACTATAATGACTTAACTCTATACTATAGCGACTTAAATGTCTTAAACATCATTAAATATCTGAATCAATACAAATAATGTCCTTTGTTAGTTATAGATATGATATAAGCTTCCTATGGTCAATCATGAATTTCTACACAGGTCTGTAGGAATACGTTTCACTTAGTAACTACGGAACCCTAATACGCGTGTACATTCGCACTCGGACACAGTCTGAATATTTCATAAGAAACGTGTGTAACAAATGAAAGGGTAAAATATAGAGCAAGGGTAAAAATAACGCCGCAATTTGATTACGGATTTGCCCTTTTCAGTCGTCGCGTAGATAAATGACAGAGGGATCGCTTTCTCTGTAAAAGCTACGATACATAAAGCTGGGTATTATGACGCAAAGCAAAGTTTGATTGCGTTTTAATAGCCCTTTGAGACAATTATTAAGTAATTACGTATTTACCTTTTTAATTAATTGTATATTTATCTTTTTATAGAGTGGATATGTTTGTGTGTATATTAGAGGTCAACCTCTAATGCATTCAAACTATTTGAATTTTTTGAACTGTTTATAAAGTGAATGCATTGAGGTAATTATTTATATATTTATACGTTTTATGATATTTCGGAGGATGATTGGGCAGATTCCTGTTATCAATAATTTTTATTATTTATGGCCGGCGACCGCGTCCTTTGATAAGACTTTTTTTGATTTCGATAAATAAATACACATCGGTCGGGACAGTTATACACATCGGTCGCAAAACCTGTTAGCAGTTTGGGCAAAGATCCAAGAGCCAAACTGACTCGACATTATACCGAAGATATCCCGGACATCAGCCTGTACGAGATTAGGATGGCCTTGAAACAGCTCAAGAACAACAAGGCACCGGGCGACGACGGAATTACATCAGAGCTACTGAAAGCGGGTGGAACACCGGTACTGAAAGTCCTTCAGAGGCTCTTCAATTCCGTCGTGCTTGAAGGTACAACGCCAGAAGCATGGAACAGAAGCGTGGTGGCGCTGTTCTTCAAAAAAGGAGACAACACTTTGCTGAAGAACTACAGACCCATCTCGCTTCTGAGCCATGTCTATAAGCTGTTTTCAAGGGTCATCACGAATCGTCTTGAACGCAGGTTTGATGACTTCCAGCCTCCCGAACAAGCCGGTTTCCGAAAAGGCTATAGTACCATAGACCACATCCATACGCTGCGGCAAGTGATACAGAAGACCGAAGAGTATAACTTGCCCCTTTGCTTAGCGTTTGTGGACTATGAGAAAGCCTTTGATTCGATCGAGACCTGGGCGGTGCTTGAGGCTCTCCAGCGATGCCGTATTGACTATCGGTATGTCGAAGTGCTGAAGTGCTTGTACAACAACGCCACCATGTCAGTCCGAGTACAAGACCAGAACTCAGAGGCAATTTCATTGAAAAGAGGCGTGAGGCAGGGAGACGTTGTCTCTCCGAAACTGTTTACCGCCGGTTTGGAAGATGCCTATAAGCTTCTGGAATGGAAAGGGCTCGGCATTAATATTAACGGCGAGTACATCACTCACCTTCGGTTTGCCGACGATATAGTAGTCATGGCAAAGTCGATGGAAGAGCTCAGTACGATGCTCGAAGACCTCAATAGAGTTTCCCAACGGGTGGGCCTCAAAATGAACATGGACAAAACGAAGGTTATGTCGAACGCCCATGTAGTGCCCACCCCAATATCTGTGGGGAACTTCACTCTTGAAGTTGTTGACGAATACGTCTACTTAGGACAGACGGTCCGATTAGGCAGGTCCAACTTTACGAGGGAGGTCAATCGTCGTATCCAACTCGGCTGGGCAGCGTTCGGGAAACTTAAAAGCGTCTTCTCGTCCAATATTCCCCAGTCCCTCAAGTCGAAAGTTTACAACCAGTGTGTGTTACCAGTGATGACATACGGCACTGAAACGTGGTCCCTAACTATGGGCCTTATAAGGAAGCTCAAGGTCACGCAACGAGCTATGGAGAGGGCTATGCTCGGAGTCTCTCTACGAGATCGAATCAGAAATGAAGAGATACGTAGACGTACAAAAGTCACCGATATAGCACAGCGGATTAGCAAGTTGAAGTGGCAGTGGGCAGGGCACATAGCACGCAGAACTGATGGCCGATGGGGCCGAAAGGTTCTCGAGTGGAGACCACGTACCGGCAAGCGCAGCGTAGGAAGACCTGCCACGAGATGGACAGACGACCTCATACAAGTGGCGGGAAGACGCTGGATGCAAGCCGCTTCCAATCGGTCTTTTTGGAAATCCATGGGGGAGGCCTATGTCCAACAGTGGACTTCTTATGGCTGAGATGATGATGATGATGAAATAAATAAAAAACTTTCAAAATTAATAAATACCGTAATTTGTGTGGTTTTAACTAAGTGTCATTTATCGAAATAAAAAAAAAGTTGTATACGAAACAAAGCATACAGTAATATACTTACAAAAGCAGTCAAATGTTGTATCACACGGTCTCTATGTCTTTGATACTTGGCCTAATCCGTATAAAAGATTTTGCCTCCAATTGTTTACTTTTTTAAATTGAAGACGCGTACTTACTCGTAGAAACCAAAAATCGATGCAGGTGGCTAATAGTTAATGAGTTACGATGGCCGGTCTTCAAGGACGGTTGCAGTATTTAATGAATAACCTTTATAGAATAGCTTATCATTAGAAATTTCCGATACGGCATTTGGAGCTCAGGAAACCCTCCGGCGGTGGCCACAATATGGACAAATGAAATCATTATACAAGTATATGAGGACAGGGAATAATGTAATTAATGGTTTTATTTTTTTAACATTAGCTTCACTTATAACTATGTACTCAAATCGAAAGCCGATTTTATTCTAATACTTTGATGGTTATATCGATATGAAACTTTGTAAGGACATGTAGTTTAATGATAATGAAATAATATAGTGACCGAAGTTGCCTTTTTAACCGACTTCTAACAAGGAGGATGTTCTCAATACGGCTGTATTTCAAAATAGAAGTACTAAAATTAATGAGCCCATAAAATGCATGCTATGCTTGAAAATAACCGAAAACATTTCAGGAAGTCAGAAAGCAATTTTATTGGACTTTTCATGCTCGCTTAAATCGTGTTTTCGGAATAACGTATAATAATTACCGTACATTATTATAAACTTACATATATTTGTTTTATAAAGCATTTTTTTATTATTATTCGAGGTAGGGTGGAAGGCCATAAGAGCCTCCCCGTCACTGCGACCCTTGCGGATCTATTGTAACTTCTTTATACAGCATACGAGGTCAAAGATTTATTTGATTTCGTATATGTTAAAAGCTTTTATTCTACTTGCCCTGTTAGTATGTTAGTATGGGACAAATCTTGCGAGTTAAATTAGAACCACTTCCTGTCGTTAGATTAGGTTGAAATTTGGGTTACTTACGTAACTTCGGTGACAATGCAATAATATGGTATCATGAAGCTGGTATCAAGATGGTGTCGGAAGGTGGCTATCGGAACTCCTAAACTAAATGAGATAAAACCGTCGAGTTTGGACTCGTTTAAATAGTCTTGACAAGCACTCTTTTTTTAGTCTAGTAATTTTTTTTAAACAAGCTTTTATTTAAATGCTCTAAAACGAAGAAAATAAATTTTATATTGATATAAATGCTTGTCGCGAGATTTCAAACAACATCGTACTTATCTACTAAGTAATATTTAATTCCAACAAAAGACTTAGACGCGTTCTTATCATTTGCTTAGAATTAAAGTTAGTTTGTTCTTTGAAAAAAAAAAATTTTTGTGTTCTCGCGACAAGCTTTTATTTATATAAATATAAAATTTATTTTCTTCGTTTTAGAGCATTTAAATAAAAGCTTGTTTTAAAAAAAAAAAAAAAAAATATTTTGTTTTACTGTTCCATTCTACGGAGCTATGGCTACGCTGCTACGTAGCACTCGTAGCACTAACGTAAGTCACCATTCGTAGCAAAACGTGGCGATGCGTAGAAATAGTTTTTCTTCTTTTTTGTATTGGACCCGCATTAAAGCATTTGCCAGTGTCAAGCATTAGGATTTTTTTCAAGTTTCTTGAATAAAACAAGTTGTAAATGTTCTAGTCACAATCTAAGTCACGTATACAGTCAATTTATAAGTCGAGTTTACTAGAAGCTTCTATGGAGTTTTGCCGACAACGTAAAATCACACGTTTTACTGCTTTATTTCACTTGTCCACACTCACGCACTTTATCGAACACTTAATGAATAAAACACCACCATTTTTATAGCATTAATGTTCAAAATAACACAAGTTTAGGAAAAATAAAACAAAGCAACAACACGTTACTAAGACGTTCCCGCCAAAACTCCGTAGAAATAGTTACTCGTTTCTGGTATTCTCAATAAATATGTATTTATTTTTAATTTAAATTGATTTGTTTACTTATCTGCAAGTAGCAAGTATCTATATTAAGGCAAAGATTAGTGTGGTGCCACCGTCTTGCTCACACGCGGCAACTTTTTTGTAGATATACAATTATTTAAATTACTTTTGATAATTTTTTTTTGCTTCATAAGAACACTATTTAAATGTATTATTATATAATTTATTTGTTGTCTTGTCCAAAATAAACGTGTGAACGACAAAATGTCCACGTTTACGCGTTTATATCGGTTAAAATACCCGACTGCAGAAAAACAATTTTTGCAGTCTAACTTACGATTTTGTTACGCTGTTAAGTGTACATTTTTTATGAGAAAGTATGTGCAAAGTCATCGTAAAAGGTTTTATGAATGCGCATTTTTAAATAAAAAATAATTCTAGTAAATGTTTTCATTTATTTATTACGAATAAGAAAACGTTTAATTTATAATATTTGCGAGAGTTTTATTAGTAATCATAATATAATAAAAATAATTTATTAGAATCTGGAAATGTAACGTGTTTTTGCCAGGATTGCCAGGAAGAAGTCGCTGTTAAGCTATTGAAGCGTCATTTTGTCATTACTATCGATAAGCCCGCTATATAGTAAAACCTTGTCATAATTAACATTACTGTTCCGAAGTGATAGAAAATGTGAAGTGATAATTCCGGGTGGTCTGTTCGGAACAAGAACTAATGTGGCATGGCGGGTGCTGCTGTCCTTATTTCATTAATTTGTTCGACTAGCAACACGATTGTGAAGCCAGTTTTTAGCTAAAATAGTTATCTTTCCAAACAGACTGTAACATCCCAGAATGAAGAGCCATTCTGGGATATCACAGTAGCGCTCGTAGCGTAGCTTGACTAGGTGTTCTCGAACGATAACCAATGTAAAGCAAAGGACGAACCGGTCAGTCTTCGGATGGGTGACCGTGAGTGGCATTTCTTTTTGAGCGCTACCGTGGGTCGGATGACATGTTAAATAGGTACGTCTCGGTTGTTTGTTCTTAAAAAAACAGCAATCGTCAAGCCAGGTCAAAGACCATTCGGCGACTTAATAAATCTGGCACTAGGGCTGGCCACTCAGTCTATACGAACTTACGAGCCATTGCATAGATTTGAAGTCTTGAGAGGTTGTGGTCCAAAATGGTTGGTATTTTTATTCGACAATAGGCTTGCGCTTGACCGCTAACTCGCCTGAAGGTAAGCGACTGTTGCAGTATTGAACTATAAAGGCAAGGATTACTTGATTTAGTTATTTAAAAAATTGACATTATTTAATAAATAATTATTTCTCTATTTTTTAACTAAGTATAAATGCTTAAGTTGCCAGTTAAGGCGAGGTTTCCCCAAAACTTTAGGTATTTTACGCTACCTCAGCCCGCACTTCTTGAGCACGGTGTTTTCATATACGTAGGACAGAAGTACGTACGACGACGCCACGCCATACGAAGGCTGCTCGGGAGCAAAATTATTATAAAATAAATTACTATAAAATAATGCACTAAACGTATTAAAAATGTATACCTACTAGTAGAAGCTAAAAAATGTAATAGCTACTTAACGTGGTAACTTTGGTGTTGGTGGCTTTAAATAACTTGGAGATCAATTTAAAAATAAATAAAATAGCTTATTTTTTTAAAAAAGCTATCAAGACTTTTTTCTGCAATCGTGTTTTTGTACAAGGAGAATCCTAGCCAATAAACCAACATTTTACATACTAAAGATTTGAGCTTGAACTAATAGTATCTACCTACAAGTATTTTTTTGTGAATTTTCAAAATGCTGTTTTGCCGCTTTTTAGACAAGCGTGGCCTTAACGACAAAGTGAGCAGTGTCAGGGCGGCCGTTGCTTGTTGGGCGGAAGTGGGCGTGAACGCGGTAGTCGCTACATCCGGCGCCGCCCGAGCTTTTACGCTTGTTATGCAAAGTAATGGTTATTGGTTTACTTTCACTATGACCTCACTGGAACGGTTAAAATGTTGAGGTATAAAAGGTTTCATAAAATACCCTTTACTTACTGTTATTAAAAATGGTAACTTGATACACCGATTTCAAGAAAGAGTAAAGTTCAATTCAGTTGTATTTTTTTTTTTGTATAAACCGATTTAAAAGATTTTTCGAACGATTCTTTTTTTATTTGAAAGAATATACTTTGAGGTTGATCCTAAGTAAAGTAAGTAAGTTCGTATGAACTGAGTGGCCAGCCCTATTGTCAGAGTTATTAAGCCGCCGAAAGGCCTCTGACTTGGTTTGACGATTGCTGAACAACCGGGACCTACAATTTAACCCAAAATTTCATTAAAATCGGTTTAGTGGTTTAGTTTTTAAAACAAAATAGCGTATTTTGAAGTCGGTTGTTTTAATAGTCCGATCTTTCAGACAAAACAGTCTGACCTTGCAACCAGAGAGATTATACAGATGTTAAGTCTAACCAAGTCCCTTATCCATCCCGTTGCTAGAGAGCAAGACCGAACCAAAATATCCGAACTCTTTTATTTATTCCGTTTTTTTTTTCTATTTATATCGCAAACACAATTAATCTAGTATACTTTACACGCTTATCAAGTAATCAAACTACATTATTATGATTACGCGCCTAGATTCACACGAGACCTGCCCGTATGACTAAGCACGCCGACCCTACATACCCATCTGAGTTAATTACTTTATACAGTACTTTACACATAAATAAACATGAAAACACCTCCCAAAATCCATTACTTCACCGAGGGCGTAATTTCACAGTTATTTAATGAGATTTTGACATGAGTGATGTTATTGTGTCTGAATTCTTGACGAGTGTGTTTTTATTTAAATAATATGATGAGTTATCATGAAAACTGGCCGAAAAATAGTTTGTATATTTTAGCCTTATTGACAACGTTACTTGAAATAGATTACATATAAAATTATAGCTCCTTTATTAACTACAACAAAAAATATACGAACTACACATACCTACATAGCTAACTAAACTAGTACACAAAAAGCAAATCGATTAAAGGTATAAAAACAATCCAATTGCTCGTTACCAGATGGTAGCGTACCCAGCGTGTTGCTGTATTGCCACTTTGAATGGCAATGCTTATGCATTGGGCCAGATGCGCAGCGCATCAGAATTTTGGTCACGCGTCGCATCGATAAGACCCTCAGATATTTTTTTTAAATGAGATGAGCTCCCGGTTTCCAATGATTCAAAGTCTCGACACCAAACGGCTGAAATAAATACAATTTAAGACAAGCGACATTCCGTCAGCCCATAAAATTATTGAAAAGGTAAATGAAACTGATGCATGCATGGACTTCATTCACGTGGAGGGAATATGTTGGTTACATACCTCGCGATAACCGATCTTTTTGGGAAACCATGGGGAGGCCTATTTCCAGCAGCAGACTTCTTGTTGTCTTGTCTTATCTTGGCAGATGATGTTGATATCTATTGAGGCAACCACAGGGATTTAGGTTCGTATCTCAAATGGTCCGATACCACTTCCAGCAGACGAATGACCTCTCTCGCAAAAATTGGACAACCCTAGTCGGACTGTTTACTGTTTGTCCAAGGTAGACGTATTCTCCGACAACTTCGATAGTGGTGTTCCCCCCTGCAGTTATTGGGATATTAGAAAAGTGTACGAAATAAAACAATGATAGAAAAGCGCCCGAAATAAAAGAATGTCATAAAAGTACCTATTCGAAATCGCAATTGTAAAGCTGTTCAGCCGATAAGCCATCTGCCAATACGTCAGCCTTCGGATTAAAACCGTATTTACCTGCGGTTATGTTCCGTCGTAATGTAGCCCACTGACGGTTAAATATCGAGTGGTATTTGCGGAACCGATTCGAATTGTAATCGGACGCGTAATCGAATCAAAGGTTGCTATCAGCGTATCGCGTCGTACATTTGGTGGATTAAACTCACCCAGCACGCACTTTGGGAGCGAAACCAGGCTTTGGGGTTACCATGTATTAAACACTACATACGGAAGTTTTTTTTTCTATGTGAAACATATTGGTGTGTCTTAGCAGCAAAACTAGAGTAACCTCCTCTATGATCCGATTTTTTTTAAATCTTACTTGCCCAAATCCGGGTCATAGAACTGTCTGATTCCAGATGTTTTACTGACTACTGTTATCCACTGAACACCACTAAAAATATGTATGATAATTATACAATAAGTATAATAAATACATACGTGTATTGTTTATTTGACATATCGAATAGTTGACGCATATCTAATTTGTACATAATAATTTCAGATGAGAATATATTTTTTGTTTCATGCTTTTTAAAGCGTAGTTTTTCAGTAGTCGCGTTTTAGTATTAGAACTTATTTTTTATTCGTAGGTTAAAAACGTTTGGTCACCCGACAACGGCTCCGCAATTGCGTGCCGCTTCTGCGTAAACAATACCAATGTCCGAATTCACGGACACTTTTTGCGTGAAAGCCTTCCGTGTACTGTGAAGATTTCATAAAAACTTAATTAACTGTCACATACTAGTCATATGGTTATTTTTAGTGGCCAGTGACAATGCTAAAGTAAATTCGAGCAGGTTAATTAATGAGGGTCAAAGTCAAAGTCAAAGTAAATTTATTTGCGTGAAACATGAGTGATAACATGCTTTTGGTATTCTTAATTTTAATGTGCTTCATGTTGTGCCTCAGGAGGCGTGCAAATCAGAGGGCGCTATCAATCTTTAAAACTACTAATATAAATACCTAATTATCAAATGTTAATTTATACATGTCATAATATAATTATATAAAATTATTTTTAAATTATTATGTCAATAAAATTTCTTAAACATCAAAATATTTTTCATCCCCCCATCTCGGAAAGAGTATTTATGCTCTTCGATATCTGAGTGCAAAAGCCGTTTTTATCCGCTAGAGGATAAAGTAAATTGAATTTAGAACATCGTGTGCACTAAGTTTGTGAATTCAAAACATCATTACGTAAACCTGTTTACTTCTACCTCCATGGTGCCGAATTTATCATACAACTTTTTTAAATTTGTTAATAATTATAGTTTAAAAAACTGAAGCTACCGACTTCTCATGGATGCCATTGTCAGAAATGAACTAAATTGAAATGGGACATCGAAAAATCGGTTCACCCAGTCGAAAGTTATGAGGTAACGAACATAAAAAAAAAGTAAGTGTTTTTTTTCATTTAGTCATTTCCTCGCTGAGATGGGATGAAAAGTTACGTGTTGCACTCGAGTGCAAAGATTTTTCATCTCGTGCTCTTTTGATTCCCTCACTAATGCTTAGGATTCTAATTTTTGAATCACTCGCTGTGCTCGTGGTTCAATTTTAGAATCCTTCGCTTGCTCGGTCATCAAAATTGAGCACGCGGTTAAAAAGCAACTTTGCACTCTTGTATAACAAATAACTATTGTTCACAAGGAACAAACGTCTAGATAATCTTTAATCTTTAAATTTCTTTTTTAATAATTTAGTTGTCAGATTTCTAAGACTTATTATTATATAAGGGTGACAGAGAGTCTAACATCCAAACTTTAAATATTTTTCTATACGAAATAAATCTGAGTTTAATCATTCGTCTCATGGTTAGCGACACGGTGTTGCCGACACAGGAGGAGGTCGATCTATGTATAAGATATTCACTCTAGCCTTGATTATTTCAAGATCGCTTCTCGTACCCTTGTTCGCTGATTTCTTGTAGCTGAGATGATGATGATGAATGAAAAATAGGTGGTAATGATTTGATTTTCTGTTTGTTTTGTAGTGAAATGGGGATAGTGGAATACCTAATATACACAGTGAATATCTTACCCATTGAATTTCAGAGTGTTTTTATCCCGTATACAATAAGAGCGATTTCGAAGTACAATTATTATACTTGACAAGCAGTAGAATGGGCGTTTTCACTAGAAAGTAGTGTCGCTCTACTGTGCAATTTATTTTCGCTTCAGATATTTCCAACTTGATTGACCAATAAAATCGTTTGACAATTGAGAAAACTGCTGTTCCATTGAGTCCCCAGCGAAATGCCAGAGAATACCAAGGGGTGGCCTACCCCGACATTTTTATTATGTCTTAAAGGCCATCTGCGATACTTTTATACGCTACTTCGGAAAAGTGTGGCACCGTACTACCACCATAATATGATCGTAAAACTGAAACCTAAAAACCGTAAAAGCTTACTTTAGTTTTAAGCCGGTTTATAAAGTTACTATTAGAAATATCTCACGACAAAATAGTTGAACCCCGCGGTTTTACTCGCGATTATTCAAGTTTTGTACAATTATTCGTTCGGTATATGTCTTTAGGACTATGACTAGCATACGGGTACAGGCTCCGAGATTTCAAGCTGACACGCTGTGACGTCACCACGAAAATTACTGAATGCTCCAATCAAATCAAATTTATTGTAGTAGGTAAATATCTAAGTTTACTTGTTAATATTACATATATCTAAGATTGACTTAACGTTAAGCAACGGAGTGGCCGAGGATGGAGCTCGTTGATCTAGAAGATATCTGTTCACTTTAGCCTTGAAAATTCCTAGATTTCCAAATAATTATAAAAAATTGGAGGAACGTATCCCAATAACAGGAAGAGTAACCTTTATTAGACGTTCGAAGTCAACTTACTACTTTGTTGTTTAGTCTACGATAAAGCATGCTTGCTTATACATCCTCATACACACACGCAAATCTCCCCACACACACATAATTTAAGGACGACCAATTTATTTCTGTCGGAGAAGACCCGTAAAGCAATTATTCCAATTTAAATTATACGAGTAAAAAAGAATGAAAGGATATTTTCTAACATGCATTTGTTACAGCTACCTTCCGTATCATAACGTCGTCCAACTTCCTTGAGAGCTCTCTCGGGGCTCGTGTGAACATAATTACAATTCTGACATGTTTCCCTTTTGGTAAGTTAAAATATTTAACCTCGTAAGATTTTTTATTCGTTTACGCTTGCGCTTGACCGTTAAAGTACCTAATGTTAAAAACGTTGCGACAATTTAACACGCTTACCTAGAAAAACCCGATTAGGCTTCTATCGGGGAAGGCCCATCCAACAAACGTATTTCACATGTTTTATATGTCGTAGAGATCTTTCACTGTAAAACTATATGCATCTCCATATCAACAAACTGTGACTCTCAGATCAGGGTCTGCATGCGTGGGACTTGCAGCCTTACATTAACATTAGTTAAGGATTAGACTTTATTTTATTATATTATTATGTTAATATATTTAGTATTTTATTTATTGTTTTCATATTGTTTTTACCCACATTATACAGTTCAATAAGTCGTTAATTAACAAACTGTTCTCCTTCGGAACTTCTTGCGGAAAAGCGCTATCTTTTAACTTTGTGGTAGGGCGTGCATTTTTAGACTGAAAGATACTGCTAAAATAACTAACCAAACTACTGCTAAAATAACTAATCTAACTACTGCTCAAAAAACGAACAGAACTACTGCTAAAATAAGTTACATAACTATTGCTAAAATAACTAACCTAACTACTGGTAAAATAACTAACCTAACTACTGCTAAAATAACTAATCTAACTACTGCTCAAAAAACGAACAGAACTACTGCTAAAATAAGTTACATAACTATTGCTAAAATAACTAACCTAACTACTGGTAAAATAATTAACCTAACTACTGGTAAAATAACTAACCTAACTACTGGTAAAATAACTAACCTAACTACTGGTAAAATAACTAACCTAACTACTGGTAAAATAACTAACCTAACTACTGGTAAAATAACTACAACAGTTCAACACAACAGTACAACAGTTCAATAAGTCGTTAATTAACAAACTGTTCTCCTTCGGAACTTCTTGCGGAAAAGCGCTATCTTTTAACTTTGTGGTAGGGCGTGCATTTTTAGACTGAAAGATACTGCTAAAATAACTAACCAAACTACTGCTAAAATAACTAATCTAACTACTGCTCAAAAAACGAACAGAACTACTGCTAAAATAAGTTACATAACTATTGCTAAAATAACTAACCTAACTACTGGTAAAATAACTAACCTAACTACTGCTAAAATAACTAATCTAACTACTGCTCAAAAAACGAACAGAACTACTGCTAAAATAAGTTACATAACTATTGCTAAAATAACTAACCTAACTACTGGTAAAATAATTAACCTAACTACTGGTAAAATAACTAACCTAACTACTGGTAAAATAACTAACCTAACTACTGGTAAAATAACTAACCTAACTACTGGTAAAATAACTAACCTAACTACTGGTAAAATAACTAACCTAACTACTGGTAAAATAACTAACCTAACTACTGGTAAAATAATTAACCTAACTACTGGTAAAATAACTAACCTAACTACTGGTAAAATAACTAACCTAACTACTGGTAAAATAACTAACCTAACTACTGGTAAAATAACTAACCTAACTACTGGTAAAATAACTAACCTAACTACTGCTGAAATAACTAACATAACTACTGGTAAAATAACTAACCTAACTACTGGTAAAATAACTAACCTAACTACTGGTAAAATAACTAACCTAACTACTGCTGAAATGTCGATCGTGAGATAAGTAATGAAAGTGGAGTTGCCTGCCATTCGTTTTTTGGAATAGTCACCGTGGAACGATGTTGCTTTTTGCCTGTTTAAAGCAGTCTGATAGTAAAAAGGCCAAAGGGGACAAGATCATGCTAAATGCACACACCGGAATGTATACGATAAAAAACCTATGAACTAGCGACTTTATGGCAACGTCCCAAAATTTGGAGCTTAGTTCGAACGTGGGTCTGACGGTTACTGATGAGCTTTTTTTTTCAGAATTCAAATTAAAAATTAATTTATTTTGAGTTAGTTGTACCTCTAGCAAACGATAAACTTTTTTGCACGTTTCTCAACGGATCCCCAACGCTTGGAGTTACTTGGAGAATATTAAGCATACCCATGTCATCGTGTTCATAAGTATATGTATATCTGATAATACGAGTCACGCCAGCCAGAACGCGTGTCTAATGATCTCCGTATGACGTAGTGAAATATTAAGGTTTGGCCACACAGTGGTGCGCGGGCGCGTAAATAACTTTCTTTTAGCTCATAAAAAAGCCAACTCAAATTGATACATACTACAAAAACAAATTAAAATATATTCAATAATAAGAAACTTATAAGCAAAAGCTAATTAAAATTTATACATACTGCAAAACAAATTAAAATGTCTTCAAAAATAATTTTATTTAAAAAAACTGAAAAAAAAAACGACTTGAAAATACCATTTTTTATTGTAAATAACAGTTTTTGTGTTTGTATTTGTTGCTTGGGACCACCTTTGAACCTACCAAACAAAAAAAGACGTGTGGCACTCGGAGACTGCCGCGGTAAAGCTATTGCATAATAGCTTTACGCGCGGTGTGTTAGGTTATTTTCGTTACGGAATTTCTGGATTCGGTCTCCACGCTCAAGGCCCGCGATAGAAGCTATGCAATAGCTTAAAAAATTATCACAATCAAGGCACGATTGAAGGTGGAACCGGTAAACATACATACAAAAAAAACTTAGTCGAATTGATAACCTTCTTTCTTTTCGGAAGTCGGTTAATAAGAAAGTTACAAGCATTTCCATTTCATAGAGAGTACACTCGTTACACAGAGACGACACGATTGTGGAAAATGACGTCATCCAACACGTGTGCCGTACAAATTCAATACAATCTGTCGATTCGCATGAAAGGGACAGAGCATGACATACAAAAAAAAAAACGTTATATCTCTAAGTTTATGAACCGAGCGACATATATTTTTTTAGTATAATGACGTATTACATATTTTTACCCGACTGTGTTAGAAGAAGGGTCATGTTTTTCGATTGTATATATGTATCTGTGTGGGTATTTGTGTATGTATGTTTCTATATAAGCACCTACAGCCTAAGCGGCTTGAACGATTTTGATGTATACTAATATTTGATTTATTATTATCAATTTATTTATTTCTTAATTATTATTATTATGTTATGTGATTATTTTATTATTATGTGATTTCTATGAGTATTAACTCGAAATAAATGAATTTGAATTTGATGTGCTAGGTGTCGTTAGATTCGTCTTCACTCCCTGAGTGTCATAAGCTATATTTTTAACCGACTTCCAAAAAGAAGGAGGTTATCAATTCGGTCTGTATGTTTTTTTATATGTTTGATTACCGATTACTCAGCCAATTGTGCATTGACTTTGATGATTCTTTTTGTAATTGGTAGGTCTTCTTCAAAGGTGGTCCCATAAAATTGATGGTCCCTGCTTCGATTTTGATAGAAATATATAATATTTTATTATATATTTCTATCAAAATCGAAGCAGTACTTTGGTTTTTATAACAAAATAACTGGTAAAATATTATCGAAGTGCCTGTAAAGAAGTGAACAGCAATCGCATATGTGTTGTATTGCGTATTTTGAAGTCGTTTATTTTAGTTTTTTAAACTGCAATTATTGTAAAACTATTGTCTTATGAAATAAAACTCATGCATATTCTCTATTCTCATCGCTTAAACTGCTTGTCACAATGAATTGTGTGGCTAAGCCCTTACTTATTATGTAGCATTAATTAAACTAAGCTATATTACTTATCTCTACGTCCTATCTATTGTAACTCACGCAACTAGGTTACATTAGGAATACGTATACCGAATGTATACATAATGTAGACACTCACACCCCGTTTCCGAACTGCATAAGGAAGGGCTTAACGCGCGCAGCTATCTCGCTCGCGCATAAAATAACTGAGTTGGAATATTAGAAAAGTGAAAGACAGAATTGTCATTTAGATAGGAAAGTGTTGTCTAAACACAATCTACCAACACCCCAACCTATGGGGAGTACAAGATTAGGAAATATACTTATACGCTTATATGGGAAGTACTTACCATAGAAAAAAATATTTCACCACTTTGTCGACGTGTACCAAATTACAGCTTAGTAGTAATAAAGTAAAGTAATAGTACAAAGCTTTAAAGTCTTTGAGCAAAGCCGCTGACGTATAGACGGACCGACATGCCGAAACTATAACGTACCTTGTAGACTACCACAAAAATTAACGCCATACCTACAGGCAATAATTGCGTACTCAACATTTACTCTTTACTCACTGAATATTCCGGCGTAGCCAGTTTACCACACAAATACAAATCCTAACAATAACATTATAAACTAAGCGAAAGTATATGTCTGTCGTTTGTCTCTCTGTCTGTTTGTTACCTCTTCAAAGCTAAACGTCTGAACCAATCGTTATGAAATTTTGCACAGAGATTCTTTAAGACCTAGAGAAAGACATAGGCTATATTTTATGATCATCTTCATCATCGTTTTTCATCACTACGCAGATAACACCGCGGGGCGCAACTAATATTTTATAAGCAAAGTAACTTTTTCTGTCGTCTGTCTGTCTCTCGCTTTGTTATCTTTTCACAGTTAAACGACATAACTATAGACTAATCGTTATCAAATTTGACACAGAGATTATTTAGGACTGGAGAAGGATATCTATAGGCCATATTTTATCATCATCATCACCGTTTTCACCGTTGTGACACCGCTGGGCGCAGCTAGTCCTAAATAAGTGGTTCGTACTTTGTACTACAAGATAGTGTTTGTTCTATCACTTTTAATTTGGTCAAAACTGTCAGAACGACGCCAGATTAATGATTGGACGATGATTGTTGGCGGCGGCCCGTACGTCATGCGGCGATTTCAGTTGGAGGCGCGCGCCGCGCCCCAAGGTTCTTCTAATATACCACCTTCACAATACCTTGGCACTAATTAATTGAGCGGCAAAGAAATAACTTTTGCTTTTTAAGGTTCCGTAGTAACTATGAGGAACCCATATACATTTGCCATATCTGTATGTCCGTATGTCACAGCCATTTATTTATTGACTATCAGCACTATATAATTATACAATATATAATTTGACAGGTAAATGAGTTGAATGTTCCTTCAACAAAATGCTGTGGTATTTTTTTCCAAATAGAAGTGAAAAATATGAGGAAGGGATGCTTTTCTTTCAACCCACCCCATGGTGTAAGGGGTCGTGAATTGGGTCTTTTAAAATAAACAAAGTTTCGTTTATTATTAATTCTCAAATGTGATGTGTGCGAGATACAAGCCAGTCAAAGTTGAAAAAGTTGTGTGTATTTCTAAGCTATTAGAGGTAGAAATCATAATTAACCATAGTCGTAGACTATAAATATTAAAAACTTTTAAAGAAAATTATTTTGAACACTTTGATTCCTACTATATACCTACGTGTCTCGACACGATCTTGGCCATTTATTTCTTTTTTGACTTCTAATCAAAATATAAGTTGAAGAGTTTAGGATTAGAAATTAGTTCTTTGGAGTAAAGACAAATAGGCACTTTATACCTGTCCTCTTATCTGCGAATCATGTGCAATGTGCCTTCTCCTTCTATTTTTAACAAATTATAATACTAGTAAAAATTAGACAGTTAAAACATTTTTCACATTCGACGGGAATGTTTTTGCGGCTGTCTACATATTTGTAATTAAGTGAAAAACTGTATAAAGATATTGAAATAATGATAAAGTAACTTACAGAACGTCCTCCACGGCTGCGTGTGGTGCAGGAAGGCACAGTACTGCCGCCGGCACCACTCACGTATTGTAGATATCACTCTAACATCATTCTCTGGGGCAGCCTCTGTAACATTATTTTATATAGGTACATAATATAAAATCACACCTATTTTCCCTTAACCCCTTAAGGATCTTAACCCCTTAACGGCCACATGGTCTTTGATGCTCTGCATTGGGGTAGGCAGAACATCAAAGACCACGAGGCCGTTTGACGCCACATTTGACCTGGTTAGACGGCTAGAGGGGATTAGAGGGTAAGATGTGATATTGGCCTGCAGTGACAGGGGTCAGCCCGTCGCCTACATAAACGCCAATTTCTTTCAAGTCCACTGTTTTTTTACAGTATGCCCGGGAAGAGAAGCAGTTGGTTTTATTTTACTGTAGTTACTCAACGTATGTAATTGTACGTAATCTTTACCTTAAGTGGCAATATACAAGTGATTACAAGCTAAACCACGAGGTACTTGCCCTTCTCCGCTCTATTAACATATCTCCTGCGGCCGTTGACTGGTTTCGAAGTTATCTGTATGGGCGCCGGCAACGTGTACGTATCGATGACATTCTATCCTCATGGTGTGATACTAGTTCCGGTGTTCCGCAGGGTGGCGTTCTCTCTCCTCTTTTATTTGCACTCTTTATTAATTCTATCACTTTTCATCTTGTTTCTTCCTACCACCTCTATGCTGACGATCTCCAAATTTACTCTCAAGCCCCTGTAGATCGCTTGGAGGAGGCAGTGATGTCCGTAAACAGCGACCTTCAACGCATTGAATGCTGGTGTAAATCTTATGGACTCACAGTTAACCCTTCAAAAACACAGACTATCATCATTGGAAGCTCTCGTTTAATCGCTAGAATTGATTATATATCCCTGCCTAAAATTGTGTTTGCTGATGTTATTGTCCCTTTTAGTTCTGAGGTCAAAAATTTAGGGATCATTTTTAACAGCTGCCTATCATGGAACCCTCAACTGCAGTCTATCAAGCGTAAGCTCTATGCTTCAGCAGCATCGTTAAGAAGGTTGAGAAATTTCTTGCCAACAGCTACCAAAGTCTCGCTAGCACAATCTTTGCTTCTCCCTATTCTGGACTACGCTGACGCATGCTACTTAGATTTGACCCAGGAGCAATTTGACAGGCTTGAGCGTCTCCAGAATCTTTGTATACGGTTTATTTTCGGTCTCCGAAAATATGACCATGTCTCTCTTTTTCGAAATAAGCTCAAGTGGCTCCCTATTCGTCTTCGCCGGGATTCTCACATACTTTCTCTTCTCTATACAACTCTGTTTCACCCTTCTTCACCCTCTTACTTAAGTTCACGTTTTACCTTCACCTGCGACACTCATGATAATAATCTCAGGTCATCAGTCAATTTAACTCTCTCTACCCCAACCCATTCTACTCAGTTTTATGGATCTTTGTTCTCGGTACGGGCTGTTGTTCTTTGGAATGCTCTTCCGGTGAGCATCAGACGTGCCCAGAGCATCGAATCGTTTAGGACACAGATCAGAAACTATTATCTTTCCTTAACTCATTGACTCGGTTTTCCTTCACATCACAATATTTTATGTTTAGTCTAAGTAAGTTTATATTTATTAGTTTGTATATAATATACCTATATATGTAAGTACTATTTGTATGTAGTGTATTTTATGTTTATATATATATATATATCCATAAGTCTTGTTTCATATGTGATTTCACCACCGTCAGCGTTTACTTTTTCTTCTCTTTTAACATCTTAAGGTTGTCTGGAAGAGATCGCTATTAGCGATAAGGCCGCCTTTTGGACCTTTCTAACGCCTTAATTATGTACCTAATGTTATTTTATTATGGTGTCAATAAAGTGTTTTTGTATTGTATTGTATTGTACAAGAAGACAAGAATCTTGGTTGGTTACTGTGAAGCCTTAAGAGTGGCCTTTAACGCGCATCACAACCTTTTTAAACAAGTAAAATATTAGAAAAGTGAGAGACGAATTTGTTTGTTTAGGTAGGTAAAAAAAATAAAAAGTTTTATGCAGATACCTATCACTTTAACTGGCGACGGAGTAGTGAAAATACATACATAAATATATTTCTTTTCAACCAAATATCGTCACAAAAGTTGATTTCATTATGTACCTACCTATCTTCACATTTTTATATAAGTATGTTACATTATTGGTCAAAACACTATTTAGCATTTTCCGATGGCCGTCTACTAATTTCAACTTTGTATAATTTTATTCATATGATCAATTTGTAAACCGGTAAATTAGGAGGCCGTGTTAATTCAAGCCTAAGAGAATTAGAAACAGGAAGAATTCCTCAACATATTATTATGATTTAGTAGTTTTCCTGTATGTAAGTATGAATACTCAGTTATAATAAATATCATTAATTAGGTATCAACATAATTAATTCGTCATCATCATCATCTCAGGCATAAGAAGTCCACTGCTGGACATAGGCCTCCCCCATGGATTTCCAAAAAGACCGATTGGAAGCGGCTTGCATCCAGCGTCTTCCCGCCACTTGTATGAGGTCATCTGTCCACCTCGTGGCTGGTCTTCCTAAGCTGCGCTTGCCGGTACGTGGTCTCCACTCGAGAACCTTTCGGCCCCATCGGCCATCAGTTCTACGTGCTATGTGCCCTGCCCACTGCCACTTCAACTTGCTAATCCGTTCGGTGACTCCTGTACGTCTACGTATCTCTTCATTTCTGATTCGATCTCGTAGAGAGACTCCGAGCATAGCCCTCTCCATACCTTGAGCTTCCTTATAAGGCCCATAGTTAGGGACCACGTTTCAGTGCCGTATGTCATCACTGGTAACACACACTGGTTGTAACTTTCGACACTTTCGACTTGAGGGACATAATTAATTACCTACAAGTAAATCCGTAGGTGCTCACCAACTTCTTATCTTATCTACTTTACTTACCTATGTGTAACACATACGAGTATAGGTAAAAGGATAAGATATTGATAACCATCAGTTATAGCCACGGAGTACCTACTATAATATATACGGTAGAAATTACGGCGAAGGAAGATATAACGAGGAAATCTTACCAAGGTGGTGGTACTTATCCTATCATAATTCATATTATAAAAACGAAAGTAATTCTGTTTGTCTGTCTCTCTGTTAACTCTTCACGGCTAAACCAATCGATGTGAAATTAGGCACAGAGATTCTTTAAGACCTGGAGAAGGACATAGGCTATATTTTATCATCATCATCATCACCGTTTTTCGTTAGTACGTGGATGTCACCGCGAGACGCAGCTAGTAAGTTATAAGGAGTATTATTAATAAAAATAAATGGATAATATTTTTCAGTGATTTTTAAATTTTTTAATTGACCTCTATGTGATACGTGCCAACATTCTATCTTTTTTTGTTATTTGCCAACATAATGTATGAACCCTAATGTACCCTAATGTATGAACGAGAGAGAGCACAATCTGGCTGTCACACTCAGGGGCTGTACCACAAGCGTTCAAACAGTCTTTTGTCTCGCCCTTTCTACAGTTGACAGAACAAGATAAAGGTCAAAGTAATATTGAAATAAATTTGCTATTAAGATTGTGGTAACCCCCTCAAGAGCCAGTTTCCATACCAGGATAGACAAGTTTATTATTTTCTAGCTCACCACAACTTGTATGCCTGCAGCTAGATAATCTAAAATACTAGGCACCGTCCTATAGAGTTCTTATTCCCTCATCTGGGAAAGTTAGTAATATAACGATACGTGACTCACATGGCAGGCACAATATCAAGTGTCAACAAACTGATAAGATAAATGTTCAAACCACAACAACGACTGTTAAACTAAATATCGCAAATTTACATAAAGTATTCTTACCTTGGTTTAAAAGAGGTTCATATCCGTCCTTAGAGAAACGCCACCAGGAAATCATAATTCATAACACATATAGGTACAACACAACACTATCGCACTTTATAAACACTGATAGAAGTACAAAGTAGCCATATAAGAGCTGACATTTAGCCGGCTGTCTGCTGGGAAATGCAGATAAATATTATTGTCGAAGTCGTCGATGCGTTCACAGAACTCTATGATTTTGTAGTATTATATTTGTGCTTGTAGGATTGCTACATTGATATGGACAGGTACCTATTTAGATTTGAATTGTGCAAGTATATCGTGAGCGGCGATTTATTATGTTATCTATACCTGATTGGATTCCAACTGATATCATAGTTTGTTTTGATGGATGATAACACTTACTTACATAGATTTTTTATTTAATTGTCTTGCGGATGATCGCTCGCCTGATGTGTGACGCTGCAGTCTACGATGGAGCGCATAGAATATGCTTATTCACTTGTGATTTGAAGACACCCAGATTATATATATCGGGGAAAACCCACTCAGGTAGCGTATTCCACAATATTTTTTTGAGTTGATGATTTGTCATGGATTTTTATATTACCTATGATATATTATTATCACGTTTGCCTACCTCTCCTTAGGAATCTACTTAGAAACAATTATCTATACAAAAACTAAAGTACTTACCCGACTGCATAAAAGTGATTTTAGTTGTGTAACTGTTAAGATGGACAGAGGATATCATACAAGTGGCAGGAAGACGCTGGATGCAGGCCGCTTCCAACCGGTCTTATTGGAAATCCATGGGGGAGGCCTATGTCCAGCAGTGGACCTCTTGTGCCTGAAATGATGATGATGAACTGTTACGCTTATTTTTATGATGTAGAGTATGTACGATTTTTGGGTGAAATTATGTGCGTCGTCGATAGGTATACTATAATTTTAAATGAACATTTTCAGAATAATTCTTGTAAAATCATTTATTGCATATTTTTTAGGCTCAAGTCTTACTTTTGTTCTTTGTATTTGTGTTCTCTCTTTTTGTTGTAGTGTATGGTGTATACAAAAAAATATTCTTTCTTTCTTTCATGCTCAAAGAGCGGTAAGTATAGAGTCAAATTTCTGAAATCGGTTTTCTTTGCAATATGGAAAACTATCTGCGCCCTGCGGTTTCTAACGCATAGTATGAAAAATGACGATGATCATAAAATGGAGGCTAAGTCCGTCTCCTGCTCCTCAGCTATATCTGTATAAATTTCATATTAATCGGTTCAGCAGTTTAGTTGTGAAATGGTAACAAACAAACAGACGGAGAGATAGACAGCGTTACCTACTTACGCTTTTGTAATATTAGTAAGGATAAGGATGTAGTTGTCTGTTTGGCTAGAGAACTAATGTGGCATTGGGGGCGCTGGCTATCCTTAGCAGCCCCGGATCTACGATTTTTTCGAACCGGGGCAGAAACTTGACGGTGGCGCCCCTCTCTCCAGCGCTTAAAAAACTTATTATAATTATCTATGTGGCGCCCTTTTCTTAAAAGTAAACGGTGAGTCAACCAAGCTTTCGTATTCTAGGCGCTTTGTGGAGCAAGTTATTTTATTTTTAATCATATTAATTATGATTTTTGCGCCCCCTGAAAATGCCGCCTGGGGCACCCGGCCCGCCCCCCTCCCCCCCCTAGATCCGGGGCTGATCCTTAGTTCATTATTTTGTTCAATCAAGATGTTAGTTGCCATTTTTTTCTACGATAGTTTTCTATCCAAACAGATTCTACTGTTTTAGATGAATAATTAAATAAAAATGCCAACGATTATTACAGAAACACTTTATTAGTTTCCTAACGTAATTCATCACATATACTTAGCGACTAATGAGTTAACGAGTATCAAAACGCCGCCGTACAGTTCAGACACCGAAAAGTTAATTTTGAAGAAGTAGGTAGTCTGTTTGGAAAGATATCTATCGTGACAAATGAGAACTGACGTCTCAATTGTGTTGCTAGTCGATCAATATGACGAAATAAGGACAACAGCGCCCTCTATGACACATTCGTTCTCTTTCCAAACAGACTAATACGATTTTTTTAAAGTTCATTCAGTAATTTTATATCTTCAAAAATGTTGGTATGCGCGAGCGAGACGGAAGATGGTCGAACTACAATGTAGATCTTTGTGAAAATGTATGTACAGTTCAATACAAAATACATAGAAAATCTGTTGTTAACAGTTACACGGCGTACAACATTAGCTGCGCCCCGCTGTTTTGCCCGTTTTAATAGTACCTGTTTTCCATATAAACTTGCCTTTAGTGTTAGTCCAGGGTTTAAATAAAACAATTTCATTTAAATCCGTTCAGACGTTTAGTGGCATTTGACAAAACCGTCCAAACTTCGCATTTATAATATTACTAGGATAAAAAAGATTAAGAAAAAGGTAAATAGAAACTGCGTAAATTCGTCGAGTGCAAAACCATGTCTTTGAATGAATGAATATAAAACTAGACTATAAAGTAGAATCTATGACTGTTAGTTTGTATACCTAATTATTATAAATATGATGTACTCATTTTATACCCATTAACTTATACTACTGTTGTTTATTAACGGTGCTGTGTCTTCAACATCGGACCTCTCGCTCTCACTCGACACTGCAAAGAGACAAATACATTTTAATACATAGTCCACGAGTCCCAGAATACCCCAAAATATTTAAAATGACGAGAAAAGATCAACACAAAGTACATACAATGCAACCAACGTTATTAGTTTGTGTAAACAAAAACTGAAAAGATAGAACGGATAGTCGCTCACATTTTAATTATCCTGTTGTAATGTTGGCTAACCAGAATATGGCATCAGTGTTGCCGCAATTACCGACCAATTTTCAGTTGACCAATTTAACAAGATTTCAGGCTTTCGGCTTTTCCTTTGATTTCTAGAATATTTATCGGTGATTCGGCGTGTAATCTGTGATCGGAATGCACCAATCGAATGGGGAAAAAATACGAGTTGGTTACATTGTATTACTTTACAAAACTTAAAATAATAACAGATATCACAAACAAGTGCGGAATTACACATTTGGTGAGGCGAGGTAACTAATAAACTATGGTAATGGAGGTGATTCACACATGAAGATAGCGTGAAAAGCATGCAATAAAATAAATTTTAGGACACAAAAAACATTTTTTTCTGTTAACATAAAGCAAAAAAGAAAGGAAATCGACAAACTAGTTTAATTATTAGTAAAAGTAACATCCTGTCAATAAGGTTACTTATATAAGCAATAATAAAATCAAAAATATATCAGCACATATTGTATAACTATACTTATCTTGTTATATAAAAAGCGTCACTATTCGTAGCCGAAAATTATTTGTATCAACTGTACCATACAATAACACCAAATTCAATATTTAGCTTTCACACTTTCATAATCAGAAAGTGGCAACACGGTACTATAAAAAAAATACAGTGCCTATAATGGCTTTAACGTCACGGGCTAAATGTGCAAACCGAACGTAGCCAAAAAATAAAAAAGTGTAAACACACACACTCTAGGGTGTAGTACAATAAAACAAGCTATTCAAAATGTACATTAGCTTATATTTGACATACAAAATACACGTCACATGGATGTCATACAGCCAGTTAGCGGTACAGTGTTACAGAAAACATTTATTTATATTTATATTAGCTCTACTTATATGGTAACACCGTTTTGAGCTGATTCTATGAGAGATAATAGCGATTCTCTCACTTATTTCAATTTCAATAGAGTGCTGTATCGAGTAGCAAGCGTTCTAGCACTTAAAACTATTTTTACATAGAATATATATAAAGATATAGAGAGGATACAGGGGAAAAATGTTAGTGGCAGCCAACACCGATTTGATTGTAAATCTTATGTTTAGGTAATTAGGGTTGAGAATAGATTACGTTAGTACAAGACAAGATGCAATACTTTCGGTCGCTTTTAGTATAAATAGTCAATATTTTAAAATAAATTATTAGCTTATATGCCATAATTTTACAAAATTAAGTCGAATCGTATTACTTTAATTGTGAATGGAGCAATATACAGCATGACTGTTTTTTAACACACGGCCTCTGCAATCTAATATGGGTTAAATGAACATAGGTCTATAATGTCATGACCAAAAAAATTCTTGCTCTTGGTTTTGTCTAAATTATTTAGATTTATGTCGTAATGGGGTATGTAAAGTATCTTTTCAGATAATTATTTTGTGTTTATTCAAAACTTTAACTTTTTTAAGTACCATATAATATATTTGCAATTAAAATAGTTTTCATGTTTTTTAAGGTCTACACTGAGGACCTTTGTGACGTCATAAGCCTTGTCATTTTTACTAATGTTTTGCATTTTATATATAAAAAAGTAACAAGAACTCGCATAGTAGGAATACGGTGTTGTCTTTTATTTACTACAGAATGTGATGTTAAAACTGACTATTTTTTCGTTCAGGACGATGGAACGTGTAATACAAAGATTTTGAGGTGGGCGTTTTTTTAACGAACTGTTTTTTTTCAACAGCTTTTCAATAGTCAACGAATTAACAGCTTTTCGTTATTACGTAAACCAGTAATTTTTTTAAACCTGTTAATCGCACAAAATCCACAAAGTCTTGTTAATTCAACGCTTATTGGCTGAACGATACACAAAAATCTCCGAATACACGCGATTAACTGCCAAAATTCCCGAATGGATCAAACGAGACAAACCCGTTGAAACAAATTCAATGGGTTTTTGTAAAAACGTTAACAGGTTCTCGTTGATAGATAAAGCAGTTTATTTCACAAAACAAGTTGACTGGTCAATGCCGTTCTTTCAACGCTTGTTATTGGCTATAAGGATACATCCACGGAACTCTACGAATACATCCGATCGAACGTCCCGAAGAAACTCAATCAGTGGTATTCTCATTTCTCGCTTACTCCGCGTATGAGTAAATGAAATAATGCTTTTACGGATTATTTGCAACGATTACGCAAAAATTATACTTGTTGCTTGTATATTAGAATCTAAAATCAAACAAAAACATTCAAGGTGTCGAGTTATTTTGATTGAAAAAAGCGTTTATTTATTATGAATTTGAAATTGTGTGTAAACAAAATTGTTTTGATTACTTCGGTCAAGGTCGGTTTTGGTGCGGTCGCGCGGGAGGATTTGTTAGTTTTTCAGTTTTTTTTAGTTAATTTGTATATGACTATATAAAAAAATTACTATTGATGTCGTTATAGATCAAATACGTTGTCACAAAGCGTTATCGAAATTTCACATTTGTTGAAAACCTAATAACTGAATCAATTGTTTTTCAACCTGTTAACCGTTGACAAAAAGTTGTATTTTTTTAAATGACGGGTAAATTGTCAATGTCCCACCTCTAGGAGGAATTAATGAAAATCATTAGTCAGTCAAATGAACCAGTGAAGCAAGTGATGTCATGGTGGTCCCCATTACAAAACTTAAAAATATAAAAAAAGTTAGTTTCATAGAACTTGCTTTATATACCCCATTGTTGTTCTAACCACCATCGCTACAAATCTCAATCGAAAATGTAATATTAAAAATTTAAAAAACAAACTTAAAAAAAAATTAACAATACGTTACTACCTAATTACCCTAATTCAATAAAACTCATACACGCAGACGAAATCCGCTCAAATTCAGAAGTCAAAATGCAACTTCGAAACAAAAGAGAATCCAAGAGACAGTCAAATTCTTCCTCAACCTAGAGCGATCATTAAATAATCTTAGTATACATTAATTTAGCACAATCCCGTCCCGCGGTATATTATATAAAACATATTTATACAATATTATGAAAAATAAATGTATTTTGGCATGTAATATAGCCTATACATTAAATTTGATATGGACGCCACTAGCGTTATAGTTATAGTACTTCGCCAGCTTAGAGATACATTTCTATAAAACATACAATGCCTAGTAAGAAAAATAGCAGACAAATAAGTAGTTTCACAAACCATAGACAATAACTGTAAACCGTAACCCTTGATAACTTCACTCTTAATCCATAATCTCTCCGAGAAAAAAAAAACAATTTACAGTAAATTTTGATAACTTATCCTACTTTTTCAATTGTTTTCATTCGAAAATAGGCTACCGCTTGACCGTCAACTCGACTGGTGTTAAGAGATTTTTGCGGCCTACGATAGGGCGCCCTTGCCTAGTAGAGACTTTTTCATTCGCGATTTGAAGACACCTAAATTATATCTGTTCAGGAAACACATTCCCCATTTTAGCCGTATGCATAATAAAAGTGGATCTAAAGCAGGATTTTTTGGGATATCCACCATGAAAGATGTCGCTTGTCGCTGCATAGACCAGAATCAAAAATAGGAAACTATTGCTGAACTCTAATAATCCCACCGAGGCTGACGCTAATGAGAGACACTGGACTGAAAAGACAACCACAAAAAGGTTTAAAACTTTTAATCTCAAAAACACAGCAAATTCACACTGTTAGAAAACCGACGCCTGGAAAAGGGACTAAAAGGGCACCTTTTAACATGAAAGAAATCATTGATATACGCAGAGCTCGCGGAAACACAAGCGACTTTGTATCGCATCTATCGGTGAAATTGTGACGTCCTCGCAAGTAAGAGTATGAGCCTTTTAGAATGGCATATTCAAGCCAACTTCTCACCTCTGAATGGTGTCATCATCATCATCTCAGCCATAAGAAGTCCACTGCTGGACATAGGCCTCCATGGATTTCCAAAAAGACCGATTGGAAGCGGCTTGCATCCAGCGTCTTCCCGCCACTTGTATGAGGTCATCTGTCCATCTCGTGGCTGGTCTTCCTACGCTGCGCTTGCCGGTACGTGGTCTCCACTCGAGAACCTTTCGGCCCCATCGGCCATCAGTTCTACGTGCTATGTGCCCTGCCCACTGCCACTTCAACTTGCTAATCCGCTGTGCTATATCGGTGACTTTTGTACGTCTACGTATCTCTTCATTTCTGATTCGATCTCGTAGAGAGACTCCGAGCATAGCCCAACTGAACTGTGCATAGCTGAATGATGTAATCTCTATCTAATCGAGTATAATATCTGGGACTTCGCTTATCGAAGTCCTCGACTTGTCCGAGCCTGGTGGTCAGTAACGTGACGCGTAACGAGTAACGAGTAGTCTACATCGTGTTGTCTTAATAGTTCCCAAAGTATTGGACGTCGAAACATAAGTGCTGTGCCATTATTTAACATAACAGCTAACTCACATGACATTAAGTGTGCGCGAGGCCGGCCGCCGCCGCCGGGCAGATATCCCAAATTGAACCAAAGGCCATCTGCTCCGACCGTCCTAACCGATTTTATTTCACAATTTAAGAAAACGGAAATATTAATTTCAATGAGTAGTCAGATACCAGGGTATACGGTATATATTAAATTGCTTCAATATTTGTTTTTTCTACATTATATAATTATGTATTTAATAGGTTTAATATTTTTGTGCCACATTTCTTGACAGGCATTGTTTAATCGTCACCCGACTTACTGATCAGTGGCGCCATGTAAATCCGACAATCCCCATCTAATAGATCATCTATAACAAGAAAAGTTTTAATTTTTACGATTTTAAAAAACTTCAAGCTAGGTACTTATAGCTCCATCTATTTTATTTTACAACCAAAAATCCTAAATATGATTCATTTTCAAAAAAATCATCAAACATTTTGCGGAGTATGAAACGAATTTAAATACGCAATACGCATACCGAGATTTAGCGATAAGACCGCCAACAAACATTTAAAAAAGCCTTTTCTTGTTACATATTAACGTATAGCTTCTGATACGAACAACAATTTATCTATCCATAATTTCAGAGTAAGAGAAACATGAAATCTACCGCAATATTTACAAAAGTCCGCAACCAAGTGATAATATACTCGAAGTATTTTAGTATAAGTTAGTATAGTCAGATAGCGAGCACGTGCGGCGGGTTGGTATAGGCCGGCACGGCTCTACCGATCTTGCCGCGCACTAATCTATAACCTGAAAATATACGACTCTCTAATTTATTTAGCTGCAGCTGTCCACCACCGTATATATTACGAAATACATGTCTAAATATCTGTCTTCAAACTTGTCTAGAAAAGTATTTCAATATTCATTATTTATATTTTAAGCAACGTAACATTTAAATGAATAATTAAGTCGACACTCTGCCGACTACAGTTTCGACCCACGTACTGTGGTCTTCTTCAGGGTGAATGCCCACGCCAGCACACCTTTTGATTTCGCTTGGCATGGATTTATTTATTTACCCCTATAATTATTATTTTGCATGTGTTTTTTTTATTATATTTATTATAGCGTATGTAGGTAGATTTGAGATTCATATTCGTAAATCTGGACAAGTTTGAACATAGAAAACTACATGCAATTTAAGCTTTAGCGAAAATTATGCATAATTCATTGATTTTTTTCGAAACCGGAACTACAATGGAAGAATTTCAACATATAAACTACTAATTACCTTTGGAAAGTGAGATTTAAGATACAAGTATGCTATTATACCCCACAATTTCACTCATTACTCATAATTTTAAGTATATAACCTACATATAAACAGACAGACAAGATTTCAAGACAGAGCGCTACCTAATTCATTAAAATAACATTTCACATCTAAAAAGTGCGCCATTTTTGTGTATTGGCGTTTGAAGAACATCCTTAACCGATTAGAATATGTACAGTGTAAAATAACGTCACTAAATAACAATTAACAAACAATCCCAACACGGTAACGTAAAGAAGTCCATGCATTTATGACTACGATTCACTATTATATCCTATTTGACGTGAGAAAGTCTAAATTTGATTCCATAAAGAGAGAAAATTCAGGAGTTTTGGCGCGAACCTCATATAAATATGTCGTCGTCGATTTATTTTCTAAACTTCTGAGAATGTTAATGCTATAAAAAGTGTGGTGTTTTATTCATTAAGTGTTTGATCAAGTGAGTGAGAAAGTGTGTAAAAACGGTGAAATGTGTTTTTTCAAGCCATTTTGAGACTGTTGCCACGCATATTGTAGCAACGAACGATTTACGTTCACGTGTTGTAAATCACACGTCTGTGTGCAAAAGTAAATAAAGTTACCAAAAGTGGATAAGTTATTTTAAAAATATCCTAGAAGAGCATAGTCTTAAATGTCTCAGATACACGATTTTTTAACTTTTCTTTTTTTAAATAAAGGGCAGCCTTTTTTAACAAAAGACTATCACAATTGTCAATTTACACAATAGATATCTACATTTGACAGTGAAGGCACAGGATAACCAATTCTCAAAATGCCATAATTATTAGTCTTAAACGGACTAATTTTACAAATGACTAATAGTAAAAAATTAACATTCTACGAATGACTAATTCTACAAAAGGCAATATTTTTTTTTTATATTGCACATCTCGAAAATTAGGCATTTATAAAAGTGGTCATTGCGAGAATAATTTGTTGAATTTGCCATTATGAGAACTAGGTATTGTAGAATTTGCCATTACGATAATGAAACATAAGTAGAATTTGCCATTATGAGAACTAAGCATTTGTGCAATTTGCCATTTCTACAATTAGACCTTTCAAAACTCTTAAGCCATTTTGAGAATGGAGCATTCCGCGCCTAAACCCATTTGCCTAGTCATAAATACACGGACATTGTCCAACACATATCCCATCAGTCCCCTAGACGTCAACATATAAACAACACACACACGGACCTAACAAATTTGATCTACTTTTATTCCTAACGCGACCTCCAACAAAATTCGAATTTTAATATTTTTTCCTAAATCGACATAAGTCAGATATTTCTGATGACAACTTGAACGGGTGCCGGTTCGGACTCTGGTCAACAAATATTGTAAGTGACATTTCAATCGTTTGGGCAAATTGATTTTTTTGAATGAAAACTTAAAATATTGAAGAGGTTCGTTTACCGCGCACTTGTACGAAAAGAGTAACCTGATTTATATTCATATTCATTTATTTTTGGTAAAACCGATTTACATATTTTATACATCTTAAACATTATCCAATTTTAATTGTTACTTTTTATTTGATTGGTAACATAAAACGGACGTTTTATGCTTTAAGCTTTTTTATTTAAAAATAAATGTCAAAATCATTATTTGACATTTAACCATTGTAATTGTAACCAAATGTCAAAATCATTATTTGACATTTAACCATTGTAATTGTAACCAAATGTCAAAATCATTATTTGACATTTAATTACGGTTTTGTAGAAGTTAAAACAGATTTCGCCTGTTTTATGGGAAAACGCGCAGTTTACTGGTGAAATCTGCGTTCCTCTTCGGCTATGAATAATCTACAGACTATCACAGTGTAATTAGAAATGATAAATAATATGTACATTATATTAATTAAATCAATATTTTAAAAAAAAAGAAAGAAAAAAAGACAAATTAATCTCTACAGACTCCGGGGTCCGTGCCTTTTATAAACTAATATATTATGTATTTTTAACTACTTACATTTTGTTTACAAGTAGTTGACTCTGCGAACCGTATTTTTTTTATCCTAAATCTAAATGTTTCAACATATATTTATAAGGCATGCTACTTTTATATTCTCTCTAGCATTCGAAATGTCTGCACAATATATTTTTTTTGGATTTTATTAAACTGCAAGCAGCGTGATTTTTTGGTGTGGGTTCTACAGCAAAAACAATGGTAAATGTAGGTTGTGGGTTCCATTCCTACCCTGGACAAAATATTTGCGTGATGAGTGAAATAGACGTTTATATTGCCTGGCTGTTTATTTGGATCATATGTCATTTACAGAAAAATCCGGCAAAGTACGGGTTTCACTCTCACACCGAGGCTCCGTATTTCCATGCAACATATGAACACAGAAAACAGGACTAATTAGCAAAATGTGCTAGAAATCTGTGAAGATTTGTAATTTCATAATATTTTCTATACAGTAGAAAAGTTTTGAAATGGTAGACATATCTAAAAAATATATTGAAAACAGCGCCATCTACTGTAGATGGCGCTGTTTTCAATATATTTTATTACACTTTGTATACTTTGATAAAACAAGATGACTGCGCGGCGTGCGCTATTTCATACCTACTTAAATTAAAAATATTATATCGACGTAAACGCCATCTAGCGATCTAGCGTTATTCGTTTATGTCTTAGGACAACGTGAATTAATTTGTTTCATTTTTAAATTGGCAAAATAACTGATATCTAGTGTTTGTTATTTAATTATTATTTGTTGATTTATATCAAAGTGAACCCTATAATCTTATCAATTTTGAGACTTGTATCTATTACCATTCGAAAGATACAGCTGTGAAAGAAAGATACATAAAGGACAGACAGACAAACAGACAGACGCCGTAGCCTCACGAATAAACTGAACTTTGGTTAGTTTGTTAGATATCAGTTGCCAGTCAAAATAAAGGGGAAATTTGGAGGAAACAAAAATCTGTTTTCTGATATGTTATGTGATTTTATAGAATAATAAAAAAACTTTTTATCCATGTTCCGGCTTACAAATATCATTTGCGGGCGCGACTGAAATATCACCTAAACAGAGTGCAATAAGCAAAGATCCTAACTAGCAGCGAGAGCATCGCTTCAAATCTAACTCTTATTCACCTCGGCACAAGGTATAGTTTTAGGTGTTATCTAAGCCTGTGAGTTGGTCCGTTTAGCCTTGGTGAGTCGGCGCGCGTTCGTACCGTTTCTGTCTTGCGGCGGCCTGCCCGCGGGCTTGACGGATTGCACGACGGGCGGGTACGGGATGCGGAACAGCCGTATCTTGAGATGCTCACAGATCTCCAGACAGATCTGGCCGCAGTACCGGATCAAGTCCACGCACACCCATATCTGGAAGTCAATGTACAATGGGGTATGTAAAGCCTCGATGACACTGGGCTAGTTTACGAGCTGCTAGTCGGCGAGTTTAAAAGCTAGCGAGTGAGCGAGTAGCGAGTGTCGATGACACAATCAAAAGCAGATTGTAAAAAAGCTCTATGACACAGAGCGAGTTTACAAGCTGCTCGCAAATCGCTGGTCATGGAGGCTTTAAGATTTTTTTCGCTTTTTTATATTTTTATTTGGTAGATTGGTTAATTTTAAAGTACTCATTTCAATATTTTTTAATTCTGTTCAGTGGTTATTTTATTAAAGATAAAATCGTAATTTCAGTTTTATTTTTTAAACTATAATTATAATATAGAAAAATGTTTGAAAATTTCCTTTCTGAATTTTCTATACAATATTATGAAATGGTTGATATATCTAAAGAAAATATTGATAAAAGCGCCATCTATCACATAGATACTTGTCAGTATGAGTAGGTAAATATCAAAGGGTAGTAGTTGTAGTAGTAGTACGCACCGTGCAGAGCCACAGCACGTAGTACTCGGGTATCGCGTTGTTGAAGTACTGGTTGAGGAAGAGCATCGCCGGCCCCAGCAGCGACCAGTCGTAGTACTCCATCTCGGACTTGCTCATGTGAGCCACCTGCAACGGAAGATAACTTTTATTGTAATTACGTTTAGGTTGAGATTCGCGTGCAGTCATCATTCTGTCGTTATTAATCGATTTTATTTAGCTTGCCCTGTTTGTTGTTATTTATGTTTTTTGGGTCAAGTTTAGTAATCTAAATTTGACCCCCTTCCCGTTGACAGATATTTGTTACACGCTTTTAGTTTAGATGTAAATTTAATAAAAATCCGACAAATCTAGATAAATAAATCAAAAATAGTCCCGGCCGTACGCACCCGCTCGCTCACACATATAGGAAAAAATCCGAAAACTGGACATTTTTAGTTTAATCACAAAAATTTTGGTCTTTATACAAGGAAGGGAGTCCAAATTTTAAATGGCTTTAACCGTATCATGTGGGGTATCATATGAAAGAGCTTAATTAGCATAAGCTAAAACAGGATTTCAAATATTTTTGCGATGTATGTTTTTCGATTTAAGGCCTATGGTTCGGTTCTGTTCCGTGACCTGCTATTCACACATGTCAGTACCGACATTGACGCGTGCAGTGATTTTTACCTATCGCACGGACCAATTCTATCAACTTTTCGTCGTCCATCTTGGAATACTGCCACCGTGTCAGGCAAAATATTGTCCGCTAGAAATTCACGTCGGATCACGGCGTGCGTCGGCGCAGCACTGACATCGCTGAACGTCACTGTCACTGCCGAGTACGGATAGCTTCGTACATGTATGCTAAAATATCATGTTTCACTGACACTGATGGATACGTTACTGGTCGGCACGTGTTGGCACTGTTCCGGCACTGTTGTGTGCGGATAGGCCTTTATGAAGGAAAATATTAAAAAAAAATCTTTTTTCTACTAGTTTGTACGGAACCCTCGGTGGGCGAGTCTGACTCGCTCTTGTCCGGTTTTATTTCACAACCCCCACAATATGGGTATCAAATGAAAGGGCCTTTCTAGTAGAATACAGTAAATAACATTACCTACATCATTATCTTTCTCTTCAGAAAACCCGTTTAACTTAAAAAGTTTTTTGAAGTACTTATTTTTATTGATCATTATGAAATCTGTAAATCTTATACAAATTTTAACTAACATTACAAAAGTGAAAGTATCTTTTTAGTCCTATGTATTAAAAAGTAAGTATCATAAAAGCGATATAAGCTATATTTTGCCATCATCATCATCACCGAATTTCATCACTACACGGGTGAAAAAATGTAATATATATATATATATATATATATTTGTTACATAGATCTACGATTGACCACCAACTCGTCTGATGCTGATCCGATGATGTGGCCGAGGATGGAGCTCGTCGATCTAGAAGATATCTATCCACTCTAGCCTTGAAGATTCCAAGATTGAAAATAAAACGATTGATATAAACTAAACGAACTCACCACAAGTCGATTAGTGACTTTAGCGGCGACCATTCCGAACGCCAGTATATAGAGCGCGGGGTGATTCTCGTACACGTTCGACTCGCTCTTCTGGAAGATGATGAAGGCTGGCACCACCACGAACGAGAATGGGATCACCGGCGACAGGATGCTCGTGCCCTGGGACCAGACGGGGGGGATGTACCACGCTCTTTGCGGAGGGAGGGAGGTTAGGTGACGCCCTGTGTTCGTGATTGTCGGAAATCATACAAAAAAATAACCGATCTTTTATTGCAAATTGGATTCAATGCATTTTACACGAGAAACAAAAATATACTGATCGTTTTGTTTTTAAATAGCTTTTAATGGTTTTTAAAAACTATCAGTAGTGAATTCCAGTAAGTCGGTCAACCGGACTAGCGAAAGAATTATTTGTTACGAGTAAAATAATAGTAATATTCGGTTATCTGTTTAAAAGTTTCCGACAATCTTTGAATGAGGTTTTTAAATTGTGAAAATCTTAAATTTTTGTTAAGAATTAAAATGTACTGGTGTAAGTTTTAGACAATTATAGCAAAATTTACTGCTGCTACTATTTTAAACATCATGTTTTATTAGTTATCAAATATCATTATGGGAAATACATCAATTGATGGGGAAATCGACAAAGGGTTTACTTTTACATAGCAACATTTAAAAATTAAGCATCAAACGGGATCAGTTAGTTGGACATAAACAACCAAAAACATGCAACGAAAACCTATTAGTTTCTCAACACTACTGCACACCCCTCTACAAAATAGACACATTTTATCACTTTCAAAATTATGAAATTCAGAAATAAACAATTATTTTTGAGGGGTGCTCAGTTTAAGTGGATGATCTCTAAACAACATTTTTCTTTACCAGTCCAAAAATATAAACAAATATGGCGCATAAGTAACAATTTCAATCTACTATTGTTCATATTTTCGGACATGGTAAAGGAAAACAGATTTCAGCAACATGCCCGCATGCCTTACGGCTAGTGATGGGAAATGAGAGTGCGTTTGATTGAAGTAGCATGCACTAATCGTAACGTTTATATACACAGCACAACACTACAGAACAGCACTCATGAGTCACGCGGTCTAGCGGCTGCGTGCGAGCGTAGCTACAATACGGTTACACAGTTAGCGCGTGCGACGGCGAAAAGCGCTTTTACTCTTCACAACAAGATTTACGTTAGGATCAATCAATCAATAACACTTTATTGACACTACATAAAGTTTCAACGCTATTTATAACAGTAATTTATGGAACCTGCAGATATTATTTTTTTAGATAAAGTAAAACGGTTTTTAAATTTGACCAAATAAGTGAGGAGCTTTTAAATAAATTATTTAAACTTACTTTTCTGTCACCAAACTCATTTTAGTGTTTTGTTACTTTCTACATTTTTATTTTAAACTAATTCGCCTTTCAATACATGTGTATATTATTAGTCTTTCCTATTACTTCGTGGCTTGTGTTAGAGTTCATGGAACTTATTAATTATTTTATTTTTTTGTACACTAATCGTGGTGGTAAAACATCACCGTCGGGTCCAGCGGAAGACCAGCGCTGGCTGTGCGCAGTTTTCGCAGTTTGCTTACCATCAGGCGAGTCATCTGCCTTTTTGCTGCTCTTTATATATACACATATATATAATACATAGGCTATTTTGATGTTAACAGTTGTTGATCCTACAGTAAAGCTTGTTCATACAGCGCATGAGCCCCTTTCGCCGTTGCACCTGTGCAACCCAGTCAGAGCCTCATACGTCGTTAGTACTTTGTGCAGCTGTTATTCGTGTGTTAACGGCACAATAATTCGAAACTCTTACTGCGACAGTGGAGCCGTTCTTTCCCACTCCGCCTTTCATAATCACGGTTACATAACCGAATATCAAGTAGACTGTGAACACCACTACCGCGTAGTTGGACAAAAGGTTCAAACTGATGTTTGGCAGCTGTAGTGTTAGACCGTGAATGTGTGCGCATGCGCGGGTTAGTCCGCGACCCCGCCGCACGCCGTCCGCGGGGAAACAAACAATACATGCCATTAATATACATGAAAGAAAATGTAATGTGGCAACAGCGACGCATCGTTTTCATACACATTTGATTAGAACAAACTTGAAGATCTTCCGGATGACAGGGAGGGATAGATGGAGAAGTAATGTAGGAATGAGAGAACATGAATGTATAAATGGGTATCAAGGGACATGGAAAGGATATGAACATATATTTGGTTACAATATTTAATTGAACCTTTCAAGATTTGAAAGATCAAATGCATATGAAAATTAGACGTCGCATTATCCCTTTATGGGGGGGATAACTGGGAACAAAATAATGGCCTGTGTGCTGTCTTCACTCATTCTATTATTGTGAACGTTTTATAGTGTGATCTGTATGTTAAAGAACTTTTTAGAACCGCTTATTACTGACAACTTCACCAGAGATGTCGTTTAAAATTATTTACGTGATGATATATGTTTCATGCAGTAGTTGTTTGTACTTTTAGGTAAGTACAGAGTTGAAAACGAATCAATCATGTATTTCAATATCATCCGATGATCAAAACCCAGGTTAATAAATGTACCACATTTTATATCATTATTCAACTTTTTATTTATTAAAATAGAAATATATTCGGCTTATTATTTCAGCTTCTTTCTGATTATTAATATAATTTATGATTATGATTATAATTTCAAAACCAGTTTTCTTATCCAACTTTGATCCGACAAAAAATATACCTTTTTACTTTACCAACATTAGTTTCACGAAAGAAACAAATGTTTACAATAAAATATGCTTTATTCTTTACTCCTCTATTTTTTGGTTTCGCTATTATATTCTTCACACTTCAAACTTACCTAATAGTAAAAAGGTATACTTCCATGATATGCCCGCTCAATTGATACTACAAATTAAAAGCTTTTGGCAGCTTTCTCTTACCATTTTATAAAAACCCCTTATATTAGTTTTAAAAAAAAACACCAATATGTTATCACAAATAGAGAAAAAAAACAATGTGTTTTACAGGCACCCAATTATTTGAAGCATTATCGTTTTTAAAAAGTTTTCTTTGAATCATGATTGATTCGTATGAGAAACACCGGCATCCCGTGACAAATGTACAAGTACAGTTGTATTGAACGTTATTTTTCTTCTTACAGCGATAGATGATCCGTTTTTGCCGCATCCCCTAACGCGGAACGTGGATGCGAAGTTCAGGAGAAAGATAAATTGCAGGCCATTACATATTGTCGTACCCAACAGGCTCACTCGCACGTCCAGAAGGGGGATCTGTGCACAGTGTAAAAACCATACAGTGGTCAAACGCCTTCCATCTCGGGTGAATGGGGTAAAGTAAAATAAATAAATAAATAAAGTAATTTCTTAGGTTTTTTTTTTTTTTTTTTGCGAAACTTTAAACTATTGTGATCAATGTTGTTTTTATATTTTTAATCATTTGTTAGTTTTGTGGCGCTGTGACGTGTAAAAGTTGGGCTAATACTTTGACTAATCTTCCCATGTATTGCATAACCTTATATTTCAGATTCCATTGTCCCGAAAAATATAGTTAGACTAATTTTAAAGTTACATTCTATAATAAATAAAAAAAACAACACTGTATAAGTATATACATAACTACATAAACGAAGTCTTATTATTTTTATGCCAAATGGGATGATTTGTCATAAATACTAGGACAAACGTTTACACTTTACAGCGCTCCTCACTGCAAAACTTTAAAAATGATTAAAAATATAAAAAAAACTATTAATCACAAAAATATTGAAATAAGTTCCTCAAAATAGTTCAAAATTTCAAATAAAATCTTAAAATTCGTACCTAAAAATTTACTTTACATACTCCATTACTGCTTCTGTCGTGCCGATACCGGCTCGTCGTTTGATGCCGGTATATTGCAATACGAAGAACGGGTCTAGCTTAATGACATAATGCGACGTAAAAATAACTTTAGTCAAACAGAATTGACGATTGTAATACAATATAAGTTAGTGTTACTTCACTAATATGTCGCTAGGCCAATCCCATTTTAATTTGAAACGTATGCTATTTTATATACACGTACTATCCACGGTTCATACCTCACACTCCTATGTAAACTAGATTGTCCTAAGTAGACGGCTTCGTTAGACTACTGTATGGATTTGTAAGCTGTGCATTTGTATGACCATTACGCGGTGTTAAGAGTTGCACACATCAGTACTCGTCAATGTTGCTACAGACAAGTGGACCAACACAATTTTGAAAAAAAAAACAAAGCCAATGAATTACGACCAAAACATTCTTAAGAGCAAAAACAGTAATCTTCGTACTACCTCGTTTGCACATATCGAATATGCGAGCGAGAAAGCACTTGTTTGTTAAGTACCTTTAACATCTGCAGCTGGCCGTCCGACTACAATGAGTGAAGACCCACATAACAAATAATAGACAAAGACGCACCAGCCACATTGATAACTTAAACATACCTCTAATTATAATCGACAAATACCTACGTGACTGACAATTTGTTTAATCAAATAACTTCTATAGACCATGCTCCATGTAAAAGAAATAAAATGAAATAAAAAAACAGCGAGCACAATCCAACATAACTGGGTACTCGTGATCTAAAATACATGCTATTAAAAAAACCCACATGATAATAAGCGATGTACCGACAGTACCTTAGTTAACGATCAAAATAAGCGAAGGAACGTATCGCATTTACAAAATAACTATCGCTTTAAATAATTTAAAGAAGTCTTCAAACTACTCAACACAATATCTGGCTACTTAAAAAATGGATGTAATTGCATCAATTTTATTTAAATTTCCCAAAAAATTTTTTTTCTTAGTTCGAGTTTTTTCTTAAATCTCTGATTTTTCACACACCTTTGGTACCACAAATAAAAAAAGGTAAAGATAAAAGGTATTTTTTCCTAAAAATACACTTTTAAGATATCTTGTTGAATTAAATGTTAAGAGAAAACGCCTTTATCGGTTTAACGTTTTTGTGCTAATCTATATAGTTTGGAGACTTCCCAAAACTACAATAACAAGAATTACGCTCGGTTAGGATTCAAAAGCTTAACGTGAGTAAGTGCTTGATGACTAAAATAGATGCCAATAATAACTATCTATGTTAACTCAACCGATGATTTAACACAACGTTCGAAATTAAGCCCAAATCGAAGTCTGATTTCAAGCTGGAGCGTGGGACAGACTCTATAGCGTAAGTTGATGCAACATAAAATGTCGTGTTAACTCGTTGCTGATACATTAAATTAAGATAATTTCAAATGAAATTGAATTTCAAATTAAAATTAGTATCAGCAAATTTAGCAAGATTCTAACAAAATATTACTTGATTATTTTTAGACTTTATAAGTATTTTTCGTTAAATCTTCTAAATTGCGAAAAATGCTTAAATGCATTATTCGTTACAGTGGTATTTTTAAGTCGTTCAATAATGGCTTAGATTCTGATAATTGTCAAAAATCTGATAAGACTAATAATTGGATAAGGTTAACCTATAGTACGCCTATTTTCAAATACATATTTAAGAGAATAACATAAATTATTTTGAAAAACTTAGTATTGAAAGAGGCATAACAGAAACAACATTCTCACTTTAAACCAATATGAGTGTTATCTATTTTGTTTTTATTTCAGAAAAAAAATAGCATGTTAGTTTACATAGATGATATTTTTTGTTGATGTCCCACAGCACCAAATGAAACCGACTATGAATTCTAACGACCACCAAAGCTGAGAGGACCCCCAGACTCGTCCCTATTCTACGCTACTCTTGCTTCAGTGGTCGTTGGTTGAAGGTTGGTTGGTGTCTCACAGCGACAGTGGATCCGTTCTTGCCGACGCCGCCTGAGACGATCGCGGCAGCAAGTGTTCCTACGGTGAGGAATGCGCCTCCGATCGCGGCCAACGCCAGCGAATACCGAAACTCGATGCCAGCACCGACCTGAGTGAGCCGGCTTCTTTAGATAACTTATTTTTTTAAATAATTTCAACTACAACATTAATTTCAAAATGCGGATCCATACGGGATTCGAACCCGTGACAATTTTTGTTTAAGTCGCACTGTCTTCATTATACGAAATCGCGAAGATTTTTCTATGATTTTATTATTTATTTTGCTCAATATTTTGGTTATGAAATATCTTAGGCAGTTAAAATAAAGCCTCGAGTACAAGCTGGTAACTTACTCGCGTTGATCTACATTTTGAGTAAAATTATCAGTACTTATATAACCACATCACAGTTTTGTGGTAAATGGTTTAGTGATTAAGTTAGGAAGATTAACAGAACTAATTTCACATATGTATAATAGTATTATGAATTAGTGATAACAGATAATAATCTAGTTTTAGAAACCAGGACAGCAATGTAGCCTAGCTTTATGTCTAGCCTTGTGTCATTTAAGCATGAAAACAGAATCGGTATATTATTATACTTAATCCTAAAGCAAATGCATACTTTGTATATAAATAATCACATCCTGTTGAACTAAGATGTTAGTTAAGGCATGCATAAGGAAGCTGTCTCACTGCGGCACCTATTTTATTTAGATATAAAATTACTGTAATTATTTTTGCTCGATCAATATTAGCTTTATAAAAAACACTATTACCATGCATTATAATAGCTGTTATTTTTATATCTACTATTTTAATCGCATGAAATGTGTCAAAATGGAAATTTTGTCTATTAATCATTTTTATCAGCCCTGTTTATACAAACTGTCCCACTGTTGGGAACGGGCCATCTTCTCATTGTGAGAAGGGTTAGGCCATAGTCTGCCACGCTGGCCAAGTGCGGGTTGGCAGAATATGAATATTAATCATTTATTTCGGTCAAAATAACATTTATAAAAATAACAGTTATTGTTGTTACATTGTAATAGTATTCTTAAGAAGCTAAAGAGAGTAAATGTATCAAAAACAATAATCAATAATTTTATATCTAAAAAAAGGAGCCGCGTGCGTGGACAGCGGCGCCATACCCTACTCTTTGCCTTAGCGAAATAACAGTTGCGTATGACAAATTAAGTATTATAGTCAAGTCTACATTTACTTAAAAGCGTTTAAGTTAACAGGTGTAAACAAGGCTTTATACGAGACGCAGACAGTAAATTACTAAATTTAATTATTTTATTAATAAATTACTTATTTTGTTTATGTCAACCTAATACGAGCCATATTATAGTTTAAAGTACTCAGTATCATGAATAAGAAAATATTCGGCTGCATTGAAAAACATAACTTACGTCGGCTCTTACGAGTAAATCAATGTCTTTAGTTATTTGTCTTTTTCACAAGTGACATTTAGTCCACGAGAAATTCGAGACTAAAGAGCACTGATCAAATTCAAGTAATATTTTTCGGCAAGGCCGATTATTCTTCACACATAACATTTAAATATGTATCTCGAGTAAATAAAAATGTAGGTATATTTTAGTCGAGTACAAAGTTGACATAACCTCTAAAATGCAAGTTAAAAGTTAATCTAGACACGCCGTTAAGCGGTCAATCATAACAATATATTATTTTTATAGGGAAGTATTTCATGTGGGTATTTTTAAACAGACTGAAGTATTTCATTTCGGCTTTATAGTGCAACACATATTATGTGAAACATGTAATTGTCTTTATAAAATTGAGTTGTCGTGCAACACAATTACTAACGAATACTTGGTTATAACTGTAGTAATCTGTAACGTGTTTGTGGTAAAGCATAGTGCATTAAACACACATCTTATGTTCTATAATAGTTAGAAATAGATTTTGATTAAGAGTCCGTAGTCCGACCATCGTCCGTCTCACTCACGCTTACCCACATTTTTTAAGATATAAAATGAAAATGAACTTATACATAAATCGTCGTTTACAAAACTAGAACACAACATCACAAATATTCGACAAAAATAACAATTTGATCCATGTTAATTTTCATAAAATCATTTTTAGAAATTATTAACGCAAAAATGATTTTTATGTATGAAAATTGACTGGTATCAAATAGATTTTTTTTTAGAATATTTGAGATGTTGTTTTCCAGTTTTACAAACGACAGTTTTTTTATAAGTTCATTCAGTCATTTTATATCTTCAAAAATGTGAGTATGCGCGAGCGAGACGGGACGCTGGTCGTACTATGGACTTTTAATATTATTAAACAGAGTATAAACCATTTAGTCTAAAATATACTAATCCAGTCATGTTTCAACCCATTTTAAATAATCGATAGGTGTATTTAACAGTATTATTAGCCTATTAGCCTAAAGACTGTAATTCTTAGTATCTAACATTTCACCAACTAGGAGTATTTTCAGCTTAGACGCGTAAAAGATTTCATAAACACGTAAAAAGATATAGTTTAATATTCAAGATATACTTTTTTTATGTGACAAATTTAATCTCCACAGACACTGAGGTCCGTGTCTTTTTTATACTAATTTATACATTTTTAACTATTTTATATATATATAACGATATAGACTTTAGAAATGTATTTAGTAGATAGCCTTTTTATGCTGTCCGTCAACAGACCATCTTTACACCACAATACTAACACACTTGCTATATATATTTGCTGAAAACACGCCAAGTTGACGTAAAAAAATATATATTTACCTAGACATTCATAGCAATCGCAAATTATCCTCAACTTGTTTGATTATTTTATTATTGTAATCTCAAATAAGTACAGCGATCCCACTGAACGCCTAGCCTTATAAATTATTACGTTAGGCTTATTACACTACACTGAATAGTCTGCATCTAGGAAGCTGTATAGGAAGAATGGATATCATTCTAACTGGCTAATGAAGAGCATTCTAACTCTTAGGGATCGTCCATTAATCACGAGAGGCTAAAAGGGGGAAGGCGGAGAGGAGGTTCGAATAAATCACAAAAAATACACCACCATGTATCTTTTTTTCGTTGGCTGTTAAGCAACGATTTCCCAGCTCGCTGCGAAGTTTTTTTTTTCGATTGGGTTGTATAAAACTTAAACTTGGGTTAAAAGTTGCTAAAAAAACACGTGTTTAATGTACGACCCCTTATTGCGCATCTCAAAATATTATTTAAGATTCATATACCTATTCAGGGTAATGTAACAAGCCCCTCAATATGTTTTATAGTAGAATCTAAGAAGCGGTATACCCACGGCTGGATATCATTACCTGAGTAGTCCAGAAGTCAGGGCCGAGCGTGGCCGAGATCATGTGTATGATGATGATGGTGTATTGTGCCTCGGTGACGTCTATACGGCCCATTTTCAGCGTACCAGTCACGTAGGCCTGCCAGTGTGCGCAGTAGAATAGTGTCATTGCGCAGAAACACTGAAAGAAAAGAGAAAATAGTATAATAGTTTTTTTTAATGATTCCAACTGTGTATGTGTGTACTGTGTGTTCCCTCGTAGTTTCACCAGCGTAGTGATGTAAAATAGTCGTAAAGATGATCACGAAAATATTATAATATTAAGCCTATATATAATACTAAGTCCGTCTTCCGAACCAAACATTTGTGTAGTTCGAACTCGACCGACAAGCCCACAAGAACCGACAACAACGTTATTTGGAAGTCTGACTTACCGCTAAAAACTTTGGCGATAATTTTTTACGAACTTAACGAAATGTAAACATATAACAATAGTTATATATAGAGTTTATCTATATATCTAATATAAATAACTAAAAACAAAAAATATATATATAAAAAACAAACTATAGTTTAACACTGCGGAGATAAACATAAATGTAACGAAATCCCGTATATCACAATTGGTCAAGCCGATTAGGCTCTAGGAATGTTATAGAAACATGCAAAAATATTACCGTCTTTGTCATGTAGTCTTTTTTTTGTATACATTATAGATCTACGATTGACCACCAACTCGCCTGATGTTAAGCGACGGTGTGGTGTGGGTATGAAGTCGGGTAGAAACAGGCGGTATTCGTCGTCTCATATCATATCTTGGAGCCTCGTAAGATTAAAATGTTTCGTCAGAGCGAAATATGTATTTTCTTTTTCTTGCAAGTCATCGTTAATATCGAAGTACCATTGTACTTGGAGTCTTATCTCGGCGTAGTTCATTCTTTAGCGATATTTTTTATCATTTTTTTTTAAGCTATAAGTTTAGTAAACTCAAAAACCCCCAAAACTCTCGATGACTTGCGAGTATAACACCCCTCTTTTTAAGTCTGGGGTTAAAAAGTGGAGTGTTACAATGTTGACGTGTATCTGTGTGGCTGTTTGTGGCATCGTAGCTCTGAAACGGACGGACCGATTTTGATCTAGTTCTTTTTAGGTTTTCATACTTCAAAAGGAAAAAATGGAACCATTATAGGATCACTTTGTTGTCCGTCTGTCAAGACCTGTATCTCGGGAACGCGGAAGGTATCGAGTTGAAATTAAAACCATATACGCAGATCTATAGTGTCTTGCTGCAGAGAGAAAAAAAAATAATTATCAAAATCGGACTACTCTGTAAAAAATTATGCGTGGTCACACATAAATATATATATACATATATATATATGTATATATACGCGTTGACTTGAGAACCGGATCTTACAACACCTCGCACATCAAAAACGGTCGTGCCGTTTTGGCTGTAGCCGCTCATATAGAACCACACATACATACCCAATATACATACATACACTCGAAAAACATAAGCCCTCCTTCTTACGTAGTCGGGTTAAAACGGTGTATATATCTACGTCCCATGCAAGCTGGATACGGACATAGGCTACATACATTTTCATCATCATCATCGTCCCTCATCACTACGCGAGTGAAGACGCGGGCCACAGCTAGTGCTTTATACGTGACGTACGCAAATACCTAACTGAGAGGCTCTAACTGGTTACGTAGTTAATATCATGAGTCATCGTTGATTGAGTCATTGACCGCTTCCACTCAAGTTCTGTTAACTAGTATGCCAAATCACAATCGAGTACTAAACTAACCACTAAGTTGGATAGAGACTGGTTGTAAAACGAGTAGGAAAATATTTCTAACACTATTGGTCATAACGAAAATTTATTATTTTATTAGGGTTCCGTACTTCAGTTGGCAAAACGGAACCCATATAGGATCAATTTGTCAACGCGTGGAGGTATCAAGTTGAAATTAATATCAAACTACCCCTTGGTGCAGTGAAAAAAATCAAACTTAAGTCAACGCAATCTAAAGATAAGGTCGTTTATGCTTCGTTTATGGCGTACATTTTACGATTGCAAGGGAATCAACACCTATAGGGAATTCCCATTGACCTAAAATCATGAAATTTGGCAAGAAGCAACGCCATATATAAAGCACAAGTAAAGGAAAAGAACCGCATTTGTAGTTATATCAAAAAATAATAATTACTTTATTACGATTATAAACTTATTTGTAGTTAGTAAACTAACCGCGATATATGTTGATATATGGGGATAACAGTTTTCCAACGGCAAGGTTAAATTTGTCCTTCAGTTCAGTTTTCGTTAAGAGGACATAATCGGCAAAATGGAATCTTCGAAACTCGATTCGGGGATCAAACTATTTACATGAATAAGACTGTCCGGAACCCTCGGTGCGCGGACCCGACTCGCACTTTTTAACATACATAAATTGCGACGTATCTGTGTAAAATGTCCTGACTGATGTATGATTGACTGACAAACCAAAGATCTCAAGATGTAAAATAAGAACATATACAATACATTTTATATTCTATAACAGCATTGCGCTTGACTCAGGTTTACGATGGACTATCCATTCGAAACCTATTCATTTGCGATCAATACACTCAGCTTATACCTTGACATGCATAAGCAGAGGTCATTGCATTAATTTGGCAAAAATCTACAGAACTTATTCCACAGTTTAGCATTCAAAAAACATCTTCCTTGGCAGTTGTGTGAAATCAAACTTAAAGTCCCCAAATTAGGTAAACGCCAAATAAAGATTTGCGAGTTTGGCTCGACTCCACAACAGACGCGGTATCCGGGCATAATATTCTTGGCATCATATTCCGGGCAGAATATACTTGGGATCACGTACTGTGTATGTACGAGTATTATGTATGTAGGTAGTAAGCACGTGCTATACAGATGAGTGTACCAAGTATGTAGTACAATTAGATAACGAGAAGGCCAGCCAGATTGTACACCGATTGAAAACATTTATTTAAAGAGGATTCAATGAGCAATCTATACATTATAAATGTAGAAAAATAATCCATACGCAACGATATATGTAGGTCCACATTTGTTATGAGTACTGCACGAGAGTGGTAGTCCTTGCCATCTTCACTGTTTCCTGAGAACTACAATCTCGGAATTTTCAAGGCTAGAGTGAATAGATATCTTCTAAATCAACGTGTTCTACCCTCGGCCAAACCGTCGTCGCTTGACATCAGGCGAGTTGGTGGTCAATCGTAGATTTATTAAGTAAAACAAAACGTTCTGTGATGGGAAAGTTTAGTGCGATTCATCATCATCATCATCATCCACAAGAAGTCCACTTCTGGGCATAGGTATCATGGCTCCATAGACTGTAATAGCATCTTCTTGTATGAGGTCGTCTTCAACCTGTGGTGGTTGGAATCCTAAGCTGCGTGCATTCGAGATTTGTTCGACCCCATCGGCCATCAGTTCAGCGTGCTATGTGCCCTGCCCACTGCCATTACAACTTGGTAATCACGGAGCTATTGTGATTATTGGAATGTTTGAAAGATTAGTTGTCGTATTGAATGCCACAACAATGCTTTCTCTTCATTGTCGAAAAACAATTGCATGTTTCCGATTGTTAAACCAAAAATTGCCCGTACAAATACGCATCAAGGCAGGCGTACTACGATATAATCAATAATTCGCCCTTGATCAGAATCAATGAACATTGGAGATATTGGGATGGGATGGAGTATGAATTGTGTATTGTGTTCCACTATTACCTGACTGCGCAGTGTTTGTGGGTATGTATGTATGTTTCTATATTACCTACAACCTAAGCGGCTTGACCGATGTTGAGTTGCGAGGTGTCGTTAGATTCATTTTCGATCCCTGAGTATCATAGGCTACATTTTTTGTAATAATAAAGCTTTCGCAAAAATTAAAAATTGCATGCACTTTTTCGTAAATTTCAACGAACTTTTTCGTAACAAATTTTACTAAAACTTTTCCAAAGAATGCGCGTATATACCGTTTTATAGCGACTTTACCGCACACTTTCTAACAAATGAAACGTGCACTGCACAGCGTATCGAGCGTAATAAAATTGTAAGTTAGACTGCAAAAATCACTCTTCTGTAGTCGGGTTTTTTTTTCTTTCAATGTAGATACTTAGTAAAAATATATAACTAGTAATGCGACGCAGTTTCGTCGCTGTGTTCCGTCTATTGATATATTTTGTATGGTAGTATTTTATCTGTTACTAAGATTAATATTGGAGTGTGCAGCCGAGTGACTCCTAAAATATTTTAATTTTTCACTACAAAACACTTTCGCTTTTTACCCGACTGAGCGAGGAGGGCTATGAAGGGTATTTTTGATTGGAGGCCTGGATTTGTTGGGTATATGTGAGTGACAGTAGACTAATTTTTCTTTACTTCTGTCACATTCGCAGTGTACATTTTAGTGTAGCATTTTGTATTTACTTTTTATTCTCGAAGCAAAAAGAGGGGTGTTATATAAGCTGGACATCTGTATTTGTGTATGTCTGTGGCATCGTAATTCTCAACGCAATGAATGGACAGAATATTTTGATGTAGTTTTTATTTTTTTGTTTACGATAAATTAGTAAACTATTGAAAAATTCCGCATTTTAATGGAGAAAAGTAAGTTTAGAAAATTTAATTATTTAGACATAAAAACGGCTGAACCGATTTTGATGAAACTTAGCTAAGAAAATAAGTCTGTTGTTAATCGAATCGAATGAATTTATACCAAAGTATTCAAAGCAGCAGTCACCAGACTATGTACATATAAGGTTAGTAAGTATGTATACTGTAGATAAGATTTATTAAGTTTACTACAAATCCGGCGCCGATAAACTTTATACGTTTCAGTGACATCGAATTCGAGATAAACACGATAAATATACTTTGTACATACCGGAAGACATATACAGTAGAACGCCCATACTTTATACATACCGGAAGACATATACAGTAGAACGCCGATACTTTGTACATACCGGAAGACATATACAGTAGAACGCCGATACTTTGTACATACCGGAAGACATATACAGTAGAACGCCGATACTTTGTACATACCGGAAGACATATACAGTAGAACGCCGATACTTTGTACATACCGGAAGACATATACAGTAGAACGCCGATACTTTGTACATACCGGAAGACATATACAGTAGAACGCCGATTATTCTACTGTACAATCAATTATTATAACACAATAGAAATAACGAACGGATTTCATCACGAAAACATCGTTTATCATATACACACTAATAATACTAATATTAAAGTGTATTTTGCTGGTCCATGGAAGGAAGAAGCGGGATAATCTAACTGTATGGGATTTTCAGTTATGCATAATTATTATTGTAGGTTAAAAAAACTAAAACAATTGACTTAAAAATACGGAATTTCTTTTACTACTTATTTTGTTGACCCTAAAAATGGTCTTGACTGATGGAAAAACAAAGTGATCCTATAATGTCTCCTTTTCCTTTTGCTCAGCGATATCGATCCACATTCCTGTTACGTACTGCACAAGAATGGAATTCTTTGCCGCCATCTCTGTTTCCTGAGACCTACAATCTTGGAATTTTCAAGGCTAGAGTGAATAGATATCTTCTAGATCGACGAGCTCCATCCTCAGCCACACCGTCGCTTAACATCAGGCGAGTTGGTGGTCAATCGTAGATCTATAATGTATAAAAAAAGAACCGCAAGAACGTAGTCGAGGAATGTGGCGTAATACTGACGAAGCAATCTACACTACTGGAGTAATATCCTAGGAATGAGTTCAATGGGCTACACTATGTAACAGTTCACTGCACCGTGGCAGATAACCCACAACTGCAGATCATTAAATAAGTACATATATGTAGCAATAATGCAAGCTCGGTAAAAGTAACACTATTGGAGGAAATATGGAAATGAAACAAAATGGTGCATATGATGTTACCAACTTAGATTTGATAACAAGACATATACATACCAACTTGTAATTAAAGTCTTCTGTTATACTTATCACATAAACTCGTCCATACATCATCATAAAAATTATTGGTAGATAGATAGATAGATGAACTCTTTATTGTACACACCTTAAAAGTAATAACAAAGAATTAGAGTATTGGATAGCTTTTAGACTGTAGAAAGAGGAAAACGGTGAACATTTCCAAAAAGTAAAGTCAACATAATGTATGTAATGAAATATGACAATTAACAAACTGGAAACTAAAGCAATCGTTAACCCTAACATCAAGTTTTTAGTCGGGATCAAAATGACCCCATATCTTGAAGGTTTAGAATGATGTTAGACCAGCTAACTATCTGCTGTAAGGCGCTTAGGGGGCGCGTCGATTCTATACGTCTGCACGACTTGCTATATGCGTACTGTTCGTACCGAACGAGCCCGGGGTTCCAGCAAACAGACGTGGTGGCCCACATGACCTGTTCCACGTAGATCGCGGTCGTACAGTAGCACGTTCTATGTCACCTCTGAATCGTGCCCGTCGCCACTTAAACGCACTCCTTGCTGCCAACCCTGATTATGACATCTTTTGTGATAACTGGAAGACTATTTTAAGTACCTCCTTGACTTATTGTGAAAATTTAATGGATCAATGGGACAGGTGTAAAAAGCCTGATGATTCATTGGATTTTGACGGTAACCTTTGAGTTTATTGACTTGGTACTCCGAGTACTTACCCGAACGATATATTTTACTTTGTATGACATACTTTTTTTGTATTGATATGCTAGGCGTATTGCCCATTTGACATTTTTGTAGTGACATTTTAAATGATATTGTATTTATATAATGAATTGTTTAAGAATAATTTTTGAATATTGTGAGATAATTGTAATTGGTCTTTTTCCGTTTTTATCTCAATAAACGAAATTATCATTTATCTTGTCCCAACATTATACTTAGCGGGTTTAAGGAAATGGTAATGAACACAATGGAAACTAAGTCAAATTTCAAGTTAAGTCTCTTGCCTTGCTAGTAGCCATTTTAGAATTGCTACCATCAACAGGTCAAGCGTGGATCATTGACAAATTAAATTTGCACTGTTTCATTCCAATTTATATACCTGTCAATGGAACAAAGTATCTAGGCCTTCCGAGGTCTAGGATGAATAGCAGTGTTTATATCCAATTGTTATGCTGAGTCAATCTTCTGGCATTCGATATTTGAACCGCATGTTCGGATACGAATTTGATTGACAAACTAAACAGCAAAAAAATCACATAATCCAGAAAAGCTAGAATAAAATCGAATACAACAAAAATCCGCCAAGGTTCCTGTCAAACAGTGTATATCGTAAATCGTACGAAATGCCAACGAGCGCACCGTGCGTGCGCGTGCGCCTAATTTATACGTGTGTGTACACAGCTGCTCGAGACCTTGACGGGGACTTCCGCTAAATTTGCTCCAAGTGTTAATGACATTCAAGATTATGTGGCCACTTTGTAACAACATATAATGTAATGTAATATATAGCATAGATAGAGGGTTATGCTCGGGGTGTCATTGCGAGATCGAATGAGAAGTGAAGAGATCCGTAGACGTACGAAATTCACTGAAATAGCGGATTAGCGAGTTGAAGTGGCAGTGGGCACTGGAACAGAACATATATAATACGGCAGTGGGCAGGGCACTTAGCACGTAGAGCTGACGGCCGGTGGGGCCAAAAAGTTCTCGAGTGGAGAACACGCACCGGCCATTGCAGCGTAGGAAGACTATCCACGAGATGGACAACGAGCTCATACAAGTGACAGGAAGACGCTGGATTCAATGCCGTTTCCACCAAGGCTTTTTAGAAATCCATTGGGGAGGTCTTAGGTTTATGTTCTTGTGGCTGAGATGATGATGACGATAGACACCATCAAAATCTGATGATTAGTAGAGGTACTGCGAACTTACGTCCGACGATGGTGTAACATTCGAAATTACTTACATACATCTACTCCGCAATCGAGATAAAATCACAGAATATCTACAGATTAGATAAAAGTAAGCATACATAGTCTTGATCGACCATCCGTGGAGTCACTGATCATAGATATGTTAATATACGATATGTATAGTGTTTAATTAATCACATTAGTCTCAAGACAAGCCAGTGATATTGGTGTAATGACTGAGACTATGTACTGATACAGTCACATATACTCAAGTCAGGTTAAATGCGGAATTATTACAAGTATTCGTGATAACAAGTCAAGAGCCAGTTTGACTTGTACAAACTCGTGCTTGACCGGTTTCCGTCCGACCGAGGGGTGTTATAAGTTTGACGTGTGTTTCTGTGTATCTATACTATATGTATGTCTGTTTGTGGCATCTTAGCTCTTAAGCGGACGGATCGATTTTGATCTAGTTTTTTTTTTTGTTTGAAAGAGGATTCATCGCAAGTGTTCTTAGCTGTTTCATAAAAATTGGTTTAACCGTTTATTTCGGGGGATTTTGAGTTTTCTAACCTTATAAAAGTTATTATATTACTTGGTGTTTTACTTCAAAGTTAGCACTATATTTGATCAAGATTTAAGCTTATATTAAAATTTTACAATATAGATAAAGGAAAACGTATTCCATAACAAACAAATTAGCATTAATAACACACACTATTATTGTATGTTACAGAATAGGAGTCTTTGGGGAGGCGTGTCTATTATCACTGCGTAATGAATTAACAGATAAACTTCTGTTGCTTTTTACGGAGCCCACAACTCAGTCCATCCAGAATGAATAGATAAATAAACTACACAACATTCAATTTTATACAGAGAGTTTTTTATTATTACACACTGTCCAATATTAATTTATAAATAGCGCGTTTATGATGCGAACAACACAGCTCAAAATCGATACAAACCTATTTCTGTACTTATCAAATTTCTAGTATGAATGAATAAAATGATACTAGTTTCTCTGAGAATATCCTACTCTGCATAGAAACAATACTCATAATCGCGTGTTTATACAAAGAAGCGACCTTACTTTCGTACGAAAATTTCATGGTAAAATATATAAAATTGTTTTCACAGCGTTACTCGAAATAGCTTAGATTACTCAGTTAATTAAAAAAAGTTTTACCATGACATTACTTGACTACCTTATATATTGACACATTTTTGTTAGTTTTCATACTAGTTTTTAATACGAAAAGATTTCTATATCTTAATTCTTACATAGAAATGTCTTTATATTACGCTACTTTTTTTTTAATATACATTATAGATCTACGATTGATCACCAACTCTCCTGATGTTAAGCGACGCTGTGGCCGAGGATGGAGCTCGTCGATCTAGAATTCTAGAAGATATCTATTCACTCTAGCCATGAAAATTCTAAGATTGTAGGTCTCAGGAAACAGAGATGATATTTGCTAGAATAACAGGCCTCATGGCTCAGAGGTAGTACTACTACCTCCTGAGCTGTAGGTTGTGGATTCGATCCCCACCCAGGGCAAACATTTTTGTGATGAGCATGGATGTTTGTTCTGTGTCTGGTGTCTATGTATCATAAGTATGTTTTTACAAAAAAAAAAAAAAATGTATTCTATCAGCCGTCTGGTTCCATAGTACAAGCTTTGCTTTGTTTGGGCTAGATGGTGTTATGTGAAATGTCCACCAATATTTATTTATTTATTATTAGCCAATCTAGCCAATAGAAGCTTTGGTGGATTGGTACTTCGGCTACAACAGCAAATGCGTTATTTTTATGAAATTTTTAAGTCAAATCCAATGCAGTGTAATTTGTGAGGTGCCTATATAAATTCGCTTTTACTTTTCTATAGCTAATATTTCTGATCTTGGATTACAGTGGATGCCAATATTCTATTAAACTAATATTCTCTACCAATGTTATAACATGTCATATCCTAATCATCTCTTCCAATATTTTCTCAAATCCTGTTTGTCTGTATCAATATTCCGTGAAACTCAGATTGTCTCTATCATATCATTTACCTTTGCTCGCATTAATATTATCACATAATATGACATTATATCCCATACCAGTAATAATAATTCTTATTATAGGTTAGACATAATATAGAAATTCGACTTTTGCCCATTGTTGTGATTATAGATAACAAATAAAGAAAGAGAGGGGAGATAACAGTCACCTGAAAGAACATCCACGTAGGGTACTCGCCCAGTTTGACAGCAATACAGGCTCCCAGTGCTATGAACACTGTAGATATACTATCACAGCCGTGGTCGAAGAGTTCACCCAGCGGGGACTGGCTGCCAGTCCGGCGCGCCTGCTTGCCGTCTATCGCGTCCAGACTCTGGTAGATGAAGACCCCTAGCGCGCAGAGGGCGCACGCCCACCGCGGCGGGGCTTGTCGCGCGTCGGGACTGTACCTGTTAACATACGATACTTAGGATGAACATCATGGAGCTTGGATAGACATACAAATAAATTTATTGGAAAAAACATGTATCTATGTTAAACGAAAAACAAAATATCCAAATGCAGAAAGCAGGTTTTGCAGTATAACTTGAGATTGCATTACACTTGATACTCTGTGGAGTGTAAATTTTTTGTGAGAATGTATGTGTAAAATTGCTGGAAAGGATTATAAATGCACATTCTTTAGAACAATTCTAATAAAAATCACTTGTTTATTACAAAAAAGTTTGTTGGAGGTTATGTAAAAAACACTTTTTTTTTTAAATTTTCAAGAGATGTATTAAATTTATATAGCAGACACTCAGGGAAGTGAAGTTTTTAACTGCCTCAGTTTTTTTTTAAACTCCAATTGAGTTCAATGTTACAAGATGCTTTCTTGTAACATTGAATTAAACTAAATTAAATTAAACTTTCTTGTAACATTCTGGGATCAGTTTTCGACTTGCAATTGCTTTACAACTAACCAAAAAGTCTGCACAATGTGTACAAATGCTTTACAACTAAACCAAAAAGTTTGCACATTGGACAAAAGATTGTCACATTTTTTTTTACATCTTTATGACTCGATAGCTATTGTATCTACTATACAGTTAAACTACACTATGCAGCTGCTTAAGAGTCAATATCCTTGAATGAAAATGCTATCCGATTATAGGCCAGTCATTGAGTTGATTATTTAGATAAATAATAAAGCTATTCATTGAGATGCATAATATCTAACCTAATCACTGTATCAAAGCATGTGGCTCCAATTGAACTAAAATGTCAAAAAAACAATAACAATTATAAATTTCTAAATATATAATGTTATCCAATTTTTCAAGTGGTGCCACCAATGCTTCTTATTGTGAGATAAACGTAATTGGCTTTTCCATTTTTGTCTCAATAAACAAATTCCAATTAGAATTAAGTTGGTTTAACAAAAAATGACTGGACACATATTCTGATAGGCTTAAAAAAGTATCTGGTGCTAACAGGAAGGTGTGGGTTTGAATCCCATTGGATTTTGATTTCATAACAGTATAATTTTGTAATAGTTTGTTTTAATTTCTAAATTGTAGGTAGTGCCATGCTACTATATTGCTATATTATGTTAGTATTATTTGGTATACATATATATACTGTATTGTTCATGATTATATATTTATTATTAATTTAAAAAAGAAAGGAGGTTATATTTAATTTATTTGTATGTTCCAAATTTTTCTGTAATTTATGGATGTTTTTTGTATTTTTTTTCCTATTTGGCAGTCCACTTTTATGTATATTTTCAATTAAACTATGCCAAGTAATAAATGACTGCTAATAGTCTATTAATTGGTCATAGGCAGGCTGTATTGATATATTAGAATTATTTAAGAAAGTGTAAAGTCATAGCCACTATCTACTTTTGTGTTTTTGACTGTCTAACATATCATAGATGTACCTAATAAATCAATTTTTAGGATTCCGTACCTCAAAAGGAAAAAACGGAACCCTTTGGATAGGATCACTTTGTTGTCCGTCTGTCTGGGTGTCAAGACCTTTATCTCCGGAATGCGTGAAGGTATCGAGTTGAAATTAAAACCATATATGCAGATTCATAGTGTCTTGCTGCAGAAAGAAAAATAAAATTTCTCAGTTTTCATAAAAAAAAGTTACAACCGAATATGTCGTAAAAAAACGCACATTTCAAAACTCACAAGGGAATCAAAACCTATGGAGTACTTCCCGTTGACCTAGAACTATGAAATTTGGCAAGAAGCATTGTGTTAGAGTAAACATATAGGGAAAAATCCGAAAACTGGACATTTTTAATTTAATCACAAAAGTATAGTGTCTTTATGCAAGGAATGAGGGGCAAAATTTTAAAGTGAATTAACCATATCATGTGGGATATCATATGAAAGAACTGTATTAGCATAAGCTAAAATAGGTTATTAAATATTTTACTATGTATATTTTTCGGTTGACAAAAGGAAAATATAAAAAAATATATGAATCCTTTTATTTAGTTTGTGGGCAATGCGGTCTGACTCGCACTTGTCCATTTTTTTAAATAAGTCCTAATGTATTATTTTATATCTTCTGTTGCAATCAATATTGCTTGTATAAAAAATTATATAACTTAAAATCAATATTAGAAAATATGATGTATTTTAATAAACAGGAAAATTCAGAATATATAATCTAGTATGCTTTTGACTGTATAACAGAATATGACTGACTCAACTTTTTAGGTTTTTGCAATTGTTACTCACTGAAATTACCTAATAACTTAATACATTTCCACATATATTTTACATTTCAAACACTACTGTGTCCATAGTCACAGGTAAGATTTCATAAATTGTGTATAATATACATATTTCATAAATCCAGTAAAAGTTGTTTAATTTCATTTAATTTTAAAGATGCTTAATCAATGTTAAATTCTTACAAATAGTTATCATTGCTGTAGACTTAGACAGATATTCAACCCCCATTCTTATGAAAGATATTGATGTTCCCCATGAAAACATTGTTTACAAATTGTATAACTGTGAGTAAAACCATGAGAAATAGCTTGTATTGGTATCCTAATTAAACTAATTTTAGTAGTTTATCAACTTAGTCATATTTAATTAATTCTATTATTAACATAAACGACCAGAGACAAGCACTATTAAGTAATCTTATCAAGCAAGACGAGTGGCGCGATTTCTTTGACCAATAGAATGATAGCCTCACTGTTTAGAAAAACAAACTAAACATGATACAATCGATAACCTGCACGTGTCAAATAGAGGTACTGTTAGTAGGCGAACGAAAGTATATCGAGATTAAAAGCAAAAAATGAAAGTCGTTACGGTCTATGAGCAATGAACATACCTAATTTTTTGCAATGCAAATATAACCTTTGATTCGGGTACTCACCATACTAATATTAACGTAGTTACTATATTAACTATTAAACCTAGGATTGTGATGAGATTCGGCGCGAGCCATAGAGGCGTCTTTGAGACCAGCCAGCACCACCAAGGCTGAAGCCATGCATCCAACAAACTGGCACTGGTGCACGAATACTTGTGTTCAGTAAGTCTTTTCAACTGTGCAGCGTTGAGTATTCTCTCTTTGTAAAACTGCATTTTGATTCACTGTCACGTCATTACACAGCACTTGATATAAATTATAAGTCACCTTCCGCTAATTTATCAATAGAAAAGTCGCAAAAATCATCACATTACAATCATCACACCACTTTTCGTGTCATAGACAATTATTTTTTTTAATCTTCCAACTCATTCCACTGATAATGACATTTCTTTGACTTTGACATCTATTGGACCGTAGACAAATCAATGATTTTTTTACAACGATCCACTCTTTAGGCACACGAATATTTTAAATGTAATAAATTAAGCATAGATATAGAAGATATTATTATGGTAATATATTTGTTTATTTTTTATTTCCAGACGCAAAAAGAGGATTATAAGAGAGAGAGGAGTGTGGGACAGAAGTGTGTAGTTTCATGTTTATCTTTACGTTGCTCATTTGGCAAACAGATGAATAAATGTTGGTTTGAATTTATATACCTATGAAATCAAATTTATTTGCAAGAAAGTAGGTAAATAAGGTCTTAGAAATTAATTAAAATTTTCCATTACATTCGATTATTTCTGAAGTGCAAATATTTGATAGTGAATCAATATGACATAAATAATATTAAATTAGAATTGATAATTATTTTTAAGCTATTGCATAGCTTCTATCGCGGGCCTTGAGCGTGGAGACGGAATCCAGAAATTCCGTAACGAAAATAACCTAACGCAGTAACGCCGATACAACCAATGCCACCTAGAGGCGATTTGCAGAACTAAAGAGACAAGCGTGATATTTCAAAAAGTCATTAAAAGTTCTGCTATTCATCGATAGATGGCAAAACTAAAAACTAAAAAGTATCACCGCTGTGCCGGTCGGAGTGGGGGGTGTTAGGAATACTGCAATATAAATAAATAATTATAATTACATAAGTTGATAAAAAAATGCTATGCAATAGCTTTACCGCGGCAGTCTCCGAGTGCCACACGTCTTTTTATTTTATTTTATTGGTTTACAAAACTGGACATATACATTAAAAACTTAAATTATATTTAAATAGAAACATACTAGAAATGTATACGCCCCTCTAATTGTAAACACAGCATGCATTAAGTATCTTGTTGTGTAAAAATTAATTTATGTTATTAATAATATAAAATAAGCACTATAATTATATAACCTAAACTAAAATTGCTGACAATAGTCTTTTAAATGAGTACAGAGATGGATTAAATATAATATCTGTACGGGTTTAGGGAAGTTTGAACGTTCTTCTAATAACGAGACGGCTGGATGGACGGGGAACCTTAAACATTTAGACGAATTAAGCACCATTTTGTTGCATATACACCAGTTTCTGATGTTATCCAGATATCATGATATCCCTTTTTATGGATTGGAGTGACATAGGCTAACGCAATCGCAATAGCAATCGATCGCTAGCGCTATCGATATCGCTATCGCTATCGCAATCGCAATCGCAATCGCAATCGTAATAGTAATCGTAATAGTAATCGTAATCGTAATAGGTATTGTAATCGTTATCGCTATCGAAATCGCAATCGCAATCGATCGCTATCGCTATCGCAATCGCAATCACAATCGCAATTGCAATCGCAATCGCAATCGTATCGCAATCGATCGCAATCGATTGCAACCGCTGTCGCTGTCGCAATCGCAATCGTAATCGTAATCATAATCATAATCGTTATTGCAATCGCAATCGCAATCGCAATCACAATCGCAATCGCAATCGCAATCGATCGCTATCGCTAATCGGATTGAAGTGGGAGTGAAAAGGGAGCAATAAACCAGAGCTGGAAGCAAGGTGGGAGCGAAACAGAAGCGGAACAGGAGTCAGGTGGGAGTGCGGTGGGAACGAGGTAAAAGCGGGAGAAAAGCAAGGTGTGAATGGAGAGAAGCGGGAATGGGACAAGAGTGGAACGTAACGGGGTGGGAGCGAGGTGAAAGCGGAACGAGAACAAAGTGGGAGTGGAAATGGTGTGAGAACGATCTGAAATCGGGAAGAGCAGAACAGGAATAGTTTGGTAGCCGAACGGGAGCAGGATAGAAGCGGGGCGAGAAATATAGGAGTTAGTTTTCATTCAAATACATAAATCTACGCTTGACCACTGACTCGACATTAATATATTGGGTCAGAAGAATAGAGCTAGGAGCGAAACACGAGCAGGGCAGATGTGGTACTGAAGAATTAGCTTGGAGGGGGTGCATTGAGTGCGGGTAGGAGCGTGATATGAACGATCTTCTTACACGTACGAAGTCGCGGCGGGCAGCTAGTTTGAAATATAGCGGAAAACAGCCAATCCAAGTAAATCCAATGGAGCTTCCGAATTGAATTTTTTTTAGTAGTGTTTTATAGTAATATGCTACTGATATTTGTGAACTCACAGTACTTCTATGCCAAAATAGTAATAATGCGCGAGCTCGAAAATTTTAGTGGTGTTTTTAGTAATATGCTTTATTTCTCGTATTAATGAACCCACAGTACCCCATGTCAAAATAAAAGTTTTTTTTTTAAGGTTTTAAATATTAATTTGAATCAAACCACTAACTGTGATAAAAGGAAATACCCGACTGGTAAAGAGCGACTTTAACGCTATCAAAAATTATAAATACAACCATTTGAATGCATTGATTGCCAATTTAATATTCCTAAATATAAACAAAATATATTCCTAAATAGAAAATTACTAACATAGGTACCTACAACGCGCAAAATTTTTTGGTTAGTGGCTATTTTTAGTGAATTATTTGCTCGTATTAGATAGTTCACGGCATTTTATTGATCAATACAAATAAAGATCAATATGAAACAATCAAGCGCGAGCGAAGCGAGCGCGAAACTTTTTGAAGCATTTAATAAAATTATTGAAGCCTGGAAGGATTTTTGATAATGGCCAGGATTTCGCCGTAGGCCGTAGGCAGGGGGGGTTGGACCCCCCCTGCCTACGGCCTTGGTACCGACAGTGACTTGAAGATTATTTGTTCAAAAAGAATTTCTGTTATTTCTTAGAAGATATAATGTTTTTATACAAGTTGTTTTAGGTATTTTATTATGGATAAAGATGAAAAACAGAAAGCACTCATTGAAGCGTGGCTCTTAGAGAAATTCTCCAGCTATCATGCCGAATTTGATGTTGAAAAATCTGATGATGACAATCATCAGATGTACTTGTACTTGTACTTTATTCTTGATTCTCACTCATTCCCACCACTGAATTACGAATTACGAAATTTTAATACGGTTTTAGAAGAAGCCTCGGAATGAGAGCTTCATTTCAATCAGCATGAGCATCTGTAAAATGAAGTGCAATTGCACTGCCGAGTCTGCCAAGAAGTTAACTTCTCGGCAGACTTAACCACTTAGGTACACTTGAATATTGGTTACACGTCAGAATCGGCAAACACACTTGTTTCATCAGCAACCAGTTCATAGTCAAGAAAAAGATCTGAAGTAGAATGAAAATGGAAGGAATTTGATAGATTAATTACCAAATAATTTTATGACAATGGAGCAGTCGAAACGTTTTTTCTGGTTGCGAAACGCCAACATACACATTTCTGGTCCTCATTGATTCTAACGTATGAATGTGGGAAATGGAAAGATAATAAGTGATTTAACTGGAATAATTCTAAAGAATGCGCATTTATAATATTTTACGCATACTTTCTCACATAAAACGTACACTCAACAGCGTATCAAGCGTAACGAAATAGTAAGTTAGTCTGCAAAAACTGCTTTTTAGCAGCCGGGTATTTTGTTTTTCTTTTAACATTTGAGTTAATAAGGTTAGGCGATACTTCTCACCGGGACAACTGCTTCATCTATATCAAGCACAGGTCCGATCGTGTATGGAGTACTGCTGCCACCTTTTTGATGGATCAGCCAAGTATCAACTGGAAGCTTTAGAATCAGTGGACCGGCGAGCTGTGAGGTTAATCGGTGACGATAAACTAGCTGCCAAGAAGCTACTTAGTCTCGAGCACCGCCGTAAAGTAGCATGTCTGTCTATTTTCTACAGGATTCATTTCGGGGAATGTGCGCAAGAGCTTCACGACCTAATTTCACCCTCCCCATTTCTCTACAGGACTAGCAGAAAGTCGGCGAATTACCACCCATTTCTCGTTGAAATGCCAAAAATCCGTACTCAGCGATATCGATCCACATTCCTGTTGCGTACTGCACAAGAATAGAATTCGTTGCCGCCACTCTGTTTCCTGAGACCTAACAATCTTAAAATTTTCAAGGCTAGAGTGAATAGATATCTTCTAGATCGACGAGCTCCATCCTCGGCCACACCGTCGCTTAACATCAGGCGAGTTGGTGGTCAATCGTAGATCTATCTTCTATAAATAAAAAAAATAAGTTGCGCGCCATTGTGTTTGACGTTAATTTTTTTAAATATAAATTTTTGCGATTTTTAGAGTTCCGTACCTCAAAAGAAAACAACGGAACCCTTATAGGATCACTTTGTTGTCCGTCTGTCTGTCTGTCCGTCCATCCGGGTGTCAAGACCTTTATCTCGGGAACGCGTGAAGGTATAGAGTTGAAATTAAAATTATATACGTAGATCCATAGTATCTTGCTGCAGACAGAAGAATCAAACTTCTCAGTTTTTCTAAAAAAAGTTACAGCCGAATAAGTACATACATATTTGTAAAGAGAACTTATTGCCCTTATTTGTTTTTTTGGCAATATTTTTTGTAAACTGTAACTTTTTTTTTATAAATAAATAAGTCGAAAAAAAACGCACATTTCGACACTCAGAAGGAAATCAGCCCTATGGGGTACTTCTCGTTGATCTAGAACTATGAAATTTGGGCAAGAAGCATTGTGTAATAGTACACATATAGGAAAAGTCTGAAAACTGGTTATTTTTAATTTAGTCACAAAATATAGGGTCTGTAAGGAAAGAGGGTCCCAATTTTAAAGTACTTTAACCCTATCATGTGGGGTATCATATAAAAGAGCTTAATTAGCACAAACTAAAACAGGTTTTTAAATATTTTTATGATGTATATGTTTCGATTTATGAAGGAAAATATAAAAAAAAACCTTTTATCTACTAGTTTGTACGGAACCCTCAGTGGGCGAGTCTGACTCGCCTTGTCCGGTTTTATTTATTTACTTTATGATTTTTAGGAGTTTTATTTCGTCAATCATACAAATTTATAATTTATAAACCACAAAAAACCTTAAGTCAATTACATAAAATAAATAAAATAAAAATTATTCAAATAACCCGCCCCGAATCGATCCTGGCGCATAGGTGCCCATAATACTGACAGCATTACCCCGCTGAATGGCAATGGCCAACCTCTGCACCAGGAACGAACCAGAGCGAGAGTCACCACCGTTATTGGCAATACGGCGCCCAATTTCAGTTATCAGGCCTTTGGCCTCCGTCCCCCAACTGCCCAAAGTCTCCACCGCAATGGGCACAAAATAATAATGTGGTTCCATCGCCGCATACTTTTAATGCTTCTTAGAAGCGGCATCCTCCGCCGCTGCTGTGCCTGGCGCGTGGATAGTACGACTCAGGTGCGAGGCCGCAACAGTGCTGACGCAAGTAGCGTCCCAGACCAAGCACCTGCCGTTTTGCCATGGCACCAAAGTCAAACCGTCCGGACGCTTCCCGTCGGACCTGCTGAGCCCCGGTGGTTCAAGTACACAGGGTTTATTTATTTAATGTATGATGATTCTTAAAGGAGTGGGTGCCGTGCTAGCCATTTTATTTTTTATATTATTGTATTTTATTCGGAAAACTTACAGTGATAAATAATTTAATTTTCAATATGTAATAGGGCGAATTCTGTGTTAATTTTATTAAAATTTTTATGTACAATTTGTACAATTCTGGATATTTAACGACATGTTTACAAAGAGAATGTAAAAATATTCCAAAGAGATTATTCTACTTTTGAATAAAGACTGTTTCATGTATGTAGGCTCTTTGCTTTCGTAACAGATAAAAATTAAAAAAAATACTCTATCCCCTAGCCTAGAGCCAAAGACTTACTGTAATAGGGCGAATTCTGTGCCTAGGGCTTAAAATGCTATTTGGAGTTTTTGGCGGGAACGTCTTAGTAACGTGTTGTTGCTTTGTTTCATTTTCCTAAACTTGTGTTATTTTGAACATAAATGCTATAAAAATGGTGGTGTTTTAAGAAATGATGAGATGTTAACGGGTCGAGCTCAGATGGGCGGCGGGCTGCGTAAATATTTTTTTAAATAAGCAAAAGCCCAAATGGTTTTCTGCGTTTTTGGCCTCTCACTGATTTGGTCATTCGCGTAAATATATTTTTAAATAAGCAAAAGGCCAAATGGTCTTTTGCGTTCTTGGCCATATGCGTCGATCCCATCAAAACTATTTACAATGTTTGACAATCAATGTTACCCTCGTAATCCAGTTGGATATAATGGAATTTTATTTTTTTATAATGGTGTACTTAAAGATATAAGGTTATAGCTAAAACAAAATGGTAATAACACAAAGCTTTATTATTCAACAATAATTACATTTAATTACAAAAATACATTTTTAGGTTTAATACTTTTAGAATTTATAAAATGTAGGTAATATAAAATCCGTAGACAGTCAAAATTCTCGAGTAAGTATAATATTTTTTACGTTAGGTAGGTAGGTACTTACAAATTACATTATTCAGCTTATTTATCTACATAGCATCGTTTTTCCTACTTTAAAGACTATATAGGATTTTTAAAGATAGTGTCCAGTCGCATAATTATAAAGAACGTTAAAATAACTATGTAAGATCAAATTATAAGATAAATTACATAGATCAGTTTAACATTTAATTTTGTACTCTGCTGCTGTCGGGTGTTATTTAATTTCTTTAACTTTAAAGTTACGTTTTACCCAACTGAGGAGGTAAGTCCGTTCGCATATATTTTGCCCGTGACAGTAGTGTTTTTATTATTCCGCTAGGTTGGTATTACACTTTTGTTACCGAAAGTCAAAATGCCTTATGGTTGGTTTTACACTTTTGTTGCCGAAAGTCAAAATGCCGTATTAGTAGAATTTCTCTCAAATTGACAGATTAGGATCAGAAATTAGTAAAACAACCTTTTCTGTCTAAGAATTTATTTTTATTTTGCAATTATACCTACCTAAATAAAAAAAAATATTTAAAAGGGCTGCCAAAACAAAAATTAAAAAAAATGTGTACTTAGATACCTACATAATTATTAAAACGTAGAATCTGCTCGAATTTAAGAGAAATTCATTTGATTTGACTTTACGTCACATTTATACACTAGTTTTGACAGCATATACAATAGCGCTTATTGGGGTCCAAATCTAATTTAAAAAAATAACTCTACACTGGATGGAAAAACAATAGAATGGCATGCCCTGTTCCCCAAGTAAAGCTTGGTATTCTTGTCAAACCACTGATTTCAGAGGTCAGTGTATCAAGTATTTATTGGCTTTATTAGTGTACAGGGTCTAGTAACGCCCAGATTTTGGTCCGTGGGAGAACCCTAAAGCTAGTGTCCTATGAAAAGGTGTTGCTTTTACTTTGCTTTTTATTTATTATCCCATTCATCTTAACTCAGCTTTAAATGATAAGACCACATTTCGCGCTAATCGATCTTATGTTTTATTTTGCATGTGGTTGTATGTTGTGTCAATAGTGCTCTCTCAAAAAAAAAAAAATCTCTTGTGAGTTATCTGCAGCACATGCGCGAGCGAGACGGACGATGGTCGAACCACAGACTCCTAAATGATTTCCAAACATGTGGCAGTCGGGTTTTACTATAAACTTGTCGTTGTTACTGCTACCTAGCCTTAGCCTGTGTCTTCCTATCTTCGATCCGTTTCTGCAGCGTGGTGAGGAGGGCGCCAAGCACGTTGTGTCCAGGCAGCCGCTTGCCGAAGAGCAGCCGCTTTACGGAGTCATCGAATGTCAGTAGCGCCACCATGTTCTGGAGGAGAAAGCCTTGGCAGTACTCTAGCAGTTGTGTTGCGCCGTACACCTGGAACGAATGTATGGGAATTAGATTTAAGAGTCCATGGTTCGACCATCATCCGTCTCACTCGCGCATACCCACATCTTTTAAGGAATATATGAATGGACTTATAAAAAATCGTCGTAAGTAAAACTAGAAAACAACATCACTAATATTCGACAAAAAATTCAATTTGATCCAAATTAATTTTCATTTTGCGTTAATGTTTCTTTAAATCTTTAAATGAGATCTAATAAACCCCCTTACACGAATAAAATAATTTAAATTTTCAAAATAATTCGAAATAGCAAAATAGCCCGTCTCTAGACTTCTCAATCTAAATTAGGCTTTAGCGCCCCGATTGTTGGTATATGAGTACCTATCGTTTAACCCAGGACACTATATTCGTGAATTTTGTTTTAAACTTTACGTCCACGTGATGGAAAGTCATTGGTTATACCTTAGCATGTATATAGACGGAGACAAGGTTGTGCAGGTCTACGGAGTGCGCGGCGCGCGCCTCGCAGTGCCTCTGCAGCGGCAGCAGCTGGAAGAAGGAGGCCGCCGCCAGCACCTCCAGCACGTCGGCCTCCGGGACCTCCAGACCGGAGCACCCGCCGCGGTACAGGTACTTCATGACGAGCTGAACACATCAACAACCGGGGTAAATCACACCAGCCTCACATCTGCTATAACAACAAGTATCTATATTAAAATTAAAATAAAATAACTGAATGCCGAAAAGCAGTTTTTGCAGACTAATTTGCGATTTCGTTATGCTTGATACGCTGTTAAGTGTACGTTTTTTGTGAAAAAGTATGCGCAAAGTCGCTGTAAAAGATTATAAATGCGCATTTTTTTGAATAAATCTATGGACTTCTTTCACGAAAAGCACTCTAAAATGTCAAGTGCAATTTATAAGAGTTCGTAATTCATAGTCCGTCTAGTTCGCGCATACCCACATTTTTGAAGATTTAAAATGTCTGAATGAACATAAACAAAAATCGTCGTTTGTAAAAGTAGAAAACAACATCACAAATAATAGAAGAAAAAAAAATTCGATATAAGTCAATTTTCATACATAAAAATCATTTCTGCGACAATAATTTCTAAAAATGATAGTTTAAGAAACTGAAGCAACCGACTTCTCATTGATGCCAATTTCAGAACCGGACCAAATTGAAATGGGACCACAAGCACCAGCATTCAAATAAAAAAAATAATCATCAAAATCGGTTCACCCAGCCGAAAGTTCTGAGGTAACAAACATAAAAATAAAACCGGGCATGTGCGAGTCAGACTCGCTCATCGAGGGTTCCGTACAAACTAGTAGATAAAAGGGGAAATTATATATTTTTTTATATTTTCCATCATAAACCGAAAAATATATGTAAATATATGTAAAATGATTTTTATGTATGAAAATTAATTTGGATCAAATTGTAATTTTGTCGAATATTTGTGATATTGTTTTCTAGTTTGTCAAACGAAGACTTTTTAAAAGTTCATTTAGACATTTTATATCTTCAAAAATGTGGGTTTGTGCGAGCGAGACAGACGATGCTCGGACTTCGGACTCTTAAAATAAAAACCAAATTCCCGACTGCAGAAGAGCATTTTTTGCAGACTAATTTACGATTTCGTTACGCTTGATACGCTGTTGATTGTACGTTTTCTGTGAGAAAGTATGCATAAAATCGCTGTAAAGTAAATCGAGTTTAATTTAAGATATACATATATATGTACATGAATACAGACAACAGTTTCTAAATAGTACCTCGAATATGTGGTATCTAATATCATTAATCTGTACAAGGGGCGGCGCAGCGGCGGGGGGGGAGGGAGCCTCGTTCGCCGGCCGCGAGGGCGCCAGCATCGCACGCAGCCGCGGCGACTCCGACACCAGCACTATCTTGTGTCCGTAGAACAATCGACCTTCCACCCTGGAATATAAAGTTAAAAGTTACTAGGTAATGTGGAAAATTCATGTCGCTGCTCAGAAATTAGAGAAACGTTGGCGCGTAGAAAATAATAATTACTATCGCCTTTTATTTAAATATACACTATAAATCCGTTAAAATTGTTTAATTTCAATAGGGCACTGACACGTGGTCACTCGCTAATGGGCCTGGACGTCTAGGTAGACGCCCAGTTTTGATTACGTTAGTTATTGACATTAAAGACGTTAGTACGTGTACCCCAACAACATTATGCAACGATTATATTTTCTCCCTTTTCAGTTAATGGGAAAATTATGAAGTTGATTTAATTTTTTTACATTACCGTTTTTAAACTATATTTAGATCCAGAGATTAGAAAAAGTTTTACTCTTTAATCATTACCTGAAAGTGACGTCAGCTAGGGAGGGGTTGTTGACATAGGAGGGGTCGACGCGCGCAGGCGCAGGCGGCGCGCCGGGCGGCGCGGGGGGCGCGGGGGGCTGCGCCACCGGCGGCACCGGCTCCCGCCCGTAGCACGCGCACAGGATGTCCGCCAGCAGCAGCACTGTGCCCTCCTTCTAAACAAATACAACACTCTTACTCATTTATACACAGTACAAACAATTCACATCTGACGGGACTTGAACCCACATATCCCAGTTAGTACTTGGGGACCTTTACCACTTTAGCTACAGAGTGCAGAGGTGTAAAGTGAGAAGGTCGAAACTTCCTTAGGGTTTCGCTGGGCCAGGCATTCAGATTTTGTTACTGTCAAAAATAAACACGTACCTTGCTATACCGAAGTATGTTGAATAGCAGAGGAAGACATTCGTAAATGAACTGTTTACTGTAGTGGCTGTCATCTGACGGACAAACCTGAAACGCAAGTTTATTATCTCAAGCACAAAGAATCCAATATTTATCACGAGAGTAGTAGCTCATATAGTTTTCTCAAAAAAAAACACTTTCCACGAGTAAAGAGATAAGAGAATTATATTAGTCGATGCTACTAATACTCGGCGTCTTTAGGGGTCCGGACTGATGTGAAATTGGCTCCCATTTTCGACATCTTACTGTGAGAGGAGAAGATGGCGGGATATATGAGAATGAATACGACTCAAGGAGAATGAGCAACTCCATAACTATGCAGGTAATTGTATATCTCCTAAAAAATTAATAGTTGTCTTAAAAAAGGAAATATGTAAAATCTTGGGACTTCTTCTAGCGGTGAAAGGAAAAAAATAGTGAGGAAATGATTTCCCAAGTTCTTAATATTCTTAAAGATGTATGGTGTTCTTATCCTTCTCATAACTATCTAATAGGGTTGATTTGCGAGGATAATGCGATACTACTAGTGTGACAAATGACAATAAAATCACTTACTTGCAAAAAGTCTTGCAACAATTGGTCTATAATGTGGTCCAGCGCTGCATCCGCGGCAGCCGCTAGTGATAAAGTCCACGCGTGCAAGGACCACGGCACTCCCAATGCACGTAATTCTAATGTTATATCTGAAAGAAAAAAAACGAAACAAACTTATTACATAAAATTTAACCGAGTAGGTATATTCATTCAAAATAACACACGCCTAGGAAAATAAGAGATTGTCATAATTTTGCCACGTGCCCGCCAATTAGAAATTCTGCAGTATTGAACAGCGGAATTTGTACTTTGACAAATTACGTAATTCATAAATGATCAACATCAACGTCACAACAAGACTGGACCTCACATGGCCAACTACATATTGATCCTTCGAGCCGGATACATAGTGGGCAAAGTAGTCTAGCAGAAGGTCGGTTCATTATCAATTATTTCTCATTAAAATGCCCAAAATCCGTATACACCGATTTACGTTACGAGTTACACCGAGTTGCTGGTCAAAAATAGATCTATTAACAACAAAAAAGTCGTATTAACAGTAAAACGATACTTTAGTTAGATTGTTTGTTGTTTTGGTTTTGAAAAGAATGTTGTTATGAACCTAGATGGTCGGTTTCGGCGGCGCAGTACATGGCGTCCTGCAGCGCTCGCTGCTGCTGCTTGGTGAAGGAGGGTGGTCTGCCGGCAGCGCTGGGCGGGCCCGGGGTGGCGCCCTCCGCCAGCACTTCTTCCAGCGACAGCACCGCGCCGGCGCCTGCGCCGCGCGACCCGCCGCGCACCGCGGCACGCAGGCACGCGCGCCGTCCGTGCGAACAACATACTGCCACTGCGCTGTTCACATGCAAATACCGAAAATCAATTAATGACATGTATTTATAATGGCTCCGTAGGGCCCGTAGTAACTACTAGGAACCCTTATAAATTCACCGTGCTCGTCCGTCTATCTGTGAATTCGAATGTTATAGTAATTTTACTTAGACACTATCAGCACTACTGTGTTCTGTGAAACACTACAAAATGCGGTAGTAACATTTTCAAAAAAGTGGAAAATGTTATTTATTATTATAAAATGTCATTCAAGATACTTACAAGCTTTGCTTAGTTTATGGCTAGATGGCGCTGTTTGATCATATCCACCAATATTTATTTATGTATTTACCTACTGTAATAGTAAGTGAAGGTTTGACAGTAAGCCAACATTTTATACATCTTGCAACTCTAAAGTAAGCGTCAAATGTGGCGTAAAAAATCATGGTCTTTCATGTTCTTACGTAATTATTATGATCATTCTGAAGGCACCACTAAACAAATTAAAATTGTTAAGCTCACTAAATTCAAAAAAGGAACATAAATTATATGCGAATTTCATTAGTTTTTTTTAATTTATTTAGTTATTTTAATTATTTCGTTTGTTTCATGTTCCTTAGGTACTACGTACACGTACAGTACAGTGCCTACGTCATTTGAAATAATAAGGGTGAGTTCGCCCAAATTCAAGTAAATGTGTAATTGATACAATACGATCGACACATACACATAAATATAAACAACGCTGCGCGGATGTTGTTTTTATAGTTTTTACTAAGAAATTGTGATTTTGTGGGCATTTTAGTTGAATTTAAGAATGTCTAACCTATAAGAGCCGTACTGCGCTGCCGCAGAGTAACAGAGTGCGTCGTTGAGTTGCGTGGTAAGGAACGGATCAGCTCCGTGGGAGAGCAGTAGCTGCACCAGTTCTAGGTTTCCAACACCGCACGCCACCTGAAGTATGGAAAGGTGTGTGAATCGTTATATATTCAATAAATTTGAGAAAATCATGACAATCATCAATTTAGTTGCTTTTATTGATGACGCCCAGCAATGGGACAATAAAGATTAAGTAAAAAAAATACAAATCCAACGAGACCAAAATTTAATTATAAATATATTTAAAAAATTGTACAAAATTATGAGTGTATCTATATTTACAGGATATTACAACAAGCAACGAATAATTTTTATGAGTTCTTCTATTACCGTCGCTTACCATCAAATGAGTTAGTGGTCTGGTCTAGAGGTAGCTAGGTTGAACACAAAAGCCTCGCACTATCAGACTCGCAGTGAAATATTGTTACCTGTAGCGGTGTGAGCGTGCAGACATGGTCCCCGCGCGCGGGCGCACCGTCCGGCCGTGCGCCGCCGGCCAGCAGCCTGCGCACGCACTCCACCGCGCCCGCGCCGCCGGCACCGCCGCTCCCGCCACCCCCGCTACCCCCGCCGCCCGCCGCGCACGCGTACACCAGCGCCGTCCAGCCTGTACACAAACGTCCTTCACTAGAACTCACAAATTCTCCCAATGGCTGCACTGTAAAGTGAACTTGAAGTCATTTTTAAACCACAGCTTCAAATTGAATGAAATATAATTCTCTTTGTCTCAACAAAGTTACAGGGGAGTCGAAATTGCCCTAATGGCTTCGAGAAAAGAAAGATACGGCGTGCTCTTGCTGCTCGTCTGGCCTGGCTACTGCCCTACCCCCAGTTCAGGGACCAATCCCTTCGAGCCGGATACCGGATGCTTGATTAGTGCAAGCCTACAATTATGCCAATTTTGAGTCGTGTATCTATTACCATTCAAAAGATACAGCCGTTTAAGTACAGGACAGACAGACAGACAGATGGACAGCCAGACAGAAAGACACCGTTGTCTTACAAATATCATTCTCGAAGAGATTGGTCCTTTCGATACGGTATCCGGCTGGATAAGTGATCCAAGATCTTTAGCTTTTTGTATGCTGTAATACATTTATTACAATGCGATTTGAAAAACTTCTTCTTAATTTAAGTATCAACTTGGCTTGGCGTCATTTTTAATACTGATTTAAATACAGTCGTATCGGATTTATCGGACAAGTGCGAGTCAGACTCTCCCACCGAGGGTTCCATACAAATTAGTAGATAAAAGGGGGACATCGTATTTTTTTCATATTTTCCTTCTTACACCGAAAATTAAACATCGTAAAAATATTTGAAAACCTGTTTTAACTTATGCTAATAAAGGTATTTCATATGATACCCCACATGATATGGTTAAAGAACTTTATAATTTGGACCCTCATTCCTTGCGTAAAGACACAAGTTTTTTGTGATTAAATTAAAAATGTCCAGTTTTCGGATTTTTTCCTATATTGTGTACTCTAACACAATGCTTCTTTCAAAATTTCATAGTTCTAGGTCAACGGGAAGTACCCCATAGGTTTTGATTCCCTTGTGAGTGTCGAAATGTGCATTTTGTACGACATATTCGGCTGTAACTTTTTTTATGAAAGTTGAGAAATTTGATTTTTCTTTCTGCAGCAAGATATTAAGGATTTGCGTATATGGTTTTAATTTCAATGCAATACCTTCACGCGTTCCCGAGATAAAGGTCTTGACACCCGGAAAGACGGACAGAGAGACACAGACAGACGGACAACAAAGTGATCCTATAAGGGTTCCGTTTTTTTTCTTTTGAGGTACGAAACCCTAAAAACATAAAAATTGCGTTATATTGTAATTGAAAGTCAACGTGTTGTTTAAGTTTAGTGACTAACCAGCGGTGGGAGGCGTGTATGCAGGCGGTGAGTGCGTGGGCGAGCGCGGAGACAGCGGCATGGCGCAGTGAGCTGCGCTCGCGCCGCCTGTCTCGATGTTCGGGTCCGCACCGGCTTCCAGCAGCATCTACAAATAGTACCGCATTGTTTTCAAAAAGGTTAAAAGTGATGTCAATAGGATAAAAGTATGGACTATATAAATGTTTTAATTGATAGAAATCACCACCATGATTTACTACCTCCTGCGTCTTCTACTCTGAAATTGCCCTGAAACATCTATTAGCATCCATCTCGCCGTCTTTTTGTATTCTGAAAGATATCTCATCCTTCTCTCCCTCTACCAATGACTTTCCACCACGTGGACGTAAACTCTAAAACAAAATTCACGAATATAGTGTCCTGGGTTGACCGATGTCCGATACTCATATACCAACAATGACGAACTTAAAGGTTTTGATATAAAGACTACGTCTCGCTGCGCTAAAGCCTAATTTAGAGAGAAGTCAGAGACGTCTATTTGCCGCTTCAAATTATTTTGGAAATCGAAATTATTTTAATCATTTAAGAGGTTAGATATAACTGAGCTCGGACGTTTTTGAGGACTGACGGTACATCCCGTTTATACTTTATCAAAGCCCTCCACTCTCTTTTTCCTTCTATCTCGCTATCCCTCTCTTCCCTCTCTATTTCATTTTACATCTACCCTCTCTCTCTCTCTCTCTCTCTCTCTCTCTCTAATTATTTTCTTTATCTCTCTCAGCTAAATAAACTTACTATTTTACATGAAAACCCTTACCGCAACAATTTGTTCATCCCCAGCCGCAGCCGCCTTCATCAACACCGTCAAGCCAGCTGAATCAGTGGAGTCCAACCCAGCTGCAGGCAGCAAGGATCTGATAGGAGCCAACAGTTCTGGTCGTCCGCTCAGCAATGCTCGATGCGCCAGACCCAGAGCCACGCGGCTGGGCTCCTCGGGGTTCCGTGTGGAGTGGGACCACACTGGCTCTATGGCTTCTTCCAACCTGGATCAAAGACAGATAAAAACAATAGCTGTTTTCCGGAATTTTGCATGCAATGCAGAGTATTCTGGGATTACTAGTAGTTTCCGTCAAAGTGTAACAGAGAAGGCACTTTTAGAGGTTCTTTTTACACTTGACACCTAGTTTTTCCCTAATTGGGACTCGCGATATACGCGTTTAATCAAGAGTGCAGATATGTACTCACGTGAGCGGACGGGGCGGACAGTCTGCATGGGGTAATAACAAACGCGCGGCTTGTAAAACATCGTCGGCATCAGGCGCGGCGGGTGGCGGCCGCAGCGACGCGTGCGCCCTGATAACGCGAACCCACTCGCCCAACGGTGGCAGTGCGCCCGCGCCGCGCTCTCCCCAGAGTCCCGCCGCGCCGCACCCGCCGCCTGAGCCTGTCCCTGCCGTGCCTGAGCTACTGTGCTCCAACTGAAAATAGGAGTCATTCTATTATTTTGTAGTACATTGGGGGCCTAAATGCGATAAAAACATTTGTTATATTTTTTGAGATATATAAAATGATGATGTCTTTAAACTACTCCCATTTCATTTCAGGATAGTTATTCGCAAAATAATGCTTGATAACCTTACGTGTATACCATTATTTTGTTGGTCGTAATTTTCATTCCTCTTACTTATTTTTACTAAGGGACAGTTAAAAACAAAAAAAGGACATTTTCATTCTGGTCACGGTGGTAATATATAAAACCCATAAGACGCGCATTACCACCAAATTGTGACAACATAGTACGCTTTTGCGTCTAAGTTTTATAAAACATCCATAGAACTGCTACACCATGCAATTATAACCGATCTTTTCGGAGATAGATAGAGGAAGCCTATGTCCAGCAGTGGACTTCTTGTAGCTATGTAAGTCACAAATGTCTGAACTAGCGTAGTAGTCTCCGTAGAGTCGGTCGGTAAAGCGCGTACCTGTTCACAGCGCATGAAGTAGTAGAGGGCGCGCTCGGCGCTGGTCGAGAGCGGCGCGTGTCGCGGGTGCACTCTCCGCAGCACGGCGCGGAGCTCCCCGGGGGAGCCCGCGCACGTCGTGAGGAGGACTGACGCGTGCGAGGCGCCTGATGCACCCGAGCCGGCTGACGTTCCGCTACCACCTGACGATAGAAATGGAGCTAAGAAATCATACATGTTTCTATTACTCTACATCTTTAAAATATTTAGTTAACAGCGTGTATTTGAATTATAATTTTATGAATGAATTTTGAATTATATTTTTTTATTTATTCTAAGTATGTGTTTTTTTTTGTAATGTATAACGTATGTTGTATTTATTATTATTTTAAATTATAATATTTATTAGTATATTATTCCTCTCTATATAAGTATTAGTATGTAATTATGTCTATGTATTTATGTATGTATAATGACATTTATAGTTTATAATGTTACTTGTTAAATATCTCGTTGCACGCCTCGTCTGATTTATATTTTATATTTTTATCCATCCCATGGTTGCCTGGAAGAGATCGCTTTTAGCGATAAGGCCGCCTTTTGTTGCACTAGTCTATTTAAGTTCTTTGTTATTACTTTTAAGGTGTGTACAATAAAGAGTTCATCTATCTATCTATCTATCTAAATGTTCACTGGTTTATTAATTCGAAATTATTTGATGTTGCCCGTACTTTAAATTCGTGAGAAAAAATATTTTATTATTTTGTTCAGGGTGGTAACATTAGGAGAATATTTGAAGAGTAGGGATATGTTTAAAGTTTTTGGTAAGTCTTAATAATAAAATATACGACAACATCTATGATTTCATTTCATCATCTATTCTTGAAATGCTCTAATTAAATCACAAAAATACTGTCAATTAAATTACTCTTCGGCCTACTCCTTTATCCGGCTTGATGGACCAATGACGCCGACACTGGAACGATATTATTTATTTATTTAATGCTTTTCGTAAAACCAACAGCTATTGATACTCAAAGTAGGTAAATTAATCTAGGACACAAAGAAGCCATAAATTGTTTTAACTTATAGATCAATCAAATAAATTTTACATTCCTAACCAAAATAAGAAATTTAGATTAGTACCTACTACTAGGTAACGAGTTCACCTAAGCAAACCAAATACATTTTTTATGTCGACATAAAGATGTATACATAGATAATACGAATCTATCTTTTACATATTATTATTATTTATTATTATCAGCCTGATATGTCCCACTGCTGGGCAAAGGCCTCCCTATCCTCTTTCCACTCTTCACGGTCCTTAGCTTTTTGTGTCCAGTTGTTGCAAAAGGAGTCTAGTTCGTCTCGCCATCTGCGCCATCTACTTTTACATATAGTTCTTATAATAATATAAATTTAAAAAAAACTCACCAGATCCATTGGTAGTAATCCCCGAGTCGTGGCTGAGGCCCAGATGCCTGTTCTCCGGTCGCGCCAGACCCGATGATGAGCCAGACCCAAGGGAACTCATCGACTCCCACCGAGATAGGGACAGCGCTCCTACAAAAGAGAGAGAGAGAGAGAGAGAAGTGAGAAATGACAATTTCTGTGTGATTACCTTTAATTTTGAAACTAGAACTTTCAGCACGAAGAAAAATGTCGCAGGTCTGTTTTTATGCGTAGGTACCTATTGCCATCGGTCGGTCGTGCATATCGGCCGCTTAAACCTTAGTTACTTAGATTTTTGACATTAGCTGACTTTGCATCAATCATCATCATCATCATAAACCTATAATAGTCCACTGCTGGGCATTAGCCTCTCTTTGATTCTTTAATTAGGGCATTCATCTGTGTCACTTGTAGATCGCCTCCATCCATATTTTTTTATTCGAAAATAGGCTTGCGCATGACCGCCAACTCGCCTGATGTTAAGCGTCAGTTACGGTCTATAATGGTGCGTGTTCGTATAGAAGGAACCTATTCACTCGCGATTTGAAGACACCTAGAAATATTCTGTTGTTTTTGTAACTTTATCGAACCATTTCACCGTTGAAATTATGCCAACTGTTGTTGCGTTAAAATCTGTTTTGCATTCTGTTCGCTCGCGTTAGAGATCAAGACTATGCTTTCTAAAAGTAAGACCCATTGTCCATCAGCCCTCTAGTAGGTACTCATACCTGAAGCGACCCGGCCGGCGTTCAGATGCGTGTAAGGCTGCAGCAAGCCCCAGAGATCAGCACAGTTGGCGACGGCGTGGTCCACAGTCGCGGGGGTGACTGGGCCCGCGCCGCCGCCGCCGGCTATCAGCGTGATCTCTTCCAGCAGCGTCTCCATGCCCGCGCACAGGTAGATCGCTGCGTATCTGGAGACGGGAACAAAACAATACAGAACAGTAATACTGGATACAGGCCGACACTAGTTAGAAGTCACAGGTGAAATTTGTACATCAAATTACTTCCGAACTGAGGCGGACAAATCTAGATTAATATAATTATAGTTTAAAAAACTGAAAAATCGACTTCAATATGTTTTATAAACCAAACTACTTAACAGTTTTCGTAATAAAATATTATTAAATGAAATTAAACGTGAATTATTTCGTGCAAGTTTCATTTAAACTAACATAACTCGTATGTTCATAGTGTCCTCATGTTAAGTATAAATTATTATGCGCAGCTACGGAACCCTACTTTGCACGTGGCGCGACACGCATTTGTCCACTTATGGTTTGAAAGATGATCTCATCAAGTGTTCATAGTTATGTTTCATCAAAATCGGCTTAGTCGTTTTGTTTTGTCGGGGGGTTTTACGATTTATTTTTCTAAGAGTTTGTACTTGTTTAAAGTCACAAACAATTTCTATCAGTTAGTGTAGATATAGCATACTCGTGTACGAAGCTCGCCAACCGCAGTTCCAGCATCCACCGCTGGAAGCGTCCCGGCGCGAGGCAGGTCCGCGCGCGCGCCGCCGAGCCCAGCCGGCGCGCTGCGCCTGCGCCGCCTGACGTCGCGTACATCGTAGCCGCGCGCTGACAACCCTGGTAACACAAACTAGTTTTAGTGTTCATCATCATCATCATTTCAGCCATAAGAAGTCCACTGCTGCACATATATAGGCCTCGGACCATGGATTTCCAAAAAGACCGTGGATGGATATACATATATTACCCGAAAAGCTTAAAGTCGGCCAATGGAAATATGTCCACGGCTACGAATAAATGAAAAAATAAGTTTTAACACTTGCAAAGGAGTTTATAGCTTGGCGAAACCGTCATAGAAATATTTTGCTGTATTTTATTTTACAAAAATTGCGGTGTTTTATTCAGTAAATGTGCAATCAAGTGCGTGAGTGTGTCCAAGTAAAATAAAGTAGTGAAACGAGTCGTATAGGGTCTAGAATTTTGTGCGTGTGCGTGTCGTTTACGCTAATCAGCAAAACTCCATAGAAGCTTCTAGTCGCTTTTACTGAGGCAAGACTCAAAGTTAAAAATGACTATTTACGTGACTTAGACTGTAACTAGACTTATATTATTGAAGAAACTATCTTAACGCACGGACCCAAAACAAAAAGAAGAAGAAGTTTTCTTATTAATTACAAAAGTTAAAATGCTCATCTATATCACAAAGACAGTACGTAGAATGAGAGATGAAATGAATGGCTAATAATTACGAATTTCAATCATTCTTACTAACATTCATAAGATTACTTACTTTTATACAAGCATCGGCAAGGGGCGTGCTCAACACGATCCTGAAAGCACCGGCCACCTCGTGCTTCGAACAAAACCCGAAATTATGCGAAAGCCGCTGAGCCTCTCTCGATATTCGTACCAACGCTCTGAAACATTACATTTGAACATTAAGACGAATGATGCTTTTTGTGATTAAAATATGAGATCTTAGCTACGTCACTTTTTGTACGGATTGAGTTTTCATAGGTGTCATTACTTTTGAAAAAATACATCATGTCACACAGCGGAGAGTATATTATAAAAAAATAATTTCCGATGGGACTCGAATCCGTGCCTTCCTCGTCAGTAACAGGAACGTATACGTGTGTATACGTGGGGTATAGAAACATCTGACGTTTTTTTTTATTTTAGCCAGTAATTTTTTTAAGTACAATTTATAACAATACGCGTTCGAATCCGGTTAGGTGTTAATTTTTTAACTGTCTATAATAAATAAATATGTTAATACCTAAGTTTAGCAACATTTCAATAGCACTGTTCCTTCGAGCCGGACATGATTGTGTATCTTTGTAAAGTACTGTTAATACTGACCGTTGCAGCAAGTAAGCGAGCCGCGGCGGTGTGTCGGGCGCGAGTCGCGGCGCAAGTTCCCGACACCGGCCTGACGCCAGCGCGCGGGATATCTCACTAGGCGTCCACGGCACGCAGCGGAGCTCAACCAGTCTAGCGAGAATGCGAGAATGAAAAACATTTTAATTTGTAATAATATGCATCCCTTAATATATTTTCACTAATGTCCCTTAGATTTGAGAAAGAGTACGATGGTACTATATCTATGCTACGACACGGGGCGCCGACACTGAAGAACGACGTCGACATGGTCGTCACGCAGTGACAGCACTGCGGTGAACTTACAGCGCGGCACCGACACCGTCATACGGCGATGGCAACGTATTTAAAAAAACTATGACAGTGTCGTGTGTTGGTGTTGACGCCGGATAATGCTAGCGACTGCTACCGGCGCCGTTCGACGGTATCGACGTCGACGCCGTTTTCCAGAGCGCTCCATCCGTTCTAATCTATCTAACCGATCTATCTAACCTGTTATGCGAGTCGACCCACACAAACTCATCAGCACTGGTAACGTTCGTGCAGACAGTGTCCAGCGAGGGTTGCCTCACCAGCGGCGCTCGCCTACGTCTCGCTTCTGCCGCACTACCGCTTTCTGAAATACAATCTGTTTATAACAATTCTTAAGTGAAGTGAAGGATCAATTACGAACATATTTTAGAAAAAGAAGAACGCGAATGGAGAGTGACAATGAAATGGGATATTAAGTAGGAAGGGGTTGCGAACAAGAGCGGTGCATGTGTGTATTAGATGTATAAATAAATAGTCTTTATCACCTTGAGCACCATTATTGCTCCCGCCACCACCACTGGAAGCCCCGCTAGTAGCCGTGCTGCTGCTGTCGCGCGATCGAAGGGTCAACTGCTTGATGGCAGACCTGATGTCTTCCAGCCCGCCCCCGCCTGGCCATGGCGACTGTAACTGAGTAATACATGTGGGTAGTTGGAATTCTCCCTACATTACACTAGGTATTGGAATGCAGAAGGTATGTAGATGGATTGACGGATTCATATTTAAAGAATATAATTGTAGCGATAGTGGACTTATACATACGAATTCAAACCTAAAGAGATACTATCAAAATTAAATGTCTTCTATGTCAATAAGGAATTTCCAATAAACAATAGTATTATGAGAAGAACGTAGCAAGGTGTTAGAGAATATAGAACAGTGCCTAACTACCACGGCACCACCTAATAATGTGTTCCGGCATTCAGAATGAGTTTCCATTTCATTCTTATTATCTCATCTAGGAATGCTTGATATCTTTTGAAAACACTTGATTAACATTTCAGGTGAGTTGTCTCATAATCATCATCATCATTTTAAGACTGTTATCGCCCACTGCTGAGCACAGGCCTCTCTTCGTATGCTCCACTCATCTCGGTCTTGTGCCAATCTTGTTCAGTTTCGACCCGAAATCTTCAATATCATCGACCCAACGAGCTGGTGGGCGTCCTACGCTAATTTTACCATAATACTATGGTACATACACAAATATATAGTTTGGACAACGTGGTCCAGTAGAAGCTTTGCACCCCAGAATATCCTGGAATTACAGTAATTCATCCTGGGAAACATATACTTACCATCAAGGAACTAAAAAGCCGTAGAACATTAAAGTAGAGAAGATCTCTTGTTGTACCAGAACTGTCGATCTATTATACCTAGTTAATACCTTATTATGTGGACGGTGCTTGTTCCTGGCATGCGGCTTGTTGCTCCGCCGCGGCTCTTCCCGTCCCGCCTCCCCGCCGCCCCCGCTGTCCGACATCGACGCGTGCCCTGAGGACCTGTTCTCGTCGGAACTGCTGTTGCATTCGCGGACGCCATTCTGAAGTAGAAGACAAAATAATCCGTCACTATATGGAATACTATGGAATTCTTCTTAATTAGTAACAACAGGTTTATATAAAAAAAAACCGACTACAGAAAAGCGGTTTTTGTAGTCTAACTTACGATTTCAAAACGCTTGATACGCTGTTGGAGTATCCGTTTTTGTGAGAAAGTATGCGTGAAATCGCTGTAAAAAATGCGCATTCTATAAAGTAACTCTAGTAAAATCACTTATTTATTACGAAAAAGTTCGTTGAAGGTTATGAAAAAGTTCGGTGAAAGTTACGCATTTTTTATTTTTGCGAGAGTTGAATTATTATTATTCCACAATATATAGCCTTTACCACTCAGGTAGTGAAGACAAACCTCGTATAACACCTCGTACATCAAAATCGCTCAAGCCGTTTAGGCTGTAGACGCTCTTATAGAAACATACATACATTCATAAACTCGAAAAACATAACCCTCCTTCTTACCCAGTCGGTTAAAATACGAATTGAGTCCTTGGATTTTTGAGAAATACTGTGAACACCTTTTTAGTCTTGTCTCAATCTAGCATCATCATACTGCAACAAATATTTCACAGGGAAATTATTGTTTCTACATCTCAGAAATCTGCAAAAAAGCTAAAAATTCTGGTTGGATTTCTGCATTTTCGTAATTCCTTTTTGTTATAGTCTATTTACATGGAAATCACTTCGAATCAACAATTACAAGAAATTGAAAATGAAGAGGAGTTTGCCCAAACCCTCAAAAGTATATTAATTAATAAGTGTTACTATACCTTAGACGAGTTCCTTAATGATAAAAAATATATCGAATAAACTGTTCCGCTCCGTACCAGTTGCTACACCCTAACAGGGTCATTGTATTACTAAAAACAAACATGTACTGTAACATCTCTATGTAACCTATAATGAATGCAATAAACTATTGACTATTGACTATTGAATTCGTATCGACAGCACCACCAATCTTACAGTTGTCTATTGGCGACAGTTCTTGCCATCATGTAAGCTGCTTACCAATTTGCTGCTCTTTTTGCGTAAAAAATTCGAGAGACAGAGAAGGGTCATTACGCAAAACTACTTAACACTTAATGTACGCACAAAGCCAAAAAATTAAGCTGAGTAAAAAATTTAGGTTAATGAAATGACTTTTACATCACATTACAACCAATGAAAGAAGTACGAGTACATTACCATTCGGAAAGGCTGAGGATGCGGTTTCATTCGCTTACGAAATTATTACGTACGCATCCAAGATGGCTGCCATTGTCGCAAACAATTTCGCTTTCATCTTCCCACCGATTACGATTTTCCCTATCACAAGATCGTGGGACTCCGCTTGAGACAATGGTTATTTAGCTTTTTTCTGGTACCACTTTCCCCGCACCACGCTTGAACAATTAAAGAAGATTGTAACTAATTAGAAGACAAAGTGGTGTGCATGTTATGCAGCTCTAGTTAGCTCTGTGGCTGACTTCCTCACTTCTCAGTTCCTTATATTTGATAGACGGATACTATTTTGGATGGATATTGTGACGCATGTTGTTATGGTCTATTGTTGCAGATTTAAATGTTAGACAAGCAGTTCTACGAATAGCAGACCTTATATCTTGGCAACCTCTTGACCGATTTCTATTTATTCCGTTTTCTTGTTTAGAATTTATTGTTCCACCCGCTTTCAGGAGCTCTGATGTAATTCAGTCCTAGCGCGGTGCATTGCTGTTTTCGAACTGTTCCTAAGCCATCCTATCGGGCACGGAATCTTAAAATGAACGTGTCTTGACACTTTTTATGCCAGTTTGTCTTTTATATGTATATACTTATTTAGTTAGGTAGGTACTTACATGAAACAATCTTTAGATTAGCAGTGCAAATCACGCATTTAATCTCAATCTCTAATCATACCTCAAAAACATCTCCGTTGCCAAATAAATTTGTAATTCGCCATTATGTCTTACTATCTCAAATACTGATCAGATAATAACAATAGATAATTGAAAGATTCCATAACCGGACAAAGCAGTTGAAACAACAGCGCGGATTACAAATCGACGCCAAATCGATGTCATCAGGTCATCGCGGCCTGAAGAAGGTTGCATGTGCGCACGCGAAACTAATGACGCCGCGGTTACGGGATTTTGAAAATAGAATCGCTCACTTACACGTTTCCACGAAATCGATTATATTCTGGCCTTTGAGTGTAACAATTCGGTGATTTGGTTCTCTATTTTTGTTGCTACCATCAACGTAATTGGCCGCGGCTGGACCGTGATTGAGGAGAATTAAAAAGCGGTTAATCCGTTGCGGTTTGTGATTCTCGGGCTCTTTGTATTGCTGAACATTACGAATTTTTATACTAGGATTTGACCGGTGTCTTGTCTTTGTAAATTTTACAGTGGACCTCAGTTGCACATATAGACTTCACTGACACAGCACAGCGCAGCGGATTAGCATACCATGGCACATACCACGCACCACGCACCACACACCGGCAAGCGCAGAGTAGGAAGACTAGCCACAAGGTGGACAGACAATCTCATAGAATTAACAGAAAGACGCTGGATGCAGGCCTATATCCAGGCAGTAGATATCTTGTGATTGAGATGATGATGATTAAGGTTCCGTAGCCAGTGGCTGTTGTAAAAAATACTAGATATGCATCATTATTTCATAAAGATGATTTTCAAAAACGTCAATGAAATTTCATCTAAATTTTGAATGCTATCACTATAGAGTATATTTCGAAAAGAAGACAATATTATTTAACCAGAGAAAGATATTTTTTTATGATGTACTTATAAGTTAATATTTTTAGTTCCGAAACGCAACCATACTGTATTTCTAAAACTTTCGTCTTCTCAATCTCAATTCTTATAGTTTTATTTTTCGAGACGCGAAGAGTTTGTATAATTACTACGGAACTCTATAAAGTACAATTAAACTTTTAGATAAAAGTAGACATTGAAAACATATAAAGCACATTACACATTTATTTACAACGCATCGTAAACATTAAGCTCTCAATCAGTGTTATAAATAAAGTAGACACGTAATACAAGCGCATTAAAGTCCAAATAGCCAATAAAAGAATTTAAGTGCTCACAAATGGCTGGAATCCATTCGAATATTTGAGATCGCTGAACATAAATTATGATCCGCATTAAGGCTTAAAAGACACTAATCGGTTCCAGGCTCGCAATAAACATTGCGGTGACAGTGCATGTAAATGCGTCACGCTGCATATTTTAACGGTAAGAGTGCCTTCACATTGAGGCACATAGCTGCGTGGAAGCGCTACAGTCGCGCTGCAGCTGCATAATTACGCTTGACGCCTGTAACACACGCATTGCTGCGATTGTAGTAGCGTATTCACGGGCGTTCAGTTGGGTGACAGATGAATCAATCAATGAAACAAATTATTTATTGCAGTTTGTAGGTATGTAAATTATAAGATTTAGATAGCAATTCTAGTACATGAACTACATATATGAAAAGATGTTAAATGTATTTGGATTTTATACCTACTAGCACGAGTTGTTAGACAAGAAATCTGTTCTTAAGTATTTTTTTTTTTTTTTTTTATCAGCCCTGTTTGTACAAACTGTCCCACTGCTGGGAACGGGCCATCTTCTCATTGTGAGAAGGGTTAGGCCATAGTCTGCCACGCTGGCCAAGTGCGGGTTGGCAGACTTCACACATCTTCAAGATCATTGAGAAGTCTCAGACATGTAGGTTTCCTCACGATGTTTTCCGTCACCGTTTGAAGTTGGCGGCAAGTATTTTTACAGCGTAAAAATGTCATAGCGCGGTAGTTTCCATATTGCGTATGCCTGTCTCACTCTGTCAATTAATCTCGCTTTTACGAAACGATGTTGAAGTTTTTACTTCTACACATGTTTTAAATGAATAGAATATTACTTTATTTATTTCATAGGAAAATCAACAGCTTTGTAACATGATTAAAACTATAACAACAATACGCTTGTTTTATAATCTAAATAGATTTTCACGGGTAGCGATAGATTTACTGTGCGATTATGCCGCGGAGTCGCAACTACCCAGCCCCAGACCCACAGTAATATGAAAGAATTTGCTGCTGCAGAGCTGGTATCGCGAATCTGAATCGCCTAATGTGAAAGCGTTCTAAGTGTTAGAGTAATAGCCATTCATTACCTTACTACTAATACTTGTAGGTATGATACTACGTACTATAAATAAACAAAACAAGCTATACCTACGTCGATAATAACATCCTACTATGTCTTTATTATATGAAATTTATATTATCTTCATCTTTCATAAGCTTGTAATAAGCTTGCGCTTGACTGCCAACGCGATGTTGCGGCCCACGATGGAACTCGCTTACATAGAAGAAACCAATTCACTTGCGATTTAAAGACACTCAGACTATATCTATCGGGGAAAACCCACTCAGGAAGCGTATATCACAATTTTGCAGTCCGCACGATGAAAGTGAAATTAAAACACTAATGAAACTATCCGATAATAAAAAGAGCAAGGGTGAATTTAATGATGCAGCCCAGATGCACACTCACCAAAGTGAATCCGAAAAAACCGATAAGCAGCAGCGGTGTTCCAAGCTTTGGAATTTTGCACGAACAAGAGAATCGTTGCCTATGAGTTTCTTAGCACGTTTTTCAACAGATTCCAACCGATTCGTTGGTACTTAGCTGAACCATCCAGGTATGGAAACAGTACTCCATGCACGACCGAACTTTTGCTTGATATAGTACGCTACACTAGCAACCAAACTAAACTTATATCTTCTCGGAAACTTATATTGAAACCGCAGATTTATCTCGATTTTTCAGGCTTGAAATATATATCTATAGGTTTGTCCTGTGTGATTAACTATACTGGCTTGCAGATAATGTACAGCCTAAACAGCTGAGCCTAGAGACATAGAATTTGGGAGGTTCCTTCCTTACCTACGAAATATTGCGTCTATATTTTGTAGTTGGGCCTTTCATTTATGTGCTCAAAAATAAATCACTGGAGTTTTTTAATGCATTTTCCTACCAAAGTAAATAAATATAATAAACACACAAAGCCATTAAGCCCAAACTAAATGGCTAAACTAAATGGCTTGGATTGTGTAACATGGTGGACATTTTACACAACGCCATTTAGCCCAAACTAAGCAAATCTACTATGGAAACTAGATGACTGATAGAATACATATATACTTTTTTTATTGTAAATACATACGTATGATACATAGAAACACCCAGACAAAAAAAACATGATCATCAAATAGGCCCACAACCTACAGCTCAGAAGGCCGTCGCACTACTACTGAGCCAAGTGAGCCATGTGGCCTGTCATCAAAGTATTCGTACACAAGACATCTAAACAGAAGTTACATACCAATATATCGTGTTGGTAAATAAACTGTACAATGTTTTTGCGTGGCGACCGCAAGCCACCCGAGCGACGGACACCTCTATCTGGGTCCGTACCACTAGAGTTCAAGCAGTCTCATTTCTATATTACTTAGACTTTTGTTTCGCTCTTTCTACTGTAGAGAGAGGAAGAGAAAAGTCGAAATAAGAATGCTTTTAAGATTGTGGTAACCCCTCTGTTCGGACGAACTCGGTTCGGTTCAACCACAAGCGTGCGGTCAAACCTTTCGAGCGAGTAGGTAGTGAAATAACTTCAGTCAAGAACATTACTATTACATGTCGACGTTTGTGAAATTTCTAGTATCTACAAGGCGGTTATATGTTTAGTGAGATTTTTCATTTGTTTGAGAAACTATGCTTAAACATCTTTTAACATAGATGTATGCTTAAACATGTGTCTATGTTAAAAGAAACACAAAATACCCCACTGCAGAAAATCGTTTTTTGCAGTCTAACTTACGATTTCGTTACGCTTGATACGCAGTTGAGTACGTTTTTTTGGAGAAAATATGCGTAAAATCGCTGTAAAAGATTATAAATACGCATTTCTTAGAATAATTCTAGTAAAATCATTAGTTTATTACGAAAAAGTTCGTTGGAGGTTGCAAAAAAACGTACCTATTTTACGCATTTAAATTTTTGCGAGAAATTGAACAATATTATTATTACAAAAAAATTATGGCCTATGATACTCAACTCAGGAAGTGAAGACGAATCTAACGACCCCTCGCATACGAAGATCGGTCAAGCCGTTTAGGTGATTTTTATAGAAACATACATACATACATACCCACATACATATAGGTATGTATGTATACACTCGAAAAACATAACCCTCCTTCTTACGCAGTCGGGTAAATAGTCTATTATAAGTATAGCTTTCTTTTCACTGGTCCCACGAGACGTTTTTTTTAATGTTCTACGTCTTTGTCAATATCAACGGTTTTGTATAGTTCTTACAGTTCTTCTTGTAGTTCTTCTACTTATAGTTCTTCGTGGTCGAAGACGACTAACGTTAACCACCATAACGATAGAATCTCAGCGGTGATGGACAAGTATTACTTTGACGTTTACATTTTCACGATTTTATTTGTATTGTCTTCAGTGCTAGTACCATTGCTAATATTTTCTAATCGTCGTTTTATAATTCAATTCAATTTATTCAATTCAATTCAATTCAATTGAATATAAGTCGGCATTTAACCACTATCTCCCCTGTTGGTAATGTAGGTCTCAAAGATTCACTCTGATCTCTAAAATACACAAATTGTATCTCTCAGGGAAAAAGACGTCAGAATAAGATATTAAATTGATCTTTCGTCATTTCCTTTCGTTTCAAAAAGATTTGCTGTTGTCGTTGCTGTGCCGGTAGTCGTCATGATCAGCAGTTACCTGGTGGTGCGTGTCAGCGGGCCGGTGGTGGTGGTTGTTGCGGTCAAGCGCGTAGCTGCTCTGCGCGGGCGCACTGCGCACCGGCGCCGAGGCGGCCGTCAGCGGCGACACCGCGCTTACTGGCTTCAGCACGGCGCACGTGCTGGGGGCCTCCGGACTAGCTGCTGGAAATAAAACAAGCTGTTTACTTCATTATATCAATACCAGAAGTTCTTTATTCAAATACAAGAACAATAGAACCTTAGTTTCTTCTTAAATCTGTGATTCTGAGTAGATGTTGGTGTAGGAATATGATAGTTGTTGTTTATGTTGAAAAAATATGTCTGTCTCTATTGTGTGTTGTTTTGAATGTGACCAAAACTATGTAGTTCTCTATTGTGTGTTGTGTTGAATCATGGGAAACTATAATTCCAGAGATCTGTCCCTGGGCCTCTTCTTATCAGTGTGATTAGTGTGAAGCATTGTTTCTTGATCAAAATCCCTCTGACGCCCTGAGTTTAAGACAATTTAACAGAAATCCTATACTAAACCTATACTAAAACTTCTGTGAGTATGTATTCATTTGTTTTCCGTGAGTAGGAAGACATCGGTCTTTTGGCCGATTAATATCGTGAGTCTTTTCCGGTTAATTAATAATAATAGAAATTTACAAATCTTAAAACATAACCCTTCTTCTTACACAGTCGGGTAATTAAAAACTCTAAGGACTTGTATTGTTGTAAATAAACGATTTACTTAATTTAATTTGAAACAAAAGTAAACCATAGCCATTACCTATGGACAACTCGAACCCTGGTGTTATTAAATTATCTTTGATGAAACTGTAAGAATTTTGGAAGCAAAGCATTCCATTGACAGAACTATATACATAGATATATATACTGTTTCGGCTCTTGATAGTGTTCTTTTCTTTCGATCACAGGCGATTTATCCTATACCTCTGGATGGCTGTTAAATATTGTTACATAAAAATATATTATGAAGAAAAACTTCTAAGAAAAAAATGTGAATTATGACAATCGTGTGATGTGAAATAAGTGGTATGAAGGGAAGTAGAATGGTATAATATAGAAATTATCAGAATTTAAACTCAATACCTAACAAAAGATCAATGACTGCAAGCGCACGCAAGTACAACCAATTGAACTTGAATAATTACCCGATTCAAGTGGGCAGAAACCGCGATTGCGATACAAGTGGGGGTTCTTATAATTGCACGCATAAGCCATAAGAAACGTTGGTCCGAGTGCACCTCCCTGATTGATGCCGAACGTGTTTGGTTTGCTTCAAGATCAAGCCATTTGGGACGGATGCAGTTCAGCAAAAGGATTTTAAGTGGCACCTTTACTTTAAATTAGATTGGAGATTAACATCATTAGTCTTATAATGATGCACGCTCTAAATGACTGCTTAAGATATTCCTGAGTAAAAGTACTGTTTTGTAGTAATGCTTCTGAAATTAAATTTATTTTGATCAAGAACTCTTAATAAAGTTCTTAAAAATGAAAAATTACGAGTCCGGTAGATTGATAGTAATAGCACAGGTATTATTTCCTAATTAGTTTAGAATTAGTTCCTAATCTTAGATGATGATGATGATGAAGAAGGAATGAATAATGGCAATTTGTAATTTCGTAAATTGTTCTTCATTGTCACTAATTCGTTACTTTTCATTCATCATATGGTAGATAAAGTAGTTTATAAATACCTAAGCATGACAAAATAAATATACTGCAAAATATCTCCTCGCGTAGTTAGATTACAAAGATAGTAAACTAATCCACTGAAGGGTTCCTATCTTAAAACCATAAACGGCTAGTTTACTGCTTAAGCATAGTAACTTTGATTAGCACAGGACCTGGATATTGCATAATTTATATTTGCAGTTGCTACCTCAGTGGCGACTCGAGGGATTTAGTACGCTCTGTAGTGCCCTTGTGTTAGCGGCCGGTGTTCGAGTTAACTGGAGAATGGAGCTAACTGCCATTTATTGTAGTTTAAGATGTTAGCACTGGCCTCGGATGGAAGAAGGAGAAACAATAAAACGTAAGTTCCATTGATTTTAAAAATTAGTTACTTTTGATGAAGGAACTTGAAAAAATTAATAAAATACGATTAGATTTGTCTATATTATTTTGGTAAAAGAACGTCAAGCCTGTACCCAGTACCCACGTTATCTAAATAATAATAAGTCAAAAATGTGTTGTGAATTCCTTCGTCAATATTGCATAGACGGAAAGAAGACTATTTTGCTATACAAGGTACAAAACTAGCATCTTAAATATTTACACATTTTGGTGTGGTTAAATTTCGAGAAGGATTCATCACAGGATTTTCAAAATATTTATATTGAAAGCTCTGCTCTGCGCTCTGCATAAAATAGTTGCGACATGCAGGTGAAAGGAGAGCCCACAGAAATGGTTGCGACATGCAGATGAAAGGAGAGCCCACAGAAATGGTTGAGACATGCAGATGAAAGGAGAGCCCACAGAAATGGTTGCGACATACAAATGAAAGGAGAGCCCACAGAAATGGTTGCGACATGCAGATGAAAGGAGAGCCCACAGAAATGGTTGCGACATGCAGATGAAAGGAGAGCCCACAGAAATGGTTGCGACATGCAGATGAAAGGAGAGCCCACAGAAATGGCTAGTTTTTCTCTTTCAACGGGACAGATAGAGAGCGGCATGACGATTGGTAATCCTGAAAAACCGGTGAAGGAGTTGTAAAAAATGACATACGTTTGTTATTGGGCGCTTGCTGATGATGTTGCGGCTGTGGTGTGGTGGCGCGATGCGCGTGCGGCGGCGGCGAGAGGCGGCGCGCGTGCGCGGGCGCAGGCGCCGCGGCGACCGAGCTCGGCACGCGCACGCGCAGGGCACGCGCGCCTGACACGCCGCCCGCGCACCACGACGCCTCCTCTGACGGACGGGACCCGCTGGACGGCCTGTTAACGAACACTTCATGTTAGTTAAAGCGCCGTCCGTACTAAATATTTTATCTTCTATCAAACATTTTTGAAAATATACGACGAAAATATATGACGAACTCCATCCTCGGCCACACCGTCGCTTAACATCAGGCGAGTTGGTAGTCAATCGTAGATCTATCTTCTATAAATAAAAAAAAAAAAAAAAAAAAAAGTGAAGTGCATGATTTAGAAAAAAATCATCACTTAAGAACAGATAGCAATATAACATAGAAACGTGCAAGAAAAATTTAAGATTGTAACGATTGTGCCTACCTCCTAATCTTGTCAATTTGGAAAATAAAATAGGCTTAAAAACATCTTGACCGTTTTTAGGCTTCCGTATACGTTAAAGTTATACATATATAGTTTCGCCATGTCCATCTATCTGTCCCCGCTATGAAAAAAATCACGCTAGTAGCATATAATGAAATTAAAAGGAAAATATCACGCACGCCTAAGTAGATTTAACAATTTAAAGAGTAATAGTCGATCAACTTAAAAATGTTATTAAAGAGTAAGAAATGAAAAAATCGTATGCTTATGCATCAAACAAGAGACCCTGTATTAGGGTCAAATAAATTGTGATGTGCAAGTAAGGGATCCACATGGCACGTGGCCCGACATGCACTTAGCCGTTTAATCACCTGCTGGTGTGACCACACAGCTACTATGTACTAGTACTATGTAATATAGGTAGATACTATAAAGGTTTCTGTGTCAGCGGGGCTGTCTATAATCCACAAAGGCCGGAACAACTTCACGTCCACCGTTTTCGCAAAAAAATCTAACCAATACTCAAATCTAAGCAAGGTTAAGTTCTGTCGAAACGGGAAATGAAACAAAACGCTAATAGGCAACCGAGGAGACACCGTTCGTTGAATCGGCCACACTCTAGTTGAGAATGACCTGTAACCTGTACTTAGCGGTATACGAGGCTTGAAATTGTTAGCCGTCTACTAAGATGAAGACTTTATTGTTCCCAACAAAAATAAATACAGAAAATAGTCAGAGAAATCTTAAGGAGTAATTTTTTTGCCAGCATAATTATCGCGGTGTTTTTCTTCATAAAATAACTTAATTGAACTACCTACTTACTACAAAAAGATATGATGGTTTGAACAAATCAACATGGCGCGTCATCTGTCAAATAATAATAAAAATGATTTTTTAACATTTTGGATTTTCAACATTTGTCCGGACCCTCCGTAGGGAGGGTCAACTCAACCTTCCCCCTTACTTTGGAATTTTAAACACCGTTAACACTAGTTTAATTAGTTAAAATGTGTATCATTTTAATGAGATTTCGAAGATGTTAATAAGCTAAGATAAGACTAAGGTGACCTAGTGAAATTAACAGAATCTGACGATTTTATAACAAATATAAATTTAAACTCAAAAACCCCCGACAATAAAAATGGCTGAACCGATTTTGATGAAACAGTTGAGAACACTCTGGAAGAAATCTTCTTTCAAACAAAAAAAACTAGATCAAAATCGGTCTACTTCGGTTCACTAGATTATACCAGCTCCAATTTATCGTTAAACTACTGTAATATAACGGCATTACAAATGATATAGGATATAAAAGAAAACTAGACCAAACAGATACGATCAGAATACTTAGTTTAATTAATACGTCCATAAAGCCATTCCAATTAACTAACGGGTTAAAGCGCGTGGATACTGGATACGTTGTAAATATCAGATTTATCGAAAGCCTTGAACGGATTTCTAAGAAGCCGTCTCCACACAAGGCCTAGATAACATCGGATGCTATTGATGATAATAAAAACGCTAGAAAGGGCACGGGTACACAAGAAAGCGTGGCCGTAGCGAATGCAACGGGCAACACTAATCCCATTGACTTGATGAACCACTCTAGACTGTTTTTATCGATGTGATCTTAAAAAGGCTGAGTCACATCACGAGACCATAACAAGTATCTGTATTAAAAGAAAACAATTACCCGGCTACTTTTATACTTACACATGCATTTTGCTTAATATAAGTTAAGTGTAAGTACGTTTTTGCGTGAAAGTATGCGCAAATTCGTTTATAAATGCAACGAAATGAACATTGTTTTAAAATAATTCTCGAATAATACTTTATTTGATACGAAAGAGTCCGTTGAAACTTAAGGGAAAGCGCATTTTTAAATTTTTGCGAGAATTATAATTATTATTACTAAAAATATAGCTTAAAACATTTATGAGTAAAGGCGAAATTATCGACACCTCGCCAGCGCGCATTATATCTGTTCATCCGTTTAGGCTGTTTGAGATAATAAGAACCATACAAACATAATATACATCCGAAAAATGACCCTCCTTCTTGCTTCTTCTAAAATTAAATAGATAACGAGAATAATATTTGATCCATAAACTAATAAATGTTGTTTTCGCTAGCGTGTAAGCTCTCTCTTGTTAATTAGTGTTTTAGTATATAGTATTGGTGTAAACAATAAAGAGTTTATCTATCTATATATCTATAAATGACATTCGCACGAAATGCAAATTGTGAATGAACCAAGCAACGGGCAAATAATGTAGAGATATAAAAATAGAATATTTACGAGTCTCTTAATATAAACCGATACACATTGAGTGCTACATATCAGGAAATTAAAATAAAACTGCGTGTTGATAACCAAAGTACATCGTGAAAGAAGGCTAGTAAAATTGTGACGCAACCTCCCATAACAACTATTCGACATAATATTCGGTGTCGGAGAAAGCATTTGAGAGCATTATAGTAATGTAAGATATTAAAAATAAGTTTTATATACATAGAGATTAGATACAAGATGCAGCAACGGCTATAGGCGCGGAAGTAAACATAAGACAAAGTGTGAGAATAACTGTAACAGTAATGTTGGCTGTGCTCTGATGCTGACCGGCTTCAAGAAAAGTGTTACAATTTGGACTATTTCTGTATTTAATAATGAAGTAAACACAGAAGGTTCAGCAGATACCTAGCCATTTAAGAAACAGGAAAAATAGGTCAAATAAGTGACAACAACACAAATATAATTTTATCTTTATCTTACATCAGTGAAATTTGGAAAGTATAAATGTTAAGGAAATTCACAATGGCACACTAACCGACTGCCGAAGTATCGCTTCCAATTAAATTAAGATCGTAATCTGCAGTAAATGCACAAAAATTTGCAAATTGAAATTGTTACCTCACACTATAGTCAGCGAGTGTGGATAAAGACTGTCGCGCATGGGTGAACGCAGCACAATGTTGTCTACACCAAACAGATGTGTTTTTCAAGTGAATTTACGTACCAAAATATAACATAATATGGGCATCGAATCGGCAATGTAACGAGTGCCCTTCACGGATCTGTTTTAATGTTTTGAATAACTATGATGCTCTCTTTGATGCTAGTGGCATTCAAAGATGTACCTAACGAACTCCAAGTTGCAGAACTACAAGAGCATGAATCTTTATTTAGATAAATCTGTCTGTGATCTAAGTTATTACAAAGCTTTATTATGCACAAAATTTGTTTCAGTCAATGGTACTTATCACAAAGACGTAATTAAAAATGTCTTACCACGGAAAATATGCGTGACAAATTTGATTCGATCATCTTTCATAATAAAGAAAGTGGATATAATTATCAGACAAAACATAATCGTTAAAATTTATGACAATTATTTGGAAAAAATTACTATTTAAGTAAAATTCTCAGGGAAGTTCAGGTGGCAAGAATATGGCAATCGCAATAGTGATAAAACATACGATAGACAGAACAAAGAAGCATCAAACGTCTATTCAATAAAGCTAAAAGGGTTCCCAGGTGTGAAATCCGGAGTTACGTAAACAATCACAAGGCATAAGGTCGAGAATAGAGGCAACCCACTACTGCCGAGTGAGATGGTATCGAGAACAAAGAGGCAGAAGCTCGCACGAGGGCGACGACCACAGATTGTTATCAAAGGAAACGCTATGCAATTAATGCGAATGTCTTTCCGGATGTTTAGGTCCAAAGAATTAGCGACTATTCGTTTCATCAGATTTAACTTTAAAAATACCAATGACTTTCTGATTTTGTCGATAAAATAGTTCGTGGAATGTTTAATTCGATTCAAACAGAAGTATGGGTCTAAGATTTCCGAATAAATAATTAATAGGTAGTAACTAATATTTATATATTATTATGGTGAAATTTTGTTTAACCAAAATATGTTAACGAAATGATTGTAACTAACATAACGTTGCGATATGATGAGCCAAGACAATCAACAATTAAAGCTGTAAGCTCGCATCGTAACTGTTATGAATAATTACTATTATAAAACAATAGAATAGAGTGGAATTGGGATCCAGGTCAAATCGTCTGGAACAAATAACAGAATCTAAGCAACAATAGTGTCACTCACCGCTTCCGCCAATCTTGAATGAAGCTCCAATCGCAATGTTCATCTTCATCGAGCACCGTAGCTTCATGATGGTCTAATCCACTGGATCCATGCACCAAATCCACTAACTGACGAGCTCGTTCGAAGTTCTCTTCGAACTCTACAATTAAGAATCCATCCGAACCCAACGTCCCAAACACATCCTTCTTGTAGGTGGCGTCGTTTATAGTCACTACTTCCGATGGTTCTGGGATATCTTCGTTTTTAATTTCGGAGTATATAGCTTCTGGTGATTGCACTTCAGAATGTCCTCCTCCTTTATCAACATCTCGACAAAGATTCAGGTTTTCGGTTTCATCCATGAATCTATTTACATAAATAGGCTGTTCTTCTTTCGCATGTACTTCGTTGTTAAGTCTGTTTTCTTCTCTCTTTTGCTCATTATGTTTACGTATTATTGAATCTCCAAAATAAATAACAACTTTGTTATTCTTTTGAGTAATTTTGTTAGCTAAACCACCTTCAGCAAGGGTTACATTAGCTTTCTTAGTATTCTCTTGTGAAAGTCTCCGAGTTAATTCCTCGTAACACGGAAGTCTGTTGTTGTAAATTTTCTTGTCACCCGTAGGTGCCTTATTTTCTTCTTTCTTTTTTTCAACACTTTGGTAAACCGGAGGTCGGCAACAGTCATCATACTGCGAGCTCCAAGGACGCGGTTCATTGTAGACGACTTCAGATGGAGGAGACTGCGATAAGGGAATATATTTCTCGTGAACATTTTTGGAAGTGGGTGCTTCGTTCTTTCTGAAGTTGAGAACACTACGTCGGGCCTTAGCATCGTGATCGCCCGTCTTCTTATGTTTGCTGCCGAGTAGTTTATTAAGGAGAGCTTTGTTTTCGTTCGATTTCATCCTGTCCGTGGAAGGTGCGCGCCGCATACCGAACGGGCCGGCGTCCTCATCAGTAGAATGCGGATAAAGTTGTTCGCAGCTCGTCGACTTGTGCGGCGTGATCCTCGTCTTTGCGGAAGTGAGCGGTTCCCTGCTCTGCCAGTGGCGCACGGAGAGCCGCGCCGCGCCGCGGATGAATTTCATCGGCTCCCAGGCTTCCGCTTTCTTGAGTATGAAGTTGTCACACATGTTGTTTTTCCCAGGGGGTTTCCTGGCGTCGGCGGCTCGGCAAGACTGCAACTCACGGCAGAGGAAGCAAGAGCAGCGCGCCGGGCACAGCATGTCTACTCGATTGCGCCGGCCGCACTGAGCGTCGTCGCCGTTACCCACCACCAGCATTGTTGCCGCTCGTCGCCCCGCTACGGCTGGCCGCAGCCACGCGCTTTAGCCACGGATTATGATACCGTTCGCACGAAACCTCTCACGAAGGTCACGAGATCTGAGTGCCCGTGTTTCGTCCGATGTATGCACATTATCGGTAACTGTTACATATGCTCGTAAACCCTCGTCTTTCAATGAGAGGTGAACGAAACGATAAGTTTTGTACTAAATATAGAGCACGACGGCCGGCGCAGGGTGCTATTAGCGAACCACTCGTCGGTGTAATAACACGGCGGCTCCTGCGGCGCGCATTACACGCATGTCCTACAATTTACTGCGAATTGAATTCAGCTGCGGTTTGTATGGAAACACGAATACTAATAGCAGCTTGAAAGGTATCTGATTTGTTTTACACAAATTTTACTTTACGATGGTTCCAAATAACATTGCTTCAGTTATAAATTCCTTATAATGTAAGGGTATGGATAAATGGAGAGAACGTTCGACAATTTTTCTTTCACGAGTTTTAGTGGTAAACGGTAACTATAATTAAAAAGGCATTTGACTACAGTCTGCTCAACATTTTTCACCTTTCTTACAAAAGTAGCGGAGTACTAGGTGCTTCAAAATTGAAGTTATTATCACAGGTATTGTATTCTGTTGTACCACTATAAAACTAGATTGTGTACTGTAAAAATGGACCCGTTACCAGGCTTGCATTATGCACTTAAGACACCCCCTATAGTTAGTCAGTATTATCACATTACACATTTCCGTTGCAGGATCTTCAACTAAGTACGTGCGCATATAAGTGCGTAACTTTGCAATTAAATCAGCTATGGCCGGTCGATGAACTAATAAACTTACGGGATAGCAGATTGCCCTGGACTTATAGATAAAGGTTATATTGAACAGGATGCCAGTTTCCTGACAGAATCGTAAACTGTTCATCTATAAAAATACATTTTAAGGTACGGGAGGTAGCTCTCTCCCTCTCTCTCTTGAGCATGGCAACATTTTTACCCGACTGCGGAAAAAGGAGAGTTATGTTATTCAAATGTTTGTATTTTTTGTATTTGTGTATATATTATATCCTACAGCCTAAACGGCTTGACTGATTTTGATGTGTAAAGTGTCGGTAGATTCGTCTTCACTTCTAAAAGATTGCTATACTTAAAATCATATTTACTTGAGCAGTCGGTTAAAAACAAAGAAAGGTGAAATCGCAAAGCATTGGGCAGTAAACAACATAATGTAATGCAAAGTATGATTTAAAGTGGCTCAACTGGGAAAGTACCTCATGTGAGAGTTATTTAGCCATTATTATTAAAATCTGCGCCCATTGTCTGTTACGCTAGTTTTGATTTCTAACTATCATTAACTACCTATTTTTAAAATGCAAATTATTCTAAACCAAAAACAAAAACCCAAAAACAATGAAAACTTAAATATGAAAAAAATATAAATGATGCCTGCCATTGTAGGTACAGACTAGCTAGATAGATAAGATTAGTGATAAGGCTGTCAGGTATTTCACTATTCAACACCTTTTTCCGTTAGTCTAAATAATATTGGAATATAAATTGATAATATTCCAATATTACCTCCTAGCCTAATTCTCCATAACTGGTTGTCATAAACTTTTTTTTTGTTTTTGGAATACATCATCAACATCTCAGCCACAGAAGACAGAAGTAAAACTTCTTTACTTTACTTCTGTCTTCTGTGATCTCAGCCATAAAAAGTCTACTACAGAAAATAGGCCTCTCCCATGGATTTTCTAAAAGTCCGGTTGTATATTGGGCGCCCTATAACCAGATAACTGATGGCCGATGGGGCCGAAGCACGGCCGAAGGGTTCTCGAGTGAAGACCGCGCACCGGCAAGCACAGCGTAAGAAGACCAGCCACGAGATGGACAGATGACCTCATACTACCTAGTGGCGAGAAGACGCTGGATGCAAGCCGCTTCCAATCGGACTTTTTGGAAATCCATGATCCGGGAGGCCTATGTCCAGTAGTGGACTTCTTGTGGCTGAGATGATGATGATGATAACCAGAGTCTTCCTCCACTTATTTGAGGTCTATCCACTTTATAGATGAATGATCGTTCTTGCCGATTGCACTGCATAGTTTCTGGTGTAACATTCATCATCTACAATCTTATTTATTTTTAGCCTTAACATAACCCACCTTCCTACGCAGTCGGGTAAAAATGCACTCTTTCGTTGCCGCCAATGATCTTTTTCGTAATAAATAAGTGATCTTAATGAATTCTATAGAATGCGCATTACCTTTACGTTTTACAGCAATATTATGCATACTTTCTCACAGAAAACGCACAATCAACCGCATATATCAAGCGTAACGACATCGTAAGTTAGACTGAAAAATTCATTCTTCTGCAGTCGGGTATTTTGTAATTCTTTTAACATAGAGATACTTATCGTAGTATAGTATAGATAAAAAAACGGACAAGTGCGAGTCAGACTCGCCCACCGAGGGTTCCGTACAAACTAGTAGATAAAAGGGGGAAATCATATATTTTTTTTATTTTCCTTCTTATACCGAAAAATATACATCGTAAAAATATTTAAAAACTTTTTTTAAATTATAGTAATTAAGGTCTTTCATATGATACCCCACTTGATACGGTTAAAGAACTTTAAAATTTGGACCCTCATTCGTTGCGTTATGACACTATTTTTTCGTGATTAAATTAAAAATATCCAGTTTTCGGATTTTTTCCTATATTTGTACTCTAACACAATTCTTCTTGCCAAATTTCATAGTTCTAGGTCAACGGGAAGTAGCCCATAGGCTTTGATTCCCTTGCGAGTGTCGATATATGCGTTTTTACGATATATTCGGTTGTAACTTTTTTTTACGAAAACTTAGAAACTTTATTTTTCTTTCTGCAGCAAGATACTATAGATCTGTGTATATGGTTTTAATTTCAACTCGTAACCTTCACGTGTTCCTGAGATAAAGGTCACCCGAAGGACGGACAGACGGACAACAAATTATTAATCCTATAAGGGTTTTTTATTGAGGTACGGAACCCTAAAAATTAATTCGATGGTAAAAATGTTCGCCACGAACGTGATGAATACCTGGCGTGAATAAAGAGTATTCTAAAGCTTTACCGAAATTTCGTAATAATGAGAAATTGTGAAATAAGTAAGTAACGGTGACTTTCATTGCATAAAACTTGAAGTATTGTTCAATACTGTCTTCACAATTAAACAGTTCCCAGCTATATTCCCAGCAGTGGGATCGGCGAAAGTAATGGTTGATTCTATTTGAACAATCTATTGTTTTTATATTTTCACATGAACAATTATAGGGTTGGTAGAAACATTCATCTTGAGGACTAATTGGCTGCAAGGTTTTTGTTTTGCAAATAACTATAATCTATAGGTATACCTACCTGTGTATGCTTCTTTTCATATCCGTCCTCTCAAGTCTAGAATTGATCTTCATAATGTGGGATTATGAAAAGAGAGATGAAAAGTGATGGCGAGATGAACTTGACTTCCAATACAGTTATTAGAACAAAGTATCCCTCTTGAGCCAGGGAAATGAAAAATAAGTGGCCACGACTGTTTCGAGACACGCGTAAATAGGGTTCCGTAGTTAATGCTGTAATTTAAAAGAAAACTTCTTGGCGAGAATTTTTTTGTTGCGAAAAGGTCAATGACACTCAACGATCTCAGTACTATAATGATTCAAGTTTTTATATATTTATCGCTATATCTCGAAAATATGTAATCACAAAGTGTTCAAAACAATTTTCATTGAAAGTATTTAATATGGTCTACTAAGCAGTTTACCATACACACTAATTAATTTTCTCAAGCGTTTGTAAAAACTATTGCTAAATTGTTAGTGTGAAAGATCACGGCCGATTCATTGATTCCTTCCACATGCACAAAATTGCTTAAAAATCTGTAATCTATAAAAGCTTTTTGTGCGCATGTAAAAACCGTCAAAAATCTAAAGTATTGTAGGTATATGCGGGCAATAGATCTCACGGGTACAATGTAGACAAAACAGGCATAAGTCATGCTCAAACAGAGCGCTCACCTATCTCTCTCGCACATTATATAATTTTTACCAAACTTCTTCTTTGTCGTGTCGACGATCCTGTATATTTTACCCGAATGCGTAAGAAGGAGGGTTATGTTTTTCGAGTGTATGTATGTGTGTATGACACTGAGTGTCATAGGCTAGGTATATTTTTTGCCCATAGCTAACGAATAATCTGACTTATTTGGTCAGACCGATTATATCACACCGATTACATCGATATCGATCCACATTCTTGTTGCGTACTGCACAGAAATGGAATTCTTTCCCGCCATCTCTGTTTACTGAGATCTACAATCTTGGAATTTTCAAGGTTAGAGTGAATAGATATCTTGCAAATCGACGACTGACGAGCTCCATCCTCGACCACACCGTCGCTTAACATCAGGCGAGTTGGTGGTCAATCGTAGATCTATCTTGTATATTTTTTTGAAGTGAAAACTTCTTTAGCGGCGTTGTGCATTTTTGGGATGGGTAAAAATTTTTAAACTCGCGTCAGATCGTCTCCGATCGCAAGACGGACAGTCAGAAACCTATTCTAACGTTCTGCATTTAAAGTTCATTATTGTATGTACATGTACAAGTTTCAGATCGTCAGATTTTAAGACGGACATTCAGAAACCTATTCTAACGTTCTTCATTTAAAGTTCATTATTGTATGTACAAGTTTTCGAGATTGTATGTACAAGTTTGTCCAATAAAGTTAGTTCCAGACCAGGTACTAGATGCGCTGTATAGTCTTAAAACATGCTAACGCTTCGCGTACAGCGATGAGTAGGGGTTGTTTGTAAAACACAATATCTTTGGTCAAATCCTTCACGAGTCAGTCTTTTTGTAATTTTATTTTGTAACCGACTTCGAAAAAGGAGGAGGTTATCAATTCGTACCGGTTTTTTTTAAATGTATGAACACGAATTTCTCTCTCATTCTTGAACCAATTTTTGTGTTTCGGGAATTGGCATATAGAGATTGCACCCAAGTTGGTCCCATAATTATATTAGAAGCATTGCTTTATTACTTTTTGAATAATCTCTAAAAGTAAAAATATTTTCATTGGATTCCCGAGTGAGTTCCACTGACACGTTTTTCTTTACAAAAGTGTCAAATGTTTAGGTTTTTCGTATAAACATCTGCACATTTTCTAATCTGCGACGACGAAGCATATGACATTCAATGACAAATGTCATTCTTGAAAAAGAAACGGGCGGGCGGCTCTTCAAAAAGTTTACAATCGTGAGAGATTTATGGCGCTTGCATCTATGTATCTTGCTTATAAAAGTAAAACCTACTTACTCCTCATCCAATGAGTATAAGGAGAAAATAGAGTTACTTCAACGCTTGAGCGCCTTGTTTAATTATTATCCTTACTAATATTACAAGTAAACGAAATAACGTACATCGAAGTCGGTTGTTTCAGTTTTTTAAACTATACAATTATTAGTTTTCACTTCTGCCGGCGTCCCGTAGTGCAACCCGTTGTTTTATTTTTAATCACAATTTGATAAATGCGACCGTTAAAACACTTTTTTAAACTATCACGGCCATATTAGATATTTACCGTGGTTCGCGTTAATTTTGAGCTCCCGATATTTCGGCACAGTTACACGCACCATGTTCACGAGCGACTGAAAAATGCAGGTGGATGATGTGGTTAAGAGCAGACAAATCTGTCTACCCTCTTTCTTTGTCTTTTACTGCGAAGAGCGTTATCACTGGCACTCGAACTCGATTGAAAGTCCCGACAAAACACACTCACAATATCACTGCATGTCTTGTTTCAAAATTAACGCGAACCACGGTAAATATCCTGTTAACAACACTGAATAGTGTTTTAATGCAACCGTTAGCTATAAACAACCTAAAACTAAAAAGAGAAGCCATAAAATACGGTGCATAAGACTGCCTTTTCAGGTCAGCTTCAAAGATAATGATGTAAGTACTTTAATTCCTTGAAAGTAATGACTTTAATTATGTTAAAAAAAAAACAGACAAGAGCGAGGCGAGCGGGTTTCTTACAAACTAGTAGATAAAAGGGGGAATTCATATTTTTTTTAATATTTTCCTTCATAAATAGAAAAATATACATCGCAAAAATATTTAAAAACCTGTTTTAACTTGTGCTAATTAAGATCTTTTATATGATACCCCACATGATACGGTTAAAGCTATTTAAAATTTTGACCCTCCTTCCTTGCTTAAAGACCCAAATTAAATTTAAAATGTCCAGTTTTCGGATTTTTTCCTATATGTGTACTCTAACACAACGCTTCTTGCCAAATTTCATAGTTCAAGGTCAACGGGAAGTACCCCTAGGTTTTGATTCCCTTGTGAGTGTCGAAATGTACGTTTTTTACGACATATTCGTCTGAAACATTTTTTACGAAAACTTAGAAATTTGATTTTTGCTTCTGCAGCAAGACTATAGATCTGCGTATATGGTTTTAATTTCAACTCGATACCTTAATGCGTTCCCGAGATACAGGTCTTGATACCTGGACAGACGGACAGACAGACAGACGGACAACAAAGTGATCCTATAAGTGTTCCGTTTTTTTCCTTTTGAGGTACGGAACCCTAAAAAATGGATCAATGGATTTTTATACGTATAGCCTTGCAAAAGCACATAAAATGTAATGAAGGAGCAAATTGAAATCAGCATCTGGCTCCTGAATGGGGCGCGCCGCGAGACTTGGTGCTGCTTCGGAATTCAAATCGAGCCGGTTTATCTGATAGTGAAGCAGATTGACGCATTCCGATGCATTCCAAGCTCACTGAGAGACATTATACAGTAGGTAGACTGTAACTGAATCACTGAATGCAAAAACTTGTCTTTTAGAAGCTGCTTGTGACCTATTTGAATTTAGCCATTCTACTAGATTAAGTAAGTGGATCATTTTTGGGATCGCTGAACTCAACTACTAGCATCATCAATGAAGGTATACTGTTGTATTTAAATTATTTTATTTAGTTTGATTCCGTATATTTGTTTGTAACAAAACTAATAGGTCCCAAACCTACTAGCTTTGTTTCACATCTAGTAATAGATCTTACCATATACTGAATCGATTGCCATGATACTGATCATGCGTTTCATGTCCTAATGACAATAACTCTTCAGCTCTATACTGATGCACTCTCTGCTTTGAGACATTGGTATAGTCTACTTTTGCTGTGCTGTGACACATATAAATCCGATTAGATAGTTTTCTAGTTTTTATTGGTGTGACACATATACCTAATTCCGATTTTAATTTAATACGTTAGTTTTCTAGTTTTTATTGGTCGATTCGATTATACGAGTTTATTTTCTATAAATTCACTATACATTGTTTGCGATATTGATTCTATACAAATAATAACAATTAGTGAACTGGTAGATGGAAACTGGATTTACAATTTAAAGTAAAATGATTCTCCTTTTGAATTTCCTAAAAAATTTCGCGGAAAAAAAAAAGCATACCGTAATATTTTATATTACATGAAACTTAGCTGTAACCGTAGATATTGGAAGTCGTATATGAAACGTATAAACTATACACTAAAATCAATTTCTTAAAACTATACTTTGTACCACAAGACAACGTAAACTTATTTGTCAATTTCAGTTGGAGTAAGTGATTGAATCCAAAAATCGGCATAGATAAGAAAATGATGGGGCTTTTGGCCTCAACCTAAGACTTCACGACTATAACCAGATCTCCGGCCCTTACAATCTCTCGCCTTGCTGCATCAAGTTGATAACCCAACCTTAGCCCAACGAGCTATTTCCTTTCAATCCGCGTCCATTCAACTAACGGCTTCGAATCTCGGAATGCGTCGGTCGACCCATATACCAAGACTTATTGACGCAATTTATAACCCTTTATCCCTATTTACGTGGTCTTCTCATTTGCAATGCCTATCAATGTAAATGGCAGATTTATTTACTTTCATTGTGATAGTTTGGACTTTGGAATAACTTTGCAAAATTGTGTAGGTGGAAAATAATTTCTGGTGTAATAGCTGTATGGTTGTAATTTGGCAGTATTATTTTGGTCTGGTGGATTTTTAGTTGGGTTTATTTTTGTTTTAAATTGTGTTTTTGAGGCTTTGGTGGATTTTGAAGTAAGAAGTCTCGTGAAGCCAGCTTCGAGGGTTACGTTACGTTGTCCAAGGTGTTTTCAAGGGATCAAGTATATTTATCTGTTTCTATACCTAATTAACCTGATGACATAACCGAATTTATAGGGAAGGACTAGCAAACTATCGGCAAGGACAGAGATGAGTGGAAAGGACTGGAGGAGGCCTTCACCCGAGGAGGGGTCCATATCCAATAGCAAAACCAACTCGTAATAAACAATACCACATTTGAAATGGAAAGTAAGGATAAGGAAATGAAGGCTTTTTATTTATATATTTTTTTATTTTATTTTATTTTATTATGCCTAATTATCTCAATGCTCTAGCGAATTTCGAAATTCAAGGTGTCGTAAACCAAGCTTCAAGAGTCACGTAGATGCGACCCTCTTAATGCTAGCTTTAGATTCCTTTTTAGGTAGATCTATCTACGTGCATATTCCGGTCATAAGTATCTACTACCTACGTACGTAGCCTAATGGGAAGGTATTATTGATTGAATTTCTACGTGAATATATTCCAGTAGAATTTTAGAAACTTCGAAAATGACTTGAAAATACAGAGGTCGCGTACAAGATCATAGTTCCTCACGAATCACTCACAGTTACATTAGAGTGGGACGATGTAGAAAGATCAGCATGGGAAAGGATTTAGGAGTTTGTCCGGCTTTGAATTTATAAATAACAAGAAATAATAATGTGTTGGAACTTTACTTTCAAAATAGGTAAATCAAGTATTTAATGAAGTTTATATATATGTACCTCTTAGGCCTCGGCATTATCGGTAAACTGAAGTTAGTCATGAAAATAATAGACATCGAACCAAAAATCGTCTACATTTTTTATTTTTAGGGTTCCGAATACCTCAATAGGAAAAAACGGAACCCTTATAGGATCACTTTGTTGTCCGTCTGTCCGTCTGCCCATCTGTCCGTCTGCCCGTTCGTCCGGGTGTCAAGACCTTTATCTCGGGAACGCGTGAAGGTATCGAGTTGAAATAAAAACCATATACGCAGATCCATAGTATCTTGCTGCAGAAAGAAAAATAAAATATCTCAATTTTTTTTTAAAAAAGTTACAGCCGAATATATCGTAAAAAACGCACATTTCGATACTCACAGAGGAATCAAAACCTAGGGGGTACTTCCCATTGACCTAGAACTATGAAATATGGCAAGAAGCATTGTGTTAGAGTAGACATATAGGAAAAAATCCGAAAACTGGACATTTTTAATTTAATCACAAAAAAACAGTGTCGTTATGCAAGGAATGAGGGTCGAATTTTTAAATGTGGGGTATCATATGAAAGAGCTTAATTAGGATTAGTTAAAACAGGGTTTTAAATATTTTTACGATGTATATTTTTCGGTATAAGAAGGAAAATAAAAAAGAAAAGATTTCCCCCTTTTATTTACTAGTTTGTACGGAACCCTCGGTGGGCGAGTCTGACTCGTACTTGTCCGGTTATTTTTTATACAAGATAGGTTTGCGCTTGACCGTCAACTTACGTTGCGGTCTACGATGGAGTGCGTTTACCTAGAATAAACCAATTAACTCGCGATTTAATGACACCCAGAAATCCCAGAATGAATTTACAGGCCGCTTCCAACCAGTCTTTTTGGCAATCCATGAGAGAGGCATATGTCCAGCCGTGGACTTCTTGAAGCTGAGATGATGATGATACCTATGTTATTGTTTATGTGATGTTACCTCCTAGGCTTGGGTCGCAGTATCTCGTGCACGGGCGGCTGGCGGCGCGGCGTCCACGCGGCGCACGCGCACCGTTCCCGCTCCTCGCTCGCGGCCCCGCCCCCGCCCGCACCGCTCAGCGGGGCCGCCTCCGCGCGCGGCGTGCACGCATCCTCACTACAACAGACAACAATAATGAGATTTTATCTACAGAGAGGCTATACTCATTGAATATGAAGTAAAAACATAGCAAATCTCAGTTCTCAGCCTTTCGAGGATAAGATCACATCCTTAGGGCCTTTTAGTATCTTGGCCATATAGGTATATCGTGGTGTTGCAATTTGCATTGTCACTGTTACAAGTCACGACACGTGTCTGACAGCATTGTCGCGACTGAATACGAGTCGGACGATAGGCTTGCCACGCAGAGCCGGGGAAATCCTATCTACGTATAATACATCATTGACAACAACAGTCTATGGACAAAATATAGAATTAACATATTTTTTTAAATTACAATGCATTGGATACATAAAGAACTTATCCAAACAAGCATTAAGAACGCGTACTACAAGGTTTGAAAACTAATGATGAGAGAGATGAAGTGAGGATTCAATGAAATTGGTGTGTTACTCTGCAAAAAGTGTCTAATGCAGTAATGTTCAAATCTTCATTTATACAAAGAAACTAGGTCAAAATTGATCACTCCTGAGAGCTACGATCCAACAGACAGACAAATACACAGATCTATACGCACGTCAAACTAATAACACCCCTCTTTTTGGGTCGGGGGATAAATATAGCTATCGGGAAAAAGATAGTACGGCTGGCCTATTGCAGCACTGCCGTGCTTCCAATATTCTTACAATTGCATGTTAGTCTATGATAATACTCAACTCATGAATGTTTAATATTGATAATAACCATTTAATCCAAAAATCTTAATAAACCCTTGCAATATAAACCAACGACCTTAATCCATGTAATGCAGGCAACCTTCCGTTCATTGACTTGGTATTCAGAATAGCGCATGTGTTCCAAACAATGGACCCCTTGAGGTCTGGATATGAGCCATGCCTACAGGGAGCGAGACGGACGCGGGGGCATAGAGAGCTCTTTGTAACATTATATATGTAGAGTAGGTACTCAGTAGGTACTATGTTGCAGTTATAGAGGAAATACCACTTGATGTTCCGATAGAAGGTTCACTGTTTCAATTTGATGTTAAGTAGCAGCTTTGGTAGCTAAGTGTTTTCTTTGTGTTATTATGGCGAAATTTCGGCGATAATGCAATCTCGGTATACCGAAACATTGTAGTAGCGAGATCGCGAATTAATTTTGAAAGTTCAATATTGCATTTAAAACTACGCAAGCTCTCGTATCAATTTTGAAAGATTAATTTTACATCAAAAATCAGCTATATCTCGCATTAATTCTGAAAGCTTAATTTTATATCTAAAATCGTGTAAGATCTTGTGTAATAAGCGAGATTATACAACGTTAGAGCAACCACGAGCCGGCAAGCGCAGCGTAGGAAAACCAGCCACAAGGTGGACAGAAGATATCATACAAGTGGCAGGAAGACGCTGGATGCAGGTTGCTTTCAACCGGTCTTTTTGAAATCCATGGGAGAGGCCTATATCCAGCAGTGGACTTCTTGTGGCTGATATGATGATGATGATGATGAGAATATTTTTCGAATCTGAGACCAAAAGAAAATTCCTGCATTTCCCATAAATGATTTTTATCCATATAACTGTGTACGCAAATTTGATTTTTTCCTTATGTCGTTTTTCTATATTTTTCCCATAAAACCACTTTATTAGATAGTCCTTTATTAGATAGTCCTCTAGCCATAAGAAGTCCAACAGTGGACTTCTTATGGCTGAGATGAAACAGCAGATTATCTGATACTTTAAATCGAAGAAAACAAAACTGATGTTAATCTCCATATCCATTCTACTGAATGCATGCCGCGCATGCCGGTGAAACTGGTGATCGGCACTGATGCCTGACAGTAGGGGTTCGATTCCTATTGTTTCTATGCTTGATCGGTTAGGCGCGGCTTCCTCTCACGCCCTTCGGAATGCTGGCACTTACCATAAAGGGAAGAGAAATGGATCAGTAAACAAAATACTGGCGCATGACACCAAAGATATCGAGAAAAGGAAAAAGTGAAGTATCGCTGAAGAGGACTATACTACCTGTACAGAATCAAATGGAATGAAATTTTTGCTGTCGATTTTCAATTTTTCTTTTTTGTCAACAGGCTAGGTGTTTGATTACATCTCATAAATGAAACACGGTAAGTAGGCTCATTTTTACACTAACTACATCCTAAAATTCAAAGCAATCCAAACGAAAACACCAAAAGGTAGCCCTTATTATGATTGCTACCATCTCCACCGGTCAAAAAGATCCTCTTAGGACGGTCCCAAATATTATAAGCTTTAGGAAGTCGCAGGTCAAGTTATGCTGGGAAAAATACAAGCATAAGAATTACCACTTAATAAAGATCTTCGAGGACGATTCAAAAATATCATAACCTTTGAGAAGCTGCGAGTCAAGTTATGCTGGATAATATAACATGCCCTGGGGATAATTAGTGCCTGCCCGCTCAGTTGCCATCAATCAAAAGTCCAGACCTTTCCTGCTACCGATTTGGGAGTGATTATTTGAATTACTGAATGACTCCCGCTACCTGGCTGCGGTATTATAAAATAATTTGGGTCTATAATGTGGGATGACGAACTTTTGATGGGATCACAATTCTTTTTGACTCAATTATGTTACTTCGTTATAATGGGAGTAGTTAAATAGATGCTGATGTGACAAACAGCAAAGAAAGGTCTCCAAGTCGCCTGATATTGACCAAAACCGTTGAAAATGTTTATTAGAAGTAGGAGTAACCCAGAATGTAATATTTCATTCTAAGAAGTAGCATTTTGTTAACATAAGCCAACTATTGAAAAAAATAATACATTTTAGGGACATTCAACCTCCATTCAACTTATTTTATCACAGAGATAACAAATTTCGCTATGCTCATTTTATTCGTAGAATAGTCTTTTGTCTCCAAAATCAGGCGTCAGTTACCAATGTATTCCATCTAAAACAGTATCGTTTCATAACTACAGTAAGTAAGTGTAGTAGTTAGCAAGTAAGTAGATTAGATTGGAAGTTTCCGGCAGCCTAGTTTGGTAACCGCCCGGCTTTCCACAGGTCCAGCCGGTCCAGGGTTCAAACGGTAACGCAATGAAGTTCATTCTATTGTGTGTATTCACTAACATCAGAATCTATCTTTATAACCGACTTCAGAAAAGGAGTAGGTTCTCAATTCGTCTGCATTTTTTATGTTGTTACTACGCCATTACTCCGCCGTAATGAACAAATTAAGAACATTATTTTTTTACCCGACTGCGTAAGATTGAGGGTTATGTTTTTCGAGTGTATGTACTTATGTATAACACGTATGTATGTTTGTATATTACCTCCTACAGCCTAAAGGGCTTGACTGATTTTGATGTCTTAGGTGTCGTTAGATTTATTTTCATAGGCTATATATTTTTGAAATAATAATCTATTAATACGACTTTAGCGAAAAAAAAAATGCGCTTTTTCGTAACCTCCAACGAATATTTTCGTAAGTAATAAATAAGCGATTTTTCTAAAATTATCCTATGGAGTGCCCATTTATAACCTTTTATAGCGATTTTACGCATATTTTCTCATAAAAACGTACGTAACGAAATCGTAAGTTACACTGCAGAATCTGATTTTCTGCAATCAGATATTTTGTTTTTCTTTTAGGATAGATACTTGTTTGATAGGAATTTATTTTATATGAATATAATTTCTCATTGACCCCATAGAAATTTCATCAAAATTGTTTCAGTAATTATACATTTTATTTTATTAATACAGAATACAATATTATCAAATACAAAATATATAAAAAAACCTGTAATCTCAGTTAAGCTCAGTCAAAAATGTTTCAGTAGATTGATTTTTAAAATAAAATAACTGGAAAAAATAATTTTATCCAAGTATATTGCGTATTTGAAGTCGAATGATAACCTCCTCCTTTTTGGAAGTCGGTTAATAATGTTATGAGAACAACAGCGCCTCTATGCCGCATTAGTTCTATCTGCCGCAGACTAATAAGTAATAATAACTAATAAGTAAGCTATGTGATAAGAATCCCCAAATTGGCCCAAATATTTGCTCAGTCTGTCAGTTTATTCAGTAGAAGTTGGTCGACCGATAGCACAGTTTGCCGATGACCGTATACATTGTACTTGCGAGGGAAAATTGTACTGAGATAATGATGGTAGGTAACTCTAGGTACGTAGGTGGCTAGTGGCTACCTGCTAATGAAGTTCTGCGAGGACTACTATTTTTTTTGCAAGAGTTTTAATATTGTCATTATGTATAGAAATAAATATAGTTAAAAAATTAAAACCGACTTCAAACTACGTACCTAATTCGTTCACTTGGATGACATGTTTTCCTGTTATTTAAGGTTGCCTGGAAGATATCGCTATTAGCGATTACGTGTTTCAGTTTCAGCCACAATGTCGCTTACCATCAGGCGATTTGACGGTCAAACGTATATCTATTAATTTACTACAAAAAAAAACTTTAATAGTAAGTAAATCATCGAGTGGCAACCCTTACTCTGACCGAAATCTGGCCCCGGGCGTCCCTGATTGACGCAGTAGGAGCATGGCTATTGGCTACCGCTCTCCGCACTCATACTAGGTATATGTATGTAGGTAGATGGTACTATTATTTCTGATGTGATACTAGCACACAAGCGCAGCGTAGGAAGACCAGCCACAAGGTGGACAGAAGACCTAATATAAGTGGCAGGAAGACGCTGCTGGGTGCTAGCCGCTGCCTACACCGGTCTTTTTGGTAATCAATAGGAGGCCTAGATGTCTAGCAGTGGACTTCTTGTGGCTGAGATGATGATGATTAGCACACAACATTACATACAAATAATAAGATAAAAACTTAGAGAATATAAACAAGTTAATATTTTAACGACACATTAACTCAATTGCTAATAGGTAGGTAGTAGGTACCCGTCACAGGTGCCCGTAGTAATTAGATAGATATAAACTCTTTATTGTACACACCTTAAAAGTAATAACAAAGTACTTAAATAGACTTGTGCAACAACAGGCGGCCTTATCACTAAGAGCGATCTCTTCTAGGCAACCATGGAATGAAGAAAAATATAAAATATAAATCAGGCGGGGCGTGCAACGGGATATTAAGATAGATTAAGATTAAGATAGATTAAAATATAAAGAAGTAACATGATAAACTAAATAATGACATACTTATATGTACGTATGCTAATACTAATTGCCTAATACTTAGAGAGGAAAAATGTACTAATAAATATTATAATAATAAATACAACAAAACGTTATACATTCCAAAAACATACTTAAAACAAATAAGCAAAATTTGACAAACCAAAAGTTATTTAGCGGCTAGACCAAACATATACAACGACTTGACCGTTCTTTGAAAATAGCGAGCGAAGGAGATTTTCTAATTGACGTTTTGTAATTAATTATTATTTAATTTATTGAGATTTTGTAATTACTAGCGCTTAATTGTTATTATTATATTTTTTTAATTATCCTTTTATCCTTTTTTTGTGGACGTTACATTGTCAAGTCAAAATAAACAAGTCAAAATATCGTTGAGGTTGGTTCTTACTTCATGTTACTCCCTTAATTAAGACGAATCTAACGATACCATCAGCTTAGGCTGTATAGCGTAACAAAGAATGAAACATACCTACATTTATACGTTTACTCGAAAAGAGTCACCCTCCATCAGCAATCGGTTAAAAACGCAAATAAAAACGATCCATTCAAATAAAATCCATGATCTATCGACCGTTAATACGTTCAATCAATTTAAAATAGGTATTATCGCGCCATGAAATTATTTTGATTGTGTTCGAAGCATAAAGCATGTTATAAACGAACTTCATCCATATTCAATAGAATACGCGTGTCATAATCAGCGCATTGGATAACGGCTTCTCAATGCGAGGCATCACTCTCGTGTCGTCGCCAGCCGCTTCTCAGAAGTGGTTCTATTTGCTTCTATTACAGAAACCCACAGATGGAGAACTTTGGAAAATATTGTAAACGCTTGATATATGCAGAGTGACTCTTTTACAACGAACTAGCCTTGCGTGTGACCACAAACTGACCTGGGAAATTATGATGCAAAGGCATCTTCTTGCTAACTCGAAGACGTAGCTACGGAGATACTTTTTCTTTTGTACGACCCCACGTATTCCCTCCAATTGTCGCGACGAATGCGAAGGATGATAATTTTACGAGTGGTAACTCAGAAAACTCTTCGCGCCAAAACATACTGATGATTTCACAGTCTATGGTAAAACAATGCTACAGAGAAATCTAATTAGAACTAACTTTTGAAAGTTGAATCAGACGAAAGTGCCGCCATGACGGCTTTCGCGATGTTGTTTATTTTCAAGTGATGATTGGTGTTCAACATTAAATTAAAGCTAAGTATTAACAGTTATCTTGACTAATGTTAATCATGATCTGAGTGTTGTTATGTCTTTGCCGAGGTCTGCCATGAGTTCGCTAAGAGAGAACTCAACTAAGTTTTGGTCAGGATGTCCGAGAGGCGGGGCGTCGGATCCTGACAGGTTTGCCTGTGGAGGCAACCACTAGAGGGTCTACATACGGTAGTTCCCTATTTATCCGGCCGGGAAACCCATGACGATATGGGTTTATTTTATAGCTGTATCACAAAAGGTTGGTACTTAAGGCTTTTTTGCGTCCCCCCAGATGCTCGGTGAATGACGTCCAGATCAGGCGCGTTGTGGTTCGCCACGACGTGTTGCCATGCCCGGGACGATGGCACCGAGATCTGCTCGGTGTCATCGTACCATAATTTCAACAGGCGGTTCATCGCGGCACGAGAGTCTGGATTCGGCGGCAATACGGTGACACACCCTCAACCTAAACAATAGATGCGAAGCAACCACGGAAAGACGATAAAGGACACGCCACGCTAAGGAACCCCAGGTATGAAGAATTTGTTATTCATAACCTAATGAAACACTCGGTGAGCGCTATCCATGATACATCCCCAATAATTCACATATGGACATATACACTTTTCCGACATGGATATGCTCTTCCCGACATGGAGATGCTGGGATAAGCAAATTATTGAAATGCTGGTGATAAACACATACTGGAGAAGCCGGCGATAAATATTGTTAAATTTGCTGAAAAAAAAAACATGTTTAATTCCGATTTACGGAAATGGATGCATGAAATGAAAGTATTGGTAACGCCATCTTGCGAGATATAATGGAACTTATATAAATTCATGATATTTGAAACACAGTAAACCCTGGATTTTAAGGTGTACCTTTAGTCTTTCCGTACAGATATTTATTTAATGTGGTCATAATTACTATCTAAAACGATGGATTGCATGAAAATATGAGAATTACTAGATGAAAGCTCTAAAATTGAAAGATTAAATATTTCGCGCGAATCGCGCTAATTTCCTCCGCCAAAAGATAGATGGCGCAAGTTGTCTCTTTGGATCGATTTTGCTGATATAAATAATACGACTTTGCTTCAAGAAGAAACAGAATGGACCAGGAATTACATTACAATTATTTATTATGTCAAAACATTTGTATATTTAGATTTATTTCTGTGTATAATGCAATTATATAAATTATTAGACTTTTTATGTTCGCTGCAAGTAAGATATTTATCGAACGTATTTGAAGTTGTTTACGGGTTACTAGTATTAAAATAGTAGATTGTATTCGTAGATCTACCAATTTGTGTACTATTTTTCTTCCGATAATTTTAGCAGTCAAATATTTTTACAGTGTAAAACTATGAAGTATTATGAGTATTTGTAACTAAATTGCTTTTAAATTTTGAGAAATGTTAATTTGACATACTAGTTACCGAAACAACATCATGATAATTTAATTTAAAGGTAATTATGTGTACATAAAAACGGTAGTATACGATAATGATCAGAAAAGGAGGGAACACCATTTAACTCACTATGAATTAGTCAAACAGAAATTTAATGTCTTTTTTCATTTGTTTTCGTAAAAATAAGTTAAAATATTGTTTTAAAAGTGATTAAAATTAAAATCGATGATTTAAAGTACATGTAGTTGACGAATTTTCGAGATAAATGACGATTTTCGTTATGTAAAGCGAATTTTTGCACTTCGTGCGGTGGCTAGCTTAATTGTTTTCCGCCATTTTTTTCTCTCGTAAAGTTCATAGAAAAAATTTGAAGTCGTAAACTTTTGTGCAAATATAAAGTGAAAAATAAGTGAAATTAAACCGGTAAGTGCTTAGACACATAACGCTCTAGCATATATACTTCGTATTAGTTGATTTTAGAGTGCGTGAAGTCGAAATCATTTTCTCAATTAATGAAAACATTTTACTCAACACGCTTCGTTCGCGTTTACAGAATTTCATGTTTTGTGCGACCTAAAATAACATTTTGACGATACGTCGTACTTAGTACTTGCAAGTTTTCAAAGAATAAGTGTGGAAAGCGGAGATTACAAAAATCATCTCATAAGTTTAACGCGCTTCATCAGACCGCGTCTAACAAAGTACTCAATAAATAGTAACTCAAGTAGTAATGGCTTAATATTGTATTTATTAGGCGATGTGACGTCAAGAATATGCAAGGCAGCACATATCTCTTTATTTCGGTGTATATTGAGCTAGTTGCGCGTATCACAAAACTTTTATGGTAGGTATTTATGAACCACGCCTGATTATCGTAGTCCTTTGTGTTATTACTAAAATACTTATAAAACCTACTGTATAAACTCATTTAATATGATCGCATTGCTCTCTGATAGTTAATCACTATATCAAGTAGACAAAAGTCATGACATGTTAGTGTAATGATACATAAAATTCTGATTCTATTATGTTGATATTAAAATGCGATAGTAGCGACACCTTCGGTTACAATCTCTACTAACCTACCTATTTTAAGTCTAGATTACTGATATGGAACAATGTGTAATGTACATGAAATGTATAGTAATAAATCGAATTAAATTAAAAACAATAAACTAAAACTATCAAAAACTAACTAAAAACAAAACTATCTAAAGAATTTTAAGCATATTGAATTCTCATCTTAGAAACTTTATTGAGATACAGTTCTAAAATTGATAAGTGACCTGAAGTATCAGATTACTAAGATTTATTACTAAAATTATGAAAGATACAAATCAGTGCTTCGAGTTTTAATATTGTTTATTGAAATTATTATAAAATTAAGTACACATTATTTTAATTGAGATGTTTTAATTTATATTTTACTTTTGGTTAGATGACATGAGTACTATAGCATAAGCTATGTTTTTTGGACTCACCTGTGTAAATTGAGAATTAGTTAAAATGTAACAGTCATATTTAAATACATAAAGTAATTTATTATATGGAAGTATATTGTGCATAATCATTCAAAATTATCAAGTTCACCATAATATTACAAAATTTATAATAAACATTGAAAATTTAATATTTGTTTGTCATTAGACATTTGATTTATACAAATATTTTAAACATTTTAATAATCTTGGTCATATGAGTGAAAACTATTTACATTCACAATGATATTTATAGTCATGCAACAATAATTTTATTTAAAAGAAAATAATATGATTTCTATTACAATTTTTAACACTTGGCTGTTAGATGTGTAGCAATATAGTTTATTAAATGATCATATCCAATGAAGTTCAACTATGTACCGAGACTATATATTTTATAAAAGAAATTATAATAATACTAATGTAATAATAATAGGCTAAAAGCGAGAACTAGCACTTGTCTTTACAATATTAACAGCGGATATTATGGTTGCCAATTTCAGGCTCCGAAAATACAAAATTACATCATGGAGGATATGCTGATACAGCGACTTTTACTTATCATGAAGAAAATAGAGAAATTGAAAACATGGACTGAGGAATATGGTGGCACATATGAATACTTATTATCAGATGCCGAAACAGTACGAAGACAGTTGGAGACAATGAATAAAATTTATAAGATTACAGTGATAATTCATAAAGGATGTTATGGTCAGATTAAAGAGTGTCACTATGCCACAGTATATAAAATTATAGTAGCAGAATTCAAGTGTTGCAAAGAAGCACCCAATGAAAGGGATATGCATGGAAGAGTGTTGAACTCATTCGGTTTCGGATTGATTTATTAAAGTACTGACAACATGCTAATTAATAATATACTATAAAATACTTAATTACTATACTTAATACTAAATTGCTATACTTATCATACTATATTATTGTAAATATTTTATATTAATGCACCTTTATCGGGCAATTCAAAGTTAAGATTATTTTGAACTACAACTTGTTGATTGACAATGTTTGTTAAAATTGATTATTGAAAATTATTCAATTATTCTCATATAACTGTAAATTGCTATTTGATTTTGATTCACAAAGAACATAATATGTGTAAATCACTTGCCAAGAAACTATGTTTGCCGATCATAGAAGAATCAATAAAATAGAGAGTGAGTTTCTATTTTCACATTTGGTGCCAAGGGTCCACAGGAAATTGAAAGCCCCTAGTAAAACTTCAATTGAAGACACGAACGAATGAAGACATTATACGCTAACTGTGTCGATTCCATTACAAATGGAGTATCATATCACAAAATAAATAAAGGAGATGAATTCATAAACCAGGATTTAGTTATAGCAGATGATGGATCTCTAAAGGATCAAGTTCACATTGTAGCTGGAAATGATTATTATTTCTCACTTATTTACGATGAGAAAAGGAAGATAGGTTAAAATCTATACCTAGTCCAGTCTAAGTTCGGATGGATTTTGAGTGGTCAAATAGATACTCAAACAACTAAAGATGAGGAACTGTCGGTTCTGACACATTTTCAAACTAACTTGAACATTGGATTTAATGAACCAGATTTACCTTTGGATTATGGAAGTGTAAAAAATTTATGGGAACTGGAGTCCATCGGAATTACAGATTCTCCTAAAGTTAGTAGAGAAGAGAAAGCGATTCAAACTTTCAACGAGACAACCAAATACATAGACAACAGATATACAGTAAGTTGGCCGTGGAAGGAATATCCACCTCAGTTACCCACTAATTTTGGGTTAGCATATGGAAGACTCAAAAGTTTAATGAAACGTCTTGACTCTGATACATTGACTTCTTATGATCAAACTATGAAACAACAGCTAAAAAACGGAATTATAGAATATGTAACTGACACAACTGAAATTACAAGATCAATACATTACTTGCCACATCATTGTGTGCAACAAAAGGACAAGCCTATCCGTGTAGTCTATGATGCCAGCGCAAAGACAAAAGGTAACAAAAGTCTTAACGAATCACTATACTGCGGGCCTCTATTATTAGAAGACTTAACAGGCTTGATTATAAAATTTAGAAGACATAAAATTGGGATGACAGCTGATATCGAGAAAGCATTTTTACAAATAGCTTTACATAAGGAAGATCGTGATGTCACTAGATTCTTATGGTTGAAAGATATAACGAAACCAGTGTCAATGGAAAATCTTCTATATTTGAGATTCTGTAGAGTACCTTTTGGAATAATCTCAAGTCCATTCTTGTTAAACGCAACAGTGAAACATCACCTTTCTCAAGCAGAAAAACAACATGTCAAAGATTTAGCCGATACCATTTATGTTGATAATCTTGTCACTGGTACAAATTCAACCTCGGAGGCTATGAAACTTTATAAAGATGCCAAGAAAACCTTTCAAGAGATTTCAATGAATCTCAGATCGTGGAGTTCAAATGATACACAAATTATGAATCAGATACCTGATGCTTGTGAAGACAAAGTCGTAAAAGTCTTAGGCCTAGATTGGAATATATATGAAGACACACTTTGTCTCAGATACAAAAACGTCAATGCAAACAAAGTTGTCACGAAAAGGGATGTTCTTAGAGTAATTGCTTCTGTATATGATCCTTGTTCTTACGCGGCACCATATCTACTTGCTGCAAAACTATTTCTCCAAGAACTGTGGAAAACTAAAATTAAATGGGATACAACCCTACCACAAGAAATGAGAGACTTATGGTCACAATCTATCTGCCGAGATTTAGATAATATAAAAGATATATCCTTACCAAGACTTAACATAACTAACTGACATAAGTCACACAAAGAAAAACAGATATACTATACACTGTTTCTGTGACGCATCCTTAAAAGCATATGCAGCAGCGGTATATGTTGTTCAAGGAAACGAAAAGAACTTTATTATTGGTAAATCACGGCTAGTACCTTTAAAAGACCAAGACAATTTGAAGATTCCTCGACTAGAACTTTTGGCAGTTCTTATAGGATGCCGATTGATAAAATTTGTAAATAAAAACATGCAATCAGAGATTGTTCAGACAATTCTGTGGACAGACAGTCAGATAGTGATAGATTGGTTGAATTCTGACAAACTTTTACCACCATTTATATCGAGAAGAATAGAAGAAATAAAACAAAATAAAAATTTGGTTGTAAGACACGTTCCATCTGAATTAAATACAGCAGATGTAGCGACAAAACTGTCTGTTTCAAACGAAGATAAAATGAAATGGCTTACTGGTCCTGACTTCATTGTACAAAGACAAGATGTATGGCCATCTAACATACAGTCGAATAAATTCGGTACTCTTTTCGCGGGGGAGGGTCTGCCGAAGTATAATCAAGATCAAGAAGGATCTACAATGGAAACAGAAGATTGTTACAGTGAGAAATATGAAGATATACAAAAAAGCAACAGTAAAGACTTGCAAAACGAAGAAACATTTCGAAGTAAACTCGAAGAGATAAAACACTTGCAGGAAAAATATTTTCCATTAGAAGTTCAAGGAAAGCAGACAGATTTAAGCCGAAACTTAAAACTATTTAAAGACATGGATGGGATATTACGCTGTAAAGGTCGATTGGGAAATGCTGATTGGTCATTCGATAAACGTTATCCTATTCTCATTCTAAAGGACTGTGATTTTACTAATAGCCTGATTATGAAAACTCATCAAGACAATTATCATGTTGGTGCAAATCACACTCTGAGTATAATACGGAACTCTTATTGGATACCGAGAGGTAAAGCTCAAGTACAAAAACTTCTGAAGTGCTGTTCAAATTGTACCAAGCACAACGGTGGTCCATTTAAAGCACCGCCGACCCCAGCATTACCTCCTGAAAGAGTAAATTACAGCTCGCCGTTCAGTTTTGTGGGAACTGACTATATGGGTCCACTTCTAGTAGATAATGGTCACGGACCTGTGAAACGGTGGATATCTATCTACACATGCTTGGCTGTTCGAGCAATTGAATTGGAAGTTGTACAAGATCTGTCGGCTGAAGAAGGAATGTTAGCCTTACGCAGAATGATATCCAATAGAGGTGTGCCATTACTTATAACTTCTGATAATGCACTTTATTACAAACTGATGTCAGAGATACTGTCAAATCAATACTGTATCGATAATAAAATCAAATGGAGATTTATTCCACAGCTAGCACCATGGTTTGGTGGTTTCTATGAGAGACTCGTTGGTATAGTCAAAAATTGCTTAAAGAAAACCTTACAGAAACATCTTTTGAAAGATTCCCAATTAATAACAATTGTTAAAGAAATACAGGCTGTTGTCAACACAAGACCTCTTACTTGCGTTGATTCTGAACTGGATCAAATTCTAAAGCCATCAGATTTTCTCTCAATGGGCAAATGCTTAACAGTAGAAGCTTCTAGTAACGATATTATTGCTACAGGAACTATAACAAAGACAGAACTTATTAAAGGATGGAAAAGAGCTTTAGTAATTCTCCATGAATTTAAAGACATGTTCATAAACCGATATCTGCCTAGTCTCAGAGAAAGATATCAACATTCACATAAAGAACCGAGAGTAACATCGAAACTTGAACCGAGTATAGGTCAAGTTGTACAAATAAAGGGAGAAACTAGCAATCGTCAGGAATGGCGAGTAGGAAAGATAACCTGTCTAACGAAAGGGGCAGATGGTATGGCTAGAGTGGCCAAAGTGAAGGTTGGGGATAAGGAATTTACCAGAAGCATATCACATCTTTACCCTCTAGAAGTAGATGAGGATGAAAATCAACCTTACTTTAAATCTGGGTCATCATGCAGAAACCATCTTCCAGAATTCGAAGTAGAAACTTATCCTATAGATCCTACAATGGTATATGAAGAAACTACTATTCCAGAAGTTATTCCCAATTATCCAAACGAAGTTCCTGTCAGTCATGATAGTAGAGGAAATGAAGATATGCAATCAGTAGAGCCAGATGTGGAAAGAAGTGGTGATATTCAAAACCAACTTGAGATGTCTGACGACAATGAGACGAGACCAAAGAGAAATGCGGCCATCAAAGCCCTAGAAAAAATTAGGGAATGGACGCGCAATTTACTATCATTACTTTAATTTTGCCGGTGGGGTGTGTCGCGACGAATGCGAAGGATGATAATTTTACGAGTGGTAACTCAGAAAACTCTTCGCGCCAAAACATACTGATGATTTCACAGTCTATGGTAAAACAATGCTACAGAGAAATCTAATTAGAACTAACTTTTGAAAGTTGAATCAGACGAAAGTGCCGCCATGACGGCTTTCGCGATGTTGTTTATTTTCAAGTGATGATTGGTGTTCAACATTAAATTAAAGCTAAGTATTAACAGTTATCTTGACTAATGTTAATCATGATCTGAGTGTTGTTATGTCTTTGCCGAGGTCTGCCATGAGTTCGCTAAGAGAGAACTCAACTAAGTTTTGGTCAGGATGTCCGAGAGGCGGGGCGTCGGATCCTGACAGGTTTGCCTGTGGAGGCAACCACTAGAGGGTCTACATACGGTAGTTCCCTATTTATCCGGCCGGGAAACCCATGACGATATGGGTTTATTTTATAGCTGTATCACAAAAGGTTGGTACTTAAGGCTTTTTTGCGTCCCCCCAGATGCTCGGTGAATGACGTCCAGATCAGGCGCGTTGTGGTTCGCCACGACGTGTTGCCATGCCCGGGACGATGGCACCGAGATCTGCTCGGTGTCATCGTACCATAATTTCAACAGGCGGTTCATCGCGGCACGAGAGTCTGGATTCGGCGGCAATACGGTGACACACCCTCAACCTAAACAATAGATGCGAAGCAACCACGGAAAGACGATAAAGGACACGCCACGCTAAGGAACCCCAGGTATGAAGAATTTGTTATTCATAACCTAATGAAACACTCGGTGAGCGCTATCCATGATACATCCCCAATAATTCACATATGGACATATACACTTTTCCGACATGGATATGCTCTTCCCGACACCAATACCCTCTCCCTTCCATATAATCCTCTAACCAAGGTTTTGGTATAGATTTTTCAAGACTATAATTAGACTTAGGTTCTGGGATCTATATAGAAGTTAGACATCTGGCCATTAAAATATTCTGTATTATTATCGGTGTTTGGACTTGGTCGTTTTCAGTGGTGGCTCCACTTGACCCGAGAACAATGCTCTGTCGGACATTCTAGGAAGTTCTTAGTGTCTCAAATTATATCAACTTCATAGAAATAGTTCGAATCATTTTCAAATTCTTATTTGCTATACCAATGTCATATTCTAGCTAAGAATTTAATTCCACTGACCCGATAAGTAATATCGAGTTTCGTTTGCTATGCCACACCACACCCTACAACTTGTTGTACCAACATTATATTGATCCAGTTCCGTTCCTCAACCTGTAGGAGTCTCCTTACGAACGCATTCTGACCTCCTAGTACTTTGACACCACTGGCACCTGTTAGATCTAACAGGGTATTGATTAGCTTTCCTTTACCATGAAACAGGGCTCAACCTGTACGTAATATGCATACAGGTAGGTACAGATATTTCGTAGTGGGGCAGATACTTAGATGTTTAACTGACTTATGACTTATAATATCTATTTAGTGATTTTGTTCTCCTCATATTTCTGTCTTTACACCTGTTGATGACATCAGAGCCAGTTTTCCATCATTATGTATGATTAGCCACTTCGAATGGTGTGATCCTGTCGGAGTTTTGTCATGTCTTTCACTGTTATGCTGCCTTAGTACTTTTGATTCCATGCCACCTGTTACGGTTTTCCCGTAAGCTGTATTGATCACCTATTTCTAAAATGGAGTACACATGAAACCTGTTTGATTTACTATTATTCCTATTGGTTGTTTCCTATGGCTTCGTGTATCGGGGATTATGATCTCCTGGTATTTATTAGGAGGAACCACCTGTTTAGCCTTTTTTCCCTGATATGCTTATACCTTGCAAGCCAAAGAACCACTTCCTCTAATACAATTTTTTTTACTTCGGATTTTTTCATTTTTGCTCAGTTCTGATGACAATAATCTCATTATTAAGTGTAATAAAATGATAGGAGTAACTTAATGATGCAGCCAGGATTGTTTACTCACGAAGTAACTCTTCAACGACAAAGTGGAATGGACAACGGACATACAATATTGTACATAGGTCAAATTTTGATAGCCAAACGTAACATTTAAGATGAACTGATTCTGCAGACCGATTGTTTCCTCTTCAACGGAGAAGAAGTCTTCAACGGCTAAGTTGGTATAGACTTGTAAATACAGATCTAATTTTATTCGTTTTAGTACATGACGAAAAAAAAAGCTTGTTTTTAATGTTTCTTCTTGTGGTTTTGCTTGTTCTACTTAGTTTTCTCAATTTACTCTTCAAGTCTGTGTCCAGGTGTTTTTTTAGTAATTTTATTGGACCTTTAAGTCCTGCAACTTACTTGTTGTTGCTGCTTGTATTTATGAACTACTAGTACATTAAAATCATACTACCTGTCATAGCGGAAACTCTAGTAGAGTTCCTACCTAATGTTAAATTTATAAACCTGTTGATTCTCTGCTGATGTGGCTCCTGCAGAATCTATGCTCCTAGTACTATTTCTGATTTGAAACCTTCAATGTTTGCTTGACTCGTACAGATAGCGCTCGCTGACTTTGAATGCGGAAAAATAAATTGGCGGGGAGAGTGATGCGCCGCGCAGTTGTACGGTAAAATCAGTTTCGGTAGAGAGTAGGTACTATTTTTTTTTATCAGTTATTTTTCCGTCGAGCTGCGTCAATGTCCCTAGTATTTTTCATCAAGCGTTTTTTATTCGAGACGGGATCTATATGCTTGCTTGACCCGCAGGTCGGGCAAGCAAATAACACGCCGTCAAATAGGCATGATATATCCCGTATTATTTTTGTATTATGGTCAAATAAATAAATTGCTAAATTTAATAAATAGATTTATGCAGTGTCATATGATACAGGGGTATCATTTCAAACACATAATTTTTATAGCTACCGAATATTCCTTATGAAATCTTAATGCGGAAACACATTCCTGACCCTATTCTACGACAAACCGACACAAGACAGCTCACAACATCAACATCAGTAGAGCGTGAACATTATTTTATTTATCTTGGCGGCTGTCACAATATAAAAATATCAGAAAATTGAATGTGGAATTTTAAACCAAAGTATGCTTAGCCATCCACTAAGATATTATTAATTTTCAGAACGTGCCTGTTACCGGACAGGCATATAATTTGACAGAAATAATTCTTGTTTTATGCATACATCATCATACAAGCACAGATGGAGGAAGAAAGGCATAGTACAAGATTCTTCATTTAATGATTAAAAATACGGTTAAATAAATAACGGTATTTGTAACGTACTTTCAACATTCCTTTGTCCGTGATGCTGTATACTTAAATAATTTATTGTAGACATTAAAATGCTTTTAAAAGTAATTAAGTCGAAAGAGAGCATTTCGATCAATAATGTTTGAAATCAATTTAGTCCTCTCCAAGGGTGTAGCAGATGTTCAATGGTGACCAAGCGTTTCGAAAATTCCAGAAAATATAAGAACTTACATACGCATTGTTATATTGTGTGCCGTAATATGACTGAATAATGCTATAGCGGTCACGTAAGTGTAGTCAGCCATAAAATTAGGTACACACTCGCTGGAATACAAGACGTTTCCAAATAAAAAATTGAATGTTGGTCGAAGATATTATCGCATTATCCTCACAGCATGTGTCTCGTACTGACGTTCAGACCATATTCATCTTGAAGAATATTTTACACGCTGTTTTCAAAAAATAAAATAATACTTCAGTGAAAGTCCAAAAGTGCGCAAGTCGTGTGGCGTCCGCAACTTATACCTGACACAATGGCATCCGAAAAGAGACAAAAAACCTCTGATGTTGGATTTATGTATCCTCCCGCATGCCGGGAGTGGACAGAGTTATGTTCCCGGTAAAGCCACGATTCCGCATTCTAATGACCACTTTTTATTATATTTAGAAAAAAGTGACCAAATGTGTATTGGGTCAAGCGTAGCGTAGGGTTCTGTAGTTACACATATTATATTGTCTGCTACTATGAATAAATTTGCACGAAATTTTCATTATTACTTCTCTAATTACATTTTTAGGGTTCCGTACCCAAAAAACGGGAAGAACGGTACCTTATTACAAAGACTTCGCTGTCTGTCCATCCGTCCGTCCGTCTGTCACCAGGCCTGTCTGTCTGTCTGTCTGTCCGTCTATCTCATGAACCATGATAGTTAGACAGTTGAAATTTTCACAGATAATGTATTTCTGTTGCCGCTATAACAACAATAACAAAAAAATAGAATAAAATAAATATTTAAGGGGTCTTCCATACAACAAACGTGATTTTTGCTCGATATTGACGCCAACAGGTAGACGCTTGAAATATTCACAGAATATTGAGTTATATTATTCATTTCAAAAATAAGTAATTAAATTAAAATAAAATTAATATTTAATATTAAATTAAAATAAAATAATATTTAATTTTCCCATACAAAAAACGTGATTTTTTTGCCGTTTTTATAAATAATGGTACGGAAACCTTCGTGCGCGAGTCTGACTTGATTTGATTATTTGATGATTTGATTATTATCTCAATAAAAGTGAGCAAAGAAGACATTGATTAAAACAAAAAAAAAATAACTTAAACCTGTTGAACAAATAAAACAACCGACTTCAAAACACGCAATTTCGTTTTACTTGAATGACATATTTTTTTCAGTTATTTTGTTTTGAAAACTGAAGTACTAGACTGATTTTGATAAACTGTAAATGGGACCATCTCTTAAATATAAACTATCAAATAAAAAAAAAGAATTATCAAAACAAATTCAGAATTGGAGTACCTACCTACCTAATAATTGAATAACAAAAATAAAAAAAATATATACACAGTCGAATTTTATTTAGTTAGAATTTTATCTCCTCCTTTTAGGAAGTCGGTTAATTAATTGTTGAACTCATATTTTATGTTGACAGAATGTTGTTAGAATAGCAAAACCAATTAGGTGGTTGAATTTGAAACATCGACATTTATTTATGAACTCTCTGTTTCTTATATTATTTAAAATACAGCAGCTATCCTATGCAGCTATCTTATTCCTATCTATTTATTCAGTATACTAGAATAATATATAATTCTGTTATTTGGCCCCCCTTTGATGATATTATACACACGAAACGTATCGAGTGTGTACAAAGCAAGTGTTTAGGTATCCTAAGTTATAGACAGGGCCTAAAACGAAAGCTTAAAGCATATAAACAAAAATTGTCTAAATTTAAGTTACAAACTCTCAAAACGCGACGATTAAATTCAGATTTATTTTGTTTACACAAAATTATACACTCAAAAATTGACTGCCCATCTCTTCTTGCAATTATCAGCATAAACATTAAGCCCAGAAAGCGCGATGTATTTGCAAATACTTTCGTATTAGGGGTGTACAATAATAATACTTCTTTCTATAACCCTATAGTAAGAATGTGTCGCCAATATCTAAATAAATAAATTACAGTTTAAAAAACAAAAAAAAAACACGCTACAAATTATTGTAGTCAAAGTTCATTACAAGACTTTTCTAACAAATCCAAACACAGCTATGATACGATGTTCCATCATGAAGTTCTAGTTCATATCAATAAAAATCAAAGTGGTATTTATTTCAACTCAATAGTTTTACGTGTCATAGGCAAATAAGAAGATTGGCCACAAATTAGTCGTTAGGTACATGTTTTGATTCCTCTCCGTTCCCCTAATACATATTGGTCAATATCAAAATCAAGTATAAGAATAGTAAGAAAAGAAGATATGTAAAGTCTAAAGCTTTTTGTGATCTCAACAAAGACAAGAATTTCGTAGCGGCATTCCAATATGACGTCTAAAGCTTACAAGTTATGTAGCAGCACTTCTTGCCGCATAATAACCAAATGCTTATAATAACTCACGCAGTAACTTTGTATTAACTTTCACTTTCCCCATACAATATATTTCCCATGCTTTTATTTATCATCAGAGATGTTCTCACAAGAAAATGTCTCGTCGATCAATTATTTCTTTTAAATTGTAAGAAATACCCACGCTGTTCAGCATCTTTGATCGCATCATTTTGTATTATAAGTGACGTATAACTATCCCCATTTTTATGATATATTTTTTTTAATTTTAAATTATTGTTAACTTATGCGACCTGCGATTTTTACTTATGTAAAAATATCAAACATACCTACTTATCATCTGGGAGCACGGCCGTGCACCCGCCATGTGAGCCAGCGGGTACGGCCGGGACTATCTTTTCTCGAACACATTCGTCGGATTTTTAGACCCTCATAGCTTCGGCCTCGATAACACTAGAGGGTTCAAATTTTCAGGATCAAGTGTGGTCCACGGTCTAATAAAATGTTAAAAGTTTCATGTATCTAGCTTTATACTTTCGATTTTATTAATACCTAAAATACGCCGATTTGGCACAAATTAATTGATGATCATAAAAAAGATAAAGTACTTGCTGAAGTCTTAGAAAGCTGAAATTTGGTATGTAGGCTACAATTTGCACAAAAACAACAGAAAAATTAACACATTTGTAACTTTCACCCTCCAACCCCTATTTGGGGTTATTTGGGGTTATCCCGTTCTCGTCATCAATATTCCAGGGTACTTCCTGAAGTAGTAGAAAGCTGAAATTTGGTATGCAAACTACGATTGGTACATAAACAACAGAAAAATTATGATATTTGTATTTTTCACCCTCTACCCTTATTTGGGGGCTATTACGTTATTCTCATCAATAATTAATATAAGGTACTTCCTGAAGTCTTAGAAAGCTGAAATTTGGTGTGTAAGCTAATATTTACATATGAACCACGAAAAAATTAAGATATTATTACTTTTCACCCTCCAACCCTTTATTTGTGGGAGCACACCCCCTGAGTGTAATCAAAAAGATAGGGTACTTCCTGAAGTTTCAGAAAGCTGAAATTTGGTATGCAAACTACGATTGGTACATAAACAACAGAAAAATTACGATATTTGTATTTTTCACCCTCCAACCCTTTTAAGGTGTGATCTTGTGTGTGTGTCTATATTTCTGTAACACAACATAACTTCGATATGGATAATACTAGAGAGCCCAAATTGACAGGATAAAAAGTAGACAGTACATTTATAAAACATACAAAGTTTCATTTATTTAGCTTTTGTACTTTAGATATGATTCACATCTAAAATACGACAATTTTACCACTCATTGAGGATCGTTTATCTAATTAGTTTCAAAAGGCGATACTAGATGGCGTGCGCCTCAAGTTAGCACACGGTATCATTTCTCGCGCTCTGTCGCAAATCAATTTTGGAAGTCGACACGCTGAGGCACCTATGTATTCCGTATTTATGGTTGGTCTGCGTTGTGTATGTATTCGTTCGTTCTGATTTGGTTCTCGTTTATGATAACGGTTTGTTTGGTATAAGGATAAATAGTATCGTTTTCGTTCGTTGTTTCATGTTTGTTTAGTTAATATGGGTTTGTATTATATATATATATACATTAGGTTATAGGTTTGTATGTTATATGTATATACATTATTCGACTTTAATTGATGACTTGGTTTGTTTTAGGTAGTACTTACTTAGGCTTAGGGAATTATTTACACAGAAAATTATAATACTTTCAACCGAGACCTTATTTAGAAGCTTGGATTCGGGACCGATCTTGTTAGAGAAGGGGTATTAGGTTATAGGTTAAGAATTTAAGTTATTGAATAATAGTCTGGATACAAGAATAAATCTAAAGTTGGTTTAGTGGACGTATTCCTATAAAAAGGAAATAAGACGAACAATATGAGTAACGAAACAATTTCTTTGGTAGAAGGGCTAGGGCTCTATCGTCTATACTACAGTTCATAGTATGCCTGGAAATGGTTCATGCCTTTTCCATTCATTGACATTTACTCAATCTATAGAAGACCGTATTTGATGTGGCGTTGCAAGTTAAGGTGTGCTATTGTTCGTTATGTTGTAGAATATTGGGACGATTTGCAACTTTATACTTGTGCTGAAGAGTGTATCTGGAAACCGACTCTTATTCACGCGCTATAGTATGGCGCCACATCAGAATTGAAGGTTACAGCAGCTATCATCTATTTTAAGTAATAAGTCAACAAGAAAAACAGGCTATGACAGAGAGTGTACTGCTAAAGAAATGATAACAGATGCACAGGGAAATACATTCCGTTAAAACAAAACGTTGCAGAAATTACAGGGTCTCTTACAAAAAGAAATTAAATCCCACCAAAAACATTTCATGTAAAATTGGTTGCCATGTGTCGCATTGTCATGCCACTTTCACTTACAAAAAGATATCAGATGAGATCTGACTGAATCTGAAGAGCCAAGCCGCTAACTCTACAAAATCTAAGGCTACAATACTTATCTCTGTAAACCTTAAATCTTGGTCAAAAAGCATGGCTTGGTCGTTTCACTTTCATGGAACTATTACATTACTATTCCAATTATACAACATTCAAGAGCAGAACTTTTAGTTTCTTTTTCTTCCTTGTCCATGTACGACATGTTATGCGACATATGTTTGTAACTGACAGTCGGAAAACGGCCAAGCCATGCTTTTTTACCAAGATTTAAGGTTTACAGAGATAAGTATTGTAGCCTTAGATTTTGTAGAGTTAGCGGCTTGGCTCTTCAGATTCAGTCAGATCTCATCTGATATCTTTTTGTAAGTGAAAGTGGCATGACAATGCGACACATGGCAACCAATTTTACATGAAATGTTTTTGGTGGGATACACATTATCTTAGTTGCGACGACTGTGTGTTACATAAAAGCTGTATAATATATAGTCAAATTACTGTTTCGAAGCGTAACAACACAATATTGCATCAGTAGTCAGTCCTAATGATATGAAATGCAGTTAAAGCAAAGCTGCTTTGCCTCATTTCCATTCACGACATTTTAAATCATTTAAGTATTATAAGCACATAGAAGACATTAATGTAACGGTATAGTGGCATAATGGACCTTATGACCTTCGGGAATAGGAACCAGTAAATGGCGAAATTGAATACATTAAACCATGTAGGTATAAATAATGCAGGGTTGATCCGCATTTCTTAATTTAATTTGTCTGAACAATTAAAAAGTTATATATAATATATCAAATTTAACTAAATATAATACAATTTTAGTCACATCAAAGAAAAAAATTAAGAATATAGTTTTACACACAGAAGCGCGAAATTATCTACTTACGGTATAATTTAAAAAAACAATCAATTTAAAATAATGTAATAGTAATAATTAAAATTGTGTGAAATGTCTACTAATATTAAAAAAATAAATTAATATAAAAATCGGGTTATCAAATAATAATTATTCAACAATAAAATCTAAAAAAGTAGCATCAGTAACTCGCCGGGGCTGGTTTTGCTCTAGAACCTCACATTATGATTAACAAAATAAAGCAGTAGTGCAAAGCATAATTCGATTTAATAGCTCTATATGCAGTCCTGGATTTGTCAATAGGCGGTATAGGCCGCGGCCTAGGGGCGACAGCGTCCTAGGGGCGACAGATTTCAGAGGATTAAATTTTTGCCGGCAAACATTTAATAGCCTACTGGCGGCAAAAGTGTAAATCCGCCACTGTCTATAAGGCTGTTATATAATATTTATATGACAACAATGCCAACCCTAAGCGCCATTAGCACGGCTCGTGCCACGTTCGTGACTTCTAACGACATCTGGCGCCGTGCATTACAAGTTATCTGACCAGCGACACCACTATAGAGTAGGTAATAGAACATCAGGTTTTTGGGATGTAGATAAAAATAGCATGTTACATGATAGAAACCCATAAAAGTAGTTTTTTTAATTAAAACGAACCTATAATTTACAATAAATAGTACGTTTTTTTTTGTGTATACGTAAACACACACAAAAAATATATGGATGCTATATTGTAGCTTTTATTTAATGACTGATAATAGGCTTACTTCGCAGTATTAACCATGAGGGAAAAAAAATGCTTCTAACGTCATTCCAAACATGTTAGAATCTTCTCGACTCTAACTAGTTAGTTAACACAAAGGTAGTTAATACATTGTTGATTTAGTTAATTAGGCACAAATTAAGTTCAGGCCAGCCAAGATGATTCCCCTCAGGCCGTTATTGCAACGGGAGTTTCACAAATATAGTAGCTATAGAAGATTATTCTTTATACGTTACTGGTTGTGTTAAACGAATTTGCTTTAATCGTTGTCTCAAACTAAACTAACTAAAAAAATAAAAATAAACTTGTCTCAAATTGTCTGTATTATTTCCGCAATTGTCATTTCGTACAGTTTCGTACCAGCGAGAACAGGATATTTTAAGAAGAATTGGTCTAATTAATGTTATGAGTAAGGTTTTTGTGTAAGACCTTAAACCTCATTTAACAATTTTTTGTGAGTAACTATATTTTGAGAGTCGCACCATGCGTAAATAGAAAATCATTGACCGGAATAAAATAAAAAAATGTGATAGACGTCCAGTTTTGTTTTTGGAAGCCTAATTTCTAGTTTTTTTACAATCTGTAATGTTAACGCATATGGCGGTCAAAACAAAAATCTTAGGCAGTAGGTCTAAAGGATGCGTGCTTAAAACTCAATTTAAACCTGACTAAATTATCGAACCAAAAAGACAGAGAAATCAAAATGATTAACTACAGAATAAAAAGTTTAACGACACCGGCTGCGTACGCGCAGCTTCTACACTTTATGTGGAATTGACTCGAATCGAAGAATCACGACAAGTTTTTGAACTCGTATACCGGGCCGCTAATCAGAAAATCAATACAAAAGTTAAAATAAAGTTTTGTTCGTACTCTATGCTTTAACTGCAAATATTTTACCACAAAATTACATAACTTATACGTAAGGTATCGAGATAGAATAATTTAGTTGATTCACACATGTGGAAATGAATACATCAAGGAGCAATATTTCATGTCATGAATACTCACATAACTCACATTGAATCCTGAGTGCAACAAAGGATTCTAATGTTAACTCCTTAGTTTAGTAAGATCAAGAATCCTTCATTATATTCGGGGGTGATTGAGAAATACTTAGTCTATACCAGCGATATCGGTCCACGTTCTTGATGTGTACTGCACAGGAATAGAATTCTTTGCCACCATCTCTATTTCCTGAGAGCTACATTCTACAGTCTTAGTTTATTCGAGGCTAGAGTGAATAGAAATTTTCTAGATCGACGAGCTCCATCCTCGGCCACACCGTCAATAACATCAGGCAAGTTGGTGGCCATTCGTAGATCTAACATAAAAAAAACTAGTTTGCGTGAAAACTATTTTGTTGTAAGTTTTGTAAGTTTACTTAGGGTGTGATGGCGATAAAGTTTCTATGTAACAATACATATTGCTTACATATTTTATGCCGTGATCATATCAGATCATCCAAATAAAGAATGTGAGAAAATTATGTCGCTGTTCCCATAAACAATTTATGTTCATCATATAAATTGTAAGCAATAAAGAGTTAACTGTTCGTTCTGTCAATGTCCCAACATGACAACTCCCCCTTATTTTGAAGTACCTTAGTAAAAAGCTGCGGGCACCCAAAGGGGTCGACGACCGTCACACTGCACACAGATATTGTAGATCATATTTCAAACATGGACATACAGCATATGTAATAGTATCTACTGACAGACCACGTCACATGATTCTAATTTAATTAATCGACACGCTGCTATGAGAAGCTTTTATTGATGCAGCTTTGGCGCAATGAACTATTATATTAGTACACAATTTTGTAGTTGTTCACAGCACCTATACATTTAACTGTCAAATTTTCTTAATGCAATGCTAAGTCTATGAGTAAAATTTTGCTAGCTCTACGCCCCCCAAACTCATATTTTACAAACATAATGTTAACTGTGCCTAACCTTAACATATTGTTTATAATATCATAAAACACTCGAGAGCCATAATAGCTACCAATTCTAGAAATAATTTTGGAATGTATTCTATTCAGTAGTTCCACATATTCTTACGAGATCCTTACACACTGATTTTACCTCTTCATAATAATAGAGAAGCATGGGTTTTAAAGCTTATTATTATTATTATAATAACTCTTTTAGAGCTGTTATTGCTATTAATAATAAGCTGGTATCTAGTATAATAACTATGTTATTACAAGGTATGACCAAAATGCAGGCAAAGTAAATAAGTTAAAAACCACGAAACCTGCGTCAAAACTATGCACAGTGTCAAACAGAGTTATGTGAAACAAGCGTGCTTATATAGCTATTCTAGGTATCGTAAAATAAGATCTAGGACATTTTCTTTTCAGTTTTACCGAAAAAGATCTCTCAAACTTGATCTCTCTCACCCCTTTTTTTGACTCGGGGGTTAACTGCAGAATATTAAAGTGCCTCCAGTTTGTATTTCCAAACATAAGTGAATCAATGATGTACAGAAATGATGTGACAATGAACCAAGATCAAACAATGATTCAAGATACAGTTTATTGAAACAATAACAAGGCAACATATATCTTGACTTATAAATGATAGTGCCAAAATTACATTATTTTATCCTTTTCCAGGTGTAGGTACTTACTACGATATTGACATACCTATATCAAAAATGGTCCAAGATGACATGATATGATAAAAAGTGACAAGGCAACATACATACTACAAATACAACAACATACTACAACAGGCAACATACTACAGATCGAATATAAATAGTGCTAAAGTGTTAAGCTTTACCTTTTCTAATACCAGTGAAAACTACAAATAACCTAAGACCGAGAATCATTACAAGTAATAACTTTATAGCAGCTATTATGAATAAACTGGTAACTTAATACCGCAAAATCGTTATGTTATTTTAACTTACAGCCGTACTAAAAGCAGTTCATACGTAAGTATATACATTAAAGTCAGTCTATGACGAAACCTGTCTTTCAATTATGCATATACCTATAGTATCAACAAAACAATGTGAAACAATCGCATTGATCTAGGAACTCTAGGTGTCATAAATAAGGTCCAGGACATTAGAGGGATGTATCTAGGCTTAGGATTGTCGATATATAGATAGGTACTCTGAGGAATGAATAGTTTCTAGTTTTCTAGTTTCTAGTATACGCGAAAGGCTGATTTTATAACATGGATACTTTAAATCTTGCTTGATACAGAACGTAGTTACAAGATAGAAAATGTTTTAGGATAGATACCAGTTTGTATTTATAATAATAAGTGAACTAATGGGCGTAGTAAATGTTATGATAATGAACCAAAATCAACCAATGGTTGAAGAAGAAGGCAATAATTATATGACTTGAATCGGAGTAGTATAATGGAGTACCAGAATACTATTAGACTGGTAGGAGGATGCAGGTTTATGTAATGTTTTTGTATTAGATGCGAAATTTTATAGCAAAATAGGTGATTATAGGAATGCACCATTCATACGAATTTACCAACTAACCAACTAACCAACTAACTATATCAGGTGAAAATATTATTAGGGAAACTTGTACAAAAGTTTAAAAGCACAAGTATTTAGGGTCAATGTGCCAGTTCGCCGTCCACAGCCAGATCTCGTCCATCGGACGGATCGTTCTTACAAATCGTTTAAAAATAGCAATACTGACAATCTTAAAACAAAAAAAAAAATTTCTTTGCAAGACTGAAGACTTAACCACATATACACACAAGCACACAAAGCCTAATGTGTATGTGTAACTCGTAAAAAAAAACAACAGTTGGCGGTTGGTATCGACCCAGTGTGGATACGTGAATATTACAAAACAAATAGTGGCACACCGCGACTTTCACAGTAAGTATTTTATAGATTTTTTAATATTTTGGTTTTTTTTACTGTTTGTAGACCTTGTTTATGATCTATAGAATGTGGGAAACATCGTTTTTATTTTTAATGTCACTATTAAATAAACAAAATTAAGTGGTCAAGAACTGAAATACCATTTTCTTAGAAAATTTAGTTTTCGACCGCGTGGTCGGAGACTAGCTTGGCTCCGTCCAATAAGGTTGTTTCCGCTATTTAATAATGTGTGAAAATCAAGTAAATGAAATTTAGAAATTTGAACCTTATGTGCGGATACTATTTAATTACCAGTTCTCGTCCACTTTTTTTTTATTACGTAATAAAATACGCATTAGAAAATCATGCGGTCGGAAACTAAAAATGCTTAGGGAACATGTCAGTTTACGACCGGTATTTGGTTTATAGCAGAAATTTCATGAAAATTTGAAATATACTAATATGAAATTGTTTTTGCTTTGCAGAAGGTAATAAATAAAGACAGAGTCAATGTTACAGAAGAATCAGTGTTACCCAGTGATACTATAAAAGTATTAATCTATGAATATAGTGTATATTAAGGATATTAAGGAAAATAAGATCATATTTTTTCTAATATAACTATAGAAGAACTTAACTATAAAAGAACTAATTACTGTAATAGATACACTCATAATTAAAGTAAAAATATAGTGTACATTAAGTAAAATACGATCTCATTTTCCTAAATTTTATAGTTTCAGTAAAAAAATTATGTTAAAGATTGAAGGTATTATAGATGTTTCAATAATTACAGATGTTTAAAATGTAAGATAATAAATGTTAATCACTGACTTTCTTTAAATCTACCTAAGTATATATTTTCCTATTGAATTCCAAAGTTTCCAAGTGAGTGGTCGAAAACTAGCTAATAGGTGGACAAGAACTGAATTTTGTGGACGAAAACTAGCCAAAACAGCAATTTTGAGCATTTTATGAATTATTAAAAAAACCAGTAAACTTACAACCACAAAAAATACATTTTATCAAAATAGAGTATATGACGAGTATATTGCAATAATTTCTTATACAAATTTCATAGTCTAAATATTTTATATTGTTTTCCGAACTTGACAACTCCACTAACTGGACGAAAACTAGCACATTGACCCTACATTTTACTCAAATCAATAAAATTAACGTTATTATTTCAGTACAACAACCGAAAATACATAAAAAAATTTATTACAAACACAATTGGAAAGGCGCAACTGGCTGCAAAAACTGAAAGCTGTTGAAAACAAAATAATAATTGTGAATATGGCTTTAGAGGGTAGACTGGAACAGCGTCTTGGCCGTTTCTCGTCTATTTACGGTACAAGTATGATAATAGCCCAGGAGTTAAATATGAAGGCTTGCGAGTAGGTAATAATACCTAATTACAAGCTAGCACTCATTATAAACCGGTGTGGAACCGATGACATCAACCAGTGAACCAGCCTTCTATACAAGCCATGCGTAAATTTTTAGTTTATCGTGTCGTGAACAAATGTGGAGACTTTGGTACGTGAAAGACAAATTATTGATACATCAAGATGTGATATTATGAATCTGTATCCTGCGACTTCAAGAATGTCGTGATGAAAAATGGTGATGATTACTAGCCTATTTATTTTAAAAAATCTCAGCTATTTCTAAATCTCATAATGATTTCTTTAATCGTAAAAAGAAAAAGTAATAAACCGACGTAAGGTACCTATATAGATGGAAACAACGATATGAGGTAATATGGAGACAGACATACGATACACTAATTTTCCTCTAGAAAAATAGATAATTTTGATAGAGTTTTCATTGTTTATTTTTTGTCATACCTATATTTGTTCCTATAATTATGTTTATTATAGAATATCTATTAAGTACCTACTGTCATACTGTAGAGTAAAATAGAATAAAGCATTTAATGATCCAGAAGTGTATTTTGTAAACCATGGTGGTGGTACAACTTCCTACAAAAGGTGTTGGCTAAACAAGACTACCCATCGTTGATGAGAAAATTAGAGCAATACTCTAAAATAATTATTACAAGCGAGTAACGTATTCGTATTGGTAGCACGTTTAACGTAATTTTCGTCGACAGAATCGAAGAAATTGAAATCTTGGTTGATATAGATGACAACAAGACCGTAAACACTGAGGTAACAAGCAGCATTCCAACAGTTAAAAGCTTCATTGATATATACGAAACGAGACAAAACGCTCACAATCCCCGTGTGGTAATTAAGACATTTACGAATAACGAACATAACCGAGCAATTAGTGAAACGGAGGCGGCGCAAATTCAAAACAATAGTTCGAGAACTTGGACATAAAAAGTGGTACTTTCGCCGGAACAATAGCGGAGCGTGTGAAGGGTAAATAATACCTAGCCATCCATTCCAGTGATCACGTCGATGGCACTAGCACTGCACTGTTTGTAGCACTGTTGCACTCAACTTTTACTTTTCGCAGATCGCGCTAGGTTGCGGAGGTGCGCGTTACGTTGCGCCTGCGCACACGACGACGGCGCGAGTACGAGCGGTCGCCGAGCGCTGCTGGCGCGCTGCCGCTCGCGACCCGCGCCCGCCTCTCCTATAAATTCTTTACAAGACTCGTGCCCAGAACTTGGCCCTGTACAATCGGGAACGAAACGTTGCGCCCGCGTCTTCAGCCCTTACAGTTTTTTTTTTAAATCAGTTTTCAAAAGACTACTTGGACGGACGCATTTTGTCTTTTTATGGAATTGAATGAGGAAATATAAAATATATTTTGAGATCTTTGAACGATTTATCTTGCGTGTTTTATTGGATATATAAAACCGGATTGAAAACTTCTATTGGATTCAGGCATTGATATTCTATGTAAGTAGATTGTTTTATGTGTCCATTACATACATAATTCATAAAATTTTATAAGATATGTAAACCCCAGAGAAAAATACTAATTAGAGCTCAACAATTTCCTTTTTTAATAAAAAAGCTTTGAAAACTGTTAATTATAAAATCGCATGACGAAATTCGAAAAGCGAACTAAACCACTACCACATTTAAAAAATGCACTTTAAACTGTGCCACTAGTAGGTACGTATTATACTGTGACTCTACAATGTACTTGTGGCTGAGATGATGACGATTTATTTTCTTCACGTACGAAGTCTCAGGTGCTAGGTACCTACTTCTAAATATATCATAATCTTGTACAGGAGCAAAAATAAGGAAAGTATTTCACTTTCGAAGATCGCGTCGACCCACCGACGCACACAGATGAAAGATTGCAGAGTTCAAAAGTGAATTCCCATCAAGATAGCACCTGTGCACGTGGGATTTTTAATGATTGAATTAACCACGAGACTGTACCAGAGCAGCCTCCGGTCGTCGATCGGGCAACCAGTCGGACCGCATGCTACCTCCCCGCGCACACCTCAGCCCCAAACTTAGCCCTCCGCACACAAAATAACACCTTATCAACAAACGCCAAGCTTTAAAACATAAAACTAATTGAATCCGACATATGACGTTTTTATTTTGAGCGGCACCTCATCAGCTATTTCGTGCAAGACATGCCTTGCAGGGTTCTCTACATATCTGTCCAAATTTGGGCCATAGTGGACCGTAACCAGTTGTTTTAAGGGCTAGTTGGAACTGTGTACACCTGCCACTGCAACTGCACACGATTTAGGTGCTGACTCTCGACAAATGACTACTGTTTTGTAACCGTTTCCATGGAGTTACAATACTATAAGAAATGTTAGTTGGTGGATAGAGCTAGAGTATAATACTGGTCCTGTTTGTTCTTATATCTCGTGTAATGTAAATTATTGTATCTGTATCAAATAAATGAATTCATTATGTTTACGTATATCTATTATTACCTACTATATGCCTTTATAATAAGGACAATGGAATTTTATAAATTTCAAACCATCAAAGAAATCTCATATCCTAATCCTAACTAGGTACCTATAATTCTATTCATTAAAAGCGAAGAGCTGGCCACTCAGTCTATACGAACTTATTACCTTAAAGCGAACGCGATTCTGTCTGTCTGTTTGTTGCCTTTTCATGTTTTTATTTTTAATCAGCCCTGTTTGTACAAACTGTCCCAGTGCTGGGAACGGGCCATCTTCTCATTGTGAGAAGGGTTAGGCCAACGTCTGCCACGCTGGCCAAGTGCGGGTTGGCAGACTTCACACATCTTCGAGATCATTGAGAACTCTCAGACATGTAGGTTTCCTCACGATGTTTTCCTTCACCGTTTGAAGTTGGCATGATTATTAATTAGAGTCTATTCAGCTAGAGAACTAATGTGGCATAGAGGGCACTTATGTTCCTATTTCATTATTCTGTTCATTCGAGACCACAGAATACCATAGTAGTATATACTTCCAGACGGTAGTTCCCATGTAATTCCACGATAGTAGATCTACGATTGACCACCAACTCGGCGACGGTGTGGCTGAAGATGGAGCTCGTCGATCTAGAAGATAAACACTTTAGCCTTGAAAATTCCAAGAGCTTATCTTCCCGTTCGTTAAGAACTACGATTTTGGAATTTTCAATCCAATAATTGATGTGTATTATATAGGTAGGTCATTTAATAAGCTTTTCAAATACAGAGTACCTACCAATCTATGTAAAACAAAAGCGAAAAATACGAATGAGAGTTTATTATTATTATAAAATAATGTACAGACACTCGGATAGTAATGCCGTATCTAACGACATCTCGCACATCAAAATATACCACCTAGACTATAGGAAGTAATATAGAAACATGCATACAAGCATTCTGTCGGATGTATGAATGAACATAACCCTCTTTGCACAGCCGGATAAAAATATATGGCACACGTAAGAAATGTTCTAACAGTATAAATCTCGGTTGCTTGGCATGACGACGCGGCATTCTTTAAATATGGAATCCTCATTTATAGCATAGTCATTTCTTTTTCGCTTTATCTGCTTCCTTCTTCGCAATGGATTCTACACATATCTGATGGATGTCGCCCATCGATGAAAAGCTTCCTCCTTCTTTTGAACTGAAGAAGTATAACAGAGCCAGCATGCCAATACCAATGATTACGCCTCCTGGAAACATAGTAGAGCAATAATTCAAGCCGCTATAAAGCCAATCGTCTCCGAACACATCACAGTCAGAATTGGTCTTCAAGAGTCTTGAGCGTTCAGCGACGCGTGAGTGTGAGGGATGGGTGATTTGGAGTGAGTTGCTGTACGACAACGAAGCTCGGCAAACAGTTTGTGACGTCTGACACGACAATAGTTATCAGGCACATAGATTTTACACAATTTATCGTGCAGATCAGGTGCGTCCAGTGAGCCTTCATCATTTAATTTTATAGTTGAGTAGTTGATCGGACCACGCGTTCTTTTAATTTATTACTAACACTAAAGTAACTAGATTTGAAACCAGGTGTACCAAGACAGCAGAAGTTGCTAGGAGAAGGTTATGAGCTCTATCTGACGAAAATCAAACAAAACCGGTAAGTCGATCTTAACCCTGTGTATTAAGCGACAGTATCCATACAGTTTGTATTAATTAAAATAACGTTGTATAGTCAGAGTCCAAACCTGCAACCCTGATGAACCTGTTGTTTTTATAATGCTTGATGTGTAGGTAAACAGCGCTCTTTAGTCCAATACTGCCGACGCTAAACGATGGTTAAACATGACAAGCAAATCGGCGAGTTAAACACCGATCTCGCAAACACGCAACACAGTGGAATGCTCGTAACCAGTAATTACCGAAATACTTCATCTGAAGGGACAGTGACGGCGGCCAGGAATGCTGCCCGGTTGACACGTCACCCCGTCAGAATTCCCGGCTCGGGAGAAATGGGCCCGCCTCCATACATCCGTACTCCAATGGCCATTTCAAAAGTTCAATGAATGAACATTAATAGAAATATGTTTCAGAGAACAATAGTGAATAATAGACCAGTAATTTAAAAAAAACTAAAAAAAACACGCTTCAAATTATTGTATTGAATCTGACCGTTTGAAGTGGGTCAAAATCAAGTGCAAAGGTGTCGGTTACAAACGTGTTAAAATAAGATTGTGAGTAAGTAGGTATATGAAAGAAAACTAAAAAAAAAAAAAAAAAAAAAAGTACAACACCAACACAACACTTAATAAGCAAAAAATACTGTTCGAAAGTTCCGGTAAAGGTTCCCAAATATAGATTGGGATATGCGGGTTCAAGTCCCGTTGGGTGTGAAATTTTTGTAGGGTCTATAAATTTTAAAGTAGGTGTTTTGAAATACATTGGTCACAATTTAATCTTTATCAGAACTAATATTATAAAAGCGAAGTTTGATACCGTTCTACGATCAAACAGCTGAAACGTTATTACGAAATTTATATCAGACATAATATATTTGGACCTGGAGACGGACAAGCTACTTCATCATCATTACCAACTTCACCGTTTTATAGAAGTACCTAGGTATCGCGGGGCGCAGCTCATTTTTAAACTGGCGATTATTTAGAACATTTAGAATATGTGTTTTTTTTACCCGACTGCGTAAGGAAGGTTATATTTTTCGAGTGTTATTTATGATTGTATGTATGTATGTATAAAAAAACGTAATAATATTAATACGACTTCTACAAAAATAAAAAATGTGCTTTTTCGTTTCCTCCAACGAACTTTTGCGTAAGTAATAAATTATTTTACTAGAATTATTCTAAAGAATTGCGAACTTATAATTTTTTTATAGCAATTGTAAACATATCACATTTATATATATATATATAACATGCAGCGATTTTACGCATATTTTCTCACAAAAAACGTGCACTCACCAGCGTATCAAACATGACGAAATCCTAAGTTATACTGCAAAAAACGGTTATTTGCAGTCGGGTATTTTGTTTTTCTTTTGATTTAGAGACTTGTAGCTATGATCATCATGACTTTAAAATTTATCACAATTACAAAGGATCCACCAAATTGCATCTGCTCGTAACAAATATATAGATTTACAGTGTAAGTTGGAGTATGTTTCACACACGCAGTGCGCACCTGCGCATGCGCATGTCTGCAACATGTTCCTAACATTAAGATAAGCGAAGATGATAGCTTTAAGATGCTGCTTGATGAATTAGTAACTTGTAAATTTTGTTAGCAACCTTGTCATACCTACTACGTACGTTCCTTAGTGGACTATGCAAGAGCTCTTACCGCTTACCATTATTGTGTTAGCAATGTATGCATGCGGTTCTTTATTTAATACAACAATAATAATTGTTAAAGCTTATTGGTGGCTTTTTGGGTGCTCTAAACGTTAAGCACTAGGGCTAGGGTGAACAAATTACTTTACTCGTAGCAGAAACAACGATTTGAATTCGTACTTGAATTCTTTGAGTAGAAACAAATTACTTGGTAGGTAGTTAGGAAAAAGTTGAAATACTCTACCGATTATTGGAAGGTTGGAGCTGCTTCCGCCGCCGCCACCGCCCGAGGAACTCATTATAAATTACTTGCCGATTTTATTATAAAGAATACCTAAACATGAAGTCAACTTTTTTTCATTTTTTATCAAAGAGAATACAATAACTTTTGATTTATTTTGACGTCATCAAGATCTCTCGGTAGAGAATATAATTTTTCTTTGATCGAGATAAACAAATTTATGTATAATAGACTTGACAAAAAATAATCATTATTGATAATAAAATATTCTTTGGCAAGAAGCGACCTTTTTAACGGCAAATGAGAAATGCAAGGACAAATTAATTTGACCGTATAGCGCAGTATTTCTAGTACAAATTCCTTACCTACATCTTCTTTCTAAAACAGTTCAATTTTTTTAATTAGCTATATTATCTTTGGCTAAATAATGGAAGAATACATAATTACTCGAATATAAGTCGAATATAATTATACATGTACATTTTATGGATGAACTGGAACTTCGTGGATAACATTTTGCTATTTTTACTTTTTACTTGACAGACAAAGAAAATTTAGATTTTACTCTCTTCTACCTCTTCTATAAAGAAAACATTTTTTATTCGGAAAGGCATAAAAAACATAGAGATACTATAATAAACGAGATCTGTCAGGCTTGCATTATAGGCTTGCTGCCAGGTTAGTTGTTTGTAAAAAAATTGACAAAAATCAAAGATCTCAAAAATATTTCTACAAAATGCAGTAGATATATGCTAATATGCTATGGATTTTCACATTTCTCAAGCAACGTTAAAATTTATAGAAGGTGTGAGGTGGTTTTAGAGAAGGAAGCGTTGTTTTTTGTACATTGTAAAAGATGCCTCCTCGACCGTCTACCACCCCACCGCCCGGGGGTCGTCGGCGCGGTCGACGTACGTATTTACTTATCATTTTATTTTGTATTGTTGTTGAATGCAGGCCAAAGTAATACTCGTGGGCTAACACGCACTTGGCCGTTGTTACTGGTTTGGTGGTGATTGATAATGTGTGGCAAGGGTGGCAACGTTTTGCAGTCTCTTGGTGCGTCACAACATTCAACCGGTATCTTTATCATGACGATATCGGTATCGTAAGTGGACAATGTGAAAACATTTACTAAATGTATGAGATTTGCTGTCTACCGATATCGTGTATGTCTTTATGTGTGCCCGCCACAGATATGGTTGGGTAGATTTTAAAAATACTAGTTGCAAGCGGCTCATAACCAGCGTCTTGTTACTACCTAGGTATATAAAGTTGTATGCTCACCTTGTGCCTGATCGTTCTAAGCTGCACTTGCCCACTCGGTCTCCACTCGAGAACACCATTGACTCTATCAGTTCTGCTTGCTATGTGCCGTGCCCACTGCCACTTCTAATCTAATCTGATGCACCTAGGTACTATTTAGGTAACTTTCGTGTTTGGATCTCTTTATTTCTGATTCGATCTTGTTGATTCCAAATATAGCACTCTCCATAACTCGTTGCGTGACATTGAGCTTTTCCATAAAGCTTAAAGTAGGGTCTACAGACTTATTATATCATACTTAGGTGCTATTTGTCCTTATTGTTTGTTTGGTCCTTATTTAAGACGAATATTTTTTTCTTTCAGCTAAACGGGGCGTCCTAGGCTGGCTGATGATCCTACTCGGTATAACACTGTTCGCTGGCGCGACAGCTTGCCTCGTACAAAACATCCAGTGTCGATGCCCTGGCAGAATAAAGTGTACCGACATAGACCCCGACAAACGCAAGTGGCCTTGCTGTACACCCAGTGCTGTATTAGACTACTTTAAGCATAAATCTGAACCAGAACCTATACTTGAAGATGAATGCTAAATAATACATTTATTTGTCTTAAAAGAAACAGAAATAATTAAAGATTAGGTCGTGGATAAAAGACTGCCCATCTAAGGCGATGTTCAGAATTATTTTTAGAAATATTTCTAATTGTTGCTGTATGATTCCTGGAATCCTGAACTTCTAAATTTGTTTCTTTAATTCTAATAAAAAGTCTAAATTTGTACGTACTTACCTATATTATGTATAAGTTTTATTCAAATTTTCTATGCCAATCTAGTGCTTGTTTTAGAGTTCATTAAAATTATGGCGATTTTAAAAGTCCTCTATTTTATTACTATGCTATATTTATGATCCATGTTAACTTTATTTCTATGTCAATGATTTCCAATTTGTTATCAAATTATTATAAGCAACACAGCAAGTTTGTGTTTGACTTACTGTTAGTACATAGATCAACGAGCTCCATCCTCGGCCACACTGGTCACTTGCCATCAGGCGAGTTGGTGGTCAATCGCGCCTGATCTATGCGTAGATCTATTTGAAATAAAGAAAGAAAGAAAATAATAATTTTATCAAATATATATTGTGGCACAATTAAGATATTGTACAAAAATTTGCGTGATGAACGACACGACATAGGATGCTTCCAATATAAAATAGGGCTCATTCCTTGCAGCAGTCTTTCCTTTTCGCGATTTCCTTCTTCACAGTTTCTTTACACTTTTTATGAACCGATCCTACGGTAGGACAAGGCCAGGTTTGGACTTTTGAACCGCCACTGAAGAAGTACAAGAGAGCAAGCATTCCAATGCCGAGGATAACGCCTCCTGGAAACAGTAGAGCAACGTTACTTGTAAATCCTACTTCAATCGTGGAAAGTTGTAAGGCTAACTTCACTTCAAGTTTATATGATGTCGCCTAGCCCCAGCAGCAAACGTGTTTCATACAGGAGGATGAAACTTGAAACCCATAAAGGAGTATAGGGTGTGCCTGAGGACAGAGTTCACTCGGGCCAAACATAATTTTAGTTTATTATTGTTGTATTATTTATTTATTCTATTTTATGAGGCCCTAAAACAACAACAATTATGGTTTAAGTAATTGAAAAACCGACTTCAAAATACGCAATTTTATGTTAAAAACCAAACTACTTACCTAATTGATTTTGATGAAATTCCTATGGAACCAATTTGATAGAGTAGGTACATATAATGTATTCTTTCAAACATAAACAATATTATTACAAATCAGTCTATAAATGACGAAGGTATGCGGTAACAACCATAAATAAAAAGCCAACCAAGTGCGAGTCGAACTCGCGCACGAAGGGTTCCGTACCATTATCTATAAAAACCGCAAAAATATCACGTTTGTTGTATGGGAGCCCCCCTTAAATATTAATTTTATTGTTACTTGATTATTTATTCTTAAAGTGAATAATTTCAGTGAATATTTCAAGCGTCTACCTTTTGCCGTTATCAATATCGAGCAAAAACGAGCAAAAAATCACGTTTGTTGTATGGGAGCCCCCTTAAATATTTATTTTATTCTATTTTTTTTTATTTGTTGTTATAGCGTCAACAGAAATACCTACATCATCTGTGAAAATTTCAACTCTTTAACTAGGTATCACGGTTTATGAGATACAGCCTGGTGACAGACGGACGGACAGACAGCGGAGTCTCAGTAATAGGGTCCCGTTTTTACCCTTTGGGTACGGAACCCTAAAAAATATACCGAATTGTTAGGCTAGCCTTTTTGAAGTCAGTAAAAAGCAGCAAACAAGCAGACGGCTCGTCTAATGGTAAGCGATAATCGTCGTCTATGGACAACTGCAACATCAATGGCGTGGCTGTTGCTTTTCTATCACGGAGAGATGCTGTAGAGATTCCCTTTTGTTGAAGAAAGGTGGGAAAACCTGAGCAACGACGGTCCACTTTTTGCTTATCCGCGGGAAAATTTGCTTGTTGGTATGTGATTTTCCGCTATGCAAAATGTAGGGATGAGCTTTTTGGCAATATCAATATCTACTAAGTTAGTAAATATGATTTTAGGTATATTAATGAAGTAGGTATATATATCGGATTAGGGGTTCGATAACGATACATACCTGAATAAAAAAAAATATAGGAGGCTAATTTTGCGATACAAATGTTCAAATATACCTACTTGGATTAACTACTTACACGAAAAAAACGTGCTTTAGGATGAAGTTAATTACTTTACCTATTATTGGCAGGTTGGAGCCGCCGCTGCTGCCACCCCCACCTGCAGAACTCATTGTAACTCACTTGATAATTTAATTGTATGAGACCAAAATATAAACACGTTTTTATCACATTTTTTTCGTACTTACTTATTTAGACAGCACCAAGTTCAAGTTCCCTTGATGCTGTCACCAAGTATTTAAACACTCTCTTTGTACAGGAACTTCTTGACCTTTGTCACGAAGTTCCTGTACAAAGAGATTATAGGTACGAAATTCACAGAAATTCGAGGACGGCGAAATGTTTGATCAAACGTTGTTCTAGATTATTAGGATATTTTTTTTGTCTTATAAACGCTGAATAAGCTCATTTTACTTAAACAGTGTTTTGTTCCGTTTTCGCTCGTGACAGTTTCTGTCTGACAGAAAGTGACAAGTCCTTATTCAGTGAATAAGATTTTAACATGCGTTTATAAGTAAGACGGATAGTCTCAGGATGTTTTCAAATTAAAATCTTTATATACCTACCGCAGTTAGGTTTATATACCTATCGCAGTTAGCCATTTACAGGTATACCTACTGGCAGCCTAAGACCCAAAAATTTTTCGTTACGCAGCGATCTTTATGTAGGTACTACGCAACTTCCTTGGATTGAAAGTTTTGATTAGGTAGGTATATGTTAATAGGATTGTTTTTGTAAAAGATATTTTATTAATATTTTGATTACATATACCTATACCTACATATTAGTACATATAAGTTGCATTTAATAAATTTACTCGCATGTTTTCTCAAAGAATTTTCCTTCTTGTCGACACTTTGGCGACAGCGAAGTTTCTCACGTATAAAAAAAAGTATTGAGTATTCTTTAAAAATGTCTTTGGGTGAAATTAACCAAAAAAACAAATGTCTTTGGGTGACAGCAGGTGACAGGCGAAGACAATCCAACATAATGTATTAGGAAAATTACAAAAAAAACGCATATTTCTACCAAATATAATAAATATGAAAAGCATGTAAATATGCTATGGATTTTAACATTTATTGTCAAATCACTACTAAATTTATAGAAAGTGCGAGTGATAGGCGGCTCCAGAAAGCGTTGTTTTTTGCCTACACATTCTGAAGGATGCCTCCCCGAGCTTCTGTCACGCCACCGCCCGGGCGTAGGGGTCGACGTATGTACCACTGCAGCTACTGTATTCGCATTTCTTACCCTACTTCAATGACTATTTAACTAAAGGCCACCGTCACACAGACAGACCGTCGGTTAACATCAGGCGAGTTGTCACTCGTAGGTCTATCTTACGTAAAAAAGGCGTTAGCGCCCTTAGTATATCTGATATAAAACAGCGAATTAGAAAAGTTGAAGTGGCAGTGGGCCACGACGACAGGCGTTAACGCGTTTAAAGTTATCAATATATCACATCAGATTAGCAAGTTAAAGTGGCAGTGGCACCGCGTCCATAGGCGTCAACCCGCTTAGTCATCGATATAGCACAGCGGATTAACATGTGGCAGTGGCGCCGCGACTACAGGCGTCAACGCGCTTAAAGTCATCGATATAGCACAGCGGATTAACAAGTTGTACTGGTAGTGAGCACGCGACCAGACGTCCAGGAAGGCCAAACACAAACTGGACAAACGACCTTATATGAGTGACAGGAAGACGCTGGATGCAATCTGCTGGAGGCCTATATCCAACAGTGGACTTCTTGTTGCTGAGATGATGATGATAATGATTGGACAGCGGTCGAGTCAACAAGATTGAAAGTGTTCTACAAAAGATGTAGGCTTGTCAAACCAACTTGATGTTTCACATCTCATTTTCATTTTTATTTTTCAGCGAAAAGGAGCATTTTCACTTGGTTGATGATTCTGCTGGGAATAACACTATTGGCAGGTGCAACAGCTTGTCTCGTGCAAAGAATTCAGTGCACATGCGATGAGAAAGACGACTGCCCTAGTGTCCCTGGCAAAATGAAATGGTGCGAGATAGTTCCAGAAAAACGCAAGTGGCCTTGCGACGAAGGGGCCTAAAAGTGCTTTATTCGGTATATTTGTTGAAGCCTAAACGTAAATCTGAAAATAGATGTTAATAACATGCGTTTGTTAGGTAATACAAAGAGAAAGAAATACGAGCCGAGTAAACTATTGCAAAGACAATTATCGAATGACCAATCAGTGTCGAGACGCGATGACGTCAGAAGTCACTGCATTTCCTGAATGCAATGCGAGTGCACCTGTTTGAATGAGCCTAGCAAATCAGAATTTCTAATTATTTTTCAATTATAAAACGTATATCTATAGCTATTAAATTTTTTATACAATCTGGTCCTTGCATTTTTTTTATCATTATTGGTTATTTTTTGCATGTTTTTCCAGCGCTTACCGTGTCCTGTTTTTTTAATAGATTAATTCCAAAAAACTTAAATCTAATATATATCTGTGTTTCCGCTTCGAGGTCTTCAATTTTCAGGTCTTGTAGACTTGAGCTCGAGTTCGAGCTCTTGCGTAAGAGCTCGCAAGAGTATATATCGCTCGCAATAGGCAAGAGTACCAGCTTGAAGACCTCAACGCGGAAACACACTAGATAGGTACCTATATAAGTTAGATTTAAGTTTTTAAGATCCATTCCACAAAAACAAAATTAAAATACCTTCAAAACTAAGAAAGTTGGCATTTTAATTGATTGTTAGACAGAGAGCACATGATAGCGTATAATGAAGTCATGGTTCAAGTTCGTCGTATAAATTCAATACAAACTGCTGTTTCGCGAGAGGGACAGAGCATCCCTCCCCTAAAACTTTAATTTGTATCTCGGAAGTTTATTGACCGATTGCAAGTTTTTTTAGTATATGTATTATATTTTAGCAATTAGAACTATTATTCTTATGAAATAAAATTCATGCATATTCCTTATCTTCGAGACGAATTCGATATCAAACAATGACGAATAATGGGTACTGAAGTGTCAAATGTGAGTATTGAAGCCCTACTTTATGTAACTAAGCATATGATGCTGCTACTAGAATATTTTTTATTGACAAATCCAAGCAATGTATTTCAGGACTATAGCATATTAGTCATCTGTAACCAAGTATACCCAGAAATACATATAGTAAATTCGTATAGACTGAGTGGCCAGCCCTAGTGTCAGAGTTATTAAGCCGCCGGAAGTCCTATGACCTGGCTTGACGATAAGACTGAGGTACGGAGTCTATCTATAGTAGTCATGGCAAAGTAGATGGAAGAGCTCAGTACGATGCTCGAAGACCTCAATAGAGTTTCCCAAAGGGTGGGCCTCAAAATGAACATGGACAAAACGAAGGTTATGTCGAAAGTCCATGTAGTGCCCACCCCAATATCTGTGGGGAACTTCACTCTTGAAGTTGTTGACGAATACGTCTACCTAGGACAAACGGTCCGATTAGGCAGGTCCTACTTTATGAGGGAGGTCAATCGTCGTATCCAACTCGGCTGAGCAGCGTTCGGGAAACTTAAAAGCGTCTTCTCGTCCAATATTCCCCAGTCCCTCAAGTCGAAAGTTTACAACCAGTGTGTATTACAACTATGGGCCTTATAAGGAAGCTCAAGGTCACGCAACGAGCTATGGAGAGGGCTATGCTCGGAGTCTCTCTACGATATCGAATCAGAAATGAAGAGATACGTAGACGTACAAAAGTCACCGATATAGCACAGCGGATTAGTAAGTTGAAGTGGTAGTGGGCAGGGCACATAGCACGTAGAACTGATGGCCGATGGGGCCGAAAGTTTCTCGAGTGGAGACCACGTACCGGCAAGCGCAGCGTAGGAAGACTAGCCACGAGGTGGACAGATGACCTCATACAAGTGGCGGGAAGACGCTGGATGCAAGCCGCTGCCAATCGGTCTTTTTGGAAATCCATGGGGGAGGCCTATGTCCAGCAGTGGACTTCTTATGGCTGAGATGATGATGATGACGGAGTCTATCTAAAGTAGGTAGGTCAGTCCAGTCTAACAAATAAAAATCTATATTCATACATGATATTGTATTTGGAACAATCCATCTCTCTTACCGCGATAGAATATAAATAATAGCTCGGTGAACGTCACTGATACAAAATATATATTAATTAATAATTAAATGTAATTATAATAACTTATTCATAGGTACATCCGTCGCCGTTCACTCAAACAATTTTGCATTATTAAATTTATTATTTTTTACATAAAAATATCGTGGTCGTCGAAACTATACCATACGTATAATTGTGATATAAATTCATTGTTATTCTTAACACGAAATATGAACAATATGTTGAGATAAGGACTAGCTGTCTCGAGTAGTTTACTTCACTAAATTATAACAACAGTTAGAATCACGACACAAATATACATGGCATAGCAATAAACCGGGGTTTCAGGAATGTTTCCGACATAGAAACCCGCGTTCCACGATAATCTTATACGAAATCCGGTTAAAATACAGTTTCCTGAAGACAAAAAAGCTTTACTTAAATGGTTTCATTTTTGAAAACAACAAAAAGAAAACCTATTCAGATATTTAACTTACAAAATTTGTTGAAATGAAACAAATTTTAACGGATTTATCGCGTATATTTTGCATAAATTATGTAAAATATACGCGATAAATCCGTTAAAATTTGTAATTTCTGTATTTTTATGACCTGACGTTGCGAACACTTTGCAGCGTCCGTAAAAGTTAATTGTCTAATAATAAGATTTTTCCTAACTTCTTGTTTCGTTGCTAAAATTGGCAACACCATGCTGGTGTCCAATTTTTACTAAATGCTCCAGGATTCGCGCAGTCAATCCTAAATATTCAGGAAGCCCATAAATCAGGGAATCTGATATAGTTATCATCCTTGTAGTCGATGAGGTGTACTTTTTGCAGCACGCTCCCGTACCAATAATGTAAGATATATCTTTATGTCTGTTAACTTTGATTGGAAAATACTTTCTATTTTTAACTGACTTCCAAAAAGAAGGTTCTCAATACGACTATGTTTTTTGTATGTTTGTTTCGCGATTACTTCGCCAATTATGAATTGTTTTTGATGATTATTTTTTGTTTGGTAGGTGGCCCCATACAAAATCGGTTCTGTACTTTGGTTTCTATAACAAATTAACTGAATAAATGTCATCCAAGTAACCGAATTGCGTATTTTGAAGTCAGTTTTTATAATAACTAACTATAATAGTTAACTAAAATTATTTATTCATTTTCGGACCGGTTATGAACCAAAACGTGGAAAAAATCTCTCACACAAAACGAGACAAGTTTACCGACGACCACGATACGCTACGAATTCAAAAAGTGGCACAGTAGAGCTTAGCGATCATACAATAATATGGGAACATTTGGTGATCATGACACAACGAAGTTGCTTTAAACATAAAGAAAAATACCTCAAATAAAAATCATCCTTCTATTAAATTACTACTCTCCATATTTTACATTTGCTTTTAGTACATATCGCACTAGAACCATCACATTTGTCCGTGTATCCGCATCATCGTATGAACGACACGCAGTGGACATTGCACAATTAGCATTAAGGTCGGGCTCAGAGCGCGCAGCTATCTCTCTCGCGCATCACAACATTTTTAAACATAAAAATCTAAAAATTGTTTATTAAGTGAGAATTGTTTTAAATAACGATTTACGTCGATATATTTTAACTTGGCTGAGGAACAGTGAAAAAACATATTTTGAAACCAAAATATATGTTTTTTCACTGTTCCGTCGCCAATTAAATGGTATCTGGATAAATCTTTTTTTTTTAAATATTTCTAAAAATAATAATACCAAAAATCCGTTCTCAGCGATATCGGTCCAAGTTCTTGATACATACTGCACAGGAATGGAATTCTTTGCCGCCAACTGTTTCTTGAGAACTACAATCTTGGAGCTTTCAATGCTAGAGTGAACAGATAGCTTCTAGATCGACGAGCTCCATCCTCGGCCACACCGTCGCTTAACATCAGGCAAGTTGCATCAATCTTTCATCAAAAATAAATCTATCTCTCACTTTTCAAATATTTCCACTAAGTGATTTTATATGTTTAAAAATGTTATGATGCACGAGAGAAATTGCTGAGCGCTTTGAGTCTAACCTTAACTACTTGAGTACAATGTTTGTCACGCATCTGATCATATCATACAAAAGGAGAAGTCATTTTCCCAAAAAACCAAATTCGATTTGATTTTTTTATTTCATTGGCAAAATAAGAACTTAAAGCCTAGCCATTTATGGTAGATATCTTTTAGTCCAAAAATACACGCTCTACTACAAAGTAGAAAGAGATAGCGCTGCCATGGTTCTGAGAGACAGAACGAGAGAGAAAATTTTGTAGACGTGGAAGGGCAAGTAGTTTTAGAGTTAAATATCTCTACCAGCTATTAAAAAAAAACATCGAAATCGACATTACTTAGGGAGAGAAAACAGTTTTTTACCTATGGTATGGAAAAATACGTATCTAATGTTAATATTGAATTCTCAACTGTGTCTAATCATATGACGTTTTGTGCTTGTTTCTCACTCATAAATGTTTCAAATGGTTTATTTGACACAAAAACTTGCACAGTATTGCTTATTTACATAACATTCCGCCATATATTTTAATTCTAGGGCTAGTCAAAGCCGGTTGTCTATCGCTATCTTTCCTTCAAAATAAACAGCCCAAGCTTCTTGGCCAGAGAATCTATAGTCGCGTGTATTTGTACAATTAAAATAGTATTTATTATGACAAAAACTTCTAAATATTTACACAGTTATGTAATTTACTTTAAAGTTTAAATACAATTAAAGTTTAAACCAAGTTTCAACTACAAGCCGGCTCGGCATGACATTTGAATTAGGTATTTAGAATATCTCATTTCAAAATACAACCAACCATAATTTTTTCAGATTTTTTCAACCATTTTAGATGTAAAACAAAATAGCAAAATCGCTACTAGCAGCTATGATATAATTGTAAATAACCTAATTGAAAATATTTATAATTTTGTTTTATATTCTAAAAAGTAATACAATTTTAAATTAGAAAAATTAATTAAATGTTATTTGGTTTTCATTTAAAAAAAATACTTTAACATTGCAGTTGTCATTTACATTTCATAATAATAAACAATACAACCAATTTTTTCTTCATAACACACAATGTGACATGTGACATGTGAATGTACAAAAATAATTAAAATAAATTGTAATTTACCCGATGTGAATAGAAATAAAATAAATGGTAAATAAGTATATTATACATAAAAGACGCAAGGCTCCTTACCGTGCCACTTTCGCACATTCGTAACTAAGTACTAAGGTCTAATGGCGTTATAGATATCTTATCTCTGCGTCGCTGGAGCCGCGACGACAAATATCGCACCCGTTTACAGCCTGGAAATGAGGAAAAAAGGTAATTAATAAATCTTGTTAACACATTGACTGCCATGTAGGGCACCGGTGACCGGAGGCGGTCTTGTATTAAGGCGCCACGTAGGACACCGGTGACCTCACGGTAAACCTGTTTCCAGAGTTGATTTACGCGCCGTAGGACTCGTTTTCTATAGATTTCTTATTAGTAAGTGACCGGAATGGCGCTCAGGAGTAATACTTTTGCATGGTTTCTATGTAACGTAAAAATATTTTGAATTATTGAAGATAAACCTTCAATAACGTTAAAAATCCCAGAACATAACATTTTTTTAAAATCCAAACGTTACATTTATAAATGAAACATATATAAATGGAATGGGAAGAATAATAAAACGAGTAGTAAAATTAAACTTTATTGCCTTTTAGTATAAAATTGCCCACTAATCTGAAAAAAAAACAAAAGAAGCAAGGAAACAATATATTATCTGAAAATGAAGTTCACATTCTCAAAATTACAAATACCGATGGCACTTATTAAAACATTGAAGACAATAATGGGGTAGTCCAGGACATTCAGGACAATAGGTTGCCACTTTTTTGGCCTTGTTTTTAGCAAGTCTTGATCCAAACGTCGTGACACTGGTTTTGTAGCATTCTACACAGAAGCGCCTGGATTGCCTTACTTTGCCTTCCTTTGCTTTTAATGTATGTTTCAGTCTTTTAGGTCTCTTAGAAATAGATTCATTTTCGGTTTCGTTTTTACCAGAGTCAACTAGATATTCCACTAATTGACGTCGGAATTCTACAATTCCTTGTTGAGTTGTATTTTCGCAAAACATGATCCAGGCGTTTACTACAGCTGTATTTAAAATTAATTCGATGCCTAATTTCTTATACCATTTTATGGTTTTTCTTAATGGTGATGAATACGCGCTCATCTGATCGCTCATGTCTACAGAACCTTTTGCTTTATTATATGCTATAACCATCTTCGGTTTTCGAATCACTTTTCCTTTTTTATGCACACTAGCAAATCCTTTTGAGTGTTTAGTGGAGAGCATGAATACACTTCGTTTATCCTTCCAGTGCAACACTGTTATACCGCGTTCGTTTTCCATTGCTACAGATTCGCCTGGTTTGAGTTTTGCATCAATAACTTGTTTGGGCAGGCCCTTTCTATTTTTTCTCAGTGTGCCTACTAAATGAGTATACCTATCTAGAAGTTCATTGGCTAAATCTAAACTCGTATACCAATTATCCGTAGCTACGGTGTGCCCCAAATCAAGTATATCTTTACAGAGTGACATTACAACGTTTTTAGGCGTTGTATTCAGCTGTTCGTGGTTTTTACCAGCGTACAGTTCTAATTTACAAGTATAACCTGGTATTGTGCACAGTTTGAACAGCTTCATTCCATATTTGTGCCGTTTGCTCTTATTATATTGCCTAAAGATCAATCGCCCGCGGTAAGGCACTTGACTTTCGTCGACACAAACTTCTTCTTTAGGTGAATAGTACCGTCGAAATGAGTTATTTAACGTATCTATCAGACTGCGTATTTTATAGATTCTATCGGTGGTATCTGCAGTTTCGTTGTCAACGAAATGCAGATTCTGCAACAACAGTTCGAATCTGTTACGACTCATGATCGAAGGTGCAAAAGTTTGTTTGAAAACTCTGTCTGTGCTCCAATATAAACTTATTTTTGGGAGTTTGATTAGTCCCATGTACATAATAAGTCCAAAAAGAGCCTTGACTTCATTTTTGTTTGTTGGCTTCCAACTATTCAAACGCGATGACGGCTTTGAGCTTTCGCGTCGCTCAGCATACAAGTTCGTTTGCACAGCTATTTCCTCAAAAATTTCGTCTGAGACTAATAATGAAAAATAGGCTCCTGGGTCTGCATTTCGTAGTTTAATATCATACGGTTTCTTGATACCTAGAACAAATCCGTACTTTGGTTATTAAAGGACATAAATAGGCAGTAGACTATTTAAAAAGAGTAAAAATATTCTTGACTATTGAGCATTAACCATAGAAAACATACAGATGAATTGAGAACCTCCTTCTTTTTTAAGTCGGTTAATGAATAAAACACAAACTTATAGCACATAAATGAATTATTATTATTTTAATATCATTATAAATACCTGTTGGCTCCGTAAATGCAATCACTGATGGTTGGAGTCCTCTTGGTTCTCTCCATTTTTGTGGCCTACTTGACGACATAAGAGTCACATTTTGAGTGACAAAATTTTCCACCGAATCACATTCACTTTCCGAATCGCTTCTTATGTAAAGACGCCTTCGATTTTTTGGGGGATGGATATTCTCATCCCCACTCTCCGTACACAAATCTTCCTCTAAATCGTGTACATTATCACAAAACGTGTCTACATTATTCAACAATGACTTTTCCAATAAATCAATTTCATATAAATTATCCTGGGTAAAAAATAAGTCCTCAGAGTTTATATCTAACTCGGACATTGTTTACTAAGTACGTACGACAAAAGAAAGTGGTAATCGCAAAATGACATAACGTAACGTCCGTTCCGTGGTAGGGCGCGTACGCGACTGAGGTGCGCGGGTGCCCGGAGCGATGACCGCACGGCGCCTTGGTAACGGAAATCAACATAATTACTTCTGTGCGCCATGTAGGGTACCGGTGACCTCGTGAAGTTTTTTTAAATTTTCTACGGAACCCTGCCTCCGATTGACCCCAAAATTTAATACTATGTATATCTAGACCCATAACATCAATTGGCACAATTATTTTTTTTTGTGATTTTTGTCATTATTATTCTGGCAGTTAATGTGTTAAGTAAAGAAAAACGTATACAATTAATGATTCCAATAAGTGGGCAAAACCGTGTCGAGACACGCATATGGTAGAGTTCCGTAGCTAGTGCTGCAATCTAAAAGAAAACCAACTGTATTGTTTGTTCAGACCAAAAAGTACAAGACCACTTTGTAAAAAGTTTAATGACTATAACGACTTAATTGTTTAACACATTTATCGCATATCTCGAAAAGTTGTGTTCAAAATAATTTTCGTTGAAAATGTTTGATATAATATGGTTTACTATTATCGTTTATCATAAATTTATAGGTCTAATCGTTTAGAACTACAGGGAGGACATAATTTTGTCACCTTTGATGGGTTCATCTCACAAACATCTAATCTGAGAAAAAAAAATGATAGGTATATTAAACCTTATGACTTATTTTAAGAAACCTATTCAAAGACACCCCTGACCTACCCCACAAGATGGGGTATGGTTTTTTTTTTTTTTTAAATTTACTAAGGCATTTTGTAGCGGTTTACTATTTACCAAATTTAAGTTACAATAGATCCGCAAGGGTCGCTGTGACGGATCCCCATCACAGCACAGTCATGGCTCAGTGTGGGAGACACTACCTCGAATGAATCTACCAAATTTGTTTTTTATAGGGCTGATAGCCTCTGAGTGAAATGGCCGTGACATAATTATGGACTTACAGACCGACGGACATGACGATTTTATAAGGATTTCTCTTATTTTAGAAATTCGTTTTCAAAATAATAAGGTTTAAAGTGATAATTTATGTTTTTTAGTCAAGTGTCAATCTTTCCCTTCTCTGCCGTCTAAATGGTTGGTGTTAACCACATTAATAGGAAAACTATCGCGGTCAAATAGGCTTTACAAGTACTAATAGTCAATCAACTTCAAAATAAAGAAAAAAATTAATATTATGTCACACTTATAATGAATTTAAGGTATCATTGGATGATCTCGACATCTTCAATGATACACTATGTTTTTAAAAACAAACTGGTAAAGTCTCTTTGTAAACTGGACTGATTTTTTCAAATTTTTATTCTTTGATTTTATCACTTTTTGATTTGGCTCATAGATTTATATATAATGAATTAACTTATTTTTAACTAATGTAGCAATAGTATGACCATTGTTATAATGAAAGTTGTATATGCCTGTAATAGGTGATCATATCAGACCTATGTATGAGCGAACTAGAAAATTAAGAATGTATAATATGTTCACTGTTGGCGTATCTAAATAAATAAATAAATAAATAAATGTTGAAGATGTATGAAAATAATGGGATATGTAAAGTAATTTCATAAGTATATATTTGATGTTATTATTCAAAGTGTTGAACTATTTAAAGATGAATTATTATTTTATTTTTGTGATCAATGTTGCTTTATATTTTCAATATTTTTTTAAGTTTTGTAGTGGGGAATGCTGTGACGTGTTGGCCTAGTACTTTTGACTCATCTTGTCGTTTAATTCAGCTCAAAATGTCAAATAAAAGCATAAAATACATACCTACAAATTGACTTTGCATACCCCATTGTCTAAGAATGATGAAGACATACTGCATAACACTGTAAATTAATGGACTATAGTGCTTATCATATCTTCTTATCTCAATAGTCCAGTATAAAATATTGCTAATAACCTAATCTACTCGGAGATCATCTATGTAAGCTAATTAATATCAAAGACAGATGTTTTGATAAAAATAAATGGATATTACATGTCATCAACAAGATTTAAATAAGAATATGACTAATCTAGCACTTTTTGTGAGATAAAACTAACTTCAGTTGATATGGATTTGATAACTCCAATCTGATATAAAGTTATTTTCATACACTGACACCAAAATTATAACTTTTTATTAAACTGGAAAGAACCATTTTCGATTTACTCCCAACGACCACCACTGTTGGCTTGCTATCTACCATCTTTAAGTCGAAAATATACCGCCGAGTATCTAGCGGTGCCATAATCATGTACTATCCAATATGTGTGTATTATCCAATATGTATGTATTATCCATGTTACAATAGATCTGCGAAGGTCGCAGTGACGCATGGGGGCTGCCCAAGCCCATTTGGCCCCCAAAGGTAAATAAACCTAATGGTGTTTTGGATGCTCCATTTGAGATCCAGTTCTTATTTTAGTCCGAGTCAGGAGAGATATGAGGTAAGATGAGAGGTCAAACACCTAGCCTGTCAGAGTTGGTAAAAATATACTTGAAATATTATTTTTTTAGCAAAAAACTGTATAGACCTCAATTTTACTTATTTGTAGTTTCCACCAGTTGAGCAAGGATTTTTTGAGATGGAATGATCAATTCAAGTGATTGCTGACAGTTGCTCATCATCACACTTAAGCATTATCATATCAACGCTGGAATCTTAAAAGCATTGCACCTTTCTTTGACATTTTTTTAAATAAAACTTTGAAAACAATTTCATAATTTTATATTTATTATAAGTGTAATAAAATGAGAAATAAATTGGGTAGATGTATTTCTATGTTTTTTATTAACAACCTTAGAACCTCAGATTCTGAGGTATCACTTGTGTTTGTTGTTATTTACTAGTAAATAACTGCTATCAGTTAAATATATGTATATCAACTTTGCTTCAATAGTTAAGTGACCAGCTCCAATTCATTGCTTATTTTGGCCAGGATTGTGTTGATAAAGTCAGTTATTTATATACTTACCACATAAAAATGTTATTTCCTCGCCTGCAGCGCATTGGACAGCCAGTCCATGGCCTGATCAAGCCCCTCCCCCCTCACAGCGCTCGTCTTGAATATCTGGAAGGTGCGGTCTCGAAGCACATCCAGCCCGAGAGCTTGGTGGACCTCGGCGACAGTGAGACAGCCCGCCATGTCTTGCTTGTTTGCTAGGACTACTAGGATGGCATTTGCTAGTTCTTCTTCCTGGAATATTGAAGTAACAATTTTGTATAATGCAGGTATCACTCAACAGTGTGTGAAAACAAACTTGGAATGCTTAGTGCAATAAGTAAATTGATTATCAAACTTAAAACATATTAAGTCCTGGATATTGGCATAGAACTGCAATAATAATGGGCACAATTTTTTTTTTATTCAAAAGTAGGCTTGCACTTGACCGTAAACATACTGGTGTTAAGCGACAGTTACGGTCTACGATGGAGCACTCTTGCCTGATGGTAAGCAATGGTGTGGTCAAAGATGAAGCATGCCAATCAAGAAGATATATATTCACTCTAGCCTTATAAATTCTAATGGCTTTTTGAGGCTTTGTATCTTTTTGTACATACCTGGCATAAATTCAATTCAATTCATTTATTTCAATTAGGTACATACATGAATGAGTAGTAATAGGTTGCTTACCCGTAACATGTGCACTAGCTCATCTTTAGATATTCCTATTCGATCTCGATCAGCAGAGTCTACTACATATATTATTGCATCTGTATTGCCATAGTAACATCGCCAGTACGGCCTGAAAATAAAATACATAATTTTAAACTATATGGAACATCTTGTAGCATGCAGCACGAGTTGAGTTTGATTGCATGGAGTCACCTCTGTGGTGTTTTTAGACAAAACATGATTTGCAAGGTAGCATGAGGACGGATAACAAATTCTCTGAGTTCATTTTATTTGAGTGCAGCCTTAAATGATTCTACAAGTGATCGTTTATTTTAATTATTCCTGGTATAAAAGCATTTTGTTGTGGCCCTTAGAGCTGATTACCAGGTAGAAGTTGTTTCACTAGCAATTATTTTTATCTTAAAATACAAATAAACAAAGAGACAACTTGCCCATTTTAACAAAAAGAAAAGAGAGAGAAAGATTTCCAATTTTGTTTCAGTTGTTTACATATTACTAAAATTACTACTGAATAATTGTTTTGCGGATTTCATGTCTTCAGCACACTTGTGTGATGGCTACTTTTATGCTTAGAAATGAGAAATGAGAATTTATGTGTGTGATAAATCTCTGTTTCTACACCTTTAAAACCGTGTAATTACACTATGTATTTGCAATTATTATTACGGTAATTACCGTGATTTAAAGAATGACAACCATGAACAACACATAACCTGTATAACGTCAAACATTTACTTACCTAATACTAGTTTGTCCGCCCAAATCCCACACTTGGAACTTTAAATTTTTGTACGTGACCTGTTCTACGTTGAACCCAATAGTTGGAATTGTGGTCACCACCTCGCCAACTTGCAATTTGTACAGAATAGTTGTCTTCCCGGCGCCGTCCAAACCGAGGATCAAAATCCTCATTTCCCTAGCCCCTAGCAACCCGCGGAAGTAGCTGAATAGACCACCTTGAAAGTGACAATAAACGAAACATATTAAGTTACTTTTAAACCAATTCGCACAGTTTTACGATGGAAAACCCACTTACCCATTTTCTGATAAGCTTTGAGGTACGTTAGAACATTAGATTTTTTAGCCTAAGGAATGTATTGTGCTCTAAAGACACAGTCGGCACTTCAATTATCTTCTTAATTATTTTATTATGACTAATTAACTAAAATAATACGGCTTTTAGCGATAAATACTGAACATTTTATCGAAAATTGCAGTGACCATTCATTTGACGATTTTGACGTGTAAGCAAGCACTCAAAATAGTTACCAGTAAAATATATAAGTATTTCTACCATTTATTTTTGTCGAAGAAATTGAATACTATGAAGATGAAAACGCATTTAATACGCTTGATGAAAATTACACAACAGTTCCCTTATGATTACTATAATTATTGGTATTTTGTTTAATAGTTGCTGATTATGGTACTCGATAATAAAATATATTGTTTTAGCTCAAAGATGACGTGGACAATAACTCTACCAAGGAAAAACCTACCACGTGTTCAATATTTTTTTATTATGGTAGCTTAAATAATAAATGTTTTTAATTTTGTAGATTACTGACATTCAATTATTCAGCCAGTCCATGATGTTTTGATTCCTTTTATTTAGTGTTTAGAATAATGTTCTAGTAATGGTCAGTAAATAAAAATAATCATTATTTTGAGCTTAACGCAGAATAAAGTATGTAGAAAAAGAAAGTAAAGCGACGCGTAGTCATAAAAAAAAACCTACAGACATTTTTAGAGCAATTCACTCAAATACACTAACCAAGAATGTAGGCGTATGCGGTGTATGTATCCTGCAAGTGTTCTATTTTATCAACTTCGGTAGAGGTAGGTACCTTAATTTATCTTACCATCTCTATGTGATCGTTTATTGCCCGTGTTACTACCAATCTTACTACTAGTAGTAACACCGGTAATTAAATTACCCTTCTTTCTACTGTAGGTAGTTGAAAGTTGTTAGAACAGCACTAAAGCACTATGTACCGTAAAACTAAAATAATATAAACAATACAAAATAATAATTAAATACGAATTATTTTAAACAAATTAGTTTTAATTACACAAAACTTTAGTTAAAAAGTTCTTTGCGAGTTTGGCATTCATGTGGAAAAAATCAAGTGACTGCTCTTTTTATTTTTCTCAAACTTGTATTTTTGAATGGCGATGTGTAAGATAGTCTGTTCGGAAAGGGAACTATAAAATGTGGCATTGAGGGCGTTGCTGTCATTTCATTATTTTGTTTAACTAGAAACACAATCGAGACGCTAGTTCCCATTTTTCCTCGATAGTTTTATTTCCAAACACACTCTACCTACTTGATTTAAAGTTCGATTTACGCGCTTTTGTGTGGGAAAATGTATGTTTTTCTTATAGTAGGCCCTCGAACGAAGTGACAAAGAACTGTTGGCTACAGAATTATTTTTTTAAAGTTTATACCTACTTGTACGCCCGTTGTAATATAGGTGCCGGAAGACGCTGGATGCAAGCCACTTCAAATCGATCTTTTTCGAATCCACGGGAAGAGGGTTAAGTTAAGACTAGGAGAAGACTTCTTGTGGCTAAAATGATGATGATAGATGACGCCCATTGATATAATGTCATTGGGCATGTCCATAGATACTTTTAATTTTCAGAATCGTTTCAGCTTATAAATTCAGAGGTGGCATATTGTTAAAACATACTTACTTAATTCAATATATAAACTTATACTATCTTATTTGCATAAATATTGCTAATGTGTAATGTTAATTACCTAATAAATATCTATTACACATTTATAATAACTACCGATTACCATTATTTGGCTACAGGAAAAACCACAAGCCTCCGCAACCTGCATATAACACGGAGCATGCGTGCTGTGACGTACCTGCCTAGCGTAGCCGCGACACGCAGCGCCACAGAATATACACAAGTTAAATGCGCAGACGCCGCGTCACGACCCCACCTCCGTGTAATCTGTCGTAAAGTTTGCATAGCGACATGATGTGACAGCCAGTATCCGCCTGGAATGACTGATTACTTTCCCTTTCGGTGCAGTTCAAGGTAAGAGGAAGATTTGGTAATGTGCCTAGAGTTGCGGGGAAATTACATACCTAGTACAGCGTGGACAACTGAAAGTCTGTATTTACCGTTCCTTGTACAATTTGGTTTAGATACCGCAGCATGTTGGCGGAAGGAAACTAAATAATTGAGAATTTAAAACTTTATCTACTTATTAGCAGACTAGAGGTACTCTGCAGCTTAGTCAGTTTGAGCCTGAAACTCTCTGTTCCAAAACCATTCATAAAATAAAATAAATAAATGAAAAAAAAACCACGAGCAAATCCATAGTTCTCACCCCGGTCTTTACCAGATCTCCGATGCGTTGCGATAGCGCCGACAGCTTATCTCTCAGATCTTTTCCTGCCTCTGTCGTTGTTAACCAACTACCAAGACACGGGTTCGAGACACCCAGTTTGGTGGTTGGTGCCAGTACGAACATTTGTATTATCTTACGTGAATAAATTATTTTGTATTTTGTTGTATTGATAGCGTCTTTGTCCACGTCGAAGTATTTTATCATCCATGTTGTCTTGCAACAACCCGATACCCCGTTGACCCATTGTATCTTTGGCACTGCCCAGTTTGTGCAATTTGCTTCGACATCTTCCCTTCGATGGTTTTAGCCATTTCTAGAATTTTGTCATCCAGTATTATCTTGTTGCACCGGGCTATGGATCATTCGACGATATCGCGTATTTCCGTCTTACTGTTCGCTCCGTCTCAGTGTCACTCAGAGACACAAAGCCATTTTTTGCGCTATAAGCTGCCATATTTTGTTCCTTCATGGTTCCTCCTATGGTTGGGATGTGTCGTTATTATAACTATAGCTGCTTCTGCCTCGAGTTCTTTCTTCAGGAAGTTTTCACTTCCAAGCCTGAAGAACTGAAGGATGTCACAGTTCCTGAGGTTGACTTTTCTTGTCGCTCTGAAAGTTTATTATTTGGACCAATATTGAGACACAATATTGGTCTGATATATATATGTATACAGATATATATTCCTTTGCAACAAAAACTTCGTCCTTCTTGGCGTCTCCGCTAATGTCCAACTTTGCGCAACATTATCAAATAATTGATAATTGATCGATAATTGCCCCAAGCAAAGACGGTGGATTATTAAATTGTCTATTCCCCAAGCACAGAAAATACAAACAGTTTGCGAGCCCACGCAAATCTACTTAGTTATTTTGAGATCATTCGTCATAAACCGAAAAACTCCCAAATTGTAAATAATAAGAGAGTATTCATCAACATTCTTTTGATGATGCCGACCATTAAGAAGTTAGTGCCCCATATATTCCTAAACTACATCCATTAGCAAATTATTTCGACGTAGATTTACATTGAAAACAAAGCTATAAATCTCTTAGACTATTTTAAAATTTTAGATTTTTTGAATCATCAGGATGAAAATTATGTACTCACGTGACTTCATTCTTTTCTCATTCTTCTTTTATCATTAATATATACTTATCTGTTTTTTAATGGTAGTCGTTTATGTTCTTGTTGGAACTGTGATTTTCCGATGATCTTGTAGGTACCTATTGTTTGCTGCAGCTCTGGATTATTTTCATAGTTTTAATGCTATGCTACCTACGACCTACCATGTTACCCTCTACCCTCCAAATCAATATATTGATTCAAAATATTAATAACTTAAGTTAATTAAAATAATCTGTAAATCCGTAACAATGTATTTAACAATAGTTTGTAAATTTGACAAAGGTCACGGACCTCAGTGCCTAAAAATTAAAATTAAGAAAGTCTGTACAACGGCAGCTTTTAAGTATGTACCTACTTTACATTATCGCTTCTCGGCTTTTTGGCTAAGATCAAAATGTGAAGTAGGTTTTGGTGGGACCGTCATCGAAACATGTTGTTGCTTTGTTTTATTTTCCTACACTTGTGTTATTTTTAATATTAATGCGATAAAAATGGTGGTGTTTTATTCATAAAAGTGTTCGATCAAGTACGTGTGTGTGGGCAAGTGAAATGAAGCAGTGAAACGTGTCATTTTACGTTGTCGACAAAACTCCATAGAAACTTCTAGTAAAGTCGCCACCACTTTACTGAAGCAGGACTCGACTTTGAAACATGACTGTATACGTGACTTAGATTGTGACGAGAACATTTATAACTTGTTTTATTCAAGAAACTTGAAAAAATCTTAATACTTGACACCGGCAAATGCTTTAAGCGGGTCCAAATAAAAGCTATGTGGAGTATAATAAATGAACGTACAAATAAAAAAACGAGGAATAAAAAGGAAAATCTAAAATTGAAAATAGATAATACAGTTATTTCTAATCCTAGAGAAATAGTAGATATATTTATTAATCACTTCTCAACACTAAGTTCAAAAGATTTCAGTCCATGCGACAGCGAACCACGTGGCAGGCCTGTGCTCAACACCCACAGAAAATACTATGTTCCTAAAACCAACTACCTATCACGAAGTATACCAGATAATAAAAACCCTGAAAAATATAAAATCCCACGGTATAGACGAACTACCACCTTCTCTCATCAGACAATGTGCAGACGAACTGACATTACGTATGTGCATACTAATAAACCAGTCCTTTTCTGATGGTATCTTCCCAGATTTTTTAAAACAAACTGTGATAAAACCTTTGAATAAAAATAATGAAAGATCGGATCCTAACTACCGTCCGATCGCTCTCTTACCAACCTTTTCAAAAAAATTCGAAAAGGCTATGTGTAATCGAGTTTATAAATTTAGTGAAAAATATAATGTATTTAATGAAAGTCAACATGGTTTCCGAAAAAAACATTCCACGACCTTAGCTGTTTTCAAATACATACAAAATGCTATAAATATAATAGATAACAAAAAATATGGAGTAGGAATATTGTTAGACATGTCCAAGGCTTATGATAGAGTGAAATATAACATCTTACTAGACAAATTATATGGAATAGGTATACGTGGAGCAGCCCACGATTGGTTTGCATCATATTTAAGAAATAGAGTACAATATATTGAAATAGAATACTATGATCAGGACAAAAAAGAAATAAGAAATGTAAGATCTCTCGGAACAAATATATGTGCATCAATTCCTCAAGGCATTGTCATTGGATGCATATTATTTTTAATATATATTAATGACTTCCCGAAGATAATGGAAGAGCCTTGTATTTTGTTTGCCGATGATATTTCTATACTTGCCTCCTGCCATAACAATAGCAATATTAATTAAAAACTTACCTCTATTCTTGACAAAACTACGCACTGGTTAAAAGAACATAACTTAGAAATAAACTTCAAAAAAACTAAAATAATGACCTTTCACCCTTACCAAAAAGCCACACTTCAAATCGATTTCAAGTATAATGGAACAAATATAGAAAACGTGGATATGTTCAGTTTGCTAGGAATTAATATTGATACACACATAAATTGGAAGCTTCACGTTGAAAAAATAAGAACAAAACTTTCTGGATTTGCTTATGCCCTTTATCAGGTAAAAAAAACTACTGACTTACAAACTGCATTAGTAACATATTATGAATATGCCTATTCATGGCTTAGCTATGGAATTATATTATTATGGGGATATAGTACAGATGCTAACACCGTTTTTAAAGCTCAAAAGAAATTAATCCGTATCTTAGAAAATATACATCAAACTGAATCTTGTAGGCCTTTTTTCCGTAAACATAAATTACTCACCGTACCGTGCATATTTATTTATGAAATATGTAAATTTGTAAGAAATTATCCAATTTTTTTTCCGAAACGTTTAGATAAACATGTAAACCTTAGACACCAAAAAAAATTAATTTTACCTGCTTCGCGACTCACACTGCATTCCACTAGTCCATTTATAATGGCTATCAAAGTGTATAATAAACTACCAAACTCAATACTATATGAATCAAGTAATATACAATTTCTTAAACTATTAAAACAATTTTTAATACACAAAACTTATTATTCAATTAATGAATATATAACAGATAAATATATATCAGATAAATATATATTATAATATTTACAAAAAATAATTACTCACTTTACTATTTATAGTTTAATATGATTAATTAATTCACTATCTTTCCCTCTTCCATAATTTGAAATTAATATTCCAATATAACTGTATACCTATTTAGCTGCGCCTGACGGGGTCCACAATGTAACTTAAAATAATTTCCTACCACCTAATTGAAACTTGTGGAATGCTAATAAATAAATAATTAATCCAATTAAAAAAAAGTGCGAAGTCGTAAATATCATGGTTTGGAATTTGGATGTTATGGATTATTATCTGGAACAATGACTATGTAAATAGGGCGAATTATGTGGTCTGGATTAGGTATATGAATTTATTTTATTGCAATTTGCATGAATATAAAGTACTATGTAGGTAAAAACAATCGCCATAGGCCAGCACTATGTTAAGAGTAAAACCTCATTATTTGCAGACCAATGCTACCTACGCTGGCTGCACCTGCTCTGCTACTTGCCTACGCTAGCGTACAATTCGTCTACCTCGAAAGCCCCTAGTTTACTTAATACTGGAGTAGGTTTGGTTCGGTAGGCGTTGCCGAGGAATGGCGAGGAATCCAGGCGCCCTGTTTTCCTAAAACTGTTGAGTCACGAGTTCATTTCGCGTAATACCTACGTCTATTTACAGCATTCATTTTATTTTTATCAAGCGGTCAATATTTAGACATCCATCAACATACATGCGGTATTTTTAATGCGGCTTCTGATTCATAAAGATATAATAAAACGTTAACGGTTTGTGTAAAGTTTGATTTACGTAAATTCTACGTCGGCATTCCGATGTGTTGCCAGAAAACTGGGCGGCACGAGGATCTCCATCTAGGGAAATTTAGTCGATAATACGTTTTAACACCTACTCTTTTTGCAAGAAAATTATTTTAAGCCGTATATTTTACTCTTACGGCCATTTTCTAGATAACGACTTGTGTCTGGTAAAATAGTTTCGAACAAGAGCACAGAAGCAAAGCAATATGATTAATTGATATAGGTATAATTATAAATATTTCAATCAATCATTTTGATTCTATCCATTCATGTTGCTTCCCATGTGATCAATAACATTTTAGAAGGTAGCTAGGCTTAAAGAATGCTCATGAATTAGATTTCACACCGTTTAATTATTTATTTACCGTATTTCGCTATGTATTCGGTAGTCCCGTGCGATACCTACTCTTTCTTCTTCTTTTTTGTGTTGGACCCCGCGATTAGCGATTTGCCAGTGTCAAGTATTGAAATATTTTAAGTTTCTTGAATAATACATGTTATATACCTAGTGTTCTAGTCACAGTCTAAGTCACGTAAACAGTCATTTTCAAATTTAAGTCTTGCCTCAGTAAAGTGATGGCGACTTTACTAGAAGCTTCTATGGAGTTTTGCCGACAACGTAAAATCACACGTTTCACTGCTTTATTTCACTTGCCCATACCCACGCACTTGATCGAACACTTAATGAATAAAACACCACAATTTTTATAGCATTAATGTTCAAAATAACACAAGTTTAGGAAAATAAAACAAAGCAACAACACGTTACTAAGACGTTCCCGCCAAAAACTCCTACTTACCCTTTATTTGTTGAAGAATGAGTAATCATCGAAAGATATCCAGACACGCAGGGGTGCGTCCCTGTTGCCAAATTACTTAAAACTGACTTACCTCTACTATCTAAAAAAAACTTAAGTAATAGCTAAAAATTCTATCATTTCCGATGAGACGCCGACAACCGTACCATTAGATCTATTCCAGGGACTGACAATCTAACTGTCGTCAAACCAGTCCTACCACGTAAGTAGTCATTTGTTCACCTAAACTATTTTATTCATTTCAAAGGTCAAGCTCCCAAAAATAGCAAACCCAGCGCTTCCAATGAGTAAACTCTTACAACAGGCCGAAAATGCTTCAAAGCCATTTCTTCATGGTAGATATGCCATCAACTAGAACTAACCGTTTTGCCTTAACCTTCCTAATGCGAACCGCTCGGGAATGGAATGCCTTGCCACCGCCCACGTTTCCTAAAACTATAATCCGGGTGTCTTCAAGTCTAGAATGAATAAGTACTTTCTAGGTCTACGTGCTTCATCTTCGGCCACAACATCGCCTTCCATTAGTCGTGCTGGTGGTCAAACGTTGTTTGTTGCCAAATACTGTTTAAAAAAAAGTTATTGATCACCAAGTTGAGAACGGGGACGCTAGATAGGGATATCTACTACCTACTTTTACATAAGGAAAAAGCTTTTATGAAAGTATAATTTGAAAGACTAGCCAGACCGTCTGAGACTATAGGTAAGTAAGATGGTTTAGAAATGAATCCACAGGCGGACGTGAAGCCGGAACTGGTCAGTTTCGGAGATGAATTGGAGCGTGAAAGCCTTTGAGGTCTCGATGTCTGCCTTTCTGATTGAAATAGGATTTTCAAATTGTCACATTATTAACTGGAAAATTAGATAGGATGTTTGATATAAATTTTGATTTATTAATAAATAAATAAATAATATTTTACCTATTCCTATCAGTTAGGATTGCAGAGAACAATTTTTTGACGTATAAATTATTAATACCTAATCTTTTGACTTTTCGTAATTGTTGCTCATAATTATCTTCTATAGGTATAAGTTACATTACAATGTGCCGGTATAAACATTTTGTATATTTCATGCGCATGCGTTCTCGTTGACTATAATATCATGTATACCTAATCAGAGAGGAGAGGCATGTAGAGTTACGTATTGAAATTAAAAAATCTTCTGCAAACTACTTATTAAACCGAACATTTTTTATGCACACAAATCATTCAGTGTTCACAAAGTCTCACTTAAACGAGTATAAGTATGCTGAATAAGCGCATTTTAGTTAAACAGTTAACTGTTACGTTTTTACGCGTGACAATTCCCTTCTGACAGAAAGAGACAAGTCCATATATTCAGTGAATTAGTTAATCTAAGTTTATAAGTAACATGAATTATTATTACTCTTTATAAATTTTGATGACCGGCGGATCCCATATACTGCACCAGCGAAAAGTTATTTACTTACTCAAGTGGAAGTATCGCTTTTTTAGGGATCCGTAGAGAACAAGACAGCTTTATCTTTATCTGATCAAACTTTAGCATTTGGCAATTCGCAAGAATCTGGGGCTTTCCACCGTAGACAAAAGATGCTTGGATGACGCAGGTAGAGATGCGGGTTATGAAAAAATCTAATGACGATCAAGAATACATTATCGCATCCTACAGTAGGTACTTTTTATAATTCGGCTAACGGGTAAGTGCACCTAACCCAGCGGGTTTACCATTAGGTAGGATGTAGGATGTAGATGTTATACCTTTCAATAAGTCCGTCTAAATCCATCCCAACGATATGTAATAATAACGTCATTAGTCAATTCTACAAAAAGTACAAAAGTACCAAATGTATGCGTCTGTCAACTGGACTTCAGGATGTCCAATGTTTATCTATATATCAACATGGTTAGGTATTATCTTTAATAGCGATATGAGTAGTCAGTGTCAATTTTAATATTCCATCGATATTGTCTGAGGTTTCCTTAATGTCTTGTAGGTATATATTATACTCACTATCCTTCTTATGATGTGTTCTAGGCTCTATTTGGAGAAGCTACTATTGTAACATTGAAGGCGCAGTTGTCCTTATTACCCGACTGCGAAAGAAGGAGGGTTATGTTTTTCGAGTGTATGTATGTATGTATGTATGTATATTTCCAAGCCAAGTACCTAAAGCCTGTCAGTGAAGATGAGTAACATATAACATATCACAGAAACAGAGATGTATGTTTGTATGTATGAGGGTATGTATGTATGTTTCTATAAGACAGCCTACAGCCTAAACGGCTTGTCCTATTTTTATGTGCGAGGTGTCATTAAACTCGTCTTCATTTCCAGAGTGTCATAGGCTATAATATTTTGTAATAATAATAATACATCTCTTGCAAAAATAAATAAAATGCGTTTTTTTGTAACCTTCAACGAACTATTACGCAACAAACAAGTATAGTAAAGTCCTATCCCATCAAAAACATAACATGTACAAAAGGCCAAGTCTCGCCACGCAGCTCTCCTACTACAAAAAGTTTTGAGATCTAATGTAAAACCAAGTCAATTAATAATTTTAGTACTATCTATGAGAGTATTTATCCAACTATTTTGTAAGAAATTGTGATTTAATTAGTCAACTTTTGTAGTAACCGTAACGATATTAAACATCTTTAGGAAATTTAACTTGCAATAATTCTTAAACTACAGGTTCAAATTGAATGAAATTTGGAAATGTACTTAGTACTATTATACTCTCTTTGTCTCTGAAATTTCAGACTTCTAGCTTTATCCACAACAAAGTTACAGGGGGGTCAAAAGTGCTCTGAATGGCTTCGAGAAAAGGATGGTACGGCGTGGCCTTGCCGCTCGACTTGGCGGGGCCACTGCCGTGCCCCCAGATAATTATTTTAAAGAATGCGCATTTATAATATTTTACAGTGATTTACGCACACTTTCACACAAAAAACGTACACTCAATAGCGTATCAAGTGCAACGAAATAGTAAGTTAGACTGCAAAAACTGCTTTTCTGCAGTCGGGTATTTTGTTTTTTTTTTAATATAGATACTTGCTTCATAATTTTGTTCGATTACCAACTCAATCGAGAGTGGTTCCCATTTTTGTCACGATAGAACTCTTTCGCGTACAAGCGTAGTTCAGCTTATTTTATTTTTGTATATTGTTTTCCTCTCGTGTTTATGAAACACTCATTTCTCAGCAGCAGGTAGACCTTGCAAGCACATAATTATAGGTAAGTAGGTATAACCAGTGGTCGAATTGGACTAACTCACCAAACGGAACGCATGCCCCTTCAAGCCTTACGATATTTTCCACAAGGTTTTTTTTTAACCGACTTTAAAAAAAGGAGGTCATCATTTTGCATACAAAATGCAAGTTCGATGAAAACGCAATGTTATTGTATCATATTTACGGTTCCGTAGTAAACAAGGAACCCATATAGTTTCACCATGTCCGTCTGTCTGTCTGCGGGAAGGGGGAAATTATATTTTTTTTATATTTTTCTTTATAAACTGAAAAATATACATCGTAAAAATAGTTACTGTTTTAGCTTGCGCTAATGAAGGGCTTTCATATGATACCCAACATGCAACTTACTGTAATAGGGCGAATTCTGTGCCCACATGGTTAAAGCACTTTAAAATTTGGACCCTCCTTCTTTGCATATATACCCTATTTTATTGTAACTTTTTTTTATGTATAGTGTAGCATTTTTCTTTCTGTAGCAAGAGACTATAAATCATATATGGTTTTAATTTCAACTCCATGCCTTTACGCATTCCCGAGATACAGGTCTTGACAGACGGACGGACGGACAGACGGATAACAAAATAATCCTTTATGGGTTCCGTTTTTTCCTTTTGAGGTACGGAACCCTAAAAATTAAAATAATTTTAACTTTACCTATTTGTTTACTTAGCATATATATGCTGGATGATAGTACATTTTTCAAAATTACATTATTTAGTAATAATATATTTTGAAATAATAATAAAGCGCGAGCGAAGCGAGCGCGAAAATTTTGAAGGTATTGTTAAAAAAATTAGTAATTTGATTATTTGCTCGTATTAGCGAGTTACGCTCTTATACCCCGTATAACTTAAAAAATATCAAAGTATAAAGTTTTTTATACAATTTTTGGTATTAATAGGTTAATTTGGTAATAATCACTTAAATTATATCTAAGAAATTAGTTAAAACTAAAACCTATATAATAACTTATATTACCTACTACAACATTTTTGGGATTGGTTTAGGCACATGCAAGAATAAAGTATTCACCGAGGCATCTCTCCGCACAAACGTGTCCATTAGATGATTAGACTGTGGCACGCTTTTTACAGTTTTGTGCGTGGTCCCAGTGCTGCCATGCCCCAAAATTACAAAAGATGTCGTCAGCTCATTGACGACCCCCGTTTTGAAACAATGTTGAACTAAATAAATGAATGGTATCATATTGTTTAACCTTTATTTCTATGTATGGCGCCTAGCAGAGGTTGTAAATACCTCTACTTCGGAGCTTTTCCCAATCCTAACATAGGCTCCATTACAGGCAAAGGTTACGAGTTAATATATTTTACTGGTATACAATAAATTCATATAAAACTATGCTGTGAACTCGGTTCTGCAGAGTGCGAAGACACAAATACGTGGAACGCACAGCCACCAACATGCGAAGAATAAAACGCAATGAGCATGGGTGTGTCTGTGTGCGAGCGACCCGGGGCGAGTCAAATAGAGAGCGCCAGGTACCGTCCGAGAGCGGAGAGGTTGTCAGATGGTTCACACGTGTGTATTCATAGAACAATAAGGGAACACTTGCTTATATCTGAGTATTTCCAAACAAAGGTTCGGAATTTTTTCGCCGTACCGGAACGATAAGAGGGCAACTTTTACGAAAGGGAACGGTCATTTCACGAAGCGGAACGGCGTTCCTGTGCGTTCCCGTCCATTTCGAGCACTGGGTATAACAATAAACATCATTTTCAAATCGTAATTCGCTAGATAGCGTGCATGCATAGCTCGGCTAATTATTTCATACGTAATTTTAATTTTAAAAAACTGTTAATTTCATACGTAATTTTATAGATAAATACTCGAGTATCTATAATATAGCGTTTTTCAATTTAAATGTAACTAACAATAAGATCATTGATCACGATCTAAGGTTATGATATCGGAAACTACATACTCGTAAGTACGCCATCATTACGCGTATGTCCTGCAAAGTCGCGCTGCAATGAGGTATACTTGGAGGCGTTTCTCCTGAGGTATCTAGACGTGAGCTGTCCGCAAATAGACCTACGAATATATTCTCTTTTTCTCTACTGCGGTCACAGACTGTGACCAAGATTGTATTCTACACTGCTTGCCAGAATGGTCAACAAATACTCGTAAGCTGTTTCCAGATGAGAAAAACACTAATATCGTGCTTTAAAATGCTAATAGCACCATCTAGTACGGAGTACAAGAATCTTCTTAATGAGCTAACTGTGTAAACATAAAATAATAATAAAAAATCGTAGGGAACCGAAAGACCCGAAAGAACCGGTTCTTTAGTTCTGCAGACCCGGTTCTTATTTTACTTCACAGAACCGGGTTTTCCCGGGTTTTTTAGAACCGGGAAAAACCGGTTCCATGCCCTACTTCTAATCCTCTATTTCGTTTCAAACTGAGTACAATCATTTAAAGTATTGTCTTTTTATCTGAAGTCTGAACCGATTTAACTTCAACTTAAATGGCCTATACCACTACACGATTTATCGGACCCTGTCGCCGGCAGGGACAAAGTGGTGTAATAATAAACATGATCTCGATCTCCATACTACATAGACAGAGACCCGATAGATAAGCCCGAGAAATCGGGTAGTGTAATAGGCTTTTAAACAGATTATGTATGCAAGGGTTCAAAAGTCCCTAAGCAGTCTCAAAAACTATTTTATTTAAAATAATAGGTATATTCTTTGAGTTGATTTGCATATTCAAAACCCTTTTTGGGATTGCGCTCGCCTCTCTGAGACATTAAACGTTGAATTATATATTTCTCTACAACCTGGGTCAGAGTAACGCTTGCACACTACTGCTTAACGGTTGAATAATTACTGGTAAAGGTGTGGTGCTTGTCAGGAGGACTTTGCAAAAGAACTTTACAGAAGGAAAAAGGGATTAGAAGCTTTAGGACTATAATAATATCTTGATATGACTAGACAAAAGACATCGTATCCGCGTTGTCTCACCCATCAACATTATCATCCACAGCCTTCTCTATCCCATTCCTACTCTATATCTGCTGGGATAGGCGTGTTTATTATCCATTTACGCCATATATCTCGAACCTGTGCCAATCGAGTCCATGTTCGACCCGTGAACGTCTCACTAGTAGTTTGCATCAGTCAGTATAGTTAGTCCGACTCGTTGACCAGTGGAGCTACCTATTTCGGTCTCCGAGACTGCGAGGCGACGGCCATCCATCACTTCACGCCTCTCCACATCCCGATGACATAATCATTCTCCACGGAGATTTTATTGCTCACAGCTCTCGTAAAATAGTATCTTGTTTGTTGATGAAAACACGGAATTTTTCTTCTTATTTTTAGTTCAGAATGAAAACTGTGTAAGAAGCTGAGATTGGGTTGAGCGGCGTATAGTGGGAGAGGACCATATCCGGCAGGGACCAGGGTAGGAAGACCAGCCACAAGATGGACAGATGACGTCACACACGTGGATACACGCAGAATCCATACGGTCTTTTTGGGAATCTATGGAGGAGGTCAATGTCCAGTAATGGATAGTCTAGTAAAAATAAGTTTTGTGACAATATAAAAGACAACTAATTATATTGTTAATTAAATGAATGTGCTGGTGTTTTGAAATACATTTGACACAATTTCATAGTGATATTATAAAAGCTAATTTTGTTACCCTTACACGCTCAAACGGCTGAACCGATCGTTATGAAAATTAGTATAGAGATAGCTTTGGACCTGAAAACGGACATAAGCTACTTATCATCATCATTAATCATCACCGTTTTTCATAACTACGCGAGTGAAACAGCGGAACGCAGCTAGTCTATAAATCGGGGATTATTGTTGATCTATGATTTTTAGTTATTTTCCTATCATAATTTCAAAGAATCCTCCCAGTTGCAAATACTGTGATCTGCTCCATACAAACGGATTTATTTTTACTAGACTAACTCTCCTGATGTTAAGCGTCTATTGCGGTCTACGATGGAGTGCGATAGCCTGGAAGGAATCTATTCATCAACCTAAAACTAGCATAACAAATACTAAAAACTAGTTTTCTAAGTCACGACCATTTCATCGATTTGCTTAAGTCTACATTGTACAATAGTTCCATCAGCCATCCACATTGCAATTGCTGTTTTTTGTTTTCATATTTAAAAGAGTTTCTCGGTGTTCGCTTCGTTTCCACTGATGTCCACAAAATAACCAAGGTTGATCTGAAAGACTATTAGAACTATTACTATTAGACTACTAGAAGTAGCTTTATAAATACAAATGTCAGTAAGCACCAATGTACATGTATGTATATGCATAAATAAATAAATAAGTATTAGGAACTTCATGAGGTATTTGGATACATATAATATCTAAAGTCATTGTTTTCAAAGCAAAAATTGTCGTCGTTTCAATCAATACAAGTAATATCTAAATTTAAAGGCACCATGTTATAGAATACTTGCTTCTTACCTATAATTGCCAAACTTACAAAAATCCTGTCGGACCGTGACTTCCGTGACTAAAGTACAGTTTTCTCGGAAACAAAACAAACTAACATTACTCATGTCCATACGTATTGAATTGTTCCAGCAGTCATGTGAGCGTGGTTATTGTACCAGCCCACACGTGGGACAAGGTCATGACGTCACAAACCATGACGAAAGCACTGAGGAAAAGGATCTAAATCTAGCGGGATTAACTGATACGAGGTTAGAAATACCTGCAGCATGAGATTTTTACATGTTTGTCTCTGCAAGGCATCCGGCCTGGTGACTAATGCTGCAGAGGGCGTTTGACTTGAGTTTTCTTTTATTATGTAAGTATTCAATCATTTTTTTACTAACTTCTAGTGTACCTACTGATAAAAACAAGTTACAATGAAACTTTTACAATACTGGTGAAAACCAGTATTGTTGTACTGGTTTTCACCAGTATTGTAATTCGAAAAACCGACACAAAAGAAATTGGTGATTTTGCGATTAGTATCAACTGGACCTACTGATTTATTTATTGATATCTATTTCACCCGATGATACTCTATGGTTTACTAAATTCAGTAAAAGTAATGTAAATTCAAGTAATGATGCATGCTGCCTCTATCTTTAATGCATGCTTTTTTACATAAAATAGATAAACGATTTACCAACATACTTTATGGTCTCTATTTTTTAATATTGTACACAATATTGACAGACTTACTTATGTAAATGAATGATTACTTACTCTTAAATAAGGTATACCTACATTTCAAAACTCCCAATTGCTCATAAGATGCTTACATCTTATGAGCAATTTGAGCAATCTAACGATTGTATCTTAATACAATCGTCAGATTATGTCAAGATATTAGGTATATAGTCAGATGAACATTAATTGGCTTATTTGAATCCATTAGCCCTCTTACCATAATAGTGTAAAAGATAAAGCTGTATTATAAGTAGCTGATGAGTATTGTATCAATGAGTGCAGCTGAGCATAAATTAATATAATTACCTATAACCTACTACCTATAATAAAAATATCAATGTCTGATATAGTCACAGTTACGTTGTGTCTTCAAGAAATGGAATTCACAAAGCGGAAGCGGAAATGGGAATCCCCTTTAAAGCGGAACTAGAAAAGATATTGCGGAAGTAAGAAATTAAATCTACATTTAATCATCTTACAGCGTTTTTACTTTGTAACATCATATCTTCTAAAACCAATATTTCTATGGGGGGGGGGGGGGCACAGCGATGCTCTAGTAAATCTTCATCTAGCATCTACTGGGCTACTTGGGCTACTACTATGCATATACAAATAAATTTTTACACGAAAATTCCATTAGGAAACGTATTTGAACTATAGATAATAATCAGTCAAAGATTGGAGATCTCTAAAGTTGACGAAATCAATAAAAATAAAAGCGTGTAAGGTTGTTAAAATAACTATTAGTCAACCCAAATTATAAAACAATTTAAGACATTACATCACTCATGAACAGAATTGTGGCTGTATTTAGTGGCTCGCTCTTATCAAATCAATTTTCTGCTTACAAAAATTAAAGGTTATCATATTCGTAATATTGCAAAAGAGTATTCCCAGTACAGTTCCAAGAACATGAATGACATACATATACGTGAGTTTCACAAATTCACTAGATACGAAAGGTACAATAGTAGATACGAGTACAGTTTTTAGGGTTCCGTACCTCAAAAGAAAATAACGGAACCCTTATAGGATTACTTTGTTGTCCGTCTGTCCGGGTGTCAAGACCTTTATCTCGGGTCCGCGTGAAGGTATCGTGTTGAAATTAAAACCATTTACGCAAATCCATAGTAGGTATCTTGCTGCAGAAAGAAAAATCAAATTTCTCAGTTTTCGTAAAAAAAAGTTACAGCTGAATATGTCGTAAAAAACCGCACATTTCGACACTCACAAGGGAATCAAAACCTATGGAGTATTTCCCAACGCCCTAGAACTATGAAATTTGGCAAGAAGCATTGTGTTAGAGTACACATATAGGAAAAAATCCAAAAACTGGTAATTTTTAATTTAATCACAAAAAAATTGTGTGACACTATAGTGTCTGTGTGCAAGGAATGAAGGTTCAAATTTTTAAGTGAATTAATGTAGCATGTGGGGTATCATATGAAAGAACTTCATTAGCATAAGCTAAAACAGGTTTTAAAATATTTTTACGATGTATATTTTTTGGTTTATGAAGGAAAATATAAAAAAATATGTCATCATCATCATCATCATCTCAGCCATAAGAAGTCCACTGCTGGACATAGGCCTCCCCTATGGATTTCCAAAAAGACCGATTGGAAGCGGCTTGCATCCAGCGTCTTCCTGCCACTTGTATGAGGTCATCTGCCCATCTCGTGGCTGGTCTTCCTACGCTGCGCTTGCCGGTGCGTGGTCTCCACTCGAGAACCTTTCGGCCCCATCGGCCATCAGTTCTACGTGCTATGTGGCCTGCCCACTGCCACTTCAACTTGCTAATCCTCTGTGCTATATCGGTAACTTTCGTACGTCTACGTATCTCTTTATTTCGTATTCGATCTCGTAGAGTGACTCCGAGCATAGCCCTCTCCATAGCTCGTTGCGTGACCTTGAGCTTCCTTATAAGGCCCATAGTTAGGGACCACGTCTCAGTGCCGTAAGTCATCACTGGTAACACACACTGGTCGTAAACTTTCGACTTGAGGGACTGGGGTATATTGGACGAGAAGACGCTTTTAAGTTTCCCGAACGCTGCCCAGCCGAGTTGGATACGACGATTGACCTCTCTCGCAAAGTTGGACCTGCCTAATCGGACGGTTTGTCCTAGGTAGACATATTCGTCAACAACTTCAAGAGTGGAGTTACCCACAGATATTGGGGTGGGCACTACATGGGCGTTCGACATAACCTTCGTTTTGTCCATGTTCATTTTGAGGCCCACCCGTTGGGAAACTCTATCGAGGTCTTCGAGCATCGTACTGAGGTCCTCCATCGACTCTGTCATGACTACTATATCGTCGGCAAACCGAAGGTGAGTGATGTACTCGCCGTTAATATTAATGCCGAGCCCTTTCCATTCCAGAAGCTTATAGGCATCTTCCAAACCGGCGGTAAACAGTTTCGGAGAGACAACGTCTCCTTGCCTCACGCCTCTCTTTAATGGAATTGCCTCTGAATTCTGGTCTTGTACTCGGACCGACATGGTGGCGTTGTTGTACAAACACTTCAGCACTTCGACATACCGATAGTCAATACGGCATCGTTGGAGGGCCTCAAGCACCGCCCAGGTCTCGATCGAATCAAAGGCTTTCTCATAGTCCACAAACGCTAAGCAAAGGGGCAAGTTATACTCTTCGGTCTTCTGTATCACTTGCCGCAGCGTGTGGATGTGGTCTATGGTACTATAGCCTTTTCGGAAACCGGCTTGTTCGGGAGGCTGGAAGTCATCAAACCTGCGTTCAAGACGATTCGTAATGACCCTCGAAAACAGCTTATAAACATGGCTCAGAAGCGAGATGGGTCTGTAGTTCTTCAGCAAAGTGTTGTCCCCTTTTTTGAAGAACAGCGCCACCACGCTTCTGTTCCATGCTTCTGGCGTTGTACCTTCGAGCACGACGGAATTGAAGAGTCTCTGAAGGACTTTAAGTACCGGTGTTCCACCCGCTTTCAGTAGCTCTGATGTGATTCCATCGTCACCCGGTGCCTTGTTGTTCTTGAGCTGTTTCAAGGCCATCCTAATCTCGTACAGGCTGATGTCCGGGATATCTTCGGTATAATGTCGAGTCAGTTTGGCTCTTGGATCTTTACCCAAACTGCTAACAGGTTTTGCGACCGATGTGTATAACTGTCCATAGAACCTCTAGATCTCCCTCAAGACTTCTGCTTTGGTCGACGCTAGACTGCCATCTTCTGTCTTCAGCTTCGTCAACTGGCTCTGCCCAATAGACATGTCTTTTGCGAACACTTTGGAGCCTTTATTCCGCTCTATCGTCTCTTTAATACGATTAGTGTTAAAGGTACGGATGTCGTGTCGCATAGACTTTGATATGAGTCTATTGAGCCGCCTATATGACTCGACGTCACAGGATGACTGCAGTTGCAATGATCGTCGTTCAGCCATGAGGTCGAGGGTATGGCTCGAGAGCTTTTGCGGTCTATTTGTACGGTGGGGTTTATAAAACTTCGCGCCCACCGTACGGACAGTTTCCACAAACCTGTTATTGATCTCATCCACCGATGCGCAGCTCTCCAGGCACTCGAAGCGATTTGATAGTTCGAGCTGAAAGCTCACGGGGTCTTGGATATGGGCGCGAGTGGGTCGGAGTGTAGACTTCATCATACGGGACCTCTCAAGTTTAACATTAATATTCAACGTGCCTCGTACCATTCGGTGATCACTTCCGGTTTTAACCATGTTGATCACAGAGACATCATTGAATATTTGTTTCTTGGTGGTCAGGATGAAGTCTATCTCATTTCTCGTAGAACCGTCGGGGCTCAACCAGGTCCATTTCCTATGAGGTGGCTTCTGGAAGAAAGAGTTCATCATAAAGAGTCCCTCTTTCTCCAGAAAGTCGGCCAACCTCTGTCCCCTGGGGTTCCGTTGTTCATATCCAAACTGTCCCACTCTCAGCTCACCATCGCTTCTCTTGCCTAGCTTCGCATTAAAGTCCCCCATAACAACATTGAAATAGGTCTCAGAGGTGTGTATGGCCCTACTAATGTCCTCATACATCACCTCCACCTCATCATCAGAGTATGCCGAGGTCGGTGCGTATACCTGGATGACCTTCAACGAATATCTCTTCGATACTCTGAGTATCAGGTACGCAACCCTGCTCGACACACTGTCGATGGCAAGAATGTTGTTAGCAAGAGACTTGTGGACGAGAAACCCGACACCACCCTGGGACTGTTGGTCACCCTCCCGGTAGTAGAGTAGGTTACCAGATTTCAGGGTTATCGTGTCCTCACCCTCTCGTCGGACTTCTGATAACCCTAGGATATCCCAATTTAACCTACTCATTTCTTCTTCCAGCTCAGCTAGCTTCTCGTCTGTCCTCATCGTGCGAATGTTGTGCGTTACCAGGGCCAGTCGTCAAAAAATATGTGATTTCTCCCTTTTATCTACTAGTTTGTACGGAACTCTCGGTGGGCGAGTCTGACTCGCACTTATCCGTTTTTTGGACAATAAATCAAATAGGTTTTTTTTATACATTATAGATTTACGATTGACCACCAACTCGCCTGATGTTAAGCGACGGTGTGGCCGAGGATGGAGCTCGTCGATCTAGAAGATATCTATTCACTCTAGCCTTGAAAATTCCAAGATTGTAGGTCTCAGGAAACAGAGATGGCGGCAACGAATTCCATTCTTGTGCAGTACGCAACAGGAATGTGGATCGATATCGCTGAGTACGGATTTTTGGCATTTCAACGAGAAATGGCCGGTAATTCGCCGACTTTCTGCTAGTCCTGTAGTGAAATGGGGAGGGTGGAGCTCTAGCGCACATTCCCCGAAATGAATCCTGTAGAAAATAGACAGACATGCTACTTTACGGCGGTGCTCGAGACTAAGTAGCTTCTTGGCAGATAGTTTATCGTCACAGATTAACCTCACAGCTCGCCGGTCCACTAATTCTATAGCTTCCAGCTGATACTTGGCTGATCCATCAAAAAGGTGGCAGCAGTACTCCATACACGATCGGACCTGTGCTTGATACAGATGAAGCAGTTGTCCCGGTGAGAAGTATCGCCTAACCTTATTAATGATGCCAAGCTTTTTACTAGCCAGCTTAGCCTTAGATTCAAAGTAGCTCTTAAAGTTCAGTGTTGGGGTTAACGTGAGTCCAAGCAGTTCAAGACAGTCTGTCAATGATAAGAATACATTTTGGAAAGTAAGAGACATAAGAAACTCACTCTTTTTGGCGGAGAAAAGGCAGGACTGAGTCTTGTTGGCGTTGAATTTGACGAGATTTTCGTCACCCCAGTCGGACACAGCTTTTAGAGCTTTATTCATACGCACAATCATATCTTCTCTCAACGCCTCGATTTCCGCCTTTTTGGCTCTTAGGTTGGGCATAAAGAAGAAAACCGGGCCTAAATTACTATCTTGAGAAGCGCTAAATTTCCAACAAATATAATCTTCGCTATAAGCCAATAAAAATCTTAAATCTTATTCTGGTCACTTGGGCTGATCGGAAACCTAATAAGTCTTCTAAAATATAACATTCAAAGTCATGCCTGACTTATATGTATAAAATAAAACCGGCCAAGTGCGAGTCGGACTCGCGCACGAAGGGTTCCGTACCATTATCTATGAAAACGGCAAAAAAATCACGTTTGTTGTATGGGAACCCCCCTTAAATATTTATTTTATTTTAAATTAATCATTTATTTTTAAAGTGAATAACGTAACTCAATATTCAGTGAATATTTCAAGCGTCTACTTGTTGTAATACTACCTGTCAATATCGAGTAAAAACGAGCAAAAATTCACGTTTGTTGTATGGGAGCCCCCTTAAATATTTATTTTATTCTGATTTTTAGTATTTGTTGTTATAGCGGCAACAGAAATACATCATCTGTGAAAATTTCAACTATCTAAGTATCATGGTTCATGAGATACATCCTGGTGACAGACGGACGGACAGACAGTAATAGGTCTCAGTAATAGGCTCCCATTTTTACCCTTTGGGTACGGAACCCTAAAAACGCAACCGCCGGTAGTACCTAGAAACATGAAATTTAAAGGATGTATTTTCCTGACGTAGGCGTCCACTAAGAAAGGATTATTTTTCTAAACTACCCCTGAGGGGGTGAAATGGGGAGTCAAAGTTTGTATGTTTTTTTTGATTCTGAGGGTAGATTACTTTAAAATTTCTGTAATAATACTGTTAAATGACAAATGAAAATATATGTATATATATTGTTGTCATTATTTCACAATACAATTTAGCTACTGTATAGTAATAACCATAAATTAGATTAGCTAGCAATTAATTTCTTGTGTATACTATTTGTATAAAGTAAAAAGACACTTTTGTTCTTTTTTTTGTAACGGACAAACAGAGGTCAAAAGGTAATGGTTATTTACTGCTTCGGTAAAAAAGACGAAGTATTACTTTTAAGTTTTTTTTTACATTAACGTGAGCGAAGCCGTCTTAATTAGCTAGTCACAAGGGCAGCCCATGGCCCAGGGGGGGGGGGGGGGGGCAAGTTACACGGCCTTAGGACTGGTTGCTTTTGTTAGAAGGTCTAGGTGGATCGTATTTGCGTAGGAAAAAGATAACACCACTTGCAGAAATTAAGAGTCGGCTTATTCACTAAACTGCTATTAATTACATATATAGTTTACTGATTAATAATATAATACAAGATTTAATTGACAAAACAAAACGTACGTACGTACACCATGACAGTCAGAACTGAAGAGAGAGAGCATAGATTATAGAGTAAGACAAAGCGTTCATTGACAGTCTGTATTGATAGTGATTGAAGTGAAGTACTAACTTACAACAGCTTTGCAGTTGGCTACATTTTTTAAATCTCTAGGGGGGCAGAGGGGGCAGGTGCCCCCCCCCCCCCCTTGGCTAGTCATAAAAAGCGAAATGTGTGACAATTTACAGTGAAATAAGAGTAACAAAAGGCTTTGAATAATTTCCAGGTACCTAACTCTTACCATGTCACTAAACTTTGCTTACAATATCATCCACGGACCTAATCCTATGACATCTTACTCCTTATATTTGGAATAAACTGGATTTTATTAAATGCTGGAAAAATAAAATCCGTCGATAGTCACAAAGATGTCAGTGCGTTTTCTACGTTCATCGAACATTGTTAACTCACATAAGTTGTAATTGCAAAATTACCTTAATTTTATTGCCTGCTGTTTTTTTTCAATCTGGTAAACATTTGGACTAAAAACATCTAGAATTCAAGATAAATGATAGATAATTTTAACATCATTATTTACGAAGTAAGATATACTGATTTAAAAATACATTATTTAATGTTTTATTAGATCTAAAATTATCCATCCAACTGAGTACCCACCACAAAGTGTACGTCCCTTTTTATCGGTCACACGAAAATTCATTGCCAAGTTCCAATCGGCAAAGAATAACTTACCTACCTAATAAAATCTCGCATTACCCTAGCAACAGTTTTTATGAATGAACCAGGCCTACCTATCACCAAGCGAAGTTATCTTGTCAAGTTTTAAATATTAATTAATTAAGATAACATTATTTTATTAGGTATTTTCCAAATGGGTCTTTTCATTATCTCTGTTCCACACGTGAGTAGGAATTATTTGTACACATTTTGTTTTTATAAAAAGGTGCAGCTAAAAGGCAGACGGCTCACCTGATGGTAATCGATAACCGTTGCCTGGACAAATGTAACATCAGTGACATTACTGTTGCTTTGCTAGACCGGAAAGGTGCTTGTAGACACCCTTTTAAAAACGCTCTTTGTTGAAGCTCGGCGGGAAAGCCTTCCGAGGAAGGACACTCCACATTTTGCTTGTTTCCGGGAGGAAGGAGTGTGAGAACCTGACTATATGGGATTTCCAGAAATGCAAAATGTGGGTGTGAGTCTTTTAGCGGTTTCGTCAAGTACGATGGTGGAGCTCCGAAGCGGGTTTTAGTTCAAAAAGCTGTTCAGAGCATTCCCCCAAAAACAAGCGGTAGAAGATGCAAAGGGATCCCACATATCTACGCAGACAACGTGAGTCTATGACACATGAATTTCGATATGTAACAATTTGAGTATCGTGCGCTACTTATAAACTTTACGCTAAATATACGTATAACCAAATTTACTGTGAAACCAATAAATAAAACTAAGTAATTAATAATTATTGTTGAAATTATTTCAGCAATAATTATTTTTCAGTCTTCACCGCACACGGGCGCGTGGTGTTTGAGACTTGTGTTTAGCTTTTAGCATTGTTGAGCTGCGCCCCTGGGTTGTTTTTCTACAATTTTCCCTATCAAATTGATTTTTACATGTTGTCATTTGACTTTAATGTAATGCCACCGAAATATTGCAGCATCTTCTGAATTTAATATGGCAAGACATGGTGACAGATGCTAATGTTGCTAGCCGTTTGTTACCAGCCACTGTCTTACCTATAAATAAAATAAATCACTACTATTAAAATGTCCTAACAGTGATTCATACATGCGCCAACCAAAGCAGGCCACACTATCGTGCTGTGCGTTACTCCAGCACGTGCTGTACCTTTTTAAATACCTATTCGACAATCCCACTTGAGACTGGTAACGACTTGTCGCCTGATAGCGACGACGGGGGGCTGATAATGATATTTTTGACTGCAAATATTCTGAGAATGAGAATATAGTTTATCAAATGGCAAATACTCAAGGTTAATTGCCTGCAGGTTATTCGGAGGCTGTTGAGCTCAATATGAGTCATTTTAACTATCATCACGTGGACGGAAATAAGGCTTTTGTAATATCAGGGGGTTTGGCTCAACTTTTATAGCGAGGCAAAGTTGGTTCGCGCTCGTTTTTATCTTGCTTTTTCTGCAATTAAAGTGACACAAAAGTTGAAGAGACTAACTAAAATATCACAATTTAAATTAGACTCATCTGAACTTTTGTGTTACACTCTTAATTGCAGAAAAAGTAAGATAACAAGTATCTATATTAAAAGAAAAACAAAATACCCGACTGTATAAAAGCAGTTTTTGCAGTCTAACTTACGATTTCGTTACGCTTGATACGCTGTTGAATGTAAGTTTTTGTGAGAAAGTATGCGTAAACTCACTGTGTAAGACAATAAATGCACATTCTTTAGAATAATTCTATTAAATTCACTTATTTATTACGAAAAAGTTCATTGGAGGTTACGAAAAACACTTTTTTTTTAATTTAAGCGAGAGTTGTATTATTATTATGACAAAAAAATTAGTACTATGACACTTAGGTACTGGAGCGAAGACAAACCTAATATAATGACACTTCGACATAAAAAAAGTTTAGGCTGCAGTCAATGAAATATAAACACACACACCACACATACATACATACGTCCTTACATAAAGTCGAAGAACATAACCCCCCTTTTTACGCAGTCGGACAAAAACGTGTGCGAGCCAACTTTGCATCGTGTGCGAGCCAATTTTATGAGTTGAGCGTAACCGTGCTGTCGTGTATTTTGTATCAACTTCTGCTTTAAAACTGCGAACTACCTACTAGATCTATCACTCTTGGTTCTATAGAAAACGAGATAATCTAAAAATAAACTTTTCAGGTTTAAGCTTTTATTGGTTAATATTAAATACAGTACAACCAACAAGTTCCGCCAGGAACTTTTAGTGACAATCTCCCTCTATAGGTACCTACATGAAGCTCTCGTATACCTATTGGATATTATGTAGCAGATAATATAATTAATGTATAAATTGTAAATTATTAGGACAATTTTTATTTAGGTATTTCGCTAACATTGTTGTTAGCTAGTTTTGTTGTGACATCAAATGACATACATATTGATTTTATTTTATATGGCATGACAATGTCAAACAACAAAAATCGTTTCATCTAGCAAAAGGTTTCGTTCCCCTGGCCAACTACCGTCTTCATCATCTGAGTTACATATGCATGCAAAATTTCAGTTCTATCGGAAACCGGAAATTGGGTCAAAAGTAACTTTCAAGATTTGATTATAGACAACAGGAGAGTTGAAAGTAATTAAAAAGCTTGCAATGTAATCATTATATTGGTGATTGTAAATCCTAAGTAATGTAGATAAAATTGTTATAACAGGATCTATTTGTGGCTTAAAAAAGAAGTTGCCTAACATTACCAAATTACTAATTTAAGATGACTAAATTATAAAAATCCAAACTAGTTATAATAATAGTCTCCATCTGAATTTGAAGTAAGATTCAAAGAAGTATTACACAATATTGTGAAGGTCACCACATTCTTTCTAATCCGTTTTCCTGTTCATTCATTCTGTACCGTTATTAGACGTTGCCAAGTCATCACGCGTGGCTCAAAATGACTAAACCGCACACATAATAATAAAAAATGTACTTATCTATTCGTAAAACCTGACTCGTGCCGTCAATAAGTCGAGCTGCCTAACAGGCGGCAATGGCGGTCCAAATTCCATCCATACGCAATATTGTTAGATTCGCAAATTTCGCAATGATGTATTACGCAACGATATGGATGCTAAGGACCTTATGCTGATGTAACTAAAAGATTGATGTATGAATAGCATCGTCTATTAAAAGCTTTATTTCTTTATACTTAATTATGGAAAGAAAACAAAATGATATATTCCATTATTCCTATTACTTTATCGGAAGACACACACAGGATTTATTATGACGTTCAAAAGTGTACCAAAATGTATGTACCTAATTGAAATAAATGAATTGAATTGAATTGAATTGAGTGTGCGCTAGAGCTTCACGACCACTTCCACCCTCCCTATTTCACTACAGGACTAGCAAAAGTCGGCGAATTACCACCCATTTCACGTTGAAATGCTAAAAATCCGTACTCAGCGATATCGGTCCACGTTCTTGATGAGAACTACAATCTTGCAATTTTCAAGGCTAGAGTGAAAGATATTGACGAGGTCCATCCTCGGACACACTGTCGTTTAACATCAGGTGAGTTGGTGGTCAATCACAGATCTATTTTGCGTAAAAAAAAGACAGAAAAGGCATAATGGGATAGAACGGGTGCAATTTTGGACCGATTATGGCAAAGGCGGCAAACATAGTGTAGCATTATCTAGATACTGTTTTGAAATCAATCTGAGATCCTTATGCTAACTTATTTCATACTAGCTGCCCGCCGCGACTTCGTACGCTTAAGAAAAACATAGTAAGGATCCCTAATATTTTTCTAGTATTAAATATAGCCTATATGTTACTCAGGAATAATGTAGTATTCTAGTGGTGAAAGATTCTTTGAAATCGGTCCAGTACTTTTTGAGGGCTGAATATTTATTATTTTAATATCATTCAAATTATTGTAATTAGATAAAATATGTACTTAAATAAAACTAAACTAAAATAACCTAAACAAGTTAAATAAAAAAGATATACAACTTAAATAAACCACAGAAAACTGAAATTTTGAATAAAAAATTAAAAATCAAAAATGTGTTGATGCCCGTGTGGTAGAGTTCCTAGAACACTGGCTGCATTCACACGCTGAATCGCTAATGAAATTCTATGTGCGAGGAATGAGCCAGCTCTCTTTTCACCAGAGGCGTCGACTAAACGAGGTGTTATTATTTTCATAAACTTTTTTGTGGATTGACCCCATGGACCAAAAGTTTCGACACCGAGCGGCACAAAAATGTAATCGCAAGAAAGTGATACATATTTGCGCCGCTTGGCGTCTTCTGCGACCTCCGCCGCGGCTCCTGGCCTTTGAACTGACCCAGTGAGATGAGAAGGGGCTAACGTATCGACACAAGTTGCATCCCAAACGAGAGCCCTTCCCCTCTCCCAGGGAACGAGAGTTAAGCCATCAGGGCGCTTGCCATCATCCCGAACAATCCCTGCTGGTTCTAACATTGAAGGGATGTTGATGGTGGGCAGCGCCCTTTTAAAGATATCATTTAAGGAGCCATGGCGGGGAAATCTACCTGCACTACGTTGGTAGTAAAGTCCATGGAGTCCTTTTCTGTCGACGCCGATTCCACACGGACACACATGGCGTTCGACAATGGCAGCTCCCAATCGGAGACCTATGGCAATACGGAAGCTGCCATTGTCGATCGTGATTTTATATCAAACATACAAAAATACAAATCTTTCCTCTTTATACTATTAGTGTAGATGATAGAATAAGTCAGTCATGACACAAAACACAAACAAGTTATAGTTCATAAAGAACTGGTACACCTCCTATAGTGGTGGAAGTTGTCTGCCATCAGCTCAGTAGTTTCTTTTCTAAAACAAAACTGCTCTACACTGGCGTTTTTTATCCATTCAGGGATAAAAACAGTCATAATATTCGATATTTTAAGTGCTTTACATACTGAAGTATCTACAAACTTTAGAGTAATTCAAAAAATATTCACACATCCGACGAGACTTGAACCCGCATTATTTCGATCTGTGCATAAGAGCCTTTACCATTTTGGCCACGGAGATATTGCTTTGTAGGATCAGTCATAACCCCAACCTCTTACATTATGTCGTTAAACTTTTACAATAATAAATTGTCGTCATCATGTGTACATATTTGCTTTACATTATATCGCCATGAAAAAAACATTATTTTAAATTCGATGGACATGAAATTAACTGTTTATCATATGACGGTCCATGACGCCGAAAACGACTGATCAAATAGAGATCACGGCAGCTAGAAAACAAGTCGCAACACGACATGATGAAACACGCCCGCATGTTTGCAAAGAAGGTGTTTGAACAAGAAACGTAAAGTTATTGTGTCGAGTGGCCTATTTTGGCACCGGTGTTTGCCTTGACGTAGTTCCTCACAGTTACTTACTATCAAACTCGGTAGATATGAGTAACTAACTGTAAGGTTATGAAAATTATCGATAAATAGGTACGCATGAGGAGACTGGAGTCATTGGAAATCTTGTTTGAAATGAATAATCGTTGACATAATGACTCTAGTAACGATTTGATGGCGTGCCCACTCAATGTCTGAGAATTTGGACATTTAATTCCAAAGATTGTTTCATTATAGGTATATAAGATGACAAACTCAAAAAATCAAATCTCCGTCTACAAACATCAAATAATGACTATAATATATAGACGCTAACCACAATTTTGGTGTCTTTTTTATGTTCCAAATATTTTTTTTGTGTTCCACTTACCTCGGAGGAGCAGCTATGGGAGTCCTAGCCATAAGACACGGTATACCTACTAAAAGTTTTACATAGGCTTGGCTATATTTATTATTTATTTATTTATTATGATTTTTGCACGCGGGATACTGGCGAGCTTATCAGCGTTCCTAATGTTGTACGTGTGCGTGTCTCCGCGCTTATGATGGAGATCCAGGTTGCTTCTAACATAGGTATACCCGAGCTTTTTGAAATAAGGTCTAACAGAAGTGCATCGCGACACCCCCACGATGGCTCCAAGTAATACAAGTAAAATAATTGCTTATTTTGAATTCGGTTGTTTCAGTTTTTTGAATTATACCTAAATATACTATTTTCTTTTGGTTTCTTGATTGATGATAACTCTGGTTATAATTGCAAATCGGAACAACTCGATTACCTACGTGCGAATTATTATTTTTATGATGGATAGAAATTACAGCTACCTACATACTTACGAGTTAGGTCACAAACAGTGCACTAGACAATTTTCCGCTCACATCTGCAAGGAAACGCATGAAGAGAGGGTCTGGAAAATCCATTCACTTTTGAAATCTGAAAAAGTACTTACCCGAGACGGACTCTTTTCCTGTTGGTCGTAAAGTTTTGACGTCAGTAAGTTCTAAAGTGGAGATTGACGCTCAAGACAGTTTCTAAGCAGTAATTTCTACGAATAGAGTTCACCTATAGCGGATATGTAGCGACATTGACCGCGAGGAATGTGCTGCCGCCGATGTGGTGTCTGGAGGTTACTTACTTATACCACAAAACAGTTAATAGTATAGATATAGAAGACTAACTCTGCAAATACATTTAATTAAATAGTTTGGTACGACGCAATAAAGCGTAAATAACTTCGCAAAGGCGCATAGGCAAACTACTTACACAGATGTCTTGCATCTCGTTCGATCGCACAGCGTCTATTTTTTCTCTCGGGCGGTAATGTACTGGTGTCTGAAGTCGTATGTAGTACCTAATTTAACTAAGCTGTAGAGTACATCTATCATGTCAACTAAAATACATAAAAAGTATAATTTGTTAAACTTACATTGCGAAATGTAATTAAACAATTTTTAACGGATTGATCGCGTATATTTTACATAATTTTATGAGCTGACGTTACAAACTCTTTGCAGCGTCCGTGCGTTTAATTTCAATGAGTACCTAGCAATCAATCAACCGCGAAATCTTTAGAAAACATTGTAAAATGTCTTTGATAATAAGTATAGCTTTAGAAAACTCAAAAACACCTTCCTACTTATAAATGAGTCTATTAGATGAAAATTAATAGTCAGGGGCTTCAACTGTCAGTTTTATTTTTATTCAAACAAGCATTTTAATGATTAACATACTTATCTACTTCTGTTCTAAATTTCTTACATTTTTTACAAACCTGTACCAGCCTATAATTTTGATATGTCTAGGACAGCGGCGGTGCTGTGTTTCATGCTCCAGCATAAGTAAATAGGTAGGTACATATTATTATTTAATAATGTTTCTTATTTATTTATTATTTATGTTATTTATTCTTCTTGTCGAATAAATTTTCACAAAATTATGTAAACGCTGACGTATTTTCGTTTAAAATATTTACTTTTAATGACGGGGGTAAATTAAGCACTTAGCACCAAGAAATAGTAAAATTTACGCTGTTTACCCACGTGCCAAATATTAAATAATATATTTATTGGGATTTGCGTATTTCGGTGGACGTCACGATGTCTGCGCAAAGCAAATTTTATTTGCTTTTATTTGCATGGCGACAGACACTGTACCAAGATTAACCAAATGAAACAAAATTAACTACGCAATTATTATCAGAATGGCACGGAACAGATGGCGAGCTTGTTTCACCGTCACTGAGCATCGGGGAGCTGTGGTCAACCGTTTTGACTCTTACTATTCCTAATACTGTGCCATACGTATTTGATCATCTCACTATTATTAATCATCATTATCAAAAAACAATTTAAAAAACCGGACAAGTGCAGGTCAGACTTGCCCACCGAGGGTTTCGTACAAACTAGTAAGTAGATAAAAGGGGGAAATTATATTTTTTTTTACATTTTCATTCATAAACCGAAAAAAAATACATCGTAAAAATATTTAAAAACCTGTTTTAGCTTGTGCTAATGAAGCTTTTTCATATGATGCCCCGCATGATACGGTTAAAGCACTTTAAAACTTAGACCCTCCTTCCTTGCGTAAAGACCCTTTTTTTGCAATTTGGTAAAAAAATACAGTTTTCCGTTTTTTTCCATTATGTGTACTATATGACAATACTTCTTGCCAAATTTCACAGTTATAGGTCAACGGGAAGTACCCCATAGGTTACGATTTCCTTGCGAGTGTCGAAATAGGTAGGTATGCGTTTTTTGTGATATTATATTCGGCTGTAACTTTTTCAATGAAGACTCAAAAGTTTGATTTTTCTCTCTGCAGCAAGAGAATATGGATCTGCGTGCGTGGTTTTAATTTCAACTCGATACCTTCACGCGTTCCTGAGATACAGGTCTTGACAGACGGACAGACGGACAACAAAGTGGTCCTATAAGGGTTCCGTTTTTTCCTTTTGAGGTACGGAACCCTAAAAATGGATGCATAACATTATTATGTTCGCACAGTGCAGTATAAGTGGAAAGCGGCTTGCATCCAACGTCTACCTACCTTGTATGAGATCGTCGAAAACTCTTATTTTTTTAAATAAAGATAGATCTACGATTGACCACCAACTCGCCTGATGTTAACGACGGTGTGGCCGAGGATGGAGCTCGTTGATCTAGAAGATATCTATTCACTCTAGACTTGAAAATTTCAAGATTGTAGGTCTCAGGAAACAGAGATGGCGGCAAAGAATTCCATTCTTGTGCAGTACGCAACAGGAATGTGGATCGATAGCACTGAGTGCGGGTTTATCTAACATGTTCGATAATTAATAATTTTAAGATAATATACTATCTTCCATACACTCGTTATCTTGCCATACAGAATGTCGGTTAAATTCCGAGGAGTAAAGCCCGCGTGGTAGCTATAAATAGATTGTGAAGTTATTTCATCACTGCGCGTACTCGATAAGAGTACTATTTTTAGCGTGTCTCTACGTACAGACAGAGCATGATTCTTAATGTAGAGATAATAGAATGATAACTAAATGAATACGTATATTACTGAACGACATAACAACTAGTAGTTCTACGAACAGTAGACCTCGCGAGAGAGCTTATTTGCAACTCACCTTGGGTGATCTGTACATAATACCTACATAAAGTTGGCTTAGGAAGCTGTTTATAAAATTTTGACCGATTCCAAGTGATTTTACAGACGTTAAGTATTTCACGGTCGAAATCATTTTTTCCATCAGCGCTAAAATGTATCAAGTACATCTACTCTGTTACAAGTGCAATAATTTGCATTCTCAAGTTGGTTGTCATATCTCGACAACCACTTGACCAATTCTGTAACCCTACCCAATATCATTAAAATTGGTTGGTAATTAGCGCCGTAATAAACATCCCCCCTTTTTATGGGAACCACCGCTCTTATCGCCGACGACATTTAAAAAAAACCTTAAAACGTACACGCCAAGTTTTATCAAAAGTGACCGGCTTTCGAGATTAAAAAAATCATGCTTGTAGTAAGTATATATGATGAAATTAAAGTAAAACTATCACGGTGAACAGAACAGAATGCTGGCCTCTACTTTGCTCAAAGAGTAAGTATCGCTATACAACGAGGTAATGGGGCCAGCATCCTGGGAACGATTCCCGCTGCTAACGGTCTTTTAGAGTAGTTTTATTTTTATGTTTAGTTAGTTGAGTTTGTATATTGTTTTGTTGAAATATAATCACGGTTAAGTAGGATTTACAAGTTAACGAGTATTTATAGACGTAAGAAATGAGAATTTCGTAAAACAGAAGTTAACTCATATGTTCATAGTATCAAACACGAGACCCTGTTTGCGCTTCCGATACAATTTTTGGTGGGAGTGTATTTGGGATCACAAAGTTTATTTTGACGTTCAACATGCAAAACTTTCGTTTTAGAAGTCGGTAAAAAAGTAAGTTTTAGGTATTTTTTGAATCTGTCCCTTCTTTTTCCAACCCCACAGAATATACCTACTAACTGCACGAGAAGCAAGCGTGTTCAATCTTACACCGACAAACAAGCTGTTGGGCAAAGGTTGACGGAAAACACGTAGACAGGTGACAAGAGAAGCAATTGACATACGCATGATCGGCGCAGCGACCAGCTTGCATCAGACGGCAAGCGGTGAAAGTATCTAGTAGTAGTTCTTGGAATGTCGACAATGTCGCCCAAATATTGATAACGGTGTCTGTGGCACTCGCGGTACATATCAATTATCAGTGCTTTAATTCACGAGAAAAAGCACAATGTACTTCAGGATCGATCCCTTTCAGATACCCAGTTGAACCAAACCAACTAATCAACCAGGGGGCACGGCCCCACGCCCTCTTAGGGGGTGTAGAGAGATAAATGTCAAGGTAATAATTTAGTTTTAATTCTGCGTTACATGTAATAAAATATTAGAACAAAACATACAAATGCTTAAGCATTACCATTCAACATGGCAATGCAGGCAGCATGCTGGGTCCGCATTGCATAGTGCAAAAAGGTTTCCGGCAGCCTAGTGGTGAGACCGTCTGACTTGCGATCCGCAGGTCCTGGGTTCGATTCCTACGGCACGCACCTCTGTCTTTTCGAAGTTATGTGCGTATTATTGATTGCCGCCAACTTCAAAACGGTGAAGGAAAACATCGTGAAGAAACCTACATGTATGAGAGTTCTCAATGATCTTGAAGATGTGTGAAGTCTGCCAACCCACATTTGGCCAGCGTGGCAGACTATGGCCTAACCCTTCTCACAATGAGAAGATGGCCCGTTCCTAGCAGTGGGACAGTTTGTGCAAACAGGGCTGATAAAAAAAATAAAAAAATATTGCAATAGTGGGTTTGAGCATTAGGATTGATTGTCTTTAGACCTTTATCGGTCTGGGGTAAGGTTGCTTTTTGTGTAGTAATTTAGTAAGTTAAGTATGTGTAGTTTGTATATTGTTTTGTTGTAGTTATTAAAGGGACTTGCCCTATTGAAAAAAATTGAACAAAACAAATATGTAGATTACGATATATGGCTATTATATTGACATATAACTGCAAACAGCCTAACTAAACCATGAAATACATGAACATTGTAATCAACTTTATTTATAAACAAAAAGAACACGTAATATTGTTGCGTTGTCCTGTTAGAAATAGCTCATGTACATAGTATATAATTTTGCATATAAAAAGTACCTAAGTTTAAAAAAGTAAAAAATCCTTGACATTCAAAATGGCCGAACCGATTTTAAAGAAATTTATCTGACCGCTTACTGCACAACAAGTGACAGGATAAAAACTTAATAATTTAAAAATATGACATACGGAGGGTGGCGCCTCTATTGCGTTGCCATTACAGAATTTATATTTAAGTTATTGTCGTTAAAGTTATAGTCATTCGCATTTTATAATTGTAACCCCATTTTACTTGGAACTCAAAACCTCCAGGGGTTTTAGGACTTTGATAGGTATAAATTGTTATGTATTTTAAATGACAGCCAAATCAAATTCATGTTGGAACCCAAAACCTCTAGAGGTTAAGTTAACAATACATATATATATATACTGGGTGGGTTGGCACGTAGCGCTTTACTTAGCCTGATAAGTGGATTATTTTTGCCCCCCCCCCCACTATATGCTGGCGTTCGCACATTTATTTTCAAAATTCAAAATTCAAAATTTTATTTAGCTTGTGGTCCTGGGTACAAGGGTAAGTTGGTATTTACAATTTTTAGTATTCTGCCAGATCCTGCTTTAAAGCATACAAGCAGTTAATGACATGTAATTTTGCAATTATAACAATAATAATTTTAGTTAGTAATCAATTAATTATTAATGCACTATAATAAGATTGTCAAAAGCTAATAAGGTATTATAATTATACATCATACATGTCATTTAGGTCTAACAACAGAGCACAACCAGTTACTTGATATCACTTAAGTACTGCCTAACACATTATATTTTTATCAAAATTACATTTAGTATTTTTATATCTGGAAAAAATAAAAGTACGAACGACACTATTTAAAGCCACCAACAAACACATAGTTCTTAATAAAATGCGCGAGCGAAGCCAGCGTGAAACATTTGGTTGGTTTATCTGAACTAATGAATGGTATAAGTAATGTTGTTTAATTAAACAATTTTTTTTTCAAAAACTCAAATGTGTTGCAATGGCATGCATTTATCACATAATTACCTATCTAAAATTATCAGCTGCTATCGATTATCACATGCTTCTATGTTATAATCTAATAACGTATAAATAGGCAGGAGATTCCGCTGATAACCACATGATAAGAAGATGAGTATTCCACCCGTGTCGCGAAGGAAATCATTAGAAAAACACCTAAAGCAAAATGTTACGTTCTGAAACAGTTAAAATTTTAACATGTAACACAATTAATACCTATATACAATTATTTACTACAATATTTATGTACGTATTACTATAATGCTTTTTAACCCCCCGACCTAAAAAAGGGTGTTATAAGTTTGACGTGTGTATCTATGTATCTGTCTGTGGCATCGTAGCTCTCAAACAGATGGCTCGATTTTGATCTAGTTTGTTTTTGGTTGAAAGAAGATTTGATCGATAGTGTTCTTAGCTATGTTTCATTAAAATCGGTTCAACTTGTTCTCATTGCATTGGCGTATGCAGAGACTACTATGATCCTGACACATGTCTTTCGCTTCCTCCGCTTTTATTAATTGACATATTAATATAATTAAAGTACGAACACTTATTTACCACTCCACGCTTTTACACAGTTGAAAGCTGTTTCTCTCAAAGGTTTTCTACTCAGCAATGTCACCACAGAGCGATGACATTGGCACGCGCACACTTAAACCACGTGCGCGCATGCTTATGTTCTAAACGACTTTAAATCCCGACCTGTACACACCATTACCGACCTTCAACAACCGACACTAGGATCACAATTCTTAATACCTGGCTGGTTTAACTCAGATAGAAACAATTAGTAATGAAATCTGAGCCTAAAAGCGTGGGACGACGATCGGTTTTCAAATGCAGAAGATGACTGTAAGACTCGTGGAATTTCATTCATAAGTGCGAATGAGGTCGTGTGTGGCTGGTGGCGTAGTAAGAGTAGAGTAAACCGTGGAAATAACAGTGAGTAGAAGAATAAATCAGACAAAAAAGCTGTTTTTATGTATTTGACTACTTACCTACTGATCTACATAAAGTACTTACATTTATCAACTTTACAACATGTGTCAGAACTGTAGAGTACAGTTAGTTAGCACCAGCACTTAGTGTAGCTATCTACCCTCATTTTATTATGAATATTTTACCACAGTTTAATAATTGCTCGGATGTTTTTATCCGACGAAAAAACGGAGGAGGTGAGAACCTCCTCCGTCGATGCGTATATTTGTTTATTTTTAGGGTTCCGTACCTCAATAGGAAAAAACGGAACCCTTATAGAATCACTTTGTTGTCCGTCTGTCCGTCCGTCCGGGTGTCAAGACCTTCAATGCCAATGCGTGTTAATGAGTGTCAATGCTTCTTGCCAAATTTCAGAGTTCTAGGTCAACGGGAAGTACCCCATAGGTTTTGATTTCTCTGTGAGTGTCAAAATGTGCGTTTTTACGACATATTCGGCTGTGACTTTTTTTACGAAAGCTGAAAATTTTTATTTTTCTTTCTGCAGCAAGATTCTATAGATCTGCGTATATGGTTTTAATTTCAACTCGATACCTTCACGCGTTACCGAGATAAAGGTTTTGACACCCGGACGGACGGACGGACGGACAGACGGACAACAAAGTGATCCTATAAGGGTTCCGTTTTTTCTATTGAGGTACGGAACCTTAAAAATATAAAAAAAATACCGAAAAAAAAACTTTTCATACCCCATTGTTTTATAAGTATAGATGTACATATTTACGTAAGTTATACAAGGCGCTGTCACCGCAGTTGTCACGTATTTATGATAACCCCTGATTACAATCAAAAGTGGACTCACACTGTTATCTAACACCTATTTCTTGGAATAATTATTCATTGGCATATGATTGAATATGAATAAATTTACAATAGATTTTCCTTTATACAACTATACGACTAAAAAAGCAAATTCTGCATGAAATCTTAGTTACCATGTGAGAAGAAAATACACAAAAAACGAATTTTGACTATAAATCACGAATTATAATGGTAAAGTCACATTGAGCCTCTCTTCATTTTGAATGGTAAAAATTTATCGCTCTGGTAAAGCGCGGACTTGTAAACTAAATAAATGAATAAAAATAATATTTAGAATTCTCTTCTAAACTTTAGTTACTGTTTACTAAGAAGTTACGGAGAATACGCATAACTTGATGCGCGATGCGACGATCCACGCGTCACGCGACGCCCTACGTATCCCTGAACAAATCTTTATAGTGATGCAACGTTGGTGTCATACCTATGGAGATTTTTAAATACCTATTCCTTGTAATACCTACTCCAGAGTTGTTTAAAAATTTTAGCTTGTTAGTTGTTTTCATAAATGAGGCTCCAGTTTTACAGCATGGGCGATTCGTACGATTCGTACAGCTGATTACTGAGCCTTATCTACTTTGCCCATGACACAGTTCACTGTGTGCTCAGACAATCTTAATGTCATGAAATATTTTCTTATTCTCTTACGATTTTTAGGTATATTGAGAATATGGATACATACTCATCAGTTTTTATAGATATATAAGCGACGTGGTAACTTCAGCTTTTATTTTGCTTATTTTTATAGTAAAAGTAGGTACTGAATGAACAAAGTTAAATGTTTAAAAAAATCCAATGGATGAAAATGCCCAGGAAATCGAAAATCATTTAAGTAATATACAAAACCCTCTTTACCTTACGTACCAGCGCAAGCTTGTCGTAATTCCGCTTTTACCTGTTGCAGGTGCCAGCAGAAATAAGAGAGAATGAGTCCGAGAGCACCTGCGAAGAGAGTCCATTTGCACATGATTTGTAAATTGGGAATTTGTATGATTTTAATTTAGTAAAAATGTTATTTTAATGGGAAACATAATACACTTAACACTTAGGAAATAATTTTAATCAACCATTAAACTTCAGACATATAGGTAGAAAAGTAACAGGCGATATTTACAGTATCTTAAAATCAAAATAAAACTCAAACTGAAAGAGAGAATACGATTGTCTTTTAATTTCGCCCGTGACTACGAAAACTGCAGTGTTTGAACCAGGGGAGTTAGACAAGTAGTATGATAATTTTGTAAACGCAGAAAAAGTAGTGAAAGTAGAAAAAAGTAAATGTATGGGATAAAATGGGATTGACATTAGCTAACGAAATTTCACGTCACGTCATATTTTCTTAGCATTTCGAGACGTAAGCGTTTATAGAAATAGAAACGTTTGCAACTTGTCTAAGCCTGCAATCATAGAAAGTTTACGCGATAAATCCGTAAAAAATATTTCAAAAATATACTTAGATTTTGAATATTTTTATTAGTTATGACCTTTGGTTATGACAATGACAATAAATTAACGTAGGTACTACCACCAAGCTTAGCAGCCAGTACCAGTAGACATAATTGTTAGGTACAATATTTGTCCACGTGACAATAATTAAATAATATATTTCATGAAATTTACGTAAATCTGTAGACGTCACACAATGTCTGTGAAAAGACATTTTATTTACTTTCTGCATGGCGACAGACACTGTACAAAGAATAATACAACAAAAATTACCTACGTAATTATTATCACAACACAACGGTAGTACAACATACTTATGACGTTTCTTTTTCACCGCCACTAAGCTGAAGTCAACCCCTTAGCTTGTCTATTAGGTACATCTAAAACGATCAGACGCATATTATGTCCTTGAATATTCCTCTACAATTATTATTATAACATAAAATACTGTTACTATAATTTTCCTGAAGTTATAATTTTATTAAACGAAAAAAATTAAGGTAACGATCTTTCCTTGTGTGTGATCCAAACGTATCTTGCGTCATATAAAAATGTCCGTTTATTCTAACTATCAGAGAAACCGCATGGGATTTCGCAGACACTCGTCAAATCTTTGATTAGTCAAACTGTAAAATTATCAAAATCGACAAAATCTAAAATGATTTCTTGATTCAACAAACTCATAGTTATGCTATAATATGAACTCAGCTCACAATATCCGCTATCAAGTTCGCTTTGCTTCTGTCAAAAGGAAATGGAATTCATAGCTATAATTTCATTGTGTAGTGCAGACTATATTCATCAGACTATATTTTATATAGTCTGATATTTTAATTCTGAGGGTAGTAAATAAGAATTTGCGAAAATATTTGCGTCCGAGCTATCTTCTTTAAATCTGTGGCGGGTCCGACTGCATACCTCTACTTAACTGCCCTACTTTGTCTGCAAAATGAAGCTATTTTTTGAATCGCGCCCAAAAGTCGATAAGTAGCTCAATAGTCGAAATGAAGCTATTTTTTGATTTTGTGAAGTGTGTGAGAAGCACATGACTTGCGGAGCGGCTAGCTTGCATCAGACGGCAAACGGTGAAAGTACTTCTTGGAATGTCGCCCAAATACTGATCACGGTTTGTGGTGCACTCGGTTCATCGGTGCTTCAATTCATGAGGTAAAGCTCAACGTTTCTTCAGGCCTGTCTTCTTCAGGCACATAGTGAAGTTGGTTATTAAAATAGAGCCAGAAACTAAGTAAAATTAAATACATATTACAAATCTTGGTTGGCCTAGGATATTATCAAAACGTCGAATGCAAGCTAGACTCGATGGGACTTACCTTAGTTCCATCGAACCAGTTATTTACCGATTTTAAAAAAAGGAGGCTAACAGTTCAGCTGTATCTTTTTTGTTTGTTACCGCATAATTCCGTTACTTATAAACCGATTTGAAAAATTCTTTGTTTGAAAGAGCTTTGAATTAGTTTCGGATTGGCCTCATAAGAATTTCATCAAAACCGGTTCAAGAATTTGGTATTTAACACTAAATTGGGCATTTAGAAGTTGGTTTTCAGTTTTTTAAACTTTAGTTTTCGTGTAAGTACACTAGAATTCACATGATAAAATACTATTTCGATATTTGCTTCGTAAATATTTTTTTATGTTTTTTTTTATTTATTAAAAAACCAAACAAATTATACAGCTTGGTAAGCTTTGACGGCGTATACAACTATAATTTTCCAAGTTACTCTCAGTAACAAAAAACAACAAATATTTCTGAAAAACGTCGTAAACTTATGAGAGTAGGTAACTCTATCCTTCTAAGCTAACCTGTACGCTGTGGAAGCTGTTTCTCTCAAGGATTTACAACTCAGCAAAGTCACCACAGAGCAATGACATTGGCACGCGCGCACTTAAACCACGTGCGCGCTCGTTTACCTGCCAAACGACATAAGACTACACTTGTACACTCCATTACCGACCTTCAATTTCAACTATTAAGATCTAGTTTTGAATACCTGGCTGATTTAACCCAGTAGGAACAGTTAGTAATGAAATCTGAGCCTAAACGCGTGGGATGATGATAGATTTTCAAATGCAGTTGATGTATGGAAGACGTGGAATTTCATTCATAAGTGCGAATGAGGGCGCTTGTAGTTCGTAGCGTAGTACGAGTAAGCGTAGTAAAAATGTGGAAATAACAGCGAGTAGGAAGAACACAAAATACGGTAAAACTTTATGAATATAATTATGTTCCACGTTTTCCCGAACACCTAGTTTATTTTGAGTAAAAATCAAGGACAATAGTTTCGAACGCACAATGCTGTTTATACTATTTACTTAATTTATATAAGTATACATATATAACATTTTTACAGACCAATTTGCATCTGGTAATGAAATACTTGTTTATATGGCTAAACATAGATTTATTTTCTTAAGGTAAGTATAGATACCATGTTTTATCACGTAAGGTATCGAGAAAAAAAACATGATCTCTACTCTTGACATAATTATACTATCTGCGCCCCGCGGTTTCACACGCGGTGATTCATCATCATTATCATCATCTCAGACATAAGAGTCTACTGCTGGACATAGTCCACGGGGGACCATGGACTTCCAAAAAGACATATTGGATGCAGCTTGCATCTAGCGTCTTTCTGCAACGTGAAAGAATGTATCAAACATACATACACACAAATTTTCGCATTTATAATATTAATATAGATGTAGATATATAGGAACTTATATTATTATTTTTTGGGATAAAAAGTAATTTATGTGCTACTCCAGGGTATAGGCTACCTTCATACCAAATTTCATTAAAATCCGTTCAGTTGGTACTGCGTCACATAATTCAGAACACCATATTAACTTTCTTGAGTATCCCACAGGAACGCTTATATTTTTCAGGATAAAATGTAGCCATCCTATATGTCATTCCAGGGTATATATTATCTCCATATCAAATTTCATGTAAATCGGTTCGGCCGTTTGAGCAACAAAAGACACTTGAAAGAGTAACAAACACACAAACACACAGACTTTCTTATTTACATATAATATTAGTGTAGATAGTATCAAATCGGCAGTTGAGCTCACATGTCACGTCGATAAAGTATCTACGTGCCTCCTACAAGGTAGGCGACCGAGGTCATTGTATCTTACATCGAAATCTAACAAGATCCAACAAGATCGTTAGATCAGACAAGTGGCATTCTAGAATAGAAAAGTAAAAGTATGGGCAACATTAGCTAACGAAACGTCACGTGACGGCACGTCACAGTTTCTTACCATCTCGAAGGTAAACGTTTGTAGAAATACAAACGTTTGCCACTTGTCTAAGCCTCCTGAGATAATAATATGTGCCGATTGTTTTATGTGTACGACCTAGATATATTGCAGCGTATAGCTGTGAAGAGCCGATGGAAAAGAGTACTTAATCCTTATTTAAATCCGGTTATTCTAACTTAACTAACATGTACATATAAAAATTAATAATTATAAACAATTAAACGAAAATTTAACTCTTAAAAGAAATCTTGAGTACAGTTGTAAAAGAGACCGGAACGCAATTTTTTTGATGGAGGCCCCCTGGGTGATTATTTATACATTTTGAACGCTATCATTGTCCACGACAACTTTTCAAGAAAGTTTTATGAATAGGCATATTAATAATGTACATTTATACCTTCGCGACATGAGGTGCGTGAATACATATGCCCTGAAAGTAGTACTTGGTTAAAAATAAAATAAATTAGAGACTTTACTCTCTTCAAAAAGCTTGAAAATTGTTGTGGACAATGAGCCGCTAAAATATTCGAATATTCACCAATCACCCGCCTACTGAATTCAGTTACAGAGTTTCCGGTCAAATCTATTACTTCTAACATACACATGATACGCATACCGAACATTCTATCGTTAGAACATATTTAGAGAGAGAGCGTTGGAAAACCAGAAAAACAGTGAATTTTCAGTGAAGCAATGACTTGAGAGATTTCTAATGCAACACAAAACCATAGATATTTCATTTACTTTGAACTACTGAACTGTCAGGTCACGAACGCCATAAACGTTATCACTTCATGGTGACCGTGACATAAGGCCTTGAACTTGCCTTGAAGTTCAGTAATACAGCCAGTTCTCGAAATCATTGTATGCCATGCTCAAAATGTGTCAAATGTACACCAACGCAAGAGGGTATTTTTTCTACTATTTCTTTTAGTAATTAGGTATTTCACAAGATGCAAAGCTACTTCATCTGCGTACGTATTTTATGACCTTCTTACAATACGAGTGTTCCTTAATTATGACCGCTCGACGCGTGTCCGACATTTATCACTCAGGTACCTAATTGGTAAAGTACACCACTCTACCTTCGAGTCGGTATTCCCTGTTAACACTCACGCATTTTCACGTGATTCTACTTTTATAGTTTTTACACATTTTGGTATTGTCAGTAAATTGGGTTCTCGTAATACTTTTATTTCGGGATTATAATATCAAAAATAAGTAGGTATATTTAATTTATACAAACAAAGTAGTACAAGTTACTTGCAGATTTAATACAAAGTCAAAACCAATTCAACCAACAATTATTTTTTTACCGCTGCAACGCTGAATAACACCGTTTCCGGTGCTCCGTGTAGAGGCGGATGGCCAAAAACATGCTGTGGAACTCGTGGATCCAGTGGCTCCTCAAAATAAATTCTTGAATAGCATTGAATGTTTTAATTCCATTAAGAAAACCATGAATGCTAACAAAGATATCACAGTTGAGGTCACATTTTTTATCTATCAATAAATAAAAACATGACAATCATCATTTTTTACAAAGACAGAGCAAGCATAGCAAAAATATAAAAGTATTTTGGTATTTGTAGTTGTTCGCAGTTATTTTTTGTAACACGAATTTAATTTATTTTTTTGGATACCGTACCGTTGTTTAAACAAATGTATTTAATTCAAATTTATTGGATACCATAATTTAAATTAAATCGATTATATCATTTTATTTATGCTATTATTATAAAGTTTAGTTAAATTTTACAGGTAAGTCAGAATTACACATAGGATATAATGTGTAATTCTGACTTACCTGTAAAATGTATGTTATTCAAGGTTAATAAATATTCTTATTCTTATATGATAGTTGCTTCTCTTCCTGATCAATTAAATAATTTAAAATAAATTTTATGTTTTGTAGGCGACCGACTGACTCCTTGTAAGTCAACAATAAATCGAACAAATCTTGTAATAGCAAATGTAATCATTCCAACAACCGTCAACGGTAGCGCCAAACGGACTTTTATAAGCGCAAGTTTATGTTTTAGATATCCAACAATTTTTTATTGAACAATTTTACGAAATAAATTTTAATGCCAACATTTAATTTTATTCGTATGGTTGCAAACCAAATTTAAAAAAACCGTTAAAATTTAAAAAAAAACCGGATAAGTGCGAGTCAGGCTCGCCCACCGAGGGTTCCGTACAAACTAGTAGATAACAGGGGGATATCATATATTTTTTTATATTTCCTTCATGAACCAAAAAAAATACATCGTAAAAATATTTACAACCCTGTTTTAGTTTATGCTAATAAAGCTCTTTCATATGATACCCCACAAGATACGGTTAAAGAACTTTAAAATTTGGGCCCTCATTCCTTGCATAGAGACACTATTTTGTTGTGATTAAATTGAAAATGTCCAGTTTTCGGATTTTTTCCTATATGTGTACTCTAACACAATGCTTCTTGCCTGATTTCATAGTTCTAGGTCAACGGGAAGTACCCCATAGGTTATGATTCCTTATGAGTGTCGAAATGTGCGTTTTTTTCGACATATTCGGCTGTAACTTTTTTTTACGAAAACTGAGAAATTTTATTTTTCTTTCTGCAGCAAGAGACTAGATCTGCGTATATACCTTCACGCGTTCTCGAACGCGTGGTTATAAAGGTCTTGACACCCGGACAGACGGACAGACAGACGGACCGACGGCCAACAAAGTGATCATATAAGGGTTCCATTTTTTCTGTTTGAAACCCTAAAAATGGTCGTTATGAAAGGCAATCAGTGTCAAAAAAGACTTGATATAGATAATTGATCATGTTATGTAAACTATAAACCAATATCTATCTCGTTTAGTTTTTTTTTACATTGATAGCCTTTCAAAACGAGGTCATTTACCCGATCTTCCGTTTTGCGCTTATGTTGACAAAATGACTACTAAAAATGTTTTACTAGCCATTTTGTCAATATTATATGTCACTAATGACAAGAGGGAAAGAATTACGTACATGGAAAATTTATTTAAATAGGATAAATTTAGCCACGCACTTGGCTTTTCCCTTTTCCGGTAAATCACATTTAAACCAACGGGAAAAGTGCATAGGTAGTATCTAGTTTATTTATCGGGTAGGTACTTTAATAATTAGAATAAAAGTAATTTAAGCAATTAAACCGACTTCAAAACAATCTAATTAACTGAAAAGGGAGATATAACACGAAAACAATTAGCACTGGGCTACCTAAGTAGGTAAGTAAACCAACTATTTTTTGAGTTCTGTGTCTATATAGGACTATATAGTTGATGATAGTTTAGGGCCTGACGAAAATAGTTGGTTTGCGTACTTACTTAGGTAGCCCAGTTTTGATTGTTTTTGTGTTATTTCTCCCTTTTCAGTTAATTAGATTATTTTGAAGACAGTAATTTTTATTTTTATTACTTTATTTATTAATTTTTAGGGTTCCGTACCTCAATATAGGATCACTTTATTGTCCATCTGTCCGTCCGTCTGTCCGGGTGTCAAGACATTTATCTCGGGAACGCGTGAAGGTATCGAGTTGAAATTAAAACATATACCTACGCAGATTCAAAGTATCTTGCTGCAGAAAGAAAAATAAAATTTCTCAGTTTTCATAAAAAAAAGTTACAGCCGAATATAGCACATTTCGACACTCATAGAGAAATCAAAACCTATGGGGTACTTCCCGTTGACTAAGAACTCTGAAATTTGGCAAGAAGCATTGTGGAACACATATAGTACACATATAGGAAAAAATCCGAAAACTGGACATTATATATTTAATCACAAAAAAATTGTGTCTCTATGCAAGGAATGAGGGCTGCCTCAAACGTTCGCGCGCTTGGATCCGAGTGGGAGGCGCCGCTACTATAGCCCTTACTCGGATCCGAGTGGTGAGCAAGGAATGTGTTAAATATTTTTACGATGTATATTTTTCGATTTATGAAGGAAAATATAAAAAAAATATATGGTTTCCCCTTTTAATTTAGTTTGTACAGAACCCTCGGTGGGCGAGTCTGACTCGTACTTGTCCGGTTACTCAATTACTAGAATTACTCGTTTACTTCGTCGGTAGAATTTACTCGTTTTGTTTGAAACTAAAAAAAAATATATTCACAAAACTTCACTGGGTAAGTTCGTTTTATTTTCAAACACACTTTACTACTTACTACTGTAACACCTAATTTTTGCGTTATAATGTATGCCAGATCCTTTCACATAGTATTAATTATAAATTTACCGAATTTCGTTTAAATCCGCCCAGTAGTTTGTACAGCGTCGTTGAAACGCTCGTATTTGAAAATTAAAAAGTCCATATCTTGAAAACTATTGAACCGATTTTGATAAAACTTACGGTGACTCCTAAGTTGAAAGATATTTCAACTTAGGAGTCACCGTTATTCAATAAAAAAAAGTATTAATAAAGTAAAATATAATTTTTTTGCAATACAACTTCTAGTTTCTGCTTAATAGAAACATACATATACTTATGAAATTTGGCACACATGCTTAGAAGCTGGTATAGACTAACATATCTATACAAAAACTGTGCAATTCTGAGAATATTACAAACATACAGGTCGAATTGTTAACCTCCTTTTCTTGAAGTCGGTTAAAAAACAATTACACACTAGTATGTCATTATACGGAAATATGGGGAAATTAAGCAATGTACTGTGTTATATTTGATTATAAAGTTGGACGTCCTGGAGGGTTAGAAAAGTGGCATTCCAATCGTAACGATTGACATAAATTTCAACATTGATAGAAAAGTAAATATATGGGATTGACATTAGCTAACGAAATGTCACGTGATGGCACGTTGCAGTTTCTTAGCATTTCGAAGCGTAAGCGCTTATAGAAATTGAAACATTTGCCACTTGTCTAAGCCTGCTGTATGTTCTGTCTATAGTTAGCAAATATTTACCTAAGATGAATAAAACTCCCATGTGAAAATATTGCCTAGTTTAGGAGGATAAAATTGTGGCCAGAACTGATATGCCCAAATTTGAAATCAAATTTAACACCTTACAAATTACGACGAGTATCATTACATTTCAAAGTTTATCTTCTTCAAAGAAGTTTCAATCAAATCGAATAAGATTTAGCAAAATAATAAATCAATTTATAACACTTTAACAAAAATATAATTAACAATCACAAAAACTAATACCAAAATAAGTAAATATAATAGGCAAAATAAATACTAAAAGTCGGCCAATATTTCCTAATTTGAAACTACCACGATAAGTCCATAGTAAAATCAATTCTTCGAAATCAGCTTTATAGGCCTTTTTCTCTGAAACCCACAAAAATGCCTTACTATATACCTTACTAACACCCATAAATCTCACCTGACTACCTCCCATTACTGAAAACCGACCGTTCTAACCTTAATGAGTCACAATTCTAATAAACTTTCCATGAACCCGCACTAACTACCGTATAATCTTCACTAGTAAATATGTAGATAATCTGTGAAGTCGAAACCTTGTAGAAAATGTACTGATATCTGATTCACGAACTGAAACTACGTAGGAAACTGATTCACCCGAAAGTCCACCTGAAAGAGCTGAAAAGACTATAATGTCGTTTCCATCGTAAACATCTATCGTAACCATCGTAGGCTATAGTGTCGTTAAGCACCTTTCCGGGTTAGAAAAGCAACAGTAATGTCAGTGATGTTGCAGTTGTCCATAGGGCGAGCCGTCTGCCGTTTTACTTCACCTATTTTTATAAAAAAAAAAAGCTAATCGGGTCGGTTTTCAAGTTCAAGACTTCCAGTTTCATAAAATTATAAAAAGTACCCTTAATACAATATAAAGAAATATATTATGTACAACAAATGTTGCAGGTGTATCGTACGCTATACCAATTTTCATAGTCCGTTCAGATGTTTTAGCATAAAAGATTAACAAACGTACATATAAGTTAACTTTCGCTTAATTAGTACTAGTGAGATTAGAAAGATGAAATCAGATGAGATGTACATACTTCTATAATTTAACAAGGTGCTGTGCAGTATTGATATGAAAATAATGCGCGAGCGAAGCGAGCGCGGATATTTTTTAGTTAAATACATGAATTGTGAATATTATTACATGAAATAGACTTTTTTTTTTTGATTCGACGATAGGCTTGCGCTTGACCGTCAACTCACCTGGTGTTAAGCGTCAGTTACGGTCTACGATAGAGCGCGCTTGCCTAGCAAAAACCTATTCACTCGCGATTTGAAGACACTTAGATTACCTATATCTATTCGGAAAGACCCATTACGTTACATGTAAATATTATGATCCGTAGCATAAGGCCCAAGGTGCCGGGGTGCGATCGTATGGCATGTATGGCCAGTTTGACGCTGTACATACCTACCTATTTATATAATATATCTCTTTTGAACGGATTGAATAGTTTTGAAATCATAGATTAAGATAAGAATAAGAATAGATAAGATAGATTCCTTTTTTCCAAAGAAAAAGAGAATAAATAATACTTTTCAACTTTATACCACTCATTTCAGAGGTGGTGTGACAGATAGCCCACCCACACAATGACAAGGTGCAGGGAATCCCAAGCAGTTATCGTTCACGTGTGCAACTATCTAGATTTCTAGCAGACAGTGTTATGGGTATGAGTCAGGTAGGATAGACTGCGCATGCGCGAACTGTTCTAGTTTAGGCTAAGACATTCTTGTTTGCAATTTAGCTTTGTATATATAATTATGTAGGTGCCGCTTCCTAAAAGATTACTTTTAAAGAGGTTAAATTGTTTGGTAAACAGAATGTCTACATTACAATTGTCACTGAAAGACTAGTAAATTAGCATGTAAAATAAAGAAAAAAATTTAAGCAAACGGTCGAAAGCAATAGTTTGGGTTATCAACGGCTTTATCACAAGCACTGATCAGAAGTCTTTAAAATTTCATCCGCGAAGTTTCTTGATGGTGATTAAAAATAATTACGCTTGGCAGAGCTAGAGCCATGCCACAAGTATACAGAAATACCTAGTAATAAAGCGGTGTTTCGGTGCTTTGGGAGTATGGTGAACGTAGAAAACCGCGTTCCAAAAAGAACTTATCCAGAATCGGGATTAAATACAGGTTTTTGAAGAAAAATAAACCCTAACCTAACTTACGAATAATAGTTTCGTTTTGGAAACAAAAAACAAAACAATTGAGATGTTTAATTTATCTAATTTGCCAGAATATATTTTATGATTTTTGTTTCGTTGCTAAAAATAGCAACAACAAACTGGTTTTGAATTTAATTTCTATGCCTGAATAGGTATAAGGTACTCGTGTCACGAGCTAGACCCAGGATGTGTGATCTACAGATGTTAATTAGTCGAAAAGTGGGCTGTTCTATGGTACCTACTTACTTGGCATACCTATGAGCGGAAGCGTTGCATTGGTGGAAAAAAATGGCCCGAGCTATTTTCCCAAGAAGATTTACTCTAGCATACTGGAATTATACAATAAATATTTTTGTTATAAATAGATTTAATTTATAACAAAAATATTTATTGTATAATTGTGCATGATAGGTATTACTAAGCTAGATGATATTGTCTTCCGTCTTTCAGTTCACACTGCATTTTCTGATGCTGCTGTCTGAGTTTGTATACTCTTCACTCACTATAATCCTACAGAACTACTGTGAAGCAACAGTTGCTATCAAAAAAGAAGTCTCGACCAAATCGAAGCAGCAGCTAAATATTAGCAGGTTACACAGCAAATCAACACAGGAAATGCATTCATGCTTAGACAAAACCACCACAGGAAATGTTTCGCGCCTAGCACATCACTCATTGTTGAAATGAAAAGTTAAAGATGACGCACTGTCGTAAAACACATTCGTAAAACACTTATTCATTAAAAACTGTAATATTCAACAAATTCCAATTACTCTTGATTTGGTATAAATGGATGAATACATTTTTAACCGACTTCGAAAAAGGAGGAGGTTATCAATTCGTACCGTATTTTTTTTTATGTATGACCACGAATTACTCCGTCATTCGTAAACCAATTTTTATCTTTCTTAAATTGATGTATAAAGAAAGCTTCCAAGTTGGTCCCAAATGGTTGGTATTTTAGAAACATTGCTTTATTACTTTTTAAATAATCTCTAAAAGTAAAAGTATTTTCATTGGATTCCTGAGTGAGTGCGTCAGATTATAGAATCGCAGAGATCCACTGACACGTTGAGGTTTTTCGTATAAACATCTGCACATTTTCCAATCTGCGACGGCGAAGCATTTGACATTCAGTGACAAATGTCATTCTTGAAAAAAATAACGAGCGGGTGAATAGAGGTCTTTTAAAAAGTTTACAATCGTGAGAGATTTATTGAGCTTGAAAAGTAAAACCTACTTACTCCTCATCCAATGTGTATAAGGAGACAATAGAGTTACTTCAACGCTTGAGCGCCTTGTTTAATTATTATGTTTACATATAATAACGTACTTTGAAGTCGGTTGTTTCAGTTTTTAAACTTTAAAATTATTGTTTTACACGAACGTATGTTTTCAAGATCCGATCACTTTGTAAAAATATTGAACGCCCGTAGCGTAGACTTATAATGCAACATTTGGCATGATAAGTCTACGTATAATGTATATGGAGGAAAAGTGCAGAAATTAATAATCTTTATGAATTACGGTCAAATTCTGAGCACTGGTAAGATATGAATAAAAATGGAATGAATAAAACTCTCGAATCACTCTAGATATCATCATCATCATCATCTCAATCACAAGAAGTTCACTGCTGGATAAAGGCCTCTTCCATGGATTTCTAAAAAAGAGCGGTTGGCAGCGGCTTGCGCTCAGCATCTTCTTGGCACTTGTATGAGGTCTTCTGTCCACCTTGAGGCTCGTTTTCCCACGCTGTGCTTGCTGGTGTGTGGTCACGAAATCTTTTCGGCCCCATCGGCCATCATTTCTACGTGCTGTGTTCCCAGTCCACTGCTACATTAACTTGCTAATCTGTTTTGCTATATCGATGAATTTCGTACGTCTACGCCGGATATCTTCGTTTCCGATGCAATCTCGCAGAAAGATATGCTGCTCTCTACATAGCTCATTGCTTAGCCTTTGCCTAGGTAGGTATCTACTCTGTGTAGATTATACAAATATAATAGGTAAACTGTTATTAGATTCGTTGTTATAAAATTAACAGCAATTCCTCAGATATTCATTGTTTTGGCTCCGCTTTACTTAAAATTTAAACTTTATTATTGTATAATTATTTAGTGTAATAAGGTTTACAAGTGGATGCAAAATATTTTATTTTTTTCTCTATTCAAAAATATGAAATGTATTGTAGTAGTCAGAATATATATTTGATAAAATAAATTAATAATAATAATAAATTCTTTATTACTAGAATAACCTTATTACTAAAACTTATTAATATTTGACCTACAATATATACAGTTAAATATAAACAATATAGAAATAGTTATTTGTTATGCAAGGCTGAAAAGTTGGTTTTTGGGGCGAGTACTTGTATTGAAACCTGAGCAAGCGAAGGACTCTAGCATTCAAATATAGAATCCTGAGCGTAGCGAGGGTTTCAAAAGTACGAGATGTCAGCAAAATAACTTTGCTGCCGAGTGAAACACAAAATTTTCACCTCACTACAGCGAGGAAAACGCTAGTCCAGTGCTGCCACCTGTGGCTGGTCAGTGCGATTATTCAAAGAAATGAGGTTGGCGCACTGACATGAAATAAGTATTTAATGCATTTTCAGTGGACTTACGGTATAGAAAAGTATGGAATAGAAAGGTTCGAATTTTAAAAACTCTTTGCACGCTAGCGGACAAAATGCACTTTTCCACTCAGATTTCTAATGACAAACAGAATCTTTCCGAGCTTGTGAGGTGAAAAGAAAATTATAAATGCCTCGAACATGAGGTTATATGTTTGATAATGTTATGCTTTTTAATTCCGAGCGGAGCAATAGCTTAGTAACATTTATTTACAATGCAGCAAAGATTTCTTAGAAGACAATATGGTAGATAGAGAGAGCTAAAAAACATCCACCGTTGTACAGTTGAGTCACAAAATGACGCAAATTGGTGTACTTGACATTACCAAATTTTCTAATAGGGAATTCCGTTTGACATTCGTCATTTTTAACACGATAGCGAGACGAATCTTGCGTAACATGAAGATGAAATCATCGAACGTATTGGTTGTAATCAAAATGATAGCTAGTAAAAGGCTCACTCTTATCGAAAAGATAAAATATAAAAGAGTTGCAAAGTAACTGTATCAAGGCACTTATTTTTGGTCATTCTGAGTCACAATTAACAAAATGTTGTCTACCTGGCAAGTGAACGACTAGATTTAGCCATCAACTCGCCTGAATCATTGGCAACACCTATATCCAATATCCAAGTAGAGTCCGTTTAAAAAGAAAATTATCGCGGATAAACACGGAAATTAACGTCTTGAAGTATGATATACTACTACGGTATTCTGTGGTCTCGACTGAATAAAATAATGAAATAAGTACAGAAGCGCCCTCAATGACACATTAGTTATCTAACTGAACAGACTACACGACGGAGTAACGGATGCTTGCCTGAAATAACCCGATAGATACAGCCCCTATTTAAAGATTTTATTTATTTGGTTAGATATTTTTTTAAATATTCCCAAATTATCACAATAAATTCCCTGATATATCTTCCGGGAATTATTATATGGATGTTTCCCGAAGGATATAAGGAGGAGTATTTCATAATTCACCAGTCCGCACGATACCAGTTCAGTATTTTGGAATTAAAACGAAATATTCGAATTCTAAGTTTCGTCCAAATTTTCGAAATGACGACCGTGAAACGATGACGATACAGACGCACACTCGCTTAAATGAAAAAAGTCTACAATATCAATTTTGACATGATGTCAAAATATAAAAAATATAAATACATTAAATATAAATAGCTTGGGAGCATAGTTATAACAACAATAAGTCTCTCATTGGAAATAAGTCTTATGGTTAACGTCTGTGACTCTTAAAAATCCCTTTGATTATTGGCATAATATGTAGAGTTGATGTTCTGCAATTATTCTAAAAACCAGAACAAGTTGTTCATTAATACATAGAAGCAACTATTAACAGGCGTCTAGATAATAAAAATCAGTGCTGTATATTAACTTACAAGGGGAGTACATACCCACCCTTATTCATCCTTGCGACGCCCGGCGCCATAACACGACACAAAACGAAAAAAACAAAACCATTCACACGAGAATTGTGCTTTTCTATAATCATATTTGACATTTCGACTCTACGTCCAAACTATATGCAGACTTCGACCTCTAGAACTAATTTATAGTTTATAATTGCGCATTTTTGTAATTCTTCGCCCACCACCACCGAAATAATGTCGACCACCGAGTCTGCTTCCTCGAGCAACTTGTCACGTCTCTTCGTGCATACTTGTCTATTGAGTAATGAGTATTTTGGTGAAATTCCGCCTCGCGCGCGCGCCTTGGGGCGTGGGAACCATTGCGGTCAGTGTTTACATAAAATTCCTAATTCCAGTCGCTGGTTAACCGGCCAAATATTTGAGTAATTCACATGATTACTCACCACCGTTCGTGTCGATACATCATTGTGATTTAGACAGGCTATGGTTGGGGCTGCCGTCGCGCCGCCGCCGCCGCGCCGCCGCCGCCGCCGCCTGTCGCGCATCGCCTCGTGCCTAGCGCGGCGCCAGACTACCGATAAAGCCTGGGTTTCGTAGAAATTTCGCATCATTCTCTGATTCAAATTCAAATTGTAGTTAGAAGACGTTTCGACGAAGTTTTTCACGTCTCCTGTTCTCATCGATCCAATCCAAGGAAGTTTGGAATGGAAGGAGCCCCTTGCCTGTTCACTACTCAGCTGTATAAATCGTATCCGCTTCATTCCGGTTTTCAGGTCATAAGTATATTGCGTCAAGTTGGCGTCACGTGAAGATAAATTAATTGTTAAAATGCGTGATAATTGAATACATTGTTTTACGCCACCTACCTAGTGATGTACTAAAACGATCTAAGTATTTCATAAGACCTCCGTTTGGTACTGTCATTGACTTCCAAAAAGAGAAGATTCTCAATTCGTCGTATTTTTTTAATGTATGTTCCCTGATTACTCGAAGACTCCTGGACTGATTTAAACATATTTTTGTATGAAAGGGATGGGACCACCTAGGAAGTATACTTCCTAGGTGGTCCCATAGAAATTTTATCCAGATCGGTTCAATATTTTGGTTTTTATAACAAAATAGCTGTAGAAATATGTCATCCAAGTAAACGAATTGCGTGTTTTGAAGTCGTTTTTTTTTTAAAGTTTTTTAAACGATTACTTGTGTAATCCAAAATCAGTAGGCGATTAAATAACTTACCACTAAGCTCTTCGGTATTATCTACTTAAACATCACTCTTCTTTGAAAAAGTAATTTAAATAATTTTAGGCTTATAATTCTTTCTACGTTCTATTGTTTCTGAGTGTTCTAATTCAGAAATAATTTGTGAAAATCAAACACTAACGTGTATTTAAATATAAAGAATGAGGTTTGCCGTTGAAGAAAATATCACGAAAAAGCAAAAGCACAGTGAATAAGTATTTTCTGGCGTCCGAGCTAGCTAACATTAAAGTCGGAAGTTCTAACGACGTGTTCTTGCGTATTTTCACTACCGTCTAGGATAACGCTTTAAAATGCCATATCGTTACATTATGGAATAACCCCAGTAAAAAAAATAGTTGCTACTCCATGGAAAACCTTGCAGCATGGTTCTTATTCATAAAGGTATACAAATATATCAACTTGTTTTAGAATCTGAAGTAATTCAACTACGAATAAAGCCATAATGCACCATTATTTTCTAAAGACAAAAAAGTATCTCATCATCATCATCATCTCAGCCATAAGAAGTCCACTGCTGGACATAGGCCTCCCCCATGGATTTCCAAAAAGACCGATTGGAAGCGGCTTGCATCCAGCGTCTTCCCGCCACTTGTATGAGATCATCTGTCCATCTCGTGGCTGGTCTTCCTACGCTGCGCTTGCCGGTACGTGGTCTCCACTCGAGAACCTTTCGGCCCCATCGGCCATCAGTTCTACGTGCTATGTGTCCTGCCCACTGCCACTTCAACTTGCTAATCCGCTGTGCTATATCGGTGATTTTTGTACGTCTACGTATCTCTTCATTTCTGATTCGATCTCGTAGAGAGACTCCGAGCATAGCCCTCTCCATAGCTCGTTGCGTGACCTTGAGTTTCCTTATAAGGCCCATAGTTAGGGACCACGTTTCAGTGCCGTATGTCATCACTGGTAACACACACTGGTTGTAAACTTTCGACTTGAGGGACTGGGGAATATTGGACGAGAAGACGCTTTTAAGTTTCCCGAACGCTGCCCAGCCGAGTTGGATACGACGATTGACCTCCCTCGTAAAGTTGGACCTGCCTAATCGGACCGTTTGTCCTAGGTAGACGTATTCGTCAACAACTTCAAGAGTGAAGTTCCCCACAGATATTGGGGTGGGCACTACATGGGCGTTCGACATAACCTTCGTTTTGTCCATGTTCATTTTGAGGCCCACCCGTTGGGAAACTCTATTGAGGTCTTCGAGCATCGTACTGAGCTCTTCCATCGACTTTGCCATGACTACTATATCGTCGGCAAACCGAAGGTGAGTGATGTACTCGCCGTTAATATTGATGCCGAGCCCTTTCCATTCCAGAAGCTTATAGGCATCTTCCAAACCGGCGGTAAACAGTTTCGGAGAGACAACGTCTCCCTGCCTCACGCCTCTCTTCAATGGAATTGCCTCTGAGTTCTGGTCTTGTACTCGGACTGACATGGTGGCGTTGTTGTACAAACACTTCAGCACTTCGACATACCGATAGTCAATACGGCATCGCTGGAGAGCCTCAAGCACCGCCCAGGTCTCGATCGAATCAAAGGCTTTCTCATAGTCCACAAACGCTAAGCAAAGGGGCAAGTTATACTCTTCGGTCTTCTGTATCACTTGCCGCAGCGTGTGGATGTGGTCTATGGTACTATAACCTTTTCGGAAACCGGCTTGTTCGGGAGGCTGGAAGTCATCGAACCTGCGTTCAAGACGATTCGTGATGACCCTTGAAAACAGCTTATAGACATGGCTCAGAAGCGAGATGGGTCTGTAGTTCTTCAGCAAAGTGTTGTCTCCTTTTTTGAAGAACAGCGCCACCACGCTTCTGTTCCATGCTTCTGGCGTTGTACCTTCAAGCACGACGGAATTGAAGAGCCTCTGAAGGACTTTTAGTATCGGTGTTCCACCCGCTTTCAGTAGCTCTGATGTAATTCCGTCGTCGCCCGGTGCCTTGTTGTTCTTGAGCTGTTTCAAGGCCATCCTAATCTCATACAGGCTGATGTCCGGGATATCTTCGGTATAATGTCGAGTCAGTTTGGCTCTTGGATCTTTGCCCAAACTGCTAACAGGTTTTGCGACCGATGTGTATAACTGTCCATAGAACCTCTCGATTTCCCTCAAGACTTCTGCTTTGGTCGACGCTAGACTGCCATCTTCCATCTTCAGCTTCGTCAACTGGCTCTGCCCAATAGACATGTCTTTTGCGAACACTTTGGAGCCTTTATTCCGCTCTATCGTCTCTTTAATACGATTAGTATTAAAGGTACGGATGTCGTGTCGCATAGACTTTGATATGAGTCTATTGAGCCGCCTATATGACCCTGCATCACCGGAAGACTGCAGTTGCAATGAGCGTCGTTCAGCCATGAGGTCGAGGGTATGGCTCGAGAGCTTTTGCGGTCTATTTGTACGGTGGGGTTTATAAAACTTCGCGCCCACCGTACGAACAGTTTCCACAAACCTGTTATTGATCTCATCCACTGATGCGCAGCTCTCCAGGCATTCGAAGCGATTCGATAGTTCGAGCTGAAAGCTTTCGGGGTTTTGGATATGGGCGTGAGTGGGTCGGAGTGTAGACTTCATCATACGGGACCTCTCAAGTTTAACATTAATATTCAAAGTGCCTCGTACCATTCGGTGATCACTTCCGGTTTTAACCATGTTGATCACAGAGACATCATTGAATATTTGTTTCTTGGTGGTCAGGATGAAGTCTATCTCATTTCTCGTAGAACCATCGGGACTCAACCAGGTCCATTTCCTATGAGGTGGCTTCTGGAAGAAAGAGTTCATCATGAAGAGTCCCTCTTTCTCCAGAAAGTCGGCCAACCTCTGTCCCCTGGGGTTCCGTTGTCCATATCCAAATTGCCCCACTCTCAACTCACTTTCGCATTTCCTGCCCAACTTCGCATTGAAGTCCCCCATAACAACATTAAAATAGGTCTCAGAAGTGTGTATGGCCCTACTAATGTCCTCATACATCACCTCCACCTCATCATCCGAGTGTGCCGAGGTCGGTGCGTATACCTGGATGACCTTCAACGAATATCTCTTGGATACTCTGAGTATCAGGTACGCAACCCTGCTCGATACACTGTCGATGGCAAGAATGTTGTTAACAAGGGACTTGTGGACGAGAAACCCGACACCACCTTGGGACGGTTGGTCGCCCTCCCGGTAGTAGAGTAGGTTGCCGGATTTTAGGGTTATCGTGTCCTCACCCTCTCGTCGGACTTCTGATAACCCCAGGATATCCCAATGTAACCTACTCATTTCTTCTTCCAGCTCAGCTAGCTTCTCGTCTGTCCTCATCGTGCGAATATTGTGTGTTACCAGGGCCAGTCGTCGTTTATGCAGGGGGTGGTAGCCGGATCTCTTCCGGAGATTCTTAGCACCCCTTGCTCCGCCGTGACCAGGACCGCTACCGTAGCCCGGAATAGCGGAGCTGCCGGGGACTGGGGGCCTGGTTGTTTTGTTCATCTTCATTAGGGGGGGGTTAAAAAGTATCTATATTAAAAGAAAAACAAAATACCCGACTGCAGAAAATCAGTTTTTGCAGTCTAACTTACGATTTCGTTACGCTTGATACGATGTTGAATGTACATTTTATGTAAGAAAGTATGCGTAAAATCGTTGTGAAAGATTATAAATGCGCATTATTTAGAATATTTCTAGTAAAATCACTTATTTATTACGATAAAGTTCGTTGGAGGTTATGAAAAAACACATTTTTTTATTTTTGCGAGGGAATGAAGACGATTCAAACGACATCTCGCACATCAAAATCGGTCAAGCCGTTTAGGCTGAGGGGATCATATAGAAACTTACATTCCCATATACATACATTCTAAAAACATATCCTCCTTCTTACGAGTCTAGTCGAGTAAAACGTAAAAGTAAATAACTAGCTCATGTATGACAATTAACAATCACGGGCAACTGTCTCTGATTGCTATTGTAAACATATGATGAACTTATATCTGTTAGAACACAGTCCGCGCCAAAATAAACAGCAATAAAACATCGGTGAATAGACGGAGAAAACTGTTGTTATTATTGATGAGGTCAATCCGTAAATATTATGATGGGACGATAGACGGTAGACAAGTCCGTAGGCGAGCCATTAGTCAAATACTCAAGAGCATTCCCTGCGATCCTGCGATGCGGAGGAGATAATAACCAGAAAAACATATCAGAGTATATTTTTTGACTTTGAAGATGGTTTGAATTACACCGTCAACTTGCCTAATGATGAGCGATGTGGCGGTCTATGTACACGATTACCTATAAAAGTACTATTTATTGATTTAAAGGCACTCAGTTTCAAAAATATATGAAACAATGAACGAATATAGAGTCCGGGGATGTAATACTTTTTTTTAAATCTCTAATAGCAAAGACATTCCCATTACGACTTTATCAAAGTACCTATAAGAGATTAATTTTACCCGATAAGTATATCTTAATCGTTGGTATATACGTTCTAATCTTTGTTAATACCATTAAATCATCGTATAATAGTAGCGTTATAAGATAGGTATACATTTATATTATTTCAAATTACAAAAACAAATATTTTTATGCAACTGAATAAAGAGCAAGTACTGGCAAATTGATCGCCGGGAAATGCTTGCTCGCCTTTGCGTGATAATATAAACGAAATATAGGTAGCCTATTTGGATTAAAATTTAAACCCATGACTTATTACGTTTTGGATGAATAAATGTAATATAACCTAAATTTATACATGTATCTTAGAAACTTATCGGTAATATAAATTTAACAAACTAGCGTTTGAAATTATATTTCTGTGGTTCCGCTACTCGGTGGTCTAGGTCAATATCATCGAGAGATCAGTAAATTCTCATGGAACGTCTATTTCAAGAGTCAATGCTTTGTAAACAATGAGATTGCTAACCGATTAGTAAATTCATACGCAGCTCTGTCAGGGACGCCTGGGACAGGAGAGAGGTCAGCAAGGAGCTATCATCATCATCATCATTAGCCTACGTAATCTATATGCTATACCTATTGAACGTCGGTTTAGAAAGTATGCAGAACTCTATGCTCAAAGAGCTTTATTTAGGAGATAGATTGTCGTCGATTGTACAATTACTTTCGCTCGATCTCGTTAAAAAGGCTACGCTGTCAACCGTAGTACAGTGTACCCGCAATTAACCAACCGCCAGAAATAGAGAAGTCATTCAAGCCGCTTCCAACCAGCCTTTCGGAAATCCATGAAGAAGGCATATGTCCAGCAGTGGACTTCTTGTGACTGAGAAGATAATGTTGAAATAAAATGTACTTGTCATATTCAAATTTAGAAAGATATTTTTTTATGTGAAACATAATGCAGCATGTCAGACCAGCTGTACCGTTGACGCGGCAACGCAAAGGCAGGATTTTTATAACAGAGAAAGTGATATTTAAAAAAATCATCACCTTTCATGCATATTTTCTGTAAGATATATTTAAAGCACATTTATCAGTAATACCGCGACGGCTCAATTCATTTTCTGCGCACGTTTGACCACAACTACACACAATAAAAAATACAAGTACTTACCTAAATGCGTTTAATTTTATTAACATTTTCGAAGTTTTGCTATTTAATTTTATCTAAGCATGTTATGAGCAGAGGATTCCACGAAAGAGAGCAGAAATCATTGGTGATGTAATGATGTAGATATTCCGAATCATTTTGCACTAAAACACGCGATGGCATCATTTATACGTTCAAATAAATCGATTATCGCCGCTATTGTACAACACTTGATAAAAATTATGATCTAATCTAACATCTATAAATTTATTGTTTAACACGGCTCCGACCGTGACGTTCCAGTTCTGTCAAGAAAAGGAGTAAAAGGACATTATATTCCGAATATACAGCCCCGGATCTATTGGGGCAAACCGGGGCACCCGCCCCAGGCGGCATTTTCAGGGGGCGCAAAAATCATAATGAATATGATTAAAAATAAGATAACTTGCTCCACAAAGCGCCTAGAATACGAAAGCTTGGTTGACTCACCGTTAAATTTTAAGAAAAAGGCGCCACATAGATAATTATATTAAGTTTTTATTTTAAGCGCTGGAGAGAGGGGCGCCACCGTAAAGTTTCTGCCCCGGTTCGAAAAAATCGTAGATCCGGGGCTGCGAATATACTCAGTATAGTACGAACGTATAACAGGGTTTATTAACCTTTTTTTTTGTCACGGACAACTTTTGAACAATTTCAAAAGTTGTCCGTGACAAATACATACAACAACATTACACAAAAACACATACATTTCAATAAATGTCAATAATCTCTGATGGACTCATGGACTTCTTCGAAATAAGAAAACAAAACAAGGCTTTCATAAAAAATGACAAGCTGCAGAACAACGTGCGCGATGCTCTTGCGAACAAATAGTAGTGTCATTGGTAATCAGTTAATCCACGGGATAAATTTAATATACGAGAAAATCAGCTAATGAGAATGGTAGAGTCACGCGAAAGAAAAATTTCCCATAGCACTACTAGTAGTGCCATGCAGTAGTGTCAAAGGAAACAAACGAAAAAGATTAGCACGTACTTAGAATATAGAAAAATAAGCACGTATTACCGCTGACATGGCTCACGGCTGTGTAGTGAGACAGTTACTATTAATAAGAACTAAAGAAAAAATACTTGAGGGATTATAGTTGATTATATGGAGACCTTATTTCACCTTATATTTGTTCTTCGTTTGCCACTCACTCGTCAATATAAATATAAAAACATAATCCTCCATCTTATGCAGTCGGGTAAAAACTACATGAACTTTATAGAAGTTTTCCCCTCCAGTACCTGTACCACGCCTCATAGAGAAAAAGATATTTCTAACGATTCCAGTGAATATTTTTTAACTATAAATAAAAATAAATATATTCAGTACCGTCAGCAGCATAGGCCCTGCCCCGCTGCCAGCGGTTTTTTCGTATTTATTTTTATTACTCTACTGTAAAAAACTTGAAAATTAAGTCAAATAAATAAATACGTGATGAATATAAAACTAGGACTATATCCCAAAGAATTTGTTAGTACATATAGATCGCTGCTATCTCTTAATACCTAGGGACTGTAAAGAGTGGACTTAACTACTACTTAACTTAAACCTATCTCTTTTCTGTCGCTAAAAGCTTTCATATTAATCATAGAAAAGTGGATGGCTCCACTCCAGCAACTATCGTGTTATTAATTTGTTATCACTTTTTGCACACAAATATAAGACTTGGAGTCAGTTGACCTGCAAGTTGTGATGTTAATCGGCCATGATATACTGGTTGCTGCCTGCTTAATCTGGAACATCACCGTAAAGTCACACGTGTGGTTATTATTACATCAGGCGAGTTTGCAGTCAAACGCAAACCTATAAATATATGAATAAAAAAACATAATAACATAGAAACATGTGTGTCTGTCTGTCATGATCGTAATTCAATTTTTATTATATTGTTAGTTTTAGTTCTATAAAGTTGACTGGTAAAATTACATTTTACCAATAAATATATGAACCCGCAGTTTCACCCGCGTAGTGATGATAATGATGATAAAATATAGCCTATATCCTTCTCCTGCTCCTAAAGAATCTATTTGCCAAATTTCACGATTAGTTCAGCCGTTTAGCAGTGGAAAGGTAACAAGCAGACATGATGTCTGCTCTTTCTCTCCCGAGAGAGCGACAGACAGACAGAGATACAGACAGACAGAGTCAGTCTCACTTTAGTATTATAAGGGAGTATGAATATATAATTCCCTTATCATATATAATCTAGCTTTCGTACTTTTCAAATTTAAAAAGAAAATGGATAAGTCCTTATCAACTAGTGAATCACTCATGGTAGCTCTTGAATATTTGGGAATCAGTGACAGTTATATGAATATCTTTATTGTGCTATTTTTGAGATACGATGTAATATAACAGATTTTATCAGAAATTTCTAGGAATCGATTATCATTATATATTTTGTCATCGCTGATTAGGTGATGATATTATTTCGCCACTGCAGCAGATATTGCAAAAAATATTTTCGTAGTTTTTCTTGAGCAATATTTGCATATTTACCCGACAATATATTTTTTTTTTTTTTATGGTGAGTGACCCGTAGTTTTTATTTAAAAATGTGTGAAAATCACGTTAATTTCCATAGTAAAATATTTGCATAACGCCAGATAGTAGAATCACAAAATACGTATTGTGTAGCGTGTATACAAAACTTGCTAGAAATTAACGTAATGATGACATAAATACAGCACCAGCGTTGTAATTGTGACTTCGCATAATCATTTATATGTAAACAAATTGAGGGTGCGTTGTATTTTAACCTACTTTAGAAAAGAAGGTTCTCAATTCGGTTGTATGTTTGTTCACCGATTACTCCGACAATTGTGCATTGATTTTGATGATTACGTTTTTATTTGGTAGGTTATACTTGAGGTTGTCCCATTTAATTTCATTGAAATCGGTTCATTACTTTGGTTTTTATTACAAATTAACTGGAAAAATGACATCCTAGTAAATGAATTGCGTATTTTGAAGTCGGTTTTTTCAGTTTTTAACCGACTTCTAAAAATAAGGAGGTTATCAATTCGTCTATATGTTTTTTTAAGCTATAATTATTTTATATTTGTTACCGCATAGCTCCGACATTTATGAACCGAATCGATTTGGAAAAGCATTTTTTATTTATTTAAAAGGAAACTTAATTTTGGAATCTTGGTCCCACAGAAATTTCATCAATATCTGTATAGTAGTTTGGTTTTAACAACAAAATAGCTGAAAATATATAATGTCATCTAAGTAAACGAATTTACATAATTTCGAGCGCAGTGCATTACCACACAGAGTTTTGAAGTGTTGATGTCCAAAGTTCTCGACCTCGGAAGATTAAAAGGTTAAGACAAGTGTATTTTATCACTGAATTACAAAAAATAATGTACATAAGTACCTCGATTCGTTAAGCTCGTTTCCACTAAAGCGGTAAACATGTTTTTAGGGTTCCGTAGTAAACAAGGAACCCTTACAGTTTCGCCATGTCCGTGTGTCTGTCTGTCCATCCGCGGCCATGCTCAAAATCTATAAGTACTAGAAAGCTGTAATTTGTTATAGATATTCCTATTATGCCGAGAAAGTCGTAGAATAAAATTTTGAAAAAAAAAGAATTGAAAAGAATTGCCCTAAACGGTTGACATTGGTGATATGAAAAAAAACATATTGAAATTAAAAGGAAAACTATCACGGCTAAGTAGGCTTTACAAGTTAACGAGTTATAGTCGATCAACTTAAAGTAATTATTTAGACAAGTCAAAAATGAATACCTATTTCATTTAAATTAACATAAAATAACTCATAAGTTTGTAGTTTAATACTACAAACTGAAGAAAAATCATGATCATGTTTTAAGGTCACATAAATTATGATATGTAACTACAGAACCCTACATTGCGCGTGCCATGATAAGCGCTTGGCCATTTATTTATGTTTCATTGCAGTAACTTTCACGGCTTATTATGTATTACATAAGTAATAAGGACTCTGATAAGCAAATGCACGAATTAACAGAAATACGTGTGCCGTGTGCAATGAACAGAGATGTATTATATAATATGTTTATAAGCATAAACATATTTTTACTGTTTACCATATATTTATCGTGGTTCGGCACTTTGTTCCCGATATTACGGCACATTTGCATGTACTACTAGGTACACTAATTTATAAATCTGCGCGGTTTTTTTTTGCGCTTCCTGAATGGGTCTTTCCGAATAGATATAATCTAGGTGTCTTCAAATCGCGAGTGAATAGGTTTCTTCTAGGCAAGCGCGCTCCATCGTAGACCGTAACTGTCGCTTAACAGCAGGTGAGTTGACGGTCAAGCGCGAGCCTATCGACGAATAAAAAATAAAAAACCATCATATCTAAAAACATATTTATGAAATAAGATATAGTTAGGTTTCTATTACACAATCTATATATTTGTTTAAAAAATTAAAACTACCGATTTCAAAATACGCAATTTCTTTTACTGGGACTAAGTGACATATTTTTCAAGTTACTTTGTTTCAAAAGCTAAACTACTAAACCGATTTTGATAGAATTGTCCATACAATGGTTGGTCCCATGACCAACTTAGGAGCTTTCTCTATACACCAATTCAAGAAACACATAAATTGGATCACAAATGACGGAGTAATTTATGTACATATATAAAAAAATACGTTACGAATTGATAATCTCCTCCTTTTTTGAAGTCGGTTAATGAGTATCCTTCATAATAATTCTAATAAAGCCACTTATTTGCTGCGACAATGTACAGATTTATAATTATTATTACAAAAAGTTTAACACACTCAGAATGTAAAGACGAATCTAACCACACATCGCACATATACAAATCGATCAAGCAATGTAGGTATGGGGTACCTAACATAACAACAAATATACATATACATATCCACACGCACACATAGATACAAACGTCATCATCATCATCTTAGCCACAAGAAGTCAACTGCTGAACATGAATGAATTTGATGAATGAATTTCCAAAAAGACCTGATGGAAGCATGACCTCCAACAACCAACCGACTAAAATGTAAAGGCTGTTTCCATCAATCCCTTCCTTTCCCCCGGGGAAAGCAAATTTTTAGTAGCAATAAAATAGACTTTGTACTAGATTTTCTTCAGTGTTTTCCTTGTAACACCAAGTTTTACGAAAATGAAATCCCTCAATTCCGTCCAAGATCAGATTTTTTCCTTTCAAAAAAACCTTCTATGAACCTCCAATCTGGCATCTATTACATATCTGTCACCGGCATCGTCGGTGTCGTCAAGTAGAGCCGGCAATACTGATTTCACCTTATCAAAACCCTATCTCGTATGTTTTCCTCGCGTTCTGTTGCATAGTATTTACGCAGTACGCACGCTCCAAACAGGTTTTACTGAATGCACAGTGCACCGTTCACTCTCACGGGTTTTTCGCGCACGTGCGACGCGGGCTTGATGCCATGGCGCTAGGAATTCCCTGAGTTATCCTGCTATATGATCTACTTATTTACTTGATTCGAGATTATTTTAAGTAATATGGTGAACTGTAAAATCGTTTACGTAACAGATTTGCCTTACGTACTTCCCAATCCCAATCCCAACTTTGAAATGGTAATCGACAATCATGTAGGAAGGAAATCTTGGGAAGTTCTGGTGCTGGTTTGAAAATCTGAACAAGTACCTTCTCCCGTTAGCTGCCTCACTTGAGGGCTAGTCACCATTTCAGGTTAGGTGTGCTTACAATGGTCATATTACCTATCATTTAAAATCAGATAGGTAAGCTGTGGTTAACCTGGCGACCATACAAATTGTAATTTTATTGACGTGACAACGTCTAAATCGATGAACGCCGCCTGCACGCACGAAAAACTATGACTCATTGTCCCGTTACATCATCATCATCATCATTTCATCAATGTTTTGTTATGACGTTGTCACGTTAAACTATCGTCCGTAAACCGACTTTACAGACAACCATTTTTTTTAAAAGCTTGAGATTTTGGTGTGCTTGTCGTTTCTCGTTTTTTTTACTTATTTTTTCCACCCTGTGCATCTTATTTTTCTTATTTCTATGGGACCAATATAAAAGGATTTACAAATCGGTATCTACTCGTAAATGATGGAGTTATGCGGTAATTAACATAAAAAAAAATAACTGAACTGAGAACCTCCTATTTTGAAATCGATTAAAAATAAAGGCTATTGCACATGTTGTGTGATTCTTGAGTCAAGAACGATGACGAAAAAACCCGGTAGGCCTCTATGCTATTTAATTTTCAGGGCTCTTTCTGAAGAGCGTAGTTAACCTGCTACAATGAGTCCAATTTTCTATACCACACGTGCGACAGCAATCCAATAGGCGACAACAGGCGACATACATCAGCCTTCGTGACTGGGCGGTTTCTTGTGTCAAGGATTTTGGGCGGCAGTGTCTGCTACAAGCGGGGGCGGAACTTTCTGGGAAGTTCTTTCGGCAAAAACTTTATCTTGTAGTTGTTGGACTTTTATAGAGTCTCCCCCCCGGAGAAATATCACGTCTTTGCAACGTACCACCGAGTTGTTGTATATAACTGGCTGTGAGATGATGATGATCCTACAAATAACTTATCATTCTATACATAATCACGCTATTATCTACTTATCACGAACACTGTAAGCATTGTGTTTCAGATTGAAAGTCAATGTTTCCTAAATTTCAGGTCTGATTTGAAATCTAGCGCATAGTGATGAGCGCAATACATTGCCACACAGGCAATGTATTGCGCTATATGCACACCAATATTTCTGGATGGCATGGGATTGTGCAAAATTTTACATGAGACGTTAACCTTAAGTCTCACGACTTATTTACATAGAAATATGTAGAATACGTATAAGTATGTACCTACGTGGAATGTAGGAATTGGAAAAAAAATAAACTTAAAATATTTTTATTTTTTTTACAGGAAAACCTAAGAAAATATCGTCAGATTTAGGGTATTTTTAATTACTTCGTATTTAATTTGTGAAAGACCAAACAGTCATGCAACACTAAAATGAATAGATAGGTATTACACTGAAAATTTCCCCACATGCATAAATATATGCACATGAGTATATTTTATGATGTGGGATTTTTTTTATGCACATGAGTATAATTATATGTATACATATATACCTACTACGTGTCTGAAATAATAAAAAAACACATAACTGTACTTGCGTAAGCGTGTCACAAAGATATAAAGAGACAATAATTTGTAGTTTTATAAAATTTAATTTCAATAATATTTATAGGAAACCGTTAAAACAACAGTATTTGGTTTTTATAACAAAATAACTGGAAAATCTGTCATCCAAGTAAGCGAATAACATATTTTGAAGTCGTTTTTTTTTAAGTTTTTTAATCGATGACTTGTAAATATCTATATATACTGACATATAACAGTTCTATATGACACCTATTACATCTTATTGCACAATGATAGTAATAATAAAATAGCAGTTTTTATGATAAAATATATAAGTATATTGATATAATTCTGTGTCATTCAAGAACGTGCTTAAAATAAAATAAAAAACTGTAAATCAGGAATTAGATGCGATTTGCAAATAAGCGATTTTCCTATACTTATCTAAAAAAAAATAAGATAAATTATTATAATAAGAAATAAATCAGCAAAATTTATCAATATTTTATAATCTTCTTAGTCATAAAAAGATAATGAAAGTTAAATTATTGCATTTCTATGCAAATTAATTTATGCCCGTCTATATGGTATTTTGAACAATACCATCATTTAATTATTTTTTTGATTTTTGGTTGTACAAGGTGTTACAAATGTAGACTTGACTACTTATATCTGTTTGTTACGCAACTAAAAATCATGTATAATTACAGTAAAGAAAAAATAGAAGTGAAAAACGTATAAGTACCAGGATCGTATCATGTGGGAAAATATAGTATTTAATTATTTCTTAGGTTTTCACGATTGTAAGTAAATTGAACGTAGGATCTTAAAATTATGTCAAATATATGCGATAACAGTTAGAGAAAGCTATGTTTAATTTCATTATAGTACTGCAATAACTTTACTAGTACTGTCTGGAAATCATGATCATTTTAATTAATCAATTAATTCTTATTGATTAATTTAATTAATTAATTAACTTAGCTAATGTAATTGGCGCTTTTACCATTTTAGTTAATGTAATATAAATAAATAAATAATAAATTATTGAATGTACTTTATGTTACAATAAATAGACGAGTCTCCTGTCAAGCAAGTCACTTACCTGGTAAGTAGTAGATTTGATCAAGGTAGCGTGGCCTATAACAGATCAATACCACGCCTAGAATGTATATCTTCAAATATTTCAAATTATAATATGGCAAAGCACTGCGCTGATCATCCTGAGATAACTATTAATTACGCTCAGATTTTTCTAAGAAAGCGTAAAAAGCACTGCTCTTTTGGAAATGCAATATTTGTACTCTACTGATTTTAAAAGATATGGCAAGGCAACGAAGGTGATAGATAGCCTTGTCTAGTTACGTCATATATGTATACTTTACTAAGAACAAACCGACATTACCTTGTGTTCAAATTCATCGACCGATTCATAGAAAATTACGAAAAGACAAAAAGTCGGAATATAGAAGCAAGGCCACGCGTGTGACAATACTGTGACAAACTAATTGACAGGTTCATTCATGGGCGGAAACCGTGATAAATGAGTGGGCAAACAGACAGACACACTTGGCAGTGGCCTCCTAACTGGGATCCAACCAGACATCTTCCTTGCCAAGCGTACGAGTAATGAATCAGTCACTGGTTCAACTCTTCAATCATGTGCCCTTTCTGGCCGTCTACTGTCTGGCAACCGTGTCTAGCATTAGGTGTTGGATAGTACACATTTTTTAAATCTAGTTTTTGCTCCTAGAATGAAGTAAGTAGACAGATTTCTATAACCATCAGATGAATAGGAGGTATCTATTCCTGTTGTTCCCTTTAAGAGACGTGCAAACATTTCTATAGAGTCACAATGGTATCACATATTTTTAGCCTGTTAGCGAATAATTACAATTTAAAATCTGAAAAATCCGACTTCTAAATACGCAATTTGTTTACTTGGGTGACATACATATTTTTCCAGTTAGTTTGTTATAAAAACTATTGAACCGATTTTGATAAAATTTATATGGGCTCTGGGTATGGCCAAACAAAAAAAAATCGTCAAAATCAATTCATAATTGATGGAGTAATCGTTGAACAAACTTACAAAAAAACATACAGTCGAGTAACTCTAGAACATCCTTCCTTTTGGAAGTCGGTTAAAAATTGAAACTGACATCTCGATTTTATAGTAGAACAAAATATTCAGCGTGACAACACAATCGTTCAGTTTTAATCTGGATTGGCAGGTTAATGGCGTAAACTCTATATTTTTTTTTTAAATCCCATAATTTTTAGCCTGATAAATGCTAGTTTATAATTTGACCAGCCATATTACAACACCATTATACCACACGCAAGTGACTCACTCAACCGTCTGCTCATGAATTGTACTGCAAACATTTCAGTCAGGTGTAAACTAACTGCTAACTGGGTCTCAATGGTCGAGGGTGGTAGAAATTCCGCCCAGTCACTATGACATCACACCCGGTTCGAGCCGTGACGACGACTTTCCTAGAAATTTTCATAATTCATGCCAACATTTCGTTGGAACGATTATAAAACGGCGAAAGTTCAGCGTTAATAAGCTTCTTTGAAATATTAAATGGGAGGAATCGCTGAATGTGCTCGGGGAATTAGGTGGAAACGTTTTCCATAATATACAATTTATTAAACTACCCTTTATTTGGTGGGTGGAAATGTGCTAAGCTATTTATGATTTACAAGAATCTGTGTACGCTGGATGCAAGCCGCTTCCAATCGGCCTTTTTGGAAATCCATGGGGGAGGCCTATGTCCAGCAGTGGACTTCTTATGGCTGAGATGATGATGATGATGATGTGTACGCAAAATCAATACAACATTTACTTTCTATATGGTCAAAACAGTTTCTCCGCGATTGTATATTTTTGCATCCAAATTAATTTATCTCGACGTTTCAGGTACCTTTTATGTAAGTACTTTCATATTTTTACTGTTGTAATTGTTTCTCTTAAGTTTCTTGCTTTTTCAATAGTACAAGTAATCGTTTGAATAAACGAAAAAAAAACGACTTCAAAGTACGCAATTCGTTTACTTGGACGACAAATTTTTCCAGTTTTGTTGTAAATAACAAAATAGTGACCCGATTTTGATAAAATTTCTATGGGACCACCTCAGAGCAATAAAGAAAGATACTTAGTTTGTCAGAGGGGACCACCTGGAAAGTACAGGTGTCTTCGAGTAATCCGGAAACATACATAAAAAAAATATATAAAAAAGATTCCGACGAATTGAGAACCTCATATTTTTTTGGAAGTCGGTTAAAAAGAGCGCTAAATTAAACGTGACGACCTATAATGAAAGTTTAAATTGACGTAGGAAGCCAACAAGGCAATCAACGTATGTATTTAATCAAATATCGTACAATGACGTGTGGACTTATTAAGTAGATGTAGATACTATAAATGCGATTTGTTTAAGTATCCAATAAGACACTAGCAGCTTCTTAACATAAAGTTCCTTCGATGGGGTATTTCTCATAATTAAGTCGAAGAGTTTTTTTTTTACAGGAAGTCAACGCACTACTAAGTTAAATGAGTTATCGCAATCGTATGAATTCAGTGGCATGATTATGTTATCAAGTTGATTATGTTATATCGCAACTTATGATAGCAGGTAAAGTGATGCAACCGCAACTGGACTAAGCGGCTTGAGTTGTCTCAGGTCAAGGTTGTGGCCATCATTTTTCCTAATATTTCGCTCAGGCTATTTTTTGTGAAGCCGCTTCCAATCGGTCTTTTTGGAAATCCATGGGGGGCCTATGTCCAGCAGTGGACTTCTTATGGCTGAGATGATGATGATGATTTTTTGTGACGAATGGCCTGCAAATGTTTCAGCCAGTCATCGGGGCTAATTTAGCTCTAGATCCCTCAGTACAAATGTGACTATTTTATTATTTTTTGCATATGTCATAATTATATTTTATATCAAAATTATCTTATAAATTATTTATTGTAAAATCAGACCACCTTTAAATCACTATTCACCCGATAAAATATAAGCCAGTACTTACGCAGAATAATATATCAAAAAAGATGGTTTATCGCCAAATATTTTGCATGAGGCCATCAAACTATTTACGAAGTCAGTCGAATAAATTCCTTCTGTATTAGTTAAAGAACTTACGTGTGCTGATTTAATCAGTCAATTGTTTTATGATTATGAGCAGATAGGTTATCAATGACAGGCGCCGCCACCGTCGCCGTCGGCGCGTGTGATTACATACTATCATCAGAAGTGGAGTGACACTGTTATCAAACAATCTAGGCCATGAATATCCTCTAATAGTCGGTATGCGATTACTAATAGAATGGGATTTCCAATTGATTTATGATAGTGAAATAATGCGATTAATTTTATTACCAAAAATCTAACGTAACGTATCTTGAACATGTGATAAGAAAATACCTGACGCGTGTTCTTACTTCAAAATTAGTATGTGTACCTAATGATAACTCAATTTACAATTTTAAACAAGTTGTGAAACATTACTAAGTAAGTTCGTATAGAGTGAATGGCCAGCCCTAGTGTCAGAGTTATTAAGCCGCCGAAAGGCCTCTGATCTGGCCGTTTTTAAGAAAAATAACCGAGACCTACAATTTAACATGTCATCCGATCCACGGTAGCGCTCAGAAAGAAATGCCACTCACGGTCACCCATCCGAAGGCTGACCTGTCCTAGTCAAGCTACGCCACGAGCGCTACGTTAAACATTACTAAAACGCGTGTAAGGAAATAAATTGACAAAATTATATGTATAGACAAATTTTACTAAAGGTATATCTTGATAGAGGATACATAAAAACTTTAAGAGTTCCGCAAAAGGAAAAAAATGCAGCCCTAAAGTTCCCCGAAGACAATTCGGTTACAAGTAGGCCTAGTGACGTAGGAAACGTCACCTGTCTAAATAATGCAACGTCAGAGCTGTGACGCGGCCGCAGGCGGGTGTGTTACACTGTTGACTCAGGCCCAGCTTTATAATACAACTCGTCAGTCACAGAGACCAGAACACAACAGACCGTGGTAGAAGCAACACGTGCGACAGTGATTGTGATAACGTACCTGTGACCAGTGATAAGATAACGGTGAAGAATTGTGAAAAAAATAATTGTGGTGTAAAAATTTTGTGACGTTATAAAAGTGACAGTTAAAATGGCAAAATACGAAATTCTGTGCTTATTGTTGGTAGTCGTGGTGGTGACGGCGCGTAGGGCGCACCACCCTAAATTCCCTTATAAGTTCATAGAGCGTGATTATAGGAATACCAAAGGTGAATACACAAAAGGTGAATATGGTGATGGATTACAGTTATTTTAGTGAAAGTTTATGATGCAACTCTAGTTCTACTTAAGTGATACTAGTGAATGATTATCATTTTAACAGAGAACCTTCAACTTAATTATTTATTTAGTATTATTTCAATCAGTATGCCCAGATGCAGGGTATTTTTTTGGTCCCTAAATTAATTTCTGCTCTTCAATCTGCCAATACAACATGTTTGTAGATATAAAAAAGAGTAAACTTTTTTTCATATTAATTTAAAAAAGGAATTGCTATAACGAGGTTCTCTTTTGTCCCCAGTTGCCTGTTCGGGAGATAGGGGCATGGAAAGGGAGAAAATAATAGAAGAATCGAGGTGTGGAAAACCAAGGGATGTCTTCGTGCATCTAGAACCTAAAGCTCCACATGAAGAGGTAAATATCACAAATATTAATATCAATGCCATTAGTAAAAAAAAAACAATGAATACCAAAGTATTAGAAACTTTAATATCATACAGGTACATTGCAAAATATGCTTTGCAAAAATTCAGAGCTTAATTGAAATTTAATAATCAACATATAAAAATTTAAATAATTTTACTAATTGAGCTCCATCCTCGGCCACACCGTCGCGGCGAGTTGGTGGTCAATCGTAGATATATCTTATAGATAAAAATAATACTTAGTTTCAAAGCGCAATCGCGGTTATCGCGTGACCCCATTATTATTCAACCACCGTCTTTCAAATAACTTGTTTGAACTCATTTGCCTTCTTAACTGGCCGTGACAGTTTATTGGCCTATTTCACAATCTTTAAAAAAATAAGTTGCATATCATCATCGGTCAATATTAACTATGACGAAGTATAATCACGATATACTAATAAAAAAGTCATAAAAGTAGGACTGTATCGTATTGTAATTAATGAATAAGTCATTAATACTAAAACTACAACTATATTCAGTTCTGTCAACGGTATTTTATGACTGAAAAAAGATCCATTTTTTTTTATTAGATTGCACAATATGTGTCTTAAGTCCTAAGGTCGCCACCCACTTGTAGAGAAAATATCTTCATTCGATAAGATCTGAAATATTTGCGCCTACGACGGTACAATTTAAACTGCCAAAAATGTCACATGCTACATACGACGCCTATTACTCATTAGGCGAAATTAAAATTGTTATCTAAGATTTGTCATTTACGTAGTCAGATAAGTGACCAGATAACATCATTTGTGTTCTTTAACTGCTTACGAAGTGTTAAAACATTACTTCGTCACCATCTTCATACTTATACTTACACATATTTAGCGGTTCAATATTTTCCCACTGAATTATGTATAGTTGTCATGGTTAGTACGAAGGCACTTGGAGTTATATTTAGTGCCTCTAATAAAGGCAAATAATGACAAATTATTTAAACATTTGCAGAGAAAAGATTTCATAATTTCTTAATCCTGGTCTGGTCACATTACCGACCCCCTAAATAATTTCGACTCAGCTAATTTGAATATTACAATTCGTATAATTTCTAGTTTTACATCCGCGTACATAAAAGTGATTAGCGTGTGAAAATCCGGCTCGAAGGCATTGTGATTGTAACGAGTGTGTTTCCCCAACAGGTCAGTCCGGGCGCAGTGTGGCTTAAACGGTGCGTGGGGCTCTGCGAATTTGACAACGCTGGCTCTTGCGTTGCGACGGAGACCGTAACCAGACATATACCGGTAAGTTCAGCTCTAATATCACTGTTTAATAGCAGTTCATTTAGCTCGAAAGGTTCATTATCTTATCATCTATCTGAAGTCACTTTTATAAACGCCGGCTCTCCCATTCAAAGACAGATTCTATGTTTGTTATCATCATTGATCTTTTGAGGTGCTAGTTGTTCGGCACGAGCGCTTCATACCGGTGATTATCGAGTCTTATCTACTCTGTCTGTACCCTTGACACACTTCAACTGTGTGCTCACTTGCGCAACGAACAATCATAATGACATAATTTCATACGCATCTATTTGAGCTCGTTAATTGGTTTAAGATCGCACATGTTCACAAGATCATAATCATGCTCCGTGTGTAGTTCCGGATCGTTATGATGACTCACATGGCACGAGCTACGATTGTGATAGTTTGAGTATTTGCTTTATCAATATCATTGTAACACGAGCTATAAATAACTTTCCACTTCAACACGTGAAATCATTACATTAGTTACTTTAATGGGATACCCCATATTCGAATCCAAGTAACTTCAAAAACTTTAGCAATGATTTGTTGATAAGCTTTATTGTGACTGTTATACTAAGGGAATGTTTTTGTTTTAGGTTCGAATATACAACGCTGAAACTAAAAAAGAGACTTGTGCAACGTATCCCGTAGAAGAACACGTCAATTGCGGTTGCTGCAATAAAGAAGCCAGTGACTGCGCGAGCCCTAAGGTGTACGTACCTCGTAAGTGCTCCTGCCAATGTCCCAACACCGAAGAGAGGAGAAATTGCCTCAAAAAGGTTCGTAAGACGATGGATGTCGTATGCACACTGCACCCTGTCCGCACTGCATGCTCTTAAAGCGAACTCTATGCACACATTACTGTTCTGTCAATATTTCGCCTTCCGCTTACTTCCTGCGAAGTAAGCTTACTAATACCTATCCTCAATAGTTTCCGCGATTAGCCGCACAGCCTTATTAACATTCAAATTATTTATTTTTTCATTTTACTGCATTTGTATTTTAATTAAAAAAATATCTACTTGTATTGAAGTAGATTGTTTCAACCACTTTTTTTAAGCTAACCATTACGCATTGTGACCCAAAGTTAGACAAAATCAACATTAGAAAATAGACATAATACTAACACAACCGATTTTGTAAAGCTTGTATTTATTGTTTTTACTCACACAATCCAAATGTTTGACAATTGCTACCCTAATGTATTTGTACATTGTAACACTACACTTTAGACTCTACAAAGCCTTTAACTGCACTGACATCCATAGTCTTTTGAACTTAGCTTTATGTGTTTTATTTTTTAAGTTTTTGCACGTTGGAATGTATTTTTGATGTTTTCGTTTTAACCATGTCTTATTTTGCCTCCTTACTTCTATTGAAAAAAAAACTCAGTATACCAATGTTATAGCGGCAAAAAAAACTTGAATATTTTATAGATGTTTGATTTTTCAATTATTTTTTCTATCTACAGAACAAACTAAGAGAAATATGTTTTAGACATATTTAAATATATATATATCTCGACAATTCCAATACGCAATATACATTTTTACACTACTTAGCTTAGGTTTTTGAAGACATTGTCAGCAATTTCCCTTTTCTTTGTTACAGCGGAACCAGAATATGAGGTGGAATCGATCTAAATGTATCTGCGAGGAACGTCGACGAATGCATGTATAGGCAGTACTTTCATAAGAGCCAGTGAATTGCCTTAGCACGGGTAAGTGCTACAACTCACACAGGGTGGTGCTACGACTCAACAGGGTAGTGATACGACTCAACAGGGTAGTGGAACATTTCATCTGACCAGTGCTACCGACTAACCTGGGTAGTTCTACAACTCAACTGCTACGGTCGTGCACAAATCAGTGCAATAGAAAAGCGATGTCTCAAGAGGATGGGAATGGCTTAATAAATGGGCAATGATCTAGCCGAAATATACATCTAAAGGCAAGATTTAAATAGTTTACAAGAATTGACAGCCTTAGCTCATGTCTTGTTATTAGATAGAAGTGCTGAAGATAATGCTCTTACCTCACGATTTATTAAAAACAATCAAGAAAACGGTTGTAGCGATGATGCGAATGTTGTGAATGCTGGAGACTTGGGAGATTCGATGTAACGTGACAGTATACGTAAACAAGTGACTGAGTAATGTGTCTTATTAGTCTTAAGTTAAACTTCGAATCTGAGCAGTATTATAGATGTAAGTTATTTATTTCATTAGTTTAAGAATATGGGGCCAAAAGGTGCTGTGAGTAGAAACTTCGCTACTTTGTTCCATGACTTTTTGGTTGTCTCATTTTGATGTACTTAATTTTTTGAAACTCCAATATTATTAGATTTTTTATTGTATATAAGGGTTTGTAAATATGCTCTTATTTGTGACATCACTGTTCAGTATTTTATGTATTACGTGTAACGCTAATGACATTGACCGAGTAGTTGTGGCAGAGGTGAAAAAATATTGAAATCCGGTACACAAAATTGGTATCATTGTGACGCCAGATTGGGTTGAAAAATTACCTTTTTTGGGTGAAAGAAAATGTAGAGTTTCACTTTTTATCGCCTCTGTCACAACCTTTGAACTAGTGTAAGATTTTAGTTATATTTTTTTTGGCGTAAATTAAATTTACGCAATTCCTAAATTGTGATAATTATGATATTCTAATTCCAATTAGTTACTGTTTAGGAATAATTTGTTAAGCATTTAAATGTAGATTTTAAAGTATTTGCTTCTAGTCAAGCGATCACTTATTTAATATTGATAATTTTACGTATGTATCCGACTATTCAAAACATAGCTCTCTTTTTTTATTAATATTAAGTTATTTATTTATTTATTATAATTTTTACGAGTAATATTGCATTTTTTGTATTATTTAGCCGCATTTGTCGCTAGTCCATATTAGTGCCAAAGGCATTAAACTCAGGTATACATAAGTATTTATTTTATCCTAATTTAAATTGTATTGTTTTTTTTGTAATTAAAACGCAAGCTTTAAAAGCTAAGCGATGGACATGAATAGTGTAAATTTTTCTAGATAATTCAAAAAAGCTGAAAATAAAATTTGTACTTATTTTTTTTTACAATTATGTCTATTATTTTGAATCTCTCTCCTCTATAGGCACGCCATAACACCCTTACGAAATACGGAAAACAGTACAAAAAAAAGATATTCATCCTATCTTATTATTTAAAATACAATATTAAATCTCATTGGTTCTTATACCTAGTATCTATAGCCGATGAAGCCGGTACGCATAGTCTGTTCATGATTTATTCATCAGATACCTTATGACCTCGCTAGCATGGCCATATCTACAGTTTATCAGAAACATTAATTACTATTTTCTTACAAAGGAAATGTGTTTTTTCTTAGAAACTTGGGGAATAACCGCAACACGCGGAAATATTGCAGCCAGCCGGTTGTACCTAAACTAATTGTTATGATGTAATTATTGCTTAATTATACGCTTTAATGTAATGATTTTATAGATGAATTATTCGCAAGAAAATATATAAAACTTATATAGTTTTAATACATTGTACTTTTTGTAGTGATAATTTCGTGCTTATAGAGCATTTGAACCTGCAAGGTATGGATGGGAATCCCATATTTAACTATGTAGTCTAGGTAGTCTAACAGTGCGTCAGGGATTATGTTGCCAGTTTAATCAAAATAGTTATATTTTGTCGTAGATCAATAAACTATTTATATAGCATACTTGGATATTGAACATTTTAGGTACTGTTTTCCTAACTTTCTTTTCAATTCTTTTTGTATTCACAAAAAAAAAGTATTGATATATAAATAATGTTTATATGCTAAAATAACATAGGGAACATACAAATCTCATCATAACTTTGATGAGACAAATAGGTAATCATAAAGGAAAAATCCTCGGGAAATTTGAAATAAGAGTTATTTTATCACAAATAAATTATAACTACATGAGTTAAAAAACCTACTCTGATTATGTAATTGTAGTTATAGGGACATAAATGGCTATCGATCAGTAAGTCGAATCAGAAAAAAACAGTTTTTTGCTTAACAACAAACGGTTAGGTAGGAATTTATAATAAATTACAGTATTTAGTTTCGTAGCTGTTCCGCTACGACGCTACGCCGTAACCATACTTGGGAGAATACTTTCCTTGATGGTTCACGAAACAATAATGTAACAGTACTGTACATGCCCTCAATTGTTTCACTATTGCAGAATAACACACACTTTTAGGATTGATTTATATTCTTATACGTCATAATATAAGTTTTGGATAAAGCATGCCGAATTATATACCAGTAGCGTCCGTCACCCCTTTAACATGTATACGAAAAGACAAGTAGTATGAGCGAGAACTTCGAATGATTTCAGCAAAAACAAACTAGTTAAGTAGTTTGTTCAGTAGAATTTTAAATTTGAGTAGGTAATCGTTGTATTTTTTTTTATACAATATAGTTTTGCGCTTGAACGCCAACTCACCTGATGTTAAGCGATGTTTCGGCCTACGATGAAGCGCGCTTACATAGAAAAAAACCGATTCACTCGCGATTTAAAGACACCCAGATTGTATCCATCGGAGAAAATCCACTCAGGAAGCGTATTTCACAACTTAGCGGTTCGTACGATAAATGTGGAATTAAAACGTTACGTTCGGCCTTTTGGAACGTCCACCATGAAACGATGAGGCTTTATTTCTGTTTTTGTCATATAGCTATGAGGAATATGAGTAACATTGGTCCAGGAGTTAGAGTAATAAGAAGTGGCATAGTTTACTTTGTTCAATTTTGGAATAAAATCCGTCAAATAATATTTCCTACCGATGTCAGAGATTGGTATCACGGCAATAAGTAATAATAGGATAATAAATATATAACTTAGGTAATTAATCATTCAAAATATACTATAATCTCCTGTAAGAATGTACGTATCGGCGGGAAATCCATGAATTTGGCGGATACGTCATTAGCTCCAACAAGCTGTACTCAATCATTCTATATCTAAGATTATGACCGCGTATCGTAGGGTTAGTCCAGATTCTTGGTAACACTCTGTGACGTATTAAATATTTTTGAAGTGTTTTTTACACACTTAAGAATGTACTAATTTATAGACATTTCAAAAATTTCACATCTGTTGGGATTTGAACCCGCGTATCCCAATCAGTACTTGAGATGGTCGTAACTTCCGAACAGTCTTTTTGCTTAAACCAATTAAGCGTTGGTGGCGCCACTCAGCTGGACCCTTTACAGATTCCATAAACTGACGAGAGGTGTTGTAGTTTGTAAATATTCGATATTTTTAAGTGTTGTTAGAGTTTCCACACTTAAGTAACTACATACAAATCTATATACTATATAAATAATAAAATTAAAAAACCGACTTCAAAACACACAATGATGCCACAACAAAGAATGAAATAATATTTTATATAAGGCGTCCCAGAAATCCACGGTAAGCCGACAACAATTGGACACCTGTACATCGACCACTTATATAAGTTTTGAAGTCTTTAGAGAAAAAAAAACAGGTTTTTGAAAAGTTCAGTTCTGTGTTTGATTTAATACTCGGGTAAAGCGGTTGAACCCTCCCGACTTCAAAACTTATATAAGTGGTCGATGTGCAGGTGTCCAATTGTTGTCGGCTTACCGTGGATTTCTGGGACGCCTTATATAAAATATTATTTCATTCTTTGTTGTGGCATCATTGTGTGTGTGTTTGAAGTCGGTTTTTAAAATTTATTATTTATTTTATACCTTTTAGTGATAATTGATTTTATGGGAGGACCTAAGCAAAATTCACAACGTCATATCTTGATCAACAGAAACCAAAGTTTACAAACATAAGTAAATTAGCTTAAAAACTACATATTTTTCCGTATTAAATACAAATGCAAATATTAAAGCAAAAATATTGAACTATACATAAAGCCAACAACCAAAAAAACGATTTAGGTTACAGGAAGTTATATATAAGCATATAATAATTTTATTATCTAAAATCTATAAACTAGTCATTTGACTACTTTTACTTGCTCACTTTTAAGTGACTATGTGACTCAAGATGGTATGCTTACCTTACCTGGACGGAAAAGCAGATGGTAAGGATACCTTTCCTTTCAGGTAAGACTGCCGGAATATGTTAGGTGCGTTATAACAGTTTTCTACTTAGAGCCAGTTAGCCAGCCATGCACTGGAAGTCTATCACACAACCGACTGACCTATCGCTATCATTATATCAAAATATTACCCTCTTTCTTAGATAGTTGGGTAAAAATACGCGTTCAAGCGTTGAAGTAACGCCCATTTTCTCTCTATACACATTTAATGAGGAATAAGAAGGTTTTACTTTTCAACCTTACTAAATACTTTATGGTTGTAAACTTTATAAAGAGATCTTTCCCATCCGCTCGTTTTCTTTTCCTCTGTCATTGAATGTCAAATACTTCGTCTTCGAAGATTAGAAAATGTGCAATGTATATACGATAATCGTCAACATTTTGATACTTTTGCAAAGAAAAACGTGTGGTGGTACTCTGCGATTCTATAATCTGACGCACTCACTCAGGAATACAATGAATTTTTTTACAGTTTTAGAGTTCATTCAAAAAGTAATAAAGCACTATCTACAAAATAATTATGGGACCAACTTGGGAGCTTTCTCTGTACATCAATTCAAGAAACACAAAAATTGGTTCACAGATGACGGAGTAATTCGTGTTCATACATTAAAAAAAATATACGGTACGAATTGATAACCTCCTCCTTTTTCGAAGTCGGTTAATAAAAGAAAGCCGTGTTAGTTACACCATTTATAACTCAAGAACGCCTGGACCAATTTTTATGATTTTTGGATTTGTCTTCGTCCGGAATAGGATAATAAGTATTAAAAATATGATATTCACCAATAAAAAAAATATCAGTCAAAACATCAGTGTAGGCGTTCATTCTACACTAATATAAAGAGGAAAGATTTGTAACTCAAAAACTACTGAACCGATTTCAAAAATTCTTTCACCATTAGAATGCTACATTATTCTTGAGTAACATAGGTTATATTTAGTATTAGAAAAAAATTGGGATCCCTATTAAAACTTCAATAATGTAACCCAAGGTGTAAAAAAAAATGCCATTAGGTAGGAGCGGGGCGAGAAAGGGATGGGAGTTAGTTTTCATTCATATACATAAATCTACGTTTGACCACTGATTCGACATTAATAGATTGGGTCGGAAGTTTGGTTGAAGCATGACAGAAGTGTGGCGAGATTGAGCTTGGAGCGAAACACGAGCAGAGCAGATGTGGTACTGGAGCATTACTTAGCTTGGCGGAGGTAGGCGGCGGGCAGCTAGTTTATAGATAGTTAAAAAAAATCGCTTCTGCCGGGACTTGAATCCGCGTATCCCAAAAAACTGCCCACATATCTGTGGCCAAAATGGTAAAGGTTCTTGATTGCGATATGCGGGTTCAAGTCATCAGATGTGAAACTTTGAACTGTCTATTTGTAGATACTTTTGGTGTGTCAGTGTCACGTTGCATAATACACGACATTACAAGAACAAAGTTCAATTATATTTATCGTTCGAAAGTTATCGCATACGATAATAATATGACTTTCTTTCGAACGATATTGAAAAAGATCGCGCTGAGTCATTTCAACCATTCGAATTTTGATTCTATCAACAAAGAAATCTAATAAAATGTTTTAGATATTGTATTGTTCAAAAACGATTACAAATCCTTTTAAAAGGTCACTTCATTTCTGTAGTATTGATCCTGATTTTCTAAATACAGGCTTTTATAGCAAAATGATTACCAACATTGTGCCGGAAACAATGTACTGAAATGAAAACAAAACCGTTGCAAAAACACGCATCGTCTGCGTACGCGCAGTGCACCCCCAAACACCTGCCAGATGATGCAAAAAGATACTGCATCATTTCACTACCGAATACCATCCCTCTCCTCTCTGTAGCCCCCTCAACTGGCGAGTTACTTAGTCATCGCATGTACCTAATGAGAAACTTGTGTGGTAACTAAACAGAGAAACTGTAACTCGGCGCATTTACCAGATAGGTATGTATGTATAATAAGTATGCCATCCAAGTTCCAACATTCCTTCTTCTCAACTCCATCATCGAGTCATGGACCATGGTATTACACATTGATATCACTGTAGGTTCGGGAAAAATGTAACACTTGGAATTTGTCAACTTACAAGTATAATTAAGTTCCCGACAAGAAAAAATGTTTCAACCGATTTCGATGAAAGCTCTCGATAAAATTATTTAAAACGAAATGAAAACTATATCAAAATCGCTCCATCCATTTGAGAGCTACAGCAGCCACAGACAGATACACAGTTACACACGCACGTTAAACCTATAACACCCCTCTTTTTTGGTTGACGGTTAATAAAATGAGACTTCATATATCTTGACGATATGGTAATGACCACAATTTGTCGAACTAATGAAGGCTAAATGAGTTCGCACATGGAAGAGGACATGGACAGAACTGGATACGATGTTGATTATCTTAAAACATTATACTGTTTCTATAGTCAGCAGAAAAAGAAACTGACAGGTCATGTACATTGTTGGGAATCGAACCCGCGACCTTCAGAATGAAAGTTTATAGCACAGCCAACTGAGCTATCATCACTTCAAAACAAAACACACATCAAAAAGAAAAAATACGGAATCCTAAAATAAAACATTAAAAAACTAACCACCTCCTTACCTAATAAAGTTTTTGCACTTAGCGGATTATATCAGTGGGTTATCCCTGTCGTTGAGTGCTATCATAGTTAATTAGCTGCGTAGAATAACCATGGCAACCTTCATATGCATGCTTAAAGACGGTGTCACCACCATCGCGTCTCCTTTACAAAACCGATAACTCCACGATGAGAATATAAGTTCTAACAGTTCGCCACTCTTGAGGTAAGTTTGTCGCTCGGTACATTGTTTTGATGGCATTACCTAAATCGACAGTTTTTGTACATATCTACGAATATGTTACTTATTCTGTGACACATGAGTCACAAATTACAGTAACAGGTACCTACTTCAGATAATCTCATCTATACGTCATACTAAATTGATCTTGATGATCTTTGACAAGGAAGTAGTGTTCAGTTGTATCTTATTAGTATCTGCCTGCTAAGCTGTTCAGAATCAGAATCAGAATTTTTGGTTTTTGTTGGTCGTGGGTTCGATCCCCTCCGAGGGCAAACATTTGTGTGATGAGCATGGATGTTTGTTCTGTGTCTGGGTGTTTCTATGTATCATAAGCATGTATAAAAAAAAGTATATATTGTAATATTATATTTTATCAGCTATCTAGTTCCCATAGTACAAGCTCTGCTTAGTTTGGGCTAGATGGTGTTGTGCAAAATGTCCACTAATAATTTTATTCTATTTATATTGTGATACGGAAAAGCTTCGTAGAAACCGGAGTCAATATTTGAGATGAGTGGGGATCAGGCAGGAGCTTATCTAATTTTATATATCCTATCTCATTTGGAATCTGAAAACCTAATCAAGATTCCTTGTTGAACTTTATGTGCTGACCTAGAGTTTAACTAGTAATTTTTTGCCTAGACATACCACTTTTGGAGGCTTACTATTTTTTTCTGTAAAATTTGTCATCTCCTTTTAAAATCTAATTCACTTTGTTATTTTCTTGCTGCTAATATAATTTCTTAACATCAGTTGCCAACTAAAGTCAGAATCTTAACTTTAATCTGTTAACAATGACCTAAGGTCCACACGAGACAGTGTTGTCCCAGTGTGGGGACCACTAGAATCATGTAGGTAATGTTTGTATACACTTTTCGTAATAAATTAATTTGAATTTGATATCTGAGCGCCTAGTCGATGCGAATCATGCCCAAAACGCTCATTTCAACGCCATTCAGTGATAATGTTGGAGCATGCTGGGTACGCTGCCAAATTTAATTATAGGTTATGGTAAGTAGAGAAAGTATCAATAATTCTGGTCAAATAAGCATGAAGTCAAATGAATAAACGGGTGCCTATCAAATGTATCAAGATACAATAAAATTATTTGATTTGAAAAAAAATAAAAATATAATATAATATATGTATAGATGATAAAACTTCTGAATATTTTTGTTTATTTTCATTAAGTTTGCAGCAACATATTTTATATCATGTATTGAAAGAAAGAAAAAATGCGTTTTAACAAGTTTAAAAAACTCAAAAACTCCTGACAATAAAAACGGCAGAGCCAATTTTGATGAAACATATCAAGAACACCCTCGTTGAAATCCTCTTTCAAACAAAAAAAAAACTAGATTAAAATCGGTCCATCCGTTTCATAGCCACGATGTCAGACAGACACAGATACACACGTCAAAATTATAACACCCCTCTTTATTTGTCGGGGGTTAAAAATGTTACGTGTAGGTAACTTTGGAATGCATCTTTCATAACAAGTCCACGATATTTGATATTTCTCTCATATTTAGTGCTATCTGTCGATTATTTTTTTCAAAAATCCCTCGTTGTGTTTTCTCCTGCTATCTAGCCATATCTAGTTATATTCTTAAAGCTTGTAAGCCCGGTACACCTATCCAATATTGCATAAACTGTATCCAGTGGCAGACACGTGAGCACACGGAACTATGAGATCGTTTTTACTAGTTTGAGACCAACTAGTTTTTCTCGCAGTTTTCGTTTTTTAGTGAGTGCATGCTAATTACGCTCGAAACGCATGCGCGGAACTGTGTCAGGTTATTCCGTTGGCTGGCCTTGACGGTTTTTGCGTTACGTACTTGCTAGTAATTAATTAAACGGTGAGGGTTCCCGCTAATTAAACGAGTATATAACGATCTCAGGTTAGTAGTTTGAGTTTTTATTACGATAGGGCAGGGATATAAGTTGGGTTATTCCAGGAATCCCCATAGATGGGGATCATCAATGGGGATTTCTGGAATAATTTGTGAACTTGGAACTCCCCATTGGCGTGTCGTAGTGAAAATTCACATCATAAAGGGCTACTACGGTAAAGCTCGTTAGCTTGCTCGTTTATTTATTTATTTATTATAATAATAAGAACAGCGTAGACCAATTACACTTAAATCGGTATTATCAAATTATTATCTCTTAAATCACATTAAATTAAATTATATTACGAACGCTACCTTAGTCGAATTTCAATTAATAATAATAAATAAATATTTGTGGACATTTCACACAACACCATCTAGCCCAAACTAAGCAAAGCTTGTACTATGGAACTAGATGGCTGATATAATACATATATACTTTTATTTTTGTAAATATATACTTAAGATACATAGAAACACCCAGACACAGAACAAACATCCATGCTCATCACACAAATGTTTGCCCTGGGTGGGGATTGAACCCACGACCTTTCAGTTCAGCAGGTAGACGTAAACACACTACCAACTGAGCCACAAGGCCAGTCAAATTAAAATTTCAAACTATGTATATTTATGTCAATTAGTTAATTATTCAAATGGCAATTAAATAAAATTACTTTCTTTCTTTCTTACACTCGTTATTGGGCTATTATACGTAATATTAACAGAACTCAAAGCGAGTCCTCTTCAGAGAATATATCGCGAGATTCACCATGTAACACACGCTTCAAGCGCGCAATTACTCAGCCAGACCCTTTACAGGTTCACTGACGAGATATGTCGCACGTCAGTAAACATTCGATATTTTTGAGTGTTTTACACACGGAAAATGTTTTACTGCTCTACGAGTAGACACGCAATTTTCAAAATGACGCTACGAAGGAAAAACAAATGACAGCTACATGAAACAAATTGTATTCTTCAGCCAAAGAGTTTCATTTTTAAATGTAATAATTACTTTTTTGATATTGTTCTGTAACTGGCCAGTTCCGGATACATAAATAGCAGCCCTCGTATTAGTCAGGAATGTATTGACTCTTTTTGGTAGAGTATGCCTGTACCAGCAGGTCCTACGATAAATTAAATAATAATATTACAAATAATTTCGGGGATTTGATTTGATCATCAAACGAAATCGGTTCTAGTGTCTCAATAAACCAGGTTCAACCCACTGGTAATGCATTTATACCCACGAGGAAACATTAAACAGTTCGATTGCAAACGATTTGTTAGACCATAAAGTTTAACAACGAGGTCGCAGTGATGTGTTCTGCAACGTTTCCAGATATGCCCGGTTTCCGCTTGAAATGTGGCCAACTATCCCAAGTATTTCCCTTGTTTCAACCCCCCTGCCCCCATCTCACTCTAATTATAGAATATTAAAGCAAACTGTAAATATTTTAAAGAAACGTCATAGAGATCAGAGAACTGCAAAGCTTAATCTTTGAACATGTGTTTTGACATATGTTCAAAGATCAAACGCAGGATTTATGACACTTATAGAAATGGATCATAACTTTAATGGGATATGTAAACTAATTTTTAGGTGTTTTGGAAATTTGAACTATTTTGATAAATCGATTCCGATATTTTTGCAATTATAATAATGTTTTTTATGTATTTTTTTATCGTTTTCCAAACTTTTGTAGCTTTAAAATCACAAGCAATTTATGTAGTCTGTTGACTATTGATTGCAAGAAGTAGACAAAAGGAATAAAGGATTAGACATAGGCAGGTGACGTTAGGCGCGTCGCTCACTGGTAAGTCGAGGCGGTGTCGCGGCACAGTCGAGGCGTGGTGCTTATGTTAGAGTCGAGGCGCGGGCGGCTATGCTTCCTTCACACGTTACAGTGTAAACACGTCTACGCACGAAACAAAATAACAAAATGGCGGTGGAGTCGCGCACTGCACCCCTGCCGCGACGCCGCCGTGACCGCGCCTCGACTCCACGTCGCCTGCAACGCGACTCTAGTGTGTGGGCGCACTGCCATTTGAACCTGAAGGAAACGTAGAAGCGCTACTCTACTAAATTTCAAAAATGCTTAAAAATATAAATCTTGAAATACGTTTCATGATTAGTTCGAAAAGTTTCGATTCGTTAGGTTCGTTTCGTTAAAGTTTCGAATGAAGGCGTAAAACAAATATCTAAAATATACTTATAATGTGCAATTTGGAGTTGATAAAACATGGACTTATAATGTAGTCTGTATTTTTAGCAAGACGTCTTGAAAAAATACTGTTATATCTCGTTTAATTTAAATTGCTATCCTGCGACTAAAAAGATGATTATGAATTGTATGGCCACGCAACAACGTAGTTAGAAAAGTAAATAAGTTGTGCAGAAAATCGAACAAATTATTTTGGGGCGTGGCAGCGAAGCACGGCTTGGGGCGGCACAGTGAATCTACTGACAGAATCGGCCGCCCACTATTTTACAAATGCCGCCCCAGTCATAAATTCATCGTGAAAGCACATAAAACTTTCGTAAAAATCCGCAATTTGCAGACCATCAAGTTCATCAAAGTCCAATCGAAAATCCTGTAGGCTGGTTGTCCATTCCTAAAGACTTTGAATTCTAATATAATTTTGTACATATATAACAAACTAAAAAAATACATGCATGCTAAGTATATTAAAATTGTGGGGTATTACCCGGTTTCATTATGCTCTCTTCTTATTTTCTCTCTTTTTTAACCGACTTCCAAAAAGGAGGAGGTCATTTTATGAGTAAGGCAATAGAAGGACGGCAAATACTTATGTAGCCTTGGTCGAGAAATATCTACGACACCCACTGACATGCGCGCTCTCCTGTCATTCCTATGACTGAGTGGATAGGGTAAGACGTCGCGCGAACCCGTCGCGTCGGTAATCGGCCGCGGCGTACGTGAGAGTATTTTTAGAGTGCAGCATCAGATTTAGTTCAATCCACGGTAATAGCCTATAGGAGTGTAAACAGTGGCTTTAATTAACCGGCAGTTACGCATGCGTGTGGGCTCGCGCGGCAGATTCGCCGACATCTTTGTTTATGTTTTGCCGCTAACTCGCACTTGTTTGTTTTCCAACGGTCGATTTAGAGAAAATTCTCTACGGCCACTGACAGACGTGTTATTCGGAACATCTAAGTGCATTCATTTACGATTTTTATTTTATTTACCGATGAGCTATTTCTCCAAAACGATTAACGGGTGGTTTATTCGCATATTTAAAAAGAGAACGCTCACTAAAATTAGGTTCCGATAAACACATGGAATTTCGGGTTAAAAATACGTGGCTATTTTCGTTACCTTCAAAAAATAACTTTGCTCGGATTGGGTTCATCTAGTTTATTTCAGTTTGTGTAAACAGGAGAAATAGGACCACGTGGTGTGCGGGTAAAAATGTGGTTCTTTATTTAGCTTTATGCCTCCTTGCCTTATTGGGTCATCTCAAACTGTGAGCGTAACTTTCCTATAAGAAAGGTGATAAACAAAGGATATTATATTATTTCGAGATATATTTATGGAACACAGACCCTAAGCAACTTGTAATTTTGCATAGGTTCTGTGAATCTCAACAGCACTTATCGTAGCTGAATGTATTCCGCGGAATTTTCGAGTAAGTATAGAATTGTAACAAAAATAACTCTTTGTACAAATAGAGTTAAAAAAACTGAAACAACCGAATTCAAAATATGAAGTTTCGTTTACTTGTATGACATATTTATTTTTCAGTCAATTTGTTTTATTAACCAAACTATTAAACCAATTTTGATGTTTTTTTTATGGGACCAATCTGTGTATCACTTCAATAATTATATTATATGCGAAAAATAGGTTAAAAATTAGATTACTCTTTTTGGTGGACTGATTATAATTGGAGTTGTATAAAAATTATAGTCTGAAGATTCAGAAATTAAAATGGATCAAGCCGTTTAGGCTACAAGAAATAAACGCACGGGATAAATACTACTCCCCTTAGTCCGTCGGGTAAAATTGTTCTGCTCAAAATTCAGCGTCTAAAAGTCTAGCGGCGAGACAGCAACGTTAACCCGTTCACCGATTCGGCACACGACGTAGGTAATATGGGCGGTAACCCGGCCAGCCAGCAGTTACGGAAAATCCCACCTTTGCACACGTTAACCGCACATTTCAACATTTTTAACCCGATATAAATACTTTTGTTCTTACTCATTTCACCAGAAACAAATTCCATCAGGTAAAATGTAAATACACATCAAGAAAATTAATTTTACTCCCACACGTACCTACTAAAAAAACGCAAAAATGCGTAAAAAACAAGTTATTTCTCTTTGTGCGATATGTTAAAAATAACTTGTACATTTTTAATCGGTCATGAGGACTATGGAGTATTGAATCCATAAAATGTTTGGATTACAGAAAACAAGTTGAAAAGCAAATATTTTTTTGGGTCGTGTTTGAGGATTGAAATTAAATATTTTTGAATTATTTTACGATTCTATGGGTCTAAGGCGAGTGAGTGAGTAAGTGGAGACTTCTTGGAATATATGATTTGTAGGTTTAACGTAAGTAGGTTTGTTACTTTCACACTAGCGCAAGAATTAGTTTAGTTATTAAATGAGGCAAACTATCTCAAAATTTTCCACGAAGCGGAAGCCAATATGTTAACGCGAATCCATTTTTTTGGATTATTGTAATAATCCAAAAAAATAAATTAGGTACTACGTTGTGTACAACGTAGTTAAAATTGGAGACAAGGAGATAACAAATGACTTATAATGAAATAACTTATCAGAGATTATTGCATTCCAACTTGTTTTTCGTCTACATGTATTTTTCTTTGAAATTAAAGAAAATCGCATTCCAGTCAATTTCGAGTATATGCGGTGAATCATAAATAGGAACGGGGAGATCTTTTTTTACCCCCGAACCAAAAAGAGGGTTGTTATACGTTTGACGTGTGTATCTGTGTGTCTGTCTGTGGCATCGTAGCTCTCAAAGGGATGGACCGATTTTGATCTTGTATTTTTTTTGTTTGAAAGAGGATTTTATCAAGTGTTCTATGCTAAGTTTCATCAAAATCGGTTTAACTGTTTTTGTTTGTCTGGGGCATTTGAGTTTTCTAAACTTGCACTTGTTTATTCACCAACTTGTTTATTTTTGGCCGTTAACTCGCCTGATATCAAGCTACCGTTGCAGTCGACGATGGCGGGCGCTCGCCAAAATTTTTCCATACATTAAGATCCAGATTGCTTAGATCACGATACATAATTCATAATTACTTTACTGTGCATATAGGTACAATCTGTGAAACATTACATAGACATAGACATAATTTTATTGTAACAAAAACACACAGAAAATAAAAAATCATACACACAAAATAATGTACAAAACATAGCTCTTATCTGCCTTACCAGCTTACATAGGAAGCATTAAGAGAACTTGTCACGCGATATCCCATACAAATAAAAGTAAACGGTTTTTTGCCCCTTGACATTAACCGATTTCGATGATTTTATTAAATTTCAATGAGGTATTTATTTGACCTCATACAAGTGGCAGGAAGACGCTGGATGCAAGCCGCTTCCAATCGGTCTTTTTGGAAATCCATAGGGGAGGCCTATGTCCAGCAGTGGACTTCTTATGGCTGAGATGATGATGATGATGAAAATGAGGTATTTATTAGGGGTTTCCAAACCCATAATTTAGACCGTATGTGCTATATACGGACTAGCTAAATTAGACCACACGGCGAAGCCAAGAAACCCAAGCAAAGCCAAGAACAGAATAACATGTCTTACCATTACCAAGCCAGATGTGGAGAAGCATTCGCAGAACAGTAGTCATTATTTCTCTTGGCTCCTTTTGTTTGCTTGACTTGAACTTAGGACTGAAGAGTGCCCCAGCTTACAGTCCTGGTGAAAAACGTGAAGGTTAAATCCCAGCTTACACAGACAAGAATATAAAGATTTTTAAATAATCTGTCAAATACTTACTGAGTAAAGTGGGTAAGCAAGGCTTCCTGGAGACCTGAAAAGCATCTAATAAAATATAGGGAAATGCAGGTTTAGGGAATATTTTAGAACTATTATGTTCCTCTCGTTTCACACATTCATTCTTTCAGATTTTTTTTCTTCCTGTTTACTAACAATTATATTAAATATCTAAGTGAAAAAATATATACTTAACTTAAAATATATTCTAAAACTAATAAATAGATAATAAATATTTGTAAAACTGAGTAATTGGAGATAATTTAAAAAATTCATAGGCATCAAAAGCCTAGCCTTGGATAGTTCAAACAATTTAGCACACCCTTTCAGCGTAACCCAGTAATTTGTGTACACAAATGAACCCTTCCATCATCGACTCATCCCATAAAATAAACCATAGATTAAGGAAACTGCGGCTCTGATTCATCCATTTGTTTATATTTATGGTGCGCGTAGACACACACACTAACTACCAATTAATCTGTCAAGATTGTCAAGATTACGTACTAACTCGTACATAATCTTTGAGTACATCTAGTATTAACTGTTACCTATACTGTGGCTACGTGCCTTTGAGATGAACATTGTTATCTATTGAAAGATGCTACTTACTAGTTGTGACGTCACATACCGTTCGATCTGGGAACTGAATTTGGCCACTAGAGGACAGATGTTTCGCATTTTGTACACTTTTTACATGATACGTTAATCAAAACTATGACGCAGAGGATTGGGAACTTCAAATTAGACTTAGATTTTAATAAGTTGGATCTGGTTTGTGGCGGTCCCAGTGTATACATTTACAAACCCACCACAAACCGGTTTTCGTTTTGGAAGGCAGTTTGTATATCGATACATATAGAATAACCCGCTACTAACTGGATTGTGTTATTGTTCTTTGTTAGTGTCTTCCACAAATAAATATATGCCTGTGTCTACATATCGTTTTATTCCAACAATCTGTCTACAATAACGAACAGAATGAAACATGGAATGAAATATGGGATGGCTTTTTGGAAAAAGTCAGTCAGTATTTGCGCGCGACCTATTTTAAGAAATGAACTACCACTTGGCAATGGCTTTTTTACATTTGATTGACCTCCAACTCGCCTGATGTTAAGTCGTTGTGTGTGTGACTGACGGTGTGGTCTACAAAATTCCGATCTACTATAGGCAAACAGTCCACCTTTGTCCATTCATTTATTCTCACGTATATCACTATAATATAATGAATACATGTACAATGAACGGCCTGGTGGCCATTAAGAGATCATGATTGCGTAAATCTACACTCTAATCGGTCAATAGACCATTAAGGTTAAGGTTGATTGAAGTGGTACCATACTCATGCGGTGGGAAATTCAAATTTCGAATAGTTTTTTTGTCCATGTAGCCAAATCAAGTATCTGTTGTTATTAAGTAAGTTCGTACAGACTGAGTGGCCAGCCCTATTGTCAGAGTTATTAAGCCGCCGAAAGGCCTCTGACTTGGCTTGACGATTGCTGAACCACCGTTGTTATTGAACATAATGTTTGCGACAATCTAAGATTATTCTTTATATTATGTAGCCATTCTGTATCATCAATAATACATCTGGTAACTTTATAAGTCTAGAAATCCATTTTTACTCATTCAAGAAACTTCTCGTGATATGTAAACAACGAGGCGCATTATTGTTAAATTCACGTGATAAATATAAAATATAATCTTAGATTGTCGTAAACATTGTGTTCAATAACAACAGATACTTGATTTGGCTACATGGACAAAAAAAAAAACTGTTCGAAATTTGAATTTCCCATCGCGTACCAAATGAATAATTACCCGAGGTAGATACAAAGTCAAAAAACTATGTGAAATTTAATTTTCTCGCCGCATGTCTCCCGTTAGCTCTTAAGGCAAGTATGGTGGCTCAGAATGTACGCTCCGCGCCTGTTTGTGTATTATCAACTACGGTCTTCATTAACCAGTGGTTAGATTACTCTCTTCTTTTAATAAGTTTTTTATCAAATGTTAATTTCAAATTAACAAAATATTAGTTAATCGGAAAGTGATTTTTATTTCATTACTACAATAAATTACAATTATACAATAAGTACAGAAATTAAGGCATATTTACATGTTAATTTAATCGGGTAACGTAGATCTGACGAATCGCACGCATCCTTGCTACACTAATATCAACCATGAGTACGTTAACTTAAGGTTCAAATAATAATTTGAAATATCGCCCCATCGCTGGAGATAGACATAATAGATAGAGTAATGGATTTATATATTTTACTTTATTAAATTTGTTATAACTATTTCAGTCTAAATATAAATGAGGTTGTACGTTGTTACTAAGCATGGAAGATAACAAAACAGACTGATTTTCTAACCTATTTGATCATGAAAGTATGACTGATGCAAAGGGTATATGATTTTGAGTACATAATATTATCACCGATGACTTTACATAATGGGTATCAATCGACTCGTTCCCACGCTCAACGTGTAAAAGGCAATATGGTATCCCACAGGTCTACATTGCCACACAGCTGGCCTGATTAAGAAAAAAATCAGTACTCATTAGGGACATCACGCAACGAGCTATGAAGAGGGCTATGCTCGGGGTGTCTGCGATATCAAATCAGAAATTAAGTGATCCTTAGACGCACGGAAATCACCGACATAGCACTGCGGATTAGCAAGTTGAAGTGGCAGTGGACAGGACATGTAGACCTGATGACCGATGGGGCCGAAAAGTTCTCGAGTGGACAGCACGCACCGGCAAGCGCAGCGTAGGGAGACCAGCCACAAGATGGACAAATGATCATAGTGTCGGGAAGACAATCGGTCTTTTTGGAAATCTATGGGGGAGGTCTGTGTCTAGCAGTGGACCTCTCGTGTCCGAGATGATGATAATTATTACATAGACGTGGTTTATTATTTCAACCTATAACTTGTTAATAAATTAGAAAATCAGTCTGTACACCAGCGGCCAAACTTTTCAATTCAAAAATAAAAAAAATATTGGTCAACAGTTTCTTGGCACAAAATTTTACATAGACATCCTTAAATTATTACTTGAAGTTCATATTTTACTATTATTTTATTACTATCGTAACTTGTGCGTATTTATACAATAATTAGGTACATTATTCTTTAGTAGTTTATTGATATCTCTAACTAATTGGTACAATAAAAACATACATTTAGTTAAGTCTAATAGGTCGTAGATCCCTCTGTCTCGCTCGTGCATACTAACATTTTTGAATAAAAACTAAAATGAATTTTCGAAAAAAATAAAAAAATTATATCATATATAATAATGATAATAATACAATAAACTTTTATTTTTATGTCTAAGAATTTGTCAGGTTGAAAATGTAATTTTAAAATTTGTGATGTTGCTCTCTAGATGTTATGTGACGAATTTAAAAAAAAAGGAGGTTCTCATTTAGGTTATATTTTTTATGTTTGTTACCTCATAACTCCGTCATTTAGAAACCGATTTGATATTATTTTTTTGGAGGCTTTATGGCTTTCATAGAAATTTCGTTAAAATCGATTAAGTAGTTTGATTTTTAAAACAAAATATTTGGAAAAAAATGTTATCCAAGTAAACGAAATTGTGTATTTGAAGTCTGTTATTCCAGTTTTTTAAACTATAATAAATAATTATTATAAGTCATTTAAGTCGTCTTCAAAAATGTTGGTGTGCGCGAGCGAGACGCACGATTTACGATCCCTATTCTTTCTCCCGTTTTGTGGAACCAAACTGACAAAAGTATCTGTGTCTCTTTTCTTTTCAATAGTTGGGAAAATAATGGACACAGATTTAAAGCTGCCATATAATTATAGACAATGGGAAAGTAGTACTTAATATTATGCATAAATTATCACCTTATACACAAATATTTAGAATTAATTTAAGGCTTTACAACTAGTAAATGGTGCGTGTCGCTCGCGCATACCAACATTTTTAAAAATATAAAATGACTGAATGAACTTAACAAATATTCGTCACATATTAAACTGAGACAGAAACAAAAAAGCATTTTGATCCAAATTCTTATATGTACATAAAAGTGAAATTTACAAAAAGGCACTCGAATTTGTTTTGTTCAAAAAAATTCTAATCAAAATGACTTTTTTGTTGAATATTTTTTAACATCATTTACTTTCGAGATCTAATATGTTACGAATAACGTCTGATAAGTCTATTAAGTGATTCTAATCTTCAATAAATGTTGGTTAGTGCGAGCGAGACGTGCAATATACGACCTATAGAGCCTTAACATCAGTCTTTACGACGCCACCTTAAATAAAATCAGGTCCCATTTTATATTTCCACCTCATCCGCAATTCATCTCATAAAATATATACTTAACTATTTTCTTTGATTTTCAATACACAGGATATATCATTGAATAATGGAAATACATTAAGGGGTCATTGTACCCATCAATAATGAGTATTTTTTACTATGGGATCAAAAGTAAGAACGTAGAAAACAGAAACGTAATAATTCCGTCTCTAGGCCTTTAAGGAAATTTTTCATTCAGATTTTAGACCAAGTACGAAGGTTTTGCTAGACCGATAATAATATTAATACTGAAGGCACCACCAAATTAATTAATATTCTTAAAATAACTACATTAAAAAAAATTACGAAATTATATTCGATATCTTCCGTAGCATAAAGGTTCCCAGGTACAGGTCGGGATAATGCGGGTTCAAGTCCCGTCGGATGTGTGTATTTTTTTTATGGTCTATAAATTTGTAGAAACGAACGAAATTTTCATACAATTTGCGTTCGTTTTATGAATTTAGTTATTTAAAGAATTTCTTTTTAATTCGATGGTACCTTCAGAATAGCTTCCATTGTGACATCATATTTTTCCTACACAGTAGAAATATTATACATCGCCGTCAATCGCTCAAGGAAACCAGTTTCTATCCCCTCCCCGGGTATTTCGTTCCTCGCTTCCCTCGGCACGTCCCTCTCCAAGTGTCTCATATCGCCCACAACCTGCGTATTGGCCACTATAGAACCGTTATAATCCTTCCCCCTCTCGACGTGGGTGAAAACTTGCATTTTCCCATCTGTATTCTCAGCTCTATACGTCATTTTGTCATCCAGTTCCGTCCTATGTCCGATAGGTCTCAGGATCGCCAAGTCGCGTTGCTGGTGTTCATCTTTGAACGTTTGACTCCTATCGCTGTATGTGTTTTTCAATTTCGCATATTCCACTTTCCCATCATACACTTCTATATTGTTCGTGAATTCATCGTTAATTTTGTACTGTCCCTCTCTAACTTGAATCGTGACATTCGGGACGACCTTGTTATTTGATTTCTTGTTCGGTTTTTGTTTTTTCATGAGCACAGCTTGTCTCGTGGTGGACGCTAGGGCGATCTGTTTGATTTTCTTCGGCGACGGTTCTAAAGGTTCCATTAAGACAGCTTTGTCTTCCTTAGTCTCGGGTGTTGCGGTTTTCTTGTCTTTTTGTTCGTCGAAGCGGTTGCGGAACTTGTCGTGTATGACGGTGTGACGTCGCAAGTCGAACGCGGAACGGAACGGCCTGTGGCATTCCTCACATTTATATGGACGATCGCCTGGAACATGTATTAACTTATGTCAATAGATAATATCATTATTTTTAGTAATAAATGAATAAGTAAGGCGCAGAGTAGGGTAGCGTTGTAAAATATTTTATAATGAAAACTATTGTAGTTGTTACACATTTTTCATTGCAAATGGATATCTCGTCTGACACCGGAGCAGACGAAACTTCCATCTGGACTGATGTCCGAGCCACTCCCTTTGGGCTCGTTTCCTATCGGTGGATATGGTTTCCTTCTCTTGCGAGTTCATCAGCGGCCTCGTTGCCGCTGATGCCGCAGTGCCCGGGAATGGAACCCACGCTAATGTTACCGAGTTGGTGGAGGCTAGGTTGTTTAATAGCTGGTCATACTTCATCCTCAAATGTTAAATACATATATAATAGTTATTTATTGTACTAGGCTAGAAAGTTGTATTTTACCGTCGAGTGTTTGACCGTTGAATCCAGAGCAAGCGAAGGATTCTAGGTATGCCTAATGTTAAACCCTGAGCGTAGCGACGGATTCAAGAAGGCGCGAGACAAAATAACTTTATAGTCGAGTGTTATACAAAGTCCTAACGACCTAACCTAACCTAACGACCTGACCTAACGTTGACGTTGTTGTGTTATCCTAACGTTGCGAGGAAAATTTTAATTTTACCTATTTCTGATAGAAAGGTCTGTTCAGTATTATATGCAACACAACTGGTCCTAAAATTGTAACATAATCACGTGATCTTATTTAAAAGTGTACATTTTATAAATTTAAGCATGATTTACAACAAAATGTATGAAACGTCCATTGTGAAAAGATTTTTTTAATTCTATTTTTTTTTTCTAATAGGATGACACAACTTAAATAATATTCTTCACTTATTCAAACACTTTTCGTGAAAAATATTGTAAAAACTCGGATAACTACATTTTTATTTACATTTTACGTAAAATTACAAAATTTCTAAGCAATTTAATATTTATTTAAGCTAAGACGGCAACCTCCTTGAATTGAACTATTTGTATTCGTTTTATGAACGTATTGCATAAAGAAGTTGGATAGTTTTACTACTGAAAATGTGTAATTCCGTCACGTTTGAATTTTGAAATTACTTTCCACCTTAGAAAATAAAATGCATTTTTACCCGACTTCCAAAAAGGAGGAGGTTATCAATTCGACTATAGATATATATTTTTTATGTATAAATAGGTTTGCGCTTGACCGCCAACTCTACTCAACTCTTTATATATATATATATTTGTATGATTGTTCACCGATCGCACCGCTAATTGTGCATTGATTTGATGATTATTTTTTGTTTGGTAGGTTCATACTTCAGAGGTGGTCCCATATACATTTTGCCAAAATCAAATACAAATACAAATATTTATTTATAACTCCATGTTACAAGTCAATAGAAACACGTGTATATCACGTGTACTCGGCTCTGTACTTTGGTTTTTATAACAAAACAACTAAAAATCCAAGTAAACGAATAGCGTCGAAGTCGGTTCTTTCAGTTTTTTAAACCATAATTATCCCACGCTTGCTCCAGGCCCTAGGGCCCTAGAAAGCGATTATTCCGAGGTAGTGAGATATGAACAGTGTTCGCGTACCGGTGTGCGACCTCATGTGCGTGGCCCGGTACGAGGAGCAGGTGAACGCCTTGTCGCAGTACTCGCACTTGTAGTTCTTCTCCTTCGTGTGGATCCTCACGTGCAGGTTCAGGGAGTACTTGCGGGCGAACTGCTTGCCGCAGTACTCGCACTTGAACGGTTTCTACACACAGAAACATGCACTTAAGAATGGGCTTCTACACAACACATATACACACATTTACATAAGAATGAGCTCAACGCGCGCAACTATCTCTCTCCGCATCACAAAATTTTAAATATATATAAAATCATTGAGTTAGGATATCAGAAAAGTGAGATATGATGAATTTGTTTATATATATATAATATTATGATAGGAGAATTATTAAATCGGGGATTTTTTTAATAGTAATAGGTTTGCGCTTAACCGCCAACTCGCCCTATGTTAAGCGATGTTGCGGTCTATGACGGAGCGCGCTTACCTAGAAGAAACCAATTCACTCGCGATTTAAAGACACCCAGATTGTATCCTCGTCAGCACTAACTTATTGCAACAATATTCTTGTTGCAAAAGGTATGTGCATGAGAGGTCTACTGCCCATATTCTAAATGTTTATTCATAGTTGAGAATCGAATGGTTTTGCTAAATATAGAATTATGCGACAATTACATCAACTTACTTGAGTCACTTTAAATGTCATTAAGATTGTAGCTTTATATATATCGTGGCACATAAAAAAAAAACAGCACCCACCTGATCGGAATGTAAAGATATGATGTGGTACTTCAAGTCGCTCCGCTGCCGGAAGTCGCGGCCGCAAGTCTCGCACTTGAACGGACGGACGTTGTTGTGCACGCGACGGTGGATCTAGACACACAGACGATAAGGTTCAATATTGCACGGCAGCCGCATGCTAGAGCGGATGCCGTTGTTAATAGAACCTCTATATCTACAGTAACGTAGTAAGGCTGAGGCCAAATGAGTGCAATTTTTTGAAACGCAAGTCGCGTAAAAAGATTCGCGCAATTTACGCTGCATTCGGTTTCATACAAAAGATAAACGAATCAAGATACGTCCAGCTGTAAAAATAAAATATTTTCTTTCTTTCTTTCAGCTGTAAGATGAGTCGACTATATAGTAACAATCGCGGGTCAAACAAGGGGAGCGATCGCACTAGAAATCTTCAGCTGAAGCGCAACTGAACGTTAACCGAACCTCAACTTTTCGTACGCTTCGTATCGCGTTAACGTTTTAACCGTAAGTTGAGACGCAACTGGAACGTTACCGCTGTCAAACAAACGTTTGAGAAAGAGTTACAAAATGTCAGCCTTTGCACTGTATCGTTATGCTTTGTAATACAAATTCTAGTGGAATTTTCGGCTTCTAAATTGCCTCCTAAGACTAACCAACTTTGGTTGGCGTTTGAACTTTAGCGCAATACCAAATTTTGTAAAGTTGAAAAGAAACTCTACTACAAGTGAAGCTAAACCGCAGCTGAACTATAGACGATCAAAATAACGCGATCGGCTTCCTGGACTCGATTAGCACAGGACCGAGGAGATGGCAAGAGAGAGACCTATACCCAGCAGTGAGATAAATATAGCTGTGGATGATGATGATGTGCCACACGGCAACGCAAAATAAGTTGCCAATTTCTATTGAATCTAAATTACGCAACCGAAAAAACGCAACTCACAACTCATAAAATTACGCTCGTTTGGCGTCAGCAAAGGATAGCAAAGAAGTAAAAATTGTAAGAACGCGGAAATAACTAGAATTATTGAACTGTTGATTCTAAAACAAATGTCTTAAAGAAGCTGCACAATCCATGAGTAGATGGTAGACTGTCCATAAAGTCTATAAGAATATTATATATAGAATCCATAAAGTGGTGTTACCTTTAAAGCCCCATGCGTGTAGAACTCCTTCCCGCAGTCCCGGCACGGGTGCTGTTTCTTCGCGTGCGACAGTAAGTGGTATATGAGACTGTTCCTGTGCGAAAACACGCGGTCACATTTCATGCAGAAGAACCGTTTACTCTGAAAACATAATTAGCTTATTTAAACAACTGCTAATTAATTAAATTGACTACTTTTAATGTGGGTATCTTTGACAAACATTATAGGTAGCTTTTTTCGGCGGTTCTTGATGTCCTCCCAAAATATTAATGGTCAAATTAATTAATTCAATCATTAATACGAAAAAATCAAGAATCATCGAAAAAAGCTATGTACAATGTTTGACACGGAGTCAAAGTTGCCAACGTTGACAGTTCTAATTTTTTGAGGAAAATGTCAAGAATTTTCGAAACAAATGTACAATGTTTGACATGGAGTCAAAGTTACCGACGAAGCACTATATTGGGAGAATTATATTACCAAACTCGCCGAGCCGTTCTCACATGTTGTACGTACTAATGATTCCCATCTCACATATTGTATGGAAACCATACATGAAAAGTGATAAATATTCAATTTATATTTTGTTTTCTTACCTTGGGTTTCGTACCATCTTGTTTAAGCAGTTCTTGAGGCTCTTGACTAGTTTCACTGTGTTCTTGACTATGTTCATTATGTTCTTGACTCTGATCATTATGCTCTTGATCGATGTGATCATGACCGTGATAATTTTGATCGTGGCCATTATCGTGACCTTGACTTTGTTCATTATGTTCTTGGCTAAGTTCACTGTGATCATTGTGACCTTGAGAATTTTGACTGTGATCACTGTGCCGTAAATGATCATTGTGCACTTGTGTATGTTGATCGGGTATGTGAGAGTTACCGCGACCGTGTGATCCGTCACTGTGTTCCTGTCCATGATCATTTTGTCCGTGACTGTGTTCATTGTTTTCATGTTCCTGATCATGGCTGTGCTCTTGATCGCCAACATCGTGATCGGATATCATGTTATCCGCGAAATTTGCGTTATCTGACACTTCACTGTCCAATATCCTTTGTAGAACTTCCTCTGTGAAAAATAAAGAGAAAAAAAACACATTTTAAAAGACCCGTATCGTCAGCAATTCAATTGTAGAGTTGCAGAAGTTAATTTTCCTTTAAACTTAAAAAATACTATTTCGGCTAAAATTATTATTACCCTGGGAATAAAATAAAAAAAAAAACTGTAATGACGAGCATAAATAAATTCTAAATTTTCAAAATATTGGGAAATAATTTCAATTAATAATATGTAATAGCGAAAACCTAAGAAACCATTACCATAGTAACAGGCAAGCATGGCGCTGAACATCATCAGTTGAGCGATTCTGCTCTCGTCATTCAGCTGCACGCGAAAGTGAAAATGTGTGTGATGATGTTGTTTAGGAGTCATCCATTAATCACGTCATGTTTTAAGCAACTCCCTCTTCCTTTGGAGATTTGTGGAGAGGTTTTATATCAACCACCCCCTCTCCCCCTCTCCTCCATTTTGGTACTCATTACTTTAAAACATCAACACAGAAGGGCCTTGCCAGAAAGTCTAGGTCACGCACCGCTTTTCAGTTTACAAATAATGTATTCAATTAAAAAATTAGTCGTGATATCTCACTACACCCCCCTTCCCTCCTTGTGATATTTCGTGTTTTTTCCTGAACCTCCTCCCTTTTTTAGTTTCACGTAATTAATGTACAATCCCTTAGGGTGATGATAATGTTTATGATGACGATGTTGATGATGATGAATAAAATTGTGTAAAACCTTTAAACAGTTTGTAGGGTGTGTCTGGCTCCCGCGAGCAGACGCCGCAGTACACGCTGCATGCGCCCGCACCGGCGCTACCGCCCGCCCCCGCACCACCGCGACTGTACCTGACACCACAACACACACATTCTGTGTAGAGGAAATGGCTCATTCCCGGCCCAGATAGTTTTATAGCATGTTTCACAATGTAGCTACAAATACATAATACATAAGTGATACATTTTTTTTTATGTAGTTATAGGTTTGAGCTTGACTGCCAACTTGAAGCCAACCACCAACCACCTGATGTTAACCAACGTTGCGGTCTCCGATGGAGCACGCATAGCAAATAGTAATACATATATAAATACACAATGTAGTATATAAACAACATGTAAATAAACAATGCAAACAGTATTTTTTGATACTATTTGGGCAGCGGCGGTTGCAAATCAATAAAATTAATGAGTATTTTAATATGCAATTTAAAATTGAACTATTTATTTTCTTCTCTTTTGAAATCTCGGATGACGGAATAAAGTTTATAAAAAGTTTCATAAGCCCGTAGTTTAAGCCAAGGAGAATTCATACAAAAGCACATTAAACGGTTTAACTCGTTTTAGTGAGTTGACCGTCAAGTGCAAGCCAACAACTGAATAAAAAAATACTAGTCTCCCTCCCGCATGTCAATTTATAAATTAACTTAAAAAGAATTGAATTCAGAATTGGCGAAGTAATCGGTGAACAAACAGAAAAAAAAAATACAGTCGAATTAAAAACCTCCTTTTTTTGGAAGTTGGTTAAAAATTACATATATTCTCATACCAAGAATAACAATATATAACCAAATGGTATTGTATGAATGCTGACCACGTGTTGCAGTGCTCCTGCGTCACGTGTCCGTTGTCGATGGTGAGGTGCGGCTGCAGCTGGTGGTGTCCCGCTCCCCCCGCGGGCCCCGCCCCCACCGTCGTCGCCCCGTGCTCGTACTCGGCCCCCACGCACACCTGGATCCCGGCCATCAGGTCCTCCGGCTCGCTGAACTCGCTCATGTCTTCGCACTGCAATCATTCAAACACCGCAAAGTGATCGAAACGTCAGGTTATAAAATTACGTGAAATATACGCGATATATCCGTTAAAAATTGGCTTCATTTCAATAATTGTCCATATTTTGTTAATTAAGTTGATTTAACCTTAAAATAAAATAAAAACATATTAGAGGACATGTTCACACGACACCATCTAGCCCCATAATAAGCAAAGCTTGTGCTATGGATACCAGGTGGCTGATTAAATACATAGATACTTTTTTGTAAATACATACATATGAACAATCAGACACAGACCAAATATCCATGCTTAGCAGAAATGTTTGCCTTAGGTGGGGATCGAACCCATGACCTACAGCTCAGAAGGCAGATATACTACCGCTGAGCCATGAGGCCTGTCAGCCATGACGCCGGTCCTTGGTGTTAGTTAACTGGGGGCACGGACCCCAGAGTCTGTGGAGATTAATTTTGTCAAATAAAAAATACCTTAGTGTTGTTGTTATGCGCGTCCCTCATGTGCGCCTCGCAGTGGCTCTGCTTGCGGAAGGTCTTGCTGCACCTCGTGCAGCTGTACAGCTCGAACCTCAGCTTGTCCAGCGTCTCGTACAGCTCCGCCTTCTCGCCCTCCGCCCCCGCCGCCCCCATCGGCTCCTTCTCCATGCTCGCCATGCTGTACTGCATCTGGGAGGGGAAACGGTATCTTTACTGTTTTTTTTTTATATGCACAATATGCAGCAAAAAGCCAGACGACTCGCCTGATGGTAAGCGATAACCGTCGCCTATGGACAACTGCAACATCAGTGACATTATTTTGCTTGTTCGCGGGAAGGAGAGAGAGAGAGAGAGAGAGAGGGCTTGTTTACGGTGTTTCACTCGATAAATAATTATAGTTTAACAAAACTGAAAGAAAAAAAACTACATATTTCAAAATACGCAATTCATTAATTTGGATATGACATTTTCTCAGTTATTTTGTCATAGAAACCAAAAAATACTGAACCGATTTCGATAAAATTTATATGAGCCCTCTGAAAAATGACCTACAACCCAAAAAAGAATTATCAAAATAAATGAAACGGTCAAATTGAGAACCTCTTTTTTGGAAGTCGATTAAAAATCTGTTTATATTTTCCGCTATATTAGTAACTAGCTCCGACCTGCGGTTACGCCCGCGCCTTCTCGTGATGAAAAGCTGTAATGATGATGATTAAATATAGCCTATGTCCTTCTTTATTGGGATTATAGCTACGGACACCGATTTTTTATCTATGTTCAAATAAAAACACAAAAATGAAATAAAAATTAAAATAATATTGTGTTTTTTGTTAAAAATGGGTTTTATCTTAGAGGATTTCTATCCTGTGGTCAATTCTGAAGTCACTAACTAAATTAAATAAAATTCCTAAAATAAAAAAGAAACAGAAATTGCATGAAACATTTTTTTTTAATTTAGTTGTTTTATTATATTTTATTACTTCAAGTGGTGCCTTCAGAATTGAAAACACTGTACCCCTATTCACAATCATCAGATTCGGAATCTCTATCATTCTGTAGGGATGTGATAAAGATGGAGATATACAGTTATATAGTTACCGACCCGAATCCGAGAGGTTTCGAATAGCCCTGCTGTTTTAATACATACCTTATTGCTATTGTAGGTGACCGTCTTATCGCTTGACGTGTAGAGTATGTGCTTGTCTATGGGTTGGTATAAAGTTTTAGGCACAGTATTTTCCAGAGATAATTCCACGATTGAATCCGGTAGTGTTGCTACATTATCTACTATGCAGTTCGTTGACATCTGGAAAAATACAATACAAATGTAACAAAATAAACACCTGTATAAATAAAATTAAGATAATATGATAACATCAATAAATAGAGATTTTAACTGTCGATGTTATCTTGCATAATTATTTTTACAAAAAAGAAGTATTCCAATTAACCCGGAGTAGAATAGAAACGAAATTAGAATTTCGTTTCTATTCTACAAAGTATTAAATTTGCCAATTTTCGAGTGGCCGTGACTAAAGCCTTTTTTGAAGGTTGAACCCGCGACTGCATTTTTGATATTTTATTTTCGAACCCCCCCCCTAAAAGTGCGGTACAATACCTTGTCGCAGGGTGGGTCTTGGACGGGGTTCTCTGTGATGACGTTAGGTACAGTACCTTGTCGCAGGGTAGGTCCTGGACGGGGTTCTCTGTGATGACGTTAGGTACAGTACCTTGTCGCAGGGTAGGTCCTGGACGGGGTTCTCTATGATGATGGTGTGATGCGGCTCGTAGTGGTGCTTCAGGTGCTGGTAGAACTTGAGCTGCTCCTCGCCGTAGTACTCGCCGCATATCTGACAGATCAGCACCGGACGGACCTACACACACACATAACGACGGATCATCAATTTTCCGCAACAAATGATTTTACTAGAATTAATTATTCTAAAGAATGAGTAATTATAATCTTTTAAAGCGATTTTTACGTGATTGTCACGAAATCTTAAGTTAGACTGCAAAACTGCTTTTCCGCAGTCGGGTATTTTGTTTTTCTTTTAATAAAGATACTTGTTTCCTTTAGTCCATTAGGTCGCGGCTACAAATATAAAATATACGTAGCGTGCCTGCAGGCCAGTACCTCGTGCGAGATGTGCGCCGAGTGAGGAACGGTCACGTAGTTGTCCGGCAGGATCTGCTCCTGGTCCGGCGGCGCCGGCACCGCCTCGCTGCAGTTTATCACCACCAGCTGCTCCTGAAACACCGGAGACAAACAAACTGTCTGTAATACTCGAATGTATGTATGTAATGACTTTCCATCACGTGGACGTAAAGTCTAAAACAAAATTCACGAATATAGTGTCCTGGCTTGACCGATACTCATATAGCAACAACGACGAACTTAAGATTTTGATATAAATACTCTATGTCGCCGCGCTAAAGCCTAATTTATATTGAGAAATCTAGAGACGTCTATTTTGTCGCTTCGAATAATTTTTAAAACATTTTTTTTTTTTTTACAAACAAACATACAAATTAATTTATTACTCAAACACAGGTACAAAGTAGCTTTTAAACTACAAGTAATATACATATGTATCTTAATATTAGTTATAATAATTATGTTGCTACAATTTAATTGATGAACTTCGGATTTCCAAATTAAGCTAAAAGCTTGTACTTCGGATATCCGCACGGATATCTTCCTATTATACCTACTTATTACATTTTTATTTTATGTTTTTGGTATACTAAATAATTATTATTGATTGGCATACTTTATTATTGATATTGTTCACTTAAAACTTATCTATTATAATAACAAATACTGTATAATATAGAAAATGTTTATGCACTGTCAGTTCACAATTTGTAGAATATCAATTTCATTTACAAAATCAATTTGAAAGGTGAATAAATTACAATTACAATTTTTACGTGATAACGTCTTATAAATCGATGAATGCCGGCTACATGCACGAAACAGTGTCACGTTCCGCCTGAGCCAAGCGTGCAAGCGAGAGCGCGGAACAAGCGATAGAGAGGCACGATCGGCATGAGCGTTCGGCTTGTGACGCATCCTTATCACGTAAAATTATCGTCCGTAACCGACTTTACAGACAACCATTTTTATTTAAGTTTGATTAAACGGACAAATAAATATAAAATAAAGCTGTATAGGGGATTAGATCATTGTGCATTGATTTTGATGTTTTTTTTTTGTATTTGGTAGATCATACTTCAGAGATAGTCCCATATAAATTTTATCAATATCGATGCAGTACTTTGGTTTTTATAATAAAATAACTGGTAAAATATCATCCAAGTATGTGTCCTAAAATATCATCCGAGTCGCGTATGTGCGTATATTGCGTATTTTGAAGTCAGTTTTTAAATCTATAATTATTGTGTATCTACTCACCTGTTGTGGCGTACTATTCCCATTATTTCTCTTCAACTTCCTCGATATCCGTTTCTTATGTGGCAGACTCTTCCTGCTCTGCTGCTTGTGCTGCGCGGGTGAAGAGCTGGCCATCTCGAGCACCTGGCTGTCCGAGTTGCGGAGCATTGATGGATCGTCCTACCAATGGCAAATATCTATTGAAGACGACTTACTTTTCCTCTCACGAAATTAAGGTGCTGCTGCTTTAGCTGGTAGAGATAATATACTGTACAATACCTTTTCAGCATATCAATATAATTATACAATAAGCAAACTTTTTTTCAACAATACGCTCTCTTTTTTGTGTAGTAATAGGTTTGCGCTTGACCGCTAAATCGCCTGATTATATGACACGTTGTGGTCTACGATGGACCGCGCGCGAGGTCTCGCTCGACTGGTTAGCGATTGCTCGAATCGAAAACTTATTTGTTCATAAATAAGTCGGTATTCAGAACTCATTCGGAATCGATTCGAAATCTATATCTCCGTCTCTGTCATTCTCTATGGAGATGACAGAGACGGATATATAGATTCCGAATGAGTTCTGAATACGGGGGCAGACCACGAACACCAGTGACCACGTACGCTGCAGTGTTCGAAACGTCAAGTCATAAAATAAAAACGACACGCTTTTTTGTCGTGTTTCGGAAACCAACAACAAATTAATTTATCATTTGCTGTTGGTTTCCGAAACACGACAAAAAAGCGTGTCGTTTGTACAGCGCCTCACAAGTGTCATTAGTACAGCGTCTTAGAAAAATGTGTTGTTTGTACAGGGTTTTCCAAAAATGTCGTTTTTGCAGCGTGTCTCAATATCTATAATATCCACCTATAGTTAATGATCTTTTTTTGTCACAGTGTCGGCTTGGTAATTACCTTTTTGGTCTTATCACTAAACCAGTCAGTGTCGCATCGCTTCATGTCCTGCAGAGGCGGCAGGGTCTGCATCGGCGGGAGCTGCACTACTATCGGCTCCGTCTGGTTATCCTGACGCAATACATTAACATTTTTAATATTACTGATGTAGACTCTCTTAAGTGCAGAAAAAGCAAGATCAAAACGAGCAAACGAGCATGAGCCAACTTTGCTTGTTTAAGAGATGAGAGTAAGCATCATTCCCTTTTCATGCATTGGTGAAAAACCCACAGTTACCCTAAAATATTTATTTTTGTTGATTTTATTCTACCGCTGTCTCAGAGTGATTAATATATATATATATATCCATGGCAAATTACAGATTTCTAGCACTAATTAATCTTCTTTGAGCAAAACCACAGTCATACAGATAGAATAACTTGGAAAAACTATAAGGGTTTCCTGTTTTAAAGATCCATAAAAATGAGTAAAACGTACCAAATGTTGTCCGTTAAACCTCATTGTGCCATCGAGTATCACAGATGTATCAACATCGCTTCTCACTTGCGACACCTGAAAGATATCAATATCAATTTCAATCAACTACAACTATCAATGTAGTCAATCGTAGATCTATTTAACATAAAAGGACACATACTGCTGGAAAACTATGAAAAATTGGATAAGGAAATATTTACCCTACACTTTACCCTGATTCTCTAAACATTATATGATTTCGATGATCTGTACTTATATTTTCGCTAGGCTTAATTTACTTTTCTCATTTCACTATAGATATAATTTTTTTTTATAACAGTCTAGCCATTTATACTTCCAACCTTATAAATAAAACCGGACAAGTGCGAGTCAGACTCGCCCACCGAGGGTTCCGTACAAACTAAATAAAAGGGGGAAATCATATTTTTTTTTATATTTTCCTTCATAAACCGAAAAATATACATCGTAAAAATGTTTAACACGTTCCTTGCTCACCACTCGGATCCGAGTAGGGGCTATAGTAGCGGCGCCTCCCACTCGGATCCGAGCGAGCGAACGTTTGAAGCAGCCCTCATTCCTTGCATAGAGACACTATTTTTATGTGATTAAATAAAAAATGACCAGTTTTCGGATTTTTTCCTGTATGTGTTAGAACACAATGCTTCTTGCCAAATTTCAGAGTTCTAGGTCAACGGGAAGTACCCCATAGGTTTTGATTCCTCTGTGAGTGTCGAAATGTACGTTTTTTACGACATATTCAGCTGTAACTTTTTTTTACGAAAACTGAGAAATTTTATTTTTCTTTCTGCAGCAAGATACTATGGATCTGCGTATATGGTTTTAATTTCAGCTCGATACCTTCACGCATTCCCGAGACGGATGGACAGACGGACAACAAAGTGGTCCTATAAGGGTTCCGTTTTTTCCTATTGAGGTACGGAACCCTAAAAACATCCAAACTAGATAATATTCAGGGGTAGCATACAGCTTCTAAACCCCAACACAAAATGAAGGATAAATTTCAGCGATAGCATCATAGGTCCCAAATTAACTCACTTATGAACCGTTTTTTAATCTTGTTGTTGTTATTGTTGTTAGCCTGTAGTGTCCCACTGCTGGGCAAAGGCCTCCCCCCGACATTTCCAGTCTTGGCGGTTTTGGTTTCTTTTTTAATCTAGTTTTTTTTTTTGTTAAAAATTGAATCCAGTGTTCTTAGCTATCATCATCATCATCTCAGCCACAAGAAGTCCACTGCTGTTCTTCTTAGATATTGTTGTGCTATCACCTGTTGATCTTAGCTATGTTTCAACAGAATCTGTTCAGCGATTATCTTTATCTTTATTATCTTGGAGGGTTTTAGATATCTAAACTTGTACTTAGCAGTTACAATTACCTTATGGTGTGACGGAGGATGGTGTCGCGAGTTCTGCAAATGTGCGACTATAGCCGCTATCGGCCCTTCTAGCAGCTCCTCGCCCCATGGACCATCACCTACTTGCTCGGTCACTGATACTTGTCTGGAATTACGAGATACAAATCAGTTTTACTTATTTATTGAGGAAGCTTACACCGCAATAAGCTGTCCTTATTGATAAAAACGAATAAAATAAAATTAATAAAATATGTACTATATTTAAGTAAATAAATAAAATCCTCCTCACTCCTCTCCATCCTAAGGTTGGCTGGAAGAGATCGCTATTAGCGATAAGGCCGCCAGCTGTTACACTAGATTTTAAATATCTTATCTTGATTGTAAGTTTCTAAGGTGTGTACAATAAAGAGTTTATCTATCTATCTAACATAACGGCCCTATTAAAAAGCATTATAGTCCGTTCCATTTCGATTGGCAATAAAGTTCGTTGACCCCTCGAAAGCCGCTAATAGTAAATGAGTGGTGTAACTTAACATTTTACCAAAATTGATCACAATAATATTAATTTATCATTGATTTTTATTACAGCTCTACATAGTACTAGAACACACTTGACTTATTTATTTGTCATATTTCATGATCTCTATACTTATTATCTGTTATTTTTGTAAAAAGGGTGTTTATCACACTAAGAGAGTTCTATGTTACACTTTATTTTAATGATAAGTAACGAACACTTCTTTTTGTAATTATTCTGCATCTTCTGCATCTTATCTCGTTGTGGATTTTGTTGAGCCTGGTTATGCCACACATCCACCTCAGCATTTTTATTTCGTCAAGATGGATGGTATGCACATTGTTTGAGTTACAGCCCACGCCTGACTGCCGTACATAAGGACTGGTCTTATAAACCAAACCCTTCAGCGCAAGTGAAGTAACCACTATAAAAGATTTTCTCAATTGCATGTAAAACTCTTCAGTAAGACTCTTTTCTAAAGAAGTTGGGAATATTTTTTAATAATAAACAAACCCCTAAATAAAATAAAACAAAAATAAAATAAACAAATACTAAATTGACTCAATTTAATTGATTATATAAATATATTTAAAAAAAATAGTAAAAGAAAATTAATATCAATAAAAAAAAAAACATGTAACTGATCAGTGATGACGTAGAATTTACAAAACAAAATCTTCAAGAATGTACACAAATTTAAAACAAAAAGAAAATCTCCACTTAAATACATTGAATATTGTTATCAACTTGTAAACAATGTATGTAATATGTAATGAGTGCCGAGTTATTTGTTGCATTCGCTATCTCCACAATACCTACCTATCTGCCTGCTTGCCTTTTGCAATTGTTTTGCAATATTATTAAAACTTGTTTGTTTCATGTTAAGTGAATTTGTATTCAAAATGAAATATCTTAAGTCATTTTTCTTTTAAAACATGCTGGATATATGGTCTTAACATAATATGACATTTAAATATGGCATACACACAACATGAACATGAAAGAAAATTTTGCTATTTGTAAATAACAATACTTTATATTGTTTCCTTTAACTTTAAATATGAAAAATTTCATCTATATCTCTCAATTACGCAGTTTTAATATGGTTTTGAGTATAACTTTTATAGCTCCTTACTCACTGCACTGTTAATTCTTACCTGCACATTTGAGTGGTATAGGTTTGCTGGTGCATTATAGTAACTCGACCAGCTCCATCGTCTTGGACAGTCATTGGTATACCATTAGTATCTATGTGGACAGGCTGGAAACATGAAACAAGTTATAGTAGCATAGATATGAGCATGAGTCTGCCTACCAAATTTGAACTACATTTTTCATGTAAATACATAAGTTTGCTTACAAAATATGGTAGCAGTTGGTAGAATTTAATTTATTCGATTGGCAAAATATTTAATATTCATTTTACTACCTGGTATGAGCAGTAAAAAAAAATGCAAATTGGTAAAAATTTATTTTAACAACATGAGTACAAATATCCACTACGAAACATTAGTGCTGTGGTGATGGCAATCAGAAAAGCGTTGTTACAACTACTAGTATTAATTAAGGAAAGATTTATATGTCAAATAATAGTTCTTTAATTTATTGAACACAAAGAGCAGAGAGGAAGGATTAACTTTTACTTACTTCATTGGGGTGGTGTGAGTTTATATAATGCGTCACTGCTTCATCCATTTTATCTTCGAGTAAATGCGCTTCCACTGTCCTCATTTTGTATTGGAAATATCCAGATATAATCTTGTGTTTATTCCATCTGTAATTAATTGAGGTTATATTTTCTTGACAGCTGTAAGATGTTGTTGCATTCAAGGTCACAACTCTATACCTAATTTCAAAGCTTCTACCTACTTTTTTCACTTCAATTAATCTTTTTGTTCAAATCTACATAGTTTAGATCATTTAAATACCAAATACAATTCCTTGAAAAGCTTAAATTTTCAAACATTAAACTATAAAATACATAAATATGTAGTCTAAGTTTCTTAGTATTTTCAGAGACAATCCATCCATAGATTACAAATTAGATAAAATGAAACAGATTATCAAAATTAATGTTTAGTTAGTCCCGATGACCCAAACAGCACTTTTCTCTCTTGTTACGTGCATACTTTTATACAAAAATATATACACACATAAACAAGCATACACCCAAACATTAAAAATTATAACGTATTTACATCCTCTTTGAGTAAATAATAGTCCTCCTGTGTAATACTCTCGTATGCAGTCGGACTAACATGTTCCCATTATTTTTTGTGGCATATCAAGCATCAATCGTATTCGTATCGCATGGTTTATGACTTTGTATTTGTGACTCTTTGTTTTTGACAAACATGACGTTGTGTTAGTGCTGTTGGTGTTAGCAGTTAGTTTAGTTACCGTATATATAAGTTACTTTATGTTTAGTCAGTTGCTTAATAGTGTTGGCTTGATTAGGAACGTCCTCGTCCTATGTCATCCTATGTTTTGTTTTGACTTTTTTGATTTCGTAATTTTCGTAACTTCGTAATTTAAAGTGTTTGTTTTATTTGAAACATAAAGTATAAATTGATATCAAGTAATTTATTTGGACGTATAATGATACGTAACACCATAAACTCACGTGTGATATCTCGAACTCATGAGGTAAAGCAAGAAACCAAATTCTGAATATGAATGATGGAACTCTTTCCTTGTTTTTATTATAGTTTTCGATTGCACAACTATTTATACATGATGCTGATACATTGTTAATACATGGCGTCCGGTTAAGGCTTTTGAAGATTCTCAACCTTAATAACTTTGTAGCGAATGTTCAAGGCTTAAAGATAACCTCTTAACCTTTAGTTTCAGCGATGTAAACATACAAGTAAGCTGGATGCGATACGAGAAAAATTGAAGGAAGGCCCTGGCTTAGCAGACTTTGTATCAGAAGACCGCCCAGCAAACTGGGACGATTATGAGGGGAAACTTAAAAGGGAAAAAGGCGAGGCTGAGCGCTTGAGGCTTCCTCCTTGGCTCAAGACGACTATACCTACAGGTGCATAACTCTGTTTAGAATGTAGTAATTTTTTAAGCTCTTTCATACTTACTCATACATCACCAATGGGAGGCCCCTTGGTGATGTATGAGTGAGTATGTATGAGCAAGATGAGTATGGTATTTTTTGGTGCAATGTTATTTTTCGTTTTTGTATAAATTTGGGAAATCCTTGATTGGCACCAGTTAGTCAACTTACCCGTCGCTTCTCAGTTTAAGAAGTTGAGACATCAATGAAAAAAATGTGATGTCTTTCTGTAACCTGGATGTTTCGTGTTTTTTTCTGAACCCCTCCCCCCTTCGGACCTCATGTGATTAACCCTTTCTGAAGAAACAAGGATATCTTAAGTTACATTCTTAGAATCCTTCACTTGCCACCTCTTCACTACAGATTCAGTACCAAATGTCCATATCAAATAACTGTTTAATATAGCAAGTAACAGTGATTTGTGCTCCACCAAAGCTTTCCGTCATGTTCCAGGGTCAAAGTTCAGTGAATTAAAGCAGCAGCTTCGCAGCCTGAAGCTTAGTACAGTATGTGAGGAGGCTCGCTGTCCCAATATTGGAGAGTGCTGGAGTGGAGGGAAGCATGGCATGTCTACTGCTACTATCATGGTAACAACTTACTCCATTAAGGATTGTTTTACTTAAGGTAAAGAGTAGGGTGGTGTGTAATGTGGAAAATTTGTTGTTTACACATTTATTTCGGTCAAAATAACAGATACAAAATTTCATTCAAAATAAAAGATACAAATAGATTACCAATAAAGGTATCAAGAAAATTCAACAAACCTAGTACCAATTGGCAACATACCCAGCATGCTGCCGGTATTGACACATAGAATGGCAATGTTTACATGTTGAGCCAGATGCGCACAAGCAATTTAGACACGCGTCGCGTCGATCAGACGCTCAATTAAAATTTCCTTAAAGTTGAGTTCCCCCAATACTCAGTCTTGATTAAATAATCAAATATGCCTATACAAATATATTTCCCTTCATGCTCGATGCGTGAGGGATTTATAAACCGATGACAGCAGGTGTATGATATTTTAACATTATTATATAACTACTTATTATAATTCGTCATCAATCAATAAATCATCAACAATCATCATTAATAAATGCGTTTGACATTTCCAGCTAATGGGCGACACTTGCACACGCGGCTGCATGTTCTGTTCAGTGAAGACGTCGCGCGCCCCCCCTCCCCTCGACCCGGACGAGCCTCGCAACACGGCGCTGGCTATACACCAGTGGGGCCTCGGATATATCGTGCTCACATCCGTAGACAGAGACGGTGAGATATATATCCTTGAGTGAGTGACAATGACAGTAAGGTTGCTGCCATTATGCACACATGATAGGGACACAAAGCTCTTTATAGTTATCTGTGGAGAGATAACTCTTAGTTATCTTTATTAGAGAAATAATTAAGTAGCTAATGGCTATGAATAACTAGATTTTATAGTTTGTTGTTAGGTCATTGTAATCACCATTGTGAACAACTTTTACTGTGGACACAACTCTAAATCAGCTATTTCATAGAAATATTTGATATGTATTTCTATTCATTCTGTTCATTATATTCATTTCTGATTCATTGTCCTCTGATAAAATGTTGACCAGCAGATTTTTTCTATTTTTTGAGTTATGCCAGCAGTAAATGTGGTTTATAATGCATAACCTTTATTGAATATTTCAGCTGACTTACCGGTTAACTTTTATGACACTGGGAATGGTCATCATAACAATTACTAGACGACAAATAGTCAATGAGCATTGCCCAGAGTGATGAATAGTCATGGTCCTGTAGACATGATCAGTGTCATAATGTTAGTTGATCAGGCAGCAGGTTAGGATTGGTTACCATAATAACCTGGAATATAATGAATTATAGATTTACCCGACGGTGGATCATCGCATCTTGCTGAAACTGTTAGAGAAATCAAGAAACAGTGAGTACATGTCTATTCATTTCATCCTGTCGTTTCGCCTGTTATCCTACAGAAATTGTGTTTTTTAACTGACTTCAAATAACTATAGTTTAAAAAACTAAAGCAACCGACTTCTCATGGATGACATTGTCAGAACTGGACGAAATTGAAATGGGACTACACGGAAAGCACCAGCTTTCAAATAAAAAAAATAATCATCAAAATCGGTTCGGTATTTTTATAATTTTTATTTTGAAACAAAACAAACTAATACTAAGTATTTCATGTATGCTCACTGTAGTGCCCATTCATAATTGTTGTATTATCTACCATTTTTTATGTTTACGATTGACCACCAACTCGCTTGATTTTTATTTGAATAAATGGGTCAATTTTTTAAGTCGAAATCTCCGATTATAGTTTCAACCGCATACGGCGGTCTTTTTCCAATAAAAATGTGTAACAACCACGTTAGTTGTCATAATAAAACTCGCTTGATTCTAAGCGATGGTGCGGCCGAGGATGGAGCTCATCCATCTAGAAGATATCTATTCACTCTGGCCTTGAAGATTCCAAGATTGTAGATTTTATTTTCCAGAAGTAAGGACATTCTAGTGGAATGCCTGGTGCCGGACTTCAGAGGGAACAAGGAGAGCATCCGCAGGATGGCGAGCGCCGGTCTCGACGTGTTCGCGCACAACATCGAGACCGTGGAACGACTCACGCCGTTTGTACGGGACCCTCGAGCTGGGTAAGACTCGGAGAGGAGAGGAATACGTTCTCTAAATCTACCACTTACAGCGTTACCAGGACGCCATGCAAAATATCGCGTTAATCATTTTCTATGCAATGTTATCTAAGGTTTTCACGATTTTTACTCATTGGAATAAAAAAAAAACGGATTTATCACTAAAATTTTACATAATTTTTACGACCTGACGTTTCGAACACTTTGCAGCTTCCGTGGTCACAGGTGAGACTAGATGACAGTTGCTTTTTGGCGTCACAACGTCTAATAAATCGATGAACACCGGCTGCACGCACGAAAAAATAAGACTCATTGTCCCGTTACATCATCATCATCATCATCATTTCAACAATGTTTTGTTATGACGTTGTCGCGTTAAACTATCGTCCGTAAACCGACTTTACAGACAACCAATTTTTTTGTTATATAAATATTATTTACTACCGCCTACTATTTTTATGCGCTCCATTCCCTATGCATGCAGAAGTTGCGCACGGTGTCGACAGGTTCAGCTCAGATCTGTGTTTAGGTTGAGATTCAAAATCATAAAAAAAAAGAGTCAAAAAATAATGATTCATGTCATAAAATTATGTAAAAAACATTACCCTCCTTCTTACGCAGTCGGGTAAATATACGCGATCAATCCGTTAAAAAAAATTTAATTTCAATGCGTTCTTATACAAGTTAGTTTAGAACTAAAAAATCTATGACATACATATAAAACAGCTGGATCGATTTTGATGAATCATAGCTAAAGAACACACGATGAAATCCTCTATAAAAAATCTCGTTCCTTTTTACGCGACTGCGTAAGAAGGAGGGTTATGTATATTATTATTTGTATTTGTATGTTTATCGAGTGTCTGTATTTTTGTATGTGTATACATTTATGTGGGCATGTATGCATATATACACGACAGCCTACAGCTTAAACGGCTTGACAGATTTTGATGTGAGAGGTATCGTTAGATTCATCTTCACCTCCTGACTGTCATAAGCTGTATTTTTTGTAATAATAATGCATCTGTCGCAAAAATAAAAAAATGTGTTTTTTCGTAACCCCAACGAACTGTTTCGTAATAAACAAGTGATTTTACTAGAATTATTCTAAAAGAATGCGCATCCATAACCTTTTACATAGATTTAACGCTTACTTTCTCACAAAAAAAACGAACACAACAGAGTATCAAGCGTAACGAAGTCGTAAGATAGACTGCAAAAACTACTTTTCTGTAGTCGGGTATTTTGTTTTTCTTTTAATATACATACTTGTTGTGGAATGAAAAAAGATAGTCCTATAGATAAGATATATATAGTATTCGTGTCTCGTTACCTTGTGGTTTGTTATTGAAACTTCTAGTTTGTTGTAGTTACTTTCCCTTATGTTTCAGGTACCGGCAGACGTTGGACGTGCTGCGGGCCGCGAAGGAAGTGAACCCGGATCTGATCACCAAGTCCTCCATCATGCTGGGGCTCGGGGAGACCGATGAACAGGTCGAGCAGACGATGAGAGGTACGTCTCGGCTCCTGCGCACGCGACTGGCCGACCGCGCCGGCTGCGACGTCGTGCGCGTAGCGGTTAACTACCGAACAGCGAGTGTCCACATTAAACGATAAGCACAACTAATCGTTTAAAAAACTTAAAAAAACCGACTTCAAAATACGCAATTCGTTTACTTCGATGACAAATGTTTTCCTGTTATGTTGTTATAAGAACCAAAATACTGATTGCCCCTCGCTTGTGACGTCAATTGGAATTCGAGCGCTTGCCTCGGCTGACAAATGAAAGCGCTGTGCCAGCAAACTCCGGCAAATGCTAGGGCGAGCGCGGGGAGCGGGTGAGGAACCCGAGATTGGCGGGAGGCGGAGAGTGTATTCTATTAAATCTATTTTATATTATTTATGTCAATTGACATCAAAAATACTTTAAAAATACTATAATTTTAGGTTCTCAATTCGACTGTATGGCTGTGTTTTGTATGTTTGTTCAGCGGTTTGGTAGAAATCTCAGAGGTGGTCCCATAAAGATAAAGATAAAGATAAAGATAAAGATAATTTATTTGCATACAACACGAGAATTTTATACAACAAGTGCATAAAAGATGTTACACTAAATTTAGTCGCTTAAAATCATGTTGTGCCGATTAGGCGTACAAATGTCAGGTAGACAGCATCATGCACATGCGAAAAATTATAAAATAATAATTATTATTATTTGTAATTAGATTAATACACAAACCAAAAATATCTATAATATGACAAAGCAGAAGCAATAAAAGATACACATAATGTCAAATAAAATTAAAATTTGTCATTTAAAAAATCATTGATAGAATAATAACACTTCTGCAATAACAATGCCTTCAACTTTTTTCTAAATAAATTACTATTCTGGTCTCTTATTGACTTAGGAATCTTATTGTAGATTTTAGGACCCATACATACGATGCTATTTTGCATCAGTGCTGTCTTTCCTTCATGTACGCGCCGTTTGTCTTGGTCGCGCCTATTTCTTACAGTAGTATCAGATAGTGTGGGGAATCGCTCCCGGTTTGTTTTTACAAAAAGGGCCGTTTCTAAAATGTATAAACACGGAAGTGTAAGAATTTTATACTTTAAAAAATAGGGCTTACAACTATCTCTTTTTTTGAGTTTAAACATTGAACGAATACAGCGTTTCTGCCTTTTAAAAATAATAATTTTATTTGTTGAATTTCCCCAAAAAATAATCCCGTACCTCAAAATTGATTCAACTAACCCATAGTAGGCTTTAAGTAAAGATTCTATATTTAGAGTACGAGCTAGTTTGGCGATGGCATATGTTTGGCTACTTATTCTTTTCGAAAGGTGCTCTATTTGTGATTTCCAATTCAATTTTCGGTCAATATATAATCCAAGAAATTTTGAGCTTTCTACTTCATTTATAATGTTACTGTCATATGCTACATTAATATTACCTTTGTTTGTTTCTCTTTGTCTAAAATGCATTATATTTGTTTTATTTAGGTTAATTTTTAAGTTATTGTTGTCAAGCCAAGATATAACTGAGGTCAAAGATTTAACAATATCGTTTTCATAAGAGTCAAGTGTTTTACATGCTACGGTGATAGTGCTATCATCTGCAAATAATGTCATAGGTTGAGATGTAGCATTAGGCAAGTCATTTATGTATGCTATGAATGAAAGTGGTCCCAGGACACTACCTTGTGGAACTCCGTACGCCACTTTGCGTTCATACGATCTATATATTTCTTCTGCTTTCGTGATAAGATTGACTCGACTGATTTCCGTGATTTGTATTCTATCTGCTAGGTAAGACTCTATGAAATCTAAAACGTTACCACGTATTCCATACGCTTCTAATTTACTAGCTAAGATTCTGTGATCTACGTAATCGAACGCCTGCGTCATATCACAGAATATGGCGCACACCGGAGTGCTTTTATCCATACATATTAAGACGTTTTTAATGAAATCGTATATGGCCATATTAATACTTCTATTTTTTCTGAAACCCTTTTGTTCATTGCATAGAATATTATTTTTCTCTAAATAATCATTTAACTCATTATAAACATACTTCTCGAAAATTTTTGAAAATATCGATATAAGTGCAATGGGTCTATAGCATTCCATTTTCTCTCTATTGTCTTTTTTAAATAAAGGTTTAATAATGGTCGTTTTCAGAGAACTCGGAAATGTGCCTGTGGATATACACAAATTAATAATATAGCTTAGAGGGGTACATACATACTCACTTACTGATTGTATTATGAAAGTTGAGATTTCGTCATCACCAACACTTTTAGTGTTTTTAAGGTTTTGTATTATTTTGCTTATTTCTTGTGGCGTGCTTGGTGCCATGAACATAGAATCTTTGCTATGATTTATATTAGCTGTCACTTTATATCCTGACTCAGGGACCGGTTTTATTTTATCTATGAAAAAATTATTAAATGCGTTAGCTATAGCTATCGGATCCGTTATATCTTCATTATCTTGTTCAATTTTTGTTATGGCTTCTTTAGGTAAATTTAATTTGGTACTATTTATGATTTGCCATGCAGTTTTTGACTTGTTATGAGATGAATTTATCTTAAAGTTATTTTGTGCCCGTTTAGTTAGAACAATGATCTTTCTAAGACGTTTTGAGTAATTAAGGAAGATACTTTTATTAGTTTTTGTAGGATTCAGTCTATATTTCCAAAGTAAATTTCTTTTGTTTTTGCTACAAATTTTTATGCCACGTGATAACCACTTTATGGATTTATTAACTCTAATAATAACTGTTTTATATGGAAAGCACAAATTATAGTATAGTTTGAAGTTTGAAAAAAAGTAATCATATGCAAGATTTGCGTCAGAAAAGCTGTATAGTTCTTGGAATAAAACATTACTAAGACACATTTTAAATTTATTAATATTTTCAACAGAATAATCACGCTGCTTTTTCCTCCAGAATTTAAGTAGCGCGTTTTTATGGACTGGGAACTTCATTACTAAAGCACTGTGATCAGATAAATCTAATTCGTGCACTTCCGTATTACAAATCTTTTTACAGTTATATGCCATATTATCGATACATGTTTGGCTTGCAAAGCGAGTCGGTTGTTTCACCGCCAATTTAAAATTATGGTTTCCTAGAATTGATTCGAAGTCTGATGTCAAATTAGATGCTTTTAATATATTAATGTTAAAATCACCAGCAATGACGATTTGTTCATATTTTTTGTTACTCGTCATGCTCAATATTTTATCCAGTTTACATAAGAAAGTTTTTAAATTTGATGTTTTAGAATATAAATTTAAATATAAATTTATATATTAATATAAATTTTATCAAAATTGATCCCGTACTTTGGTTTTTATAACAAAATAATTGATAAAATGTCATTCAAGTGAACGAATTGCGTATTTTGCAGTCGGTTTTTCAGTAATTTATTTCTTACACATTTCCAGATCTCCGTACATCAGGCGTGGACTGCCTCACTCTCGGCCAGTACATGCAGCCTACGAAGCGTCATCTCAAAGTGTTCGAATACGTGACCCCGGCCAAATTCAAGCAGTGGGAGACGAGGGGGGCGGAACTGGGCTTCCTATACACGGCCAGCGGGCCACTTGTCAGGTCTTCCTACCGGGCGGGCGAGTTCTTCATTTCCAGCCTTGTTAAGGACCGGAAGGCTAAAACGGCCTGACCAATTGACCGCGATGTATAGAAATCTTGCTAAATATTTTTTAGCATTAGTGAAGGAACTAAATTAATTGACGCTTAAAATATGTTGATCTGTTGAAAAATCACTTATGTTTTGTAATGTGAATAGTAATGCCATATTGGTGACCAATGGCGCGCAGCTATCTCTTCCTCACTCATCACAATATTTTTTAAAAATTTATTTGACTATTGTATATTTTGATATATAAGTACACATAATTTGCATTGTTTACAATTCGACGCGCATAAGTATACTTTTATGTACCCATAATTTAGGTAAAATTAATTGAATTTAATTGAAAGATACTATGTGGGGATGTTATAAACATTTCGATAGGAGAAATATATAAAAATGTTTTATGGATTTCCAAAAAATAAACATAGGGGAACATACATAAAAAAATTGAAAAAAGATTCAGACGAATTGAGTAACTCCTCCTTTTTGGAAGTCGATTAAAAATAAGAATATTAGACGAATATTGTATGTAACAATACTGTTTTATAATTTATTTTGTGGTTTAGATAGTTTTTCCTGAAACTAGTCACTGTTCAATATTAATGTGATTGTTATTTGTTATTTCGTTAGTATAACTATTTTATTAATGCTACAGTAGGAACAAAGTTGTAATTATTTTTTTAAATAAAAAATGTTGAATTTAATCGTAATTGTTTCAATAATAACAATTAACAAGGGACCGTCGGGCGCCATTACCTCAGGGTTAGCTCGCGGGAAGGATACGTTATCATTCCACGACTTGTATCCACACGTCAGAGGAAATATATCATGTCAAGTACCTGGGCGACCGAGCTCCACTCGGGTTTATTACGACTGAAAATACGACCAAACCCGGGTTCACTAAAAATATAACCTAGCAAGATCGATTTATCATCCCCTAATCTACCTACAAACCAAATTTCATTAAAATCGTTGGAGCCGTTTCCGAGATTCAGAATACAAGAATTGCTAGTTTAAAGGTATTAGATATGGTATTCGGAGGAAAGGATATAGGTACGATCTGAATTTGACGCTTGTCAGTGACTTTATCAGATTCAGATATTTTATTGTCATTCCTTATTACCTATTACAAAGTTGGTATGAACAAATAAGCACTAGTACTAGTATATATCATATGGAAGCTGCCGGGCGCAGCGACAGAAGAGAGGAGCAACGCTATTATGCAAAAAGAATCTGCGTTAATACACTTCGGAAAGAGCAAAATTAAGAAATTGTATCTAATCAATTAACGTAAAATAGAACCAATTATAAATAATACACATCAATTATGTAAAATATTATAAATATACGAAGCTAACACTAAGAGGTTCTTTACATAGAATATAAAAAAAATACTATGTAGGTATATGGATGGCAATTGGAACTATTGTACATTATGGAATTTAACAATAAATGTGGACTATTGACATGAAATGGTTAAGACATAGAAAACGAGTTTTTTGGCTGATGCTCCCACACAGTGAGTAAGATGAGGTACTTCTGTGTGGGAGTATCAGAATGAGATAGCTGCACCTGCCAATGAATTATAATTAAAGTACCTATATTGCGCTACTTAAGCCCCGCTACACAGCACGGCTTCGGATAATGGCGGATAAAAAGACATACGACCATAATATGATTAGGAAAAGTATCCCAATCCTTCGAGGTGGTGAAGATAGATAGATAAACTTTTTATTGTACACTATTAAACAAATAAACAAAACAGAGAAACTTACAAAACTAGTGTGACAACCGGCGGCCTTATCGCTAAAGGCGATCTCTTGCAGGCAACCGTGGTATGGAGATCAATTCATAGAAAAAGTAAAGCGGGTGTACAATAGCAGAGACACTGGATATAGCTATAATATAATCATAACAAACAATCTAATAAAATTAAACACTAAATACTTAAATAAAAATAATAATATACACTAATAAATATAATACAATAAATACTAATATTTCAAACATATATAGAAAATCCGAAAAGTGCCTACATAAATAAGAGATCAGAAATAGTACCGAAGCAACGTGTTTTAGGGTAAGGTCTTAGAGAGGTAAAAATAAATTTACTTGATTTTTGAAAACAGTTAGCGACTGAGCACGTCTGACAGACACAGGTAATTCGTTCCACAGCTGAACTGCCTGGAATGCGAAAGAATTTCCATAAAAGGTTACGCGTTGTGTTGAGGGAGTTTTGATAAAGTTTTATTTCCTAACATTATCTTTAAATATGATCAAAAACGTTGTTGAGAGCTTTTTCATATTGTAGTAACGCGAGATGTAGATACTATGTAATATCCATTGCAATGAAGGCGGATAAAACATGCGAGTAGCCCTAACCCTAACCTAACCATTTGGACTTTACGCACGAATTGTCCGGGAGTTTTGATTATGGTGGGATTTCCTCCCTAGAGAGGAAAGCTTGCTGTGGCGCCATTTGCTGACATATTTTGATAATATTTGACTGAAACATTCGATATTAAATTCTGAATAAGCATTTCGAATATAAGCAGGTAGACCTCGCGATTTCTTTTTGCAACATGCATTGTTGAAAAAAGTTTGTCTCCCCGAAGTATTCGTATTAAGTACCTACTACATAGCTACTAGAATTTCTATTGCACAAATTGGCTAATTGTACTTTCTTTCCTTTTATCTAAATTGGAAGAGTTATTTAAATAAAAATACATAAAAACCTACGCAGCTTCAAAGATCATACCTACTTACCTATTAAACCCTACCCTTTGTTTTACCCTAGTTTTGCTTTTTCGTAGTTGGGTAATAAAAAAAATATCCAAGCACCTCCAGCTCAGAGTAGTATTTATCAAATGTGTATTTACGGAGGATATATAAGTACAAAGGTGAACCGATGTGGCAACGCACGAGCGAACACACGCGGGGAGAAAAAAACACCCACACGCAGGTGGAATACAGAAGGCAGCGCTTAATTTAACTGACTTTCTACCTATCCACTCTCTGGAGTTACAATAGAGTGGATAGGACACTATCAAGGTTTATCATAGAGATAACCTGCATACGATGCGATGGACCCCAGACATTAGGGCTACGTGCGTGGTTCGACCGGGCGTAGTGGTTCCATTTTCGAATTTGATGGACAAGGAACGAAGGTTCTAATTTCGTTTTTTTAGGGTTCCGTACCTCAAAAGGAAAAAACGGAACCCTATAGGATCACCTTGTTGTCCGTATGTCTGTCTGTCTGTCCGTCTGTCCGGGTGTCAAGACCTTTATCTCGAGAACGCGTGAAGGTATCGAGTTGAAATTAAAACCATACACTCAGATCTATAATCTCTTGCTGCAGAAAGAAAAATAAAATTTCTCAGTTTTCGTAAAAAAAACGCACATTTCGACACTCACAAGGGAATCAAAATCTATGAGTACTATGAAATTTGGCAAGAAGCATTGTGTTAGAGTACACATAATATAGGAAAAAATCCAAAAACTGGACATTTTTAATTTAATCACAAAAAATAGTGTCTTTATGCAAGGATTGAGGGTCCAACTTTTAAAGTGAATTAACCGTATCATGTGGGGTATCATATGAAAGAGCTTCATTAGCGTAAGCTAAAACAGGTTTTTAAATATTTTTACAATGTATATTATTCGGTTTATGAATGAAAATATTAAAAAAAATATATGATTTTCCCCCTTTTGTTTAGTTTGTACGGAATCCACGGTGGGCGAGTCTGAGTCGCACTTGTCCGGTTTTTTTTATCAAGTTCCTTCTTTTGTGAGAAAAAATACTTATTATAAAAACCCCTGAGCAAAGCTCGGACATCCAAGTACTATTATAAGGAATCTGGCAAGTGTCATAGAGAATACAGACTTACGTGATGTAAATACGTTTTAAATAGTCATGGCGCTTAAGGGCCCTGAAAGGACCTTATTCAGTGAATAAGATTTTGACATGCGTTTGTAAGTATGTATATTATGTCATTTGCCAACATTGATGATGCCCGCATCCAACAGTAGATTCTCAGCTCGCCGTGGCAGCCCCACGTACGGTCAGTGTTTGCTGGAAGGCGAGGCTTCGGTTCGTCCGTGCGTTCGCACCCCAGACTCACTGGTTACCTACCTAGTATCAGATGAATCTTACCATTGAATATAAAGGGGAAAACAGCTCCTTATTTACTTAACAAGATTGTTGATGACCATGAAATAATTTTATGAGAATGTTGAACCTAAACAAAATTATTGAGTAATATGAACTGTGTGACTGAGACCGCATCGAGGAAAGCTTGCAATATATACTTATTAATTGGTATGATTAAGTATTTCCCGTAGGTACATTGCTACACCGTACTTGCCATGATTTGTGCGTAGATTGAAATAAAACGTTTCGCACTTATGTCGAAACACTGTGTCGAAAAATTAACACCTGACCGCAGGGTCTTATGAGATCTTTCAAAATTTTTGTCCAGCCAAAATCGAAACTGAGACCTTTTGTTCCTAAGCCGGACGCGCCACTACGGAACCAAGCAAGACCAAAATAAGTTTTTGTCAACTTTTCCTTGGTTGTATGAAGTAGATGGCTAATCGAGCTGTGATAGTCTTCCATTACCTATATCTAAGCCAACTTCTACTCTTCAACTCTCTACCTACAACTTGTAGAAATAACAACTTGACATGATTGCACACACAAGATGTGTGTCATAGCTCTACTAAAGTTATTTTAGTTTATATGCTTTTATATCATTATTTTGTCGGTGAGTTCCTAACACTGGTATGTAGAGGTTATCTTCATTTATAATTTCCCATGCGTCCTAAGGTTCCGATTCCCATTTACCTTCTGTAACGGGTGAAATGGTATTTTAAAATATATTTAATACGTTTTTATTTTGGAAAATTCCGCTAGTGGCTCAAGGGAGAGAAAGCTAATTTCAATTTCATTTAGTTCTGGCGCGATTCCATGCACCGGTCAAAGAATAACGCGCACGATGGCAGATGGGACACACACTCCATTTACTATCAATAATAATTACCTACTAACGAACACCCAAACAAGATACTATGAAAATGGGAAGAAAAATTTATACTTACTATTGAAACTAACTATTAGTTACTTGGATACTTATAATAATTAATAAATAATAATGAATAATTTATAAAAGTATATAATCATTGTAATACTTATGTAGTAGGTATTAGATCATCGAAATAATTTATGTACTACGTACACTTAGGTAGTAAGTTAGGTGGTTAGGTTACATAAGTTCATCAAGTTACTATACTTACCTACTGCTATAAATATACGAATATGAAATAGAAAATAAGACAAATAAAAATATTATTAAAATAGTAGCTGTCGCTTCAAACGGAACAATTCAAAATTGAGTAGATAAATCGAATACTTATACCTACATTTATTCATTCTCTTCCGTTACTGATAGGTACCTACATTGGTTTACCACATTATTGAACATACATAATCTACCTACGTACGTTTAGAATAAAGTTTTCACAATGTTAATAGACCTATTTAGAAAATGAAACCTAACATAAGGTAGGCCTGGAATGAGCAGTTTCCTTTGTGAAGAAAACCTCCAATTTGGCATCAGTGATTTATATAATATGGTCACTTCTGTAACAGATAGGTATTCATTGTCAGTTAGTGCAGTAGTACCTACTCCAGGCTGGAGGTCTCGGGAACCCGGGCAGTTAGGGCACCGTAGGCAGGCAGATTACACCCTGTCTGAGCCCCAATACGCAATTCCATTCGTTGCTGGAGGACTGGAGGATTTCGCATTTTTATCGGGGACGCTTTCATGCTTCTAATTTTAAATTGAACTTACTATCAAAATGTATTATTATTAACTCTTTTTAGGGTTTTTAGGTTAACTCAAAAAGAAAAAAACCGAACCCTTATGGGACCCCATTGTTGTCCGTCTGTCCGTCTGTCAAGACCTGTATCTCGGGAACGCGTGACGGTATCGAGTTGAAAATAAAACCATACCTATACACAGATCCATAGTCTCTTGCTCCAGAGAGAAAAATCAAATATCTCAGTTTTCATAAAAAAAGTTACAGCCGAATATGTCGCAAAAAACACATATTTCGACACTCGCAAGGGAATCAATACCTATGGCGTACTTCCCGTTAACATATAACTGTGAAATTTGGCAAGAAGCATTGTCTAAGTAAACTTAAAGGAATAAATCCGAAAACTGTAATTATTTTATTTAAAGCACTATTATTATTAACGGGATATTAAATATTCCGTTAATAACTATAGTGCTTTAACGAATGACACGATAAAAGTGATTTTTAATTTAATAACAAAAAAGTGCCTTAACCGTATCAAGTTGGTGTTCACATGAAAGAGCTTCATTCTATCATGACATATTATTGGAAAACAGAGTGACATGAAAATATAAAAAAATAATCTTAGATTGTCGCAAACATTATGATCAACAAACTGTTTAAAATTTTAAATTTCCGCCGCATGCGTGTCGTACCACCTTAAAAATGAAAAAAAAATCGGAACTCGAGAACTCTTGCTTTGGACCGCCGCCCGCCGGCAGTTTGCATGTCAGGGCTACCGTGCTATCTCCAAGTCCATCTATTGGAGGAACAGTATAAAATAAACATCTTTTGAGAATGAGTCATAATCAAGATATAATGCGACGGAGGGCGCTCGCGCTCCTGTCAAATGTTTGCAGTTAGAGTGGCTTTGTTACGAGTGTTTTGTGGAGTTTTTGTTATTGGATTAGAATATTTTGATTGGAAAAGTTTTGATTTGCTTGGTATCAAGCATACCTACATAAGAAGTATGACGTACTCCGAGGTAAGTATTGTGGCGTTTTATTTAAATTTGGTTTCACAATTTGTTCATAATGAGACTAAAGATACCTATTCAAAATCACCCGCAAAAATATGATCTTTACGCATGCGCGTTCTTTGCACCTATAGTCCGGTCACAAGCAATGGCGACCAACAATCGCGTAACTAATAAACTAAAATTTCTTCATCTATGGCATCAATGTTGCCGAAACTACGGATGTTAGAGTATTTTTAATGATTTCAGGTTCGATCTCTCGACATAACGAAAAAAATATCTCATTAGAAGATCGATTTTGACTTTTTTTAATTTTTTACACTCATCATCGTATTTAGGGTTCCGTGCCTCAATAGGAAAAAACGGAACCCTTATAGGATCACTTTGTTGTCCGTCTGTCCGTCTATCCATCCGTCCGGGTGTCAAGACCTTTATCTCGGGAACGCGTGAAGGTATCGAGTTGAAATTAAAACCATATACGCAGATCCATAGTATCTTGCTGCAGAAAGAAAAATAAAATTTCTCAGTTTTCGTAAAAAAATATACAGCCGAATATGTCGTAAAAAACGCACATTTTGACACTCACAGAGGAATCAAAACCTATGGGGTACTTCCCGTTGACCTAGAACTCTGAAATTTGATAAGAAGCATTGTGTTAGAGTACACATATAGGAAAAAATCCGAAAACTGGTCATTTTTAATTTAATCACAAAAAAATAGTGTCTCTATACAAGGAATGAGGGCCCAAATTTTAAAGTGAATTAACCGTATCATGTGGGGTATCATATGAAAGAGACTCATTAGCATAAGCTAAAACAGGTTTTTAACACATTCTTCGCCCCCTGCAGACCCTTCACTTCAGCTGGGAACTAAGTACAGAGTGGCCGTGCAAAGCAACGTTGACTGCCTCAAACGAACGCTTACTGACTACTACAAAATGAACGGGACGCTCGCTCGGATCCGAGTGGGCGGCGCTGCTACTATAGCCCCGTCCCACTCGGATTCGAGTGGTGAGCAAGGAATGTGTTAAATATTTTTACGATGTATATTTTTCGGTTTATCAAGGAAAATATATAAAAAAAAATGATTTCCTCCTTTTATTTAGTTTGTACGGAACCCTCGGTGGGCGAGTCTGACTCGCACTTGTCTGTTTTTTAACAGGATTCATGTCATTGGGAACCAGACCGTTTTCGTTCTAAGTTTGTGACGTTGGTAAAAAAAATCCGAAACAAGACACACAATTAAGAAAACGTTATGGGTTAAGTTTTAGGTAAGTATTGTATTTTGTCTGTATTTGTTATTGATATCATCTAATATTAATTACTTTTCTGAGTGTATAAACTTCGCCTAGTCTCTTTGACTAATGATTCCCATATATTTAATAAATAACAACTCACACGCAAAAATACTGTGTTGTTTTTATATACTAGTTATAGAATGTAATATTAAAACAGTCAAAGTAGCTATATTTTATTTTCGGATCGATGGATCCTGAAATACTTACATTGGGTAGGAATTAATTAATGGGCTTCGTTAGTAAAAAAATATATACTTACGAGGTGAAAACATCCAGACAGGTGGGCAATTTGTTTCAATGAGTAACAAACTTTAGAAAACATTAAACCCCATTGTGTTTTAGAATCCGAACAAGCGGCCCTGAGTCACAGCAAAAAGTATAAAGTAAAAAGTTACCAAGATTGGCACGAGCCCTTCTCAAGCGAGATAACCCTTGAAAAGTTGCAATGGTAGTGCAATCACAGATGCATTATCCACTTCACGCAGAGGGAGGCATCAGCATACGGACTGCGGATACTGGCCAGAGAGGGCGCTGTCGTCTCGAGTGCCACGGTATTTACATACCATACCTAACTGAACTAACTGGTATCTGTGGATGCCTATCTACTTATCAAACAATATATATTTTTATCCAACTGCGCAAGTTATATTCGAATTTAATTATGAGTATGTATGTTTCTATATTACAGATCTCCTATAAAGCCGGTTTTATATATGTATACGGTTTGACTGATTTTGATGTGCGAGGTGTCGTTAGAGTCTACTCCCTGGGTGTCATAGGCTATAGAGATAATATAGGCTTTAAAGAATGCGCATTTCTAATCTTCACAGCAATTTTGCGCATACTTTCTCATAAAAACGTACACTCGACAACGTATATGAACACAGAAAATAGAACTAATTAGCAAAATGTGATTTAAATCTATGAATATTTGTAATTTCACATATTTTCTACACAGTAGAAATATTCTGAAATGGTACGCATAGCGCAATCTAGCGTGATTTTGATAAAACAAGGTGACTGTCCGGCGTGCGCAATTACTTACCTATCCAAAGTAAAAATATTATAACGACGTAAGCACCATCTAGCGTCACGCGTTTATGTCTTACGATAACGTGAATTAATTGTTTTCATTTTAAATTTTTTAATAAATTATTTAATTTAGTTCTTAATTTCTACATTCTAGTTTTTAATAAATTAGTATTTATTTTGTTGATTTACATCAAAGTGATTTGATATAATCTTGCCAATTTTGAGAATTGTATTTATTACTGTTAAAAAGATACAGCCGTTAAAGTGTAGAACAGACAGACAGACACCGTAGCGGCTACGGTGTAGCTTATTCGTGAGGCTACGGCGTATCCTCACGAATAAGCTCCCGTACCCTTAGTACGGAAATTTAAAAAGACAACAGGTACAAAGGCGTCGTTGTGCTTAAATCAGTATAGTACGTGTAGAGTTTAGGGTCACAGCGGACACCCCGGGGTCCCCGAGAGACGCCGAACATCGGTGACATTAGCATATGAATTCAGTGAGAGTAATAAAGGAATAATATGCAAATAAACCGTGGAATTGTTGAAATGCCAACACTGCGAATGTCATAAAAGTCGTCGTGTTCCGGTTATGATTATCGTGTGCTCGCATAAATCTCCTCTTGTTAGTTATGGCCCTTTTGGGGGTGCTCACAGCCCTTGTTAGTATAAACTACAATGTAATGAATAGTTTTACCATTGTTTGTACTTATCTGTGGAGGGAACTTCTTTGTCAACCACAAAAATTACGTTTCCAAATTACCAGCTCGGCAAGTTCACTTTTATTTAGTCTAGTAAAAATAAATCCGTTTGTATGGAGCTGATCACAGTATTTGCAACTGGGGGGATTCTTTGAAATTATGATAGGAAAATAACTAAAAATCATAGATCAACAATAATCTCCGATTTATAAACTAGCTGCGTTCCGCGGTTTCACTCACGTAGTTATGAAAAACGGTGATGATTATGATGTTGATAAGTAGCTTATGTCCGTTTCCAGGTCCAAAGCTATCTCTATACTAATTTTCATAACGATCGGTTCAGCCGTTTGAGCGTGTAAAGGTAACAAAATTAGATTTTATAATATCATTATGAAATTGTGTCAAATGTATTTCAAAACGTACTGGTGATTTGAAATACATTTGATACAATTCATTTAAATAACAATATACTTAGTTGTCTTTTATGTCGTGACAAATCTTATTTTTACTTAGACTATTTTTCGTTGAAGAACCCGCGCGGAAACTCCATCCTTTTGGGCCGAAAGCCATTTCAAAATTGGAACATGACTGAGCTGATCATTTTAGGTACCTTCTCAACCTCCTTGTAACTTTAACAAAATAAAATATGTAGTTCAAGAAATATTTCATGTCGTAAACTGAGGAACAAAAATTGACGATTGAAGATTGCCATCTTGCGAGGGCTTTCGATGACGTCACACAACGCGCCCTGGTTGCTTACTATACATATTATTATTTTTTCAGATTTTCAGTATTAATTGCTTTATAGACCATGGAAAATGTTAAAAATACATATTTGTGGTTAGTTGTTATATCGCCTCGTGTCAAAGTGTAACAATGATTAGTATTTCGACAAACAGTTGTTTACTGCGCCGAAGGGCAAGGGAACGAGCCCCGATCAAACACAAACCCAGTACTCTGATTCATACAACAAGATAGGCAATGATGGTCTTATAAATTTTCCCCTTTATTAATTAAAATATAAATAAAGTTACCCAATAAAAAAAAAAAAAAAAACGGTATGAATTGATAACCTTCTCCTTTTTCGAAGTCGGTTAAAAAAAAGGATTCCATTTAATGAATATGTGATTTCCACTGATCCAACTATTACACATTGCAATATAACAAGTATTCATTTTGAAAATTCATAAACCCCCAATAAAAAAGGCTAAACCAATTTTGATGAAATATAGCTAAGAATACTCTCGAAAAAATCCTCTTTCAAACAAAAAAAGCTAGATCAAAATCTGTCCATCCGTTTGAGAGCTACAATTCACAGACACGTCAAACTTATAACATCCGTGTTTTTGGATCGGGGGTTAAAAACCAACAGCAAGCAGTGCAGGTACTTAGTATGCGCCCAACAGGGCGGGCGGCCGGCGGTAGACCGTGAAATTGCCGCCCTGCATCATAAAATATAACTGACAACTAATGATCTATGCCCTCGGACCGTCATGCTGCCTGCTGCCTGCTGCCTGCCTCACTCACTAACTGTATGCTACGTTGTTTATAACTAAATAACTATCATGGTTCACGATCATTCACTGATGACAATAGACAATATGAAGATAGCTCGTCGATTGTACAACGGACTTCTCTACGAAATTTTTTGGTTAACGTAAATACCTTGAAGAAAGCTTAAAATACTAGATATTTTTTAAAGTTAAAAAATACTGAAACAACTGACTACAAAATGCATATTTTTGATTTTAACACCAAACTACTGGACACATTTTAATGAAATTTCTATAAGAACAATCTATAAGTATATCCTTTCAAACAAAAAAATACATTTTTTTAAATCGATTTTTAGATGACAGGGTTACGCGGTAGCAAACATCAAAAAATACTACCGAATTGAGAATCTCCTTCTTTTTGGAAATCGGTTAAGAACGAATATTCCTCGATCTCATCATCTGTTACAGAATGTTGTATGCAGCCGTGCCGCAAGCAGTATCAATTAATTTATCAGCGGGTATCGCGACCCGTAAACTTGGTTCGTTTGCATTTTTATTGCTTTCTAATTTTATCTCGGCTGACAGGCGAGGTATACCGCGCCGGTACTATTGCCGCAGTACACACTACATTGTCATTCTCTACAAATACAAATAGAAGCTTAAATCTATTTAGTTTGTAAGTGGTACAGTATCATCTGCATTAGTCATAAACGTCCTGGTGAACTAGAAAAAATAAAACATATGCATCTCGGGCGTTGCACTTTCTAAACACACAGGTTGGCATTGTCATTGTCACATGTCACCATACGCGTCTAAGGTCGCTCACTGGTAAGTCGAGGCGCGGTCGCGGCGGCGTCGCGGCACAGTCGAGGCGTGGTGTTTATGTTAGAGTCGAGGCGCGGGCGGCTATGCTTCCTTCACACATTACAGTGTAAACACGTCTACGCACGAAACAAAATGACAAAATGGCGGTGGAGTCGCGGCGCGGTCGCGCACTGCACACCTGCCGCGACGCCGCCGCGACCGCGCCTCGATTCCACGTCGCCTGCGACGCGACTCTAGTGTGTGGGCGCACTGCCATTTGAACCTGAAGGAAACGTAGAAGCGGCGCGCCGCTTGTGCGCCCGTGCCTCGACTCCAGCTCGTGTGGGCGACGCGCCTTACAGCGTTACCCGTCGCGTCGCGACTGAAGCCGAGTCGGGCGATTACCTTACTTGAGGCTTGCCACGCAGAGTCGGGGAAAATCTATCTACGTATCATTATTGATTTTGTTCAAGTTTTTGGAATACCTGATACAATCGTTTACTTCCTTATCCTTATTTTCTCACTAATAATATTATGACAGCAAAAAATAACTCTTTGTCTCTGTCTCTTTGTTACATTTTCATGACTAAACGGCCGTACCGATTATTATTAAATTTTGTAAAGATATAGCTGAGGACCAGGATACGGATATAGACTACATTTTACTATCTTCATTAGCATCGTTAGTTAGTATGCTATAAATTAAGTTCTGTTCTGTAGTCCTTACTGTACGCACGTAATCGTATCTCGAAAGGCCCAGGTAATTAAAGCTTCACCTTGAACCGGCGGCTCTCCTGACTGGACTTCACATTTTTCTCCCTCAAAATGCAATTATTTTTTGGAAAAAGAACCGAGCTGTAGATTGGCAGGATTTTTTCTTGAACATGACAGCTAGAAGCCGGGTTAACTAACGTTAAATTTAAAATAGGAAGATTCTGCTTGAATCGTTACTCATCTTACTTACTACTTAGATATTATTAGATATTTTATTGTTTCAAGGGTTAATTTGTATTCCGGAAATTCCTCTTCAAAACGTAGCTTTAATATCTTGTACCTATATTTTCACTTCGAAGTCTAGACTAGTAGGTAGTCTTGACTGCTTCGATGTATTTTAGCTTGTCGAGCTCTTGCCTGAGTACTTATGAACAAAAGGGGCACAATACCCAATAACATAAATGTACTTAGATAATAAATATAAATACAATTAGATCATGACCTCCGTAACCTAGTATTTAGATATGTTTTCTTTTACGATGTTGTGCTCGCTTCTTCTGTTAGTTCACCCGTCAGGACGAAACGCGCAATTCAAAACAAGACGTTCACCGATGCAACTTACTTATAGGTTGAATATGTCATAGGGAGAAACGTAGAAGAACCCTGGCGGCATACAGTCTAATAATTTACAACACATAAACACTATAAGATCTTATAAACATACATCCGACAATCATTTCATTAGGTACCTTCTGATAAACTTAGATACATTTATTTCTTAGTCTTTACCTTCGCGTCTCGTAGACAAACGATGCCCGTGTCGATAGGTAATCAAGAGGGATGCTGCTACAGTAACAAGAGAGCCAGGTGTTTAGGACTTTAATGATCAATCTCGATCAATCCCAGTGAGACTTTAGATCATTTGGTACAATTTGCAGTTAAGTTAGAAGTAAAGATTTGTCTTTATCTGTCAAATACGATAATATGATGTCAGGTCGCGAATATTGTAACTCCATCCTACACCCTCGGCCACACCGTCGCTTAACATCAGGCGAGTTGGTGGTCAATCGTAGATCTATAATGTATAAAAAAAAAACTTTCCGAATTTCTATAAAAATGGTGCTTAAAACCAGTGTTTTTACAAATTATCTTTTTAACGACAAATACAGTGATATGAAATAGTACATTATGATACAAGTGTGCTAAGTTGGTCATTACAGTCGAGGCGGAATTGCAGCCCGAGCCGAAGGCGAGGGCGTAATAGAGCCGAGAGTATGCACACGCGTTTCATACGACGTTTTTCAACACACTTGCGAGGAAAAAACACCTGTTTATAACTGAAATATTTAATTATTGAAACAATATTCAAAAATCAACAGATGTTTCAGTTGTAGCATATTTCATTCTCTTTGGTTGCAATATTCGTGCCTGTTTTATTTCTTTATGTTATATTCTCGGTTGCCAGTACGATTTTCGAGTGAATTCTTTTTGTTATGGGCCGGTATGGTAGAAGTATTCATCTCTGATTGGACTCTGACAATCTAGTAGGCTTAGATTGTGCGCGCGCAGGTGCCCTTGCATTGGTTGAATTAATTATGCGCGCGCAGGTGCCCTTGCATTGGTTGTAAAGTAAAGACACTAGTGCGTAATAGAAAAGTCAAAAGCACGCGTGTTTAATAGGATACTTTTCGGCCATAAAAACGGTTGAATAAGGGCCACTTTACGAGCAAGTCTGTTGAAAAATAAACTGTAGAATTCAATAAAATACAAGATTTCAAGTAGGAATGTTGAAAGAGGACATCCAAATTTATAAAATCACTGATTTTCAAAACTCCCAGTTTTTTTTTAGGTTAGCCTCTTAAAAAATACTTACATGTACATTATCAGCCATCTAGCTCCTATAGTACAAGCTTAGCTTTGTTTGGGTTAGATGGTGTTGTGTACCAGTCCCAGCCGAAGACCAGCGCTGGTTGTTTACAACTAGCACTATGCTGAGCTGGGGCTGGATTGTGGCAAAAACATTTAGTTATAAATTTTATATGAGTGATTTTAATTCTCTGTTGCATGTTTCTTGTTACAATAAATTTCTGTCTATGTCTATGTCTTTAACTATTTATTTATTTTGCAACAAATGACTGCACTAATATTAAATATTAATATTAATCGTTAGTATAAATACTATACTAACGATTTTAGATTATTACATTCAAAGCTTAGAAACATGCGTTTGAACGCCAGCTCTTGCAACGTTGCAGTCCACGAGTCTTTAAAGACACCTCTGACTATAAATTTCGGAACGACCTAGTCAGAAACAGTATACAAAATTTAGTACTTCTACTGAATCAAAAAAAAAGTTAAGAAAAAAATTTAACTATACCGAGGACTTGAGGAGTCTGAACTCTATTATGTAACAATACACATAAAAGAATCTAGATTTCCACCATAAGAGAGTGTCACATTTCAAAGAATAACCTTTAGACACTATCACCTCAATCTAAATCGTATCCAAACTAAACATACGACTAAACTTGAGACATTTCATTTGACATCCACTTACGTTGTGATCGTATTACTTCGCAGATTGTGGCGTTCGTTTCATCTTTGTGCAGCTACCCTCCAAATGGAAACTTCCTGCCGACGATGGTATCGCAGAGTTGATGGCTGCAGGACCGATGCAGCGATACAATCTTTATGAGGTGGGTTGGGAAGGGTAGAAACAATATAGAGAGGAAGTTCACGGATACAGGATCACTGGTGATCGTTGTTTATTCTGTGATAGCGTCTTGTCTGGTTCAAGAATAATCTAGGAAAAATGCATATTAATACTCACACTTGCCTTTTACTAAATTTCACGATTGTAGGTCAATGAAAGCAAATTTTGTTTTTGTTTTGACTTGCATTTGGTCAATATATAAGGCAAAATGGCGTTTGTTACGGTTTATTTTTATTACATTGACCTAGAAACTTGTTTTTATAGTTTTTTTATAGCTTCAAGGGCCTGCAGACCTAACTTATAACTTTGTAACTCCAGGCGTACATGTAAAAAAAAACTTGTCTTAACGGATAAAAAATCGACGGATGGATTACGAAGTGATACTATGAGGGTTCCGGTTTATTGTTTTGAGATTCGTATTCCTAGAAAACAAATCATTATTAATGACTGACAACAAATAATAAAATAGTACATCGTTAAAACAATGAAAACGATTGGAAGAATCAACAAAAACCAATTGATTCTGTTAATCAGCAGTATTAAAGCAAGCCGTTACGGTCTCTGGTTAAACGAGGCGTGCGTTTTAATCCGACGCGTATTTACCGGACTCTCGTTAATCCGTATTATCGGAGGACAAATTAAAACGATTGGAACCGTCGCCGTCGCGCACCGAGCGCTCGTTCGGTGATTGTTTTAAATATTAACGCTTATTTATTATGCGAACTATTAGATCACATAATAGGTCATAGTTTATAAATAAAGGAAATTTTATTAGGTAATAATAATAATAAATTGTTTCTTATTTATTTAAATAATTGTTGTTTAAAATAGGTCCTTTTTTAATTGTAATCATTTTCTTATTTCCCTAAAATGGAATAAAAGAGTTACTTATTGATTTTACTGTGAAAAATCGATACTTTTTAGCATTTAAGTTCCTATTTAATTGTCATTATTTCCGTGTTGAAAAATAGCAGTATTGATTTTTTGGTGCAACGTGAAAGTTTAATGACAGGTTTATATTTGACAAATTTGGCATCCTAGTACTTGAAAAGTTTGACACTACCTTTTAGTTAAATAAAAATATTCGCCCTCAATAACTTAAACTAAGTTAAATACGTCTGAAAAACATCATCCTCCTCTTGAGAAATCGGGTGTAAACAGCAACTCTACAAAATAAACCCATACTCAGAACAAAATGTCATCATTTTCTCTAAGTAAGTACAATAAAAGTTTTCATATAAAACTGGCATCTATTTTTACAATCATCACACGTTTTTATTTGACTCTGGACAAAATTACATCAAGCTCTTGAATGGCTGTCATAAAATTCACACCAATTTGGATTCCCCGGGGTCCGCCGTCGTAGTACCAGCGTCGGAGTAACGAAATGTCGTGTAATAGAGCGCACGCTGTATAATAAGTCAGTAAAACGTGTGTTTTATACCGCTGGCGAGACATGACACTGTTTTCAGGTTTTTTTTATGGCAGCGTCTGATGAAAGTAGATGTCGATGGGGAACGTTGAATAAAATCTGTTCCGTCTTTTGTTTTGCTTACTGCTTGTCGCGCCGTCGTGTCATGGCGCAACTAAGCAAGTAAGGTCCGTCCGCTTATTTTCGTTGTGACATTTTTCATCAACCCCTGACCCAAAAAGGGGGTGTTATAAGTTTGACGTGTGTATCTGTGTGTCTGTCTGTGGCTATGGAATTGTAGTTCTTTATCGCATAGACCCATCTTTGTCTACTTTTTTTGTTTGAAAGAGGATTTAGTCGAGAGTGTTCATATATATTTCATCAAAATCGGCACAATCGTTTTTTTGTCGAGGGTTTTTGAGTTTTCTAAATTTATACTTGTTTTATTTTCATGAAACCGAAGTTGGCCTCGAACATTGAGCAACATTGAGAACATTGGTTTGTAGAGGAGACTTTTACACGGACAGTTTCGATTTTCTACAAAAAAACTTTTAGTACTATTCAGAATGTTCTAGGTATTTTTTCATTTCTTAATATTACAAAATAAACACCATTTAAAAGCGAAGACGCGAATTAAAGCAAAACTCCCGTTCGCTCTCCAATTAGTACGTTTATTCGGCACAGGTCGACCGAATGACGCTAATCCGAAAAGCCTTAAACAATTAACGGCAATCCGAACGAGCTGAGGAGGCTGAATAATGCTATTACATGGCTCGCCGGCCGCGCCCGCCACCTGACAGCTTCCACGCCGCGCCGCCGTGCTTCACTAGAATAAGGGCTTTACTATAAATAAAAGTAGGTTACTTATATAATTATGTATTTTATATCTGAAAACTTCTTCAGGCACGCTGAGCACTTTATTTTTAACCGACTTCCAATAACGAGGAGGATCTCAATACGACTATACGTTTTTTATATTTGTTCAGCGATTACTTCGCCAATTATGAATTGATTTTGATTTATTGAGTAAAATTTCTCTCGGAGGGATGAGTATAAGTTTCATCAAAATCGGTTCACTAATTTTCAAGATATGCTTTTTTTTAATTTTAAGATATAAACCCTTCAACGACGCAATTCAATCCGCCGATGTGAACGAAATTTGGTAGGTTTATTAAATACTATGTAAAAGAATCTTTAGGTGTTGTAATTGTAGTGGTGTGTTCGAAAATTAAACAAATTTAACCATGATTTAAAATAAACAAATTTACTTCTTACTGTTTTAATATTCCTACTCAATGATTTTGTATGTTGAAAAATGTTGTGATGCGCGAGAGAGATAGCTGCGAGCTTTTAGCGCAGTCTTAATATCGGGTGAGATGGAGCTCAAACGCAAGATATAGCCTCGGTTAAAAAAAACGTAAACTTCGGTTACTTCAGCCAAGTTATCAGACAAGCCGACATTTTCTCCAACCTATTTTATAATGAGTCTATACCTGTAAAGTTATCACAGAAGCGTCGTTTGTCAAACCGGAAGTTAAGCTATTAACTTAGCGTCCTATCAGCGTCAACTTAAACTTATAACTTAACTCTTAACTATTTGACGTGATCGTTATTGATGCGCCGCTGATGGCGTGTGTTAATTATACTTGTAAACCTCTTTATAATTATCTTAAGAGATTGTTGTCGCTCGATCTTTTCCATGCAAATTACGCGTTTTTAACCCCCGGGCCAAAAAGAGAGGTGTTATCTATAAGTTTGACACGTGTATCTGTATAACTGTGTATCTATGTGTCTGTCTGTGGCATCGTAGTTCACCAACGGATGGACTGATTTTGAAATTAAGTTATAAAATCCGCCATTTTGAATTTCTTCTAATATCTTTAAAAGATTAATGCAAACGCATTCAAATCTACATAAATACATCGACATTCAATATTATAATCTTCTTTTTCGTGTAGTCTAGTAAAAACCACCGATATTTATTCGGCTCACAGGAGTATCTGAGCACCTCTATCCCAATTCCCACCCCATTATGCACGGCGCACCCCTGTATCACAATACGTAGAGCTTTCCCACATTAATATGAACGAAACCGATATAAAATTAAGTCAACAAGTTCCCTCCAAAAATTATTCATAGAAAATCCCCCCGGAGGTGAGAAGGAGAGGTGAAGGGCAGGAAAAAGGGAAAAAACTTGGATAAGTTCGTTCATGAATTGGAAATGTAATTCCAGCGTGGTCCACGAATTGTTTCCAGCAATTGTTACTGTAATCGAGAGTTTGATGGACGATGCTTCGACGAACTATGAGCTCTTTCATATTGGTTTTACGGATTTGAGTGCGTATAGGCACTATTAAGTATGCTTGGACTGGTAGACGATTTGTTACGCAAGTTTGAATGGTCGGCAGACTGGGATACTATATTTATTTGTTTCAATAAGCTGGCGCATTGTATTTTTCCGTCAAGTGCATGATATTTGAATCCAAAGAAAGCGTAAAATTTTAAACATGAATCGCGAGTAAAGCTAGTGGTTTAATTTATATTGTAGAATCCTGAGGGTCGAGAAGGCACGATACAAAATATTTTTACAGCCGAGAGAAACACAAATATTTTATCGGAAAATGCTTGAAATATCCATGAAAATTTGTAATTGGCCATCTAATATTTATTTATTAGTATATTGTAAAACTCAGCTGTAAATTTCCCTAAAAGTAATAAAATAAAATAAACAAAACCAGCCAAGTGCGAGTCAGACTCGCGCACGAAGGGTTCCGTACCATTATCTATAAAAAACGGCAAAAAATCACGTTTGTTGTATGGGAGCCCCCTTAAATTTTAATTTAATTATATATCTATTTTTAAAGTGAATAATATAACTCAATATTCTGTTAATATTTCAAGCGTCTACCTGGTGCCTTTTTCAATATCGAGCAAAAACGAGCAAAAAGTCACGTTTGTTAAGGGGTTAAATATTTATTTTATTCTGTTTTCTAGTAATTGTTGTTATAGCGGCAACAGACATACATAATCTGTGAAAATTTCAACTGTCTAACTATCACGGTTCATGAGATACAGCCTGGTGACAAACGGACGGACAGACAGACAGACAGACAGGGGAGTCTTAGTAATAGGGTCCCTTTGGGTACGGAACCCTAAAATCATCCCTTTTCAGGTTGAAACATCAGAACTCACCATTATATTCCTATCAACTCTTCTGGTCAAATTGTGTTATCTTTTGCATGTGCACATTTTATTATTATTTTACGAATGTTTTACAAAAACATAATAAAAATAAGATAACATGGGTACTTCGGCGTTTCGCACCGCAAGTGGTTCGAACCGCGGTGCGAATCACCCAAGAGCTCTTTTTGAATAGGTCATTTCGCACCGCGGTGCGAATCGAACAATATCATTTTGGAATAGGTCGATTCGGACCGCAGTGAGGAATAAAACAGTTCTCTTTATGGGTGAGTGGGTTCGAGCAAAGAATAAGATTATGTAGTTTGATTACATACGTAATACCTTACAGTACAACCAGGAACAAAATAACAGGAAAAACAAAATAATTAAAATTATTGTTTCTTACCTATGTTTAAAAAAATATTGATTATGTAAAAAGATATTAAATAGATGCAAAATGTCGCTAATACACGCGCACATTTGATTGGTAGATGTTTCTATAGTGTCATTTTTATTGCACTTGAGTTATTGCTAAGATTACAGTGTTTATCTACTTTGAGAGTGGTGACGGGATAAATTCTAGCCTAGCAATACTCCATGGAAACTAACAAAATGTATGAAATAAAGAAATAACACGAAAAAAAAACAAAACTGGGCGTCTACCTAAGTAGGTACGTAAACCAACTATTTTTGAGGTCGGTGTCTATGGAGGCCTTAGTTGATGATAGTTATTTAATTTGAAATATCTTCATATATTTTATTTTCTATGAAAAATCCCACTCTTAAATACAGTTATATTCCCTTTGTAATGTACCTACATCATAACCTGTGATTAGCAAGAGTTAGTGCACAGAATTCGCCCTATTACATAGGACCAGTTAGTGTTAAAATTATAAAGTGATTATGCCACGTTTAAATTGTAAATAAAATGTATAATGTATTAAGGTAACATGATTTTTACGTATAATATAGAATTTTTTTTCACTAACCACTTTGCCACTCATCTATACAAATAAATAATTGAAATCAAATAGTTTTTGATATGAGTTCAAATCGGACCTACGAAAAGAGCATCGGGGCGTTTCTTTATGGTCCGAATCGACCTATTCCAAAATATGTCTTGGGCCATTCGCACCGCACCAACCACTGCGGTGCGAATCGGCCCATTCAGAAACAGTACATGGGCGATTCGCACCGCGGTTCGAATCACATGCGGTGCGAAACGCCGAAGTACCCTTACATGTATTGAAGATCTCAACACATGACTGTGTTATTAAGCCAGGGGTTCTCAATTTTTTTTATTTGCGGGATAATTTACAGTTTCAGTATCTTGTCTCGGCTGCGCCCTAGCTAGGCAACTATTAGGCACACATATTAACAATATTGACAGGAGAGCTATATCGTCCATTTACAACGATAAATAGTTTTATATATAATTGGATACTGGCGAACTCGGTACCATACAATTATCTAAAATTTAAACGTTATGGCAACACTTTTCTTTAGACCTAAAATAAACATGTTCGTTGCCAATTTGCAGATGCAGGTATGTGAGTCTCGAGAGGTCGGGTCACGGCGCACCCGGTCGGATAATAGGTAGGGAAATGGTGAGTTTACCCGGCAGCTCGGGAGCTTGCTTATTTACTGGCAACATTTAATGGCCAGTCTTGAAAAGTCCCTCTTCAAAATATATTTTAATGTGGATACGTCTGGATTTGAGTGGAGTCTGTGGGTAAAGTGGTGTCGTCTAAATACCTACAAATATGCCTATTTCGCATCTAAGAATGTTAAGACCGATAAATAATAATAAATTTATTTTTATACTTTTCTGATTTCTAAAAAGAAGGAGGTTATCAATTCGGTCTGTACGTTTGTTCACTCATCCAATGGTGCGTTGATTTTAATGATTCTTTTTGTATTTGGTAGATCATACTTTAGAGGTGATCCCATAATTTTTTTATCAAAATCGATGTAGTAATTTAGTTTTTATAACAAAATAACTGGTAAAATATCATCCAAGTGCCTGTAGAAAAGTGAATAGCAAGTAGCGTATGTATTCTATGGCGTAGTATTGTGAAGTCGGTTTTTTCAGTTTTTTAAACTATAATTATTTTCACCACTAGTATAATAATATAAATTCATGCGAGTTTTGGCGGGAACGTCAGAGAAGTGGGGAAAAGAGAAATGGAGCAGCTAAATATGGCCGATGGCTTTAAATTTGGTTGACCGGCGAGATACAGTTATATTAATTGGTGATGATAAACTAGTTGCTAGAAGCTACTTAGATTCAAATTAAATCGTAAATTTCATAATTAGTTTATACACTCTATTATATACCTATTATATACATACCCGGGCGACCGAGCTCCACTCGGTTTTTTTATAACTGAAAATACGAGAAAATCCGGGTTCACTAAAAATGAAACCTAGCAAGATCGATTTATCGTCCCCTAATCTACCTACAAACCAAATTTCATTAAAATCGTTGGAACCGTTTCAGAGACTCAGATTATATATATTTAAGTATATATATATATATATATATATACGAGAATTGCTCGTTTAAAGGTTTATATTATTAGATTTAAGTACTTTTCTATAGGTATACAAAAGAGATCTAGATTGATCCATAACTCGGCTGCGTACAGCGTTTTAATTTGGAAAATGGCAAATAAGTGATAGATAAACAGATAAATTGAGGCAAATGTGATGGAAGATGATAAACCTTGTGGAATAGTTTTTTTTTAAATAGTTATCAAGTATGGTTGTCGTAGTTTTCTTGAAATCACTTTGTAATCCTAAAAGTGCCTAGTTATGACTATGAGTTAGACGAGGAAACCACAGATTATAGTTTGAATAGGATACTTTCGTAGATATACTTTACAGATGTCTACGTTTGACGGGGTGGTACTCTATTAATGACAAACGACCATTGTAGCCGAGCAAAAATATTTGCAGATTTAAAGACACAGCTGCCGTGTGCGATTATAAAATAAACATCTTTGTCCTTCCGCCGTGATCCCGAGAGATCTGCGACAGATCGCTGCGGAAGCTTAGGACTCGGATACACTCCACATAAAATATTTGGCACACCTACAAGAGTTGCAAAAAATGAAATTTTATTTTATTTAAACCACCTTATTACGTAATCGATCAAAGGCAGAAGCGTTTCAAGAATAATTGCGTTTAACCCTTGTCCGCTAGTGTCACCATCACAACAAGTGTCACTTCATAATTTTTAGGGTTCCGTAGTAACTACGAGGAACTCTTATAATGTAGCTATGTCCGTCTGTCTATCTGTCCGTATGTCACAGTCATTTTACTCAGAGACTATCAACCCTATAGAATTAAAATTTGGCATGTAGATATGTAGACCTATGTCCAGCAGTGGACTTCTTAGTGGTCTTCTTATCTTATGGTATCTTATGAGATGATGATGATGATTATGTAGATGTGTGAAAATAGGGGTGGTACTCCATACATATAAAGAAGGAATGATTTGTTTTTCAATCCCACTCCATGATGTGGAATATCGTTGTATAGGTTTAAAATAAGACTAAGGTTTATATATTTTTTTCTCAGATGCGATGTGTGCGAGATATATCCCGTCAAAGGTTAAAAAAAATGTGTCTGTTTTTTCAATTACAGCATTAGCTACAGAACCCTACTATATGCGTATCTCGACACGACCTTGGTCACTTTTATCATGTAGAGTGGGTTAGCTCGGGTGAATGCTGGTAGGGGGAAATGCACAAAACACTACAAGGGGGACGTCAGTGCATGACATATCGCCTCTATCAGTATGAGTTAGAATAAGAACCCATTTGAGAAATTTATTTTGTAAGGATGTAGTCGTTTTTTAGTTTTTCAATTTATAGGCTGTTCGTTTGCAAGTTTCGCACTCGGTTAATACTTACCGAACTCTTCTTGAATAGGTAGCTTATAAGTAAAAATAACTTTTACAAGGAGCATTATTCTCTGTTCGAAGTGTACCGGCTAACCGTGCCACCGTGTGCGCCTGATTCTAGGCAAGGTCACAGCTCACTGCATCGAATCAACACCCCAACAACCGGAGCGACTAGTGGCGAAGTGAACAGTGCGTCGCATAAATTAATTTACCGTTGCTACTTTGTAGTAGGCTATGAAACTTAACGAGTTATAGACGATCAAATGATAAAATGTAATTAAAGAAGCAAGTTTCGTACTAATTCCATTTAAGCCGTAAAGTCATAGAAATAATATTTGTTTATAATTTCATGTAAGAAGCTCTGTTCTAAGAACCTAACTTCCCGTTAACCTAGAACTATGAAATTTGGTAAGAAGCATTGTGTTATAGTACACATATAGGAAAAAGTCCGAAAATTTGTCAGTTTTAATTTAATCACAAAAAAATAGGGCAAGGAAGGAGGTTCTCAATTTTAAAGTGCTTTAGCCGTATCATGTGGGGCATCATATGAAAGAGCTTAATTAGCACAAGGTAAAACCGGGTTTAAAATATTTTTACTATGCATATTTTTCGATTTATGAAGGAAAATATATAATTTACCCCTTTTATCCACTAGTTTGTATGGAACCCTCGGTGGGTGAGTCTGACTCGCTCTTGTCCAGTTTTTATATTAAAAACATTGTCACCTACTTTGGTAAATTGCGATCAAAAGTCTAGTCTAAAAATAATAAAAAATGTCTATACCTAACAATCATGTAACTCGGTCATCTCAAATTTCTAAAACGTGCAACGGTAAATTAATTTTGAATTGTATTATTTAATTTAAAGGGACCTACACCTACACCTAATATATTTAGGAGTAAATTTTAGATGATTTTGTGAAATTAAGCTAATTCTGCAGCTTGCGTATAATGTTTCTTGTTTTCTTTTCTATGTGCGGTGCTTATTGTGCAGTACTGATTGTATAGATATCGAATTGATACAGTGAACTATGACCACAATTCTATTTTTAATTAAAGTTCAAGTTACCGTGAAAAAGTTCCGCCAATGCAAATGAGAGTCCCAGAGGAGAAGCAAGACCTGGAATATCCTCTAACTAAATACCTAATATTGGATCGGAACAATTTTCTTTCTCGATTGCCCTCTTTTATTAGGTCGGGAGAAGATTGGACGTTCTATTGAGAAAGTGTCGTAATTTGGAATAGAGCTACGTCTCTAGATGGCACACCATTTTATTTTATTGTTTAGGCATAGATTAGGTGTCTTAAGTAGGCGTGGAAAATTAGCTTGCTAAAAAGTGTAATATGCAACCTTATATAGGTATTTGCAAGTGTTTTCGAAGATATCCCATGGTAGAATTAGTACGTACGTAGAATTAGTGTACGTCCATACAGAGTAACTTAAATATAGATAATAATCGGAGTTGAAAATACAATGCGACCTTATCGCATAGAGCGGTTTCTTCCAGGCAACCTTAGGGTGTATAGGAAACAGGCAATTTGAAAAGGAGGTTGTGGTGTACAGTACATATTAAATAACATAATTGTGTCATAGATACTGTGCCATGTGTCGAAATGATAAAATGTATGAAATATTTCACAGTTGCGTATGCGTTTCAAATTGGAGTTGCAAGTAGCCCCGTGTGTGGGAGGCCTAAGACTAACTATACTCTACGTCCATCTTCTTATCTAGGTAGTCTGATCTTAGTTTATTAATTAATTACTAACTCCTTATAGGTACCGCCTTATTGAACTTATTTGTAAGCCCTAGGTGGAGCCGGCTGAGCATTGAGTTTCCCTCCGCGGTTACTGCTTGTAAAAATCCATCGGTGGAATGAGCGGTGGATCAAAGGACGCGCCCCTTTGACGGCCACCGCCATTCATGTCCGCGCGTGTTATTTACTAATTAAAATGTACAAAAGGAAGGCTGATAGAAGTTTGCTTACTTTTAAAATGTGATTTTTTTAACTAAACTACTACACAAATAGCAAATCGATTATCCCAGACAGGTCTAAACCATCCAAATGCTCAAACCCACAACCAGTTGGCAGCGTATCCCGCATTGGCTTATGCGTTGGGCCAGATACGCACCAGCATTTTGTTTACCTACGCGTCGCATCGATCTGGCGTAAAGAAATGTGATTTTACGTACCTCATCATCATCATCTCGGCCACAAGAAGTCCACTGCTATATATTGGCCTCTGTATGAATTTTCGTCACTGAAAGCTCATTGTAAAAATGTGGACCCCTGCCCTCGAGACTACCGATTGAGCTGCCACACGATCTTAGCATTTTTTTGCTTAGACAAATTGCCTACTATCTAAATTACAAGAAATTATTAAATTACGTGGCATTTCCGTTCTTCTGATAAAGTAAAGATTATGCAGACCCACATTTACTTAGTTAAAAATGTAAATATCTCGAGACGCAGGTCAAAGATAAATCCAACAGATGGTTACAACTTCCTGTCGATGCCTAAACAAATCTTGCAACTCAAATATTTGCCTAAATCATCAATACTTGGACGCAGATGATAAGACAGATATTGGTTTGGTACACAGCGACAATCATGGGCCGGACGGCCAACTGGCCAGTTTCAGTGGACATAGAATAGGTGGCAAGTACAGAGTAGTATTTTTTAAGTGCCTAAAATATGTGTGAAGAAGAAAATAATAATTTCGTAGTGTTTTTTTTTTAATTTGAGTTGTTCGATAGATTTAACATAGATTTCTTTGAGCCAATCGTGAAAAACTAAATTTTATCTCCAAGGGCGGAATTTAATTTCTAAATTTGAAAGTACATAGGTACTGAAAATCTGTCATTTAATTACTTATAATTACACCAGGGGGTTTTTATTCAAGTTTGTCTTCTGTAACCGAACTTTCCGTGGTAGTATGGTAAAGTAATAATACTTAGCGCACAATCTGGGTGTTTTCAAATCACGAGTGAGTAGTAGGTTCTTTCTAGATAAGCGCGCTCCATCATAGACCGTAACAGTCGCTTAATATCAGGCGAGATGGCGGTCAAGCATAAGCCTATATCCGAATAAAAAAATATACATATATGATTGAATGTGGTAAATTTATTATTTAACACTTCGAAAAATGCGATTACAGCGTGATATTAAGTAAGCGTTATTCTAAGAAAACACTTTAGTAAACGTTTTTCTCGGCATTCAATCATGTTTTGTGCCTTTGTTAGTCAAATAATAGCTATTAATAAACCATGATATCCATTCTCACCTCTGTTCGGATATTAGTCTTTGGTTCTAGGCCGGTCCGGTCAACTATTTGCATTGGTAATTCATAATAACGATGTTATTGTGAGTTCGACAATCCCGTCACCCTTTGATTAGGGCGGTAGGTAATTCTATTTGCTTCGACTCCGAATGTCCGTTCTGACTCTGTAATCAAATAATCACTTTTACTTTCGGAATTCATGGGGCTTGATTTGAGGCGTTCAATGTAAAGGTTTTGTTACATATTTATTTTTTAAAACAGTCATAAAGTGCTAGGTATAAGCCTTTCCAAAAGCTTTCATCACGAAAAGACCGGTTGAAAGCGGCTTGCATCCAGAGTCTTCTTGCCGCATGTATACGAGGTCTCATAAATGAGACCTGGTATACATACATGAGTACCTATATACTATAGGAACGATTGCTTTATAAAATTGCTATTTAGCGCTTGATATTATGTATAGAAATACTTCCGTATGCTTGAAAAATTACTATTGAAGCTAGCTAAAAAGCTTAATAATTAATATTAGCTTGATTTGATTTTTGTAACAGGTTTCTCTTTATTTTAGGTAGAGCTGATTTTGTAAACATGTGGATTACAACGTGCCAGGTGGGCTGGCAGTATACTACAAATCTGTTTCTGATTAAAAAATAAAACACGTGTGCACTTGACGATACATTGAAGCAAACTTATTAATAAATATACAATAGCGAAATAAAATAAGTTTAGAAACTGAATTCCGTAAAACGCCTGATTCAATAGACTTAAAATAGCCGTACCAAAAACTTACTCAGCCATAACTCCATTTAATTTCAAATGCAGCTCTACAAACACAGTTCCCTAGCATTCCCGTCACGTATTTAGCCTGAAAGGCGAAAACCAAAAATGGTAGAACATCGTCGTCTATCGTGCCAAGTCTCTTCATTACAGTGGTCTACTTGGCGCTTTGTTTCTTGCCAAGCGGAGGTAAATACAACAGTGCCTTGACGGAGGGCAAATAGCGGCTTGTAACTTGGAAGATAAACACCGCTCAAAAATAGTGCAAAAGACAGTGAGGTTTTTGGTAGCATAATAATAATACATAAAATCCGGCAAAGTAAGAGTTTCACTCGCAAAACCAAGGCTTCCGTACTCATATGCATGGCAAAGTACGAGTTTCACTCGCACACCGAGGTTTCCGTACTCATACGCATGACACAATATATGAACATTGACACTGACACCAGGGCTAATTACTCAACAAAATGTGCAGTATATCTAAGAATATTTGTAATTTCCTAAATTTTCTACAGTAGGAATAGCCAGAAATGCTAGGCGTTTCAAGTACCTAAGTGTTACAGACCTATTTCCTTTATCCGAAGAGATTTTAACGCTACCGTTTATTATATTTTTAAAGGAGAACACTGATTTCTATCGCTAAATTTATCTCATTTCGATGGTATTTTTTTTACATAACCGAATGGAATCGTAAACGGCTAAACTCATCTTTTACGTTTTTTTTTAATATATACGATTAGAGACACAAAAACTAAAACCCTAACTATTTTTTCAGATGAGTAATATTCAGCTTGTCCACCGTTTTACCTACGGTGGGTTAGGAGTTGAGAGAAGCAGAAAACAGTTTTTCGTCCACGAGTAGCCTCTCTATAAGATAATTATGATTTTTTATTGTTCTTCGATATTATAATGTATGTATAAATGTACAATTTATAAAACTACTTATTTCAAATTGAAATCCACTCTACTTGAAGCTTAACTTCAAGCTCCCGCCAAACACTAGATTCTCAACCAGACAAAACACTCTGTATAAAGCGTTAGTTGGTTCAGCGACTGAATTTGCATGGGAATGGCTGATCGTGGCCGCACTGTAGGCGCTAGGGGAGACCCTAGCTATGCTCAGGTATGCTGGCTAGATTTAAAGTTGCCAGGCAGATAGTTTTAATTCGCCAGATTTTAGTTCTAGATTTTAATTGCATTATTGTAAAGTTTCACTGCGGGTAAAATATTATTCAAGAGATCTAATTATAAGTTTTCTGCTATTTCTGCTTTAAACCACACGGGAATTAATTCTTAATTAACATATTTTATAGATGACGTTCTCCAATAAAAAGATTTAAAAAAAAACCTACCGATTACATTTCATGATGATACTACATAATGATAACTTTGCTGTCTTTCTGTAGTTTCTACGATATAGGTATATAAATAATTTTATATAATATAGCAAATTTTATCATTATCAATTTATTTTCGTAAAGGTAACACACATGCAGAAAGATAATATATATTTGAATGAGCGCTACCTGGCTATTCTGCTAAAATATACAATTCTTTCAACCTGGCAACACCAGATTTAAACTCTGAGTCCACGGTTATTGCTAAAATGATAATATATTCCGGTTTAGGAGTTGGTTAACGTCGACCGAAATAGGATGCTGTTTCCGCCATTTCGTGGCCAACTTTCGGGAAAACTGTTAAGTGAATAGAAGTTAAAAGTAAGTACATGGCCACTTTATTTGCGGAAAATAAGATGGCTTAAATGTTAGCTGAAGTTAGTATGGCAGTTTGTACGGAACGTGAACAGACGTGAGGCTGAACATGTAAGTTAACACTAAGTTATAATATGACAAACAAGGCTCTTTTTAACTGACTTCCAAACAAAGAGGAGTTTCTTAATATGATTGTATGTTTTTTTGTATGTGTTCAGCGATACCTTCGCCAATTATGAATTGATTTTAATTATTATTTTTTGGCTGATACTATAGGGTTATATTGAAATCTATCCAGAACCACAGCGAACCCAGCTGAAGGCTAACATGGTGCCGGATGCTAACAACCGGCACCATGCTGACTTGGAGCCGGTTTTTGTCACATTTTATATTCGAAAATAGTCTTGACCGCCTGATGTCACAATAAAATATATTGTCTATTTACACTATTTTACGAACTTTCATAGGTACCACCAATTTTTATCAAAGTTTTACCAATGCGCTATCGTCAGTCACAGTTTTTCAATTCGTTTTGCTACACACACACACATAATAAACACAGACACATATATCCCCACATCATACTCAAAGTATAAGCTTCATTCTTACTGTGTTCATTTCCCTAATTACAGCGTGATATAATTCTGAGGCGGCCGTAACCACGCGGTAACAATAAACTGGAGTAACGTATTACATTTCTTAGCAATAATCTTCACCAAAACATTGCTGCAGATTATATCGTTAAACAGAAGTACAAACTGAATAAACTCAATAAAGGAAACAACAAATTCTAAGCTGGAAACTGATCGGAGTTCTTTACGAAATTTGAGACATTCGTAGCGAGCTTGATTTGCTTAGTTTTACTCAAATGTTTTTTTACGCTGGTCATCCAATTTGCAATGGTCCGGTTATTGTGTGAAATTGGGTGGAACACGCGGTCGGAACAGTTTGGATAAGAGTACATATCAGCAGTTCGAAATAAGACTCTGTAGGTAGTAAATCTTCTCTCATTATTAAAGACATAAAATTACTGAATAAACTTACGAAAACTTGGGTAAGCAAAAACAAGACAACAACATTGGAAACGCTCAAGAAAATTTTCAATTCGATTATCAAAGTTTTCTCTCAGAAAATCTATTTTGGTATCCTTTATGTTCGATTCCATATTTGAATACACGAGAACTTGCTCTTTAAAAAGTTTTGTTGGTTGCACATAAAATTCGAAATCGGAGAGCGGTGAAAATCAAAGGTACAATCATCTTTACAAGTTTTTTTCCAAATAATTAGGAGATTTTTGTGATTCAATTACTGTGGTTGACGATATTACAAATCATAACCCTACTTTGCTTAAAATAACTATCAAGATGTAAAAACGAACAAACCGATTTTTTATGCGCTTGCGTGGCTTCGTTCAGGTTATCTCTCTGTACTAAATACCTCCACGTGCTGTAACACGTTACACGGCGAGGTAGAAACTTGCATATCTGCTCAGTATCTCGTGCTGGAGGGTAAGTATCGGAGGCGATAAATTAAGAGACAAACAAAGTTCGCGCGGGTAACTGCGACTGGGGTGTCCATCCACTTGTACTTTCATTATACTGTGCGGTGTTCACATTGACGCACGACATTTCCAACGTGAATTACGTTTAATAAGTTTTAGTTTTGATTCTCGTGGGTCTTGTACAAGTGAACGTCCAAGTTCTACCTTTTTGATAAGAAATTCTAACGATATCTATCCGGTTTCAGATCCCATAGTACCCTATTCATCATCATCGTTGTCTCTGCCACTATAAGTGTCCTGTTCGACTTATATCTCTTTCAAGGCTTCTCAAAATGACCAGTTGGAAGCGGCTTGCATCCAGCATTTTCCTAACATTTAGAACATGAGGTCGTCTAACCACTTTATAACTGGCCTTCCTACGCTATGCTTGCTGGTGCGTGGTCTTCACTATAGAACTTTTTGGCCCCATCGTAACCTATTATTGCACTGCTATGGTAGTTATATGCTTATAATAAATCATCATTATGATATGACCGTTATTACCGTACACAATTTAGAAAAAAAAGGGCTAAGTTTGTTAGATATTGTAAGAATTTCAATTAGATGGTATATTGTAATAAGTTGAGTACCACTAGGGAAACCTTACCTCCTTTTATTATGGTTTCTTCAATGTGATTCATAATAAGGCTCTTCGAAACTATTTCAATATCAAAACAATTAATAAACAATATTTTCTCGCATCAACAACGAAAACACACCACAAACTTTCTCAGTACATAAAGACGCACGTGGCCATAATGGCTCTACCGAACTGTTTGATTTAAACTCGCAACAATTGTGTTTACAACATCCCCTCCCTCCCCTACCACGAGCGAGGTACCCCATATCCCCCCATCTCCCCTAGAGTCAAAGTTACACGTAATGGATGATCTTTGTCTATTGATAAGATATTTAAGTGATTGCACTCGATTTTGATATTTAACAGTAATTTAGAAAGTTTCTTGAATACGCTTTTGTTAATTCCCGGAATAGACTTGTGATTAATCTTTGTCTACGGTGTTGCTATTTTAATTTAGACGAAGATATTTGGATAATTTTTAACTCAAAAGTATTCGCAACTGTTCTGCTCGTGCTCTATCATTACTTTAAACCTCGAAGAATAGAGATGTCATAAATTTGGCTAATGTATCTGTGTGTCTGTTTGTGATGTCATAGCTCTCAAATTGTTGATCTGATTTATTTACGAAATTAAAAAGTGAAGTGATTGGTTTCAATCTGTTTGGTAATTTAAAAAAAACTAGTTCAGTCGGTTTAATTTTTTTTTTTAACACGACTGCGCAAGAGTTGTTTTTCTAGTGTATGTATGTAGGTATGCATGTTTCTATATTACCATCTACAGCTTAAACGGTTAGGCTGATTACTTATGATGTGCGAGGTGTTGTTAGAGATTCTTCTTCACTCCCTGAGTGTCAAGGGCTTAATTCTCGTAAAAACAAACAATCGCTTTTTTGTAACCTCTAACGAACTTTTTCATAAAAAATTCAAATCCAAGTCGATGTGATAATAGCACGAAACTGACCACTAAACACAAAAAAACCGTTTTCCGTTTAATTCCGAACTGTCGACGCGGAATCAAAGGCTTATTCCCATTGAAAGGAGTCATAAAAAGCGTTCAAATAATAGAGTCCCAAAGAAACTGAGGGTAATAACCGGCGGCGGATGATTTCAATGAAATATGTATTAAATCTGCGACGAGCGAGATTAAGCGGTGACGCCGCGTTCCGATATTACTGGGCCTGAGGTACTACACCACTGTAAGAGGTCATTACTGGGAGATGAATGATAACTACTTTTACTCTCATAATAGTGTGAGGCAACGCACTGCGCTTCTCACTCTGAGATACTCGGAGATTTGTTGGTGTACAAATTGCTCGCTTATTTACCGGTTGAATAGGTTTCAAAGATGCGGTGATTCTTCTGGTGAAATAAACCCGGAAAATTCAAATTGGAATTAAACAATTTTTAACAGATTCACAATCTGCAATACCTGTTGACACTGTGAGCGAATTTTGCGTGCATAGAGAACGTTTTGCATAAAAATAATAGGCGGTAGTAATTAATATTTTCAAACAAATAAGTACTTACTTAAAAATAAGTTAAACGGTTTTATTGAAAAGAAAGATAATGATGTAGGTTACTGTACTTTACTAGAAAAACCCTTTCATTTGATACCCATATTGTGGGGGTTGTGCTAAAATATGAAATCCGCCATTTTGTGGCGGCGGCCATCTTGGATTTACAATAATACAGAATATACTAAATTGTATTGTCATCAGGATTAAAGGTGTATACCAAATTTCAATTACTAAATTTAACCCAAACAAACAAATAAACAAACAGGTCAAGCTAAAGAAAACCGTTTAAAAAGACAACTGTCATCTAGTCTCCCCTGTGACCACAGACGCTGCAAACTGTTCGAAACGTCAGGTCATAAAATTATGTAAAATATACTTGCGCGATAAATCCGTTTTTTTTTTTTAAATTTCAATGAGTAAAATCAAAAGTTTTATTTCAGATGTAGCGTAGCGTAGCATATAGAGCAAATATAGTGTAGGATAGAAACAAATATAGCTTAGCACAGAATCAAACAAGCGTATCTTCGTGTGGATCCCATCGGCACAGTTAGGTTAGGTGTGTTGCGCAAAGAATTTAATCTACAATGAAAGAAGTTGGCGCTCTTTGTGCTTCACCTACCTGCGCCGCCTGCCGGCCGGGCGGCCCTCGGAACCTACTGTGTCGCCGACTGCAGCCGTGCGTGGAGGTGACATCATTCACAAATAGGAATTATCGCAAAATTAGAATTAGAACCCACCGCTTACCTAGAATAAAGCGATGCACTCGCAATTTAGTGCGTATCTGGCTCAACGCATATTCATTGCCATTTAACGTGACAATGTGAGCATGCTGGGTACGCTGCCAACTGGTAGTAGATTTGAGCATTTGGATTCTCTTTTATCGATTTGCTTTTTGTGTAGTAATTCAGTTAATTATATTGTTTTGTCGTAGTTAATGCCTTGCCCTTCTAATATAAGTAGTATATAGTAGATTTTGTTTTAGATAAGATTTTTTCGGTTTATGCATTTGCAATGAAACATTTAACATTTCTAGAAATAACTGTTTTGCGTCAAGGTGGATATACAAATTTCTACTCAAAGACTGATCCAGACATGACTTCATAAACTCGAAAGCAAAACATAACCATATTAAACAGCATAAAAACAACACAAAAATATTAATTGTAACTGAAGATTTCACGCTTTGAATATTTCCATATACAGTCAGATTTTAAAATTAAGTAAAATATATGAGTTCGAGACAAGATGGCCCTTCTCACAATGAGAAGATGGCCCGTTCCCAGCAGTGGGATAGTTTGTACAAACAGGGCTGATAAAAAAAAAAAAATGAGTTCGTGAGTGTTAATTGTTTAATTCAAATACTTAAATTTAATTTCAGATTAAATTGATCGGTTTATTTTAAAAAGTAAATTTATATGTAGGATAACTACATTATGTACCTACACAAATAAAAAATAAGTTCTAAAACTACATTTTCTTGTTGCATACTTTTTAGAGTGTGATTTTTCAGTAGTTGGGTTTTACTTTTTGTACTTATTTTTTATTTAAAGTATTTTAGGGTATCTGACAAATTGGCATAAATGCATTTATGCATACATACACACATATCGGTCAAAACATAACCCTACCTTTTGCTTCGCCGTAGTCGGGTAAAAAGTACCTCCTTGTAGGGTAATCGGGCGAAACAGTGCCACCTCCACACTATACGGATCTACGTCAGTTTCCCTACAATTCAATATCATCCCTTTGTTGCTGGTGTTCTCTTTAATAAATGCGGCGAGTCTCCAATTTCGCCTCAAATAATATTGTCACCTCCACGTGGGCCACGCCTACGGCGCTTTCATTGCTGGTTTTTGCTTTCCTACACTTTCATTGCTACTTTTCACTCTTCCACACTTTCATTGCCGCGTTACACTTTCATTGTTACATTTGGTTTTGGGAGGTTTTCATTATTTCTTCAGCTTTTGAATGGAAAAAAGGAAATTTAAATATCCTTTGTGGTTATTTGCAGTTTGTGAAAAGAGTTACGAGTGTGAAGCTTGATGGATTTTGGCTTATTGCTTGCTTTTTAACTAACTTTCAAAAAAGGGGAGGATCTCAATTCAACTGTTTTTTTATGTTTGTTCAGCGATTACTTCACCAATTATGAATTGATTTTGGATGTTTATTTTATGTTTGATAGGTAGTCCTTCAGAGGTAGTCCCATAAAATTAATTTTATCAAAATCGGCTCAGTATTTTGGTTTTTATAACATAACTGGAATAATATGTCATCCAAGTAAAGAAATTGCATATTTTGTAGTCGGTATTTCAGTTTTTTAGACTTTAATTATTATTAATTTGTGCTATAGATTGATATAAAAAAACTGTTAATTCTTGAGTTAATGTCTTCTAAGGAGCATCATAAAGTAAAGTCACATGGCTTATATTCATCGGACAGTTAAGACGCTTTGAACAAGATTTCCTGTCAATGTCAAATTTAATTGGTTTCAAGTTATTCAGGAGCTAATGAATTTTTTTTTTGTTTGATTGGTAATAGTGCAGAGGTGGTCCCATATAAATTCTATTAGAATCAGTTCAGTACACAACAAAATAACTATAGAAATATCATCCAAGTAAACAAATAAGGAGACCGTCTGACTTGATTGCGATCCGCAGGTCCTGGGTTCGAATCCCAAGGCACGCACCTCTGTCTTTTCGAAGTTATGTGCGTATTGTTGATTGCCGCCAACTTCTAACGGTGAAGGAAAACATCGTGAGGAAACCTTACATGTCTGAGAGTTCTCAATGATCTTGAAGATGTGTGAAGTCTGCCAACCCGCACTTGGCCAGCGTGGCAGACTATGGCCTAACCCTTCTCACAATGAGAAGATGGCCCGTTCCCAGCAGTGGGACAGTTTGTACAAACAGGTCTGATAAAAAAAAAAACTAATTACGTATTTAGAAGTCAGTTTTTTTTTATAATTTATAGTTACTTATTAGCTAAAAGTAAGTATCTTCGTATAGACTAAGTGATCAGTCCTAGTGTCAAAGTTATTAAGCCGCAAAAAAGCCTCTGACCTGACTTGACGATTGCTGTTTTTTTAAAGAACATACAACCGGGACCTACAATTTAACGTGCCGACCCTCGGTAAAGCTCAGAAAGAAATGCCACTCACGGTCACCCATCCGAAGACTGACCGGTCCGTTCGTTGCTTGACATTGGTGATCGTTCGAGAACACCTAGTCAAGCTACGCCACGAGCGTTACATTATTAGCTTTCCTATAATTTATTATTTAGATCTCAGTGAAACTTCTTTAACCCAGCAAATTATAGCAAATCTCTACTATATCTCCACCGTCTGGAAGTCCTATATTCCAGCCAATTTCACGATAGTCTATTGAAACTTGCACCCCTTTTCTACTCTTGTTCTAACTTAAGCAATTCTTAAGTTAATTAACTTGAGACTCCAATCTTGTGAACCTTAACATCCCTGTTATTGTTAAATATTAGAATTAAATACTGTAATATTGTAAGATCGTATTAATTTGTTTGGCGGCTTTCAAGTATCTTTAGCAAAGCAAAGGGTTGGAAATTGTTTTGCCTTTGGCGTACTTAATTGCCTGTTTGCCTCATGTACAGTGTTTGGATATTAAATTTTGGTTGGAAAATCTATAAGAATGAAGATCATAAAAAAAGAAGCGAACTGTATTTGTACTTGATTAATACTATTTATTATTTATAAGTACTAACATGTTTTACAAAATTGTAGATAATTCATATAAATAAAACATAGCCGACGGGACTTGAACCCGCATATCCCGATCTGTACTTGGAAGCCTTTACCATTTTGGCCACGGAGGTGTCACGTGGGATGGTCGGAACTTTCGAATAGTCTTTTGTGTGGATGTGTGTAATTTTTGAAGTGTCTGCAAATTTGTACATACTTCAATGTGTAAAACACTCAAATATATCGAATATTAAGATGTTTTGTTTAAATAATAAATAAGAAAGAAAAATATGTTAGTAGGTACTAACAAATTAATTTAAAATAGTGCACTCACAGACAGACCAATTCGTGGCACTATTCACCTGGCACTCATTAAGTAAGTAAATCATCCTTTTTACAGGTTTCGTAATGAATATAATTTTATAGTTTAAAAAAAAAATTTTTTTTTTAAACTAGCTTTTATATAAATGCTCTAAAAGGAAGAAAATAAATTTTGAATGCAATCAAACCCATCATTTTATTAAATTATAAAATTTATATTAATATAATATAAAAGCTTGTCGCGAGATTTCAAACAACATCGTACCTATCTACTAAGTAATATTTAATTCCAACAAAAGACTTAGACGCGCGTTCTTATCATTTGCTTAGAATTAAAGTTAGTTTGTTCTTTTGAAAAAAAAATATATATGTTTGTGTTCTCGCGACAAGCTTTTATCTATGGGGGAGGCCTATGTCCAGCAGTGGACTTCTTATGGCTGAGATGATGATGATGAAATTTTATAATTTAATAAAATGATGGGTTTGATTGCATTCAAAATTTATTTTCTTCCTTTTAGAGCATTTAAATAAAAGCTTGTTTTAAATTATTTTTTTTATTAATATTTTATTTTATTAGATTAAAAAAAGCTTTTAAAGAGTGCTCGTCAAGACTATTCAAACGAGTCCAAACTCGACGGTTTTATCTCGTTTAATTTAGGAGTTCCTATGGCTACCTTCCGACGCCATCTTGAGACCCTGAGTATCACGTAACACAAGAGTGCTTGTCAAGACTATTCAAACGAGTCCAAACTCGACGGTTTTATCTTGTTTAGTTTAGGAGTTCCTATGGCCACCTTCCCACGCCATCTTGAGACCAGCTTCACGGTGCCATATTATTGCATTATCACCGAAGTTACGTAAGAAAACCAAATTTCAACCTAATCTAATGGCAGGAAGTGGTTCTAATTTAACTCGCAAGATACATCCCATACATACTAACAGGGCAAGTTAAATAAAAGCTAGTAAAAAATTGAAACAATCTTCAAAATAAGTACGTAATTTTTTTACTTGGATGACACATTTTCCAGTTATTTCATTTTACACCGATTTACCTACATATTAAACCGATTTTGTTGAAATTTTTAAGGGACAAACAAAATATTTTCTCAAATCAGTACATATGCAAATGACGGAGCTATGCGGTAAAAACATAAAAATAAATACAACCGATTTTTTTATTTGACAAATTTAATCTACATAGACTCCTCGGAGTCTATGGAAATTAAATCCTTGCCTTTTATATAAACTAATATATGTATTTTTAACTACTTTTTTTTTATTGTGCGAGAGGGACATAAAGTTATATCTTCTTTCTAATTTAGCCTTAACTAACATGCATACGTGTATATATATATAATTGTCGTAGTCCAGGGAAGGTTTAAACGTTGAGAAAATATCGGATCCACTCATTGATAGGTGATACAAAGTACGCCGGGTCATCTAGTCCGTTATATGTATTTACATTGATAGGTGATACGAAGTACGCCGGGTCATCTAGTCCGATATATTTACATTGATAGGTGATACGAAGTACGCCGGGTCATCTATTCCGATATATTTATTACCGAATTGAGATCTTCCTCTCTTTTGAAGTCGATTGAAAATGCGCTTACCCTGATTGCGCAGAAGTCAATTTTCGATTCGGTTTGACAGTGGGATGTAGAAATGAGCGGCAGATTGGCCGCATGGTTGTTTGGTACTCATTATAAATTTAAAACGGTCTTATTTTGATACTCAACTAAAGCCTCCCGTTTTTCAATTTGATTTCAATGACTTTCCATCACGTGGGCGTGAAGTCTAAAACAAAAATCACGAATATAGTATCCTGGGATGAAAGATACTCATATACCAACAATGACGAACTTAAAGATTTTGATATAAAGACTCCATGTCGCCGCGTTAAAGCCTAATTTAGATTAAGAAGTCTAGAGACGTCTATTTTGCCGCTTCGAATTATTTTGAAAATAGAAATTATTTTAATCGTGTAAGGGGTCTAATTAGATCTCATTGAGCTCGGACGTTTTGAAGACCGACGCTGCATCCCGTTGAGACTGTTGATACTTTATCAATGTTTGATTTATACTCTTTTCTAAACAGCATAATATTCTCGGATTTAAGTAACAATGGAAACGTAAATAGCAAAGTTATGCAAATGATTCTAATCTTGATTCCCAAAATAATGTATGCAAAGTTACACTCATCAAAGATACATAACTGAAACTGGAGACGAAACCCTTCTTCACGCAAATTATTCATTGAATTCCCTTCAATTGCGGGGTTTACTCTTTCATTCGGTAATGCTGAGCAGGCGCTGATTCCCACGCTCGTGGCGCCGCGCCGTATGCAGATGCGATCTGGCACAATCGTCCTGCCGCCTAGCTCGCCGAATGTGTCTGTTTGTACCTCAGATTTTACTATTATTTCAAATATTGTTGAACGCAAAACAAAAGACGGTATACTTACGTACAATATGGACCGAAAGTATTTCGTATGTCGACTTTGTCAATGATGACATGACATGGGACTCTCTGCGAGATGGAATCCAAGTTGCGAAGAGATCGTAAACTTACGGAAATCGCCGACATAACACGGCGGATTAGTGAGGGGAAGTTGCAGTGGGCAGGCTACATAGCACGCAGAACTGTTGGCCGATGAGGCTGAAAATTCTCAAGTAGAGATCCAACAAGCGTGGAAAGACGACGTCATATACGTTTGATGCAAGCAGTTTCCAACCGTTTCTTTTGAAATCCTATGTCCAGCAATAAACTTCTTGTGGCTAAGATGATAATGTTATCTATACATTATTTGACTTAACTGTTCCTAAAAAGAAAAGACAAGTAGCTAAATGCAACAGATTTCCGGTTTGGTTTGATGCAAATATTATAAAGGATATTCGGCGTAAAAAGAGATTACACAGGGTGTGGTTGAGGTCGAAATGTAATACATCGTACAAGTTATACACAGATCTTCGTAATAGCTTGAAGAACCGTATCTCAGACGCATATAAATCGTATACTGCTCTTATCGAAGAAAACTTACGGCTGCGCCCTCAGCATTTTTGGAGCCACGTGCATAGACTCAGATCCAAGGGTGGTTTCGAACCCTGTGTCTCGTATCAAGGTGTTTCTTTTACTGGGGTTGAATCTGCAGAAGCGTTTGCAAACTATTTTTCCAGCGTCTTTTTAAATAACAAGCCACTTTTAGATGTTGACGAGTGTTCTGCATTAGGCTATTAAGGCGGTTACGTTAGTTTACCCACGGTGATCCCCCAAGATATCGAACGAGCCCTGAATAAGCTCAAAATAGAAAGCTCACCTGGTCCGGATAACTTACCTAGCTTTGTCCTTAAAACTGGTAAAAAACATTTAATTCTTCCACTACACCATATTATAAATCTTTCGCTTAAAAATGGCAAGTACCCCACACAGTGGAAATTATCAAGGGTAACCCCCATCCCAAAGAATAGTAAAAAAACCGTAGTAGAGGAATATCGTCCAATCGCAATTCTATGTGCGCCTGCCAAAATCTTTGAGTACATTCTGCACAATGAAATATATAGCCAGGTAAAACAACAGATAGGCGAAGAGCAGCACGGATTTAGGCCGGGCAGATCAGTAAATTCAAACCTGTTGTGCTTAACAGACTATATATCTAGCGCTATGGATCGTGGATCACAAGTTGATGTAGTATATTTCGATTTTCAAAAGGCCTTCGATAAAATTGATAATGATATATTATTGCATAAGTTATCTACGTTTGGCTTCACTCGCGATTTCTTAATTTTTATGGCCGATTTCTTGAGGGACCGGTGTCAATATGTGAGGCATGGTACATATGTATCTCAACCATATTGCACTAGTTCTGGTGTAAGCCAGGGTTCTGTCACTGGTCCGTTACTCTTTCAAATGATGATTCACGACCTACCTAATGTACTATCTACCGCCAAATGTCTTTTGTATGCGGATGACCTTAAACTATTTTTTGAAATTAAATCTTCTAGTGACTGCCTGAAATTGCAGGATGATATCAATCAAATTTACGAATGGAGCGTGAGAAATAAAATGACATTTAATATAAGTAAATGTAACGTCATGACCTTTGATCGTAAAAGAAATCCAATACAGTTTGATTATCATTTAAACAACGTACCTATAAATAGGGTTAACTGTATCAAAGATTTGGGGGTAAATTTTGATCGCAGTCTAACTTTTCATAATCATATATCAGAACTCGCAAAAGAGTCTTACCGGCGCCTTGGCTTCGTCCTACGGAATGCTAGAGACTTTAAAAATCCTGAAGTAATTAAAACATTATATAACTCCTTAGTTAGAAGCAAACTTGAATCGAGTGCTTGTGTCTGGAACCCCTATCATGTCACCTACGCGCGAATGCTTGAAAAAGTCCAAAAGGCCTTTTTAAGGTCACTGTATAAGAAAATTTATGGTTACTATCCGTTTCTGTATCCAACTAAATTCCTGCTCGGTCAGCTTGGTTACAACTCTTTGGAAGTTAGAAGGATGTTAGACCAGCTAACTATCTGCTGTAAGGCGCTTAGGGGGTCCGTCGATTCTATACGTCTGCACGACTTGCTATGCGTACTGTTCGTACCGGACGAGCCCGGGGTTCCAGCAAACAGACGTGGTCGCCCGCATGACCTGTTCCACGTAGATCGCGGTCGCACAGTAGCACGTTCTATGTCGCCCCTGAATCGTGCCCGTCGCCACTTAAACGCACTCCTTGCTGCCAACCCTGATTGTGACATCTTTTGTGATAACTGGAAGACTATTTTAAGTACCTCCTTGACTTATTGTGAAAATCAATTGGATCAATGGGACAGGTGTAAAAAGCCTGATGATTCATTGGACTTTGACGATAACCTTTGAGTTTATTGACTTGGTACTCTGAGTACTTACCCGAACGGTATATTTTACTTTGTATGACATAATTATTTTTTTGTAATGACATGCTAGGCGTATTGCCCATTTGACATTTTTGTATTGACATTTTAAATGATATTGTATTTATATAATGAATATTTTGTAATCCTCAGACATTTGTTTAAGACATTGTTTAAGAATAATTTTTGAATATTGTGAGATAATTGTAATTGGTCTTTTTCCGTTTTTATCTCAATAAACGAATTTATCATTTATCATTTATCATAATGATGGAAACATATTACAATTCACAAAGTGATTTTTTAGGGTTCCGTACCCAAAGGGTAAAAACGGGACCCTATTACTGAGACTTCCCTGTCTGTCCGTCCGTCTGTCACCAGGCTGTATCTCATGAACCGTGATAGTTAGAAAGTTGAAATTTTCATAGATGATGTATTTCTGTTGCCGCTATAACAACAAATACTAAAAAATAGAATAAAATGAAAATTTAAGGGGCTCCCGTTTTTTTGCTCGTTTTTGCTCGATATTGATAACGGCAACAGGTATACGCTTGAAATATTCACAGAATATTGAGTTATATTATTCACTTTAAAAATAAATAATTAAATTAAAATAAAATTAATATTTAAGGCGGGATCCCATACAACAAACATGTTATTTTTGCCGTTTTTATAGATAATGGTACGGAACCCTTCGTGCGCGAGTCCGACTCGCACTTGGCCGGTTTTTTATGGTTGGCATACTAGTGTTACGACTAAGTTTAAGTAATTTCGATGAGAGTAAACCCCGGTCTTGCCTAGTATCTAGAATAAAAGATGTACCTATTCGTGTGACTATTTGCCTGTATAACAATTTATGAAATATTTCTTAGAAAATTTTATCCAATGCTTTTTTCTCTTTATTTAATGGGCAAGTGTCTTTATTAATTTCAAAACGATCTACAAACTACACATACTTAACTAACTAAATTACTACACAAAAAGCAAATCGATCATTTTAGAGTGATAAAGATCTAAATCTGTTTAAATTGCTGCCAACTAATAAGAAGTGGGTTTGAGCATTTAGCTCAAACCCACTACTTATTAGTTGGCAGCATACTCAGCATGCTGCCTGCATTGCCACGTATTTTTAACCGACTCCCAAAAGGAGGAGGTTCTCAATTCGTCGGAATCTATGTATGTTCCCCGATTATTCGAAGACACCTGAACAAATTTGAAAAAATATTGTTTTGTTTGTTTTATACTTTCCAGGTAGTCCGATAGAAATTTTATCAAAATTGGTTCAAAATTTTGGTTTTTATAACAAAATATGTCAACCAAGTAAACGAATATTTTGAAGTCGGTTATTTTAGTTTTTTAAACGATTACTTGTTCTCTTGATTACACTGTCCATGTGTGGTGCGCGGGTGAAGCCGCAGAGCACAGCTAGTGCGGTATAATCTAGATACGGCGTGTGTTGCGACGCACGTTACGTACTTATTAATTATTCATTGGCTCCGACGAATATACCAATTTCATGGTTCTTTGCGCGCGGATCGCGCTCCGCGCCGCACACACTGCACTTGTCTATATACAGGGTGGGTGGAAACTTCATTCGGAGCATTGATAATAACTATCTAAATAGTTTTCCCTAGCAGTGGGACAGTTTGTACAAACAGGGCTGATAAAAAAAGGTTATATCACAGATTTATCTATGTCAGAGGTACCCCGAATACCAGATGAGAGATGCGTACTTTACTATTTAATTCGTTATTTTTTAAGGGTTGGTTTTTTTCTCATTATTCACCAAAAAAAAAAATATATTCACGGAACCTTATATGTTCACTTTTTAGCAATCATTCTACCGAGTTTTTTTTAACTTAAATTAGAGGTTTAGATGGAAAGAAAGCGGTGTTATAGGGTAAAATGTATAACATGTTGGCTTGCTTTTTTGTGGGTATTGAATAAGACTGACCCGTCACGCTCGGCTATGTAAAGCTCGTTCGGGTAAAGAATGAATGAATGAATGATATTTATTGTCACAAAATTTCTTATCTAGGTATAAAATAAAAAAATAATTATCAAAATCGGATTTGAGAACCTCCTCCATTTTTTCGACGGTAAATAATGCGATTGCTTCGGAATGGACTTGTCAAATACATTTTGTTTGTCTTTAAATAAATAAGTACAAATTAAACATTTGAATAACATAATTGCCAAGAAAATTACATCAAATATATCTATGTTTTTGGAAGTTACTCATAACAGTAAACAATTATACACTTCAATAACTCCGCTGTAATACAGGGGCTTCGACAAGTTTAAAAATAAATTTTAGTTAAAATAAAGTAAATGAATGGAAAATGAGGAAATGAGGAGCTACCACACAAAGATGAGGTAAAATATCTTGGTATGTGGCTGGATAGAAGATAAACTTGGAAAACCCATCTACAGAAGAAAAGAGATGAATCAAACCTGAGATACCGATCCATAAGTTGGCTTTTGGGAAGACATTCCAGGCTATCACTCAACAACAAACTGCTTGTATACAAGAGTATAGGTACTTAAACCTATTTGGACTTATGGGATCCAGCTGTGGGGAACAGCTAGCAATTCCAATGTGGAAATACTACAAAGGTTCCAAAACAATGTGTTTCGAAATATCACTGCTGCACCTTGGTATGCTAAAACAACAGAGATACATGAATACCTAGACATGCCAACGGTCAGAGAGGAAATCCAATACTATAGCAAAAAATATAATAAAAGATTAAAAACACATAAAAATACGCTAGCCTCACAGCTGATAGAAACTCCAAACCAAGGCAAAAGGCTAAAGAGACCTAAGGTTTCAGAACTGAAAAACATGCAAAGATAATGCAACCAGGAAATGAGGTCACTGGGCCTCAACCTGCACATGCCCACTATCCATACATTTCTGCTAATGGCTCTGCCGATTGCAGTTAGTTATATATAAAATATAAAAAAAAAAAAAAGTAATCACAATACATATTAATCACAATAAATAATAAGTATATGTATAAAATAATTGTAAAAATGCCTAAAAAGCGCCTCGAGGAGACTAAGCGAGCGAGAGAGATATAGTCATCGCGTCACTGCTATAAGTAATGGTATTTTGTATTTAATAATACAATACGTTAATACGTCGCTTTGATAAAGTTTTCACTTCTGCTGCGTGGTTTTAAGCATATTTTATATATATGAAGCACGCTGTAGGTCGATAACTAAGCGTCCCCGGGTAAGCCGAAACCGCGCGATCAAATTTGCCGCGTCAGCGCTCACGCAGCGCTCGACCCGCGCCCATCCTGTGCCGCTGCCGAGTTTACACGTCACGATACGACACGATATAAGGATGGCCAGACTAGCCGCACTCTGTAGTTTAAGTATAAAAGTGTAATATGCATACAATCTACTGCCTCGACCGGACACTTCAGTAATTTGCTGCACGACAAAAGGATACTGGAACAAAAACAACAAAACAAAACAAAACGACAAAAGGAAAAGGAACGATAGAACTGGATGCACTTCTTTATAAATGTCTGTAGACTAATATAGCAGTAGGCACTTAACAACTATGCAAACCATTTTGTAGTTTATTTTGTCACGAATTGGGCGAGGCTCATCCGCGAGCTTCATAGCCTTTTCTCTGTGTATCTCTATATACATTGGCTGCTCTGCTCATGGCCTCTCTTCCTCTAGTTAGTATAAGAACAGATATAATTATATACCATGAGTATATATACTCTACTATAACGTTAGGTATAGTAATTTTGTTGATTGACAATTCGCTTGTCAAATTGTCTATTAGTCCGATCAGTATTCACATCGTACGTCGTATCGAATGTCGTGTCGTAGAGTGTAAAACGCAGTCAGGCCGCAGCATGCGCTTTTACGCGGACGACGTAATTATTCCCGTCGGATATTAGCGAGATTGATACCGAGCGACACTGATTGAACGAATGGGTTCGTTGCCAAATTTTTGCCATTCCGAAAATGGGCTTTCAATTTCTGATGTATTTTCTGTTGTACCCGAAAATTCAATACGAAAAAGTTGGTGCTCACAACTGCGAATCGAGGTTTAAAGACAAACAATTAATAAAGCCATCTTTTTACCCGATTGCGTAATAAGGAGAAAGGTTATTTACGAATGTAAGCTGGACAGCACTGCTTAGATAATTTTGTCAACCGTATTTTCCAAGTATAAGAAATTAAAATATAATTTTGAATAATCATCGTAATTATAGTTTGCCAAAATTACACTATCTACAATATTTATAAAATATAGATAATTTCGAAAAGTTACAGAAAACATAACTCCGCTACACACACACACGCGCGCCCCCACCTACAAAAAGCCGCACCATACCTCTACATAGCAAGCATGTCACCTTTCTAGGTCCTGCGATACATGATTTTCTTAGTGCAGGACCTTCAATCAATCTGTTAAACCTCTTGCGAAGGAGAACACGATGTTTATATGTTGAAATAAGTCACGAAAACATTTTTTTTTAGTTTATAACAATATCTTAATATTTAACTTCTATAGAGCTAAGGTTATTTGTAAACATTTTTTGGTAAAAAATATTTTTGTACTATTTTGTATTTTTTTGCTAATTCTTTAGAAATATTTGCTTACAAATACAAATGCAACACAATAACTTCTCAAAATCTTACATCTAACGTGAACCGTATTTAAATAATTTAATTCAATTGACAATTAACCAAATTCAAAACCGGATGAGAGCCAGCCGAGCGGCTAAATGCGAAGACGTCCCGGGGTACCCGCGCACGGCGCGGCCGGGGACACCCGGGCGCACCCGACCGCGTAATTAGATGAGGTCCGTCAACCGGACAAAAATTACATGGAATTTTCATATTCAAACTTAGAAAGTCAGCGGCGTTAATTAGGGAAAGAATAAATTATAGAATGGATGAAAACAAATCACAAAAAGATTAGGTTAAGTATAAGTAAGCCCTATTCCTATTGCCACTGCCTTAAGGAAAGCCGAGGACAGGGTGGCGTGGAAACAGCTTGTCATTGACTCTGTCAGAGCATTTCAAGATGGACACGACCTTCAGCAATGAAGATTACGATTAAGAAGAAGAAGAGATAAGTTTAAGACAAAACCACACAATGTTGCTAAGATGTGGATCACAATGGCGCTTAATACCCGGTAAGCCTATAACTGAAAAAAAAACCATAAAAAAGGAAAATAGGGTTCCGTAGTAACACTTCACAATCTGTTAACTTTTATATTTTTTATTCGCTATGTACATTTTTAAGTTGATCGATTATAACTCGTTGACTTATAACGACCACGTATTTGCGGATTTTTTTACATACCAACAATATTATTGAATTACCCATGGTAATGAGGTAGACGAGAAAAAAATTATCCACACTTTACCACACAAACCATTTTTGTAGAGAAGGTATCTTACATTTTTAACTAAGAATATGTTTTTTTTATAACAAAACTGATCAAAACTTGCTGGTAGCTACTCAGTCCCTAACTAGACAGCTGTAATACTACACATCACAATCCCAAATTCTCCATCCGAATAATTCCTAGAAAGTTAGCGGAGCACCGCCTCTGTTACAATAAATTAGACGTGCCACACTAACCATCTTAGTTATGCAGATCAACAGGGCGCCGCTATCGCAATTTCTTGATCAACGTTAGAGCTACAATTGAAAATTATTTAGTTCCTTATTTTAGACAAGTGGGAAGAAAACTTTGTTTTGCTGCCTTTAGTTTCTACCTACCCTCAAATATAGCGTTTTATTGCCACACTATAAAATAATTAAATTTCCATAACACTGCCCGCTTTGCCCCGCTCGCCCCACTGCACTGTTGTGGAGAAATTTGTTGCACTGCTTTTTGTAGGGAATAGATAAAAGAGGAAAGAACAGGAAATACATTTATTTCTGAGTTTTTAGGGTTCCGTACTTCAATAGGAAAAAACGGAACCCTTATAGGATTACTTTGTTGACCGTCACGTCTATCAAGACCTGTGCCTCGAGAACGTGTGAAGGTATTGAGTTGAAATTAAATATAACCATATACGTAGATCCATAGTCTCTTGCTGCAGAGAGAAAAACCAAACTTCTCAGTTTTCATAAAAAAGTTACAGCCGAATATGTCGCAAAAAACGCATATTTCGACACTCTCAAGGGAATCAAAACCTATGGGGTACTTTCCGTAGACCCATAACTGTGAAATTTGACAAGAAGCATTGTGTTATAGTATCTACACATAAAGAAAAAAATCCATAAACTATATATTTTTAATTTAATCACAAACAATAGGGTCTTTATGCAAGGAAGAAGGGTCCACATTTTAAAGTGCTTTAACCGTATCATGTGGGTATCATATGAAAAAGCTTCATTAGCACAAGCTTCTATAGGTTTTTAAGGAAAATATAAAAAATAATATAATTTCCCCTTTTATCTACAAGTTTATACGGAACCCTCGGTGGGCGAGTCTGACTAGCATGTGTCTGGTTTTTATTTTTCAATTGAAATCTATTTCATCGACTCTTCGTTTGAAGATGGCTAGTGTCACAAATACAAATATCTTTTACACCTCACAAGCTCTGAAAGATTCTGTTTGTCATTAGAAATCTGAGTGGAAAAGTGCATTTTGTCCGCAAGATGGAAAGAGTTTTTAAAATTCGAACCTTTCTATTCTATACTTTTCTATACCGTAAGTCCACTGAAAATGCATTAAATACTTATTTCATGTCAGTGCGCCAACCTCATTTCTTTGAATAATCGCACTGACCAGCCACAGGTGGCAGCACTGGACTAGCGTTTTCCTCGCTGTAGTGAGGTGAAAATTTTTGTGTTTCACTCGGCAGCAAAGTTATTTTGCATCTCGTACTTTTGAAAACCTCGCTACGCTCAGGATTCTATATTTGACTTACTACTTACTACGATCCTATGCTTGCTCAGGTTTCAATACAAGTACTCGCCTTAAAAACCAACTTTGCAGCCTTGCATAACAAATAACTATATTTTTTTAGACAAACAGTTTTTGCAGTTGAACTTACAATTACATACATGTTACACACATTCGAAGAACATTACCCTCCAGCTTACGTAGTCGGCTAAAAATAAAAATAAAGCACACGATAACGAAGTGCTCTATTATGTGCTGTTATTATTGAAAATTAGACCTTATCTTAACAAGTTTAAAATTTAAATTTATGTGTTATATTATTACACGCCAGTTCCAATGGTCATAGAAAATAATACCACAGAGTACAAACTACAAAAGACTTTCTGTCTTTGTTTTTCTGTCCTTAAAATCCCTTTTCAGTTAACCTTTTAACTACTTAAGACAATAGAATCTAGATAAAGTTAAGTGCTTAAGTAACTTGGAAAGCTATAAAACCTTTTATGAGTCATTTTGTTGATAAAAATGTAATAAGAGAGACCTACTTATCTGGCTTAAGGTCGTGGATTTCATTAGCAGTATCAAAGGACACTCCCAAGGGAGGCGAGGGGTTTATGTTATATGTCTGCGAGACCAGAATATGTAGACCTGAGAAGGGTTCACATACGTTTTGAATAAGCTCATCGCTTCAACATACTTATACATTTTGTTTTTAGGGTTCCATACCCAAAGGGTAAAACGGGACCCTACTTCTGAGACTTCGCTGTCTGTCCGTCCGTCCGTCCGTCCGTCCGTCTGTCACCGCAGGCTGTATCTCATGAACCGTTATAGTTAGTCAGTTGAAATTTTCACAGGTGATATATTTCTGTTGCCGCTATAACAAAAAATACTAAAAGTCAGAATAAAATAAATACTAAAGGGGGTTAAAAAAACTTTCCATACAACAAACGTATTTTTTTGCCGTTTTTATAGATAATGGTACGGAACCCTTCGTGCGCGAGTCCGACTCGCACTTGGCCGGTTTTTATTACTTGAATAAAGATACACCTAAAAAGGTAATTGTATTTATTATGTTGTAAGAGTATAAAACTTTTACTTTGAGGATATATTTGAAATCGTGAAAAAATATCGTTATTAAATGCAAATAACCGTCCAAGTGCGAGTCGGGCCTGAGCAGTGTAGAGTTCAGTTGCACGTCACAATTTATGTAGAGTTAAAACAGAGCCTCTTTACTCGAATTGAATTATAAACGAAATTTTCATTTCTTACGCTAAGTACATTTTTTAAGTTCGTCATGAATTTTCAAATAAAGACCTGATTGAAGCGGCTTGCATCTAGTTTTTTTTAAATACATTATAGATCTACGATTGACCACCAACTCGCCTGATGTTAAGTGACGGTGTGGTCGAGGATGGAGCTCGTCGATCTAGAAGATATCTATTCACTCTAGCTTTGAAAATTCCAAGATTGTAGGTCTCAGGAAACAGAGAAGGCGGGAAAGAATTCCATTCTTGCGCATTGAGTTTTCCTACCACTTGTCGTATAAGGTCGTATGTCTAACTTCTGGTTTAAGCCGAAATGTTACGACCAGTGTGTGTGCCAGTGATGACAAGACACTGAAACTTACTGATTAATCATTATGACCTTCATTTGGAACCTTAATCTCGCAACGAGCTGTGGAGAGGGCTATGCTTGGAGTTCCTCTGCGGAATTGAATTGGAAATGAAGAGGTCCCTGGATGAACGAAAGTTACCGACATATCATAGCCGATCAGCAACTATGAAGTGACAGTGAGCATGGCACATAGCACGTAGAACTGAGGGCCGAAAAGGATAAAAAGTTAAAAAGTCGAACGGAGACAAACAAGCTAACGATCATGTTAAAATCAAGATAAAGTAAATTGAAATAATTTTTTTCTTGCAAAACATGTCAAACAATAAATTGTGTTCTTATATATAAATATCTAGGGTATCTGTTTTAGCTAACATAGCTTATAAGTGTTTTCATCTTTAATCTTTAAATGTATACATACTACAAGACATACTACAATGTATACAACTACAGAGCGAAGCTCTAGGCTGCTGGCAGCCCACGCTATTTATCCAACTCTTAAACGTTACATTGACTGACCTATTTCAGCTTCATCGCAAGTAGACACACTCAAAAACTAAACACAAGAAATATAAAATTTAGTGTTAATACAAATTTCTAAGCACAAATTAACTGTTCATCATCATCATCGCCAAACGGTGACATGAACAGAATTAGAGTGCGCAGTTGATTCAGCTTACTAGGTTATTAAGTTTAATTGGCGCGGGCCAATCAGGGAGCATGACACGTGTCTTGTCGCACCCCGGCGATGTGCATTCCAAGTGCGCGACAGACGGGCGTGAACCGCGAGCGGGCGAACGTGTTCACGCCGCGAAGCAAACGTGAGGTCTGCAGGTCTTTAATGATACGAATTGCAACGAAAACAACAAATATAGATGCGTAATCAGTCATGATCTCGCTAAACAAAAAGCGTAAGGATTTTTTTAATGCGGTGCGCATCTTCAGCCTGCTGCCATAATTTTTTCATTATATAATTTTTTCTGTTCGCTATATCTGTATTATATTTTCTAATGTTTCATAGTAGCCTTAATTATTTTTTTTTAAGTTAAAAATGAGATGCATTTAATTACCTACGCGCAGCATGCACGCAGTTATCATTTCGAAGATCGTGTGTCATTGGCATGACATAGTCACGCTTGGCCGATTCGGGTGAATGAAACTAACGTGTGTCGTATAGGAAGGACTTGGCTCATGGAATGCTACGTCAATGTTTTCACATATTAACATATTAAATAAGACCGCCAGTCGAATCGCATCCATGTCGCATTTTGCAATACCTTAGTCCAGTAATAGTAAGATTTAAAACAACATAATAGACACCTAACAAAATTATTGTAATTTAAATGAAAGTACTGGATTTTTAATGCGTTTTTAACAATTTCATAATAATAACATTATAAAAGCGAAGATTGTTACTTTACACGACCAAATGAACAAACCGATCGTTATCTAATAATTAAGCATAGGTCATACTTATCTTTATCATTTTGCCCTCCTCATTTCACTACAGGACTAGCAGAAAGTCGGCGAATTACCACCCATTTTTCGTTGAAATGCCAAAAATCCATACTCAGCGATATCGAACCACATTCCTGTTGCGTACTGCACAAGAATGAAATTCATTGCCGCCATCTCTGTTTCCTGAGACCTACAATCTTGGAATTTCCAAGGCTAGGGTGAATAGATATTTTCTAGATCGACGCGTTCCATCCTCGGCCACACCGTCGCTTAACATCAGGCGAGTTGGTGGTAAATCTATAATGTATAAAAAAAACTTCATTATCAACGTTTTTCATAACTATGCGTGTGAAACCGTGGTTATAAGTCGGGGATTATTGTGAATCTATGTTTTTAGTTATTCTCTATCATAATTTTAAAGAATTACCCAAGGTGCATTCAAAGTGGTCTGCTCTATACAAACGGTTTTTTTTTTTTAGGCTAAGCTAGAGTTTCCTCGCTGTTTCTCCGCTCGTGTGCCGCGGCCACTAAGCCTCGTGGGAGGCCCCCGGGAGGCACGCGACACAGTATTATCATTTGACACTGCATTTATTCAACGGGACCAAATACGCTTATTGTTTTTTAATGTCTCGTTTGGTGCAAAATTATTTTCGCGATTTCATATTGGCTGTTTATTTCTAGATATTTTTATATATTTAGTATGCATTAGATGTATAAGTATGAGATGTATTACGTTTTACATGAAATATACAGCTTTCAAACGTATCATCTATGTGGATAAAAATTACTTAAATAAAAAAAAATGTGCCTACTACGTAGCACTTGCTGAAGGAAGCGTAGCGTTGTTTGTGCAGCTACGTTAAAGGGTGTAGCAGGATACAGCTACGTCGTAGTAAACTTTTACAAATTGGGGAAATCACAAAATTGCCATAGGTAGGTCTCTAATTCTATGCATAGAATGATAAAAATAAAAGAGAAAAAAAAACAACAAATAAGGAGTTTTAATTTTTATTACTTTGAAACTATGAACTTCGTGGCAGTGTTCAGTTAATTAACACCACAACAAAGCGCAGGCCAAGCCATAAAACATCGCAATAACTCCATCAGTCCCGAGTCCCGACTCCCGCCGGATTTGAGGACTGCCGCCGAGGTTCCACGGCTTCTCGGCACAGTTCTACTGGCGGACAGTTTTACTCAAATTGTATTAGTTTGGTAATTTTAATATACTCGAATTTTTATTCAACATATTAATAAAATTTACTGTAATACGTTGTGGAAAAGAATATCTGTGGTAATAGCGGTTATTTTTTCTTAAACAAATCAAGGAAGCTTAAGGTCGCGCAACGAGCTATGGAGAGGGCTATGCTCGGAGTCTCTCTACGAGATCGAATCAGAAATGAAGAGATACGTAGACGTACAGGAGTCACCGATATAGCACAGCGGATTAGCAAGTTGAAGTGGCAGTGGGCAGGGCACATAGCACGTAGAACTGATGGCCGATGGGGCCGAAAGGTTCTCAAGTGGAGACCACGTACCGGCAAGCGCAGCGTAGGAAGACCAGCCACGAGATGGACAGATGACCTCATACAACTGGCGGGAAGACGCTGGATGCAAGCCGCTTCCAATCGGTCTTTTTGGAAATCCATGTGGGAGGCCTATGTCCAGCAGTGGACTTCTTATGTCTGAGATGATGATGATGATGATGATGAAACAAATCAAAAAGATAATTCGTGGATATCTCAATTTCATAAGAATTGCAAATTTCATGTTTTAGGACCGGTAAGTAGATTAGGCTGTAAGTTTCTTGTTAGTCAGTTAGACACTTAAAACTAAGCTTTTTATTGTATAGATTTATATATTGTAATTAGCGTTGTTGATATTAATTGATCCCTTTATATTTCGTACTTCAACGTGTTCTGTCTTTGTATAGACAAAGACATCACTATAATCATTAGGCGTGTACTAGTGATCGATCGGGATCGACGCAAATGGCCAAGAACGCAAAATACCATTTGGCCTTTTGCTTATTTTAAAAATCGATCACTATATCTGTTTCGTATATAAAAACGACCATAAAAATATTTTTGACAGAAGAAAATTCAGTGAATAGTCGTAGTATAGGACGTAGTCCAATCAAGTTTTAGTTGTAAAATCTCATCATCATGATGATGAGATAAAAAAAAATTGATGTAAAATCTATTTGATTATAAATACATAATATTTTCATTTAGTTAAACCTCAATCACACAGTAAATGAACAAAAATTCACAAAAAGTCATATGTATCAGAAAAAAACATTCAAAATTTGGAGAGCAGTCACAAGTGTTCATTGCTACCATTTAAATAATGATTTAACATGATAACAGCCAATCAGCAGCACTATTAACCATATCTGGTATTCGGGGCGCGTCATGGAACGCCGCTTAACGCGTAATGCGGCTAATTGTTATGCAAACGGTTGCCGCGAATCGACGATAATTGCGCAGCGGACCTGCCGGACGTATTACAGACGCAGAATACTCAGTAATACAGGTGCAGAAGGTACACTGTCAAAATATTTAATTAGATATTGACTCTTGGTATAATGTAATAAAGATCAATTCAGTTCGCTCAGTTAAAAAAATGCTTTGCTCTGGGCACATGGAGACTTGGATACTAGAATGACAGATGTTAACGGCTAAGTCGCCACAGTGTGAAAATGGTTATAATCAAATCATCATCATTATCAATAACCATTGCCCACCCACTGTTGATTATAGGTCTCCATATTTGTGCGCCACTCTTGCCGGTCCTGTGCCAGTCTCATCCACAGATAAATGACGCATACACTTAAAGGTATTCTTACCTGCAGACTGCATTTGCGGAACATAGATTCTCCTTTCTTTAGCGCTGCGCCCAATCATATCTCGATTTGGCCTATTAGGTGTGGTAACTAGGAGGGAAAATCGACAAGTACTTAGGTTGCTCACATCGTTTTCCCCAACTTTATACTGGGTGCATCATGAAATAATTGGCCAAATTAAGAAATGGCGGCGTATCGTGATGTGGTTAGGCGGATCTCGATCGGCCCAGTTGAACAATTGGCCTTCGATATATACAAACTATTATTACCTAGTTGTATAAGTCAAAGCCTGCAGCTGCCGTCTGCAATATAATTCGGAACAGCACAACCACCAGTTCTTGGATACAGGTTAATGCAATAACTGATTTAGCATTGAAGACAAATTATATTTTTATTTTCTATAAGAGTTACCGTGAATCCCGTCTCCGTTTAATTAAATCAAAATTCCATGTAAATAATTAGGAGGCGTCGTTTAGCGCGGCGTAAATTACGTTAGCACACCTCAAAGCGCAGACGCGTCTGTATTTGCTCCATTTGCGCAACACTTGTGTGGAGCACTGTACGATTGAAAGAATTAACGAGATTGTTATTAAACGGTTGTATATAGTACATTAAAAAACTTAAAGCTTAATATATTAATGAAGATTTTATTAACGCAATGAAAAGTGCATGATGACTAAATTCAAGCTCTGAGTCGATGAGTTCAAACTCTATGGTAACTGTCGCGACGTTCGTCACGAGGCAACACTTTAAATTAAATAATGATACTGGCAAGACTGAGGAAACGGATGTTTGCTATTGTGCGCGACCATGTGAGTACTTTCATAATTCTAAAAGTAGCAATATAACAGACTATCAATATGGCGGCTCCCACGAGGCGGTTGACAGTGTGCGATCCGCCAGTCTGTTACTAAATTTCGCGCCTGACGCACGTGCATAAGTATAAAAGTGTTGAAGTGTTGAAGTAACCTACTGAAGATGGAGCTAGAGTCAGCTGATGAAAGTTAAGTGCTTAGGCCAATACTAAATTCATATTACTGTGCTTATACCCTCTTATCTATAATACTCTCTTTACACTTACCCACATTTACACAAGATGATTTCGCCTGGGGAACTTGGGGAACATTAGGTGAGGGTCGCAGCACCCACGAACATTAGGTGAGGGTCGCAGCACCCACGAACATTAGGTGAGGGTCGCAGCACCCACGAACATTGCGTGAGGGTCGTCGCACCCACGCCTATTAGGTGAGGGTCGCCGCACCCACGAAATGTAGGTGAGGGTCGCCGCACCCACGATTCTTAGTGAGGGTCGCCGCACCCAAGAACATTAGTGAGGGTCTCCGTACCCACGAAAGTTATGTGCGGACCGCCGCACTCATGACCGTTATGTGGGGTTGACACACCCAGGAGTGATCGGTCCGGGTCGAAGGACCCTGCAGAGTCTGGTGGAGTTGAAATTATTCATTGGCCTTGGCCATCAAGCTGCCAGAATACGAACGGGGTTCCTTAGACTAAAAGCACGACTCGACTTACTGAAATACTGTCGTTATCACATTTTAGGGTGCATGATCACATACACAACCTTACCTCTCAATGTACCCTCTACGATGTCTTTATTCATGTACTTTCTATACTATGTATGTCGCCTCAGAGGATGATGTTAAGTGACTATAAGAAAGAGAGAGAGCCCAACTGCACTTGGGGTACACTGTTCGGCATGTGCCGGAAGTGGGACCCAGCTCGGTGGCACCACGACCGTGGTGTCACCGATACTTCAACTTCCAGATTGCACAGCAGTCCGATGCCTCAGTCCTACTTGCCTTGCCGATAATAATACCATGCGAAGCAGTTAACGGATACATTACGAAATGCGAAGCAGTTACAAAGGAGAGAGAGAGAGAGAGGCAACGAAGGTAGATGTCTTCCAAGGAGGACGATCATGCCTGACCCTAAGGTAAGCCAGAGATACACCCGAATCTAGTTGTTAGGTAATTTTGCTTTTTTCCTCTCTCGAAATATATAAATAGACCTTGAATAACATTAACAGTTACATTCCCCAACGCGGCTTCTGATGCTAAGCCTTAAATACTAGGCTTAATATTTAGTCGCCGCGACATGGAGATGCTGGGATTTAAAAGAATCCTTGCTTTCACACTAAAAACAAAAAAAAAAGATGTCGCCATTTGCAAAACGTAAATCATGGCGGTTGCATTATGTTACCATTTATAAATAAAATAAATTGAAATTTCGGTACTACTACCGACATCTGTTGATTTTTCTCGTAACTAATTTGGGTGTACTTCTGGCTAGGTCAGTAGAACGTAAATTACGTTCGGTCATCATTCTAAATCATTCAATATGAGTTTACTTCACAGACTAAAAAATGATGTTTACATCGTATGGTTGTTCCGTTTTAACTATTTTGTTTTAGAACGGCATATTGAGTTTTATGACGAAGATTTACTATTTATGTGTCGCAGTGATATTGTGCTTATTGACTCTCATAAAATGATGTGTGTGGCATTTCCAGGATGATAAGTGTGTTCCTTGTTATTTTAAGATGTGCCTTATTGATATTATGTGATTTTGTCAAGAAACAGCCTTGACTTGAAAAGTTAATCGATCGTTGTAATCGAACTTTATATTTCCGGTAAAACGGAACGTTTCGTAATAAGACATGATTAACAACATAACGAAAACAGGAAATCGTCATTCGAGTATTCAAAATAGCTGATAAATGCTTTGTTCGGAGAATATCCTAAGACCTGTAGTATCATAAAGGTTTTAAAAATTATAAGCAACATCTTTCTAATCGGCACGATAGGAAATGGTTCTCAATATTGTGGTAATTTCACGTTAAAGTGATTTTTTATTTTATTATTATGGGCTCCCTGGAAAGGGGTATGTTGCTAGTATAAATAACTTCGCTTGGAAAACAGTAGACAAAAGTACTATTTTAAGGGAGATAATTCTATCATATGATTACTAAAATTCGCCTAAAGGGCTATCTAAAAAATGAAATTGTTTACATATCCTTTGCATAAGTTACTTTATTCCCGGTTACATTACTACTTAATTGCTTCGGTTTTACTAGTTAACAAATAATTGTTCGAATTAATCGAATAGACAAAACAAGAGAGTTCGGGTAAATTTTATCTTCTTTTTGGCAACTTAAAAAAGGTGAGCAGTTGAGCACGGTAAAAGTTCTTTTCGTTCACGCCATTCTCTTTGGTTCACGCTTAAAGTTTTCCTGTGAAATTGTAAGTTTTAAAAGTGTTTTATACGCCAAAACATCTTTGTTCTTATTTTTCGAAAGGGGAATTACGTACACGAGTACGTTTACAGATAGTTACTGTCTCAATCGGTGAGTTTTTGCAATTTATACCGGCGAGAAGCCATAGCGTCACTTTGCGAATTCTATCTTATATTCATAATTCACACGTATTGTGAACTTATTTCTCTTAAATGTCATTTTCTATCATCAAATCAACTTAACTGATGCTCGAGATTCTACTTTTTGTAAAGTATTCATGTCTAATTGCTGTGCATCTAAACTCTAAACATGCATAAGCGTCATTATGTTGCAATAAATTTGACGAAATTTACTAAATAAGCACTGATAGTGCTATTTACTAGATTTATAGAATAAAGTAAAAGTTACGTGTTCTTTTAACATGCGTCTCATAGTGATTTTCGCGGATGAACAGTGACGCTTGAAAGAAATTTTTCTTATACGATTCTTATCTGTATTTTATACATTATTTCTTAAAGGGAGATTTAAATGGAAACTTGAGTGATAGCAGTTATTGGGGAAATGCAGGGTTACTGCTATATATTATTTGAATTTGTAAAGAGAAACTAGCGATTTTGTTTTGCTTGCTAATTTGATTATTTATCTTACAAATACTTATGATTCTACAGCAACATTAGTGATCAAGCGAGCTTACATTTTGGTGTAACTAGTAGTGTAAATTACATTACTGTTCTACAGTGCTGTACCTTCTTATCTGGGTTTCTTAAAGTTTACAGCTTGTGCGAATGTTTAATATTAACATTATTTGTATTCAAAATGCATAAACAATTTTGTAGTAGCCACCTGTTTTGGCATATTTTCAGATTATATGCCAACTTGGATCCAAAAATGGAGCAATTAATGTTATCTCGTTTAAGAACAATCATAAATAGTATTGATGGATTTAAAAGACAGGCCGTAGGCATTATGGGTGTCCTCTCCGAACAAAACATACCTACAGCAGAAATATTATGTAAAAAGTTTGAAATCTACAATATACGCTTTTCCACCGAACTGACCACCTACTTTAAACTTGGCGCTTCTGATACCCTTGACGATATCAGTTAATTTAGTGACATGCAACTTCAAGCCGAGGAAGTGTTTGCTGAACTATCTTGTCGACTTAATTTATGTAAAAATAAAACCGGCGACCATAACAGCACTATTATGAGTAAGAGTCTCCCGAAGTTACAGTTACCTCAGTTTTCTGGGAATATACTAGAATTTCAATCCTTTTGGGACAATTTTTCATCTAACATTGATAATCGAAACTTACCTGAAGTCGACAAGTTACTGTATCTCAAGTCTTCACTTCAAGGCCCAGCCCTTAGTTCCATAGATGGGCTGGAAATGACAAACAAAAACTACTCAATCGCTATCGCTACACTTAAGGAGCGATATGGTAAAGAAAACCAAATCATTGATGCCCATTACGCAGCATTGTACGCCGTCAAGCCAGCCGGAAAGGGGGCCAACGACTGTCGTAGAGCTCTCAATGAAATTGAACGGCACCTTAGAGTTCTTCACTCATTGGGGGAGAACACTTCACATAATCATCTACGTTTTCTTATCATAGAGAAGTTTCCTGAGGATATTGTGTATGAGCTCAAGATAGCTAAGAAAACCAAATCTATTGAAGAAATCCGCACTCACTTGCAACTTATTATATCTGCTCGGGAGGACGCTACCCGAGTTGTGGAACACAATCCGAGGTCTCATGACCACCACACAGTGGAAGCATTACACATAAGGCAAAAGGCGCAGCCTAACCGAAAATACTACCCAAGGCAAGACAACGGGAGAAATAGAGAAGCATACAGAAAACAAGATTTCAAATCAAATATACCTCAAGAATCAAAGACAGCTTGCCCCAGTTACCAGACAAACTACAATCCAAGTTACCAAGTTAAAAGAGGGCCGAATGATCGGCATGATAAAAGAAAGTTTGGAGAAAGGAAACTTCCCACGGAGCGGACAGGATTTAACAAAGGGAATAACTCTGAACAGGGACCCCCAAAGAAAAGGGCAAGAACCACTTGCTTCTTTTGCAATGGAAGTCATTATAATGATTGCTGTAAGCAAGTAATAACGATACAAGATAGAAAGGCCAAATTAAAAGGACGTTGTTTTAGTTGCTTCCAAACGGGACATCTGCAAGCTCACTGCCCTTTTAAAAGGACATGTGTCCATTGTAAAGCCTTTGGACAACATCACAGGTCATTATGTCCAACACTCTTTAGGAAGCCCGCCAGTACTCAAATTATGCACACTGGAGATTCATACAAGTCCTCAGTCACTATTCTTCAAACAGCAGTTGTGAAAGCAACAAACCCTGAGAAAACCAAGATGAGGAGCTGCAGAATCTTAATGGACTCTGGCAGTCAGAGAAGCTATGTCACAAAACAGGTAGCTAGGGCACTGGATCTCCCCGTAATTGAAGAACATCAGCTCTCCGTGTTCACGTTCGGAACAGAGAAACCTCAAGAATATGATAGTCCATTCGTAAAGTTATGCATCGAAAGTCGAACCAACCAAAGGAAGACTTTGTATCTTAACGTAGTTCCCTCCATCTCCCAAGGCATTCCCACCTCTGTAGATAAACTAAAAGATTGGAAGACTAAAGTTACTTTAGCTGATGATGGCTCATTAGATGATACAATCGACATCCTTCTAGGAAATGATTATTATTTCACCTTCATTTCAACAGAAAAATGCCAATTAGAAGAAAACTTATTTTTAGTTAATTCTGAATTAGGATGGATTTTATCAGGAAAGACCGACAGAAAGCCGGAAAGAGACTTGACCGTAGTGACATATTTTCAGTCTACAATGGATTGCAAGTTGACTAAACCGGACTTACCGTTAGAAGATATCAATATCAAGGGTCTATGGGAATTGGAGTCAATAGGCATAACTGATTCTCCAAACATCACTAAAGAAGAAGAAGCCCTTAAGAACTTCAATGAGACAACGGAATATGTGAATAATAGGTATTCAGTGTCATGGCCGTGGAAGGAGTATCCACCTGATCTACCAACCAACAGAGGACTAGCTAAAGGGAGACTGATTCATTTATTGCGACGTATGAACCGAGATGAGACCCGTTCCTACAATGACACAATCCAAGAACAGCTTAAAGGGGGAATCGTAGAAGTGGTACCTCTCCGTGAAATGAATACCTGCGAATACCCAATACACTATCTTGCTCATCATGGAATAAAATCACCAGGGAAATCAACAAGAATTGTGTATGATGGTTCAGGCAAGCTAAAGAATCAACGGAGCCTCAATGAATGTTTGTTAGCCGGACCACTTTTGTTGGAAGATCTCACTGGACTATTAATACGGTTTAGAGTATACAAAGTTGCCATGCTAGCTGACGTAGAAAAGGCGTTCCTGCAATTAAGTCTACAGAAAGGCAGTCGAGATGTTACAAGGTTTTTATGGCTCAAGGATTTTACCAAACCAGCAAGTGAGGACAACATTCTGCATCTACGTTTCTGCCGTGTACCTTTTGGTATTATATCAAGCCCGTTCCTGTTGAACGCAACTATTAAGCATCATCTCAGTAAATCCACATGGTCAATAGTACAACAAGTAGCCGGAGATATTTACGTGGATAACTTAGTTACTGGAGCACATACAAGACAGCAAGCCTTAGAACTATACCAGCGGTTAAAAGGAGAATTTCAAAGGATATCTATGAATTTGAGAGACTGGAGTTCTAATGACTCAAAATTCACAGAAAAAATCTCAGATCACTGTGCAGAAACCATAGTCAAAGTTCTTGGACTTGATTGGAATACAAAAGAGGATACGCTGCACTTACGGAGAAAAGAGTTAGAATTGTTACCAACAAAAAGAGGTGTGCTGAAAACGGTCGCCTCTATCTACGATCCATGTGGAGCAGCCGTACCAGTACTGTTATCTGCTAAAATATTCATCCAAGACTTATGGAAGATGAAGGTTAAATGGGATGAACCACTATCAAAAGAAAAGGAAGAAGACTGGAAGATCATTCATGATGAACTCAATAACTTTCAAGTGACATTACCAAGAAATTACACAAAGGAACAGATAGATTGGACCAAAGTTTCTCTACACTGCTTCACAGATGCTTCTGCAAAAAGTTATGCTGCAGTTGTTTATTTAGTAGATGGAAAAGAACGGGCATTTGTGATGGGAAAATCAAGATTGGTACCAATCAAAGATCAAGAGAACTTACAAATACCACGTCTAGAACTCTTAGGAATGCTCATCGGATTTCGTCTGTTGAAATACCTCGAAAAAGCACTTCAAAAAGATATAAGACAAAAATTTCTTTGGACAGATAGTCAAATAGTGATCGACTGGTACAACTCTTCTAAAATATTGCCACCATTTGTCGCAAGAAGGATTACCGAAATGAAGAAGATCAGCAATGTATCAGTAAGATTTATCTGTACTGAATTGAATCCTGCAGATGTGGGGACACGTACTAACAAAACAACAATTGAACAATTATATTGGCTACAAGGTCCAGACTTTCTAATACAGGAAAAGGAAACTTGGCCAACTAGTCGATTGAAAGAAATTTCTTTTTTGAGTCGAGAGGGTCTGTCTGAGACAGAGGAATTTCAAAAGCTAACAGTAAATAAACTAGAAGAAAACTTTCCATCTGAAATCGAAGAAATAAGACAGCTACAAAGAAAGCATTTCCCGGACGAGGCAAATAAAAAAGAGACATCTTTAAGTCGCAACTTGAAGCTGTTCCAAGATGAAGAAGGAGTATTGAGATGTAAAGGAAGGTTCGAGAACACAGACTGGTCATATGATATGAAATATCCAATATTGATACCGAGAGATTGCGATTTTACAAAAAAGCTTATAAAGAAAGTACATGAAGATAATTACCATGTGGGAGCAAATCATACTTTAAGCAACATCAGGAAGAAGTATTGGATCCCACAGGGTAAAGCCCAAGTACAGAAGATTATAAGACGGTGTAGTAATTGCATGAAACAGGGAGGAGGACCTTATAAATTACCTCTTGCTCCCGCACTACCACAAGAAAGAGTTAACTGCAGCGCTCCATTTCAATTTACCGGATTAGACTACTTGGGCCCGGTGTATGTAGATGAGGCTGGAAAGGAAAAACGATGGATTTGTATCTTCACATGTATGGTAGTACGTTCTATAGATTTGCAAATAGTTAAATCTCTTACTGCACAAGAATGTCTTTTTGCATTAAGGAGATTTATGGCAACAAGAGGAGTTCCAGAGATCATTATGTCAGACAACGCTTTGTACTTCAAACTAAATGCAGAACTAATGGCAGAAGACCATTGCATCAAGAATAACATTACATGGAAATTTATCACTCCATTAGCTCCATGGAAAGGAGGGTTTTATGAGAGACTGGTAGGACTAGTTAAGAATTGCCTCAAAAGAACATTAGAAAAACAACTCTTGAATGACAGTCAATTGAACACGGTTGTGCAAGAAATAGGAGCCGTGTTAAACACAAGGCCACTCACATGTATTGATAGTGAGATTGACCACGTACTTACACCAGCTGATTTCTTGGCCATTGGTAAATGTTTGACTCTTCATTATAATACAGAAGATATGAGTGTTCTGCCAGGATCAAACATAAAGGCCGACCTTATTGAGAGTTGGAAAAGAGGAATAAAGTTAGTAAATGAGTTTAAAGAAATGTTTGTGAATCGGTACCTGCTCAGTCTTCGGGAAAGATACAATCACCAAGTAAGGGAACCAAGGGTCACATCACACTTGTCACCACAAGTGGGACAAGTGGTGCAAATAAAGGATGATAATAAAAATCGCCAAAACTGGAAAGTAGGTAAAATCGTGTTACTTGTCAAAGGAAGGGACGGTCAGGTTAGGGCTGCCACTGTTAAGGTGGGCAGCAAAGAGTTTGTTCGGTCCATTGGCCAATTATATCCATTAGAGGTCGATGACAATGATGAGGTAGCTTCTGTGGGAGCTCCAGTGATGTTTGACAACGAAATGCTATTTCCCTCTGCTCCATTAGTAGAAAGGGATAGTGTAGTAGAGATAGAATCTAATGATAAAACCGATGTAATGGAAATGCCACCACATGTTGTAGAGAGTAATTTAGATGTATGCCCTGATGCTGTTGTCGAAAGTGATACCATAATGTCAATGCCGGGTTGCGAACGAGATCTCGAAGAGCTAAGTGGAATCTCCACGAGGGAAAGTAATTTGAATCCAATTAGAGAGCAGTCGTCAATAAGTTTTGAACAAAGGAGGCCCCGTAGAGAAGCTGCTACCAGAGCCTTAGAGAAAATAAAAGAGTGGACAAGCAATCTAATGGCTCGCGTCTTCTTTTCGCCGTCGGGTGTGTCGCGACGTTCGTCACGAGGCAACACTTTAAATTAAATAATGATACTGGCAAGACTGAGGAAACGGATGTTTGCTATTGTGCGCGACCATGTGAGTACTTTCATAATTCTAAAAGTAGCAATATAACAGACTATCAATATGGCGGCTCCCACGAGGCGGTTGACAGTGTGCGATCCGCCAGTCTGTTACTAAATTTCGCGCCTGACGCACGTGCATAAGTATAAAAGTGTTGAAGTGTTGAAGTAACCTACTGAAGATGGAGCTAGAGTCAGCTGATGAAAGTTAAGTGCTTAGGCCAATACTAAATTCATATTACTGTGCTTATACCCTCTTATCTATAATACTCTCTTTACACTTACCCACATTTACACAAGATGATTTCGCCTGGGGAACTTGGGGAACATTAGGTGAGGGTCGCAGCACCCACGAACATTAGGTGAGGGTCGCAGCACCCACGAACATTAGGTGAGGGTCGCAGCACCCACGAACATTGCGTGAGGGTCGTCGCACCCACGCCTATTAGGTGAGGGTCGCCGCACCCACGAAATGTAGGTGAGGGTCGCCGCACCCACGATTCTTAGTGAGGGTCGCCGCACCCAAGAACATTAGTGAGGGTCTCCGTACCCACGAAAGTTATGTGCGGACCGCCGCACTCATGACCGTTATGTGGGGTTGACACACCCAGGAGTGATCGGTCCGGGTCGAAGGACCCTGCAGAGTCTGGTGGAGTTGAAATTATTCATTGGCCTTGGCCATCAAGCTGCCAGAATACGAACGGGGTTCCTTAGACTAAAAGCACGACTCGACTTACTGAAATACTGTCGTTATCACATTTTAGGGTGCATGATCACATACACAACCTTACCTCTCAATGTACCCTCTACGATGTCTTTATTCATGTACTTTCTATACTATGTATGTCGCCTCAGAGGATGATGTTAAGTGACTATAAGAAAGAGAGAGAGCCCAACTGCACTTGGGGTACACTGTTCGGCATGTGCCGGAAGTGGGACCCAGCTCGGTGGCACCACGACCGTGGTGTCACCGATACTTCAACTTCCAGATTGCACAGCAGTCCGATGCCTCAGTCCTACTTGCCTTGCCGATAATAATACCATGCGAAGCAGTTAACGGATACATTACGAAATGCGAAGCAGTTACAAAGGAGAGAGAGAGAGAGAGGCAACGAAGGTAGATGTCTTCCAAGGAGGACGATCATGCCTGACCCTAAGGTAAGCCAGAGATACACCCGAATCTAGTTGTTAGGTAATTTTGCTTTTTTCCTCTCTCGAAATATATAAATAGACATTGAATAACATTAACAGTTACATTCCCCAACGCGGCTTCTGATGCTAAGCCTTAAATACTAGGCTTAATATTTAGTCGCCGCGACAGTAACTACTATTAACTTACTGTTCGCTGGCAGCATACTCAACATGCTGCCAGCATTGCCACGTTGGAAGGCTAAGCTTTTGTGTTGGGTAAGATACTCATTTCGTTGCATGCGACCTCGAACCCAAAATATCGAAAATGCACTTTCCAATAATTTGTGTTGCATTTGGCAATTTTGGATTGTTTTTAACCGACTTCCAAAAATAAAGAGGTTTTTAATTCGTCGGACACTTTTTTATAAATGTTCCCCGATTACTCAAAGATGGTAAGACCGATTTTTAATTTTTTTAAGTTATACTTTTCAGATAGCAACATAGAAATGTCATTAAAATCGGAACAGTAGTTTGATTTTTAAAACAAAATTGCGGTTTTTGAAGTCGGTTTTTCAATTATTATTTTAACTATACCCAATTACTTGTTAATGCAACTGAACGCTACAAAAATATATTTCCCCCTTCCCCTAAATTAATAAGTAGCTAAGTTAATCCGTTACAACGCATATACAATTGTTTCCCTTCATCGTACGAACCTAATATCTGATAAGCGGATAATCCTGTAAGTCGTAATGACGCTGCCAATCACGTCTACACAAACTGAGATTTCAATTTCGATTATTTTTTATTACAATTATTTATAATAACTATAAATTTGCACTTAGCAGTTTGGCTTGCCATTTTTTTATAGATAAGTATGCCATAAAAACCGGCCAAGTGCGAGTCGGACTCGCACACGAAGGGTACCATTATCTATAAAGACGGCAAAAAATCACGTTTGTTGTATGGGACAAAATTATCCCTTAAATATTAATTTTATTTTAAATAAGTTATTCATTTTTAAAGTGAATAATAAAACTCAATATTCTGTGAATATTTCAAGTGTCTACTTGTTGCCGTTATCAATAACGAGCAAAAAAATCACGATTGTTGTATGGAAGCCCCCTTAAATATTTATTTTATTCTGTTTTTAGTATTTGTTGTTATAGCGACAAGTTGTCGAAAGAAAGTTGAAATTTTCACAGATGATGTAAATCTGTTGTCGCCGACAACAGATATACATCATCTGTGAAAATTTCAACTCTCTAACTAACACGGTTCATCAGACTGCAGCCTGGTCACAGACGGACGGACAGACAGACAGACAGCGGAGTTTTAGTAATAGGGTCCCGTTTTACCCTTTGGGTACGGAACCCTAAAAAGACGGTACAAGATTTGTAAATTTATTTGTTGTACTATTTTAACGATATTAGGTAAGTACATCAAAGAGATTTCGCGTCAGTGCTCGAAATTGTCCGAACTCAATCAGGTCTAAAGCGGCTACTTTTAGACCACTTACACGGTTAAATTAATTTCGATTTTAAAACGGCATTCGAAACTGCATAATTATAGTTAAAAAAATTGAAAGAAAAAAACCACTTTAAAATACGCAATTCAGTTTTCAGACTTTTTTTTCAGTTAATATTTTATAAAAACCAAAGTACTGAACCGATTCATGACATATTCACATTTATGATAACATTTCTATGGGACAACCTCTGAGACATTACCTACCAAAAAATAATTATCAAAAACAATTCATATTGGCGGAGTAATCGCATAGCATACATAAAAACACAGTGAAATTGAGAACCCCATTTTTGAAAATCGGTTAATAATGTATAACTCTAAACTTCTCAATCTAAAGCTACTGTTACACATGCTCTAAAATAGCATGCTAAAAAGCGTGCTATTGAGTATGCTCAATATGAACATGCTTATGAGCAGTTTACATTTGCTAGCAATAGGCATGCTGGTTTTAAGTATGCTCCTGAATAAGCATGCTCAAAGCAAATACTCCATTCACATGCCATTTTATAGCGTGCTTTCTCGCTCTCTGTCTCAGTTCAAACAAAGCCATGAACAATCAAACAGCTATCCGTATGGAGCTGAATAAGATCATCCTTTTGCTGGCGATGAAATGCATCCAGAAGCTTATATCAGCTCGGCAAAAAAAAGAAAAGAAAGAGAAAGATTTGGGTCCGTGATTGGATATCTAGAAGAACGGACTTAGGAGCAAGTGCTCAATTGCTTACAGAAATGCGAGTAGAAGATGCTGTGGGCTTAAAAACTATTTCGACTGATCGATACTAGCATGCTTAATAAGCAAACCTGTTCACACGCGCTAAAAGCACGCCCCCATAGACCCGCGCTGCAGGTATCATGCCCAAAAATCGCACGACCGTCGATTTTTGAGCAAACTCGAAATGAGCATGCTCATTTTTAGCAATGTTTCAATACACATGCTACTAATGAGCATTTGCTTAATAAAAGCATGCTTTCGTGCTAGTAATGAGCATGTGTAACTGTAGCTTAAATAAGGTGAGATAGAATTTCACTCGAATCTTTAAGTTCATAATTGTTGGTAAGTATGATTGGTCAACCCGAAGCCAACCCGCACTTGGCCAGCGTGGCAGACTATGGCCTAACCCTTCTCACAATGTGAAGATGGCCCGTTCCCAGCAGTGGGACAGTTTGTACAAACAGGGCTGATAACAAACAATATGATTGGTCTATTGGTCAAGTCAGGACACTTCATTCGTGTATTTTGTTTTGGATTTCATGTCCATGTGATAGGTAATAACATCATTGTACTAGGCTGATAGTTTTATTTTGCTGCATGTTAGTAAGTAGAATCGTGATCGTATCGTCGATGAGTGTTCGACGTGTGACAAAAACCTGAAAAAGTTGTAACCCATCGTAAAACCAACCAACTATACCGTTAGCTCGCGTTACACCGAACGTTAGGTTCTATCAAACACTTCTCTCCTGAAATTAAAACGCAGCTTCGATTGTCTCATAAAAAGTTAATCAAAAGTACGCGCACACAAAGCCCGAAATTCCTTACCGAACGGTTCGACACTCCGACAAAAATCCCACTTTTCTATCGACTACGGATGAAAGTAACGACTTCCTATGTCATAGATACCTGACGCGGAGATGACATTCAGATAATACATTTGTATAAAAATGTTTACAAGCTTTGTATAGAACAGGAACCTAATGTGATGTTGTATTTTCATTAAATATTAAAGAGCATAAGTCTTGGCTGTAGATAAATTTCCTTGTAAGCATATTAACAAACCATTAGTAATGAAGTTATCTTGCTGTTTCTTTATAAAATAATACAAATTAATTACCGATCAGTGTACTAGTTTTTTTGATAACTTGAATGACGCAAAGCTTTGAAAATACGATATTATCTTGAAGTTATGCTTCAAAATTTTTTGCTATATTAAAAAATCTGTAAAAGACCAGATTATTTTTATACTTACAGAAATATAGAAAATGTTTTCGTATTGTTTTACATTTTTCTATTTAGTACTTAGGTATATTAAGATGTTGACTGAATGTGAAACTGTAACTGTGTAACTGTTTTGAATTTTTGCAAGAGTTGTTTTTTTACAAAAAAAAAAAATTATATGGAAATTTTGGAAGTAAATGTGAATCTAATGACATCTCGTATCAAATTCGATCAAACTGTGTAGGCTGTAGGAAATATAGAAAAATACATAAAGTCGAAAAACATAACCCTCCATCTTGTGCAGTCGGTTAAAAATGGAGTGGTAGTAGTTCAATGAATATGAGAAGACAATAACGTACAGTTGAGGTTTTTGTCAATGTACAAACTATACTCGCATTTGATCATATCCTGCTAGCTGCAGCAAGGATATATTCATGGATAGAACACACTTATCCTTAACACATTTACAGGTTGCATATTATACGAGATGTAATGTCTATAAGAAAAAAAATCGATGGATAAAAACTAAAAAGCTACGAGCCCTGCCGTCCACACGATTGCACCTCGACAATAGCCAATTTGACATTTAAGTGATAATAAAAAAAAGTTGTAAAAAAGTGACAATTAGGGTTGTCACCGCTGCATTGTGAACGGAAGTGAGTATTTAAATTTCCATTAGGCACTTTGGATCCGGCAATTTGGTGTTACCTTTGACTTTTGAAGTGAATGGCGACACCTCGACTCGCTCTGTCGGGGTTTTACAGACAATAGAGCACTATCCAAGTTCGGATAGTATTCACTCGGTACAAAGACAAAGATAGATCATCTGTAACATAGTGGTATTATTAAATATACTTAGTCTGTGCAGTTAGAGAACTAATGTGGCATTGGCGCTGTGTGGCGCAATGTGGCGCTGCTGACCTTATTTCTTTATTTTGTTCAGTTGAGACCACAGAATACCATAGTAGTACGTACTTCCAGACGCTAGTTCCCGTGTTTTGTTCCCGTGTTTTTTTATTACTGTTTCACGACTATGTTACAGTGAAATATATTTTTCATCCCCCCATCTCGGAAAGAGTATTTTTGCTCTTCGATATCTGAGTGCAAAAGCCGTTTTTATCCTCTAGAGGATAAAGTAAATTCAAATTTAGAACATCGTGTGCACTGAGTTTGTGAATTCAAAACATCATTAAACCTATTTACTTCTACCTCCATGGTGCCGAATTCATCATACAATCTTTTTTAATTTGTTAAAAACTCAGACTGTTCTTGATGTGTACTTTTTTTTTTATTTGCTTTGCGCGCCATTTTCTTTTCACGACATATTGTAAAAATCTTAGGTTAAAAACAAGAAATTGGAAAACAAGTGAAAAACCTAAAATGAGTGATTCTAGCGACGAAGAAGTTTATTTGACGCCAACAGAATTGACTGAAACTGTAATGCGCAAATGAGCTTTCTCCCTCAACAATCACGCGAGAAGTATTTGAAACAGTACGATATGTTTAACACGTGGGGACTAGCTAAAGGAGCCAAAACTTTCTCCGAAAACGTTTTGCTGGCATATTTTATTGAATTATCCGAGACCAAGAAATCAAGCACTTTATGGAGTACACGTATTCAATGCTAAAATCAAAAATAAAGATGAAAAAAGACATACATATCGACACCTATCCTAAATTAGTGGCATTTTTTAAAAGAGCCTCATCTGGTCATCAACCATTAAGGCCGTCACAGACATAGCTATAATATATATTAATATATTTTATAGCTAAACATGTTACCATATATTTTCTATACAAATTTTAGAGCGACCGCACACGCAGCTATAATATATATTTCTATGACGTTACCAAACTCTATCGTAATTTATATTATTGCATATTAATATAAATTATGGTATAGCAAGACATATTTTGAATATACAGCATGTTTCAAGAGAGTTTTGGCGGGAACGTCATCGAAACATGTTGTTGCTTTGTTTTATTTTCCTAAACTTGTGTTATTTTGAATATTAATGCGATAAAAATGGCGGTGTTTTATTCATTAAGTGTTCGATCAAGTACATGAGTGTGGGCAAGTGAAATGAAGTACCTAGTGAAACGTGTCATTTTATGTTGTCGACAAAACTTCATAGAAGCTTCTAGTAAAGTTGCCACCACATTACTGAAGCAGGGCTCCACTTCTAAATTGATCATAACATCTTATAAAACTAATGGGAAAACAAGCGGCCTTATCACTAAAAGCGATCTCTTCCAGAAAACCGTAGCAAGAGATCCGTAGATGTACGAATGTCACCGACACAGCTGATTAGCAAGTTGAAGTGGCAATAGGCAGGGCACATGCATCACGCGGAACTGATGGCCGATGCGGTCGATAAGTTCTCGAGTGGAGACTACGTACCGGCAGCGTAGCGTAGGAAAACCAGCTACAAGATGGACAGATTATTTCAAGCGACGGGAAGATGCTGATTGTAAGCCGCTTCCAAACGGTCTTTTTGGAAATCCACGAGAGATGTCCAGCATTGGACTTCTTGTGGCTGAGATGATGATAATTTTTTTTTTTTTATAAGATTTTATTTGATTTTTTCTTGACGTGATAACGTCTTATTTATCGATAAACGCCGGCTACACGCACGAAACAGCATGACTTATTGTCACGTTCCGCCTGAGCCTAGAGTGCAAGACGTGTGCAAGCGAGATCGCGGAACAAGCGATAGAGAGGCACGATCGGCCTAAGCGTTCGGCTTGTGACGCATCTATCATGACGCTATCACGTAAAATTATCGTCCGTAAACCGACTTTACAGACAACCATTTTTTTTATTAGTGTGCGAGTTTAACTGGGAGGCCTATGTTTAGTCTAGTAGTAGACTTGTGCCAAGTTGGTGACGACGATTTTGTATTTAGAAATACGACTTTACTTATTTACAATTTTCTAATACTTAAAAAATTTGCTAATTATAAGCGATTGTCCACCACTAGAAATAAAATAAATGTGTTGACAATATTTTTTTATAAAACTTTTCACGTAGTGAGTAAATAACAATTATGATTTTCCAATAACACCATTTCCGATCCGCCCCTGACAACCGCAGAACAAATGTGACGTCACGTGTCAAATTAGTAACGGTCGCGTTCATCCATTTTGCTTTTTTAAATTCTGAACGCTGCATGATTGGCGACTGTTATTGAACGCGCGTGTGTAGCCGGCTGGAAACGGACGTATTCAGCCAATGAGAAATGTTCGATGCAATTTTTGAAAATAGAAATATTTTTTGCTTATCGCGGGAAGCGTTTGCTGGAAAACAAAAAAATGTTAATAATGATTATATTTACAAAAACTGAAAACCGACTTCGAAGTGCGTAATTATTTTCTTGTCGAAGAAGGTAAATATGTGATGGGCATGCACACATTTTGATAGATTTTTGGTTTCATCTATGAACGAAATTTTGAATGAAACTATCACTCAAATGTAATTACTCAGAGGTAGTTATCGTCAGTCAAACATCTTCAGCAATGTTTCATCACGCCCTCTCTTTTGTTTTTGTTGAAAATAAAAGAGAGGGCGTATCTAATGAAATTGGCTCAAGAGTTTGCCGTTATGTATAAGTACTTATATAAATGTTCGATAAAAACTGAAAGCTTCGGCCGGCGGGCTCGCGTAGCGACGCACGCGAAATGTAAAACTTTGCCTTCTTTCATATCGCAATTCATGTATTACCTGCCGAGCAATGAATATAATTTAGAAGGCACAAGTAAAATATAGTTACATTTTTTTATTTTTTTTATGGCAAGCGCCTTTATTAAATACAACACAACAATATACAGACTCAACTAACTAAACTATTACACAAAAAGCACATCGATCACCCCAGACCGATAAAGGTCTAAAGATAATCCAAATGCTCAAACCCACTACCAGTTGGCAGCGTACCCAGCATGCTGACCGCATTGCCACGTTGAATGGCAATGCTTCTATACAATAAAATGTATAGAATATCTGTGAGATATTTATATAAGTTTGTTATTTTTCTTAATAGAGATAATTTTCAGACTGTTTTCGGTTAGGACGATTCATTACTTTATATTTTTATTTTTACCTGACTGCACAAGAAGGAGGGCTATGTTTTTCAAGTATTTGAAATGTTTGTATTTATGGAACTCGGAAAGCGAATATCTTTTTACTTTATAGTGAAGCGTGTATATATAAGGGTAAGCTATCTAAGCTATCTATCATATATCAACTAAGATTTGGATTTGTTAATGCAAATCTTAATTGCCCGAATTCGTTTCGCAGAACTATTTGATTTCAAATATTTTACTTGGACAGAGCTTCTGATTCCATAAAAGTTTGTTAGGTTTTTTAGATTTCTGTTTTATTACATCCAGAAACCCAGTTATTTACAAAGATTTTGATAACAGATACGTTTTGCTTCTGTAATGTTTTCTAAGGTTTTGCGATTATTTCATTTCAACGTTTGGTTTCTGTACACAGTATATACTTATATATATAAATTATACACAGAAACCATCTTATTACAGATATTCGGTTATCAGACGAGTAATTGTGAAATGAGCTTTCGTAATGTTGATAAAGTGCCTTTTGAAAAAAATAATTTCTTTTTCGGAGAAATGTGTTTCGATATTGAATGATTCGGATCATAGATAGGTAACCCTACTTACATATACCAATACTAAACAACATTTACAGTATTAGTTACTAACATTTCTATATTTTTATTCTCTGGCATACATTTTAAAACATGGCAAAATTTAAAAGTGCTCCAGCCTGATGTAATTTAATATCACGAGTGGTCCGCGACTCGCGCCGAATCCTAATAGGGCAACTTATATCGCCCTTGTGGGCAACTGCGGGCTACTGCGGGCAACTTTACAACAAGTTTGATAAGCTCTCGCGGCCAATTACTGGGATTAAATGCGAGAGAGATTGGTTGGAGTTAGGGGGTGTGTCTGTCTGAGAACCGTTGTGAAATATACAGATTTATAGGTATTTTTATGATGGTGTTTTTTTTAAAATAGGACTATGTTTGCTTACCCTAAATAAACGAAGTATCGTTTTAGAAAAGTATGTAAATATAACTAAATATGTGTAATTTTTTACCGACTTCCAAAAAGAAGGAGCTTAGGTTGGTAGACGATAAAAATAAAACATAGCGTCGCCATTTCCTCATCCAATTTTTATTTTAATTATTATTTAGAAGTTCGAGTCTCACCAGCCAGTAACAAACCTGCACAAAAGAGAATCTTACACTCAAACGAATACCTTCAAAGGGTCTCACGCATGGTTGTCAAACGCAACTCTCGACGACAATAGTACATTTACCAATTTACTTTTATATCCAAATTGAGGCGCCACAATCGCATTTGCCAAACATAACAGTAAATCTTCTAGAAAATTGTAGTTCATAATTTTGGTTAACTTTACGAATATTTTGGTAGCCTTTTGCGTAAAAACGGGAGATAGTCGCAAACTGCCCCTCCCCTGAACTGTCTGCCGATTGTCCGCGGGTCCCTCAGGTACCCAATTAGTCCCCGCGTCCCTCTACCTAACGAGCTGTCAAACTTTTTCTGCAACCTCTGTTTGGGCCGCGCCTATTGGTGGCAACACTGACATTATTGTGATTTTTTTTATATCTGAAAGGTTAGGTCTAGGGTTAGTCCTTCTGAGGCTATATATTATGTATTGAGTTATGAGGTGTTCATTTCTTCTTTGAGGTTTTTAATATATATTTTCTTATTTAGATAATATAACTTTTATTAAATAGTTATTTATTTATTATAGTTAGCTATAGATGCGGTTTCGTGTTTTTTTATTACCCAACTACGTAAGAAGGAGGGTTATGAACATACGACTTCGAAAGGATAAGACGCAATTACTTTTTCAAAAGGAGGAGGAGAAACAAAAGTTTTGAGCGTCCATGGCGAGCCTCCTAGACATGGCTATCTCGTGTAGTATATTATACTTGTATATTTGCGATGCTGGGCTCGGTCGGTCGTCCGTGACAAATCGAGTTGTAGTAATACGCAGTCGGTCCGATCCGATTGTCAAACATGGGCAATGAACCACGCCGCCCGTCTGCCGGAAGGTTATATGTGTTTACAATATATTATAATTTACACAATGGTATAATTATAATTGTTTTTTTAATGTTAGCCGGCTTAAAATTTCGATTTTCAAAAAGTTCGAAGCGGCAAAAGACAAGACGTCTCTGACTTCTCGATCTAAATTAGGCTTTAGCGCGGCGGCATAGAGTTTTTATATCAAATTCTTTAAGTTTGTCATTGTTGGTCTATGAGAATAGGTCAACCCAGGACACTATATTCGTGAATTTTGTTTTAGACTTTACGTCTACGTGACGGAAAGTCATTGGCTGCGACAAAAATTTCTGAACTCTTTTTGTCGAACGAAAAAGAGATAGACTACATAACCTTGTCACGTGTTCTCGCACAATAAAGAGTCGAGAAAATTTTAAAACGGCGCGCATGTTAGGCCTGCAGCTTAAAATGATAAAACATCATTTTATAATCATAATACTAAACAAAACAAAAAAACTAGTGGTTCAATTAAATCGTTAATTTGATCGTTTACTGCGTAAAGTAAACAACCTCACTGCCTTGACCTTGAAGTTACCTGCGAAAATAAAACAGCATTCTTCGCATTAGGAGTACGATAACAATCACCCCTCGGCGACCTAAATAAGTCCACTTAGCAATTCGGAAGGCAAATCCTCTCAGATTAGAAGATCAGCTCGGAGCTACCTTCACGGCATTTCCACTTTCTGCGGAGAAAGTTGCTATAAATTACGTCGCGACGGCGCGATACGCGGAATTAACCGGCTTCTGTACGAGCCCTAAGGAGATAATGAGAAAAGTGAGAAAATACCCACGTTAGGGCTTCGACATATTGGCGACTTTTTGGGTCTGCGATCGGCGATTTGTCATTTGTCAAAATGTGGAATGCGCATCCTGAATGGGTCTTTCCGTATATATATAATCTAGGTGTCTTTAAATCGCGAGTGAATAGGTTTCTTCTAGACAAGCGCGCTCCATCGTAGACCGCAACTATCACTTAACACCAGGTGAGGCGCAAACCTATTGTCGAATAAAAAAATCACATTTCTAATCACATCTGGCTAAGTGGTACAGTCTGACTTAGCCAAAAAGAGAAAACTGATTCCTATCCCTAAATATTATACTCCTATATCGTTTTTTTTTGTTTGTAATCATAAAAAGTTATGTCTTAGTTTTTGACTCGATATTACTAAATCTCGTATCTCATACCTTTAAGGTTAAAAAAAAAACAACAAAACGTAAAAGTAACGAAAAATTCGTGGTTACAAGCATTACAAACAATTTTATTAATCTTTGAAATTGGATAATATTTAGGTGGCTAAAACATTTTTTGAAGTGATAACGTCTTATAAATCGATGAACGCCAGCTGCTCGCACGAAAAAGCATGACTCATTATCACGTTTCGCCTGAGCCGAGCGAGAGCGCGGAACAAGCGATAGAGAGGCACGATCGGCCTAAGCTTTCGGCTTGTGACGCATCTATCATGACGTTATCACGTAAAATTATCGTCCGTAAACCGACTTTACAGACAACATTTTTTTTGCCGTTGTATGGAAAAAAGTGTTACGTACTTACCGACTGATAAAAATGTAGTCTTAACAAATCTCTTAATTGTGCTATACAACGTTAAACTTGTTACGAACTTTTGTAGTCTAGTTGCAATAGCTCGTGCGTCGCGCAAAAGGTTTTGACATCTGCGAAATATTTGTCGCTCAATGATGCACTAGTAGCGGTTGTTAATATTCCGTTAAGCCCGGATTAAGCGATCCAACACAGCTTGTTACTTACGCAATGCGGTATTGATGCAATATTCGCGATCGGCGATTTTGCGACTGAATCAATATAGTATGGATTTTGTCGACTTAGTAAAGTCGCTAATCTGGGCGAGCCCTTACTGACGCTTATTGCGATTGGATTGGTCACGCCTGTCATGGTGGGAGCCGACTCACGGAATAAGTTTTCATGATTTACCTACGAAGACATTGTTATGTGTGTTGGAATATAGCTTGATGGAATTTACTGGATTTTAGGTTACACATACAAAATGAAAACCCAACAGTGGCCTTGATGTTATTCAGTTTAATTTTGACGTATAAAATTGAACAAATACATTTCATTAAACAAATATCTATATTAAAATAAAAACAAAATACCCGATTTCAGAAAATAGGATTTTGCAGTTAAATTTATGATTTCGTTACGGTTGATACGCTGATGAGTGCCCTTTTTAACAGACTTCCAAAAAGAAGGAAGTTATCAATTCGGTCTGTATGTCTCTTTTTGCATGTTTGTTCACCGATTATTCAACCAATTGTGCATTGATTTTGATGATTCTTTTTGTATTTAGTAGGTCATACTTCAGAAGTAGTCCCATATAAATTTTATCAAAACCAATGAAGTACTTTGGTTTTTATAACAACATAACTGGTAAAATATTATCCAAGTGCCTGTAGAAAAGTGAACAGCAAGTTGCGTAAGTGTTGTATTATTGCGTAACTTGAAATCGGTTTTTTCAGTTTTTTAAACTATAATTATTGTAAGAAAGTATGCATAAAATCGATATAAAAGGTTATTTCAATTCAAATGCAAGCCCATTTAGGATTAAGAAATAAATAGATTTTTGTTGATATATGATTTGTAGTTATTTTTCTATCATAATTTCAAAGAATCTCCCAGGTTGCAAGTACTGTGATCTGCTCCATACAAACGGATTTATTTTTACTAGACTATAACCGCTACCAGAAGTATAGGAGACGTCCCTATATTCTTGGCAATAAATAGAGGCAAGGGCTTCGCCAAGGCGGGGGGGGGGGGGGGGGCAGCTTGCCCCCCCCCCCCTAGAGATTAAAAAAATGTAGCCAACTGCAAAGCAACCAAAGTCCTAAGGCCGTGCAATTGTACCTGTACCTACAATTCATATTTTTCTCATCCTCCATAATATTAACTTGCCCCCCTCTGGGCCATGGGCTGGCGACGCCCTTGAATAGTGGACATGGTGTGAAACACTACACATTCTATCTATTGAGGGAAGCGAAGAATTCTTAATCTATGATAATAAATGAATATAATCAGATAACACGTAATGACCGAATAAAAGACAATGAAGACATCTGCAACAACAGAGACAATTATAACGACACAAGGAACCTCCGCGGCAACTACATGCCTCCTCCTTCATAATCACAAACATGCCAGCTTTACATTATGATAGTTGCTGGAAAACATTTATCTACATTTTATATATTTCGTCACCACCCTCTTGGTTCCAGCCAGACTACTTTACTAGTGATAATATTTATTTACGATAGTAATTTCACTAATGCGCCCTGCCACTCGGAGATATAAAAAATATATAAGCCTAAATGTGATTCGTCACAGATAATTATAGTTTAAAAACTGAAACAATCGACTTCAAAATACGCAAGTTTACTTGGGCGACATATTTTATCCAGTTATTTTGTTTTAAAAACTGAAGTACTAAACCGACTGATAAATTTTTATGGGACTACCTCTGAAATAAGAAACATCAAAATCTATTTAAAATTGGCGAAGTAAGCGCGTAACAAACATAGAAAAATATAGTCAATTAGAGAACCTCCTACTTTTTGGAAGTCAATTAAAATATAATATAACACTCGAGCAGCTGTAAAAACAAATCCAACATTTAAATCGTTCAAGCCGTTTAGCCTGTAGGAGGTAATATAGAAACATACATACAAACCCGACCTGTGCGGGAGTACCAGCATACATACATCCGTACCTATGAAAACATTTTTTTGTGAAATAAAAAAACATACAAAATTACCAGCTGATCCAGAGATCTGAGCCTACTTCGTCCATTATAGTTGATAGACCGAGAGCTGGAAAGATCCAAACAACCCTTTAGTTTGATCATGTAAGCGGGGCCTCCATACAGGGTGTCTCGTCGCTTGTAATCACCGAACTTGTGACAATCGAGACATATTTGCATACGCCCCGAGCCGTCACCTAACTTCCATTTACAAATCATTTGCTGTTGCGTGTTTCGCTAACAACCTGTGTAGCACGCTGGATTCAGATATTACCAAGTTTTGGAGTTCTGGAGTTGAGTGATGAATGTGGAATGTTTTGGGGAATGCGTTTTTATTGCTCGGGGATTTATGTTACGGATGTAGTATGGGTAGTGTTGTTTTGTATCTGGTTAAAAGAGTCTTCAAGGTGTATACAAATATCATGGATATATTTATTATCGTGGGATTTTAATAATCATGTATTTATTTGATAATAGGCAACCATCAGAAGCTGATGAGCCTATATCCTGCAGTGCAGAAATTTACTGGTTGTTTTTTAGTATAATTTGTATACCACTACCGCATGAGTATACCACTGCTATATTTTTGTAGAGAAAGAAGGTAAACTTCGCAAACGATTTGAGATGTACTCATACTTTCTATTACCAATTTATGTCGTAAATAAATTACTGTTTAAAAAACTAAAAAATAGGCTACAAATTATTGTGGTCAAAGTTCATTACAAGACTTTTCTAACAAATCCAAACACAGCTATGATACGATGATCCATCATGAAGTTCTAGTTCATATTATTATCTTCCGGCTCCTTCATCAGATCAGTTCGACAGTACCATATTATTGTATTGTCATCAGAACTACATACAGCTGCCAATTTTCATGACGCTACGATCCTTGAAAGATGGTTAAATTAGTTACCTTAGATTTCATTACATAGTTACATACAGGTCGATCTAATAAAAGCGTGTTAAAATGCGTGATAATACATCACGTGTAACGCAAGTAATGTAGGTTCAGGAAAGGAAAAGAAGATCTTGCGTCATTTAACGTCACAAAATAAAAGGAAAAGAAGATCTTGCGTCATTTAACGTCACAAAATAACCAGTTAATCCAGCGTCGATACGGATAGGAGATGATTAAAAAACTAACAATAGCCATACGCGCTTCACACGCCGGATCCCGACCCCTTGTTTATGAATAATAGACGCATTATGATAATGTATAATCCTATATTGGCTGTTACGGGCACCCTGTATTGTGTGCTTACATTGGCGAGAAAAAAATATAACTAGATCGTTTTTACATTAGTCGGGAATAGAAAAGATGACCGTTGATTTATATTATTACTATATAATAACTTTGTCACATTGTTTAGTTACTCTTTATAATAAACGAGTTTCATCGGTGTGTATACAAATAACTTAACATAATCCCACTAAAACCTGCTCAATGCTCGCGCAACTAAGTGCATCTCAAGTTACAACTTCACATCTAACTTAGATTGCTTCCCGAAATGGAGCCCAGATCTTAGCGATGCAATCAAATGTTTAATTCAATCAAATACCGTGTTACTTTGAGCTTACTGCAAAGTACGGGAGATTTACTTGCATTACTTCTGTGGTACTTACTTAAGGTTGGGGTTAAAGCGCGCAGCTAACTCTCTCGCGCATCACAACATTTTTAAACATACAATAATTTGATAAGAATTAAAAAAAAAATAAGACATAATTTTTTTATTTTAATAGGAAAAATATTTAAAACAAACATAAGTTTAGAAAACTCAAAAACCCCTGACAAAAAAAAACATCTGAACCGATTTTAATGTAACATAGGTAAGAACACTACATGAAATTTTCTATTAAATATAATAAATGGCCAAGTGCGTGTCAAGCAACGTGCATAGTAGGGATCCGTAGTCGCACATCATAATTTGTATGAACTTACAAGTATATATTTAAAAAACTCAAAATCCCCAGGCAAAAAGCAACTGAACCGATTTTGATAAAACAGCTAAGAACACTCTCAATTCAGTTTTAGAGCTACGATGCCACAGACAGATACACAGATACACACATCAAACTTATAACACACCCCTCTTTTTGGATCGTGGCTTAAAAAAGTTTATATTCAGATATCACTTATACTGGTGACGGACTAGTGAAAAAACATACCTACATTTTTCTTACTCCTCAGCCAATTTAAAATATATTGAAGGATACTATTTTTAAAATATTTCTGCTATCTAAATAAATTCATGTCTCACTTTCCTAATATTCCTATTCAATGATTCTATATTATGCTTTAACATTTTTAAAATTACATAATTGTGTTTGTATTTATTTTCATTGCTTATTTTCCGTCAGTTGAGGACGATGCAGTGCCATGATGTAACATCGTTGAAAGTATTCAAACTCTGAACTTATTTCTTTTTAATTTAGCAGATTTGTAAAATTACTGTTACTGTTAAAATTTGTCATGTGCCATTGCACTCGATATGCTTAAATTTCTGTTTGTGTTATTATAAAATTTTCTACCAATTTTTTTATTTGCATTTTAATAAAATTTCGGAATTAAGCAACTTTTAATGGATTTATATATATTTTACATATTTGTGTCAACATCAACGAGTAAAAACTGCGAAAACCTTAAAAATCATTATAGTTTTGGAATTTTGCGAAATCAATGTAAGCAAAGTGCTTACTGCAATATTAAAGTTATCTTTTACATACTTTTATTTGCCGTTATCTAAATTCCATTTGGATTGAAGCAATTTTAGTATTGAAATCATATTCAGCTTGTACGAGACAGCACGTCCACACTCCACTGTTACTTTCAATAAAAACCTTTGTTCACAATAATCTAACCTAACCATAACGCGTCCAATCACAAAAATACAATTTCCCCTCCCACCTGAAAGAGAAATACAAAAAATATAAAAGCAAATCCCCCGATATAAGGAATTGAATCGGCGCACGTACGTCCCCGACAATTACACGTGGACAAAGATAATAAAGAGCCTGTGCCTTCAGCTCCACACTACGATTATCACGGCCAAATGACCGTCTTAAGACTGAGCGGTGGCGCAAAGGGTAAGATATAGAATCAGGATAGATGCGCCGGTATAAATGATGAGATGCAACTTTATAAAATAGTAAGATGCTGTACCGGACACAGGTGCGATGTGGCGTCAGAAAAAGATATGGTGAAAGTAAATGATAAGATGAGGCACTAGAAAGTGGTTAGACACGGCGTGAGAAAAAGATGAGATGTGGCGCTAGAAAGTAGTGGGACACAAGGTGAGAAATTTATGAAATGTGGCAACTAGCGAATTTTGGAGTTGAGATGCCCCGTCAGAAACAAAGTATGGTACGGCGTCATAGTAAGAAGATGTGATAATTTAAAAAGTTCTACAATGCGGTGTTAGTAAAAAGTAAGATGTGCCCGAAAAAGGTGAAATGAGGCGTGAAAGAGTCGTATGATTTGGCGTTAGATAAAGTAATAGAGATACCTATGGTGTTAGACAATAGTAAGATCCCACGTCAGACAAAGTAAGATGTGGTGTCAGAAAGTGTTGAGATACGGCTTCAGAAAATGATGAAATGCGACGTTAAAATTAGTAATTTGCCGTTCAGAAAGTAGTTTGATGTAATTTTAAATATTTTGATTATTGTATCACTATTTGTCTCCAGAAGAAAAAGACAATTTTAAATTTTTTGTACTTTTTAATATTTCATAAAGCTTTTTTATTTATAGAAACAAGTCGTTAACTGCTTGTAACTTGGGCAGCGTATTAGAAAAGGGAGTAGTGTGGGGTGGCTCTGTATTGCCATCATTATGGGAACTCATCTCCCGGCGCGGACGCGGGGAATTGATAACTGAACCATTTCATTTCGCAAAAACTACTGATACTTCAAAGGGGCTTTTGAAAGAACACGTTTTATCGTATAAAAACGGGATTTTATTTACTTGCAATCTTTTTGTGTCTAGTCAAAATAATGGGCGATTTTAACTTTAATCTTAGACATTCTGCGACAAAGTTCACTATTTATATTTCTGATTTTGAAACTGCTGTATCCTTATTTTCTTGCTTTATATTTCAGGAATTCTATTTGACTGTCCAAGTGCATGTTTTTATTTGTTTGATTATTATGTTTTAAAGATGGATAATTAAAAAAAATATATATTAATTTAGTTAAATTTTGAGTTTTAGCAATTTCAAAGAAACCGGCATTTACCAAATTTACTGCTTTTATTTGACTACATCTTATCTATTGTTGAGTGACGGTGTGCTTCAAGATGGTAATAGCATTTAACCTGGAATAGGAACTGGCTCTCATGTAAGGGTGCCAAAACACACTGTTCAGTACTTGGAACAAATCCTAAATTTAAAGGCGGTATAAATAAATGTTATACCAAAAAATGCATGTAAATGTAAACACCCTAAAAAAAAACAATCGCAAAAATCGTATTATTAAATAATGTTTTGACCCCAACCCAATCCTTCCAGTCCAGTCAACCACGAAACGCGCCTAATGGAATTTCCTTCGAAACGGACCTTAATAAAGAACTATTTAAAAAAATACTCAGGTCAGTGGCGGGGAGGTCGGAAGCCAATCAGCGAAGCCCTTCTAATAAGTTTAGTGACGCGGAATAACTGGCTAGTGACAGCCCCGGACCCGGGGGGACCCCCGACTATTGGAGCTTAGAGGTAAGAATACACTGTGCTTTTTGATGTGGACCCGTAATTGGGTGTAGGCTCACATTTGACATTGCTTTGTGTAGATACGGCTTAAGGTGAGCATGCACACCTTAAGGTAAACCGTATTTTATTTAAAACTTATTTACTTATTAATTTTTGTCAAATTTAGAAATTAAAAGCGTTATGAAATCATCACTCAATACAATCACATATATAATTGCTCCACTATGAGATATAGAATTAAGTATATTTATATTTCTAACTGACGCAACTCTTCTACCACAAAAAGTTGTGCGATTTAATGTAAAATCTAGTTTTATTTTTAATGTATTTATTTATACATCAAGTAATGTACAATTTATTATAAAATCAATATAACGACGAAATGGTAAGATAACTGTAAAAAAGTTTTTTTTTGAGTTGGGTATTTTATTTTTATTTTATTATATATAATTGTTTAATAAATTGAATGCATTAACAATCGCACATAACGACCGAATCTACATATAAAAACATCTACATAAATTGTAGATGTTATTATATGCATTCTGAGCACTCACACAGCTGCAAATTTTGTATCTCCTCTCACTCGCACTTTAGCGTGTACAATGTACCTACATGCAAAATACTCCAATTCAACAACTGCAACAGCGTTCTAAACTGGAATTACATTTCCTTATGACAATTATAATGTAATAAACCGTCGTGTACAGTGAATTCCAACCCTAATTCCCAACTTCCCTAACCCAAGGGTCAACCGTTCTCGCATTGAAATAAAAACTTTTAAAGGGTTGTAAATGACGGGGCCGCGCCAAATGTCCACTTAGAAACGATACGAATATGGAAAATAAACACTGTTTAGTGTTTTTGTCGGGGCCATGTTGACTGTGGAGGGGCTCGACGAGATACGGGGAAGGGATTTCTTTTTATCACCTTGGAATAGAATTTAATCCGCTGTGCGATAGCGCATAAAGATAGTGTTTAGTTTTGGGGCTTTTAAAGATAAAACAAGTTATAAGATCCCCCTTAGACAAGTGGCAGACGTTACTATTTCTACAAATGCTTACGTTTCGAAATGGTAAGAAACTATATATGATGTGCCGTTACGTGACATTCCGTTAACTAATGTCAATCCCATATATTTCGACTTTTCTATTCTACTGGATTTTTTTGTTTTAGATTAGTTATGGAGTTTTTATTCCTTGTTTGAATCCATATAATTTATGGATTCAAACAAGGATTAAATGGGTGTTTGATCGTGGTTTAATTGTGGATTTATGGGTGTTTCTATGTATCATAAGTATGTATTTACAAAAAAAAAGTATTTAATTATTCTATCAACCATCTAGTTTCCATAGTACAAGCTTTGCTTAGTTTGGGCTAGATGATGTTGTGTGAAATGTCCTCCAATATTTATATTTATATTTATTTATATTCATATCCAAATACCCGTCTGAAAAAAAAATGTCTAACTTACGATTTCGTTACGCTAGATACAATGTTCATTATATGTTTTTTTTGTGAGAATGTATGCGTAAAATCGCTGTAAAAGCGCATTCATTAATTCTAGTAAAATCACTTCTTTACGAAAAAACTTTTATTTTTATTTTTTCAAGAGATGTATTATTTTATTATTACTATCACAACAAATATTATAAGCCTAAGACACTCAGGGAGTGAAGTCAAATCTAACGACACCTCGCATATGACGAAGCGGTCAAGCCGTTTAGGTTGCAGGCGGTCATATAGAAACATACTTGCATGCACTCGAAAACCATAACTCTCCTTCTTATGCAGCCGGCTAAAATAGTAAATAATAGTAATGTGTACTCGTACATGACGAGACGAATGCATGTTTCAATAATGTTTTGATGACATTACGAGTTAATAGTACAACAAATACAAATACAAACAATTTATTGGTAAATATATGTCATTTTGAAGTCAGTTGCTTTTAGGTACTTAATTATACCAACGATATATTATAACTATAAAAAAATATGTTAAAATTGTGTACACGAAGTGCTTAGAATTTGTTTTTACAAAAATCTTCGGAACTAAAAAGGTTTTAAAGTAAGCCTTGCTTTGGGGCAAATATTTTAATTTCATTTTAAATATGTTAGTGGAAGATGCACTCCTGATACACTCCGTACTTAAGTGATTGTAAACGCGTAAACCGACTTGTCGGATTTTCACATGCAGTGATTAGGTATGACGAATGTATTTTTTTTTACTGACTTAAAAAATTTAGGTTCTCAATTATGTTGATTTTCTTATGTTTGATACCGCACAGCTCTGTCATTTATAAATCGGTTTCGGTTTTTAAACCGACTTCCAAAAAGAAGGAGGTTATCAATTCGATATGTATGTTTTTTTTTGTATGTTTGTTCACCGGTTACTCAGATAAATGTGCATGTATTTTGATGATTTTTTTGTATTTGGTAGGTCATATTTTAGAGGTGATACCTTATACATTTTATCAAAATCGATGTAGTAGGTACTTTGGTTTTTATAACAAAATTATCGGTAAAATATCATCCAAGTGCCTGTAGAAAAGTGAACAGCAAGTCGCGTACATATGTATTGTATTGCGTATTTTAAACTGTAATTATTTGTTTCAAAATATGTTTTTTTTTTAAATAACGAATAAATTAAGATTTTTTTAAGATCATTCATTGAACTTAATAAAACCGGCCAAGTGTGAGTCGGACTCGCGAACGAAGGGTTCCGTACCATTATTTGTAAAAAAACGGCAAAAAAAAACACGTTTGTTGTATGTGAGCCCCCCTTAAATATTAATTTAATTAATTATTTTTAAAGTGAATAATATAACTCAATATTCAGTGAATATTTCAAGCATCTACCTGTTGCCGTTATCAATATCGAGCAAAAACGAGCAAAAAAAATCACGTTTGTTGTATGGGAGCCCCCTTAAATATTTATTTTATTCTGTTTTTTAGTATTTGTTGTTAGAGAGGCAAACAGAAATACATCATCTGTGAACATTTCAACGGTCTAACTATCACGGTTCATGAGATACAGCCTGGTGACAGACGGACAGACGGACGGACGGATGGACAGACAGCGGAGTCTCAGTAATAAGGTCCGTTTTTACCCTTTGGGTACGGAACCCTAAAAATTACTCCTCTAATTTTGCAACTTTCTGATGCAAGGAATAAAACCCAAATGCAGTAAAGGAACAGATTCGGCGAGAGTATTGTCAATTCTACAGGCGATTTGGTGCAGCTCTCTTTGGTTACTGGTTAGGGCAAGCTCATACAAATAGTGATTTATTAGGAAAATATTTTGTAGATTTTAAAAGTTAGGCTTAGGTGTTAGTTTTGTTTTTGAAGTGACGAAATCTAAGCGAAAATTACAAATATGTATCATAGTGCCAACCTTGTGCCTAATGAACCTTGAGTTCATCTTGACACTGCCAACGTATTTACCCGACTGCTCAAGAAGGAGTGATATTTTCTTAAAGTATGTCTGAAAGCTTCTATATTACCTCCAATAACCGAATTATATTAACTGATTGTGTGCGATATGTAGGCAAATACAGAATTCGCGTCCTGTTACAATATCTGGAATTGTCTTCATGTACATGAGTATCGTATTATTACATACATTTGCAATAATAAACACTCATTCACTTGAACAGTTCGAAATTTACAAATCATCATGAAAGTATTTACACGATTTGTAATCGAAAATGTAGGTATTCCTTTTAAATAATAGCGACAATACGCGAAGAAAATATACGAAGAAAATATGTCTCCAAGTTCACAAAAACATTTTCTTACAAGCCAAAACGTCTGTCTACCTCTACGGTAACCAAGTTAAGCTTATTTGATTCCATGCTGATTCCCTGTCCATCGCCTTCCACAGGCCAAGCAACCCTCTCCCCTATGTAAACACCTTTACTCTTCAAGAATTCCGGACGCCCAAATCCTGACTAAGGATTTGAATAAAACGGCTCAAAATTATCATAAGCCCGTATTTTGTTCCTTTAAGTTTTCGCTGCATTATTTGCAGCTTAAGATTTTGGAGGATTGCGAAATCGATCTACAAACTTTATACAGATCTGTTTGAGCAAACAATGAAGTTGAAAGCAGGCTGTATTTGTCTAGACTTACGAATGTATGTTTATTTTTGTCTTCTTATATTCTACAACTGCAGCATTGTATACGTTGGTATACTACAAGCTTCAGAGATTGTCTTGCCGAAGGGAAGTGACTAGCTTCTCAGTATTCTATATAAGAAACTGAGGCGAGGGTGGACTACAATTGCATGCCTTAATTAATCCATCACCGGTCTAAAACACTCAAATAAGAGATACTTAGCGAATCTAAAATAACATAATAAGGAATAAGCACCCTTAGTACGGAAGCCTAAAAAAACATACAATCAAATTGAGAACCTCCTCCATGTTAAAGTCGGTTAAAAAAAATCCTCGTTCACAGCAGAGCTTGGTAAACAAAACAACGCATTAAAACATTGCCGGCCGTTCGCCAATGGAACCGCAACGACGGTTCATTTGATTCGTTAAATTATAATTGGCGTTATTCGTTGCGCTTTTTGAATAGTGCCGCTACGTCACCGGAATAACTAAATAACGCAATAACGGCGCAGTTGGGCGCACACTCGCGATCTTACTTGCGTTGAAAATATTAATGAAAAACATAACACCATTGCAATAAATAAAAAATCTATCGACAATTTTATTCATAAAGTTTTGTATATCAGTATCTAGTATTATCTGTATTAAAGGTTTTCTCCATATTTAGAAAGAAACTACTATGAAAACATAGAGTCAGAAATGTCCACCTGCGGTTTCATTATTTTCCCGATAAGTAAAGATTTCATTCAGCGCAACCTGTTTTCCAGGTTTTGATAGAAAAACATTGCTCATCAATCATCATCGTCTCAGCCATAAGAATTCCATTGCTGGACATAAGCTTCTCCCATGGATTTTCATAAAGACCTATTGGAAGCGGCTTGCATCCAGTGTCTTCCTGCAACTTGTATGAGGTCATCTGTCCATCTCGTGGCTGGTCCTCCTACGTTGCGCTTGCCGGTACGTGGTCTCATGATATTTTTTTATGAGCAATAAAAAATATCATGCATATTTGTTATTATATCAAAGTGCGCGTTGCTCTTTATGAACACATGTTTAACACGCTACACACGTGCCGTGCGCCGCTTACCATTCCGAATCGAGTTGTTAATTTTAACACTTTTGTACTTATTTGCTTCACTTCTCGGCTAATTCAACATTTTCATTTGTCTGGGGTATTGAAATGAATATTGCATTACCTTGCCACTTGCCTTGTCTTGTCATTAATGTAACTATCCAATCTAGTCCAAGTTTATTTGCAATTTGAACTATTACACCTAAATTTAAACTGATAATAACAAAATAATTGTAAAAGTTGGGGTGTGGTTGTAGAAACCACTTTTAAATGAATACATGTAGCTTAAGTCGAAACGATCTCAAAATGGAGGTGCTTTCTCTTTCGCTGCGCGGCGCGCGCTATGCGTCACAGTCCTCACTCAATGTCAACTCAATGTAATAAATCTTTTGATCCTTTATCTATGTTCGTAAAACAACTACTAGTCTGTAAATTGTGGTTACATATTTAACTTGTAAGGTAGTGAGGAATTGAAATTTAAACTGTAAACATAGTTCAAGTAGAGCCGAGGTAAAGGTGCATGCAGACTGTCGTGTCGTTGGTCATTCGGGTCCCGGTTTATTAGATTTCGTACGCGCAACTTGCTCGTTTTTGGCCGTTTGTAGGACTGTGCATATGTGATTGTTGAGATGCTATGCTATATTAACTCTTATTAAAAAAAAGTTTATTTAGTAAAATTTATAATGATATCTTTAATTTTACGCGATTTATTAACACATTAACATGTACTTAGTTATATAACACACATTGAGAGTTCATAATGATAGGTACAATGAATACCTTAAAATATATCTGTTTAAGCTGGACTATATTATTGACTTTTAGGACTTAGATTTTTTGATCGCGAAGTACGATTACCAAGATAGAAGATATGAGGCATTATATACTACTATTCGCCGGAATCCGACCTTTTTGCCTACTAAAAAACGTCGAACTCCGGCGCTGTGCCGGCTTTTGTTTGAGATCCTGCGCCGTGCCGGACGATATGGGGCCATAGTCTTAGAGACAATTACGTCATATTTATTAGTCTAGTAAAATAAGATTTGTGACAACATAAAAGACAGCCTAAGAAAAAGTTATTTACATAAATGAATGTACTGGTGTTTTGTAATACATTTGACACAATTTTAAAATGATATTATGAAATCGAACTTTGTTACCTTTACACGTCCAAACGGCTGAACCGATCATTATGAAATTTAGTATAGAGATAGCTGTGAACTTGGAGACGGACATACGCTATTTATCAACATCATCACAGCTTTTTTCATATCTATGCGGGTGAAACCGCGGAACGCAGCAGCTAGAGAATTATGAATTTATGTTTTTTAGGTATTTTCCTATTATAATTTCGAAGAATCCCTCAAAGTACATTTAATGTTATCAGCTCCATACAAACGGATTTATTTTTACTAGACTATATGGAATGATCTGATATTATCTCTATCTTCGAGTATAATATCTAATAACTAGACATAATGGGATTTACTGAAAAAACGTTACTCAAATTTGAGCATAGCTCAACATATTTTATCAACTTCTTGCTGACACGTAATGACACTTGCGGAAAGAAGATAGAGAATTTGAGATGTTGATAAAATTAAGTCAAGCGTTATCGATCCACATTCCTGTTGCGTACTGCACAATAATGGAATTCGTTGCCGCCATCTCTGTTTCCTGAGACCTACAATCTTGGAATTTTCAAGGCTAGAGTGAATAGATATCTTCTAGATCGATGAGCTCCATCCTCGGCCACACCGTCGCTTAACATCAGGCGAGTTGGTGGTCAATCGTAGATCTATTTTCTATAAAAAAAAAGAAAAAAAAAGTAAGGCCGAATTTGTCATATTTTTTCAACTTTTTCATAAGTTATTAAATTTTCAACTAATTGAACAAATTAAAATTAATCATTATTTAGTAGGTAATAGGTATGTGTACGATTACCTTGTTGTTATGCACGATTACATAGTTTTATGCACGATTACTGAGAAGGTAAGCACGAATACCTCATGCAATCGTACAATTTATCTTTATAACGGTGCAGCGTATACCTAATAGTACCACTGGCGCCTAGTAACCACGGAGTCGACGTTAATTAAATGAATTGTAGCCGGGCAGCTGTGTCTGCATAGTTGACTATTTGTCTTCGCAACTGGTGGGACTTACAATGTGTGTAACATTTATCTGATATCGGTTAATATTTCTAATTTCTTAACTGACTTTAAATGTCAAATTTATAGAGAATTTAGGTGCGTCGCCCACACGAGCTGGAGTCGAGGCGGCGTCGAGGCGCGGGGGTACAAGCGGCGCGCCGCTTCTACGTTTCCTTCAGGTTTAAATGGCAGTGCGCTCACACACTAGAGTCGCGTCGCAGGCGACGTGGAGACGAGGCGCAGGCGGGGTGGGGGTGCGGCAGAGGTGCTGTGCGTGATGATCGCGCCGTGACTCTACTGCCATTTTGTCGTTTTGTTTCGTGCGTAGACGTGTTTACACTGTAGTGTGTGAAGGAAACATAGCCGCCCGCGCCTCGACTCTAACAAAAACGCCACGCCTCGACTGTACCTCGTCGCCGCCGCGACCGCGCCTCGACTTACCAGTGAGTGACGCGCCTTAAAAAATTACACACATCCGACGGGGCTTGATTACCTCGATCCGTACCTGGGAGCGTCACGGGGGGCGCCACCAACGCTTGCAACGATTGATCGAAAGTTTCAACCATCACACGTGACACTTCCGTGGCCTAAATGGTAAAGGTATACGGGTTCATGTCCCGTCGGATGTGTGTAATTTATGAACTGTCTATAAAAATTGCTTAAAAATTACGTTTGTTGTATGGGAGCCCCCTTTAATATTTACTTTATTGTTATTTAATTATTTATTTTGAAAGGTAATATACAAGTAAATATTCTGTGAAAATTTGAAGCGTCTACCTGTTACCGTTTTTAATATTGAGCAAAAAAATACGAAAAAAGCACGTTTATTGTATGGGGACCCCCTTAATATTTTTTTTTTAAATTTTTTGTATTTGTTGTTATAGCGGCAACGGAAATACATCATTTGTGAAAATTTCAGCTTTCTAGCTATCACGGTTTATGAGATACAGCCTGGAGACAGACAGACAGACAGACAGACAGACAGACAGCGAAGTCTTAGTAATAGGGTCCCGTTTGGTACGGAACCCTAAAAATATCGAATATTGACTTTAAATGATTTATTTAAATTAGAAAAAATAGTAATAAAAATCTATAAATCATTAATTTAATATAGTTTAAAAACCTGAAAAAAGCGACTTCAAACTCACAGTTTCTTTTAGTTGGATGACACTTTTTCCAGTTATTTATTAGATAAACTAATTTTGATTAAATTTTTCTGGGATCAATTTGAAAGTATATTTTTTCCAATAAAAAATAAATTTGTAATTGATTTAAAATGAGGGATTTATTATTGGATCCCTCCAATAATAAATCCCTCATTATAAAGTAACTAACATAAAAAAAATACAGTCCGAACTGAGAACCTTCTTCTTTTTTGAAGTCGGTTAAAAAAGAGGTTCTCTATTCGACTGTTTTTTTTTTAGAATTAAACAATTTAACTCAAAATATAAAATTCAACAATTACAACGCCTAACAATTTTAACAATCGACCTTATAGTGCTATAGTGCTACTGGTGTATTAATATATAAGATCTATACAAACCTATATTCAAGCAAATAAATGATTTTGATTTGATTTGATTTTTTACTAAATTATTACAAAAAAAACTCGCCAAATATTATATAAATAAAGCAGTCTCAACAGCATGTCATTAAGGTTCATTTTGGCTCAGCAGCTGCAACACACCCGTGTGTCAACTAGTTAGGGACCGCAAACACGGCTATGAACGTATCGCAATCAGGCGCATTTTGTTTGAACTGACGCGACGCGTTCGCGAATGCTGACGCGTATTGTTTTGAATTTGGAAGAAAGTCAATTGAATTTCATTACAGAAATCTGAATCAACAATTTGATACTGTTATAATGCTGAGTAGATTCTTATAAAATTGCTTCATCCTCGGCTACATAGTTACTTAATACCAAGCAATTTCATAAGTTTGGCGAATATTCAATAAACGCTTTCCATTAATATCATACACTGGGAATTGACCTGAATGGGTTTTCGCCGATAGATATAATCTAGATGTCATTAAATCGCGAGTGAATTGGTTTCTAATAGGTATTGGCGTGCTCCATCGGCACCAGCAACATCGCTTAATATCAGGTGAGGTGCCTAATAAATAAAATAAATACCTGACTTTTGCCCTAATAGATATACGATATTTATGACTTAAAAGCGAATCGTTTCAGCATCGTATAAATAATATAATTCAGGCAAGGCGACATGAAAGGTATGAAACAAATAATATTCAAATCTATAATTATTCTAATCGTGTAAAACTGTACACGAGCGCCGACATCAAACATCTGGACAGATGAAAGGAAGTTTCACCAGTTGACGCAGAGACTAGCTCACTCAGTTAATCATGTAAACATAATCACTTCTCCCTACTTTTCCGTTAAATTTCACGTGAAATAGTTAAGGCAAGTTGGCGCGCTTACCTCAAAGGTCGTTGAGAGCCCTCGACTCGATCCCAGTGCTCTAATCGAATTTGCGCATCGAATCCGGATTATAAAGTTTGGCGCGGAGGTATCCGGCCCGGGCTCATATTAAACAATGCTTGCAACTTGTGTATATTGTTTCAGCATCTATACGGTTAAAACTCCTTCTGTGTTACCAGAAAACGCATTAAGGATGTACTCAAAGCACGCAGCTATCTCTCTCGAGATTTTTAAGTATATAAAGTCTTAGCAAGTAGACATACTACCAACTGATATGCGGTGCCAGTGAAGTATATAATAGGCTTTGTAATTTTGCAGTTTTGATACACATAGTACAGTCACTGGGCGCTCTTTAAATAGACCAAAAAAAAAACAAGATGATTTATAAATGACAGAATAGTAAACCTTTTTTAAAGTCTATTAAAAACTACTAAATTACTAAAAAAAATTGTATTATCGGACAACTGAAATTACGGTTAATTTCGTTTATACTGAGTACCTAGTTATGGTGTCGCAGCTTTAAGGCCGTGTTGTGAGCCTTCGTTATACAAGAATTAAGATAAACCGTTGCAAATAAATTAACGAACAATAAACGTCGGTTCGCTCATTTCGTGTACAGATTAGTTCTTATTTCAAACCTGTAATAATGACAGTAATCACTTGATCACCAGAGAGTGACGTTCATATTAATATTCCGACCTCGTGCCACCGTGAATAAGGAATGACCCTGGGGTGGTTCGTGGTTACACACAAGTACTGCATAGGTATAGGTACCCTAGCGGTAATCTATCTATAATCCGAAATTCATTTGTTTGAATCTTACTTTCCTGAATTCGTTTCATAGAACTGCCTGATTCCAGGGGCCCAATTCAGTTATTCAAAACCGATCCGTAGCTGAACCTTGTGCGAAGCATTTCCTGTCGGCTGCTATCTTTTTTGATTTAGTAACGAGGGAAGGACGTGTTACGTTTTATCAAATGTGTCAATTGTTTGACATAAAAGTGACTGAATCCAAAAAAAAAAAAATGGCGGCTGACGGGAAACGCTCCACATTATGGTTCGGCTATGGAGTGGTCTTGAATAACTGAATTGGGCTCCTGATGTTTTACTTGACACGAAACTGTGATTTCACATTTTGTTACTCATCTGTTTTATTTTCCCGAACAGCTATGTTTATTAGGTTTTTGTTTTATTATATCTAGAAACTTTCTTATTTACAAAAGTTTGGTTATCAATTATTAGGTTAGGTTTCTTTTTACTATACAAGTAAACTTTCGTATTACGGATATTCGGTTATCAGACGAGTTGTCAAATGGGCTTTCGAGATTTTGGTAGTATATCATGAAAAAAAAAACGTTTTCGGGGATATGAGATTTGGTATTTCGCAATTCGGATTATCGATAGGTAACCATACTTGGCGTATTGTCATACCTAGACTATACGGATCGGCAGACATAGATACATCATGCATGTATATCTACAAGATGTAAAATAAGCGTTGATATAATTTAATATATAATAATATAATTTACTAGTTTGTACAGAACCCTAGATGGGTGAGTCTGACTCGTACTTGTCCGGTTTTTTATTATAGTGCAACCAATTTCTCTTATGATTGCCGGTTCCAAGTACTCGTTTGAATGTGCTGTGCACGGAGTAAACATGGAGCAAATCTTCAAGAATCTTGATGGTTGATTAACCTGAACGCCCAGATATAACATTGACTCATTTATTGTTCAGTCTTTCTATGAAAGAGGGATAACTGTTTGGCACCTCGGGTGTGGTTCCGCGTTTTAATAATAATAATAATATTAAATAATTATTTTAACATCTCAAGAGGCTCTCGCTTGATAGTTGGATCAAGGGTTGGATACAAAAGGCAGTGGTTCTGGACACGGCAGTGCATTGTCAGAAGATTCCTCAGTGCACCGCTGCCTGCGGCACCCTAGTTTTAAGTTTTAAGTAATATGTATATTTTATATTTATATTGTAAAAAAGAAGAAGTCTTAGACCTAAGAAATTAAATAAATAAAGATAAAATAATACTATTATTAAATAATGTGGATACTTAATCTAATTTTAATTATAGTGCCATCTTGTGGAAAACCGTTACGAAATTTCAAATAAACCACGCGATATCCACATACATACCAGTTTGCAACACTAAGTTCTATCGCAGGCATACCAGAAAGAGACGTATTAATATATTTTAAACGTAACAGAGAGAGATGAATATGTATAATGAAGGTGCCGTCGTCAATGCACTGGCGTATGCACTGGCTGCAAGTACGGATAGCAGGGAAATAGTACAAAATTTACATTTAGGCGAGGTATGGTTTACAAAAACATTAGACAATTATCAATGCAGTATGTATTTAATGTCTACGTAAATATAAAATTTTGATGTAATCATAATGTAGTTAACACATATTATACAAGCAATAGATAATTATAATATAGAATACACTTTCTCAGATTATTGTGGGTCTGCTGAAATTCAATATTAATTATGTTTGCTATATAGCGTCAGAGGATTAAATGTACATATATTTATGTACAGTTTGTTGTAAACATTAACGTATTGTGTTGGCTTGGTTAGCAATATTTTAATACAATAGAGTCTATCTTAAAATCTTGATTGAAAAAAATAAGAAATGCAAAGAGTTTAAATAGAGAGCTGGCATGCAGTGCAAAATCAATTGATATTGAAATAAGAATAATTCCTATTTTTGAAAGTTACAAGTACAGAATTACAGTTTTTCAATTAAAACCAGCATGATTGCTGACGCTACCCCACCACACGTGTGGTACAAACGAGCAGCCTTATAATGAATAGCCGTCGCCCGCCGCCATATTTCAACGAATTAACAAATGACCTCCTGTCATTGCTCGCGCGGCGGACGATTTTTCTGCGCACCGTACTCGGCTTGATATAGGTGCGGTGTGCTGCCGTTGGTGCCGCTACGTTGGCACAATTAATGTTACGCTTATGGGAGGTAGGCTTGTTGTGCTAGGCATGTTCGTTACAGCGGGGGTGTTTCCTATAATAATAAACTGTAAAATGGTAACACTTTTAGAAGGGTCTAATGTATGTTTTCTTATGCTCTAGGAATTCGGTGTGCGTGACAAAAATGTTGTTGGTGATGATGATGATGATGATGATGTCTTATGAACTTTATCGTTGTATCTATTTTTACATGAGAATCATTATCTCATGCCTGGTGAGCCATCTAGTTGAGAGTACCTAATTGTAGGTATACCTACATACAAATAGGTAAAGTTACTTTGGATTTTGTAATATTATTTAGATTATTCCGAATTATTTAGATTTATAATTATATTTAGAGATGGTAATATTTTTTTTATGAACTTTGGCCATTTTATTTATTTATTTATAGTTACGTTGATTTGTATGTTAGGAAAAAGGTATAATTTATTTATATTATCGGTATATATATCGTCTATATTGAAAATTACAATATTTTGTGTAAATTATGTGTAATTAATATTTAATTAATCCTTAGTACTTACTTGACACTCTAATAGTTTGGATAAAGAACTATTGCGGCAAAACAATGGTAACTAACGTTCGATCTAGCAAAATAATGAAATAAAGACAGCAGCGCCCTCAATGCCACATTAGTGCTCTACCTCTACATACTCTCACTGAATTTAAATTTGAGAGATAAAGTGAAAATATTTATTTGATGTAAATAAAACATACCTAATAAATGTTTAGTTGTTAATAAATCAATGACAGGATCGAGGTGGATCTCGCCCGTTATCCGACAGGTGACGTCCCGCGGGGCTCAATTAGTCGCCGTGACCAGCGCCCAGCGGAACGCTTTTATATTTAACGACACGACTCAATCGGATTTTAAATTTGTCCGTGATTTTTTATTTTTTTATTTATCTGAGCCTAATGAAATTTTTGTTATCTCCGTGTCTTCAGATATAGAATAATCTAAAGGAAATTGGTTCTTTTTCGTTAAACGAGTTTCATCTAAACACATCCTTGCTTGAAATTAAGGAAAATGTTGTCAACTCCATGCCTGAATCATTTATTATATTTAATGACTTCTTAGTAACAAGCTAAACAACTCTGTAAGTACAGCGATACGCTACCACTACTAACATGAGCGATAGAATAATAAACTAAAATACTTGACACAGCCAACTATGTCATTCTACGGTTTAAATGGAAAGCTACGTACCGATGCTATCAATGTGAAAATTGAAATATATTACTCTTTACCATTTTTAAGGCAAACTAGTCACTTGCCCAGCCTGGAATTAATGTTTTTTTTTTTTTGCCGGACAATTGCGAGTCAGACTCGCCCACCGAGGGTTCCGTACAAACTAAATAAAAGGGGGAAATCATATACTTTTTTTTATATTTTCCTTCATAAAGCGAAAAATATACATCGTAAAAATATTTAACACATTCCTTGCTCACCACACGGATCCGAGTAGGGGCTATAGTAGCGGCGCCTCCCACTCGGATCCGAGCGAGCGAACGCTTGAGGCAGCCCTCATTCCTATCATAGAGACACAATTTTTTTGTGATTAAATAAAAAATTACCAGTTTTCGGATTTTTTCCTATATTATGTGTACTCTAACACAATGCTTTTTGCCAAATTTCAGAGTTCTAGGTCAACGAGAAGTACCCCATAGGTTTTGATTCCTCTGTGAGTGTCAAAATGTGCGTTTTTTACGACATATTCGGCTGTAACTTTTTTGTACGAAAACTGAGTTTTTTTTTCTGCAGCAAGATACTATGGATCTGCGTATATGGTTTTAATTTCAACTCGATACCTTCACACGTTCCCGAGATAAAGGTCTTGACACCCAGACGGACGGACAGACGGACAGACAGACGGACAACAAAGTGATCCTATAAGGGTTCCGTTTTTTCCTATTGAGGTACGGAACCCTAAAAAATGTCATCCCTAACCACTGCATGTGAAAATCCGACAAGTCGGTTTACGCTTTTACAACCACTTACATATTCGGCTGTAGCTTTTTTTTACGAAAACTGAAATTTTATTTTTCTTTCTGCAGCAAGATACTACGGATCTGCGTATATGGTTTTAATTTTAACCTTTACGCGTTCCCGAGATAAAGGTCTTGACACCCGGATGGACGGACATACAGACGGACAACAAAGTGATTCGGGTTCCGTTTTTTCCTATTAAGGGTCTTACCGAAAGACGTTATTAATTTTTTGTCAATTTTGTCAACTTCTCGCTGACACGCAATGACACTTGTGGAAAAAAGACAGAGAATTTGAGACGTCGACCAAAGTTAAATAACATTTTTCGGCAAGGCCGTAATATTTTGTAAGCATGTCGTGTCTTTAACGTAAAAGATAGCCGATCGGGCGGATCTGCCGGATTTGGTCTTTGGACAGGTCACGAGGAGCGTATTGTGGATCTGACGCCGGGCTGATGTAGGTTGCTGGAGACTTGAGCTAATTGCTGCAGCCCTTTCTTTGTGTTCAGATTCTTTGTATTATCACAAACTATCGCCAGCAGGGGATGTCTAGACACATGGACAGTTTTATTTAATAATCTCTCCAAGATCTATTTTACGATTTCGGATCAAACAGATCTAATTGAGGAATAGCGTCCTGCTAAATTAAAAAAAAAGTTAAATTTACGTGTTAAACAGTAATAAAAACAACAATAATAATTAATTGTTATGTGTTGTAGGTACTTCTATCAAACCAACTCCACATTGCGTATAGTCTGCTTATGCATATCTAGAAAATTTACTGAATCAGGCGTTACTTGTATATCTCTAAAGATTCGCAATCCAATGATATCAAAAATGTTAAATTGCGAGTTGCGTTGGATTCATTATTTTTTGAAATGCACAATGCAGTATCCTGACTCAATAGTTATTCAATGAACCCAATTTCAACAATTATTCTCAAAATTGTCAATCTCCATGAATATAATCCTGAACAGCAGCTAACTAGGTAGGCACGCGTACAGCACGTGTCTAGAACATGGCAACCCTTGTGTCAGCGCAGGGACAAAGGGTGAAATAAAACTAGTTAGTCAATTACTCTCGGCCGTTACAGGGAATAGTTCGTGTAATTGGCCTGATGGACGCCCTTTCTACTGACTGACAATAATAGTAGCATTTGGAATTTTTAAAATTACTAGTCAATATGTAACGTTCTTGCGAAGGGTTTTAACCACCGACCCAAAAAGAAAGGAGGGGTGTTATAAGTTTGACTTGTATATCTGTTCAATGGTGTATTCTTGTACATATATGTGTGTGTGTCTGTCTGCGATATCGTAGCTCTCAAACGGGTGGACAGATTTTAATCTTTTTTTTTTAAAGATGATTTTATCGAGTGTTCTTTGCTATGTTTCATCAAAAGCCATTTTTTGACGGGGGTTTTTGTTTTCCAAATTTATACTTGTTATTATAAACAAAATGACTTGGTAAATACATACTCTTGTTCGGTCTGATGGTAATCTGCTAGAGTTTCGTATTAACTACGAGGTCGGTTTAATTAAAGATCTTAGTCCATCTCAATCGGGGTATCCTAGTCAGGACTTTTATGTAAATGTTATTTAAGATCATTTTCTTGTACAACTGATTTTAGTTATATTTTATAGAATTAATATTTGCTACTTAATTATAAACAAGAATTTGAAATATAAGATAATATAAAATATAAAATGTAGGTATATCATCTAAATAAATAAATAATAATAATTTATTAGTTCAGCAATCGTCAAGCCAAGTCAGAGGCCTTTAGGCGGCTAAATAACTCTGACAATAGGGCTGGCCACTCAGTCTATTGATGATTTTTTTAACTGAGTTCCAAAAAGAAGGAGGTTCTCAATTCAACTGTATGTTTTTATGTTCGTTCATCGATAACTCCGCTTATTATAAATTGTTTTGATGATTCTTTTTTGTTTGAGGTGGTCCAGGATAAATTTTATCAAAATCGGTTCAGTACTTTGGGTTTTATAACAAAATAACTGAAAAAAATAGCATACAAGTAAACGAACTACGTATTTTGAAGTAGTTTATTTCAGTTTTTTTTTAAACTATAATAGGTATGTGTATTCAACTAAACGGAAAATATTTATTTTTAAATAAAAATATAATCCAAATCAGTTTATAAATGTCGGAGTTATGCGGTAAAATAAAAAAAAAACAGCCGAATTTATCATCTTTTTTCAAGTCGGTTAAAAATAAAATAAATTTATTTATATTATGTAGGTACTATCAACGTGGGTAACTTTGACTCTGCGTCTGCGTTTGTACGTAGCCTTGTTAGAAGGTTCTTGATTCTGATTACATTAAGTAACAGTTTCATAGAGCAAATATAAGTCAAGGGGCACCACCGGGTCTCAGTTTAATCATTGTCAAAATACCTTACAGTCCACGTGGGTAACTTTGACTCTGCTTCAAACATTGTACGTAGTCTTTTTTGAAGGTTCTTGATTTTTTTCTCAAGAGATTAGTAGTCAAAACGACTGTAAATTAATTAATCAATTAATTTGAATACTAATCATTTGAGAAAAAAATCAAGAACCTTCTACAAACGCTACGTACAATGTTTGAAGCAGAGTCAAAGTTACCCACGTGTACTGTAAGGTATTTTGACAATGATTAAACCGAGACCCGGTGGTGCTCGCTGACTTATATTCGCTTTATGAAACTGTTACATAATGTAATGTTGTTCAATTCATGTAAAGAACACAAACTGCCCAATTTAAAGTTCCATCGCCAAGTTTTTCCTTCCCGATCTCCGTATTCACTAAAAGTGCCAAAACCCCATGACGTCATAGCTCCAGTCACGGGGCCAATCACTCTTCAGCCAATCAATCCCATCTCACCTGCAAAAAGTAAAGGAAGCCATCCACTGCTAATAAGTTTGCTCGCTCTTGCATGCCGGAGCGGAATTGCACCAATTCCGCCTTAAAATTTGCAATCGGAACGAAAACGAGATTTTTCGCAGGGTTCATTTTCGCTAGGATGTTGTGTATGTGTGTGATCTAAAAGAGGTCAGTGTGGATTTGAACAGAAAAATACGTTACAAGAAATGAAAAGGTGCTGAAATAGTTATTTATTGTACTAGGCTGGAAAGTTGTATTTTACCGTCGAGTGTCTGACAGTTGAATCCAGAGCAAGCGAAGGATTCTAGGTTTGAACCATGAGCGCAGCGAGTGGTTCTAGTGTAGAATCCTGAGCGTAGCGATGGATTCAGGAAAACACGAGATGAAATAACTTTACAGCCGAGTGCAATACAAAATTTTTCATCTTAACGTAGCGAGTTTTTTTTTTAGTTCACCTATTTTCTCGAGTAGAAAAATCTGCTTGGCATTTATGCAACTTTACTGGTCCTAAAGTTACATTATAATCACGTGAGTTCACTTACATGTACACATTTAAATAATTTTGAACATTATTTACAACAAAATTACGTACTACAAAGTTTTTTTTTTACTCTATTTTTTTTCTTCTATTAGGCTCTTGACACAATTCGCATAGGTCGTATTATTCTTTACTCATCCAAACTTTTTTCGTGTAAATGGTTCTAAAAATTCAAAACACTGCTAAGAGAAAGTGAATTATACATTTTTATTTACATTTTACGTAAATATACAAAATGTCTAAGTTATTTTAATAAAATATTTAGTGTTTCTTTAAGCTAAGATAGCAACCTCCTTGAATCGAACTACTTTTCTTCATTTTGTGAAGATATTATACAAAGAGGTTGGAAATATTTTGTATTGAAAATGTAGAGCTCCGTCGTGTTCGAATTTTGAAATTACTTTCCACCCTAGGGAGCAAAATTAACTTTTCCACGCCAATATTAGCCTTGGAAACGTAACTTTACGAGCTAGTAAGATGAAATAGTTATTTGTTATGCAAGGCTGCAAAGTTGGTTTTTGGGGCGAGTACTTGTATAGAATCCTGAGCGTAGCGAGGGTTTCAAAAGTACGAGATACAAAATAACTTTGCTGCCGAGTGAAACACAAAATTTTTCACCTCACTACAGCGAGGAAAACGCTAGTCCAGTGCTGCCACCTGTGGCTGGTCAGTGCGATTATTCAAAGAAATAAGGTTGGCGCACTGACATGAAATAAGTATTTAATGCATTTTTAGTGGACTTGCGGTATAGAAAAGTATGGAATAGAAAGGTTCGAATTTAAAAAACTCTTTCCACGCTAGCGGACAAAATGCACTTTTCCACTCAGATTTTTAATGACAAACAGAATCTTTCCGAGCTTGTGAGGTGAAAATAATATTATTACCTAGTTATCAAATAGGTAATATTATAAAAGTGAAAGTAACTATGTAACTGTGTTAAGCGACGGTGTGACCGAGGATGGAGCCCGTCGATCTAGAAGATATCCATTCGTGTGGATATATCTAGAACTACAACCTTGGAATTTTCAAGGCTAGAGCCTTGAAATTTCCAAGGTTGTAGTTCTCAGAAAACAGATATGGCGGCAAAGAATTCTATATCTGTGAAGTATGCATCAAGAACGTGGACCGATATCGCTGAGTACGGATTTTGGCATTTTAACAAGAAATGGGTGGCAATTCACCGACTTTCTGCTAGTCCTGTAGTGAAATGGGGAGGGTGGAATTAGGTCGTGAAGCTCTAGCGCACACTCCCCGAAATGAATAACTTATAGTTGAGAACTTGAAGACGGATATTAGCTTTTCATCACTGCACAGGTGAAACCACGGGTTACAGTTAGTATTTCTATCCATTTTTTATTTATAATGTTGGCCGCCATTTGTTGTTTTGTAATGTTGGCCGCCTTGACGAATGTTGCTAGAACAATATATTTTTAGTAAGTAGTACCTGATAGATTTTATTAACGGACTTATACTCTTAATAAAAGGTGATGTTAAAAAAATTTAATGAAAAATAATCAATCAATATGATAGTGAATTGCACAAAAAAGTTAACTTGTTTCTAAATTAAAACGCATACTTGTAAGTACTGTTAATAAAATTGGCGCTTACCATTAGGCAAGTGGTTCGCTCATTTCGTAACATAAAATAGAACAACATCTAATGTAAAATATACCGAGCTTTAATTCTCTTTTTACCTGCGACACACATACGTACTGCATTGTACGTATGTCACTCACACATCGAAACATCTCTCATTTCTCAGCAAAAATCTGGGAAACGCCGCATACGTCTCAGCCAACAATATTAGAATAATTGATTAACTAAACGCAAAGAGAAATAATCGCGATTCAGCGTTTTGTGAATAAGGCTGCGTGTAGACTTGCGACTTTGTCTCTTTCGCAATATTTTTTAACTCCCGACTCAAAAGAGGAGTGTTATAAGTTGGACGTCGAAGTTTCTCGTTTGGGCCGTCGTAATACAATTATTTATAGAAAAATGTGGATATAAAAACAAACATTTTTAAGTAAAAATACTTTTTAGGACTTTTTGGAATCGACATTTTCCAACAATAGTGTAACAAAATGTGTATAAACCACATTAAAATTCATAATAAAATATTTTTATGTATGTTATAATTATAACATATACCGACTGAACCGATTTTGTTGAAACATAGCTAAGAACACTCTTGATCAAGTCCTCTTTCAAACAAAAAACTAGATCAAAATATGTCCATCCGTATAAGATCTACGATACCACAAACAGACATATCTACAGATACTCAGTTATACAGATACATACGTAGTTAATCTTATAACACCGGACAGGGGTTAAAAAGCCTGTTACAAAAATCAAAACTAAAATTAATTCTGATACAAACTTTTAGAAAGGCAGAAAGGTGAGTAGTTTTCTTTATAAATATTCGAAAGTGTTGCGAGAAAATAACGCGAAAAGTCCAGGCCACATGTTCAAACAACGTCTAGACTTTGTGCCGTACATCACCCCATAAACTCACACGCGATGATTCCTAATATATCTTCCTTGTGCAGCCGGCCTAAATCTCCTTCCTGCCAGGAAAAATGATTTATAAAAGCTCGCTTCCATCTTTTCATCCCTTTCCCCCTCGCACATGTCACATGCTCCCGTCTTCCTCTGTTCTAGTTCAATTTCACAGGCTGGTGACTGCTTCCATAGGTCCCGCGTAATACCTCTATTGATTAAGAAGCTTGAATATTCATTCAATTATATGGCAGCGCGGTTTTCTGATGAAACGCCTCTGGTTTGCCGTTTTAAAGGGTTTTGTGTTTACATTTTGGTTCGTGGGTTTATTGTTTAAGAGGCTTGATTTATTCGAGCTGTGTTTGCAAATCATTAGCTCTGAATGGAATTGCGTTCGGGACGTCTTTATTAATATTTCAACGGGAGGTGTGTGTCTCTTGACTTTATTTTTTGTTTAGCGAGGTCATAAAAATATTATGTTCTGTAATTTGAAAATGAGTTTGGATTTTTCCTTTCGTAGATAGATTGTTATAAAATGATTGATTCGTATCTAATACGAGTACACTCTACACTAATATAAATATCTCAACACGTCCTTTTTATTATTTATCATCATTTCAGCCACAATAAGTCCACTGCTGGACATAAGCCTCTCCCATTGATTTTTGACGAAACCTTGTAACCAGTGTCTCCCTGTCTGTACGAGGTCGTCTGTCCATCTTGTGGCTGGTCTTCCTACGCTGCATGGTCTCCACTCGATAAATTTACGGCTCCATCAGCCATCAGTTCTGCGTGCTAAGTTTCCTACCCACTGCCACTTCTGTCGGTGACTTTCGGTTAATTATTTCAATATTGAAATACAAAGTGCTCACGATATCTAAAAAATGAGCCCAAACTAGTCTGCTTATTATTTAATTTTATTATTAGGCAGTTCCCATGCCCAATTATAAATATCAATTTGGGAACGACTCAAAATACTTAATAACTAATATACCTAAATTAGTAGCTAATAGATATAAAAAAATTGCCCGATAAGTAAAAAAAAATAATTAAGTATATTTTTCTCTGATTATTGTCGGAATTAAATCTACACTAATAAATAAATAAATATTTTTGGATTTTGCATACAACACTATAAAATATAGTCCCAAACTGAGTACAGCTTGTACTATGTAACCATATAGCTGAGAGAATTCTATACGGACTCATAGAGACTCCTTTAGAGAGGCCAAACAAGCGACTACGTGTATTGTATCTGCTAGTCTTGTAAAAGAACCACTTGTTATATCTCACACAGCGACAGCACTGGGTACATGCACCGTAGCCCAATAATGTATTCAGCAGTGGCAACACGTACCGTCAGCACACAAAACCCCAATCGGATGACAATATCGGCGTTCGCAAACAAAATATTCATACTCCTGTAGAGTTTTCCGGGAGCGGCGCGGGACAGGAGGCTTCCTTGCAATCTATCGTCTGTATAATGGAGCTGTTTAAGACAATATGGAGGAAACATATTGGATGCAGAGAGAGGATGTAAGCGAGCGACGACTACGTACTCTGCTCGAGATACACTGAGAGATATATATTTTATATACTTAGTTATAAATAATAATATATTAACGTTTTAGCTGTAACTCGTCGATTACCATCAGGCCAATGGAGCACGTTGATCCATTTAATATTATCAATTCACTTCATACTTGAAAGTTAGAAAAATGTTTGCTCATAGAAAACAGTCCCCTTCAATCTTGTAGATTTCAAACGCGCGTAAGTCCGTGTTTAACACGATAAACACACAAAAAATGGCACAAAAGGCGGTCTATAGGTCTTATCGCTAAAATCTCGTCCATGCAACCTTGGGATTTGTGGAAATATATATATATATATATGTAGCTTTAGCTTAGCTTATATATAAATAAAAGTGTTGATATCTCACGTAATTAGAAATACCTACTTAGAAGATATACCTACCTTTTCCTTTTATTAACCTGGAAAATATCAATATTTGTCTCTCAAAGACCAAAGATGGAGTTCGATTCAGAACCATAGTAAAAAAATCATTAAAATCTGTTCAGTAGTTTGGTTTCTAAAAACAAAGTTATATTGAAGTCGGATCCTCAACTCTGTTGTATTTTTTTCATGTTTGCCACCACATAACAGCCATTTATAAACCAATTTGAAAAAATAGTTTTTTGTTTGAAAGGATAATAGTATACATTCAGATTGGTCTAATAGAAATTTCATCAAAATCGGTTTAATAGTTTTGTTTTGAAAAAAAAATGCGCATTTTGAAGTCAAGTTTTCAGTTTTTAAACTACAATTATAACCGTACTAAAACTTCCGTGAATATTCATTTATATTATTTCGGGACTCTGATAGTCCCGAAACCTGTTGGAAGACATCGCTCTTTTGAACGATTAATATCGTGAGTTTTTTTCCGGTTAATCAAATACTACAATTATAAGTTTAATACCTCATTATCAAACAGCTCGTCGGATGTTATCTCGGTGTGTCCTCAGCCTTGTGGTGCGATAAATCCGCAGCTACATCTGGGCAGGCGCTCTGTTCAATTTTATTACTATTCTCTCCGACTTATTTGATCCAGCCGTCAAAGCGAGCGGGCTACATTATCGCCTATCTTTAGAAGAGCTAAGCCTTTGTGGCGCGAAAAACTGATCCAATTCTGGCGCCTTCCGGGTCTATTGTGCTGCGGGAAGTAGTTTTATTTTGGGTTCGGGACACGTGTTTTACAGAAATGATATTCTGATCAAAGTAATATTTAGCGTCGCTCACAAAATAATACTTAAAAAAAAAATGATCAAAGTAAATTACCATATTTACATAAAAATTATTATAAGCAACATCACAAACCTTTGACAAAAAAAAACATTTTAATCAAAGTGAATTTTATAAATAATTTTTATGTCTGAAAATTAATTAATTAATTATTAAATTTTATTATATTTACTTTCTCATCTTTGGCACGCCCACACGCTCAGTCTAATATCTTTTCTAAATTTAACTCCATTCTATAGTTGCCTGGAAGAGATCGCTTTTAGCGATAAGGCCTGCCGTTGTTACACTAGTAATATTAATTTATTTCCTTTTGTACTTTTTTGTTAATTTTAAGGTGTTTCAATAAAGAGTTTATCTATCTATCTAATTAAGATCAAAATATTTTTCTTTTAAGAAAGTTGTTATTTTGTGATTAATAATATTTTTTGTTTTATTTTTATTAATAATTAATTAATTATTTTTAGGTTCATAGTTGCTACTCGTACCTTTCAGTATGAAAGCCCAGCATACAAACAACTAAGTTACTTAAGACTTCGCTGTCTGTCCGTCCGTCCATCCGTCCGTCCGTCCGTCCGTCCGTCCGTCCGTCCGTCCGTCCGTCCGTCCGTCCGTCCGTCCGTTCGTCCGTCCGTTCGTCCGTCCATCCGTCTGTCACCAGGCTATAGCTCATGAACCGTGATAGTTATCAAATTAACAAAAATAGTCAAAAAAAAAAAAAAGTTGTAATTTTCACAGATGATGTATTTCTGTTGCCGCTGTAACAACAAATACTAAAAAACAGAATAAAATAAATATTTAAGGGGGCTCCCATACAACAAACAAACATTTTTTGCCGTTTTTATAGATAATTGGAACCCTTCCTGCGCGAGTTCGACTCGCACTTAGCCGGTTTTTTAATTTAGTAACAGGGTTGCGCTTGTCCGCCAACCCAAATATTGCGCTTCACGATGGAGCAAGCTTAGATTGAAAAAACTGCTTCACTTAAGACACCTAGGTTATATTTTCCGAATTAGATTCACTCCAAAATATTTTTCTATACAGTAATAAATAATAAATATTTGTGGACATTTCACACAACACCATCTAGCCCAAACTTAGCAAAACTTGTACTATGGAACTAAATGGCTGATAGAATACATATATAAAGAAAACTCCTTGTCTGAACTTTATGACGCTTTATTATTACTTATAACACTGCACTTATTTCACTGCACTGAGCGGTCTGACGCTAAGACCGCCTTTTTGCTACCGAGTTACGCCGCGACTACTTTTTCGAAGGGCCGCTCGCGCTCGTCCGCCCGCGATATATCCCCTCCCCGGAATTACAACATCACGCCATCATCCGGGGTAGCGTTCATTCTGTTCGATCACCGTTCTCCAGAGTATATAAATTAAGAAAATAGCAGTGCTGCCACTCCGCAACACTGAAAACACCGCACACCACATACAACAAATATTCAAATCATGACACTCGGCCATCCGCTTTTGTGCAACGTCCCGATGCACAACAACTCTCTAAAAGCAAGTCTGATTAATCATATCGAACCCTTTGGACTCCTTAAAGATTTGCTGCAAAATAAAATAGTTAAACAGTAATTATTATGTTAATTTTATAAAACTACTTATGGCACACTAAACTTTGTAGTATACGTTGTCGTAACTAGTTATTATTGTAGATACAAGTAATCATGACACTCGGATTCGTTTTTAAATATGACAATTATTTTATGTTTATTCTAGCTGGTCTGGGAACCGGAGGCTTCCTATTCGTGTGTAAATGTACACTATGCAGATAAATCATTGTTGTACAAATATGTTATACGGATCGAGTATATATTCTGGTATTTCCAGAGGTTTGGTATATAATTAAAAAAAGTACATAAAAACTTTTCAATTCGCATTATTAATTTACTGTCGGTTACTCAATTACTTCCTCCTCTGGCTTAGTGATTGCGAACGGCAGCATCATTATATAAATGTCCCAATGTTGTTGTGGCCACTGAAGTATCATTCAAACCTTGTAGACTTGGACTTGTAGACTTTTTTTTATGAAAAACTCTATAAATACTCCTTTTTGTTCTTCGTCCAAACATTAAAATGACCAACGACAAAGCTTGAATAAAATGAAAGCAAATTTCGTCCAAAAATAATTACACATAAATTCAAATATTTAGATCCAACTCAAACCAGCTCCAGTAATAATTTGGTGACACGAGTACGTTAATTTTGTAAGTGCTCTCATAGGAATCAACATTTTAAACTGTATTTCTGTCACTGTCCTGCCAAATAGCATTTTAAAATTGTGTAACGTATACTCCCCAAATCCGAGTAATAGAGAGAATAAGAGAACGGAAATAATTTTCCAAACCCCTTTTTTTTTCTTAGCAAGTCGCTACAACCGCATTAATTTCTGTCAAGCTTGTGGATGATCGGCAAAGCACATGAGCAAAATTTTGTCAGTTTAGAATGTCAGAAGTATTATTATTTTCTAATCACTAAATTTCATTATCATAGGGACAAATTAGTCACGATAAACTACAGGTAGCTGATCCATTGTCAGTCCTTCACCAACCGTTATTTGACTGGCGTATACCTGTTGCTGTTTACCATTAAATTGATGTACTATCAAGTTGAATCACTTCACATCACAGATGCCCTGAGTTGACATCTGTCGGATTTTAATCTGTTGTTTGCCAAATTCTTCTTCTTAATCGTACACTCTAGTCAGAGTGGTCGTGGTTGCAATGGCGGTGGCTCCTCGCCGTGTCACCGTCACTCTCCAGGCCAGCTGCTCTTCTCGCGATGCTTCTCCATTTCTGCCGGTCGGTTGCATTGCGAGTACACTCTACTTCGGTGGACTGCGTAGCTTTTCTAATGAGGTCGGTCCAACGTGTTGGTGATCGTCCAGGACTTCGCTTGCCTTCTACACGGCCATGCATATGCTGCGATAGGCTCTCCGTCGAGTGCTCTTTTCTTGAGATCTGCGCAAAGAACTTCAGTATTTGCAATTGCCCAGTCGACGATAATCTATCTCGTATATGAATCTCTTTGAGGATAGAGTTGTTGGTTGTTTGTCAAATACGTCATCACTATTTTGATGACACGTTAGCTAGAAAAAATACTGTACACATTACATACTAACAGTACTCAAACCGAGAATGTGGACATATTTATTTTCCCATCCAATATTTATAGTACTGATGTAACAGTAGAGCAGAAATTACTTGACTAGGTTTTAATAAACTTAATTGTAGGTAAAGACTGAGAATGTTTATACACAGAAGCATACTTAATTCCTTTTAGTGCACACCTGAACTAATACTAAAGCATCAAAAGAGAAGAAGCAGGTAATCACTTCCATAAATAAAATTAGTCTCAATATTTGTCTTACTAATTTCTGTTGTTTTTTTTTTTAAAGGTCTATATGATGTCGACTAGTCATATCATAACTGCTCTTGCACTGAGTACAAGCCAGTGGTGATTTTGATAGTTGCCGTTTTATTTCAACTAACAATCATATTTCGGAAACGTTACCAGTCCTATCAAATATTGCTTATTTTTAATGAAGATATTTTTTTATTTATCGATTAATTTTCGTATGCTGGATCCAATACTGTTATATGCTTACCAAAAATTATACTAGATTTATCAAAATGTTCATATGCACGAACGATATTTAACGATATTGATCTAGAACCTAGAAATACTTGAACGCTTTGACAGCAAAAATAGAGGGCCAAATGTTATTACTATCATAAGACCACATGTTTGTATACCTATTTTGCAAGAAATAAATTAACTATGAATATTCGGTTTTTATATTTGACTAATTTTTGAACTCATAAACTGTACTTTTAAAATAAAACCGCCACCGGTGCAATCTATTTTTGAGGCTACTTTGTTTGAAATATGAAACTGATCAATCAGTTCTCTCTTTGAATTATCTTTAGTTCGTGATAAGAAACTTCGGTCATCGCTTAAATTCAAAGTCAAATTATTTCTTGGGCTTGTAACAAAAGTGTTATATTAGAAAAGCCCTTTTCAAATTAGTATTTTTTGTTATGTTTGTACTCCAAGCTTTTTCTGTTATAAAATACGATTTAACGTAGTTTTTATTAATTTAGATATAATATATTCTATTTATTTATGTCATTTTTATATCCAATAACATAATAAATAATAAAAGGATGTCGTCAAACTTATGTCAATATTCATAATAATGTTCAAAAGGCCAAAATAGAATAATAAAAAAATATGCTAATCCACTTATGGAAGAAAGTAGAAAATATGATCCGCTGTTCCATTAGAACGAGAATTCAGCAAGATCTATTCTCATCAACTCATTCAAGGCATAAAATGGGTTTCTCTCAAAGAAACGTTTACTACGTACGTTTACTTTCGACTAATAGTTTTGTAATATTATCGAGTGGTTCATTTAACATACAGATTTGTTTATATATATTTTACGATAATTGTCAACGCTCATCACTGCTTACGTCACTGTCCAGCGGACAATTCAACAAAGTGTAGACACTGCTCTGCAGTTGCGAAAAATAACGTGGGTGTTCAAAACATGACATCTAATTACGTTGGCACATACAGATCGCTGACATCTATATATATTTTTATAATAATCCTTAACCGAATAGTATTTTTCGGAAAATGTCTTAGGCTTACTCATTTATCAATTCATGAATCTTATTGATGGAGTAATTTCCATTCTCTCTATAATCTAATAATAATAACCATAATAATTGAGAATCTAATAATTGCAAACAGATTACTCATAAATTTATTCGCTCTAACGCACTATACGCGTTTTATCAAAAGTAAGTGACTTAGTCGATTCTAATTAGTACGTTTCGGAAATTTCAAGCATAATGGCATTTGTCAAAACTCCTCGACACTTCGAGTTGCTATGCTCGTCAAGGTTACTTGCTGCGTGTCCGATCGGTTGATCTCTCATATATGATTTAAATTTTCTCTATGAAACTCGAAACTACATCAAAACTGGAATTATAACGTTATATCATCATTAAAAGTCAGGTGCTCAGGTTCTGGGAAAGTCCGATCAATGATTCTGCTATTCAACGCTTAACATAATCACATTAAAATGATCATTAATCGACTGGATTAATCAAATCCACTAAAATACAAGATCTGTGCACACTCTTGCACACCATATACATATTATACAAAATTTAGTTAATCAAGTTATTTTGGATTAAATACAGTTTGGAGCTTCTACTTTCCTTTGAATAGGCTTGACCTGCTGCAGTTTAAAACGTTCATGGCTGGAAGCTAAGTGTTCCGTGACCGGTTAAAATTATCATCCTGAAACCAAACCTTCATGGTTACAGCTAAAACATCATTGAATAATTGAACTTCAATCTTACAGCTCACTTACATGTTTGCAGCGAGAACATCATCAAATCTTCAAACTTCGACATCGTCAAATCTTCAAACTTCAAACATCATCAAAACTTCAAACTTCAAATATCGTCAAATCTTCACACTTCAAACATCGTCAAATCTTCAAACTTCAACCTTACAACGCGCCTATATGGCTGCGGCGAAATCATCATCAAATCTTCGAACTTTCCTTACGGCACACCTACATGGCCATACTTCTTTAGAATATTACCCTGCAGCTCACCTACACGGTTGCAGCGATAACATCATCAAATCTACGAACTTCAACTTTACGGCACACATACATGGCACTCTTTGGAACATTTTCCCTGCAGTTCACCTACATGACTGCAGCTAACAAACTCGTAAACACTAAAAATCCTTGAATTTCAAACTTGCAGTAACACTAAGTGTAGTTGTTAACACTAAGAAATGCACTTTAATTTTCAGCACTGTCGATACTCTGATATCTTAGCGCGGCTTTAAATTCCGCCTCCATGATTACAAGGCGTCAACGGATAAATATTCGCGACAAGTTACCGGTACACAATGGTACTATTTCTGAGGTTATTACATTACATGCCTTCGAAATTCAATTAAGATTTTAAGTCAATCGAACTATGTTATCTCTGTATAATTCAACTTCATAAACAGACTTCTGTATTAAATATTTACGCAGTGATACTCTGGTAAATCCATCAATATTGTAGCTCTACTCATATAAAATTTCGTTTGACACACTTATGTGGTTCAAGATCTTACAATAGTTACGTCACAAAGTAGTTATAGTGTTGCAGGTGGAGATACAATACCAAAATTTCGCTTCATGGTATAGCATACTTACACGACTAAAGACAGTGCTACTAGTTGTAGTAGACTAGTTGTCGTACTAGAATATTTTACTTGCGGTACTTTATTAACCTTACAGAAAAACGAACACAGTACAACTCGCCCTAAATGGCCGTAACCGTAAATACAGGATTCCACCAGTGTGCGGCTCTGTACCGCACAGAGTGCAGCATAAATGTATTTCTTGGTGAACTCTTACGGGCAGCACCAGCAAACTGTGCGCGCACTCTATTGGACAAACCGTGAACTTTTGTCGCGCACTCCTTGGTCTCGCGGTGTACCCGCGACGACGCACTCGCACACATGTTTACGCACTAAACTGAAAGTAAAGCACATTTGCGAGGTATAAATGTTCGTGTACAAATGTACCGTACAGCACGCATACTAAAGTTACGCACAACTGAGGTGGTGGACACAGGCAATCTACTATTGTGATCAAGTTCGCGCACTGCAAAAGGTCTGCACCAAATTTTTATCAACAAGTGTTCTGAATCTGAACACAATTTTAGTGGAGCCCAACCTTAACAGCTAGATAATAAGCTGTTAAGTTTACCATAATATTTTATTTGCATTACTGTTAGCAATATTCTAGAAAAACTACATTTAGAAGCTCGCTTAAGTCTGCACCAAATTTTTATCAACAAGTGTTCTGAATCTGAACACAATTTTAGTGGAGCCCAACCTTAACAGCTAGATAATAAGCTGTTAAGTTTACCATAATATTTTATTTGCATTACTGTTAGCAATATTCTAGAAAAACTACATTTAGAAGCTCGCTTAATTGGCTGTATTGATGTAGCCCAGTTACCGAATTAAAATATTTTATTCGCAGCACTTTACTAGTCTTCTAGAAAAATAACACACTGCTGATCGCTGACACGGCCACAGACCGATATGCCATAGCCATTGTACTATTAAAAACACTACTCTCACCATCACACCAAAAAAATATTACCTCGCTATGGTTCCTCTGAATGGCTGCAGCATAATCAAATACAAAAAGTAAAAATGGTTCTCAAACAAGAAAAACATATTTTCGTATACTTGTCTCTCGGGATGTTAACGAAATAATTTACTAATGACTTACTTACAACAGACTTCATTTCGTTTAAATTACGATAAAATTATCGGGGAGTACACCACACACCAAACCACACCACACTATCAAAATTTCATTAGGTTATAATAAAATCGTCGGATTATAATCTTTAATCGCTGTGCTACAATAAAATAATCTGGGAGTAACCCAGATCACATCTCATTGCAGTATCTTAACAGATTCTGTCTACCCGTATTAAGAATATCCCGTTATAATTATTTTAACAACCTGTTTCAACACTTTTAAGAACCATTTTCTCCAATTCGATATGCGTGACAAATTTTTAACATCAATATTCAATAATCGGAGGGTAAAATATAATCTCGTAGGTGACTCACGATTTTACCGGGCTCGGCTCGCAGGTTGATTGCCACTTCTGATATATAAAGAAAACTCCTTGTCTGAACTTTATGACGCTTTATTATTACTTATAACACTGCACTTATTTCACTGCACTGAGCGGTCTGACGCTAAGACCGCCTTTTTGCTACCGAGTTACGCCGCGACTACTTTTTCGAAGGGCCGCTCGCGCTCGTCCGCCCGCGATATATCCCCTCCCCGGAATTACAACATCACGCCATCATCCGGGGTAGCGTTCATTCTGTTCGATCACCGTTCTCCAGAGTATATAAATTAAGAAAATAGCAGTGCTGCCACTCCGCAACACTGAAAACACCGCACACCACATACAACAAATATTCAAATCATGACACATATATACTTTTTTTTTGTAAATATATACATATGATACATAGAAACACCCAGCCACAGAACAAACATCCATGCTCATCACACAAATGTTTGCCCTGGGTGGGGATCGAACCCACGACCTTTCAGTTCAGCAGGTAGACGTAAACACACTACCAACTGAGCCACAAGGCCGACAGTGATTTCCTATTTCGTTAGTTTTTGTAATATATTTAATGAAAACTTTTGATTGATTGTTTTATAAAAAGTTATACATAATTATAATAAAATAAAGTAAAGAAAATAATATAAATGGTAAGAAAATTTGAGGTAGGTATTCTAAAATAAGGAAACACTTCCAATACAAAGTCGGGTAGTTTATGTTTCCCTTATCGAAGCAACAATTTCGTTTTGTGAGCGAATATACGACAATCCAATACTTACACCAACCTATAAACTTATATTTTATGGAAGGCAACAGTAAATTCATATGAAATAAAAATAAAATTATTGAAAATTGTATTATGCCATTGGCTAACAAAATAATTGTTTTTTTTTTCAAATTTATTGATTTTATTGTAAGGAAGTAAAAATTCACAATAAAGTATAACTAACTTAAAAACTAATTAAATAAGCAAGAAAAAACAAAATATTAATAATTATTATAAAAACTAGTCAAAAAAAAAGTCCGCCCCGGATTGTTCCTAGCGCAAAGGTTCCCATGACACTAGAAGCGTTCCCACGCTGAATTGCCACGGAAATTCTTTGTACCAGAAACGAACCGGTTTAAATAAAATCTACGGGTCACTCACGTCTGTTTTAAGCTGAAAAATGCCGAATGCGGTTGAAACTATAGTCGGATTTTTCGGCTTAAAACAGACGTTAGTGACCCGTAGTTTTTATTTAAAATGTGTGAAAACCACGCTAATTTCCATAGTAAAATAATTGTTTCAAAATTTTGTATTAAATATATTTGACATAGTCTATATGAATCATGAGTGCCTGTTTTAAGTTGGATAGACGTTGATGATGACTGTGAACTTAACTATGATGTGTGTATTGATGGTAATGACGGCAAAAAATGTATACGGAAAAAATGATACTATCGTGAAAGATATTCGACGATCTTTGGCGCTGGTAAATATTACTATTATTAGTTAACGGTCAACACTAACCATGCTATTTGATATTTTAAATAAAGCCAGCGAAATGTACAAATTTCGCTGTCAAGCGACATTGTCACAAAGTATTCGAAATTCACCGTTTGTTTCTGGGATAATGCTCTGAGGAGCTTTTTAACCATCCATCATTTCTCCATCATCCATCATTTCTTGCGCCAGAGTTCCGCCGTCGCACATTTTGACCTTGATATTAACCCCAGATCAATGAAGTTCTAAAGATAATCTAAATTCTCAAATCAACTACCAGTTGGCAGCGTACTTAACATGTGTGCAGCATTGCCATGTTGATTGACAAAGTACTTATACGTCGGACCAGATACGCACCAGCATTTTGGTAGGGCCACGCGTCGCGTCGATCAGGCGCTATCTCCACATTTTGCGTAGCTCAGAATCCCATACATTTAAGTACTTCCACTCCTTTCTTCCCCAAACCAGCACGATGTGGAATGTCATTTCCGCAAAGGTCTTCCAGCAGAACTTTAATAGGGGGTATTTTGGAAAGGGTATATAACACCTCTCGGACAGTCCGGTCTCACAAAGCATAAACCAAGGATATCGTAATAGCGTGTGACGTAAATAGGAATAAATTGAACTGTTTTGCTTTATTCATCAATTTAATGAAGTTCAATCCTTCTAATATGACAAGACTATTAAACCTGAAAACGTCACATCAAGATGAATACTGAAGTGTGAATAGAGAAAATTTGAACAATAAATCTGTGCTATTTTTATTTGTTTCCAGGATATATTACTTTCTAGAGTGCTCGATACTAGAAACGTGGTGATTGCTACCCTGCCTCTGCAGCTGTCACTGACCAAGCTTGCTTCCGTCGCGAGGGGGACGGCCAAGGATGAGCTGATGAAGGGCTTGGGATTAGCTAATGATTCAATGGTGTGTGAAACTAATTCAATTCAATAATACTGGACAAAAGGTCCCGATAAACATCATCATCATCATTTCAGCCACTAGAAGTCCAATGCCTGGACATAGGTCTCTCCAATGTATTTCCAAAAAGACCTATTGGAAGCAGTTTACATCCAGTGTCTGCCTGCCACTTGTATGAGGTCTTCTGTCCCCCTTGTGGCTGGTTTTTTCAGATCCTTGCCCCATCGGCCATCAGATCTATGTTCTATAATATGTTGTCGTTACAAATATAAAATCAGCTATGACATTTTTTCGATGTCTTATTATCTAGATTTTTTAGAGATTATCGAATCTACAAACTCCTGTGTGATTGTATTAACATTACACATGGAAAATTTCAAATTTGCAATAATGATGTGTAAATAAAGGTTAGTGTTTCGGATCTAAGAACAATGTTTCCGGACAAATTTCTGCACATAATAAGGTATGTAATCTTTTGAAGTGATTAGCGCAACGCATCGTATAAATAAGTCGTATTTGGGTTTACATTTCAGGTCAAAACATTCTACAAGAAATTCAGACATATATTCTTCTTTCTAACGCGTGGGGACCTCACATACGTTAACAAAATATACGTAGACGATAACAAGAACATCGACCCGCGCTTTGTGCGGAATTCGACCTTGTTAGATGGAGTCCATGTTGATAAAGTGGACTACAGTATACCCACTGCAGCTTTTAATTTTATCAATAGAGGGGTAAGTTTCTCTAAAGTACAATATATTGTAATGGGACTACCTTTTTTTAGGGTTTGGTTTTTTAGGGTTTTAAAAAAGGAAACAAAAATCCAGTCCATTCAAGTTCCATCAAGTTTCGTAGAGATGGGTAGAAAATCTACGACCTGTACGCGAGCGCCAGCAAACATCCGAACAGCAGAAAGAAAATTTTGCTAGTTGATGCAGAGACTTCTGTATGCTTCGCTCACTCGGTCAATAATTATTTGACACATGGTGACAAATTTATATTATAAAAAATAATTTTACGATATCAGTCCACGTTTTTGATGCACAGTATGGAATTCTTTGCTGGCCATCTAAGTTTCCTGAGAACTTCAATCTTGGAATATTTAAGGTAATAATGAATAGATATCTTCTAGAGATAAGCTCCATCCTCAGCCACACCGTCGCTTAACATTGAGCGAGTTGTTGGTCAATCGTAAATCAACATAAAACAACTTTGGTTCCAGATATCCACAGCTACTTACAGACGCGTAGAAAGTGTTGTAAATGTGATTGATATTAACGGCCTTACATCACTGATGCTTATAGTTGCTGGGCATTTCAAAGTAAGTAGGTCAAGAATCGTTTTAGCTGAAAGTAAAAAATAAAAAAACAATTGATTGGTATTTTGATATCCATACCAAAAAGTCAAGAGTTTCATCAGGTTCCGAGGTTTGTATATCACCATACACCGTACATGATAGGTACAGGGCCTCCGCAAGGATTTCCAAAAACACTGTATCTATCGTCTTCCTGCCACTTGTATGAGCTCATTAGGTCTTCTTTCCACCTTGTAGCTGGTCTTCTTACGATGCACTTGCAGTGCGTGGTCTCTTCTCGAGATTTCTCAATGTAATGTCTATATTATCACAAGCTCTATTATAAAATATTTCAAATAATGCTGTATTGTTGCAGCCAACGTGGGACAAGCGTTTCTACTCCGCTTTGACTAAAACCAGACCGTTCCATCTTTTTAATAACAGGAAGGTTGCTGTGCCAATGATGTCGCAAGTTGATGAATTTCAGTTCTACGATGCTAAAGATTTTCAGGTATATAAGTCCTTATTACCTACCTTACTTTAAACCTCGGTCCAAAACCAACGAAATCTAAAAAACTATGTCTAATATTAACCTGAAAAAGTGTTTAGTTATTTGAGCAACCATCGTGAATTTTAAGTAAAAATATAACTTTGTAGTATTTTTTCCATAAAAAGTGATATGATAGACAAACTATCCACAAAAAATAAACTTTAGCGTTTTGATAACTTTCAGGTGATAATAAAGGCACTCGGCTACCCCGGGTGTTCCGTCACTTTTGTAAGGCCAGACTATCTGTCCCTGGATATACTACTGGAAAAGTTGTCGGAATTCCCTGATACACTGAGAAATATTAGGAAAAAAATGGGCATGCGGCTGTTAAAACTCGAGCTACCGAGGATGAAGATCAAGAGCGAAATAGATTTGGATGAATTTTTGCAAAAAGTAAGTTTTGTACCTAAGACGACAGTATTATATTGTCATTCGGCAAGTTACGCCGCTCTGACTCATTAAGATTCAGGAAACTTTTTTTGGTACTAAACAGATTTTGTTTATTCTTTTGTTTTTACAGAATATTGTCATTAAATTTTAATAAAAAAGTAATGGTTATTAAAAGAATTAGATCAATAAACCAAATAGATGGATGCATTTTGCATTAGAAAGTTCACATGTCTTTTTCAGTCCTTCGTCCTAGATTTTTTCCATAGAGATCATCAAAACAAAAAAAAACAAAAAACATTCTTATTATGGTTTAAATGTCGTTATTTTCAAACCATTGTTTTATGAAAAAATCAATTTTAATTAATTTTTATATATATATATATATAAATCTCCATACCACGGTTGCCTGGAAGAGATCGCTTTTAGCGATAAGGCCGCCGGTTGTCACACTAGTTTTGTAAGTTTCTCTGTTTTGTTTTTTTGTTTAATAGTGTACAATAAAGAGTTTATCTATCTATCTATCTATCTATCTACATACAGATAATTGTTCACTGTTTTATTATATACTATCGATCAATATTTCAGGAAGGAATAAAAGACATCTTTAATAGTGAATCAACTGGACTGAATGCAATTCTAAAAGAGCGAGTGAATACAAGTAATGTATTCGTAAGCAAAGTGAGACAAAAACTGTTCATAGAAGTGGACGAGTTTGGTATATCCAGAGCTGAAAGAGGTTTGCTATACCTTTGTTAATATTTGCAATATTTATTACTAAGAGTAGCTGTGTCATGATAATTATGTCCAATCATAATAAAACAAATTCTGTCTTATCTTTTTTTTATGTAGATATAGATTTGCGCTTGACCACCAACTCGCCTGATGTTAAGCGACGTTGCGGTCTACGATGGAGCGCGCTTACCTAATCTGTATGTTAAACGGCTAAACCAACCGTTAAAAAGTTAGGCATTGAGATAGCTGAAAATCTAACTACGGATATAGGCTACATTTTATCATCGGCTACGTATTTATTACTACGCAGTACAGAGATAAAATTACGGGTCATTGTACCCCGCGCAAGCAATACCTAATAGTAAGTAATCGTAGTAACTAGTCGGTATATATCGCGCCCGCTCCTGTCACTGTACTAATTCCCAATCAATTACTAGAAGTTAAAAGTATCAACGCGTCTTAAAGATGCTTTGTCGAGTAGCATATCCATTGATATATTTGATACTATTAAACCGGAATACACATATTCAAGCTAAAATACATATCAATCCAATATATTAATTTTCAGATTTCGGTCAAAAGGACGACAAGGAATTTCCTGGTTTACCAGAAATTGTTTTCGACCGTCCTTTCTTATTCACAGTCAATTTGGAATTCTGGTCTCCGCCTAAGAATAACCCCACTGACACCTATGAACTGTTTACAGGCGTGTATTATGGACCAGAAGATCACTCTCTAAGGCAATAGCCAAATAACTTACTTTTTTAATAAAATTGCCATGTGTCTCATTATATTTTTTTCATTATTAGTTAGATATATTTAAATAAAGTAAATAAGCAAGAAGTTGCTCGCTTGATGTTTCGTTACGTTTAGTGGCATTTGATATTCCAAGAATACAAGTCTCGTTATTCAGCCACAAGGTGGACAGACGGTAACAAAGTGACCGCTGGATGCAAGCCGCTTCTAACCGGTCTTTTTGGAAATCCATAGGGGAGGCCTATGACCAGCAGTGGACTTCTTGTGGCTGAGATGATGATGAAGTCTCGTTTTAGACTATGTGGGATGTGATCAAAAATAGTCTTATTTGATCATAAAAAGTGGACCCACAAAATTATATTGAATTTTGACAATTTTAAATGTAATTTAGAGCTCCAAAAGAAAAAAAATATGGAACCTTTATAAGATAATTTCACTGTCCCTTTGTCTTTCTGTCTGTCAAGATCCTTTTTCTCAGGAACGAGTGAAGTGTGAGTGGAGGTTGAAATTAATATCTAAAACGTAGGTGTATGGTCAGCTAAAGCTGTAAAAAGTCAAGAGTGTGTACCGCGTGTGGTAACCTTGTTTGACGTCACCGACGCCGACGGTTCCAGCAGAACTGGCTGTCCGCAGCCAGCAATATGCTAAACTGGAACCGGTTTGTGGCTGTAATTCTAGTGTACAATTTTTGTGCGTGTTTGTGTGTGTTTTTGTATTTTCTTGTGTCCTTTGCAAATAAATATATGTCTATTTTATCTATAAGCTACTAATTTAAGGAAAACCAAATTTTATTTTAGTTTTCAACACGAATCTATTCTACTGTATCTATATTCTATGTTACATCTTGCCCTTTAATACCTTCTAACCCCCTAATACCCTTATCTAACCCTCTAAACTTAATTGTTAACTAATGTCTTAAATGTTGCGTCAAGTCAAGCGGCTACATAAGTAGTCTTTGATGCTCTGTCTACACCATAAGGTAAAATAGGCATGATATTATGTATCTATGTATTCTATTCAAATCAAAATATTATTTTTAGTGACAAACCGTTAAGGTTCCTTTTTTGTATTAAAACTGAAAAACAAATAAATGTATACGCCAACTATTTTAGTTTAATCTAACATATCTCAAATAGATATTAACATAACTAGGCACCCACTAAACCTGTACCTACCGTAGAGCACTTGATTCCTTCTGTATGCATAGGGAGCACTTACAATATTCAAATGTAGTGAAATAACAATCATAGGCGGTTTCTAGAGGGACTCCCATGTAGATACGCAAATCAAATATTTATATAACCATCAACAGTGGTGATGAATGGACGGATCACTTGGGATGGAAGATTGTGGTGGATATTTTAGTGTCAGGTCTTGTAATTAAATCATTTTGGGTGAATAATAATTGAGGACAAGTGCGATACAATCTAGACTATGCCTTGGATAGAATTTTATAAGAATAATAAATTAAGTAATTGTTTTATTCATAATGTTAGTAGTCAATACACTAAGTATGGCTTGGATAGAATTTTATTGTACGAGTAGAATAAATTAATTGCTTTATTCATATTGTATAGTTAGTATTCAAGGTGAAAGATCATCATCATCATCATCTCAGCCATAAGAAGTCCACTGCTGGACCTAGGCCTCCCCCATGAAAGTGAAAGATAATGAACAATATTGCTATTTTTACTCTACTACCGAAGCAGGGTAGTTATTTAAAGTTTTATGAGTGTATTTCTATTTATATTCTAACATCGAAAACAAGTGTAACTAATTCAAATTTCGAAAAGCGTGTTTCCACTTGAAATGCCAGATCTCCCGTGAAATCTGTCCTGTTGGTTAGTTTAGTAATTATCTTATTAAACATCCATTCAACAGCTTTATCATAATTTTTTATCTGATTATTTAGCTACTTAATTCACATTTTTAGTGTTTATTTCAGTATATTTTTAGTAGTTATGTTGTTTTATGGTAAGTTTTAATATTGCTACTTAAGTATTTAAATGAAATATATATTTAAACAAAAAAAAATAATATATAACAGTGCTCGTATCCATAATAAACATTTATAATTTTATAATAAATATAGATATATTATAATTACTCTGCAATCTCACGATCTCATTTCATGGCATTTGATTCAGTCGTTTGATTCTCAAAAAGTAAAAAAATAAATCTATCAAAAGTTACTTTTGCTTCTATGTATGATTTAATTTAATGTCCAAAATGCTTATAAATACAGTTAGTATAATTTATAATTATTTATTATTAGATTTAATTCACTAATAAAAATACATACCAACAAAGTTTTTCTATTCTACTTGCCGTGTCAAACGGCGCTCCCTACCAATTGAAGCGAAACAAAAGGTCAAAATAGCGCAAGCAACAACCGCACACGAGGGCCGTAAGTCGTCCATACATCCTCCATCGAGCCTGATAAGGGCTGCGCTCGAGCGTGAAGATACGGATTGAGCTGCCGGGGTCACAGAGACCCCGTAAGCTGTGTCACGCTCTGGAAACCGACAGACAGTACAGAAACTTACCGTCTTTTTATTTAATTTTTAGCTATACTGACACAGGGGTCCGTCACCTTTTTCAGATTTAGTTTTTTTTTTTTTTATATATTGTTACCGGACTACAAGTTTTTTTTTAACTACCTAACTTTTACTTTAGTGTGTGTATACTACGACCAGACCGGTGACCTGCAAGCAGCACGCGATCACGAGTATGACGCATGTGCCAGCCCGAGCCCTCCTCAACCATATGTTAGGGAAGCAGAGATACGCCACACGAAACTGCCGCAAGAAGGAGCCTTACCTCCTTTGTTTGGTATTAATAAACGTATTTAATTTTTCATTCATCTGGATTGCTGTTGATTATAACAAAATTGTTAAATACACTTTGGTTACTACGTATCTATCATCATCATTCAAAATTTTATTAAGCCACCAGAGTTAGAAAAGACGAAAATGAGTGAAAACTGTGAACATAGGAGACTTTAATAGTACTATAATATACAGAACGGACACTCTCCGTTTGCCGGAGATTAATGACGCGTTTGTCAGTCAAGACGCGTGTAGCGGGCTTCAAGTGCTTGAATTCCAACTGACTGCACTGCACTTGCGAGCGGCAATCAGACGACAATCGTAATTTCATATAATTATATGTGTGTATATACAGACGTCGAATTGCGTATTATGTGTCAATAATTAGCGCATCATAGTGTGGAGACTATGGAGTGCCATACGTCACGTCACGTCGCCGTGCGCGCGGCGTAGGAGGAAGCTTCACCAGTTTGAGGTAATTTTGACGTAATATGTTATATATATGTATTCATGTAAAACGCATGGGAATTTATACAACACAGCCACATCGCATTTTTTTAAAAGCTCTACAAAGCTTTATCACTGTCTTTCAAGTGTATTGTCGGTAGCAGAACGGATTTATTGTTTAAGACCCGCAACTGGACAGCCAAGTTCCGTGCACAGAGTCGATATGTGACGGGGCTTACTTCAAATGACGGGCAAAACTAATACGATGAAAATACAGAATTAGCTATAAAGCAATATGTTTTGGACATATTTTCAACCAAATCGAAGATAATTTGGAGAAAAATATCCGAAACCGACGAAATGATTTTGGAGAGTGTAGAGTTTGAACCCTGTTTACGAGCACTTGACCAACATTGTGAACTTATGACATGATCTTGCTATTCTTACAGTGAAAAAGGATCCACGCTCAGCATGGTGATTGAAAAAAAAATATTACAACTTATAGTGTTGAAATTTTTAAGCTTAGTGTAAAAACAAAAAATAATTTTGTATAAAGCTCACATGTTAATATTTTATTCCACATTATCTTTATTTTGCTAGTAACTGTAAGCTGTGTGCATATAAGCACATAAAGATTAGATTATGAGTGTGGGGAAACAAAAAACTCTTTTCGACATACAAAGCAGGGATTATTTTGATGTAAAGAGATTATTTTATATCTTGTAAGATATACTATTCATGATAATAGTTCACAAAGCTCTTTTATAAAGCTCAGTCGTCACAAAGACGCTAACTTCAGCTTTCGAACTGAGCAATTGAACAAATTGCAGTCAAAATGGGCAGCGCTGTGTTCGGTCAAATTTATAGAGTAGTACAGACCGCCGGACCGACGGACAAAAGATACATTTACATAACAAATTGAAGGGCTACGGATGTGCTGCGCCGTAGCCATGGCGCTACGGACGACGTCGCTACGAGCTACGTAACGCAGCCTCGTTTGTTTGGCTTTGACGTCGAAGACTAGACTTTGCGATTATTATGCAATTCAATCAAGTTTTAGTGAGATATGTATCGTTTTGTTGTTAAATTGACTACGTTTTTACGTAGATTAGGTCCAAAGACACTATGTTCAAACAAAAAAACAAAATCAAAATAGGTTCATCCGTTCGGGAGCTACGATGCCACAGACAGACACACACACAGACACGTCAAACTTATAACACCCCGTCGTTTTTGCGTCGGGGGTTAAAAATGCAATTCTTATTCTTCTCGTGTACTCAACACCAATAGTAAAATTAATTAATAGCAAATAAAGCATAACATTTTAGTTATGAAAACGTTTTTAAGCCTCGATCCAAAAAGAGCGGTGATATAAATTTCACGTATGTATCTGTGTAACTGTATTTATGTGTGTCTGTCTGTTGCATCGTAGCTCTCAAACCGTTTTTTTTTTTCTTAAAGAGGATTTTGTCTAGAGTGTTCTTAGTTATGTTTTTTGTCGGAGGTTTTTGTGTTTTCTAAACATATACTTGTAGACATAGACATAGACGTGTAATTTATTGCGACAAAAGACTTACAACAGAAAAAACAAAATAGTCAACAACAAATTGAGTTAAAAATATAAAATAAGTTTTTTGTCACATCCCGGCCCCAGCTCAGCATGATATTAGTACTAAACAACCAGCGCTTCTTTTCTGCTGGGCCCAGTAGGTGACGTCACAACTTAGAAAGTGCTCTCAGCTTTTCTAGAATGGCTTATGTAGGATTACCTTTGAATAATTTTGCCAGAGTAACTAATATTGTTGTTACCCGACTGCGAAAGAAGGAGGGTTATGTTTTTCGAGTGTATGTATGTAGATATGTATGTATGTATGTATATTTCTTTGGCACGCCCTAGTGCCTAAACTGCTTGTAGTATTTTTATGTGAGTGGTGTCAATAGATTCGTCTTAGTCGTGAGAGTGTCACTGGGTACATCAATAGAAAAATAAAAACAAAATTAAGGATTTTTGGCGGCAAAAAGTAATCTCAAAAAAATAATTATATATTTTAAAAATACATCGAGTGTGGTATCAAAATGAATAATTTTTAACGGTGATTACGAATATATATATGTATAACTTATATGTTTTAATGGAGTTTGAAATAGGAAATGCTAATAAATCACATCACACTTCACACTAATAATATACTCGTAAATGCGAAGTTTGTGTTAGTTTGTTACTTCTTCACGGTAAAACGGCTTGACGGGTTTGGCTGAAATTTGGCACACAGGTCGTTTATAATCTGGATTAACACATAAGATACTTTTTATCCCGGTATTCCCGCGGGAACAGGTAAAACAGGATTAAACCTATTTCATACCTCAAAAAAATTACTGACAATTGTTCCATTATAATTGTGTTTTAAGGTAAGGAGAGGGGAAAAAGGAGGGGGAGGGAGAGGGAGAGGGAGAGGGTAAAGTCAAGTCCTGTCAGTGAAGATGAGTAACATATAACATATCACAGAGACAGAGATGTATGTTTGTATGTATGAGGGTAAGTATGTAAGTATGTATGTTTCTATATGACAGCCTACAGCCTAAGCCGCTTCTCCGATTTTGATGTGCGAGATGTTATTAGATTCGTATTCATTTCCAGAGTGTCATAGGCTATAATATTTTGTAATAATAATTAATACATCTCTTGCAAAAATAATAAATGCGTTTTTTTTGTAACCTTCAACGAACTATTTCGTAACAAACAAGTGACTTTACTATAAAATATTTTAAAGAATGCGTATTTATAATATTTTACAATGATTTTATGCATACTTTCACACAAGAAACATACACGCAACAGCGTATCAAGTGTAACGAAATCGTAAGTTAGACTGCAAAAACCGCTTTTCTGCAGTCGGGTATTTTGTTTTTCTTTTAATAAACATACTGGTTTAAAAATGAGAAAAATAAATGATTCAAATACAGTAGAAATTGCGCTGTCATATTCCGTTAACTGATAACAAAAAATAAAATGATTAGCTCTCATCAATCTATTAAACAAACCTCCTAATAATGGAAGTGTCTAAAGAGCTAAACTTCCAAATTAAATTTATATGCAAAGGAAAAATACCCACTAAAAGCTTTTTTTAGCGTTAAACACGAAATGGAAACTTATTCAAAGAAATATCCGAAGAGTTTTAAAAGCGTTCCCCGGTTTATTTGCGGATAACCATTAATTTATTATTCAGCATGTAAATTGTTGGCCAACTTCTCAAATCGGAATGTAACTCAAATCGGAATCTTGAAAAACTTTGACTTTTTTACATCTCCGTTAGGCGGCATCTACACGAGAATTGATTGTGTCGTATCACTTACGTCATTCGTTTGATTCAATATCTATTCATTTGTTCAAATATGGTAATACATTTGCATATTGGAGTGGATAGGTCCGATTCCTAGCAATAAGCTTCAGATTTTGATGAAGGAAAACATCGTGAGGAATACATGCCTACATAAAGTTTATTTTCCTTTACAGGGTAAGCAGAACATTAAATACCATGAGGCTGTTTGACGCCACATTTAACCATAATTAGAGGGTTAGACGGGAGAGGGAGGGTATTAATATGTAAAAATATAATATCTACAGATTTGTGTAAGGGTATTTTCTAGTGACTATCACATTCAAGTTGTTTTTTATTCGTCCAACGGTGTAGTCCACCTGCCTTCGACAGCCAGTATCCATTTCAGGCTCGGTTTGACTACCATCTTAGATCACATCTTGACATAATATCAAGTGCACTAGGTGAAGATTTTAAATTTAACAATAGTTTTAAGTTTTGAAACTTTGAAAAGAAGGGAAATATAGTCCTCAGCTGACATAAAATATCAAGTCTAGCTAGAGCAAAATATCGTACTCAGCTGGCTCAAAATATTGTGCTTAGCTGGCGCAAAATATCGTGCATAGTTAGAACAAAATCATGACCAGCTGGCATAAAATATCGTGCCTAGCTGGAGCAAAATATCGTACCCGGCTAGCGAAAAATATCGTGCCTAGCTGACTCAAAAAATCTGTAGTCAAGCACCTAACCTGTTTTCCTGCTACTTAATTAGATCACATCATCATTTTATATTAGGCTAGCTGCAGTCAACTGTCTAGCTTCTGATCTCTGAAATGTGACTGAATAACTCTAGTCTAGCCTCACCTTTAATACTTCATAAACTTCTCGATTAAGAATTTTCCCGAACGTTTCGAATTAACATGGAAATATACTTTTTCCGTTTATCTTTCGGATTAATTTTTACATAATCATGAGGATTTTTCCGCGTAATGAGCGGCTTAATATTCATCATCGGCCGAGTTGGACGTTCCTTACGTTTACATTATAATTAATAACGATGAATATGTAATGTTTTATTGTAATGAGAGTCTACAAATAATAGAACTGATTACTTTTAACTTTGACTATGATAATATTTTTTTTCGATTTTACATTAAATATATCTAAATTTGACCGAGGATGGAGCTTTTTAACACGCATTTATTAGGTCGACCTGTAAGTATGTAACTAACTATGTAATGAAATCTAGGGTAACTAATTTAACCATCTTCCAAGGATCGTAGCGTCATGAAAATTGGCAGCTGTATGTAGTTCTGATGACAATACAATAATATGGTACTGTCGAACTGATCTGATGATGGAGCCGAAAGATATGAACTAGAACTTCACGATGGAACATCGTATCATAGCTGTGTTGGATTTGTTAGAAAAGTCTTGTAATGAACTTTGACCACAATAATTTGTAGCGTGTTTTTTAGTTTCTTAAACTGTAATTTATTTGATTTGTGTGTATGTTAACATACCTTCTAATAAAATAATATAGTAAATGATTTGTAAAATTTTCACATTTCTTTATAAAATTAAAATGTGTAATTGTTAATTGGCTTGGCTATTCATTCCAAACACATTATATATTCTACGTCTTACAATTATACAAATTTTAATTTTACATTGCCTACAGTTACAATAGTATACACAGATATTGCTAAATTTACACACTGTTTTTAAGAGCAGTAGGCCTTTAAAATATAGCCAAGATAAATTCAATACGTGTTCACTGCAATTTAAGATACTCGTAGCAATAAAAATGTTTTACGATATGAACTACACATTCAAATTGTATTGCTCATCCAAGATAGTATTTTTTCAATTATATTTTTAAGCACTCAATCTCGTTTTCGACCTAGCATATTCTTATGACAGATTTAATCCCATCCAAAGATTAATCATTGTAATTTCCAAAAGAGCAGTTTTATACCGTACATTTATAAAGTACATTATGAAGAGTACCTCGTCGGTTGAGTTACAGGTTCTATTACGGAGATGATCAGCTAGGATTCGTGTTACGGGTCGTTACACATCTTGATTTTGAGGTGTTCAAAATGCTGCTTTATTGATAGGTCCCGTTGTCGAGTGGTAATATATCATTGGTATTACCTGAGCTGGTAAGCTGTGGAGTGAGGATATGATTTAGTCAGCTGTAAATTGTGATTACTGATTCTGATGAAATTTCCATGGAACCAATCTGAAAGCATATTTATAAAATAATAATAATAAAGGAAAACATAACATAAATGACGGAGTTATACAGCTACAAAAAATATATCTAAATGTAATCATTTTCAAGCACGTCTTACTAACATGGATAATAATTTTTCCAGGATAGCGACTCAAACTAGACATACTTACATAGGTGTAGGCTTAGACTTAGTCTAAGGTCAGCATACCTAGATACCTAGCTAGTTCACCCCAACAATGGCCAGTCAGAGCTCCGGATACAATTTACATATTGAGGGGCTCAGTGGCGCCCCCTGCCGGCAATTGGCGTCTGATTCGATGACGCAATCATTCGATGATCGCTGCCGATTCAATGCGTCTAGCAGTAAGTGAATGCGCCGATTGATTGGAATATCAAATTCCATATTGGAGTACTTATTGCGTAGCTTTGATCATTGCGTGATCATTTTCTTCGGGTTGTGGAAATGATTTTATAACTTTGGATCATTTATTTGGCAATATTTGTTCTTCAAGATGTAAATAACAATCTTCGACTATCGATAGCAAAAAGCGAACAGGCCAAGCTATATGGTGTATGTATATGTTATATTTAAGATCGAAAATTAAACAAATGTCAAACTTCTATAACCGAAATAACTAGATAATTATAGTGAAATGTTGGGATTCATAGCGTAGCCGAAAATATTACTTACCTTACCTCATTTAATGCACCTAGCTTTATCAACTTTAACCAAAAAATATCTAAAAAACGTACACAGCGATTTAGGTCCACATCTTTTATGCGTACAGGAGTGGAACTCCTTGCCGTCTGCTCTGTGAACTATAATCTTGGAAATTGCAAGGCTAGAGTGAATAGAAATCTTCTAAATCATCCTTGGCCACACCGTCGCTTACCATCAGGCGAGTTGGTGATTAAACGTAGATCTATTAAAAAAAAAACTGTTGCCACAATGAATGCTTCCTCTCTAAGAGTAAAAGTTGAAGTTGGTCTGCCAAAAGAACAAGACCGTTTTGGAACGTCAAAAAAGACTGAAAACACTTGTTAGAGAAAAGAAGACGTACGTCAGTGTAATAATAATGAAATTACTTAACAAGATAACAAAGGTTTTAAAAAAAACTACGGGTCACTCACGTGCGAGACGCGTCACCGACCGAGAGTGACGTTTGCGCTGCTCCTTTGAAAAGACCGCCGAATGCGGTTGAAACTTTAGTCTGATTTTTCGGATCAATACAGACGTGAGTGACCCGTAGTTTTTATTTAAAATGTGTGAAAACCACGTTATTTTCAAATCTATATTTATTTACAACTGCAATTTATTAAAAAATATACAAAGGTATTAAAATTGTTCCGCTACGTGGTGCTACGGCGGCGGATATTGATGTAGCCGCCATTTCCGGCTGCCGACTGGCGTACGAACTTAAATAGTAGGGGAACATCGGGTAGAGCTACACTCTTACAATGTATTATTTTTTACAAATATTTTAATGTATGTTTAAATTACTATTCATAAGACATTTATTATGGTATGTTTGAATAGAGCTAACATCAGGTATGTTGATGCAAAAGTAACACAATCAAGCAAAAAATCCTGGTATTTCAGTTTATTTGCATTAACATAATCATATATTGTAAGTATGTGCCTTCTTTATAGGCAAACCATAGAACAAAAATAAATATATGATATATATCAAATGAAATGTACAGAATATAGTTACCTACAATGTTTTAGTATAAACAACATAGTTATTCATTGTGCAAACCTATTGCTAGAATGCTCTGCTTGAGTATTTTCTTGTTTTGTTGCTTAAACACAAAAAATATTGTTATTCGACGACTGTATTAGTCTGTCTGTCTGTCTGTTTGACAGTTACGATTCCACATACAGACACACAGATATTCAAGTAGATAGATAACACATTAAACTTATAGGTAATACCCCTCGTTTTGGATCGGGGCTTAAAAACTAAAAAAATATAAGCAAACTTTTCCTAAGTTTGCTTTATTTTTAATAAAATTTATTAAAATATATAAAGCATTATAAATATTATTTGTAAGCATACTGCACAATTCTTGTTCCTCTTTATGCAAATAGAATCTCTAATAAATGGTCTCTTTATGGACATCAGTTGAACCGAAGTCAGTAATGAGATATCTTGCCAACATGAAAATATTATAAAATACGGTAGTTGGTTATCTCAATGGATCATGAAATGATTGTGCAATATCATATTATATCATTAATATCTATTTATATCCTTCTTAATTCATGAGCTACCTGGAAGAAACTGTTTTTAGCGCATATGTCGCCTTTTACCTAGATAATGTGTTATATTATAAATGTTTTATAATTTTTTTTTATGTTAGATAGATCTACGATTCACCACCAACTCGCTTGATGTTAAGCAACGAACGGAGCTCGTCGATCTAAAAGATATCAATTCACTCTAGCCTTGAAAATTTCAAGATTGTAGCTCACAGCAAACAGAGATGGCGGCAAAGAATTCCATTCCTGTGCGCATCAAGAACATGGACTGATATCACTGAGTACGGGTTTTTGGCATTTCAATGAGAAATTGGTGATAATGCGCCGACTTTCTACTAGTCTTGCTAGGTACTTACAATGCTATTATACAATATTATTTTAATATTTTTTTCCGCCTACTCAGTGGTTAGTTATCCGGCGTTACCCCATTTTCCCCGATGTGTTGAAGCGGTAAGTATGTTACTGACGTATGAGAAATATTTTAACGTTATTTTCGATTGCAAATTACGAAATGAGGTTGAGAATTCGAATGTAAATTATTGGATCGGAGAAATTAAAACCAACAGCGGCAGTTATAACTACGACTCGTGGGAAACAATGAATTTAAGATGTAATAATTAAATGGCTTTTCGTTTCTTTTTAACCCCCAATCCAAAAGAGGGGTGGAGAAGAGTTATAAGTTTGACGTGTGTATCTGTGTGTCTGGCTGTGGCATCGTAGCTTTCAAATATTTTACATGTTGTTAGTATTTTAGGTCTAATTTTACGAAACATAAGCACGAAACACTAATTCTAAAAATCTCTAATGACTTAATAAATCTCAGTTCTTCTTCTTCTCTTGTCAACGATCGTTTTTTTATAAATCTCAGTTTAAAACACTAATTGTACATTACTATATTCAAATGTAAACATAATGATGTAGAACTCATTACGTCATCCATACAGGGTGTCCATACGTCTAGTATACGTAGTGTATGTACAGGATGTCGCATTAACCGGCCTGCGTAGTTTCATTAGTACAATAGCATCGTAGTTTCCGCCCTATAGACTTTTATTTTTGCTATTACGAATATTCATGACGTCCAGGTGTTGGGGAGGGACAATAAGGGGGGGGGGGGGGGGGGGGGATGTTGTTGTGGGATAATTCTATTTGTTTTTGTTAATGTGGTGTGTAAATTATTCCAGTACCTGACTTTTTGTGATTATATGATATTGATCGACGATTGAGTAATATGTACTAACTAGCTCTCAAGTGAAGCAGTTGGAATACATTGCTGTGTTTCGTGACATCCAACTTGAGGATGGTTGCTAGCCAGCCGGGCATTAAAGCATACCGGGTACCGAGTGGAGCACCCTACCACCACAGTTTTAATATACCTATCCTGTGTTTTATCGCCAATAACTGCATTATAAGTACTTAAGTTCAGTTATTTTTGAGGTTCCTTAGTATTACACTTATAACTTCGTCATGTCCGTCTGTCTGTCTGTCATACATAAATATTCAAAAGAATGTGTATTTGTAATCTTTTACAGCGATTTTATGCATACTTTCTCACAAAAATCGTTTACTGAACAGTGTACTAAACGTAACGAAGTCATAAGTTAGACTGCAAAAACCGCTTTTCTGCAGTCGGGTATTTTGTTTTTCGTTTAATATAGACACTTCTTAATTTTATTTTATTCAACAATAGCCTTGCACTTAATTGCTAATTTCTGACGCGTCCGTTGCGGTCTACGAAGCACAAATCACTAATAAATTACCTATTAGGTACTAACATAGACTTAGAATTTTTAGCATACATATAAATTCATCCAAACATCGCTGCTATGAAAACAAAATATATTTTATTCAAAGTTTAAAATTGAATTTCGGATTTACATAAATAGAATTGGTAATCGTAAACGCTACGCTTTTTTAGCGTTTGTAAAACTTTAATGGCCGACTTTAGCTACTTTAAAATTCATCAGCTCTCCTAACAGATATGCATTACAGAATTTGAAATGCAAACTCATGATTGCAAACAATAAAAGCTATCATCCTCGACCAATTGTCTCAAAATATGCACCCTCCATTTCATATACATTAAGATGGAAAAACTTTGTGTCATTTATAATCATCTCCCCTTATGAAAAATGGTACTTTTGTAGGTGCATGTCATGTAGAAATAACATGGCGCTGTGATGCATATTTTTAGATAATATTTATTAACTGACTGTTGACCCGTGATCGAGTGCTGCTTGCGGGTTGTGGCGGGTTCATGGCATACACACAATAGAATAAAAAATTAGGTAAGTTAAAAAAATCTTGTCTTCCCGTAAACAATGTATTAAAACTAGTTTGTAAATCTGGCAAAGGTCACGGACCTCGGTGTCCGTGGTGCTAAGAATTAAATAAATAAAAAAAACTGTTGATAAAATGAGTCTTTACTCACCTTCTCATCGGTCTTGGTCATACATGCTTGGACAGACCTAAACAACTTAATAATATATTTTTGCCACAGAGAATCATGATGTTAAATCTATTTACTCTCAATAATTTAAGTTGTAGATACCCGAATTACAGTAATATTTGCACACTAGGTATTGCTTAAGGGTTACTGCTACTTTGTTAGAATACTATACCATAATAGGATGCAGACATAATATACCATAATAGGAAAAATCGTAAGCAATCTTGGTGATAGCGGCATAAAGGCAGAGTGGAATTAATTAATTCGTCAAGATTAGTTAAATATACAACCTGTAGACGAGTACCAATATTCAAACAAACATAAATTTAAGTAGATGAAACCAAATTTTTACCTTAATAAAACATAAAAAAAAACGGACAAGTGCGAGTCAGACTCGCCCACCGAGGGTTCCGTACAATTCCGTTTCCTTTTTTCTTTTGAGGTACAATATGACAACAAAATGTTATTTTTAGGGTTAATAATAACATTTTGTTGTCATATTGTACTTGAACTAAAATATTGCAAATTCTTCATCAATACCTAAACCACTAATACCACAGGCATTCAAAAGTGTAGCACAAAACGAGAAAAACCACAAACAAACACCAGTATTCAAAAAACAAAATTGTCGCCCTACAGAGTATTTTGCGGTGAAACAGAGGGGAATCAGAAATAAATGCCTACCGAGCGATGTGTCGTTTTAATCTATAAATTATGTATGTAAAATGGAAATATCATTTCGAGAGTATAGCTTAATAACTCTATTTGTGTGCGAGTTTGCGGAAAATGTGTGGGTGTTACTAAAATTAAAACGCTGATTGGCTCAGTTTCTAAAATTCAAACTAGTTAACGACCCACAATAAGATCAAAGCTGGAATTATGAGCAGTTTTCTCTTTGACTGGATTTTAGCTGGACATATTTGTTAGATACGAATAAATAATTAAAGAGTTAGGTATATCTTACATCAAGTCCTTACAATAATAAAAAAAAAAAAAACTCGAAACTTTTTCTTGCATTGTAATTATTGTGAATAGGTTTCTTCTAGGCAAGCGCGCTCCATCGTAGACCGTATCTGTCGCTTAACACCAGGTAAGTTGAAGGTCAAGCGCAAGACTATTTTCGATTAAAAAACTCGACATTGAATAATAGCTTGGAGACTTTATAAACCTAACATTATTAGAAAATTTTAAAAGATCATCTTATACTTAAGTATGTAGGTTATTGTATTGGTAATTATAAAGTGATTAGTGGATCCAAGTATTACTTACATGCCTACCATTTTTCCAAATTTTGTTTTATAATGAAAGTACTGAACTGATTTTGATATAATTTATAAGGGACTTTCTCTGAAGTATGCCCTGACAAACAAAAAAGAATCATCGAAATCAATTCGTGATGGGCGAATTAATTGCTTTACATATATACAAAAAAAACATACAGTCAAATTGAGAACCATCTACCATCCCGTATCAACCATCCTTTTGAAGTCGGTTAAAAACGAACGCTCCGTTACTATGACGATAACAAGTGACGATGTAGATACTTGAAGACGGTAGCCGTTTTTGACTGGAATGGAAACTGGCTCAGAAAGTTAAGTTGAGTCTACTTAGCCACTAGAGACAGATGAACACCTCGATACAGACCGATACGAACTAAGCCAGGACAGTAATATCAGTTGTAAAATTTTACTGCTATTCCAGCTTATAGATAAGCTCTGTACTGCCAAGTTAGGCGCAGGTATTCTGCTATACGCTACGCTGTGGCACTCTGTTCTTATCAAGTTGTACTACTGGTTCTTGTTACTTTGATACTGTGGCTTTTGGATATGAATATTTACATTTGAAAGTCAGTTATTAGAGTTTTATTAACTATAATTGTATAATAGTATTTGCTTTGTCTATTTCATCTAATATTTTTGGTTCCAGCAGATACGTTTTTGTTAATACCAAATTCAACGTTTAACCTTTCAATAAAATGGTCTTCCCAATTGGCATCAATCGAAGCTCATTACCGTTCCAGCCCACCGCTGGGAATGGAGTCGTTATAGTAATGAACCACTATCGGTATCGAGTGTACCCATTCGATTCCATTCGATAATCGATATAAAACTTTATGGGCACATCACTAGCGGATTGCCAGATATGGCCAGGTGAGTGAGTAAACGTTTATGTAGCAACAAATACTTTAGTATACTTTAGTATTGGTTACTTACTGAAGTTTGTTCGGCAGGAAAAAGAACTAAAAATAGAGTTGATTTATTTAAAATAAAAACTATATAAATAAGTAATTACATAGTAAATAAACCGGAGAAGTGCGAATCAGACACGCCCTAACGTAAACAACTAACTTATATTTTCTTTCATAAACCGAAAAATATACATCGTAAAAAGATTTAAAAACCTGTTTTAGCTTGTGCTAATGAAGCTATTTCATATACTTAATACCCACATGATATGGATATAGCACTTTAAAATTTGGAATCCCCTTCCATGCATAAAGACCCTATTATATATATATTTTGTGATTAAATTATAAATGTACAGTTTTCAGATTTTTGACGCGACAATACGTCTAATAAATCGATGAACGCACGCACGCTGCACGGCTGCACGCACGAAAAAGTATGACTCATTGTCCCGTTACGTTACGCTCATTGTCCCGTTACATCATCATCATTTCATCAATGTTTTGTTATGACGGTGTCACGTTAAACTATCGTCCGTAAGCTGACTTTACAGACAACCAATTTTTTTGTGTACTATGTATAATATGACAATGCTTCTTGCCTTTTAATTCAACGACTTATTAAGCCTTGCTTAATGCAGAAAAGAATTATCCAGTATTTTCAATAAACGAAACAAAGCGATTTTTTATGGCAGTCCCACAGAATTTCGGACACATCTAAATCAAGTAATTCGAGCAGTATATTAAAGAAGAGAGTCGCGGCGAGCGCACCTGCCCAAGAACCCCGGACGGGCTGACAAACTAACAACTCCGAAAACAAGTTACATGGCGTCGGGCAGCCGGTACATTAGCATAACTAATTAAATTGTGGAGAAACTCGGCACACAGGTGCGACCGCGGGCGGCGGCTAGTCGCGCGCCGACCTGCTCCGACTCGCCGGAAAGGTAATGTGGCTGGCTCCGATTATCACTAAAAAGATTTTTTGATTTGATTTTACAATTTATGTAAAAGAATAAACAAATCTTATGGTTAAAAAAATCCAAAAACTGCATTTAAACAGCTATTTGATTAATATAATCATAAAATTGGAAATGGTTACTAAAGTACTGAAGCAATATATATAATATTTTTTTATGAAAATACTTGGAAACTATATAAAATACAACGCAAAAATAACTTTCAAAATCGGAGCAAATCACAGTTGGAAAATATTTTTGGAGGATATTTTCACACGACACCATCTAGCCCCACAAAAATCCTCCTCCTCATAAAATTCATACTGGCTGGTATCAGTAGTTTTAAATACATGTCTTGCCCGAGACATTGAGTTTATTCTGACCTACCCTCAGTAAACATCCCAAAAGCCCAAAAGTCCCAAAAGCGCTTCTACATTACCAGCCGTAAATAAAAATAAAGACGTCGAAACTTGCAACTAGTGTGGGGAAAGATACTAAACACGACGGCGCATTTAAGACGTTGTTATGATTACCACTTGACATTTACCTCCACAAGTGGTGATTGTAGCTTTATATCTTTTAACCTCCGACCCAAAAGAGGTTATAAATTTGACTGTGTAGATACACCTGTATCTATGTATCTGTCTGTGGCATCGTAACTATCAAACGAATGTTCCGATTTTGATTCATTGTGAGTGTTTTAGTTAAGTTTCATCAAAATCGGTTCGGCCGATTTTTTGTTGGGGGTTTTTGAGTTTTCTAAACTTATAGATGAGGCAAACAAATCAAGTCACAGAACTACACACTAGTTCAATTACAAATAATGAACATCATTACGTAAAATACGTAAGTTGATGATTGCTCGCAATACAATTGTTTGTTTTGTTTATTATGTGTAGCAATAATTGTAGCTCTTATCAGTTATAGCGCGTTACGACCTACCTAGTGTGCAAACTTACTGTAGTTTTTCGTTGAATACATTCGCATAAGTTCGAGATTAAAGCGCGCAGCTATCTCTCTCGCGCATCACAACATTTTTAAACATATAAAATCATTGAGTAGATATTGGAAAATTTAGAGCTAAATTTGTTTATTTAGAGAGGAGAAACATTTAAAAAAAAGTTTTAATCAGATATTATTTATACTGGCGCCGGAATTAGAGAAAAACATATATTTTCTAATTCCTCAACCAATTTAAAAGATATCGAAGAAAAACTTGTTTTTAAATATTTTTCGTGTCTAAATAAACAAATTTAGCTCTAAATTTTATAATACCTTTTGTTTAAAATGGTTGTGATACACGAGAGAGATAGCTGCGCGCGTTGAGCGAATCCTTAACCAACTGTCCGGTCTTTTTGAAAATCCATGGAGGAGGCCTATGTCCAGCAGTGACTCCACTGCTGGACATAGGCTTCCTCCATGAATAAGAATGATCCCTATCCCTATCTTAAGGATTCGCTCAACGCGCGCAGCTATGTCCGGTCTTTTTGAAAATCCATGGAGGAGGCCTATGTCCAGCAGTGACTCCACTGCTGGACATAGGCTTCCTCCATGAATAAGAATGATCCCTATCCCTATCCATAGGGATATGGATCATTCTTATGGCTGAGATGATGATAATATTGTATAAATAAAGACTAGTACTTTACAAATAGATAATTACTGCCCAACGGGACTCATCAATAAATTTATTATGATATAAAATAATTCTTTGCAACATAGCCTTGTGGCTCAGTTCGTAGTGTCTACGTCTACCTGCTGAATTGAAAGGTCGTGGGTTCGATCCCCACCCAGGGCAAACATTTGTGTGATGAGCATGGATGTTTATTCTGTGTCTGGGTGTTTCTATGTATCTTAAGTATATATTTACAAACAAAAAAGTATATATGTATTCTATCAGCCATCTAGTTCCATAGTACAAGCTTTGCTTAGTTTGGGCTAGATGGTGTTGTGTGAAATGTCCACAAATAATTATTTATTAGCTGAGTTAGTATCAATGTTAAGCGATTGTTGTAGTCTACGCATAAACGCGAAATTAGTAAATAAACGTATCTATATACTTCATCATCATCATCATCATTTCAGCCACTAAAAGTCCACGAATAGATTTTTGTTTCCCTGAATATCCAAAAAGATCAGTTGCCACTTCTGTCTGCCTTTTAGCTGTTCATTCTGCGCTGTCCTTCTGATACGTGGTCTCCACTCAAAAACTTTCCTGACACATTGCTCACCGCCACTTCAACATATTGGGCCTTACCGAAACGATACTTAACTTTAACCGACGTCTTAAATTCTCTGTCTTCTTTCCGCAAGTGTCATTACCTGTCAGCAAGAAGTTGTCAAAATATGTTAAACATTGCTTAAGCATTGCTTAAAGTTAAGTAACGTTTTTTGGTAAGACCATAAATGTTAAGTAGCAGCGGGCAGAGCACACAACAGATTACTAATCCGTTGTGCTATGACTTTGGTTTTTTAACAGATCTCTTCATTTCTGATCCGTTCAAAATCTGTATATATTTACAATTGTTCCAGTGCAGCCAGGAAAAATAAAGCGTTTCCTACCTTTTCCCATCTCCGCCGCCGACAAAACCGCCAGGGAGTCCGGCCCTCATACAATTTGCTATGTAAATTCTTGTGTCCACGCGCAAGTAGGTTACACGGGATGAAACAACAGTTTGTTTATGCTCCTTGTTTATACTGCTTACGGGTTTATGGGAGGTTTTTTAATGGGATTCTACGGATAAATTGTGAAGCCCGAAATGCTTTTGGTGTGTTTTCTTAACGAATATAATATCAATCTGGAATATATTAACATTTGTTGTTACATAAGAGATGTAAATGACTGAGCGTGCGTACGGAGCAAGCCTGTGTATAAGACGGCGCTTGCCAACAGACAAGTGAACGATCTTCGCCTTTTACCTTTGTCCGCTTCATTGCTATCAGTACCCAAAAAAACTGTAGGTTAAATGCGGGCTAATAATAATATATATAACTAAGAAAATAACGAATAAATAATATGATCATTGTCCCGATAGTCGTTTCGGTGAACGCTGTCATAGCGAAGAGCCTCGACCAACATCTCAAGAGGCTCTCGCTAGATGTTTGGGTCAAGGGTCGGATACAGAAGGCAGTCATCCTAGACACAGCACGTATTGTCAGGAGGTTCCTCTCTCTGTAGCCCCTACCACCGGCAGCTTGAGCCCCGCCCCGCTGCCTGCGGCACCCTATTTTCAAGTTTTTTACAGTATTTATGTAATTTTTATTAGTTTATATTTATATTGTAAAAAAAAAAAAACAAGTAGTAAAATAAATGAATGAGATATAATTACATTTACGATAAAATCAAGTTACCGATGGTAAGTGACAATATACACAGTAGAATAGAGATGCCTAGGATTTTTCCCATCAAAAAACTGTGTTGAACTGCGTCTTAGCACGATCCATAATCATGTTATTTTCTAATGCGTGGAATAGAGAGAAGCCAAGAGTTATGCGATTCTAGTGCGGACAAGGCTTAATGTACGTTCCAATTCAAACTCAATATTTTCACAAAACAACCACTCCAATAGTTCTAGAACGAGCCATAAATGGGTACGCTCACACTTGACACAAACAAAACAAGCGAAGGGTCAGAATTGCAGCGGACTCCGCGTTCCAATCAACGCCGGCTAAGCGGTTCCCGTTTCCGATCATAGATGGCGCTCTACCAACACGAATCTAAACGCAATCGCGCCTTTGTACGCCCATTGTGCTGAAAATACGAAAGCTCGTCCGTCCTTCCGGCCTTTATTTCGATTCACGTCGCTTTGTGCTAAGTCCTTGATTTTGAACTGTTGTGCTATTTCAATTGACGAAAGCACTGATTTGACTTGGTTGAGTATGTACTGCTTCCTTCTTGCAAGGTTTAACAAGTAGGGTAGCAAGAATGTTTTAGGAGGTTTTATATCAACACAAAATTTCCTATTATTTAAAAATTATTAACGTAAACTTGACTCGCATTCGACAGGTTTTTAGTGTCTGTTGTGATGCTTCAGATATACTTCTCTATTTATGCCAATTGTGTTGGATGGGGCTTCATATTGTGTTGGGCTTCATTTTGATTTTTTTACATTTTGTCATTATTGTTATTTGTTGATAAATTTGTTGCCTTTATAATAATAACATATTATCTATCAAAATGTCATCTTCATACCTATATTACTGTCAAAAGTTACAGCTGTTTAAGGGTAGTACAAACAGACAGACAGAATATCCCGTAGCTTCGGTAATAGGCTTTACTCGTATTCTGCCTAAAATCTTGATTTATCTCAAAAATATTGTTATTTTTTACCGACTTCCAAAAAGCAAGAGGTTCTCAATTCATCGGAATATTTTTTTAAAATTTTATGTATGTTCCCCGATTATTTTAAGACACACCAATTCGAAAAAATCCTTTTTTGTTTAAAAGGATATACTTCCCAGGTAGTTCCATAATTTTTTTATCGAAATCAGTTCAGTATTTTGGTTTTTATAACAAAATAGCTGGAAAAATTTGTCATCCAAGTAAACGAATTGCGTATTTTAACGTTTCTTTTTAGTTTTTTAAACAATTACTTGTTGTGTAGTGATTTTAGTTTTACTATGATAGTTTCTTTGATGTCTTGAAACAAACAAAACCTCGAACTTATGTTCGTTTGAGTAAGAACGTACCCAGAACGCTTCACTGTCTCTGAATTCAGCTTTACAAAAGTTACCTTAGGCATTCGGGTGCTTTTTTCTTGATCAAAGAGATTGAATTAAACTGCCTTTATTGCGGTCGGGGGTAGTTACGACTGGAGCAGAATGTCGTCAGATGAAAGAAAGGAATTCTTTTGACGTGTGATTGGTTCGTGTTAGCTGCCTACCTTTGTTTACGCGATAATATTGGCGCGTTTCACGAATTCGAACCTTTTTCTGGGAGAAAGTAATTTTTGAAGTTGAAAGTCGAATTCCAGACGTTATTGACTAGAAATACATAATATATATATTCAAAAACAAGTGATTTTATTTCTTTAATTACCTAATGACAAACTACATATTATGTACATACCAAAACATCTATAAGTATTTAAATGAGTCAAATTACTACGGAATCATGAAAGTCTGTAATTAACAAAATTTATATTAAATATTCCACGAGAACTCTATATTGTTGATTAAAGAAAAAGAAAAATTGTTTATTGTATATATCCAAATGTGCCCATAATGCTCGCAGTATTCCTCCTTTGTATGGTCAAGGAAATGTGCTGAGCAATAAAGAAACCTGAGCGTGAGTTACGACCTTTTTCTTTGAGCTGTCACCTCAACACGCGTACGAATGTAAATATATGTATAATAAATGCGTTACGTAATTTTTTATATTCACTAAATAAATATCTGTTTAGTTATAGTTATTCTTATAAAAGTTATATATTTAAGTAGCTTCCTAAGTTAATTTTATAATCGAAGTCTAACAGAGTTAGTTGATTAAAAACGCAGTGGATTTTAGTTAGATGGCATTTATTTAGCACACACCGAAACCTTACATCGCACCTACGCCATTTCCAGAACCAGAGAGAATAATAGCGTAGACAAACAGGAATAGGAAACACAGTAAAGCATAGACAATCATACTATTCATGGGCTATCGTTAAACTTATATTCTAATAAAGTCAAAATATTCACACTACTGTAAGAATAGTCGCACTTGCAACTTACTCAGTTCACTTCTAAATAAAATTACAACCAAGATGGTAGGCATTACACAATACCATTCCAATCCTCCCTCTCCCACATGCAGTAGTTAGTGTATACCTAGGCACTAGAAGTGCCTAGGCCTCGCGTATCACAGCGAAGAGGCTGACATTCAGTGCCAGACTGCCGGTGAGCCTAGAAGCACGCATCGCAGAGCACAAGCACAAAACTCGCGAAACTTACAAAAAAGTTTCTAACTTCTATCATATAACTCAAAAAGTAGTCAAAAACGTGTATCGAGACTAACTCTGTAATCCTTTGTAATCTTCCAAAGTAAATTTCTGATAAACCGTTTTGAATTTGTAATATATTTTTTGCTATAATAGTATTTAGAATTCTTCGTGTTTTAGAAGTTTTAGTATAGTCGAAAAGCTAACTCAGTCGGTTGTGAATAGTAGATGCTGTAGTCGTGTAGTAGTGCGTTAGTTTCGTATACGCTCATATTAGGAACTTTTGAACTATTTGTGAATTTGTTATTACTGCGGCTGGTCGAGATTTTTGGTAAGTTTAGATTTTTTTATCGATAAAACCTTGAAAGTTTTTGTCTGACTTTTTAATTAATATGGAAGAATCAAATATATAAAAAAACGGATATTTAACTTTTTTTGTCTCAACTTAAATAAAATAATGTATTTCGTAACTTTTAAATATATGGTTTATGCAACTATTCACTCTGAAATTACGAAAAATTATATTACCAATTGCCTCATGGCGCCGATCCGCAAGCGCGTAGCATCGAGCTACGGCGTAGCGTTCGCCGTTACACAGTACCACGTGTTTTGGCGTTACTAAGTGTGATGTTAGTTACAACCATAGACTTCTATAGATACCCCAAGTGTTTGTACCTAGCGTGTCAAAACGAGTACGATACGAGTATGTCACGTACGATAAAAATCGCAGTTGACGACCAAGATTTATTTAATTCGAGGTGATATATACTTCCGATTCGATATTTTGTCAACTAGCTATTATCGTACAAGTGCGCGGATGCGGTGACAACTTGACATTACTCGATTATTGTAACTGTTAATAGTTATTTAAATTAATATAATTATGTTATAACATAATTAATAGCTTAAATTGTTTATTTAAAAAAGGTAAAAATGAGAAATATATTCAAAAGTGAAAATAATAGAACATTGTAACAAGAAATAAGTGAATAAACATAATAATTTTAAAATCAAGTGCCAACAAAGCCTAAAGACGTTCAGTACAAATTGACAAACCTCTCCAGGGTTCGGTTAGAACAACACATTAACTAATGGATTTGTTTAAACTATTACTCCGCCGACGTTAATACCGTAGACGGGTGGGTGTTCCGTACAAAAATATTTGGCCAGCTTTTAAAGTAATTACGCCATTTTCCAGTACTGGAAGCTGAGTTTGCTGGGCTGTACATATATTGTAGGGCTGCGGCGGGCGGCTTTACTTTACAAACATATTTCGGAAGTTATTTGTAAAACGTAATATATGATGTGTCTAATGGCCACAAAAAAAAACCTTTGCGCTGTGTTTTAGTTACTATTGTATTCAACAGAAATCAGTCAGTTTACTTTTAAATTAACCGACAAAGATGAATTAGTCAGTATGATGTTTCTTTGTTTTGTTTCTATGTACAACACAACTAATCAACCGCGTAGCGAAAAACGTTTGTGAATCTACCGTATCAGTTTTTTTTTTATAAAACAAAACACCCGACTGCGAGTAGTCACTATACTTAGTTGGGTAAATAATATAATCAACATTGCTTCAACAACTGAGACGTATATAACGATATTATCATTGGTCGAAATTCACTAAAGAGTTTGGAACATAGAGCGTGTCAAAAAATACGTACATATCTTGCGAAAAATATTTTAATCTTCTTCGGCAGTAGGATATAAAATGGTATATTATGGGAAGTCCCCCAAATATTTCAGGTCTTTTAGTTCAGTAGTTTTTAAATCATCTTCAGAATTCATAAATATGTCGTTTAAGAAAAGTGAAAAATGGAAGAATCCATTCAAATAAAGAGAAAACTGTTAACTGTTCCCCAAACATTAATCCAATTTAGATGTTTTTTTATCTGATTATAATCTGAACTGTCTAAGCCTCTACGGTTTCAAATTTTGTTGTAAGTTGATATTTCAATGTTTAAAAAAAGCAAACCGTAGAAGCATAGTCGTTAATAGTTCCAACAATAAAATAAAAACCGGACAAGTGCGAGTCAGACTCGCCCACCGAGGGTTCCGTACAAACTAGACAAAAGGGGGAAATCATATTTTTTTTATATTTTCCTTCACAAACCGAAATGATATGATATGATATATTTATTGATATATTTATATAAAAAAATTACATGTCATAATAGTATTAACATATAAAAAATAAAAATTGTTCAGTGTTAACAATCATTACAAAAATAAAATTTTTGAAATAGTTATTAAAATGGTTAAACATCCGGTTAAGCATACAGAAAAGTATACATTGTAAAAATATTTAAAAACCTGTTTTAGCTTATGCTACTGAAGTGCTTTCATATGATAGCCCACATGATACGGTTAATTCAATTTAAAATTTGGATCTTCATTACTTGCATAAAGACACAATTTTTTTGTAATTAAATTAAAAATTTCCAGTTTTCGGATTTTTTCCTATGTGTACTTTAACACAATGCTTTTTGCCAAATTTCATTCTTCTAGGTCAACGGGAGGTACACCGTAGGTTTTAATTCCCTTGTGAGTGTCGAAATGTGCGTTTTTTTACGATATATTAGGCTGTAACTTTTTTTTACGAAAACTTAGAAACTTTATTTTTCGTTCTGCAGCAAGATAATATGAATCTGCGTATATGGTTTTAATTTCAACTCGATAACCTCACGAGTTCCCGAGATAAAGGTCTTGTCACCCGACGGACGGACAGACGGACAACAAAGTGATCCTATAAGGGTTCTGTTTTTTTCCTATTGAGGTACGGAACCCTAAAAAAACAAAATTGCATAAATAAAGAAGTAGAAACCCGTTTTCTCCTGATGTATGAAAAATACGTAATTTGCTGGCAAAAGATTGCATGACGATTCTCTTACTAGTAGATTTATCACAAAACCACCCAAGAGGATGTCTCAAATGCAAGAGTGACTAGAGAAAAACTTACTTAACTAGAAAATTATACGAATAATCCGCGAGAGAATCTAAGTTTGCTCGAGAAAAAGTGTCGACTCTTTAATAAGTTTAAGAGATTTATATAAGTGGTTCCGGGAGCTGCACACTTCATCTGATGTTATGAAGCTTACGAGTTAATTCCGTATTGTAGAGATTAAACTGTACGCGAAGAGGTTATTTTAAAGTTTTGTTTATTTTGTTGCTTAGTTCTTTAGGTATGTTTTTATAGAAACTGTACGTATGAGAATTGATATTTTTTAACACAAGGTTTTATTTACGTTTAGCCATTATTTATACGGGCAAAGGTTAAAATCTTAGATATGGTAATTATTAAATTGATTAAGATAAGTTATTTTGTTTGATGAAATAACTATTCCATCAAACAAAATAACTAACTAACAAAATAAAGAATATATGACACAAATATTTTTATAGGTATATAGTTCGTTGAAAATGTATGTGGTTGACCTAAAATATTTTATTTAGTTTATTATTCAAAGACATAGTTATTAAAACCATGCCATTGCATTTAATTATCGTAGACCGTAACTGTCGCTTAACACCAGGTGAGTTGACGGTCAAGCGCAAGCCTATCTTAAAATAAAATAAAATTGACAAATCTCACGATACCTAAACATTATTTATTCAATATTATCCTAAAATATTTCGTTTCATAGTTTAAAAAGCTGGTATAAATACTTCCGGCACAGCAGAAAATTACTGTAATTTGCAAAGACGGTCCTTTTAGAAGGAATTATACCTACTTTTGTTTAATTCATCTTGTCAGTTACAACTGTAAAACAAACACATTCTGTTTAGAAACACCATATTTTATTCTCACGTCAGAAACTTTCTGTTTCATTGGATTTTTTTAGTTTCAAATAGTAGGAGTTATAGAACAAATGTTACATGCGTGAATACAATCTTTGAGAGGGACTAAGTATCAAAAGTCGATGTTTATATTGAAAATAAAATAATTTACATTAGTTACGCAAATGAATAAGCAAATGATTTAGGTATTAAAGCAATTAATTTGTAATGTCAAAAAATTGTAAACTTAAATTATTTATTTTATGTAAATTTCACTTGAAGGTTTTGTGTATAGATGTGCCAGTTTTAATCAAAGGTGTCGAGGGAGGCCTTTGTCCAGCTGTGGGACACTACAGGCTAACAACAACAACAACATCAAATTTTACTATCGCATCTATCGACATTCAAAATAACTCACTTGTCATTAACTTATTCAATTCTCAATATCAATTTTCTTATTTTCTCCTCTCTTTAGCTTCCAGTAAATCGTACAAACCTAGTATAATGAAACTATATATGTATATTCAATGTAAATCATAATTATTTCTTTTGATTACAATTTTGCTAACTAATTCTCCAATATACAACGCAAAGGGTTAAACGACCCTCAATTTTATGCATTGTATCCGAAATTAGGCAAGCGAGTCCAACTTATCCAATATTTCAGGCGTCCAGACGCGCAAACGTACCGTAGTTCAAAAATACGTCATAACCAGACGGTATATTGCGAAACCGAAGTGTCCCGCGAGCAGTAGTTAATTAAAACAATAAATTTAACACCCTGGCCGAATGGTGAGCAATGAATATGTCAGGATGGCAGGGTCCCCAACTATTCCGGAGGTTGGACGTAAACTGTTTGGAATTTTGTCGTTTCCGCGTGTGGCCATGGGACGGGAGAGCGGTGGAAATTAGCGTGTTCGTATAAACAAGAGTTTGTTACTTACCGTGTTACTAATATCGCCTGCTCTGCTCGCCTATAAGAACTTTAGATATAAACGGTAGTGTTAGTCTGTAGTGTAGTGTTTTTTTGGATATAAATACAGCTAAGCGTAAGTAAATAAGTCTGTATAGACTGAGCGGCCAGCCCTATTGTCAGACCTACTAAGTTACCGGAAGGCCTCTGACCTAGCTTGACGATTGCTGTTTTTTAAGAACAAACAGCTAGGACCTATAATATAACGTGCCACCCGCCCCACGGTAGCGATCAGAAAGAATTGGCACTCACGGTCACCCATCCAAAGACTGACTGGTCCGTACGTTGCTTGACATTGGTGATCGTTCAAGAACACCTAGCTATGCCACGAGTGCTACAAGCGAAAATACAGCTTCAAATTCTCCTTCAATGTCAATGATAAAACTTTTTTGCTACTTATCCTGACTACCTTAATACTAACTTGTTTGAACTTTATATATTACTTTAACACCCGGAATTTCACTTTTGAAATAAGTCTTGGAGCCATTTCCATTTCGTGAGTAATTAGCCAATACTGTCAGTGTATATTTGTCTGGGTGCGGAACGGAAGCTTCGGTGTGCGAGTGACACTCGTACTATGGGCAGTTTTATTATAAAATTGTGTTTGGGTTTGGGTAGTAAATTTTATAACATAAAATAATGTCGTAGTCTATTGAAAGTTAGATAATATATGTTTCCAAATTATTAAAATACAAAGAGTTGTTAGGTATTTGATAAGGTAAAAAATGTAACAAGGAAAATTATAATTTTGGTAACGAGTTTCCTGTTCTCCTTATGTTTATTAGTATCAATGAGAACTATGCGCGACCGAAATTTGAATAGTATTTTATCTCTTAGTAATCTACGACTTAGTAGCACCTAGCAGCGTTAAGGCTACGGCGTAGACTGAACCAAACGACACATTAAAATAGATTATTATACTGTTTTTCTTAACTTATAAATGTATACAAAAATTACAAATATCTGCCAAATAAGAAATTATACTGTAAAAAAAAGTAAAACTATACAGTAATAAAACATTTTTTTCGGTAACTTTAATACAATCGACGTCCGTAAGATAAATATTCTGTGTGTAATAATAATAACGTCACATAATCATAATTCAATATTATTGTTAACGCCTACGCTTTTTTTCATACTATCTAATTTTACCAGTGAAAGTGATATTTTTTATAAGGCACCTTCAGTGCGCACTCAATCTTTTTACGAACAACAACACTTCGCCACATCCCGAAATAATTGTTAAAAATTCAAGAAAGAGTCGAAGAAAGCCGCCGCTCCTAAAGAAAACATCACGGGAACCTTGAAGAAATATACATTGCAGCGACCGACGGATGATTAGCCTAACGTGGAGACGCAGCACAGGCCAATGCAGATAAGTTTCCTTCCTAATGTTGTTCCGTGAATCCATATAACCATCAATCCACTATTCCCATCCGTTTTTCACCTATTTTTTCGCGTATATCATACAATTATCTGTGCTGTATAGCTAAACATAATATTTTCTAATGTTAAATCTAACATTTATAAGGTGTAAATCCATAACAAAAAATATAATTTTATTTTCTACCCACGTACATTCAGCAAAAAATAAATATCTATAATTTTCATTTTAATATTTAATAATAAGTAAAATTTTTCTGTTTTGAGTTATTTTCATCGTTATACGAGAGCTCAATATTACGTAATTTTGTTATAAAAAACCTCTGAAATAGATTTTTCATTGTATATTTGCAATAAACTCGCGCGTACTTGCCGAACATTTCAGCTTGGTGGCTACGGACGGCATCATCTGTACCTGGCCACATTATCCTGACCTGCCAGCAGCAGCCGGAGCTGGGATAAGGTGCCTGCTTAGTCGAGAAGCGTGAGCCATATATTCATTACTATTCGAATTAAAAAATAAATATTTTACTCAAAACTTTTACTACAAGTTCAAGTAATTATTTTGTCAAACTAATACAAACAGTCAATATACATAATGGGAGGTGAAACTTTTTGAAAGATTTGACAAGTATTATTCGACACTTTATTAAACGTAGCTCGATAGGGGGTCAAATAACCAAGTTAAAGATTATTTACATAATCTAAGGGCTGAGGAAACGCTAACATCTATTGAGTTAGCCGAATTGACAATTAAACTGAGTCTTTGTCCACTCGTTATGATGACTTGAAAAATCAGATTGATGTTCAGAATTCCGATAATTTAGCAAGAGAGTTGACATTGAGCGGTTATTTATTTCCAACATTGCTTCTGCTCAGAATATAATTCAAAGGTACAAATCTAGTAAACAAGACAAGAGTACTTACAAAGATATAAATGCATCTCACTAGTTAACAGCTCAGTGTAATTTTGATCATCATAATGCATTAGGATTTAAATTGCATCAGATTCAAATTGCGAAGTTCGATGGATCTTTCTTCCTTTGGCTTGGGTTCCGCGACACTTTTGAATCATTAATACACAACAATGACCGCATCGCTCCTATTAAATAAAAATCCATAGTTACCGTTGTTTTAAAGTTACTTTATGCTGACAGATATTGAGTAAACGGATAAAATACGGTATAAAATACGGAGTTATCACGTATAATTTATACAACTTTAAATCTCACCTTACCCGCGACCACGGATACTACAAAGTGCTTGAAACATCATATCTTAAAATTATGTAAAATAATAGCTACAAATCGGTCACAAGTTGTTTGATCGTAATAAAAAAATGAATAGGAGATTCAGTTTTTTATCTGTAAAATATATGTACACGTATAACAATAAATAGTATAGGTACATACAAAACTCCTTGATATACAAAAAGTGACTTCCCGCCAACTCTGTAGCCTCGCTGTCTGTCTATCCGTCTGCGGTCTCAGAAGACACCCAGCTCCCAGTTAGCGTCTATAGCAAAAACTAATTCCGCCGGGACCCCCATAAATTGAACGCTCCAAACGCGACAACTGTTTATTATTTCGCTAAATTCATTGTAATAGGCCTTGATAAATGAACGTGAGAAGGTACGAATGGCTTCAATGGGACTCTAGCTTGTTTATACGAGGAGTTGGTTTAGTTTGTTACCTTACATTGCCTTTAAAATAATGTCCTCTATTGTTATTTACGTTGTACAGTTTATTGGATTAAACGTTTTCTTTTGAGCTTCATATTCGCGCTTTGATTGAAATTGTCGAATGGTTATTCCTAAGTAAATTTATATTTAGTGACAAAAAAAATATGTACGCCTTTTTGCTTCATCCGTGAAACTGGCAGACCCCAAACTGCCCCCAGGATTTGTACTACAGCTTGACGGCTTGGGGTCAATTTACAAGTTTTTTTTTTTAATTTTTCTCTCCACGGATTCCGGAGTCCGTGATCTATACCGCGTCAGCACATACAACATACTAAATGAACGTAGAAAACATCTCCAGTGGCGAGAACAGGTATGACACCACTAACACACACAAAAAGAAATCCTTTCACATTTCTCAATCGCACGATAACAAAAGAAATACACAAACAACTTTGGCCCATCTTATCGGTTCCATCGCCTCTGAAATAGTGTTTTTTCCATCCGCATATATCTCTTGGGCCGTTCAATTTAACTGTTTTCTTACTTGAATTTATAGAGGTCGCGCCGTACCAAAATACGGAGGCAGGTGTGCGTTATAGTCGGTTCAGATGATAGTTTTGTTTTTTGTTTATTGTGAAAATGATAACTGGTTTGCTTATTGGATTTTTTGGGCTTGATGTGTGGGTGGTATGAAAATATCGCCAGACATTCTAGTATCTATCATAAATAACTTAAATCTTAGATATATCTTTTTTATTTTTTAATAGATAATAGGTTTGTGTCTGGCTGTCTATTGCGTTACGATCTACGATTAAGCGTGCTTACGAAGATTACTATTTCACTAGAAATCGGAAGACACCGACA